>OX451736.1:1329497611-1330772977 GCA_948472305.1 Vicia faba | reverse complement strand
GAATTTACCCAAAGAGTTCTGGGGTGAAGCTGTTTCGACTGCAACATACATTTTGAACAGAAGTCCTACAAAGAAGCTAGAAGGAATTACTCCAGAAGAATGTTGGTCTGGTGTGAAGCCTAGCTTAAGTCATCTGAAAGTATTTGGATCTATTGCACATAGACATGTGCCAGATCAGTTGAGAAAGAAACTTGATGACAAGTCAAGTCAAATGATCCTAGTTGGATATCATTCGACAGGAGGCTACAAGTTGTTCGATCCAGAGAACAAGAAGATTGTAATCAGCAGGGACGTGATCATAGATGAGTTCAAAGAATGGGATTGGACTGCAAATGTCAAGAAAGATTCAGTGGGAATCTTATTCGAAGAGCCAGAAACTCAAGTCGAAAGAGAAGTTCGACAAGAGGAGCCAGCAGATATACCCAGTACAAGCAGGCCTCAAAGAACAAGACGCATGCCTGCAAGATTGCAAGATTGTGTGATTACATCAGATGATGTAATAGATGATGAAGGTGAGCTGGTACATTATGCTTTCTATGCAGATGTCGAACCTGTTAATGCAGCTGAAGCATTAAAGGATTCGAAGTGGGTGAAAGCAATGAACGAAGAAGTAAAGTCTATCGAAGACAACAACACTTGGTCACTTGTTGAATTGCCTTAAGGCAAGAAGGCAATTGATGTCAAGTGGGTATACAAAGTGAAGACTAATTCGAAAGGTGAAGTAACTCGACACAAAGCAAGACTTGTGGCGAAAGGATTTCTACAGAAAGAAGGAATAGACTTCGACGAAGTTTTTGCACCTGTTGCTAGGATCGAAACAATCAGGTTGGTTGTTGGTCTAGCAGAAATCAACAGTTGGCACATATGTCAGATGGACGTGAAGTGTGCATTCCTAAATGGACCCTTAGATGAAGAAGTTTATGTTAAACAACCAGTTGGGTTTGTGAAACATGACGAAGAAAGAAAGGTGTACAGGCTACATAAAGCCCTGTATGGTTTGAAACAAGCTCCAAGGGCTTGGAATAAGAAAATTGATAGTTTTCTAAGGGAGAAGGAATTTGAAAAGTGCATAACTGAACATGGAGTATATGTAAGAAGAAGCAAGAGTAAATTGCTTATACTATGTCTCTATGTAGATGATTTGTTGATAACAGGTAGCTGCAAGAGTGAGATCGAAGATTTCAAAGTTGATCTTAGCAAGGAATTCGAAATGTCTGATTTGGGTGAGATTTCATATTTCCTTGGTATCAAATTCTACAAAAGCAGTAGAGGTTTGATGATGCATCAAAGAAGATATGCAGGAGAAATTCTCAAGAGGTTTGAGATGGAAGAATGCAATGCAACTTCGACACCTGCAGAACCAAGACTGCAACTGTCGAAAGATGCAGATGAAGATGATGTTGATCCAACTCAATACAGAAGACTTATTGGATCATTGAGATACCTTTGTCATATAAGGCCTGACTTAGCATACAGTGTAGGTATGGTAAGTAGATTCATGCAGAAGCCAAAGGTATCACATCTAGCAGCTGTGAAGAGGATACTAAGGTATCTCAAAGGAACTTTCGATTATGGCATTCTGTTTCCTGCAGTTGATAAAGGAAAAGAATGCAAGTTAGTGGGATACACTGATTCGAGTTGGTGTAGTGATGCTGAAGATCGAAAGTCAACAGCAGGATATGTGTTTATGCTAGGTGGTGCAACAATTGCTTGGAGTTCTAGAAAAGAACCAGTAGTAGCATTATCATCATGCGAAGCAGAATACATAGCTGCTTCTCTTTGTGCATGCCAAGCAACCTGGATGGTGAACTTGGTCGAAGAGATAACAGGGAAAAATCATGGAGCAATTACCATGAAGATAGACAACATGTCAGCTATCAACCTGGCGAAGAACCCAATAGCACATGGTCGAAGTAAGCACATCGAAATGAGGTTCCATTATCTTCGAGAGCAGGTAGCAGATGGGAAGATGAATTTGGAACACTGCAGAACTGAGAATCAGATTGCAGACATCATGACAAAGGGAGTGCAAGTCGAAGTATTCAGAAAGCTAAGGGCCATGATGAACATAGACAGTTTAGACACAATGAATTAGGTGGTGTGTTAAATTGTAATTCATATGTGTCAAAAGAAGATTTGATTTGTTTAGATTTAAATAGATTTGAATTTAAATCTAGATTAGATTTGATTTAGTAAAGAGATATTTTGGGCTTGGGTTTAGCTTCGGGAGCAAGCTAATCTAAATCTATAAATAAGAGGGAGTAACCCTTATTTTTGTATTCAAGTCATTGAACTCATTCACAGTATTTTGCAGTTGCAAAGTGAATAATAAAGTTTCCACAGTTTGTGGGCAGAATAGAAATTCTGCAGAAATATCTCCATTGTTATTTTACTTGTTTGTTTCATAACTTATCATCAAGTGGTGGTCGAAATTCATCATAGTGTATTGGTGGATTTCCAACAAGAATGAGGATGGTGAAAAAATTATTAGTAATAAATTTTTGTTCAAGATAAGAATGAGGATGGTGAAAAAATTATTACTAATATATATGATTTCTATAAATAAATATTTGACTAATATATATGAATGTATACATCCAGAACAATCAATTATAATTATCAAATAAATATTAAAGTTTTGTTCAAGATAAGAATATGGTGAAAACATTATGATTCATAAAAATTATGGAAAATTTAACTTGGAATTCATTATAGAAATCAAAGTTCCTTATATGAGTTTATACAATAAATTCATTATAGAAATCAAAGTTCCTTATATGAGTTTATACAATAAATTAAACAGTTGAATATTATAAATCGAATATTTAGTGTCTAATGTTTGAACTTAAAATTCTCTCAAGTCACCTCTTCTTCATTTCATTCAGTTTACTTTGAAGTATAAATTTTTTTTTTTGGATTTTGTCCCTCTATTTTTTTTTTAAGAAATAATTTTTTTCTTTCAATTAAAATTGTCTGTTTTTTTTTTTTAGTGAAACATTACTTATGAGGAAGAGTTTGTAAGTGATCGTGTAGTTGTTTAATTCTTGAGAATTTGGTACTTTTGGGAAATTGAGATTGATTCATAAGATAAATCGGTCACAAAATTTATGTATTGGTTTCTTGAGCTTTGTCGAAAAAAGCTCTATTTGATTATTGAGATAAGCCTAAAAATTTCTAAGCGATTTGTTAGCTTAGCCTAGATTAAAAGATATCTTTGGTTGGAGATAATCCTGCAAAAATCTCAAAATTATGTTGTATTAATGTTTGTGGGCATAACATGTAAAAGCTCAAAGTTTATAGTAAAAATCTCAAGAAGATCTTTTGAGGACAATGTCGCGGTGCGAACAATAATCGGGCGTTCGAACTCTCAAAACATAGAAGAGTCACCACCGAAGTTTATTTTTGAAAGGGAAAACATCAATAAATCCTAAAAGAACGGGAAAAAAAGGTCGTTGCAACCAAATTCAAATTCGGGAGTCGGTTATGGGAGGGAAAGGTATTAACATCTCTCACATCAGTTGTACTCAATAAGAACCATTTAGTTAATTTTGTAAATAAGTGTTAGTATGGTGTGATTTGTTTTCTTCTAATTAATATTATGTGTTTATAAAAAGAAATAAAGGACTAAAAAGAGGTTTTTATTTATGGTGTTTGACAAGATTGCTCTAACGTAACCTCAGGTGCGATGAATAACTCAAAGCTACGTAGTTCTTAGCAAGAAAATAAATGTTTTTTTGAAGTTTTATTATAATGCTTGACAAAACGTTAAATCTCACTCCTACGTATCCTCTGGTGCGATGAGGAATTCAAATCTACATAGTTTCGAACAGAAAAGAACTATTGTTGGTTGATTTTAGTGAACAATGTTTAGGTCTCATTCTAGTGCTTAAACATTGATTATTGCTCGCGTATGGGAGGCTGAAGTGTTTGTTTGTATCGCTTTGGAATGGATCTGACATACCCTAAATTTGTCCTATCAATTTCGTTGATCGCGTTACCATTATGTTACCGAATCTCTACTTATTTTGGTCAATTTGTTTCTAAAAATGAGCATACGAGGGGGTTTAAAACTAATAAGAGGGAGGTTTAAAGCCCATAAGAGAGATGCATTTTAGTAAACAGTTATTATACTGGCCCAATAAACTGGATGATCCATTTCAAGGGGGTATGATCAATTAGGCCTTGCCAAGTCATTACCATGCTTTTATAAAAGGCCCGCTAAGGGTTAACATGTTTTTAGCAAGGGAAGGGGGGTGCGATTGGTTTGGCCATTTGGTCTCCTCAATGAAATTATTAGGGCTTTTTTAAGGCCCGTAATTCATTTTTCGGAAGCCCATTTTGGCTGGCTAAAGACAATATTTATTTAAATATTATTTCTTTTTTTATTAAATCTGATTGACTAATTATGTCTTTGTTAATTATTAATTTATTAAATCTCATATTATTATTATTATTATTATTATTATTGTTTTGATTAATTTTGACCAAAGTCAGCATAAGGGTTTTGAAACCCTAATTATCCAAGCCCAAACAAGTACTGTTCAGATCCAAACAAAAGTAACGAATACAGAGCTAAAATGAAATAAAATCAATTTCAATCATATCTTTACATAATAATTTATACAAAATTATCCAGATCTTACAATATAGAATCAATTACACAAATCAAATCCCTAAAACGGAATAAAATCTTCTAATTCCTAACAGATTACAAATAGTAACAATAATCATAAAATATTTTCCTAATCTGTCTAAAACCTAAAACTATAAATAGAACCTAAGAAAATTCTAAGAGAGAGGAAGAAATTTAGAAGAACATAGTTGACAAAAAGGAGAAGGAAAGAAGTTTAGGGCTTCAAAATCTGAAACCCTAAAAGTCTTCGCCGCACCGCCACTACAGTGCCACCACTTTGGTACCTGTGAACAAAAGAAGAAGAAGAAGAAGTAAGAGATGAGAAGGAGGATTCATGAAATCAAATATATGAATGATATCACGACATGAGAGGTAACACGATTCACTTATCTTTAGGGCTCTTAATTTTTATTGTGATGTTTGCATGATTGATGTTTGCGTGTTGTGTTTCTGGAAAATTTTAGGTTTTTAGGGTTAGGGTTCTGACCCTAGGGTAAGGGTTCTTAGATCATAGGGTTAGGTTTTTTAGGGTTCATTGAAGATCAGGGTTAGGGTTCTTCATTTTTGGGTGTTCTGGGTTTTTGGACAATTAGGGTTCATCACAAACCCTTAGGTTTCTTAGGGTTCTACAAACCCAGATGAAGATTCACAGCAAAGGGTTTGAATGTTTGAAGTTTCTGGTTGAATATCAACTGAAAAACTGGGGCAAAGGGGTGGTTGATGGTGGCAAAAGGTGGACGGTGCGACCAGGACAATTTTTGGCCGTCTGAATTCTAAAGAGAGGTCAGAGCCTCTATCTCTAGGTTTTTGTTTAGTGAAGAGAGGGAATTGTAGAGAGAGACGGGAAGAGAAAAAAATGAATAAAATGACAAAGGATGAAATATATAACCCCTCCCTAATTCTATGTCCACGCGCCTAGAAACCTTACCATGTGCTCCCCGCCACAACCTTCAGATCATCATCAAACTCTCTTGATTCGCACACCCATTGTAACAACGTGATCTCTCTCACACTCTGCCTAAACGAACCCCATGTTGCTTTGGGCCTAAGCCCATGATATTCACCCCCCATATTCTGTTATTTTTGCTATGTCAATGTAATTCATAACCTCCTAACGCTATTGGGACAAGTCTAACATCTTGCTTTCAAATTGAATGAAGAGAAAGAAAATGAAGAGCCATGTTGCGGGGCCCCCTCTATTAGTGTGACGATGTTGTTTTTTATCAAAAAGTGAAGAAAAAAATGTGTGGAGAGAGAGTATGATAGGAGCTGTCATTACCTTTAGCTCACAAATTCTTAGAAAGGTGTTTCTTATTTTTTGTAAGCCTATACAATGATGCATGCATGCAACACCTTGTGTGGATAAGCTGAGTAATATGCGTATGCATGCTTAGAAGTCCACACTAAACGCATTTTGATGCCCACAAATTACAACCAACCTCAATAATGCAAATCTAACCAATATTGCAAGATAAAATTTCATGATGAACATCACTTCTCAGCTGGCTTAGCATGCTTACAACTTGATGCATAAAGAATCGATTAATAAGCTCTTGGATTCAAATGAAAGACCATGGAAAAATGAATAAGTTTGTTGTTGATCACCACTTGAAATGAGGTTTGGAACAAAGTGTAAAATGGCCTCAAAGTCAAGCCCTTGAACTGACTAAGAGATCTTTAAAAATCTCTAAGTTCTGATGAATTTACATCCTTGGCATCATGTGTTCTACCAATCATAACTTCCATGGTTCTTGCTTAAATTTTGAGTTCTTCATATCCATGTGTAGCTCATAAGAAGTTGAATAACTTTGTAGATAATCACAACTTGAAGTGCTGCTTGGAAACACATATATTTTACCTTCAAAGGTAACTACTTGGTCATCTTGAAATTGATCAAAATTTCACCAAGTGTCCAATATTCAAAGCTTAATGAATCTATGACTTCTTATATATAATGATTTTTGTTTTTTATATATATTTTAAAAAACTATATATATTTAGTGTGTATATGTATAGTATTGACTGATTTTAAAAAAAAAAATTAAATTAACAAAACAATATATATATATATATATATATATATATATATATATATATATATATATATATATATATATATATATATATATATATATATATATATATATATATATATATATATATATATATATATATATATATATATATATATATATATATATATATATATATATATATATATATATATATATATATATATATATATATATATATATATATATATATATATATATATATATATAATCTAAGAAATATATATTTTTATAAAAATAGTATGTTTAGTATTAGAAACTTGTAAAAGTAGTATATGATTTTTAAAAACAGTATGTTTAGAATTTTGATGTTTAGTATTTTTAGTATTTTTAAAATATAAATATTAAAAATAGTATGTGTAGTATTTTTATATTGATTATTTTAATTATGTTTGAATTTTAATTATATTATAATTATATTTATTCTATTAGTTATATCTTAATTACATTTATTTTTTTATATTAATTATACATTTTGTCAGGGGTTTAACCCCAAGCAAATGAAAAACACATATATTTTGCCAGGGACTTAACCCAAGCAAATGGAAAAGGCATACATTTTGCCAGAGGCTTATCCCCAAGCAAAATTTTTGACGCACTGAACCATTAGCTGCACTACTAGCGTGCGTCTACGTCTGCATGTTGCAGACTTGAAAATTCTGATTACATTTTGCGAGAGGGTTAGCCCCTGGAAAATAGACGACGTGGAAAGCCCCTCGCAAAATAATTTATGAACCCTTGTTTTCCTAGGGGAGCGGTCCCCTTGTAAAATTTGCATTTGTGTCGGGTTTTTGCCACATGTAAGGGGCTTATCCCCTGGCAAATTGCGATTTTTTTAGTAGTATCATCATGTTGTGAATGATGCATGAATTATATATTTGTGGTGTTGGAAATTTAGGGAAAACATGAATTATTCAGAATAAAAGAAATTTTTAAAAATTGACCAAAACAATCAGGATGGGTCGACCTATAGATCGTATGTGTCGACACATATGTTAAATTTAAGTTGTATGTGGACCGAAACAAGTCATAGGTTACAGACTTTAAAATAATAGAAAATATGCCGACCTATAATCGTATGTGTCGACAAATAAAATAAGAATTTCTACAATTTCAGAAATGCTTCAGTATGTGTTGACATATGCAATGCATGTGTCGACCTAAGCCTTTAAGAGGCTACAGGATTTAAAGTTGAGTTGCATGTGTCAACCTGAAAACCGTATGTGTTGACACATGAAAAAAAAATTATGCAAAAACTTGTTTTTAATGCCTTGGATCAATTTCGAAATGCTTTTTAATTATTCCTAATACCTCTAATATAGAGGAGTGCCACAAGACATAGAGATACCGTCCAATCTATAGAACAGCTGGTTTTTCCCAATTTTGACATCATGCAAAACATCTAATGACGAACTGCATTTCTTGTATTTATTGAAAGCTGCCCATGACATTGTGCTTCTCAACTTCGTCTCACGTATGCTTCTCCCCCTTTGACAACATCAAAAAATAAGATAGAAAGCCATGAGAAGTATCATAGTTCCATAACAATACATAAATATCATCCAGAGGCTCTTTTGCATAAAAGAGCCACAATCACATATTCCCATATATATGTAATGATGTAAAATTTTAAATAACCGGAAAACAACATTACAACAAATGTAATGTAATGCACAAAGAATAAACAAGCAGGAAATAGAAAATATGTCAAGTTGCTTTTATAGTGTCACGATCAAGTAACACATCATAGTGGTACTCATGATGCCGCACACACATGTGCTTAGCATAGCGACAAGAATATGTCTCTACTAAAACTAAAATGAAGACGTTTGTCATACCATGTAGCCAAGACAACAAGAAACACGTATTGAAAATATCATGCATAGAAATATCCCGAGCACAAGTGCAAGAAATAAAGAATATACAAAAAACACATGCTTCCACAACAAGAACAAACTTATACAAATGTGAAAGAATTAATACATGAATTCATTATAAGCATATATATTAAGAAAACACAATGGTTATTAATCGGAAAATTTTGGAAATGAATATTCATGGTTTTCATCATTTGAAAGAATATCAAGCATTTTTGGAAACGAACACGTAATCATGCATTCAGACAAATCTTACTTTCAAGGAGAAATTAAAATGGTATTACCTCACTCTTGATGAAATTGAAGTTTCCCTTACATGATATGAAATACTGAAACAAAACGTTAGAGTGAAAATATAGAGTGCAAGCAATAGGATAGAATTAAGCAATATTGGAGATATCAATGATCCCCAATTCCCCATGTATGTTGATAAAAGGTTCGGTTGCGAGAGGTTTAGTGAAAATATCGGCAAGTTAATTGTTACTATCAACATTCTCAAACACAACATCCCTTTATTCAACATGATCATGAAGGAAGTGGTGATGTATCTCAATATGTTTAGTGCAAGAATGTATTATAGGATTTTTGGTTAGATTAATGGCACTAGTGTTTTCGTACATGATAGAAATACACGAAATTTTAATACCAAAATCGAGTAGTTATTTCTTAAGCCATAAAATGTGAGCACAGTAACTATCGGCTGCCACATATTCCGACTCGGCCATTGACAAAGAAATAGAAACTTACTTTTTGCTATGCCAACTAATCAAGGATTTTGAAATAATGTGACAAGTTCCACTAGTACTTTTCCTATTCAATTTGCAACCTGCAAAATCAGAATCGGATTAACCAACCAAGCTACAATAATTTCCTTTGGAATACCAAAGTCCAAATTTAGAAATAGCAATAAGGTATCTAAGAATCTAATTAACCACTTTTAAGTGTGATTCCTTAAGAACGGATTGATATCATGCACACATACAAACACTAAACATAATGTCGGGCCTAGATGCGGTAAGATAAAGAAGAGATCCAATCTTAGCTCTATACCTTTTTACCTTTGATCGGTCACCATTTGTACTCTATTTTCAGCAATCAGTCGGTAAAAAGTATATTCATGGTAAGTTGTTTTGCATTGCATTGATTTGGGAATGCATGTCAATTATGGTGCTTTTGATGTTTGGTTTGATAGTGTTAATGTCTCATGTACACGCGAGAAAATCTGAGTAACTGATGCAAAGCCGGAGGATATTCCATGGAAGTTAAAAGTGCAAGAACAGAAGCCTGACACGGGTGCCCGTGTCACCTGGCACCGCCCGTGTCAGGGTGTGCATATGAAGAGCACGAGAGGATAAAAATAGAAGGCTGACATAGGTGCCCGTGTTTCCTGACACGGCCCGTGTTGGTAGGCGCGAGAAAAAAAATCATATTTTCATTCACTTAAATGGTTGAACTCATTAAGGGTAGTTTTGAGTTTCTACACGACTGTGTTGTGACATGATACTATTTAGACCTAGTTTTGAGAATCATTTGGATTATCTTTGATCATAGAGAAGAGAGAATTACACAAGAAAGAGAGCAAGCAAGGGTTTCAAGGAGGAACGACCTTCAAGGGAAATTGCAATTAAAGATCAATGGAAACGATAAATATTTGTAATGTCTACACTTTGTTTTTTAAGCATTATGAATATTATGAGAAGCTAAACACCCCAATTCTATGGGGTGTCTCTGAATTGCGAATGTTATGTGTTAGAACATAGTTTGATTATACAACCCTTGTAAGAGTTTTGATGATAACAAAAGCAAAGAACATTTATGCTCCCTAAAATTATATACTATTTTGTAGAGAAGTTCTGATGGGAGAAGATCAGAAGATAGTTACAAAGTTGTTTCTGCTGTGATTGTAAACATCTCTCAAAAAGTTCTAATGGAAGAAGAGCAGAAGATGCGCTAAAACGATGTTTCAATTATGATTATAAAACTCTTTGAAAGAAGTTCTAACGCTGCAAACAGAATTTCATGGCTCTGATCTCCAAAGTTCTGAAGCAAGCAGCAACAGATACTTCAATATTCTGAAGCGTTACAAATCAAATATTTCTATTTCAAGAGTAACGGCTGGAAGGGAACAAGGATATTTATTTTTAGAAAGCGCCTTAATTATTATTGATCAAGTTTTCAAATTCTCATCCATGCTTCTCCTATTTAAACAAGCCTTGAGGATAAATCATTTACGATTTACACACACACAACAACGCTGATATCATCTTTCATCCTCAAACGTTCAACATTCAAACTTTGTGTAAAACATCACTGTCTTGTGATACTGTTTAATTAGAAACACTACTGTACACTTTTATTCATACATTGTTTAGAGATATTCCTTGAGAAAAACCAGGTTGTGGTTACACTCAAGAAGACTTTGGCATTTGTAAAAGTAGATTTGTAATCAAGATTTATTAATGGATTAAGACCTTGTTGGAGAGAGGCGAAATCACCTTAACGGGTGGACTGAAGTAGTTTGAGTTCAAACGAACCCGGATAAAAATTAACATGTTCTTTTCATTAAGGTTTAAGATCTCAATTCAACCCCCCCCCTTCTTGTGTTTTTCCATTCTTCAATTGGTATCAGAGCCTGGTTCTGACTACAAGCATTTAACTGTGTTAGTAAAAGATCCAAGCTAAGAAAAACACTATGGTGGGATCAAGTCAGAACATCAGCAATGACTACCATGATGAGAGAGACAGAATCAGCGGAAAACCTCCAATCTTTGATAGAGAGAACTTTGATTACTGGAAAGACATAATTGAATGTTTTTTTCTGGCTTATGATGTTGATCTCTGGGATATGGTGATTGATGGGTACATACATCCTGTTGATGAAAGCTGTCAGAAGATTGACAGAAAAAGAATCTCAGATCATCAAAAGCGAGACTTCAGAAATCATCACAAGGCCAGAACTATTTTCCTGAGTGCCATCTCATGCTTAGAGTACGAGAATATCACAAACAGAGAGACGGAAAAGCACATGTTTGATTCCTTGAGAATGACGCATGAAGGCAACACGCAAGTCATAGAAACCAAAGCCCTTGCGCTCATTTAGAAGTATAAAGCCATTAAATGGAAGAAGATGAAACCATTTAAACAATGTTCTCAAGATTTCAAATTATGGTTGCTGGGCTAAAAGCTCTGGATAAAGGGTACTCAACTGCTTATCATGTAAAGAAGATCATTAGAAGTTTACCAAAGAAATGGAGACCCGTGGTCACTGCTCTCACACTAGCAAAAGATCTGAACAAAATATCTTTAGAAGAACTTGTCAGCTCTCTCAGAAGTCATGAGAAAGAGTTAGAAGATGATGAGCCCCAGAAGCAAGGTAAGCCTTTAGCTCTTAAATCTAACAAAAAATATGAATCTAAAGTTTTGCAGGCAATAGAAAAAAATCTAGTGGTTCCTCATCAGAAGAAGACGAATTATCCCTTCTCTCCAGAAGAGTCAATTAGTTGTGGAAGCACAGGAAAAGGAAGTTCAGAAATTCGAGATGAGTAGGGAATCACTCTGAATCATTCTCTGGATACAGAAAGTTTGAACCATCTTCTGAATACAGAAAGTCAAGAAACAGAGACATTGTAGAATACGAATGCAATGAACAACGACACTACAAAAGCGACTGTCTAAAGCTTCAGAAGGAGAAACCTAAAAAGAAATTTGTTAAGGATAAGAAGAAAAGTCTCATGGAAACATGGGATGACTCAGACTCTTCAGAAGCAGACACTGAATCAGAAGATGAAAGAGCCAACATTGCCCTAATGGCCAACATATCAGAAGATACTGAATCATCTGGATCAGAATCAAATTCAGAGGCAGAAGAGGTATTTTATAACTTTTCTAAATCTCAATTAGAAGAGAGTCTGTCATAAATTCTAGAAAGGTATCAGAAACTTCGAGTCATAAACAAGAACCTGAGAAAGGATCTAGTTTCTAACTCTTAAGAAACTAAGAATCTGAGATTGGAAAACTCTAAGCTAAAAGAAAATTTTCAAAGCTTGAAAATGAATTACAAAATACTCAGAAGGAAAGTATCTCAAAAGTTCCTAGTAATCCTGATAAGATCATAAAGGAATGTGATCATAGCTTTCATAAATTCCTCGCTAAAAACATAGATATAAGCAAGATGGCTTCTGTTGTACCCCAAAATTTTCCCTCTCATTTATCAAATATTTTCTCACAAGATCTCCTTTGGTTCAAGACTGTACAAGGATTGATCAGCTTAAGACACCTCCTTAAACATTGATGACTGAAAATAGGGTTTGGGATTACACAGGGATAATTGAACCTTTAATGCCTCATATGACTTTCATATATTATTATGGACCTCCAATATTTCTCATGTCAAGTTTCAAGTCTTGGATCACATTTTTGCTCAGTCAATTGATCAGTTGACCTAAAAATCAGTTGTACTGGGGAAAAAGTCAACTATGGCCAATTTACAGTCAAACTTCATAATTTTTTATCCATATCAACATTGTGAACTCCTATATGTCATTTTATCAAGTTTGGACCACAGTTCCTCAAGAAATTTGATCAGATCATCAAAAGGGCAAAATGGTCAAAATTAGGGTTTTGATTGAGAAAGGGAAATTTCTGATTTTTGACCTAGAAAATGGTTAATTGGTTTGAGACATGATCTCAAGAGTTCAATTTCATCATCTTGAACTAATGGCATGACTCAAAACATTGTTCAAGGTCATTTGATTGATAGTTGATTTTCAGGTAATTGATCAAAAGTCAATTGTACACTGAAAAGTCAAACTTTGACTTTTTGGTCAAAATCAAGTGTCAAAGATCACAATTCATCAAAACATGTCAAAATATGAAAAAAATTTATCAAGAAATCAAAAAGTCAAGATTTAATTTTGAAAAGTCAAAGTTTCCAAACTTAGAAATTTTTCTAAGTGTTGAAAACTTCATATTTTTTCACAACTTTGAGCCAATTTTTCACCATGATGCAAGATGATTCAAATGAAACTTTCAACATGAAAGTTGTAGATCTCAATGAGATATAAAAATTTTATTTTCACAACTCCTCCTAGAAATTCTTGGATCTCAAGTTATTAATCCATGAAGTTATGGTCATGAAACAAAAACACTTAGTGAAATTTTGAGCATCTTTGGTCAGGATATTGACCTAACTTCTGGGCCAAGTTTCATATAGTTCCATTTGGATTTTGCAAAAGTTATTCAAAGATGGGTTGTAGAGAACATTACAATCTTTCCAAAATGTCAAAGAACTCCTTGAGATCATTTGTGATCAAGGAGAATCGAAGGTTAGAAGTTAGGGTTTCAAGTTGTTTGGCAAGGCAAAATTTGTGATGCAACATGAACAAAATCCATAGCCATGCTGCATAATCTTCACTTTGCAGACCTAAAACTTGTTTTTCACTCCTTAATTTAATGTTTACACAACTGATTGATGAACTGTCCAATTGAATCAAGCATTGTCCAAAGCATTTTTCCATTTTAGGGAGAAAGTCACCAGTTCCATTCTTGTAAAGCAAGCTTTATGCACAAAGTCAGCTTCTTGAGCTCCTAACTTGTTCTCTTTAAGCACACTCCATCCACAAAGTCAGAAGCAAGCTTGTTAAAAGTCCAACCACTCTACAATAGCAAGTACAAAGGCATGGAAACTTGTTTTGTCAAGAAAATCACATGTTGAGCTTAAACATGTAAATTCAAATTCTGACTTGTTGTAGCACACAAAACATTTTGCTTATAAATAGAGACACTATTTTCATCAAAACACACGCATACTAAAGCCCTAAAACTCCCTAGAACTCAGAACTATATCACCAATCACCATTGTTGCACATTCTAACCAAAAACTTGAAACTCACATTTCCCTCGTGCGTTTTCAAGCCTTTTGGTTCCTAAAGCTTCTAAACATCAAATACAACTTATCCCTGACCCTGTTCATAACTGTAACTCCATTTTCATCAACCTCCATAACCAAAAACAGAGCTCTGCAAGTTGACTTCTCCAGAACTCCTCAGCCACTTTCGGCTCAAGCCAAACATCACATTAGCTTCCTAGGAACTTGAGGAAGCTAACCCAATCACTGGAACTCATCAAAAGCTGCTGAAACTCAAAACACGATAACCTATTGCAAGGTAAGTTTTCTGACTTTTGAACTATTCATATAGGCATTGTTAGGCTTGCATTTGTGAAGATAGAATGTAGACATCATTGCCTTGAAGCTAACCATGTCCATAGTTTTCATTTATGTTGCTTGAGCTTAGAGAATTTTAAGATTGAAGTTTCTGGAAAAGTTAGGGTTCAGATTAGGGCCAATAAAATTCATGTTTGTCTTTGCTCTATAGTTTTAATGCTTTACATTTTTGAAATCGTAAGGAAATTTGCCACAAGATTTATGTTTACACTTTTGTAAATGGATGAGAAATGAACAAGATACAGGTGGTCTGGCTAGGCGCGAGGTTGAAGATGAAGTTGTCTTCAGGAAGCATTTTCTAATATATATTTATGTTTTTATTATATATGCGGATGAAACAGGCCACCCCAGTAGTACAAGAAGCGCGCGCGTATTAGAAGGTCTTGGGTTCGAGCCCCAGCGAGACCTTTTGCAATTTTCACAATTTTTTCATTTTTTCTTTTTTGTTGAATCAGGTGCCTGGGCCAGCAGAGTCATTGGGCCCAACGTTGTTTTGCTAATACTCACCCCCTGTTTACTCTTTGCATACATGCCTAAAATATTTTTATTTAATTATTTTTATTTAATCATTTTTATTTAAACATCAAAAAATAAAAAATAAAATCATAACAGATTCTTGACTTAAGTTTTAAATTAATTTATTTATTTTCATAAATTAAATTAATTTTATTTAATCACACTTAGGTTTATTTTATAAATTAGTTTGTAAATTTAATTAGAACTAGGTTTTTTTTATTATTATTTCTACACTATAAAAAATATTTTCCTAAAACAAAACTAAAAATTTATTTTTCTTAAAACATTTAGAATATTTTAGTATTTCATTTATTTTCATAAATTAATCAATCACACTTTATTTTCACTTTAATTAAAATTGTAAATACAAATAAATTCTAATTTCTTTACCTTAAAAATTTCAATTTCTTTTCTCAAATAAAAAAAACAAACAAAAACATTTTCTTTCTTAAAATATTTATAACTTTGTTAGAGTTTACACTTAGCCCTTTTTCCACCTTTGCCCATTTATTCACTCTTTTACATTATTTTGTGACTATACATTTGTTGTAAAAATTTGTAATAGTAATTTAGGGTTTATGGCTTTCATCCCCATTCATAAATTTGTACCCTCATCTTCTAAGGTGTTGTAATAGCATAGGACATTTAAATTCCATAACTTACCGCTTTCAATATTATTGCTAGTAATTAGGGTTTGTATGGAAAGATTAAAACCAACAAATATCAAACCCTAAACAAGACAAATCAAGCATGTAAACCAATACACTTGCACACTTACACCCTTAGGATAAATCCACTTTGTTGCCTTATAAAATGGCCATATTATGCATGCGAGGTGTCTTAGCAAAAGTAATCAAAAATACAAGATCATAGTCCCTCGATGACGCTATCAAAGTTGCCTTTCAAAAATGATCTTAGTCCCTTAAAGAAAATTCTAAGATATCTTACAACATTGTTAATCGTGGCTATACGATGACCCTTGCTTGTCCCTTTTGCATCCAAAGATAGGGTTATTTACCAAATCAATGGTAAGATAACAATGTCAAAGGAAAGAGGAAATAAACATGAAAGACTTTTGAGTAGGTAGAATGTTCCTAGTTGCTTTCTCATTTTCAAACCAAAACATCCTTGCAATTTTAAAAACAAACACCAACACTTTCAAAAACATCTTTCAAACTTGAAAACATTTTAAAAAGATCAACACTTCGTATACATTCTTACGGACGAGAATCATTACAAAGTTTACCTAAACGATGGCGCCTTTTCAAAATACTTTCAAAAAAACAACACAAAGCACATTTTCAAACAAAAGCAAGTGATCTAGCAAGTAACTTAGAGCCCATAGATAACTATGGATGAAAAGGGTGCTAATACCTTCCCTTTTCATAATCAACCCCCCCAACTCAAGAAATAATCTCAAAGGTCTTTCATGTTCTTTTAAGCCTTTCCTTTTGGATAAAAGAAAAGTCGGTGGCGACTCTTGCTAACCGCAACATTTACGATCAAACGCAAAATGACCAAGTCAGTTCTCCCACCGTATTACAGCTTCAATGATCTATGGAGTTAGCAGAAATGGCAGGAAAGGTATAGGATACAAAGGTAAAGTATCCCAACCTTAGAAAGTTAAGGATTTGGTTATTAAACACACTCCTATGAATTTTCACTTTACTTATGGGTACACACATGATTTAAAGTATACTAGTAATAATTTCTATGCTAAACCAAAATTCAAACAGAATTTTGGCAACTCTAACAAACAAGGACCCAAAAAGATATGGGTACCTAAGGATAAAATTATCTATGTTGCAGATATATTTGACAGCAAGACTGAAACACCAATCCTGGTACCTGGACTCTTGATGCTCTCGACACATGACGAGAAGAAAGCATATGTTCCAAATTATGGAGCTTAAATCTGGAGGCTACGTAGGTTTCAGAGGCAATCAGAAGGGGAATATCATTGGCTCTGGAACAATTGGTATCAATAATCTTCCCTCTATTACTAATGTTCTATTAGTTGATGGATTAATGCATAACTTATTATCCATAAGTCAATTAAGTGATAACGGTTATTATATAATATTTAATCAAAAGTCCTGTAAAGCAGTTAGTCAGAAAGACAAATCTATCATATTTAGTGGAAAGAGAAATAAAAACATTTACAAAAAAAAAACATTCTGAACTGAAAAGTCAGAATGTAAAATGCCTATTGTTTGTTAACGATGAGCAATGGGTCTGGAACAAAAGATTGGGGCATGTTAGCATGAGAAGAATATCTCAGTTTAAAAAACTCAATCTGGTCAGAGGACTTCCTAACCTGAAGTTCAGCTCAGATGCTCTGTGTGAAGCATGTCATAAAGGCAAGTTTGCAAAACCCTCTTTTAAAGTAAAAAATGTTGTTTCTACCTCTAGACCATTAGAACTTCTGCATATAGATCTATTTGGACCAGTGAAAACTGCATCCATTAGTGGCAAGAAGTATGGATTAGTGATCGTAGATGACTATAGCAGATGGACATGGGTAAAGTTCTTAAGACATAAGGACGAGTCAAACTCCGTGTTCTTTGCCTTCTGTAACCATGTCCAAAACGAAAAAGATCTTAGAATTGTTAGAGTCAGAAGTCATCATGGTGGAGAATTTGAAAACAAAAAATTTGAACTATTTTTCAATGAGAATGGCATCTCTCATGATTTCTCTTGTCCTAGAAATACCCAACAAAATGGAGTTGTAGAACGAAAGAACAAAACTTTACAAGAAATGGCCAAAACCATTATCAACGAGACTAACATTGCTAAGAACTTCTGGGCAGAAGCAGTTAACACAACATGTTACATTCAGAATAGAATCTCCATAAGACCTATTCTGGAGAAGACTCCATATGAACTATGGAAGAACAGAAAGCCCAACATTTCGTATTTCCATCCATTTGGATGTCTTTGTTTTATTCTTAACACTAAAGAACATCTGAATAAGTTTGATTCTAAAGCACAAAAGTGTATTATGTTAGGATACTCTGAACGCTCAAGAGGCTACAAAGTATACAACACAAACACAAATCGTAGAAGAGACAATTATTGTTATATTTGATGATAAGCTTGGCTCTCAAAAGTCAAAGCAAGATAAATCTTTTGCAGATATAGAAGTCCAATTTACAGGTACTAAAACATTGCATCAAAAGTTTCTCACAAAGAATCACAGACAACACCAGAAGAAGATGTCACAAATACTACAACAACCTCTGAAGAACCTCTCCAGAAAAGACAATCTAGAAGCATATTAGCTCATCCTGAAGACAAAATTCTGGGAAAGAAAGAAGACCCAATCAGAACAAGATCCACATTCAGAAACTCTGAAGAATGTCTCATGGGATTAGTGTCTCTGATTGAGCCAACTTCCATTGATGAAGCTCTCCTAGACAATGATTGGATACTTGCAATGCAGGAGGAATTAAACCAATTCACCAGACATGATGTGTAGGATTTGGTTCACAAACCAAAAGGGTTCAACATCATTAGAATCAAATGGGTATTCAAAAATAAGCTGAACGAACAAGGAGAAGTCATCAGAAACAAAACACAGCTGGTTGCATAAGGTTATAGTTAGCAAGAGGAGATAGACTATACATAAACCTTTTCTCCAATCGCCAGGTAAGAATCTATCAGACTTTTAATTTCTTTTGCTGTAAATAATGGCATCACTCTCTATCAGATGGATGTCAAAAGTGCATTCTTAAATGGATACATTGATGAAGAAGTTTATGTGCACCAACCCCCTAGTTTAGAAAATTCAAAACATCCAGAGTATGTTTTTAAACTAAAGAAATGACTATATGGTCTGAAACAAGCTCCCAGAGCTTGGTATGAAAGACTAAGTAGTTTTCTGCTAGAAAATGATTTCACTGGAGGGAAAGTGGACACAATCTTATCCTGTAAGCCATTTAAAAATGACATTATATTTGTCAAATTTATGTAGATGATATTATTTTTGGATCTACTAAAGCCTCTCTGGGAAGAAAATTTGCTAAGTCCATGAAGGCAGAGTTTGAAATGAGCTTGATGGGAGAACTCAAGTTCTTTCTAGGCATTCAGATTAAATGATTCTCAAAAACGTGCTTTCACTGGAATAGAAGATGAATTCGTGAATCACTCTTTTTTTTAAATGTAATGTTGCAAAACTTATTTGGCGGGATATTGCGTAGTTGATCAGTTTTTCGAATTGTTTGGAGGATGATTCGAAAGGGAGTTTTGTGATTTGGTACAAGTACTGCAAGTCTAAAAAGGTGAAGAAGGGAAAAGAATATTGCATATGGATGGCTATTACCTGGAATATTTGGATTCTAAGGAACAAAATTGTTTTCCGTAACGATAGTTGCAATGTTCTTGATGTTGTTTGGAACATTAAGGCTACTGTTTGGAGATGGTCTAGGTTGGGTGAAATTACTCATCCCAATTGTAATTTTTAGGAGTTTAGCAAAGATACTTTGTTCTTCTTATCTTAGGTTCAATTGGTCGGTAATTTCTCTTTTTGGCGAGTTGGTTTGCTCGTTTCATTGTGTATTCAGGTTGGCGAACCCTTAGTGCTCTTTTTCTAATATATCTTACTTACACAACAAAATTATCGATTTTAGTCCCTTCATTTTAAAAATTGACTTTTATAGTCTCTTTATTTTATTTTTTTTGGGATTTTAGTCCCTTTCATATCATTCTACAACAAATGGTCCATAACTATGACCAACAAATGGGCTTGAGTCAATCTATTATTGGGTCATGAGAAGAGCTATTGGACGGCCAAAGAAGAACCGTAACAAAGTAAATGATGAGTCTAAAAACACAAATACTTTGTTTTGAATTCTTCAAACACCTAAATGCCAAAAATACGGAAATATGAAACATAACAAACAAATATATAAAGATAAAAGAGCGTTGAGAGAGTAATACCAAAAATTAATGTATTTCAAAATTATAAATCTTAATGATTTATCATAATATTTTAGTTTCACTATATATGTAATTTCTTCAAAGTCATATTAACTCAGAGTATATTATAGAGAAAAATTATTATTATAATTACGAAGTATCTTACCTGGAGGTCACCGAAAAACAGAACATGGTGCCTGCTCTGATGCCAATTGAAATTCTGACACACTAGATAGATGTTAAGACTGATGTTACAACACCAAAAACACAATGTAAATAAAGATGTTAAGATATTGTATTACTGACAGACAAATTTACAAAAACAATAAATCATGCAGAAAGTAAATTGCAGAAGATAAATAACACAGTCAAATGTTAACCTAGTTCGGTGCAACTTCACCTACTCTGGGGGGGGACATCCAAGCAAGGATGGAAATTAATTATAATAGTATTAGTTCAAAGCTTAAACAAAATAATTTACAACTTATCACATAATCACTACCCATGCAATTTCTACCTAGGAACCTCCTAGATATGAGAACCTCCTCTCACTTCCCACAATCACCTCAGTGACAATACCAATGATCAAAATAGAAGAACACACCTAAATACTCTTGAATAAAAACTTCCCTTTTTTCACACTTTGCATTAGGTTTAGGTTTTTTCTTTTAAACTTCTCAGTTATCATGGGCTTTGTATTCTCCACTCAATTTGTTGTAGATCCACAAACGGATGGCTGCACAAATTGTGTATAAAAGATCTCCTTGAAATATGAAACAAAAACATCACAAGTTTCCTAAATTGTCTCAACATCCAATTTTAGAAACTAATACACAGTTAGAGATAAAATTACTTATACCTAAAATAACCCTTTTTGATTTGTGAAAATATGTGAGATAAATCAATTGAGAATCTCGAAAAAATCAAATCAGAACCATCAAGAAGCAACAGTAAAGCCTGATAAATAAAGTGATCAACATGTTATGACATCTTGCTAAACATCTGGCTGTGACACATGTTTTATCAAAATTATTGTCAATCACAAAATCACAAACCTTTCAAATTTTACAACTTGGGAGTCGAGATTAGCAAAATCCTATTTATTACATATTTTATAACAACTTTGAGGGCTTTAAACTTCTCCAACAAAACAAACACTTTCCAACCATAAAACTTAGTTGTACTCCATAAAGAAGTCACTAACTCAAAAAGACTACTACGAGGTGGCCGATTACTATTAAATCTAAAATATTTGAATCCCTCCATTCGCTAGGCCGAGTTACATTCTCTAATTGATTGAACTCTAAACCATCAATTTTCTTGAACATATAATTTTTTCTAACCAACCATATAAATATCACTAATGAAACTACCCTTCCAATACATTATTTTTTGATTATTTTTATTGTCTGTATAATTATGAGTCATACACTTTTAAAAACTGATAAATTATTTAAATATTTTTTTTTCAAAAATAAGAAAATCTAATTAATTTTTTTTTTAAAACTTTAAACACTATATCTCAACATTAAAAATGACTCTATAAAGTAGGTATTTTTTATATAATTTTTTTTTTCAAAAATAGAAAAGTCGAGCTTTTAAAATAATATATTTACGCATTGTATCTGAACATTAAAAACAATTCTATAGAATAGATATCCCTATTCAAATCATATTTTTTCTTATGAAGATAAATTATCTAAAAAATGTAACAGAAAATATTTTAGAATGAATTAAAAATATATATTTTATAAAATAAAGTTAAATTAAAATAAAATGTATTTAAAGAAAATTTTCAAAACACACCTTTAAAAAACCAATATTTCACATAAATAAAAAAGAAAATAATGTTAAATATTTTTCAATGACGATTATGTTGACAACCTTTTCAAAATACCTTGTTTAAAAAAAGAAAATCAATACGTCATATTAAAAAAAGTTTAAAAAAAAACTTAATTGCAATTTTTTTCTTTCTATTATTTTGGCTTCAAATTTTCTTTCGCCTAATAGGGAAAAGTAAGGGATTTTTTTTTGAAATTTCTTTTGGTTATAATTCTAAAAGGCTTTTGACTTGGAGTTTCCTTTTGAATAAAATTAAGAGGTGTCTTTCGGGGTAGAAAACTTGGTTCCTTAATCTTGGTGGAAGGATCACTCTTCTTAAATCCGTATTATGCTTCTTATCGGTATTTACTATGTCTTTTTACAAAATACCGATGAATATCGCAAAAGATATTACTAAGTTCCAAAGCAACTTTTTTGTGGGGGGATCGGAGGATAAAAGGAGGATACACTGGATTAGTTGGAAAGATGTTTGTCTTCCTATTAATAAAGGTGGAATTGGTCTTAAAAGTATAGTAGATTTTAACTTGGATCTTCTCAATAAATGGAGGTGGCGAGTTCTAAAAGATTCAAATTCTTTATGGTACAATGTTTTGAGAGCGCGTTATGGTGACATTTGCTTGCAGGTTGTCTGTAGTAAAGTTCCTAAAATTGCTCCTTTCTCCATTTTCTCTTGGTGGAAGGATCTAATTTCCTTGAACAAGAAGAAGAGTGATGATGTATTTGTCAAAAATTGCAGTTTTGAAATAGACAGAGGATTCACTACGACATTTTGGCATTCTGCCTGGATACAGGATACAATTTTGAAGAATTTTTTCCTGCTCTTTTCTCTGCTTCTCTGTTACAGGTTGTATCGGTTGCTGGGATGGGGGCTTGGAGTAATGATGTTTGGCTTTAGGGAGATTTCGGTATCCCCCAATCTATAGCGTTGCAGTTCGGCCTAGAAGACGATATCTTGAAGTTGTGGTCTCTGTTACATGGTTTAACTTGCAGGCCGGTTGGGAATGATTTGGTGAGATGAAATTTAGAAGATAATGATGATTTTTGGATCAGCTCCTGTTACGTAGCTTTAGCAGACCCGAAAATCCCTTATGGCCCATTTAATAAATTTGACAAAGCTTTACAATGGGTGTGAGAAGTGGTGGTTTCGTTTAAGAATAAAGCTTTCGGTGGAGATTTCTTGTCAATAGGCCCCCGACCAAGGATCTATTGAAGCTTAGAGGTATCGTTCTCCCTGTTGTTTCTCAAAAATGTACTTTCAGTGGAATAAAAGATGAATATGTGAATCACTCTTTTTTTAAATGTAATGTTGCAAAACTTATTTGGCGGGATACTGCAGAGTGGACCAATTTTTCGAATTGTTTGGAGGATAATTCGAAAGGGAATTTTGTGATTTGGTACAAGTACTGCAAGTCTAAAAATGTGAAGAAGGGAAAAGAAGATTGCATATGGATGACTATTACCTGGAGTATTTGGATTATGAGGAACAAAATTGTTTTTCGTAACGATAGTTGGAATGTTCTTGATGTCGTTTGGAACATTAAGGACACTATTTGGAGATGGTCTAGGTGGGGTGAAATTACTCATCCCAATTGTAATTTTTAGGAGTTTAGCAAAAATCCTCTGTTCTTCTTATCTTAGGTTCAATTGGTCGGTAATTTATCTTTTTGACGTGTTGTTCTGCTCGTTTCATTGTGTATTCAGGTTGGAGAACCCTTAGTTCTGTTTTTCTAATATATCTTACTTACACAAAAAACATTATCGATTTTTGTCCCTTCATTTTAAAAATTAATTTTTATAGTCTCTTTATTATTTCATTTTTTTTGGATTTTAATCCCTTTCATATCATTATGCAACAAATGGACTTGAGTCAATCTATCCTTCCGTCATGAGAAGAGCTATTGGACGGTCAAAGAAGAACAATAACAAAGTAAATAATGAGCCTAGAAACACAAATACTTTGTTGAGAATTCTTCAAACACCGAAATGTCAACTTTTGTTAATTATTAATTCCCTTTTTTTTCTCTTCTTGTATGCATGAATTATAAATTAAATTGAAATGAAAGAAAGAATTAAAAAGGCAGAACGTGATTATTTATATTTGTTACATATATTTATTTTGGAGTAACATAACAAGTAGTAATTCAACTAGCATAGGTACAAACACACATCTTTATACCATTAGGATAATCAAAACAAATCCCATCAGGTTCTCTATCTCGATATTGAACCTCACATTTTGCATCGCATTCAGGTTTACCACCATTGCATGATCCCAGTGTAATGCTACATCTTTGCTTGTGTTTGGAATTATCAATATTGTAAGTACATGTGCATAGGTTGTAATCATCACAATACCACGATATATTACCATCGGTTGGTAGAGAATTACAATAATTCTCACAGTTTCGTACATTGCAATACTCATTTGCTAATGTGCAGAACCCTGCTTCTACTGTTAATTGCACTATATATCATCATGTAAAATAAATTATATTAATTTCAAAATATAAATAATAGCTTAATGGTTTGAGAGACTAGTTATTACCTGCTGCAATTGATGCTACCATGACAAACAAAATCAAAGAGTTAGCCATTTAGATGTTGAATACAGACAACAAAAGATATTTGGTATCTCTCTGTCTATATCTTTCTCAATTTATACTGCTGTCTCAAGGATTAAACAACTCAACTTTTCTTTCAAATATATTATTAAATTAAAACAGGTTTAGATATTCCATATATATTTGGATTTTTGTTCAAGATAAGAATGAGGATGGTGAAAAAATTATTACTAATATATATGATTTCTATAAATAAATATTTGACTAATATATATGAATGTATACATCCAGAACAATCAATTATAATTATCAAATAAATATTAAAGTTTTGTTCAAGATAAGAATATGGTGAAAATATTATGATTCATAAAAATTATGGAAAATTTAACTTGGAATTCATTATAGAAATCAAAGTTCCTTATATGAGTTTATACAATAAATTCATTATAGAAATCAAAGTTCCTTATATGAGTTTATACAATAAATTAAACAGTTGAATATTATAAATCGAATATTTAGTGTCTAATGTTTGAACTTAAAATTCTCTCAAGTCACCTCTTCTTCATTTCATTCAGTTTACTTTGAAGTATAAATATTTTTTTTTTTGGATTTTGTCCCTCTATTTTTTTTTATAAGAAATAATTTTTTTCTTTCAATTAAAATTGTCTGTTTTTTAGTGAAACATTACTTATGACGAAAAGTTTGTAAGTGATCGTGTAGTTGTTTAATTCTTGTGAATTTGGTACTTTTGGGAAATTGAGATTGATTCATAAGATAAATCGGTCACAAAATTTATGTATTGGTTTCTTGAGCTTTGTCGAAAAAAGCTCTATTTGATTATTGAGATAAGCCTAAAAATTTCTAAGCGATTTGTTAGCTTAGCCTAGATTAAAAGCTATCTTTGGTTGGAGATAATCCTGTAAAATCTCAAGATTAGGTTCTATTAAAGTTTGTGGGCATAACATGTAAAAGCTCAAAGTTTATAGTAAAAATCTCAAAAAGATCCACTACGTCAAAAAAGACCTACGAAAGTGCTTTTTTTGGCCTTTAAAAGCGCTTAAAAGCGCTTTCTAAGGTGGCGCTGCTATAGTTTTTAGCAGCACTTTTTGTTTAATGAAAAGCGCTTTCGTAGGTCTACCTATGACAACACTTTTTTTAAAAAGCGCTCTCTTAAGTATCCTTTTGGCAGCGATTTTTCTAAAAAGCGCTCTCTGAAGTACCCTTTTGGCAGCGCTTTTTCTAAAAAGCGCTCTCTTAAGTAGGCTTTTGGCAGCGCTTTTTCTAAAAAGCGCTCTCTTAAGTAGGCTTTTGGCAGCGCTTTTTTATGAAGAAGCGCTTTCATTGGTGGCGTTTTTTTCTAGAAAAGAGCTTTCATAGGTTGTCTTTTAGCAGCGCTTTTGCCTGTAAAAGCGCTGTCATATGTTTACCTTAGATAGCGCTTTTTGTGAAAAAACGCTTTCATAGGTTATCTAAGGCAGCGTTTTTCTTCAAAAAGCGCTTTCATATGGTGTTTTTTTAGAGGTATAATTTATATAATTCATATACCTGCATTGTTTGCAGCATATTATTTATATAAACCATAACCTGTAATTCATAAACCGCGGTAATGCATTGTATACCATTGTAATCCAAAATATATATACACCGTATTTGTACCGCAAAATATATATAAACCATTGATATCAACATTGTAACTCAAAATCAGTCTTACAAAATCAACCCTAACAACAACTAAACCAGTCCTTATATGATTCTCTTCTCAATAAAATATTGACACAATTCCTCTTTGATTTCTTCCGACTGAAGTTTTGTGTAATATGCACATTTGTACTCATCGAAGTACTACATAACAAAACATAATATGCATGATTTAGTTAAAAGTAAAAAATTATATGAAATATCCGAGAAATAATAAAACAAATCCTAAGTTATAAATCCATACCGTGACTGGAATCTCTATTTGATTCAGTTGAATGATTTCTTTGATAAACCGCATAACGAAGTATCCGCAATCTATACCGTTTTGCTGTTGAGGACACTACATATAAAAACAAATAAGAATATATAGTTGTATTGTTTTATCAAATAGCATAAATATTATAAGCAAAATAGTGGAAATTAATATACCTGCACTTTGATCCAATTAATGTTGTTTGATTTAGACCGTCGTACCTGAGCTTCTCTTTGACACCGGAATACTTGTATCGCTCTAACAAAATAAAAATATATATTTAGAACAATGTCACAAATAATTAAATATATAAACACACACAAATATTTAGAATAATCTCACTTACGTATCAATCATTAACTTCATATCCGGATAATTTGTCCAATCACCGTCAACCGAATTCAGATAATAGACCAATTCTTTTATTGGATCGATAGAAACCAACAACCAGTGACGTCTATAAATTAAAACAACAGTTTAGAAGAAAATTTTTTACGCAAAAATTACAAATATTAAAATGAACTTAGAATGAAAATCTAACCCTGTAGGAATAGTATTATACGCCCAAAGATATAAGCTTTCTGTACTGCCAGTTGCCATGAATCTTTCGACTAAGTGCTCTCTTACTGATTCCGGTTCCTTACCAATTGTCACTCCGCTGACACGGGAGGAAGACACGAAATGGAATCTGTTTGACAATTGATTCTCGTGCATCAATTTGTCATATAACAGCCTTAAATAAAAACATAATTAATATTAGACTATATTCATTAAAATGTTTAAAAAAGATTTCAGCTAATTACATAATATAAAGATGGGGGTTACCGGATGTATGCGTGCATAATACTGACGCCCAATTCTTTATGACGGAAAATCTGTTCCACGTCCTCATGTCCAATTATTTCGGTGCAAGGAAAACCAAAGATACCTTGATCCATATCCATTTGACGAATACCACCATCCATCAAATTTGTTGTTCCCACTATTGTTTCAAGACACTGCCGGTATCGAGGGAAAAATCTAGTAGGCACCCTTTTCTTGGGTGGTACGCCAACGATCTTCTGGCTCACTTGTTGTGACCCTTGAAAAGGTACCTAAAAATCATATAGACTCAGTTAAATTATAAAATTATGCAGTTTTTTATTCGGATCATATAATTAACACTTTAAACGTACCTCTTTTTGTGATACATCAGACTCGTCGTGCCGCAAAATCCTTTTACCCTTAGATGCGGGTGTTGTAGGAGTCTATAATTACCGTGGAAATAACTGAGGTCAGAACTGACAGTTGAATACTTAAAGATTCATAATTGTTTTCAACATACCTGATCATCTGTGATACGGTGGGAGAACTGACTTGGGTTTTACGTTTGTTTTCTCAAATGTTTCGGTTGAGCAAGAGTCGCCACCGACTTTTTATTTTATCCTAAGGAAAGGTTAAAAAGCACAGGAAAAACCTTTTGAGATGTTTCGTGGGTTCGGGGGGTAGATTATGAAAAGGGAAGGTATTAGCACCCTTTTCATCCATGGTTATCCATGGGCTCTTAGTTACTTGGTTTTTAGATCACTTGCCTTTGATTTTCAAATTGCTTGAAATTGTGGTGTGTGTGTGTGTGTTTTGAAAATGTTTTTGAAATAGATGCCTTGTCTTAGGCGACCAATGTAATGACTCGTGTTTGAGTGTTTTACAAAGGTGTGTATCTTTTCGAAAAGATGTTTCAAATGTTTTTGAAAGTTTGTTTTGAAAGTGTTTGTGGAGTGTGGTTTTGAAAAGTAGGCAAGTGTTTTTGCAAGTTTGATCAAGTAATTAAGAGTTGTCTACCCCTAAATTTACTCAAAGGTTTTTCTCATGTTTTAACCCTTTTTAACAATTTTGTTCCACCATTGTATTTGGTGGACAATCTTGCGTTTAAGATGTTTAACGGGACAGGCGCGGGTCATCGTATGGACCATGAATGCAATGGTGCCAAGTGTCTTTGGCAATTTTGCTTGAAGGGACTATGATCATTTTGATAGGCAACTTTCGAAAGCGTCATCGAGGGACTATGATCATTTGAATTGTTTTGCCAAAGAAACTCGACGTGCAAGCATGGCCCATTTTGGAAGGCAACAAGCAGGATTACCCTAGGGGTGCAAGTGTGATTGTGTATTGATTTCATGTATTTGTCTTGTATTAGGTTATCTAGCGTTTGATTTTATATACATACAAACCCTAGGTCTAACCATGGTATATTTGAAAGCGGTAAATTGCGGGAATTTAAAGTCTACGCTATTACAAATAAGTATCCGGGAGTGGGGGTACAAATTTACAAATGGGGATGAGACTTTAGGAGAGTAGTGTCCAATAATTTACAGCCAAATCGAATTGCGCAAATGTAAAATATAATGTATAGCAATGTATAAGAATAGCAAATGTATATGTGTAAAGCAAAGTAAATGTATCGACGTATTTGTGTATTGTAACTGTGTAAGTGTATGTGTAAATGTATGAGGTTTATTTACAAGGTGTGGAATGTGAACTAAATGAAAAAATTAAGTGTTTTGTTTATTTAGTTCTTTTTGGATATTTGTTAATATGTACAAACAAAATATTTTAAGAAAAAGAAAAGAAAATGTTTTTTTAAAAAAAGTATCATTTACATTTTTGATTTATGGACAAATCAAAACAAGTTTTAATAAAATAAAAGAAAAAGTGTTTTAAGTAATTCTAATTTTTTATGTATAAAGATTTAATAATAAAAAAAGAGTATATAAAAAATTAAAACTTAGTATACTAAGTAAGTTATAAAAAGTTATAGGGTGATAAAAAGAATAATAGTTAGTTTTTTAAAAAAGGAATGGGCCTTAAGGGGTTTTGTTTTGGCCCAAGTGAAAATTGTTCAGAAGCATTAAAAGAAAGGGGGGGGGGGTATGCGTGGTATGGGCTTAAGCGGTGAAAGTGGGACAAGGTCCAAGCACGTCTCACAAATTTGCAAGGGTTTGAAACGTTTGTGTTCATTAGGGTAATGAGTTAGGGTTTGTGAGACAAAGGCGCCGTTTGTGGTTTCGTCTTCATCTTCTCCGGCCAAGCTACTGAACAATGTTCACCCTTTGCCCATGGCCACCAAGCTGCTTCCTTCGTCCTCTTCTTCCCTCCTTGGTCCAGTGAAGCGAGACTGTAAGGGGAAGGCTTATGTTTCCTTTTTAAAACGTGTTTAGGGTTTCAAACCTTATATGTCTTGCATGTTTTGTTTATTGATTCTGATTAAGTGTTATTGTTATTCTTGTTGGAGGTGCGTGAGAAAAAGGAGAAGTTATACCTTTGGGGAATGTAGACTTTTGGGAGATGGAGGAGGAGCTGGGTTGGAAGTTGCTTCAGGCAGCCAAGGGCGAAGGAAGCGGTGCTGAGCTAGCTCCGGTAACCACGGTACTCTGTGCCTTTGCCCTTTCGTGTTTTATGATGATATTCCTGAAAACCTAGTTTGACTTCCTTTTTCTCTTCTGTCTCTTTTGCCTCGTATGCTTGACCCTATTGGCTTCTGTATGTTGCCTTTGTTTGTATGCTTAATGATGATTATCTGAGAGTTTATTGCCTTGAAATGCTGAGTTGCCTTGATCTTGAATATAGTTGCTTGCTGATATGCTAATATTGATGCTTCTTTATCCTTTTCTTCTTGTTGCCTTCTGCTGCTGTATGCTTGGATATTTGGTATGCTTGTTGATGTTATGTTTGAGTTGCCTTGATGATTAACCCAGTGATGACAATGTTCTGAGGGTTTGGGTTTGCTGTGCTAAAAAATAGGTTACATGCTTGAAGCCTTGAGGCTTGTTTTGCCGTTGGTTTATTTGTTTTGATGCTTCAGGCTTTAGAGGCTTTTGGTTTTAGACAGTTTACAGGCTTTTGGCTTTAGACAGTTTACAGGCTTTTGGCTTAGTATACTTTAGGATTTTTTTTGGCTTCAGCAGGCTGAGTGTTCTTTGAATCAGGTAAGGCTTTGGTGAGTTTTGGATACAGGTTTCTGTTTGTGCTTGAATGGCAAGGCTTTGGTGAGTTACTGGTTTTGTGTGCTTACAGGCCTGTGTTGAAAGGCTTATGCAGGTAGAGTGTTTAAAGGCTAGAGGCTTGGTGTGATACGGTGGGAGAACTGACTATGGTTTTGCGTTTGTTTTTGCAAATGTTTCGGTTGAGCAAGAGTCGCCACCGACTTTTTATTTTATCCTAAGGAAAGGTTAAAAAGCACAGCAAAAAACCTTTTGAGATGTTTTCTTGGGTTCGGGGAGTAGATTATAGAAAGGGAAGGTATTAGCACCCTTTCTATCCATGGTTATCCATGGGCTCTTAGTTACTTGCTTAGATCAACTTGCCTTAATTTTCAATTGTTTGAAATGGTGCTTTGTGTGTGTGGGTTTGAAAATATTTTGAAAAGAAGCCAATGTGGTGGCAACCTCTGTAATGATCCATGTTGGGATGTATACAAAGGTGTATGTCTTTTGAAAAGGTTTTCATTTGTTTTTGAAAGTTTGTTTTGAAAGTGTTGTGAGATGTGGTTTTAGAAAATAGGCAAGTGTTTTGTTTTTGCAAGCTTGATTCAAGTAACTAAGAGGTTATCTACTCCTAAATTTCTCAAAGTTTATTGCTATGTTTTAAACCTTTTTAACAAGTTTGTTCCACCATTGTATTTGGTGGACAATCTCATGTTAGGATGTGAAAGGGACGGGCGCGGGTCATTGTTTAGACCATAATTGCAATGGTGCCAAGTATCTTTGGGCAATTTTCCTTAAGGGACTTGATCATTTGTTTAGGAAACTTTTTTGAAAGCGTCATCGAGGGACTATGATCACTTGATTTGTGTTTGTTTTGCCCAAAGAGACCTAACATGCAATATGGCCCATTTATTGAAGGCAACAAGTGGAATACCCTAGGGGTGCAAGTGTGATAAGTGTTGTCCATTTTCATGCTTGTTTATCTTGAAATTAGGTCAAACTATTTTTGTCGTTTTGGATTCGCATACAAACCCTAATTCTAACATGGTATAATTAGAAAGCAATAAAGTGTGAAAAAATAAATTTACTAAGCTATTACAACACAATATATGGGAAGGGGGGTACAAATGTTCAAATGGGGATTTTGACAAGGAATTTAAACCTAAACTATTACATCAATATTGAATTATTTACAAGATAATTTAATTGCATAAATTAAATTAAATAAAAATAAATATGTAAGATGCAAAAATGTTTTTTTGTATGTATGGAAAAAGGTATTTTTATATGTCAAAATAAACAAAAATAAAAGTATTATTTTTGGAGTTTTTTATGTTTAGGGCAAAACCCTAATTTTATTAAATAAAATGTATTAATTATTTAGTATGTATAATATTTTTTATTATATAAAAAAATAAAATAAAAATGAAGTATATTTGTAAAAAGGCATTTTTATATTTATATATTAATAAAAATAAAAAGTGTATGTATTTTGCATTTTAACCCTAAATATATTAATATATATATATATATATATATATATATATATATATATATATATATATATATATATATATATATATATACATATATATATATATATATGTATATATATATATGTATATATACATATATATATATATATATATATATATATATATATATATATATATATATATATATATATATATATATATATATATATATATATATATATATATATATATATATATATATATATATATATATATATATATATATATATATATATATATATTATTTTCTAAATATGTATTATATATACAAAAAATAATAATATTTAATATTTATAAAAAAAAGTATTTTTTATACAAAATATTTTCAGAAGATAAAACAAAATAAAAAATGAAAATAAAAATGTATTTGCACTATTTTAGTATTTTTAAGTAAAAGTATATGTATTTATTTATTTATGTACAAACTAAAAGAAACCAAATAAATGCCTAATAAATTCAAAAATGGTGAGAAAAATATTTTTTATATTTTTAATATTGTAAGAAAAAATAAATAAGTCAAATCAAAAAAGAAAAAGTCAAAAAATCACTAAAATAAGCTAAATGGGCTCAGGGGGTGTGAAAGCAGAAAAGTGGTGTAAAAAGAAATGACAACACAAGCCCAGCCCACCAAGTCTTTCTTCAACCTCCAGACTTCCGTTTGAACAAAAAACACACGCCTCTTTCTTCCATTGCAAGGTCCTGATTCTTTGAGTTTTAGCAAAAACTTACAACATCAAAAATGTTCAGCATCAAGAGACGAATTCAAGGATATAAAGAACTTGTCTTAACTCTCTAAGATGAGAGAGAATTTCTTCTCTCCCAATTCCTAACCTAAATTTTTATCAATGTTCAGACTTAAAATTCTCTAAGCACACTGTGATCGGTGGATCTGGAACTGACTGTTTAACGCTGGTTCGCGAAATGTCGCGGAAGCAAGAGTCGCCACCGTCTTTTATTTTCTCCAAATGGAAAGGACAAAAGCACAGAAAAATTCCTTAAAGAGATTGCTCTCGGTTCGGGAGGTAGATTATAGAAAGGGAAGGTGTTAGCACCCTTTCTATCCATGGTTATCCATGGGCTCTTAGGTACTTGCTCATTGTGTTTTCAAAAGGTTTGTTCGCTTTTCAATTGTGGGTTTTAAAAAAGTTTCTTTGAAAATTTCAGTTCGACTCTTGTATCGGTCCTCAAGAGTGTTTGAAAAATTGCTTTCGAAAGCTTTTTGAAAAGGTGTCGGTGTGAAAAGTATTTTTGATTTGTTTTTGAATTTAGAGCAAGTATCTAGAGTCGTCTACCTACCCTAAGGAATTCGTCTGTGTAAATGTCCTTAAAGTAGTGCCATCCCACCATTGAGAGGTAGGTAGCACCACCGTTGGAGGTGTTCAGGTCAATTCGAGGTTCGGGACATGGTGATCACCAGAGCAATGGGAAGATACCTTAGAAGCTACCCTCATGCCGGGTTCCCGGATCATGAGGACTTACTAAGACATCCTCTACTCGACGATCACCTTTCGAGGCAAGGCAACAGTGAGGCGTACCCTAGGGGTGGTGTGTGCGATTCGTGTGTCGTTTTCATTTGCATTTATCTTGTCATTTTATTGGTTTTCTACGCTTGTTTTTATTTTATCCATACATTCTTTCATGCTTTGATTTAACAGTTAAAAGGTTGCGAGAAAAGTAAATTCTAAGCTATTACAAAAGGCGCGGGTCCACATCGCCAAAATTAAACCAGGACCCGATTTGACAGAAAATAAAGAAGTTAAAAGAATTAAAAGTGCGAGAAGTAATTTACATGGCTTCGGGAGAGATACATGAATATTTAAACGGAATAAAATAATATGCGAATTAATAATTAAATCGGAACGAGGGCGTTGGACCCATTTGCAAAAATTAAATTAATGATGGAGTTAATTATAATTAAAAGAAAGAACTTGCTTTTTTTTGGTATTTTCAGTATTTTAAGATTAAATAGAAAAAGGAATTAATTGAAATTAAAATAAGATGCAAACCCTAATCCTAATTATTTTTAATTTATTAAGAAAATATTGAAGTTTTTTTTAACCTAAATTAACCCTAAGTTATTTTCATGCAATTTAATTATAAAAAATAAAATATTTAATTATTTAATATATTTATGAAAGAAAAAAAATAAAAAGGATGAAAAATTATTAACTAAACCTATTTCTACATTTTTTAGATTTTTTTGTTAAAAGTATTAAAATTACAACTTAAATTAAAACTAAATAATTACATGCAAATTTATTTATGAAAATATTAGAAATAAAAATATTTATTATATTTTTTTATCTTTTCTGATTTTTCTGTGTATTTTATATTTTGTGAGAATAATAAAATTAATTACTAAAACAACAATTAAAATGAAAAATAAAAAATAGAAAAAATAAAGAGAATAGGAAGAATTGCAAACCAAAGGGGGTTCAGATCCCAAATTAGGAGGTATTCTTTAGAAATCCAGGCCCATTAAGACATTAGTCCATTTGACTTTTGCTGGACGCGTGTGATGCGTTGACTAGGACGTAGTGTGTTCTCCAACTCTCAGCCTTTGATCTAATGAGGCTGGACGCGTGTACGCTTGATGGAGAAGGTGCATCATGGAACAATAACATTGGACCTGCACATGATTGTTAATTGCAAAATAATATAGAGATTGTAAAGACCTGGGGTTCGAACCCAGGTCATGACTGTTACCAGCACCATCACTTGCCACTGGACCAACTCACACGCGTTTAATATATGATAACTGGTAAATATTATAAAAGAAAGTTGGTTAATGGCTTGGAAACGCGCGCGAAGATTTGAACGCTCCACTCACGGACAGCCACATAATCATCTTCCTCATGTTCCTGAAATACAAACAACATGAGCAACGGTTTTTACACCGTTGCAGAAAGTATCTTTACAGAAAATAACGATTAGCACTAGGGCACTCATAAATTAGGCGCGATAGTTCCATTATCTTCGTCCACACGCGCTGAGTTGAATGGTGGTGGTCTTGAGGGCCAATTTTTCCCAGGTCAAAAACCCCTAATCCAAGGTCTTATAAACCCTAGAAAACGACAATGGTGAAATCGTCTACAGCTTGCAAAAACTCAATTAAACGCATAGGTTAGCTTTAGAATCATACCAGGAACATGAATCAATAATTAAAATGTCATGAAAATGCATAGATTTGAAAACACGATTATGAATTTTTCATGAGATATTTCAAGTTCTGTATACCAATTCCTTAAGCTTTGATGAATGTTCTTGACTGGGATACGTTCAATGATGCTTGAGGAAGCTAATGAGATGAGAATTGTGCCTTGAATCAACCTGCAAGTCAGTTTTCAGTATTGAGTTTTTTTGCAAAAAATCCAAGTTTGACAATGGATTTTCTGAGCAGCTGCGTGTGTCCGATCATTAGGGTTGTGTTTAGGCTTTTGTATTGAGTCCATTAGGTCAAGAAAAATAGAACAAATCCAATGCTTTCATGGTTTTTGGAAATTTGATTTTTAAGGATCTTTTTCAATCTTTTCCATGTGTTCTTGTATCAATTATGATCAATTCACTCCAAATCTTTCCTTATTTGGCTAGGCACGAATTATTGAGTATAAAACATGCACAAAAAGATTTAAAACTTTAGGTTAAGTATTTTCTATGCATTTAATTTAATTTAAATGAATTAATATAAATAAAAATTCAAATAAATAAATAAAAAATGAAGAAATACTTCCCTTTGGGCCAAGTAGTCGTGCACATTCCATGGATGATGATTTGTGGAAGAAAAATGGGCCCATTAGCAATTTTAGGTCATTTGGATCAATGTTGACTTTTCAAAATACCCAAAAATTTCCCAACTTCTACAAGGCACAACTTGCTCAATGTTTAAGCTTTTCTCATGTTCTTGGACATTTTGGAAAGGTCTTTGAGTCCTCTAACCAATGTCTTTGGTCCCATGTCATTTTGATTTACCCATCTCAAGTTATGGCCTTTGACTTAAAGTCCCTTTTTGTTGACTTTTGAAAATGACCTATAATGTTGAAATTGACAACTTTTTGTGAGAGCATTTCTTGGACTTGAAGTATGAAGATGAGTTGTAGGAAATGTCTTTCTCTTAAAAATGAGATTTGGATGTAATTTTTCTGATAATCCATGTGAAAGTTATGCCCTGGTCAATTTCAGTTGACTTTTTCAGCTGTCCAAATAAGGAAACTTTTGCATCTTGATGATTTTTGAGCCAAACTTTAAGAATCATGATCAAGAATTGATCAAATGACGTTTGTGGCTTCGACATGATATGTTGACCAAAAATTTGAACTTCTGACTGCCAGATGACCATTTTGCCCCTACAGTTGACTGTGGTGCAATTAGGGTTTTTGACTGTGCAATTTTGTGCTGAAAGTCTTGAAACTTGATATGAGGATGCTTGACCATATTTGTAGGCCTGTGAGACTTGATTGGACCTTTGAGAACTTTATTTTCTTGATCAGAATAAATACCCTAATTTTGACTGTATAGGAGATCTTTGCACTGTGCAACCCTTGGGGAATTTTGAAGCTTGACTTGGCAATTTCCTGAAGAATATGGGAGGGCAAATTTTGGGGTACAACAGTTGCCCCTGTTCAATCTTCTTAGACCTGAGGATGCAGATTGGCTGACGTGCCTTTCGTAATCCGAGGGTGGAAGATGATTGAACACTAGAGTGCCCAGAAATTTGCGCTCACATAGTAGCAGTGATGGTGGAATGGGCTTATAGATGCCATTTAGAGGTTGCTGGATAGGATGATGGGCTTATAGATGCCATCTGGATGTTGATCGCGTAAGAGATTCCTTAGCGAGAACCTGCATACCTGCAAAAGAAACATGAGTACCTGACATGTTGCAGGAGTTGATTTCAGATGCTTGGCATAGATATGTCCTGACTGGTTACGGGAGCTGGATCTGGAGCTTCACAAGATGATGAATGAACCAGGGATGGTTACTACCTTAGCATGAACGGTAAGAGAACCTTGGGTGACTTTAACTTCAACAACGCTCGCTGAGAAAATCTTGGTGGGAATTACCATCTTCGCAGGATCGGGAAGAGAACCATAGGCAATTATAATCTGAAAGGGAATTACATCTCACGCACCGTCGGGGAGAGAACCATAGGAAAAGGAATTATCACCTCACTCACCGTCGGAGAGGGAACCATAGGAAAAGGAATTATCACCTCACTCACCGTCGGAGAGTGAACCATCTGAAAAGGAATTATCACCTCACTCACCGTCGGAGAGGGAACCATCTGAAAAGGAATTATCACCTCACTCACCGTCGGAGAGGGAACCATAGGAAAAGGAATTATCACCTCACTCACCGTCGGAGAGGGAACCATCTGAAAAGGAATTATCACCTCACTCACCGTCGGAGAGGGAACCATAGGAAAAGGAATTATCACCTCACTCACCGTCGGAGAGGGAACCATCTGAAAAGGAATTATCACCTCACTCACCGTCGGAGAGGGAACCATAGGAAAAGGAATTATCACCTCACTCACCGTCGGAGAGGGAACCATCTGAAAAGGAATTATCACCTCACTCACCGTCGGAGAGGGAACCATAGGAAATTAACCTGAAAGGAATTATCACCTCACGCACCATCGGAGAGGGAACCAATAGGAAAATATAATCTGAAAGGAATTATCACCTCACTCACCATCGGAGAGGGAACCATAGGAAATTATAATCTGAAAGAAAACCCTAAAATGGAAATCTCATGCACCGTCGGAGAGAGAACCAAAAGGAAATTATAATCTCAAAGAAAAACCTAAAATGGAAATCTCATGCACCGTCGGAGAGAGAACCAATAGGAAATTATAATCTGATAACTTCTACTGAGTCTTCATCAGAAAAATCTGTTGGGAGTCGATTTAGCTGGACTAGAGAAGGCCTGGGACTGGATAAGAAATCTTTGGAGTCGATTAACTGAACCGGTCTAGGTCTTGAAATATGATTGAGAATTTCAACTGCATCTTTCCTGAAAGGTAAAGGTCAGTCATATGCAATGCATGATATGGATCAAGCAATGATGTCCTCAACATAAATGAGATTTGTATGATATAATGCGTCTATGCATGCTATAATGATGTATGTGGTGTTTTATGAATGTATGTTTTCGTCTAGGAAAGTAAATCCTTGACGGGTGCCGGGAAGTCATATCCTGGGCTGATGTTGAAGAATAGATTTTGCTTCCGCTGGGGATGATAAGAATACCGGTAGGAGAAGATGACTCCGTTGCGGAATAAACTTGGCAAATGGAAGATTATGCAGGGAGAAAAGATACTCTAGCGACCATGCTGGGAAGCAATACTCTGTGGGGGGTAAAGATACTCTGCTGTATTGTTGAGAATAACTTGCTGGGGATACTTTGCTGTGTTGGAAGTGCTAATAGACTTCGTTGGGGATAAGAAAGAACTGTATTGACGACGACCTTTTCGTGGCTTTTGGCTGAGGATAACCCAGTTATATCCTGTTAAGGAAATAACTCTTTAAATAAAGCCGGACGACGCGTTCGTGCTTTTGCGAGGGTAAGCTTCCAGAATCTACTAGGGATAAACTTACTGCTTGGGGAGATGGACTCCAATTTTCCTGGGGAATTAGATTGGACTCTCCTGGGGAGATTTTGAACTGTAATTTTGTAAGTTGAAACAGGGAACCTATGTAGGGTTTCCTGTCGATGAGCTCATGTAAAACCGCATCTGAAATGGAGAAGGAACCTGTGTAGGGTTATTTTGACGATGAGTTCGTGTAAAACTTCGTTCTTGGAAAGGGAGAACCTGTGTAGGGTTTCTGGGTGACGAGTCCATGTAAAACTGCATCTTGAAGAGAGGGAACCGGTGTAGGGTTGCTTGATGAGGTAAGTTCATGTAAAACTTCTTGATGAACCGGGGCGAGGTTATCTTGAGCTAAATCCTTGTAAGACTTCTGGGGGGAACCGGGGTTAGGTTGCCGCTGGATAAGTTCGTGTAAAACTTCTTGACGAACCGAGGTAAGGTCATCTTGAGATGGGTCCATGTAAGACTTCTGGAGGAACCGGGGTTAGGTTACTTGGATAAGTTCGTGTAAAAACTTCTTGATGAACCGGGGTTAAGTCATCTTGAGATAGGTCCATGTAAGACTTCTGGAGGAACCGGGGTTAGGCTACCTGGAGGTAAGTTCGTGTAAAACTTAAGATAAATCCGTGTAAGACTTCTGGAGGAACCGGGGTAAGGCTACCTGATTTTTTTTAATGTTGATCTGGGATTTGTAAAGGTAAATGGTAATCATCTTTATATTGACCTTAGTGTTTTGATTGACAGAGCAACTGGATCGCCTGGACGACTCATTATTGCCCCTGTTTCTGAGGTGAAGGGAGAGGATACCTTGGAGGTCGTTTGACAAATCTTCTGGCAGACAAGTGACGAGATGCCGGGACATAGTTGTACGCTTAAATCCCTAATTTTTGCCTGGACCGCCCTTTCGGGTTTTCAGTCCACCGGGATACCCATTTTTGCCCAAGTCGCCTTTTCAGGTTTTCGACTTGCCGGGTGTACAGATTTTTCCGTTTCATCCCTTATTTTGCCCGAACCCTTTTGGTTCGCCGGGAAGCCCTTATTTTTGTCTAGGTATGTCAACCTAGCGGGTCTTTGATTATGTGTAGTATTTTTCGACTATGTCCCTGCTTTCAGAATGTAGGGAGTTGCCCCTGTTGGAAGTATTTTGCCATGCCCCAGATAATGGGCAATGCTCCTACTGTGCCCCTTGATTGGAGGTATTTCTGTTCACAAGGTGTTCATCGTGCGAATTTCCCTGCTGTTCAAACAAATAGTCATATGCAAACAAGGTTATTTTAAGAATGCAAAGCCTATGTCTGTCTTGAATTTTGAAAATGCATTTTTTGTAATACAGTGCGGTGTCAACTCAAGATTTTACAGGAAACCTTCAGGAGTCAGGATACCTTCGTAACAGTATGCTTTCGAACTAACCCATGCTTCAGCTAGGACTTTTAAGGGTTATATCGTGGCCTGGTTCACGGTTTAAGAAACAAAGGATAAAGGCTCAAATTAGTTGTACCCACCCGCTCTTCGTGATGTTCTTCCAACCTAGACTCAGCTGATCGTATGTTAGACCTTGTTCGAGTCTTTGCTTTGATTTTCCGGTGATGGTTCGGATGTTGACAAATTATTTTGAATAGGCAGTCATCTCCCCTTTTTTTGTTGAGGTTTTGTAGGACCTCTTTCTTTTTGATTTTTTTTATCCCTATTTTTTTCTTTTTGCCTGAACTGTTTCTTTTTGGAATTACAGTCAGCGGGATGCCCCAGTTTTGTAAGTCTCCTTCATAGGTTTTGACTTAATGGGTTTTTAATTTGAGAAGTAATGACAACCTTTCTTTATTGAATATTCGGAACCATCACTGTCTTTCTTTGTTTTGTAAGGACCTCTTTGGTGCCATTTGTTGCGTACTTGGATCAACTGAGAGAACTACCCTGCCCCAGGTTATGATAAAGGGTTTTAATTTTCGAAAAGAAAAACTCCTACTTCTTTGGCTCAGAGGGGTTGACGAGGGATTATCTTCCTTATTACTCCAGTGTTTAGGAATTGAAACAATGCCTGTACCTCATCAGCGGGGTCTGTTCAAAAGCATACTGTAAAGATCGTGGTATCGTTTTCGTCATCCTCCCTCAAGAGGCTTAGAATTTTCAATTAAGAGTTGACCATCACAAAAATATGAAAGCAGTTTTAAGCGTAGTAAACATAATTAAATCAAGACAGACATGTGTAATGCATTCATGAAATAAAAGAGTTTAACATGATAATTGTTTATCTGAACAAGAAAAGAAAAAATACAACTTGAATTCAAATGAACAAAAATCTCTCGACTCTAGCCATGTTTTGGCAATGGATCAGTGATCACGTTGGGAGTCTCGGCAGGCTCGAACTCGATCTCTTTGGCATCGATCATATTCTGGATCTTGTATTTCAGCGCCCAACAATCCTCAGTATCATGCCCCGGGCTATCAGAATGATAAGCACACCTCGCTTCTGGGTTGTAGCTTGGAGAGGAAGTCTTAGGATTTGCCGGAGGATTAATCACTGCAATCAGGTTCATTTTCAACATGTGTTGCAATGCTTGTGACCATGGCATGTTAATGTTGGTGAATTGTCTTTTAGGCTCGTCCGGCCTTCGCTGGTTGCCCTTTTGTGGTTGGCGGCGTGGTGCAGAACCAGAAATCATGACTGCCCCTGCATGTTGGTCACGACGACTCTTTTGGCTGTATTCAGCATTAGATTCTTTCTTTCCCGTGTAAGGCTTTTTGTGAGCGTCAGAAGGTGTGGCCTCTTGGATTTTCCCACTCTTGATACCAGCTTCAATTCTTTCGCCAGTCAGGATGAGGTCGGTAAATCCTGCAGATGAATTACCAATGAGATGATTGAAGAATGGCCCGGATAGGGTCCCCAAGAACATATCAACGAGTTCCCGGTCAGTTAATGGAGGTTGCACCCTTCCAGCAAGGTCTCTCCATCTCTGTGCGTATTCCTTGAAACCTTCACTTGACCCTAGCGACATACCCTGGAGTTGGGTACGTGTAGGAGCAAGGTCGGCATTGTACTGGTAATGCTTGTAGAAAGCAGTGGCTAGGTCTTCCCAGGTATGGATGTTGGCTCCATTCAATTGATAGAACCACTCGAGCTGAGTCCCTGAAAGGCTCTCTTGGAAGAAATGGATCCATAAGTTTTTGTCAGCTGTATAGGGCTGGATCCTCCTTGTGTAAGCCCTGAGATGCAATTTAGGACAGGATGCCCCGTCGTATTTAGCAAAGGCAGGTGCCTTAAACTTGTGCGGGATCACTACCCCAGAAGACAGACCTAGATCCTCGAAGTCCAGGCCAGGCACTTTTTGTATCTCCATAGCACTGAGCCGGTCTTCCAACTGTTTGTACCTATCCTCAGCCGGAGGGTACTGTTCGTCGTTAAAATCTGTCTCACTGTCAGAGACCACTGGACTGGGAACCCTCTCCTCTTGATGACTGCCTTTCCCCACAGATGGAGTTGTCCTCTCAGTTTCATCCTGCAGTGTATTCCTAGATCTGCGTCTAGGGCTGAACAAAACAGTCCTCTTCTTCTTCTTGTCCTTCTTCAAGAGCAAAGCCTTCAGATCTTGTTGCCCCTGGGTCAAATTCATGATCAGCCCTTGGAACTGGGCGTTCTGAGCCTGGAGGGCCTTGATAGTGTGCTCGGTTGAGGATTCAGGATTCATGACGAGACTGCTGAAATAAACAGCGAAGAAGGTAAGCAACCTGCAGAGAATGGATACCTGTTATGCAATGATGTGTATGATATGCATGCAATGATTTCAAGGACCTCGCGGGGTAAACAAGAAAATTGTTAGCATTTGGGGAACTGGTAACTTGATTGAAGGCACTGCATATTGTTGAGAGTCCTTCTTCAAGGGTCAAAGGCTCACCATATCCAGTGGGTCATAGCCCCTGACAACCTTGGCTTGGGAAGCTCCTTCAAGTGTCAAAGCTCACCATACCCAGTGGGTCATAGCCCCTGACACCCTTGTCTAGAGGAAAATAAATCCCCTTTGCCCCCTTGCTGGGCAGTTGGTTCACCATGACCTGCATCACAAGCCCTTGAGATCCTTGAAATGGATTAGGATGTATGCAATGGTATGATGTTATGTTATGCATGGGGTAATGTGAGTAACCCTGTTATGAGTCCCGATTAAGGACTGCAAACCAAAACCTGCAAGAAACTCAAGTAAAATCTGTTATGAGTCCCAGTTAAAGACTAAAACAGAACCTGCAAGTAGTTCATGTGTCAGATAAAACATGCAAGTAGTCAAGTATAACGGCACACAAGTCACACAAGAGAAGCCCTTAGAGTTTAGGCCAGCATGGGGTCTGGGTAATACCCTCTTGAAGTTGGTGGGTTCAACCTGTCCTATTAGAAGTAACCGGGTTCTAAGGGTCCCAATATCACGGGATTGCTTTCATTGTTCATCGTTTCGATTTAGCCACTGAACTGGCGACCGAAATATTCCAGGAAAGCAACCCTCAATTGGGTGTAGTATCGAGTATCAACCAACCTCGGACTGCACCAAAGTCAGTTATCTCACTACCCTAAAGAGGCCAAGATAGTCCAATTAAGGTTCCTAAGGTCTGTTGATGCTTCACGACACCACGCGGAGGCCCCGTACTCTCCTTGACTGAACTCAAGGGTTACCGGTACACACCAAAGTGCGACATCAACGTAGCAGACTGTTTCAACCATGTCGGTATACCCCGCACAGTTCCCTCACAGCCTTGTTGCTACTTTCTAAGAAGGTATCCCCCAGATCCGGGTTAGGATCTATAGAAATCCCAAGCAACCCACAATTTAAAGCACACAAAGAAAGCAATTGAAAACACAGTTATGAACTATCCCTAAGGTACACCTCACTTTATAAAGATATCCCCAGCAGAGTCGCCAGTTCTGTGATCGGTGGATCTGGAACTGATTGTTTAACGCTGGTTCGCGAAATGTCGCGGAAGCAAGAGTCGCCACCGTCTTTTATTTTCTCCAAATGGAAAGGACAAAAGCACAGAAAAATTCCTTAAAGAGATTGCTCTCGGTTCGGGAGGTAGATTATAGAAAGGGAAGGTGTTAGCACCCTTTCTATCCATGGTTATCCATGGGCTCTTAGGTACTTGCTCATTGTGTTTTCAAAAGGTTTGTTCGCTTTTCAATTGTGGGTTTTAAAAAAGTTTCTTTGAAAATTTCAGTTCGACTCTTGTATCGGTCCTCAAGAGTGTTTGAAAAATTGCTTTCGAAAGCTTTTTGAAAAGGTGTCGGTGTGAAAAGTATTTTTGATTTGTTTTTAAATTTAGAGCAAGTATCTAGAGTCGTCTACCTACCCTAAGGAATTCGTCTGTGTAAATGTCCTTAAAGTAGTGCCATCCCACCATTGAGAGGTAGGTAGCACCACCGTTGGAGGTGTTCGGGTCAATTCGAGGTTCGGGACATGGTGATCACCAGAGCAATGGGAAGATACCTTAGAAGCTACCCTCATGCCGGGTTCCCGGATCATGAGGACTTACTAAGACATCCTCTACTCGACGATCACCTTTCGAGGCAAGGCAACAGTGAGGCGTACCCTAGGGGTGGTGTGTGCGATTCGTGTGTCGTTTTCATTTGTATTTATCTTGTCATGTTATTGGTTTTCTACGCTTGTTTTTATTTTATCCATACATTCTTTCATGCTTTGATTTAACAGTTAAAAGGTTGCGAGAAAAGTAAATTCTAAGCTATTACAAAAGGCGCGGGTCCACATCGCCAAAATTAAACCAGGACCCGATTTGACAGAAAATAAAGAAGTTAAAAGAATTAAAAGTGCGAGAAGTAATTTACATGGCTTCGGGAGAGATACATGAATATTTAAACGGAATAAAATAATATGCGAATTAATAATTAAATCGGAACGAGGGCGTTGGACCCTTTTGCAAAAATTAAATTAATGATGGAGTTAATTATAATTAAAAGAAAGAACTTGCTTTTTTTTGGTATTTTCAGTATTTTAAGATTAAATAGAAAAAGGAATTAATTGAAATTAAAATAAGATGCAAACCCTAATCCTAATTATTTTTAATTTATTAAGAAAATATTGAAGTTTTTTTTAACCTAAATTAACCCTAAGTTATTTTCATGCAATTTAATTATAAAAAATAAAATATTTAATTATTTAATATATTTATGAAAGAAAAAAAATAAAAAGGATGAAAAATTATTAACTAAACCTATTTCTACATTTTTTAGATTTTTTTGTTAAAAGTATTAAAATTACAACTTAAATTAAAACTAAATAATTACATGCAAATTTATTTATGAAAATATTAGAAATAAAAATATTTATTATATTTTTTTATCTTTTCTGATTTTTCTGTGTATTTTATATTTTGTGAGAATAATAAAATTAATTACTAAAACAACAATTAAAATGAAAAATAAAAAATAGAAAAAATAAAGAGAATAGGAAGAATTGCAAACCAAAGGGGGTTCAGATCCCAAATTAGGAGGTATTCTTTAGAAATCCAGGCCCATTAAGACATTAGTCCATTTGACTTTTGCTGGACGCGTGTGATGCGTTGACTAGGACGTAGTGTGTTCTCCAACTCTCAGCCTTTGATCTGATGAGGCTGGACGCGTGTACGCTTGATGGAGAAGGTGCATCATGGAACAATAACATTGGACCTGCACATGATTGTTAATTGCAAAATAATATAGAGATTGTAAAGACCTGGGGTTCGAACCCAGGTCATGACTGTTACCAGCACCATCACTTGCCACTGGACCAACTCACACGCGTTTAATATATGATAACTGGTAAATATTATAAAAGAAAGTTGGTTAATGGCTTGGAAACGCGCGCGAAGATTTGAACGCTCCACTCACGGACAGCCACATAATCATCTTCCTCATGTTCCTGAAATACAAACAACATGAGCAACGGTTTTTACACCGTTGCAGAAAGTATCTTTACAGAAAATAACGATTAGCACTAGGGCACTCATAAATTAGGCGCGATAGTTCCATTATCTTCGTCCACACGCGCTGAGTTGAATGGTGGTGGTCTTGAGGGCCAATTTTTCCCCAGTCAAAAACCCCTAATCCAAGGTCTTATAAACCCTAGAAAACGACAATGGTGAAATCGTCTACAGCTTGCAAAAACTCAATTAAACGCATAGGTTAGCTTTAGAATCATACCAGGAACATGAATCAATAATTAAAATGTCATGAAAATGCATAGATTTGAAAACACGATTATGAATTTTTCATGAGATATTTCAAGTTATGTATACCAATTCCTTAAGCTTTGATGAATGTTCTTGACTGGGATACGTTCAATGATGCTTGAGGAAGCTAATGAGATGAGAATTGTGCCTTGAATCAACCTGCAAGTCAGTTTTCAGTATTGAGTTTTTTTGCAAAAAATCCAAGTTTGACAATGGCTTTTCTGAGCAGCTGCGTGTGTCCGATCATTAGGGTTGTGTTTAGGCTTTTGTATTGAGTCCATTAGGTCAAGAAAAATAGAACAAATCCAATGCTTTCATGGTTTTTGGAAATTTGATTTTTAAGGATCTTTTTCAATCTTTTCCATGTGTTCTTGTATCAATTATGATCAATTCACTCCAAATCTTTCCTTATTTGGCTAGGCACGAATTATTGAGTATAAAACATGCACAAAAAGATTTAAAACTTTAGGTTAAGTATTTTCTATGCATTTAATTTAATTTAAATGAATTAATATAAATAAAAATTCAAATAAATAAATAAAAAATGAAGAAATACTTCCCTTTGGGCCAAGTAGTCGTGCACATGCCATGGATGATGATTTGTGGAAGAAAAATGGGCCCATTAGCAATTTTAGGTCATTTTGGATCAATGTTGACTTTTCAAAATACCCAAAAATTTCCCAACTTCTACAAGGCACAACTTGCTCAATTTTTAAGCTTTTCTCATGTTCTTGGACATTTTGGAAAGGCCTTTGAGTCCTCTAACCAATGTATTTGGTCCCATGTCATTTTGATTTACCCATCTCAAGTTATGGCCTTTGACTTAAAGTCCCTTTTTGTTGACTTTTGAAAATGACCTATAATGTTGAAATTGATAACTTTTTGTGAGAGAATTTCTTGGACTTGAAGTATGAAGATGAGTTGTAGGAAATGTCTTTCTCTTCAAAATGAGCTTTGGATGGAATTTTTCTGATAATCCATGTGAAAGTTATGCCCTGGTCAATTTCAGTTGACTTTTTCAGCTGTCCAAATAAGGAAACTTTTGCATCTTGATGATTTTTGAGCCAAACTTTAAGAATCATGATCAAGCATTGATCAAATGATGTTTGTGGCTTCGACATGATATGTTGACCAAAAATTTGAACTTCTGACTGCCAGATGACCATTTTGCCCCTACAGTTGACTGTAGTGCAATTAGGGTTTTTGACTGTGCAATTTTGTGCTGAAAGTCTTGAAACTTGATATGAGGATGCTTGACCATATTTGTAGGCCTGTGAGACTTGATTGGACCTTTGAAAACTTTATTTTCTTGATCAGAATAAAAACCCTAATTTTGACTGTATAGGAGATCTTTGCACTGTGCAACCCTTGGGGAATTTTGAAGCTTGACTTGGCAATTTCCTGAAGAATATGGGAGGGCAAATTTTGGGGTACAACACACACATAATATAAATGAAATCTAACTACATGGGCATGTTCAGGGCTATGAATGTGACATGTTTTCTTCACAAACCTAAAGCTAACAATGCCTATATTGAGAGATTCGTGTTCATGAACTTACCTGCTCAGTTGAAGTTGTATCTGATGATGGAGGTGTCCTCAATGCAAGGTGATGATTGGTACAGCTTCCTTGATGTCCAGGGATGCTATTCCAAGCTTTACTTTGTCTTGAAACCTTTTGAATCGTGCTAGAGAACTTCAACTGCAAAACAAGAAAATGAAAATGGTGAAGTGGCCTGGGAGTGTTACAGGTCGTGTTTTAGGTTCTGGTTAGCTTCAAGGGATATTATGGAATGTGTTTGATGAGTTTTTAGCAAGAAAGCATGGAAGGTTTGAGCTATGGAACTCAAACTGCAGGGATGCCCTGTTTTGAGCAGTTTGAAGGTGATTCTGGGAATGGGGAGGTTTAGGACTTGGTTTGCTCGTGCTTCAGCTTAGGATGAATGTTTGGAATGTGTTTGATAACTTTCTCTAAGCCTTGGTTAACTGATATGGAAGTTGGTATATGTTATGCTATCTTTCTTGAACTTTAAGCAAGCAATGGTCAAGTTGTGCTTCTAGCCTGTACAGGCCCCCATACTATGCTGCTAAACTTCTCCTTGATCAGCGTGATTAACTCATAAACTTGTGCCAATTAGATTTGATCTGTACTTCTTGGATTTTCATTTTGACATAAAGCTTACTTTTGTAAAAATGGTTAAAGTGCTTTATCTATTTTGGGATTAAACCATTATGCAATGCTTTAACACATAGAACATGGTCTTGGCACAAAGAATTTGCATTAAATTTATGAGTGTAATTGAGATAAAAGACCTGTAATCAAGTTGTGCAAGCTGAGATTGAAATGCATAGTGTTATGAACATGTAACTTGGCCAATTCAAAAGTGAGTTTTTCCCATATTGCAAAATTCAATTCTCTCTAACCATGAGGTTGTTTGATGAGTTCTTGGACATTTTCGAAAGCTTGTAATGTGTACTACAATCCATATTTGAAATGCAAATTGAAATTACAAATGGAAGTGTGTGAAAAATGGTCTTGAAGTTAGGTAAAAACTTTGCCTAAAAAGGTCAAAATTTCACTAAGTTAAGAATGGTTTGGTACCCTTGTTCCAAAAATTGTAACTTGATATACAAGCTTCTTTTGGGAAAACTTTGTGAATCAAAGTTGTAGATTATGCAATAGGCTACAACTTTCATGTTTTGACTTTTGCTTGAATCCAAATGAATCTTGGTGAGAAAGTGGGGCAAATTTGGGAAAAAATTAGGGTTTTTCATAACTTAGAAAAATTCTAAGTTATGAAAAATTCTCATTTCAAACCCTAATTTGCAATTTTTTTATTTCTTGGTGAACAAGTTTCATGATTTGGCATGTTTTTATGAAAAATGAATCTTGACCCTTGATTTTGACCAAAAAGTCAAAGTTTGACTTTTCAGTATACAGTCAAAATTGATCAATTGACTGGAAAATTCAACTGTCAATCTTGTGTATTTGGGATCTTTTGAACTTGTTGAGCATGTAAAGATAATTCCATGGGGTCCTTGAGTCCATATGTGAGCTTGGTTTGCCATTGGCTAGGTCAAACAGTCAAAAATTGCCTTTGTGCAGTCAAAACCCTAAAAATGACATTTTGCCCTTTTGGTGATCTGATCAAATTTCTTGAGGAATTGTGATCCAAACCTGATCAAATGGTCCATGTGAGTTCATAATGTTGATGTGGGTCAATTTTCATGAGATTTGACTGTCAATTGGCCACAGTTGACTTTTTCCCCAATATAGTTGATTTCTAGGTCAACTGTCCAATTGACTGGGCAAAATTTGGAATCAAGACTTGAAACTTGGTATGGATAAACTTGGGAGTCCAACATGAAGCATGAAAGTCATCTTAGGCATTTTAGGTCAAAATATCTTTGTGCAATTACAAACCCTAATTTGGGTCAACAGTGCAAGGAGAAGTCTTGAGCAGAGGAAACCCTAACTGGATCTTGATCTTCAAGGGTCTTGTGATGAGAAAATGTTGAGGAAATGGGAGGGCAAATTTTGGGGTACAACAGTTGGCCTTTTACAGGTTAGGCTTCGGTTTGACAGGTTGGGACTTGGTGGTTTTGTTTGGTTTCAACAGGTTGAAAGCTTTTGTTTTGACAGGTTGGGTATGTTTGTAATGCAAAACTGAGTTTTGGTTTCAGCAGGGTGGAGGCAGTTTGAATGATTACAAGCTTGTGGTTTTGTTCATGTTTGCAGCTCTGAGTTGTTTTTGGATACAGGTTAGGAGGCTTGGGAACTGTCTTGGAGGCAGTTTTGCAATCTCTTTTTCTTTCAGTTTGTGGTATTATGTTTTTTGTAATATCTCTACCTCTCTCCCTGTGTTGATAACAGTTTTGTTTTATATATTTCCTCCTTCAAGCCTAAGCCCTGTAAGCCTCTTTCTTCTTTCTCTCTTCTCTCTCCAGTACAAATTAAAGCCTTTAATATTGCTTAGGTGTACTATGTTCTGAAAAGGCAACTGTTGGAAAATGATGAAATTTTACATTGCTTGCACTTGTTGCTTTGCCTCTGCATACTTTATCTCTTCTTCTAGATTTTATGCTTCTTTGTGACAGCATTTTGATAGCCTTTTGTACTTTGATATCTTGATATCTTTTTGGACAGCTTTTTGGACATCTTGGATAATTTGTGAATTTCAGTTAGGCAATTCAGTTCAGTTTGTATTTGGACTTTGTTTGGCATTTTATGAACTATGCAGCTTTTTGACCATTTTTGAAATTGTGCAATATTAAAATTTGTGCATTTCATATTTCATTGCAAGCATTATTTATCCCTCTCTGTGAACCGGGAGAAATCTCGTGATTTGCAGAGAGGGCGAACTAATTCCGGCCAGCTGCCTTTAATGATGAACCCAATTTCTTATCTGTCTGCTTTTAATTATTTTATCTGCTTTGACTTTTCTTTCTTTTCTTTGTTTTGCAGATAAACATCAAATGGAGCAAAAGAGGAGGAGCAGTAGAAGATGAAGACTTAGGAATTTTCTTAGGATAGTTTTATTTCCATTTCAATTATTTGTAATAATATTATTAAATAACTGTAAATAAATTTAACAGTATTTAAATAATATCTGTAACAAACAATTCAAAGTGAATAAACATCCTTTTTATCAGTTAATTCTTCTTTCAACTCAATGTTTATTTAATTATTTTGAATTTCTTAAATTAAAATAACCGGAAGTATCTAATTATTCTGACTTAGAAAAATAATTAATAAACATTGTGGCCTTGTCATTGAATCAATAATAAACCTGGCGCTTCAAATATCCAACGCACAGTTAATCAAACCAATATCCAGACATTTATCTTTTTACTGATCAAATCAAACACTGTAGATTCTCAATTTAAGTACCTCAGCTTTCATCTCATCTCCAATCAAATGCCTTAGCCTTTACTGAATAAACAAAACACTGCAAGTTCTTGATTCAAATACCTCAATCCAAATCTCAGAGTAAACTGAAAAGAACTGTAAAATTAATTCTTTCTGTGCGCACAAACCCTAGTTCTTGATTACATGCCAGAGAAACGCCTGCCTGATCAAAACCTGAGCCAACTCAACCAAACCCTAGCAATTTTCCTGAACTGCTTAAAAATCAATGAAAACCCTAAATTTGTCTGACTGATGAGAAAAATCTATTTGACTGATTCTTACGTCAATCTGAAAAAAATCAGGAAACGCCCGAGGCTGTAATTTCTTGTGGAAAAATACAGACAACAAAAGATATTTGGTATCTCTCTGTCTATATCTTTCTGAATTTATAGTGCTGTCTCAAGGATTAAACAACTCAACTTTTCTTTCAAATGTTTTACTAATATATCATTAAATTAAAAGAGGTTTAGATATTCCATATATATATTTGGATTTTTAGTAATATATTAAATTTTTGTTCAAGATAAGAATGAGGATGGTGAAAAAATTATTAGTAATAAATTTTTGTTCAAGATAAGAATGAGGATGGTGAAAAAATTATTACTAATATATATGATTTCTATAAATAAATATTTGACTAATATATATGAATAATATATATGAATGTATACATCCAGAACAATCAATTATAATTATCAAATAAATATTAAAGTTTTGTTCAAGATAAGAATATGGTGAAAACATTATGATTCATAAAAATTATGGAAAATTTAACTTGGAATTCATTATAGAAATCAAAGTTCCTTATATGAGTTTATACAATAAATTCATTATAGAAATCAAAGTTCCTTATATGAGTTTATACAATAAATTAAGCATTTAATATTATTAAATCGAATATTTAGTGTCTAATGTTTGAACTTAAAATTCTCTCAAGTCACCTCTTCTTCATTTCATTCAGTTTACTTTGAAGTATAAAAATCTCAAGAAGATCTTTTGAGGACAATGTCGCGGTGCGTAAAATAATCGGGCGTTCGAACTCTCAAAACACAGAAGAGTCACCACCGAAGTTTATTTTTGAAAGGGAAAACATCAATAAATCCTAAAAGAACAAAAAAAAAGGTCGCTGCAACCAAATTCAAATTCGGGAGTCGGTTATGGGAGGGAAAGGTATTAACATCTCTCATATCAGTTGTACTCAATAAGAACCATTTAGTTAGTTTTGTAAATAAGTGTTAGCGTGGTGTGATTTGTTTTCTTCTAATTAATATTATGTGTTTATAAAAAGAAATAAAGGACTAAAAAGAGGTTTTTATTTATGGTGTTTGACAAGATTGCTCTAACGTAACCTCAGGTGCGATGAAGAACTCAAAGCTACGTAGTTCTTAGCAAGAAAATAAATGTTTTTTTGAAGTTTTATTATAATGCTTGACAAAACGTTAAATCTCACTCCTACGTATCCTCTGGTGCGATGAGGAATTCAAATCTACGTAGTTTCGAATAGAAAAGAACTAGTGTTGGTTGATTTTAGTGAACAATGTTTAGGTCTCATTCTAGTGCTTAAACATTGATTATTGCTCGCGTATGGGAGGCTGAAGCGTTTGTTTGTATTGCTTTGGAATGGATCTGTCATACCCTAAATTTGTCTTGTCAATTTCGCTGGTCGCGTTACCATTATGTTACCGAATCTCTAATTATTTTGGTCAATTTGTTTCTAAAAATGAGCATACGAGGGGGTTTAAAACCAATAAGAGGGAGGTTTAAAGTCCATAAGAGGGATGCATTTTAGTAAACAGTTATTATGCTGGCCCAATAAACTGGATGATCCATTTCAAGGGGGTATGATCAATTAGGCCTTGCCAAATCATTACCATGCTTTTATAAAAGGCCCACTAAGGGTTAACATGTTTTTAGCAAGGGAAGGGGGGTGCGATTGGTTTGGCCATTTGGTCTCCTCAATGAAATTATTGGGGCTTTTTTAAGGCCCGTAATTCATTTTTCGGAAGCCCATTTTGGCTGGCTAAAGACAATATTTATTTAAATATTATTTATTTTTTATTAAATCTGATTGACTAATTATGTCTTTGTTAATTATTAATTTATTATTAAATCTCATATTATTATTATTATTATTATTATTATTATTATTATTATTATTATTATTATTATTATTATTGTTTTGATTAATTTTGACCAAAGTCAGCATAAGGGTTTTGAAACCCTAATTATCCAAGCCCAAACAAGTACTGTTCAGATCCAAACAAAACTAACGAATACAGAGCTAAAATGAAATAAAATCAATTTCAATCATATCTTTACATAATAATTTATACAAAATTGTCTAGATCTTACAATATAGAATCAATTACAACAAATCAAATCCCTAAAACAAAATAAAATCTTCTAACTCCTAACAGATTACAAATAGTAACAATAATCATAAAATATTTTCCTAATCTGTCTAAAACCTAAAACTATAAATAGAACCTAAGAAAATTCTAAGAGAGAGGAAGAAATTTAGAAGAACATAGTTGACAAAAAGGAGAAGGAAAGAAGTTTAGGGCTTCAATATCTGAAACCCTAAAAGTCTTCGTCGCACCGCCGCTACAGTGCCACCACTTTGGTACCTGTGAACAAAAGAAGAATAAGAAGTAAGAGATGAGAAGGAGGATTCATGAAATCAAATATATGAATGATATCACGACATGAGAGGTAATACGAATCACTTATCTTTAGGGCTCTTAATTTTTATTGTGATGTTTGCATGATTGATGTTTGCGTGTTGTGTTTCTGGAAAATTTTAGGTTTTTAGGGTTAGGGTTCTAACCTAGGGTAAGGGTTCTTAGATCCTAGGGTTAGGTTTTTTAGGGTTGTTTGAAGATTAAGGTTAGGGTTCTTCATTTTTGGGTGTTCTGGGTTTTTGGACAATTAGGGTTCATCACAAACCCTTAGGTTTCTTAGGGTTCAACAAACCCAGATGAAGATTCACAGCAAAGGGTTTGAATGTTTGAAGTTTCTGGTTGAATATCAACTGAAAAACTGGGGCAAAGGGGTGGTTGATGGTGGCAAAAGGTGGACGGTGTGACCAGGACAATTTTTGGCCGTCTGAATTCTAAAGAGAGGTCAGAGCCTCTATCTCTAGGTTTTTGTTTAGTGAAGAGAGGGAATTGTAGAGAGAGACGGGAAGAGAAAAAAATGAATAAAATGACAAAGGATGAAATATATAACCCCTCCATTCTATGTCCACGCGCCTAGAAACCTTACCATGTTCTCCCCGCCACAACCTTCAGATCATCATCAAACGCTCTTGATTCGCACACCCATTGTAACAACGTGATCTCTCTCACACTCTGCCTAAATGAACCCCATGTTGCTTTGGGCCTAAGCCCATGATATTCACCCCACCCCCTATTCTGTTATTTTTGCTATGTCAATGTAATTCATAACCTCCTAACGCTATTGGGCCAAGTCTAACATCTTGCTTTCAAATTGAATGAAGAGAAAGAAAATGAGGAGTAAGGTTGCGGGGTCCCCTTTGTTAGTGTGACGATGTTGTTTTTTATCAAAAAGTGAAGAAAAAAATGTTTGGAGAGAGAGTATGATAGGACCTGTCATTACCTTTAGCTCACAAATTCTTAGAAAGGTGTTTCTTATTTTTTGTAAGCATATAAATGATGCATGCATGCAGCACCTTGTGTGGATAAACTGAGTAATATGCGTATACATGCTTACAAGTCCACACTAAATGCATTTTGATGCCCACAAATTACAACCAACCTTAATAATGCAAATCTAACCAATATTGCAAGATAAAATTTCATGATGAACATCACTTCTCAGCTGGCTTAGCATGCTTACAACTTGATGCATAAAAAATCGATTAATGAGCTCTTGGATTCAAATGAAAGACCATGGAAAAATAAATAAGTTTGTTGTTGATCACCACTTGAAACGAGGTTTGGAACAAAGTGTAAAATGGCCTCAAAGTCATGCCCTTGAACTGACCAAGAGATCTTTAAAAATCTCCAAGTTCTGATGAATTTACATCCTTGGCATCATGTGTTCTACCAATCATAACTTCCATGGTTCTTGCTTAAATTTTGAGTTCTTCATATCCATGCGTAGCTCATAAGAAGTTGAATAACTTTGTAGATAGTCACAACTTGAAGTGCTGCTTGGAAACACATATATTTTACCTTCAAAGGTAACTACTTGGTCATCTTGAAATTGATCAAAATTTCACCAAGTGTCCAATATTCAAAGCTTAATGAATCTATGACTTCTTATATATAATGATTTTTGTTTTTTATATATATTTTAAAAAACTATATATATTTAGTGTGTATATGTATAGTATTGACTGATTTTTAAATTTTTTTTAAATTAACAAAACAATATATATATATATATATATATATATATATATATATATATATATATATATATATATATATATATATATATATATATATATATATATATATATATATATATATATATATATATATATATTTATAAAAATAGTATGTTTAGAATTTTGATGTTTAGTATTTTTAGTATTTTTAAAATATAAATATTAAAAATAGTATGTGTAGTATTTTTATATTGATTCTTTTAATTATGTTTGAATTTTAATTATATTATAATTATATTTATTCTATTAGTTATATCTTAATTACATTTATTTTTTTTATATTAATTATACATTTTGTCAGGGGTTTAACCCCAAGCAAATGGAAAACACATATATTTTTCCAGGGACTTAACCCAAGCAAATGGAAAAGGCATACATTTTGCCAGAGGCTTATCCCCAAGAAAAATTTCTGACGCACTGAACCATTAGCTGCAATACTAGCCTGCGTCTACGTCTGCATGTCGCAGACTTGAAAATTCTGATTGCATTTTGCGAGAGGGTTAGCCCCTGGAAAATAGACGACGTGGAAAGCCCCTCACAAAATAATTTATGAACCCTTGTTTTCCTAGGGGAGCAGTCCCCTTGTAAATTTTGCATTTGTGTGGGGTTTTTGCCACATGTAAGGGGCTTATCCCCTGGCAAATTGCGATTTTTTTAGTAGTGTCATCAAGTTGTGAATGATGCATGAATTATATATTTGTAGTGTTGGAAATTTAGGGAAAACATGAATTATTCAGAATAAAAGAAATTTTAAAAAATTGACCAAAACAATCAGGATGTGTCGACCTATAGATCGTATGTGTCGACACATATGTTAAATTTAAGTTGTATGTGGACCGAAACAAGTCATAGGTTACAGGCTTTAAAATAATAGAAAATGTGTCGACCTATAATCGTATGTGTCGACACATAAAATAAGAATTTCTACAATTTCAGAAATGCTTCAGTATGTGTTGATATATGCAATGCATGTGTCGACCTAAGCCTTCAAGAGGCTACAGGCTTTAAAGTTGAGTTGCATGTGTCAACCTGAAAACCGTATGTGTTGACACATGCAAAAAAAAATATGCAAAAACTTGTTTTTAATGCCTTGGATCAATTTCGAAATGCTTTTTAATTATTCCTAATACTTCTAATATAGAGGAGTGCCACAAGACATAGAGATACCGTACAATCTATAGAAGTGCTGGTTTTTCCCAATTTTGACATGCAAAACATCTAATGACGAACTGCATTTCTTGTATTTATTGAAAGCTGCCCATGACTTTGTGCTTCTCAACTTCGTCTCACATATGCTTCTCCCCCTTTGACAACATCAAAAAATAAGATAGAAAGCCATGAGAAGTATCATAGTTCCATAACAATACATAAATATCATCCAGAGGCTCTTTTGCATAAAAGAGCCACAATCACATATCCCCATATATATGTAATGATGTAAAATTTTAAATAACCGGAAAACAACATTACAACAAATGTAATGTAATTCACAAAGAATAAACGAGCAGGAAATATAAAATATTTCAAGTTGCTTTTATAGTGTCACGATCAAGTAAGACATCATAGTGGTACTCATGATGCCGCACACACATGTGCCTAGCATAGCGACAAGAATATGTCTCTACTAAAACTAAAATGAAGACGTTTGTCATACCATGTAGCCAAGACAACAAGAAACACGTATTGAAAATATCATGCATAGAAATATCCCGAGCACAAGTGCAAGAAATAAAGAATATACAAAAAACACATGCTTCCACAACAAGAACAAACTTATACAAATGTGAAAGAATTAATACATGAATTCATTATAAGCATATATATTAAGAACACACAATGGTTATTAATCGGAAAATTTTGGAAATGAATATTCATGGTTTTCATCATTTGAAAGAATATCAAGCATTTTTGGAAACGAACACGTAATCATGCATTCAGACAAATCTTACTTTCAAGGAGAAATTAAAATGGTATTACCTCACTCTTGATGAAATTGAAGTTTCCCTTACATGATATGAAATACTGAAATAAAACGTTAGAGTGAAAATATAGAGTGCAAGCAATAGGATAGAATTAAGCAATATTGGAGATATCAATGATCCCTAATTCCCCATGTATGTTGATAAAAGGTTCGGTTGCGAGAGGTTTAGTGAAAATATCGGCAAGTTGATTGTTACTATCAACATTCTTAAACACAACATCCCTTTATTCAACATGATCGCGAAGGAAGTGGTGATGTATCTCAATATGTTTAGTGCAAGAATGTATTATAGGATTTTTGGTTAGATTAATGGCACTAGTGTTTTCGTACATGATAGAAATACACGAAATTTTAATACCAAAATCGAGTAGTTATTTCTTAAGCCATAAAATGTGAGCACAATAACTATCGGCTGCCACATATTCCGTCTCGGTCATTGACAAGGAAATAGAAACTTGCTTTTTGCTATGCCAACTAATCAAGGATTTTGAAATAATGTGACAAGTTCCACTAGTACTTTTCCTATTCAATTTGCAACCTGCAAAATCAGAATCGGATTAACCAACCAAGCTACAATAATTTCCTTTGGAATACCAAAGTCCAAATTTAGAAATACCAATAAGGTATCTAAGAATCTACTTAACCGCTTTTAAGTGTGATTCCTTAAGAACGGATTGATATCATGCACACATACAAACATTAAACATAATGTCAGGCCTAGATGCGGTAAGATAAAGAAGAGATCCAATCATAGCTCTATACCTTTTTACCTTTGATCGGTCACCATTTGTACTCTGTCTTCAAAAATCAGTCGGTAAAAAGTATATCATTTTGGTAACACAATGTTCCATCTTTTATCGTTCTTAGTATTTTATTTTAGTTTTCATGGTAAGTTGTTTTGCATTGCATTGATTTGGGAATTCATGTCAATTATGGTGCTTTTGATGTTTGGTTTGATAGTGTTAATGTCTCATGTACACGCGAGAAAATCTGAGTAACTGATGCAAAGCCGGAGGATATTCCATGGAAGTTAAAAGTGCAAGAACAGAAGCCTGACACGGGTGCGCATGTCACCTGGCACGGCCCGTGTCAGGGTGTGCAGATGAAGAGCACGAGAGGAAAAAAACAGAAGGCTGACATGGATGCCCGTGTTTCCTGACCCGGCCCGTGTTGGTAGGCGCGAGAAAAAAAATCATATTTTCATTCACTTAAATGGTTGAACTCATTAAGGGTAGTTTTGAATTTCTGCACGGCTGTGTTGTGACCTGATACTATTTTGACCTAGTTTTGAGAATCATTTGGATTATCTTTGATCATAGAGAAGAGAGAATTACACAAGAAAGAGAGCAAGCAAGGGTTTCGAGGAGGAACGATCTTAAAGGTAAATTGCAATTGAAGATCAATGGAATCGATAAATCTTTGTAATGTCTACACTTTGTTTTGTAAGCCTTATGAATATTATGAGAAGCTAAACACCCCAATGCTAGGGGGTGTCCCTGAATTGCGAATGTTATGTGTTAGAACATAGTTTGATTATACAACCCTTGTAAGAGTTTTGATGATAACAAAAGCAAAGAACATTTATGCTCCCTACAATTATATACTATTTTGTAGAGAAGTTCTGATGGAAGAAGATCAGAAGATAGTTACAAAGTTGTTTCTGCTGTGATTGTAAACATCTCTCAAAAAGTTCTAATGGAAGAAGAGCAGAAGATGCGCTAAAACGATGTTTCAATTCTGATTATAAAACTCTTTGAAAGAAGTTCTAACGCTGCAAACAGAATTTCATGGCTCTGATCTCCAAAGTTCTGAAGCAAGCAGCAACAGATACTTCAATATTCTGAAGCGTTACAAATCAAATATTTCCATTTCAAGAGTAACGGCTGGAAGGGAACAAGGATCTTTATTTTTAGAAAGCGCCTTAATTGTTATTGATCAAGTTTTCAAATTCTCATCCATGCTTCTCCTATTTAAACAAGCCTTGAGGATAAATCATTTACGATTTACACACACACACACAAAAACGTTGCTATCATCTTTCATCCTCAAACATTCAACATTCAAACTTTGTGTAAAACATCACTGTCTTGTGATACTGTTTAATTAGAAACACTATTGTACACTTTTATTCATACATTATTTAGAGATATTCCTTGAGAAAAACCAGGTTGTGATTACACTCAAGAAGACTTTGGCATTTGTCAAAGTAGATTTGTAATTAAGATTGATTAATGGATTAAGACCTTGTTGGAGAGAGGCTAAATCACCTTAACGGGTGGACTGAAGTAGTTTGAGTTTAAATGAACCCGGATAAAAATCAACATGTTATTTTCATTAAGGTTTAAGATCTCAATTCAAACCCCCCCCCCCCCTTCTTGTGTTTTCCCATTCTTCAATTGGTATCAGAGCCTGGTTCTGACTACAAGCACTTAACCGTGTCAGTAAAATATCCAAGCTAAGAAAAACACTATGGTGGGATCAAGTCAGAACATCAGTAATGACTACCATGATGAGAGAGACAGAATCAGCGGAAAACCTCTAATCTTTGATGGAGAGAACTTTGATTACTGTAAAGACATAATTGAATGTTTTTTCTGGCTTATGATGCTGATCTCTGGGATATGGTGATTGATGGGTACATACATCATGTTGATGAAAGCAGTCAGAAGATTGACAGAAAAAGAATCTCAGATCATCAAAAGCGAGACTTCAGAAATCATCACAAGGCCAAAACTATTTTCCTGAGTGCCATCTCATACTTAGAGTACAAGAAGATCACAAACAGAGAGACGAAAAAGCACATGTTTGATTCCTTGAGAATGACGCATGGAGGCAACACACAAGTCATATAAACCAAAGCCCTTCCGCTCATTTAGAAGTATGAAGCCATCAAATGGAAGAAGATGAAACCATTGAAACAATGTTCTCAAGATTTCAAATTATGGTTGCTGGGCTAAAAGTTCTGGATAAAGGGTACTCAACTGTTGATCATGTAAAGAAGATCATCAGAAGTTTACCAAAGAAATGGACACCCATGGTCACTGCTCTTAAACTGGCAAAAGATCTGAACAAAATAACTTTAGAAGAACTTGTCAGCTCTCTCAGAAGTCATGAGAAAGAGTTAGAAGATGATGAGCCCCGGAAGCAAGGTAACCCTTTAGCTCTTAAATCTAACAAAAAATATGAAACTAAAGTTTTGCAGGCAATAGAAAAAAATCTGGTGGTTCCTCATCAGAAGAAGACGAATTGTCCCTTCTCTCCAGAAGAGTCAATTAGCTGTGGAAGCACAGGAAAAGGAAGTTCAGAAATTATAGAAGAGTAGGCAATCACTCTTAATCATCGTCTGGATACAGAAAGTCTGAACCATCTTCTGAATACAGAAAGTCAAGAAACAGAGACATTGTATACTATGAATGCAATGAATAACGACACTACAAAAGAAACTGTCTAAAGCTTCAGAAGGAGAAACCTAAAAAGAAATTTGTTAAGGATAAGAAGAAAAGTCTCATGGAAACATGGGATGACTCACACTCTTCAGAAGCAGACACTGAATCAGAAGATGAAAGAGCCAAAATTGCCCTGATGGCCAACATATCAGAAGATACTTAATTAGCTGGATCAGAATCAAATTCAGAGGCAGAAGAGGTATTTTATAACTTTTTAAATCTCAATTAAAAGAGAGTCTGTCAGAAATTCTAGAAAGGTATCAGAAACTTCGAGTCATAAACAAGAACCTGAGAAAGGATCTAGTTTCTGACTCTGAAGAAACTAGGAATCTGAGATTGGAAAACTCTGAGCTAAAAGAAAAAATTTCAAAGCTTGAAAATGAATTACAAAATACTCAGAAGGAAAGTATCTCAAAAGTTCCTAGTAATTCTGATAAGATCATAAAGGAATGTGATCATAGCTTTCAGAAATTCCTCGCTAAAAACATAGATATAAGCAATATGAATTCTGTTGTACCCCAAAATTTTCTCTCTCATTTATCAAATATTTTCTCACAAGATCTCCTTCGGTTCAAGACTGTACAAGGATTGATCAGCTCAAGACACCTCCTTAAACATTGATGACTGAAAATAGGGTTTGAGATTGCACAAGGATAATTGAACCTTTAATGCCTCATATGACTTCATAGATTATTATGGACCTCCAAGATTTCTCATGTCAAGTTTCAAGTCTTGGATCACATTTTTGCTCAGTCAATTGATCAATTGACCTAAAAATCAATTGTACTGGGGGAAAAGTCAACTATGGCCAATTTACAGTCAAAATTCATAATTTGTTATCCATATCAACATTGTGAACTCCTATATGTCATTTTATCAAGTTTGGACCACAGTTCCTCAAGAAATTTGATCAGATCATCAAAAGGGCAAAATGGTCAAAATTAGGGTTTTGACTGAGAAAGGGAAATTTCTGATTTTTGACCTAGAAAATGGTTAATTGGTTTGAGACATTATCTCAAGAGTTAAATTGCATCATCTTTACCTAATGGCATGACTCAAAACATTGTTCAAGGTCATTTGATTGATAGTTGATTTTAAGTCAATTGATCAAAAGTCAATTGTACACTGAAAAGTCAAACTTTGACTTTTTGGTCAAAATCAAGTGTCAAAGATCAAAATTCATCAAAACATGTAAAAATATGAAAATTGTTTATCAAGAAATCAAAAAGTCAAGATTTCATTTTGAAAAGTCAAAGTTTCCAAACTTAGAAATTTTTCTAAGTGTTGAAAACTTCATAATTTTTTCACAACTTTGAGCCAATTTTTCACCATGATGCAAGATGATTCAAAGGAAACTTTCAACATGAAAGTTGTAGATCTCAATGAGATCTAAAACTTTTATTTTCACAACTCCTCCTATAAATTCTTGGATCTCAAGTTATTAATCCATGAAGTTATGGTCATGAAACAAAAACACTTAGTGAAATTTTGAGCGTCTTTGGTCAGGATATTGACCTAACTTCTGGGCCAAGTTTCATATAGTTCCATTTGGATTTTGAAAAAGTTATTCAAAGAGGGGTTGTAGATAATATTACAAGATTTCCAAAATGTCCTAGAACTCCTTGAGATCATTTGTGATCAAGGAGAATCGAAGGCTAGAAGTTAGGGTTTCAAGTTGTTTGGCAAGACAAAACTTGTGATGCAACCTGAACCAAATCCATAGCCATGCTGCATAATCTTCACTTTGCAGGCCTCAAACTTGTTTTTCACTCCTTAATTTAATGTTTACACAACTGATTGATAAACTGTCCAATTGAATCAAGCATTGTCCAAAGCATTTTCCCATTTTAGGGAGAAAGTCACCAGTTCCATTCTTGTAAAGCAAGCTTTATGCACAAAGTCAACTTCTTGAGCTCCTAACATGTTCTCTTTAAGAACACTCCATCCACAAAGTCAGAAGCAAGCTTGTTAAAAGTCTAACCACTCTAAAATAGCAAGTACAAATGCATGGAAACTTGTTTTGTCAAGAAAATCACATGTTGATCTTAAACATGTAAATTCAAATTCTGACTTGTTGTAGCATACAAAACATTTTGCTTATAAATAGAGACACTATTTGCATCAAAACTAACGCATACAAAAGCCCTAAAACTCCCTAGAACTCAGAACTGTATCACCAATCACCATTGTTGCACATTGTAACCAAAAACTCGAAACTCACATTTCCCTCGTGCGTTTTCAAGCCTTTTGTTTCCTAAAGCTTCGAAAAATCAAATACAATTCATCCCTGACCCTGTTCATAACTGTAACTCCATTTTCATTACCCTCCATAACCAAAAACAGAGCTCTGCAAGTTGACTTCTCCATAACTCCTCAGCCACTTTCAGCTCAAGCCAAACATCACATTAGCTTCCTAGGAACTTGAGGAAGCTAACCCAATCACTGGAACTCATCAAAAGCTACTGAAACATAAAACACGATATCCTCTTGCAAGGTGAGTTTTCTGACTTAAAACACGATAACCCAGTTCTGTGATATGGTGGGAGAACTGACTATGGTTTTGCGTTTGTTTTCGCAAATATTTCGGTTGAGCAAGAGTCGCCACTGACTTTTTATTTTATCCTAAGGAAAGGTTAAAAAGCACAGCAAAAACATTTGAGATGTTTTCTTGGGTTCGGGGAGTAGGTTATAGAAAGGGAAGGTATTAGCCCCCTTTCTATCCATGGTTATCCATGGGATCTTAGTTACTTGCTTAGATCAACTTGCCTTAATTTTCAATTGTTTGAAATGGTGCTTTGTGTGTGTGAGTTTGAAAATGTTTTGAAAAGAGGCCAATGTGGTGGCAACCTTTGTAATGATCCATGTTGGGATGTATACAAAGGTGTATGTCTTTTGAAAAGGTTTTCATTTTTTTTTGAAAAGAGTTTTGAAAGTGTAGTGATGTGCGGTTTAGAAAATAGGCAAGTGTTTTGTTTTGCAAGTTTTGATTCAAGTAACTAAGAGTTTGTCTACTCCTAAATTTCTCAAAGATTATTGCTATGTTTTAACCCTTTTAAACAATTTTGTTCCACCATTGCATTTGGTGGACAATCTTGCGTTAGGATGTGAAAGGGACGGGCGCGGGTCATCGTTTAGACCATAATTGCAACGGTGCCAAGTATCTTTGGGCAATTTTTCCTTTAAGGGACTTGATCATTTTAGGCAACTTTCGAAAGCGTCATCGAGGGACTATGATCATTTGAATTTGTTTTGTTTTTGCCCAAAGAGACCTAACATGCAATATGGCCCATTTATTGAAGGCAACAAGTGGAATACCCTAGGGGTGCAAGTGTGATTAGTGTTGTCCATTTTCATGCTTGTTTATCTTGCAATTAGGTCAAACTATTTTTCTTGTTTTTGATTCGCATACAAACCCTAATTCTAACATGGTATAATTAGAAAGCATTAAAGTGCGAAAAATAAAGTTCCTAAGTTATTACAACACAATATATGGGAAGGGGGGTACAAATGTTCAAATGGGGGGTATTTTGACAAGGAATTTAAACCTAGACTATTACATCAATTTGGGAATTTACAAGATATTTAATATACAATAATTAAATAAAATAAGAATAAATATGCAAGATGCAAAAATGTTTTTTATATGTATGAAAAAGGTATTTTTTATGTGTCAAATAAACAAAATAAAAAAGTATTATTTTTGGAGTTTTTATGTATTTAGGGAAAAACCCTAATTTTATTAAGTAAAATGTATTAATTATTTAATATGTACAATATTTATTTATTATATACAAAAATAAATAAAAAATGAAGTATATTTGTCAAAAAGTATTTTTTTAATGTTAAATATTAATAAAAAATAAAATGTATATATTTTGTATTTTTTCCTAAATATGCTAATAAATATGTATGTATTTATTTTATTTATTAAATATATATATTATATGTACAAAATAATAATATTTAATATTTATAAAAAAAAAGTATATTTTATATAAAATATTTTCAGAAGACAAAATAAAATAAAAATGGAAAATAAAATGTGTTGGCATTATTTTTGTATTTTTTTTAAATAAAAGTATGTAAACATTTATTTATGTACAAACATTATTTTAAACAAATAAAAAGCCTAATAAATATAAAAATGGTGTAAAAATATTTTTTTATATTTTTAATATTGTGAGGAAAAATAAATAAGTCAGAATAAAAAAAGAATAGTCAAAAAATCATGAAAATAAGCAAAATGGGCCTAGGGGGTGTGTGTGTGAAAATGGTGTGTAAACAGAAAAGAGATCTCAGGCCCAGCCCAAGAAAGGTTGTCTTCAACCTTCAGACAACCATTTGAAAAAAACGCGCGCCTATGATGCCTCAACCACAACTCCTGATTCCTGGACTTTTAGCACAAACTTCCAACATGAAAAATGTCAAGCATTGAACCACGAATCCAGACATATAAAGAACTCATCCTAACTCTCAGAAATGAGAGAGAATTTCTTCTCCCCCAATTCCTGACCTAGTTTTTATTCAATGTTCAGACTTAAAATTCTCTAAGCATACATAATATAAATGAAAACTAATGATATGGGCATGTTCAGGGCTATGAATGTGACATATTTTCTTCACAAACCTAAAGCTAACAATGCCTGGATAGAGAGATACGAGTTCATGAACTTACCTGTTCAGTTGAAGTTGTATCTGGTGATGGAGGTGTCTTCAATGCAAGGTGATGATTGGTACAACTTCCTTGATGTCCAGGGATGCTATTCCAAGCTTTACTTTGTCTTGAAACCTTTTGAATCGTGCTATGGAACTTCAACTGCAAAACAAGAAAATGAAAATGGTGATGTTGCCTGGGAGTGTTACAGGTCGTGTTTGAGGTTTGGAATAACTTCAAGGGATGTTGTGGGATGTGTTTGAAGTGTTTTTAGCAATAATGCATGGAAGGTTTGAGCTATGGAACTCAAACTGCAGGGATGCCCTGTTTTGGGCAGTTCAATGGTGATTCTGTGAATGGGAAGGTGTTGGAGATGGTTGGCTCGTGTTCTATCTCAGAATGGATGTTTAGAAAGTGTACAAAGTCTTTTCTTAAGCTTGTGTTAGCTAAGATGAAAGTTGTGTAATGTTATGCTAGTTTTCTTCACACTTAAGCAAGAGATGGCCACTTGAGTTTTTAGACAGGTAGAGGCCCCCCTAATGTGCTGCAAACCTTGGCCTTGATCAGTGCAATTAGCCCATAAACTTGTGCCAAGGAGATTTGAACTGTACTTGCTTGCATTGTTAATTGACATAAAGTGAAACTTTTCTAAAATGGATATTATGCTTTATCTAAAAATGGATTAATCTTGCATACAATGTCCAAACTCATAGAACAACACCTTGGCACAAAGGATTGGCATTAAATTATGGAGTGTAGATGAGATAAAAGACCTGTAATCTAGCTTAAGGCATGCTGAGTTCAAAAATGCAAGGTTATGGACATGTAACTTGGTCATGAACAAAGTGAGTTTTTCCCAACTTGCCAAATTCGATTCTCCCTAACCATGAGGTTGTTTGATGAGTTCTTGGACATTTTGGAAATCTTGGAATGTTTACTACAATCCATCTTTGAAATGCAAATTGAAATTCCAAGTGGAAGTATGTGAAAAATGGTCTTGAAGTTAGGTAAAAACCTTGCCTAAAATAGGTCAAATTTTCTCTAAGTTAAGAATGGTTTGGTACCCTTGTTCCAAAAATTGTAACTTGAGCTACAAGCCTCTTTTGGGAAAAATTTGTGAATCAAAGTTGTATATTTTGCAATAGGCTACAACTTTCATGTTTTGACTTTTGCTTTAATCCAAATGAATCTTGGTGAGAAAGTGGGGCAAAGTTAGAAAAAAATTAGTGTTTTTCATAACTTAGAAAAATTCTAAGTTATGAAAAATCTTCATTTCAAACCCTAATTTGCAATTCTTGATTTCTTGATGAACAAGTTTCATGATTTGGCATGTTTTGATGAAAAATGAATCTTGACACTTGATTTTGACCAAAAAGTCAAAGTTTGACTTTTCAGTATACAGTCAAAATTGATCAATTGACTGGGAAATTCAACTGTCAATCTTGTGTATTTGGGATCTTTTGAACTTGTTGAGTATGTCAAGACAATTCCATGGGGTCCTTGAGTCCATATGTGAGCTTGGCTTGCCATTGGCTAGGTCAAACAGTCAAAAATTGCCTTTGTGCAGTCAAAACCCTAAAAATGACCATTTTGCCCTTTTGGTGATCTGATCAAATTTCTTGTGGAATTGTGATCCAAATTTGATCAAATGGTCCATGTGAGTTCATAATGTTGATGTGGGTCAATTTTTATGAGATTTGACTGTCAATTGGCCACAATTGACTTTTTCCCCAATACAGCTGATTTCTAGGTCAACTGTCCAATTGACTGGGCAAAATTTGGAATCAAGACTTGAAACTTGGTATGGATAAACTTGGGAGTCCAACATGAAGCATGAAAGTCATCTTAGGCATTTTAGGTCAAAATATCTTTTGCAAACACAAACCCTAATTTGGGTCAACGGTGCAAGGAGAAGTCTTGAGCAGAGGAAACCCTAACTGGATCTTGAGCTCCAAGGGTTTTTGTGATGAGAAAATGTTGAGGAGATGGGAGGGAAAATTTTGGGGTACAACAGTTGCCCCTGTTCAATCTTCTTGAACCTGAAGAGTTAGATTGGCAAGTTTGCCTTTCGTGACTCGAAGGTAAAAGGAGACTGGACACCAGAGTGCCCGGAAATTTGCACTCGCATGTTGGAGTATCAGCAATGTGATGTCGGGAATGGGCTTATAGATGCCATCTGGATACGCGACAGAACCTTGTCGGGAATGGGCTTATAGATGCCATCTAGAAGTGTTGATCGCATAAGAGATTCCTTAGCGAGAACTTGTGTATTTTGAGAAAGACATATGTTTTCTTGGCTTGTTACAGGTGTTGATCTTCAATCTCCTCATGCAGATATGCCCTGGCTAGATACAGGTGTCGAATCTACAATCGGTTGCTCAAAGATATGCCCTGGCCGGATACAGGAATCGAATTTGGAAATAGTCGTCAACAGATATGCCCTGGCTGGTTACAGGAATCGAATCTTCAAACTCTTCAGACGTGCCCTGGCTAGATACAGGAATCGAGTCTGGAATTGTGACAGTCGATAGATATGCCCTGGCTGGATACAGGAATCAAATCTTCAAACTCTTCAGATGTGCCCTAGCTAGATACAGGAATCGAATCTGGAATTGTTGTCAACAATTATGCCCTGGATGGATACAGGAATCGAATCTGGAATTGTGATAGTTGATAGATATGCCCTGGCTAGATACAGGAATCGAATCTTCAAACTCTTCAAACGTGCCCTGGCTAGATACAGGAATCAAGTCCGGAATGGTGACAGTTGATAGATATGCCCTGGCTGGATACAAGAATCGAATCTTCAAACTCTTCAGACGTGCCCTGGCTAGATACAGGAATCGAGTCTGGAAACTGATCACTCACAGACGTGCCCTGGCTAGATACAGGAATCGAATCTGGAAACTGTGACAGTTGTAGGTAGTTGTCTTTTGGGTTGTCTTTTTTCTGAAAAGGCAAAACATCAGTTGTATGCAATGTCATGATGTATGAAATGCATGATGTCATGATGTTCAACATGAGATAGTGTTGTATGCACTTTATCATGTATGTAAGCAAGATGTATGAAATGCGAAATGTTTATGAATGTATTTTCGTCTAGGAAAATAAATCCTTGACGACCGGCCGGGGAACAAAATCTTGGGCTGACGTTGAAGAGTAGGGTTTTTCGCTTCTGTTGGGGATAACGGTTGCAAGAATAAACCGGTAGGAGAAGATGACTCTGTTGAGGAATAAACTTGTTGGAGAGATTACTCTGCGGGGAATTGCTCTGTGGAAGAGATACTTTGCTGAAGTTTTGACGAGAGCTTCACTGAGGATTTCAATGATGGACTCCGCTGGGGATAACAATGATAAACTCCTCTGGGGATGACAATGATAAACTCCGCTGGGGATTGTGTTGATAAGTTATGTTGGGGAACTTTGATGAACTCCGTTGGGGATAGGAAGAACTTCGCCGAGGACGATCTTCCGTGGTAATTAGCTGAGGATAACCCAGTTATAAGCCCTTGTGAGGAATAACTTTGAATAAAAACTCGGGAGAGACGTCCGTACTCTGCAGGGGATAAGCTTCCAGAATTTACTGGGGATAAGCTTCAAGACTTGCTGGGGATACCTTCAGACTGTACTGGTAAATGGTTCCACTGGGTGTCTGTATTCCGCCGGGGAACAATCTTAGATCAAGACTGCCGGGGATGCTTGCTGATGAATGCTTATACTCCGCTGGGGAATGTTGCTATCTTGTCTTACTCTGTGGGGAGTTGAGATAACTTGATCACATTCTTCAGTTGAACCTACCTTGATACTTCGGCGCACAAAGCAACTAGACTGCATCAGACAGCTTTACATTGCCCCTGTTTCCGACGTCACCTGTAATTAGTCTTTTGTTTCATATGCAAGTATTTATGAATTAGCAATTTAATGTCAAATGCATTTATCAAAAATGAACATTGGACGTTCTTCGCAAGACAAAACAGAAAAAGGAAAAACAATTGGAAATTTGTTTGGAAAACTGAATCTGTATTGATTTTGAAATTTGCCCGTAAATAGACGTTTTTTGTACAAGAGGCTGACGTCCTAGTAAGAGAACGCCGCCGAATAACACAAAGTTTATACAATTTTGAAAAGGAAACAAAACAGCTATGTGCACAATATTCCCACTGGGTTCCAACTCTGCTATCGCCTTTATGTCTTCAAGCGTCTCATCACTTTGTTGCTTAGTTGAAGATGAAGCTGATTGATCGATGCCGAAGTCTGAGCCAGATAGTTGATGCCGAATTCTGGATGCTAGGTGATCCAATGAGACATAGTGTTACGCTTTATCCCTAACTTTTTCCTGGACCTCCCTTTCGGGGTTTCAGTCCACCGGGATACCCATTTTTGCCCAAGCCGCCTTTTCAGGTTTTCGACTTGCCGGGTGTACAGATTTTTTTATTTCATCCCTTATTTTTGCCCGAACCCTTTTGGTTCTCCGGGAAGCCCTTATTTTTGCCTAGGTATGTCAACCTAGCGGGTCTTTTATTTATGCGTAGTATCTTTTTACTATGTCTGCATTGGCGGGGTGAGGAAGGTCGTCACCATCCATGGTGGTTAGAATCATGGCTTCTCCTGAGAACACATGTTTAACCACAAATGACCCTTCGTACGTAGGGGTCCATTTTCCCCGGGGATCACTTTGAGGAAGGATGATGCGCTTGATTACCAGGTCCCCAACTTGATACTCTTGTGGTCTGACTTTCTTGTTAAATGCCCTGATCATCCGTTTTTGGTACGTCTGACCATGACAGATAGCGGTGAGTCTCTTTTCGTCAATCAGGTTTAATTGATCAAGTCGAGTCTGGATCCAGTCATCTTCGTTCAAGTCTGCATCCTTCATTATCCGGAGAGAGGGTATCTGGACTTCAATCGGCAAGACTGCCTCCATGCCATAGACCAAGGAAAAAGGAGTTGCCCCGGTTGACGTCCTTGCTGAGGTACGGTACCCATGAAGAGCAAACGGTAACATTTTGTGCCAATCTTTGTAGGTCACTGTCATCTTCTGCACAATTTTCTTGATGTTTTTATTAGCTGCTTCTACAGCCCCATTCATCTTCGACCGGTAAGGAGAAGAGTTGTGGTGCTGTATCTTGAATTGCTCGCAGAGCTCAGTGATCATCTTGTTGTTAAAATTGGTACCATTGTCCGTAATGATCCTTTCAGGGACGCCGTACCGACATATCAGGTTATGCCGAATGAAATGTGCAACGACGCTCTTGGTTACCGTGGCGTAGGAAGCTGCCTCAACCCACTTCGTGAAGTAATCAATTGCTACCAAGATGAAGCGATGCCCGTTGGATGCCGTTGGTCGGATCTCACCGATCATATCGATGCCCCACATTGCAAAAGGCCAAGGTGCCGTCAGGACGTTCAGAGGAACCGGAGGGATATGCATCTTATCAGCATAGATCTAGCATTTGTGACAAGTTCGAGAATGTTGGTAACAGTCGGCTTCCACTGTGGACCAGAAATATCCTGCTCGAAGGATTTTCTTTGCCATGGTATGTCCACTGGAATGTGTTCCGAATGTACCTTCATGTAGTTCTATCATGATCTTCTCTGCTTCAGCCTTATCCACACAACACTGTAGAGTTGAATCATGATTCCGTTTGTAGAGAATGTCGTTGCTGAGGAAGAATTTTGCAGCAAACCTCCTCATGAACTTCTTGTCATTAACAGATGCACCTTCAGGGTATTCCTGAGCTTCCAAGTATCTCTTCACCTCATGATACCAGGGTTTCTCGATTACCTCTTCGGCCTCAAGATCGCAGCAGTATGTGGGTTCGTCCAACTTCCAGATAATGATCCGGGGAGCCTCATTGTCCCATTTGACTTTGAACATTGAAGACATCGTAGCTAGTGCGTCTGCTAACTGATTCTCCTCTCTTGGGAAGTGTTCAAAAGTTATCTCCTCAAAGTGGGGAAGCAAAGTCAACACATATTCCTTGTAAGGAATAAGATTCGGGTGTTTCGTATCCCACTCGCCTTTGATCTGATTGATCACGAGATCGGAATCTCCGAAGACACTCAGAAGCTTGATCCTTAAGTCGATTGCAGCTTGAAGACCCATGATACATGCCTCATATTCTGCCATGTTGTTGGTGCAGTTGAAACACAGCCGGGCGGTGAGTGGAGTATGAGTTCCTTTGGGGGATATGATCACAGTGCCGATACTGTTACCCAAAGCGTTTGAGGTTCCGTCAAAATGCATAGACCATCGGGATCCTTCCTCAGGTCCTTTATCCAGTCCAGGCACTTCACAGTCAGTTACCACCATGATATCTAATTCCGGAAATTCAAAGTTCAATGATTGGTAATCATCCACAGGTTGGTGTGCCAAATGATCTGCCAATACACTTCCCTTGATTGCTTTCTGAGTTGTATACTGGATATCATATTCTGTCAAGATCATTTGCCATCTTGCTATTCTTCCAGACAGAGCAGGCTTTTCGAATATGTACTTGATGGGATCCATTTTTGAAATCAACAGAGTAGTGTGAGTCAACATATACTGTCTCAGCCGGTGAGCAGCCCATACCAGAGCGCAGCAAGTTTTCTCGAGCAGTGAGTACCGAGACTCACAGTCGGTAAACTTTTTACTCAGGTAATAAATAGCGTGCTCTTTTCGGCCAGACTCGTCATGCTGCCCCAGCACACACCCCATCGAATTGTCAAGCACTGTCAAGTATAGTATCAGAGGTCTCCCTTCAACTGGTGGCATAAGAATGGGTGGTTCTTGGAGATACTCCTTTATCTTTTCGAAAGCAGCCTGACATTCATCGTTCCAACGTACTACTTGATCTTTCTTCAGTAATTTGAAGATTGGCTCACAGGTAGCAGTTAGATGTGAGATGAATCGGGCAATGTAATTTAGTCGTCCCAGAAAGCCTCGGACTTCTTTCTCTGTCTTGGGAGTCGGCATATCTTGTATGGCTTTTACCTTGGCAGGGTCCACCTGAATACCTTTATCGCTTACAATGAAACCTAGCAATTTTCCGGACCTCACCCCGAAGGTGCATTTGTTTGGATTCAACCTCAGCTTGTATAACTTCAGTCGGTCAAACAGCTTCCGCAGATGGTCAAGGTGTTCCTCCTCAGTTTGAGACCTTGCAATCATGTCATCAACATATACCTCAATCTCATGATGGATCATATCATGAAATGAAGCAACCATGGCACGTTGGTAGGTTGCCCCAACATTTTTCAACCCGAATGGCATGACCTTGTAGCAGAAGGTGCCCCACTGAGTCACAAAGGTAGTCTTTTCCATATCTTCCGGAGCCATCTTGATCTGATTATACCCTGAAAAACCATCCATGAAGGAGAACACCTTGTGTTGAGCAGTATTGTCAACAAGAACGTCGATGTGAGGCAGAGGGAAATCATCTTTGGGGCTGGACCTGTTCAAATCCCTGTAGTCAACACACATTCTGACTTTACCGTCCTTCTTCGGCACTGGCACCACGTTGGCAACCCACTGAGGATAAGAAGTCACTGCTAGAAACCCGACATTGAATTGCTTCATAACCTCATCTTTGATCTTTTCGGACATCTCTGGACGCATACGGCAGACCTTTTGCTTTACCGGAGGGCATTCTTCCTTGGTAGGCAGGTGATGAACTACAATGTCGGTATCCAAACCAGGCATGTCTTCGTAGGACCAAGAAAAAATCTCCATGTAATCATGCAGCATCTAGATCAATCGTTGCTTCACGCTGAGCTCTAGATTGGCACCAATCTTGACTTCTTTTCTATCTGTCTCAGTACCCAGGTTAATCATTTCCACCGGCTCTTCATGCGGCTGAATGTCCCTCTCTTCCTGGAGTAGCAGTCTTGCGAGTTCACCAGGCACTTCGCAATCATCTTCACCTTCGTCTTCGGCCAAGTTGATCGGATTCTCGAAGTCATAATTGGTGGTAGCAGAGCTGTTACCAGTGAGATCCATAATGGATTGAAACCTGTATAAGTGAGTGTGTGTAAATATAGCTGTTTTGCAATATATAACACAGAAAGAAAGAGAGCACAAGATTTGAAATGCAACAAACGTCCAATGTTTTGATTAATGATATATGGAAATATCATACAAAAAGCCCTCACAAATGGAGCTACGATGCCCCGGGTAGGACACCGAGCCAATAAAAGTTTCAACATATTGTTTGTTACAAATTGAAAATCAAAAGAGTTAATTACTGCGTGACAAATGTAATAGGTGTAAAATCCTTTGCCGTCCAGTTGCTTGGTCCGTTGTTGGTGGTTGGATAGATCCAACTGTCAAATTCTGCTTCCTCTACGTCCTCCTCGATAGCATTCACCCTTGAGTTGGTGATAAACATCGGAGCCTTTCTGATCATTTTCTTGCGAACAACCCTCTGAGCCTCTGCAGTGAAGCCCAGCCCAAGCTTGTCGGTCTTTTGAGTGAAGTCAGGAAGCTGACCCCAGTTTGCACAATTGCCTTTCTCGATTACAGCCCGGGCATCCTTCAGGGAGGCCATCTTCAAGGGAAAGTCTTTTTCAACCACTGTCTCAGCTGACGCCAAAGTTGGAGGTACCTCCTCAAAATGCTGAAAGGGGGTTTCAATAAACTCCCCGTCCATCTCGATATACCGGAATGAATTCAGATGACTTACCATGTATTCCTCCTCACCCTGCACAGTAACAATCTTCCCTTTGACAGGGTATTTGAGCTTTTGGTGTAGGGTGGATGTTACTGCCCCAGCCTTGTGAATCCAGGGTCGACCCAATAAGCAGGAATAAGATGGACGAATATCCATTACATAGAATGTTGAGTCGAAGACTTGGGAACCCACACGAATAGGAATGTCTACCTCCCCATGCACCATCCTCTTAGAACCGTCGAAGGCTCTAACAATGATGTTACTAGGCTTAAATTCCAGGCCCTCACAATCCAAGCGATCCAATGCCTTCTTGGGAAAAACATTCAGGGAAGAACCGGTGTCCACTAACACGTGTGCGAGAGTAGTGCCCCTGCACTCTATAGAGACATGCAGGGCGTCATTGTGATTTTTCCCTTTGGCGGTAAGGTCAGCATCTGAGAAACCCAAGCCATTGTCAGCTGTCAAATTAGCCACACAGTCAGTGAATTGGTCTGCAGAGGTATCTTGCGGCACATGGGCCGTTTTCAGAAATGAAATCAGGGCTTTTGCGTGGGCCTCTGAGCACAACAGCAATGATAGCATAGAGATTTTGGAGGGGGTATGCCCCAACTGTTCAACAACATTGAAGTCACTTTTTTTAATGATTTTAAGGATTTCCTCCATCTCTTGTTGGGAGGCTTCAACAACAGTCTTTTTTGGTGCCTCCGTCCTGGCAGGCAAATCGGCAGCAACTTCTTTGCCCTGAGCATCAGAGGACTCGGCGGCAGTAGTAGACACAGGAACTTGATTTGGAACATGCACACTTGCGGGTGTGATGATAAGAGGCTTTCGGATAACTGGCGGTGCAATGTCAGGCGAGAAGAGCCTGCCACTGCGAGTAATCTTGGCGGGACCAGTGATGTTACTGATACTGGTACTGGTGTTGAACTCCTGCTTCACTCTAAGCACATACACGTCTGCCCCATAGTGCCATGGGACAGCCTTGTCAGATTCATAGGGGAGAGGCCCCAGGACAGTAATAGTAATGGATGCAACAGACATAATTTGGACTGGCTTCCTTGGGAGAGCCTTGGTAGGACTGTTGAAAATTGTGACGACAGATACTTCTTCAGCGGAAACAAACGGAACAGCAGTTTTCTTGAACATAATCTATTTGCTATCCATCAGGCTTTGGATGCCTGATTTCAGCAGCGGACAACCGGTAGGGATAACAGCACACAGGAGGCAACCCTTGCTACAACTCGGAAATAAACCGGCTAGTAGTAAGTTCCTCTTAACAGTCAATAGAGGGGTAGCAACATCATTCACCGAAACAGCATACAAATCTTCTTCGACGGCATTTACTCTATACTGGGGCATAGGAGCAGTTACAACATTCGGCCTCTCAGGCGCCTCAAACTGAATTTCCTTTGCATCGATAAGGTCTTGCACCTTATTTCTCAGGGCCCAGCAATCATCAGTAGTATGCCCGGGGCTATCAGAATGATAAGCACAACGGGTATTTGGGTTATATTTAGGAGATGCAGTGTTCACGACCTTCGGCGCTTCTTTGATGGTCACCAAGTTGGTTGATAACAGTTGTGGTAAGATTTGTGACAAGGTCATACTCATCCGAGTATACTTCCTCTTGGGCCTTTCACCTCTTTGTTGATTGTACTGCTGAGGAGCAGCATCAGGCTTTGAAATGACTAAGGCATTGACAGCTTGGCGGCTTTCTGGCTTGACTTGTCTTCTAGGACCATAGACTGCACTTGCTTCTTTCTTGAAAGGCCTCTTCTCAATACTTGCGGAGGCAGCTTTCTGTATCTTTCCTGACCTGATGCCAGCTTCTATTCTTTCACCTGTCAGGATCAAATCCGTAAACCCAGCGGAGGAATTACCAACCAAATGATTGAAGAATGGACCAGACAAGGTCCCTAGAAACATATCAACCAGCTCACGATCAGTCAATGGAGGCTACACCCTGCCAGCCAAATCTCTCCATTTTTGTGTATATTCTTTGAACCCTTCGCCCGTTCCTAGAGACATACCCTGAAGTTGGGTACGCGTAGGAGCGAGGTCAGAATTGTATTGATATTGTCTATAAAATGCGGTCGCCAAATCTTCCCAATGTCGGATACTAGTTCCATCTAGTTGATAGAACCACTCAAGCTGTGACCCCGAAAGGCTATCTTGGAAGAAGTGAATCCAGAGATTTTTGTCTTCCGTGCAAGGTTTGATCTTCCTTACGTACGATCTTAGATGCAGCTTTGGACAGGAGGCCCCGTCGTATTTGGAAAAGGCAGGCGCCTTAAACTTGTGTGGGATTACCACCCCAGAAGATAACCCCAAATATCTGAAATCCAGCCCCGAAACATTCTGAATCTCCATGGCACTCAAGCGGTCTTCTAATTGCTTGTATCTGTCAGCAGCGGGAGGGTATTGTTCTTCATTGTAGTTCGTCTCGTTGTCAGAGACTGCAGGACTAGGAGCTCCTCCCCCTTGGGGAGCATCTTTCTCTGCAGAGGAAGTAGTTGGATCAGCCTCATTATGGAGTGTGTTCCCAAACCTGCGTCCAGTATTGAATAACGCAATTCTCTTCTTCTTCTTCTTCTTTAGGAGCAGAGCCTTCAACTCTTGCTGACCTTGGGCCAGGCTTAGGACCATCTCTTGAAACTGGGCACTTTGGGCCTGAAGGGCCTTGATTGCTTGCTCACTGGATGAATCTGGATTCATGATGACTGTTCAAAATAAACAGCGAAGAGGATTAAGCAACCTGTAGAAAAAAGGGTACTTGTTATGCACATGATGCATGAGATGTTATGCAATGCATTCAAGGATTTTAGAAATTCACAATTGTTGCAGACAAAAAAGAACGCACGTCATATTAATAAGAAAAGATTTGTTAGTACATAAATGCCCCATGGGCCAAATATTACAAAAACAACTTCTCAAGGTAAAAATATGTTGCGCATCCTCTTTGGCGCAATGTAGGTGTTGAGGGCCTCTTGCTCATGGAGTCGGCGGGTGAGCTCTAAAACCTTCTTCTCGCTGGCGTAGAAGCTGGCTTCAAAAGTGTTTCGTTCCTCCTTGAGTTGGATCCAACTCTTCTGCATCTCCTCCCACGATGTAGGCATGTCAGGATGTAGGACGGTGTATGGATCCTCTCCTTCATTGACAGGCTCTTTAATCACAGGGAGAACATGAGGATAAGGCATCATTAGACTCTGGGCTCGGGCTCGTACCCACTTGAGGTAAGGTTCAAGAGGGATGGAGTTCTTGTGTCCCAGAGTCTTGCTATCAACCTTGTTGGGCATCCTCCAAGCTCTGATGAATCTTTGGCGAAGTCCTTGCGCATCGTTGTCGAAGTCAAAAACCAAGTCAGGAATCAACATGTCGTGGGGGCCATCTCTTTGTGCATATCCAAATTGCCTCAAAGCTAGGCAAGGGTTGTAGGTGATACCTCCTCTGATTCCAAGTAAAGGAACATTAGGAAACTCTCCACAACGATCGACGATGATGACATTTTCTCTGGACCGAGAACACCAATGTACATCAGAGTGAGTAAGAGTCATCAAACGTTGGGACCACCTTGAGCCTTGGTCATTCTTCAAGACAGATTGTGGAAGGTGCGAAATAAACCACCTTGCAAGGAGAGGAGTACAGCACATGAGAACACCCCTCTTTCTCATTGTTCGTGTGTAAAATGAGTGAAGGATGTCCCCAAGTAATGTTGGTATTGGATTTCTGGACAAGAAGATTTTGACGGCGTTGACATCTACCAATTGGTCAGAATTTGGGAATAGGACCAACCCATAGATAAGGAGTGCCACAATCTCTTCAAAGGCTTGTAGGTCCAATGAGTTCCAACATTCTTGTGCCTTCTCAAACAAGAATTTTGCTAAGAAACCTTTGACACCGCTTCTAGTTTCCCAATGCCCCTTGATGTCAGAAGGATGTAGATGTAATGCTCGAGCAACATCTTCAGGCTTTGGTTCCTTTTCCGTACCGTTGAAAGGTAGCTGATTGAGGATAGGAATTCTCAGGAGTTGAGAAAATTCCTCCAAAGTGGGTACCAAATGATAGTCAGGGAAAGTGAAACAGTGATGAAGAGGGTCAAAGAACTGGAATAGCACTTTCATCATGTCTTCTTCAATGTTGGTGTTGACTAGGCTGAGTAGTCTACCATGTCTTTCACTAAAGGATGAGCTTTCCGGAATTCTTGAGGTGAGCTCCTTGAGTTGAGGAGAGATTCTCACAAGGTTAACTTGGATGGTTTTTCTGCGAGGAATTTCCATGACCTACAAAACAAGAACAAAGATGAAGATCTAAACCCTTGAAGTGGTTAGTAAATGCATATGATGCTTTATGATGTTCATGTTGTATGCACAAACATATGTACAAGCAAATCACACCAAACCCTAGTTTCAGGCTTGCATGGGGTTTCATAGGTAAGTACCCTCTTGAGTGTAGTTGGCTTAAAAACCTGTCCTATAAATAGTAACCGGGTTCTAAGGAGCTCAATATCATTGGATTGTTTTCATTGTTCATTGTTTTGGTTTAGCCACTAAACTAGCGACCAAAATATTCCAAGAAAACAACCCTCAATGAGTGTAGTATCGAGTATCTACCAACTTTGGACTGCACCAAAGCCGGTCATCTCACTACCCCTAATAAAAGGCCAAGATGGTCAAGTAAGGTTCTAGGTCATTAGTGCTTAGTGACATCACTCAACGCCCCCGTACTCTCCTTGATTGAACTCAAGGGTTACCGGTACTCACAAATATGTCGCACTAATACAGCTATTGCTTCGACCGTGTCGGTATACCCCGCACAGTTTCCACAACGTATTGCTATCTATGAATGTTTCCCAAAATCCGGGTGTAGGATTGTAAACCCAAACAAGAGAGCCAAGATATAAAGCAATCAATTCAAACAATTAGTCATGCAAGAGGGTGATTTAAGCCCTAAGGTTACTCCACTTTTAAATTAATCCCCAGCAGAGTCGCCAGTTCTGTGATACGGTGGGAGAACTGACTATGGTTTTGCGTTTGTTTTCTCAAATATTTCGGTTGAGCAAGAGTCGCCACTGACTTTTTATTTTATCCTAAGGAAAGGTTAAAAAGCACAGCAAAAACCTTTGAGATGTTTTCTTGGGTTCGGGGAGTAGGTTATAGAAAGGGAAGGTATTAGCACCCTTTCTATCCATGGTTATCCATGGGCTCTTAGTTACTTGCTTAGATCAACTTGCCTTAATTTTCAATTGTTTGAAATGGTGCTTTGTGTGTGTGGGTTTGAAAATGTTTTGAAAAGAGGCCAATGTGGTGGAAACCTTTGTAATGATCCATGTTGGGATGTATACAAAGGTGTATGTCTTTTGAAAAGGTTTTCATTTGTTTTTGAAAAGAGTTTTGAAAGTGTAGTGATGTGTGGTTTAGAAAATAGGCAAGTGTTTTGTTTTGCAAGTTTTGATTCAAGTAACTAAGAGTTTGTCTACTCCTAAATTTCTCAAAGATTATTGCTATGTTTTAACCCTTTTAAACAATTTTGTTCCACCATTGCATTTGGTGGACAATCTTGCGTTAGGATGTGAAAGGGACGGGCGCGGGTCATCGTTTAGACCATAATTGCAACGGTGCCAAGTATCTTTGGGCAATTTTTCCTTTAAGGGACTTGATCATTTTAGGCAACTTTCGAAAGCGTCATCGAGGGACTATGATCATTTGAATTTGTTTTGTTTTTGCCCAAAGAGACCTAACATGCAATATGGCCCATTTATTGAAGGCAACAAGTGGAATACCCTAGGGGCGCAAGTGTGATTAGTGTTGTCCATTTTCATGCTTGTTTATCTTGCAATTAGGTCAAACTATTTTTCTTGTTTTTGATTCGCATACAAACCCTAATTCTAACATGGTATAATTAGAAAGCATTAAGGTGCGAAAAATAAAGTTCCTAAGTTATTACAACACAATATATGGGAAGGGGGGTACAAATGTTCAAATGGGGGGTATTTTGACAAGGAATTTAAACCTAGACTATTACATCAATTTGGGAATTTACAAGATATTTAATATACAATAATTAAATAAAATAAGAATAAATATGCAAGATGCAAAAAAGTTTTTTATATGTATGAAAAATGTATTTTTTATGTGTCAAATAAACAAAATAAAAAAGTATTATTTTTGGAGTTTTTATGTATTTAGGGCAAAACCCTAATTTTATTAAGTAAAATGTATTAATTATTTAATATGTACAATATTTATTTATTATATACAAAAATAAATAAAAAATGAAGTATATTTGTCAAAAAGTATTTTTTTAATGTTAAATATTAATAAAAAATAAAATGTATATATTTTGTATTTTTTCCTAAATATGCTAATAAATATGTATGTATTTGTTTTATTTATTAAATATATATATTATATGTACAAAATAATAATATTTAATATTTATATAAAAAAAAGTATATTTTATATAAAATATTTTCAGAAGACAAAATAAAATAAAAATGGAAAATAAAATGTGTTGGCATTATTTTTGTATTTTTTTTAAAATAAAAGTATGTAAACATTTATTTATGTACAAACATTATTTTAAACAAATAAAAAGCCTAATAAATATAAAAATGGTGTAAAAATATTTTTTTTATATTTTTAATATTGTGAGGAAAAATAAAAAAGTCAGAATAAAAAAAGAAAAGTCAAAAAATCATGAAAATAAGCAAAATGGGCCTAGGGGGTGTGTGTGTGAAAATGGTGTGTAAACAGAAAAGAGATCTCAGGCCCAGCCCAAGAAAGGTTGTCTTCAACCTTCAGACAACCATTTGAAAAAAACGCGCGCCTATGATGCTTCAACCACAACTCCTGATTCCTGGAGTTTTAGCACAAACTTCCAACATGAAAAATGTCAAGCATTGAACCACGAATCCAGACATATAAAGAACTCATCCTAACTCTCAGAAATGAGAGAGAATTTCTTCTCCCCCAATTCCTGACCTAGTTTTTATTCAACGTTCGGACTTAAAATTCTCTAAGCATACATAATATAAATGAAAACTAATGATATGGGCATGTTCAGGGCTATGAATGTGACATATTTTCTTCACAAACCTAAAGCTAACAATGCCTGGATAGAGAGATACGAGTTCATGAACTTACCTGTTCAGTTGAAGTTGTATCTGGTGATGGAGGTGTCTTCAATGCAAGGTGATGATTGGTACAACTTCCTTGATGTCCAGGGATGCTATTCCAAGCTTTACTTTGTCTTGAAACCTTTTGAATCGTGCTATGGAACTTCAACTGCAAAACAAGAAAATGAAAATGGTGATGTTGCCTGGGAGTGTTACAGGTCGTGTTTGAGGTTTGGAATAGCTTCAAGGGATGTTGTGGGATGTGTTTGAAGTGTTTTTAGCAAGAATGCATGGAAGGTTTTAGCTATGGAACTCAAACTGCAGGGATGCCCTGTTTTGGGCAGTTCAATGGTGATTCTGTGAATGGGAAGGTGTTGGAGATGGTTGGCTCGTGTTCTAGCTCAGAATGGATGTTTAGAAAGTGTACAAAGTCTTTTCTTAAGCTTGTGTTAGCTGAGATGAAAGTTGTGTAATGTTATGCTAGTTTTCTTCACACTTAAGCAAGAGATGGCCACTTGAGTTTTTAGACAGGTAGAGGCCCCCCTAATGTGCTGTAAACCTTGGCCTTGATCAGTGCAATTAGCCCATAAACTTGTGCCAAGGAGATTTGAACTGTACTTGCTTGGATTGTTAATTGACATAAAGTGAAACTTTTCTAAAATGGATATTATGCTTTATCTAAAAATGGATTAATCTTGCATACAATGTCCAAACTCATAGAACAACACCTTGGCACAAAGGATTGGAATTAAATTATGGAGTGTAGATGAGATAAAAGACCTGTAATATAGCTTAAGGCATGCTGAGTTCAAAAATGCAAGGTTATGGACATGTAACTTGGTCATGAACAAAGTGAGTTTTTCCCAACTTGCCAAATTCGATTCTCCCTAACCATGAGGTTGTTTGATGAGTTCTTTGACATTTTGGAAAGCTTGGAATGTGTAATAAAATCCATCTTTGAAATGAAAATTGAAATTCCAAGTGTAAGTATGTGAAAAATGGTCTTGAAGTTAGGTAAAAACCTTGCCTAAAATAGGTCAAATTTTCTCTAAGTTAAGAATGGTTTGGTACCCTTGTTCCAAAAATTGTAACTTGAGCTACAAGCCTCTTTTGGGAAAACTTTGTGAATCAAAGTTGTAGATTTTGCAATAGGCTACAACTTTCATGTTTTGACTTTTGCTTGAATCCAAATGAATCTTGGTGAGAAAGTGGGGCAAATTTAGGAAAAAATTAGGGTTTTTCATAACTTAGAAAAATTCTAAGTTATGAAAAATCTTCATTTCAAACCCTAATTTGCAATTCTTGATTTCTTGATGAACAAGTTTCATGATTTGGCATGTTTTGATGAAAAATGAATCTTGACACTTGATTTTGACCAAAAAGTCAAAGTTTGACTTTTCAGTATACAGTCAAAATTGATCAATTGACTGGGAAATTCAATTGTCAATCTTGTGTATTTGGGATCTTTTGAACTTGCTGAGTATGTAAAGACAATTCCATGGGGTCCTTGAGTCCATATGTGAGCTTGGTTTGCCATTGGCTAGGTCAAACAGTCAAAAATTGCCTTTGTGCAGTCAAAACCCTAAAAATGACCATTTTGCCCTTTTGGTGATCTGATCAAATTTCTTGTGGAATTGTGATCCAAATTTGATCAAATGGTCCATGTGAGTTCATAATGTTGATGTGGGTCAATTTTTATGAGATTTGACTGTCAATTGGCCACAGTTGACTTTTTCCCCAAAACAGCTGATTTCTAGGTCAATTGTCCAATTGACTGGGCAAAACTTGGAATCAAGACTTGAAACTTTGTATGGATAAACTTGGGAGTCCAACATGAAGCATGAAAGTCATCTTAGGCATTTTAGGTCAAAATATCTTTGTGCAAACACAAACCCTAATTTGGGTCAACGGTGCAAGGAGAAGTCTTGAGCAGAGGAAACCCTAACTGGATCTTGAGCTCCAAGGGTTTTTGTGATGAGAAAATGTTGAGGAGATGGGAGGGCAAATTTTGGGGTACAACAGTTGCCCTTGTTCAATCTTCTTGAACCTGAAGAGTTAGATTGGCAAGTTTGCCTTTCGTGACTCGAAGGTAAAAGGAGATTGGACACCAGAGTGCCCGGAAATTTGCACTCGCATGTTGGAGTATCAGCAATGTGATGTCAGGAATGGGCTTATAGATGCCATCTGGAGACGCGACAGAACCTTGTCGGGAATGGGCTTATAGATGCCATCTGGAAGTGTTGATCGCATAAGAGATTCCTTAGCGAGAACTTGTGTATTTTGAGAAAGACAGATGTTTTCCTGGCTTGTTACAGGTGTTGATCTTCAATCTCCTCATGCAGATATGCCCTGGCTAGATACAGGTGTCGAATCTACAATCGGTTGCTCACAGATATGCCCTGGCCGGATACAGGAATCGAATCTGGAAATAGTCGTCAACAGATATGCCCTGGCTGGTTACAGGAATCGAATCTTCAAACTCTTCAGACGTGCCCTGGCTAGATACAGGAATCGAGTCCGGAATTGTGACAGTCGATAGATATGCCCTGGCTGGATACAGGAATCGAATCTTCAAACTCTTCAGATGTGCCCTGGCTAGATACAGGAATCGAATCTGGAATTGTTGTCAACAGATATGCCCTGGCTGGATACAGGAATCGAATCTGGAATTGTGATAGTTGATAGATATGCCCTGGCTAGATACAGGAATCGAATCTTCAAACTCTTCAAACGTGCCCTGGATAGATACAGGAATCGAGTCCGGAATGGTGACAGTTGATAGATATGCCCTGGCTGGATACAGGAATCGAATCTTCAAACTCTTCAGACGTGCCCTGGCTAGATACAGGAATCGAGTATGGAAACTGATCACTCACAGACGTGCCCTGGCTAGATACAGGAATCGAATATGGAAACTGTGACAGTTGTAGGTAGTTGTCTTTTGGGTTGTCTTTTTCCTGAAAAGGAAAAACATCAGTTGTATGCAATGTCATGATGTATGAAATGCATGATGTCATGATGTTCAACATGAGATAGTGTTGTATGCACTTTATCATGTATGTAAGCAAGATGTATGAAATGCGAAATGTTTATGAATGTATTTTCGTCTAGGAAAATAAATCCTTGACGACCGGCCGGGGAACTAAATCCTGGGCTGACGTTGAAGAGTAGGGTTTTTCGCTTCCACTGGGGATAACGGTTGCAAGAATACACTGGTAGGAGAAGATGACTCCGTTGAGGAATAAACTTGTTGGAGAGATTACTCTGCGGGGAATTGCTCTGTGGAAGAGATACTTTGCTGAAGTTTTGACGAGAGCTTCACTGAGGATTTCAATGATGGACTCCGCTGGGGATAACAATGATAAACTCCTCTGGGGATGACAATGATAAACTCCGCTGGGGATTGTGTTGATAAGTTATGTTGGGGAACTTTGATGAACTCCGCTGGGGATAGGAAGAACTTCGCCGAGGACGATCTTCCGTGGTAATTAGCTGAGGATAACCCAGTTATAAGCCCTTGTGAGGAATAACTTTGAATAAAAACTCGGGAGAGACGTCCGTACTCTGCAGGGGATAAGCTTCCAGAATTTACTGGGGATAAGCTTCAAGACTTGCTGGGGATACCTTCAGACTGTACTGGTAAATGGTTCCACTGGGTGTCTGTATTCCGCCGGGGAACAATCTTAGATCAAGACTGTTAGGGATGCTTGCTGATGAATGCTTATACTCCGCTGGGGAATGTTGCTATCTTGTCTTACTCTGTGGGGAGTTGAGATAACTTGATCACATTCTTCAGTTGAACCTACCTTGATACTTCGGCGGACAAAGCAACTAGACTGCATCAGACAGCTTTACATTGCCCCTGTTTCCGACGTCACCTGTAATTAGTCTTTTGTTTCATATGCAAGTATTTATGAATTAGCAATTTAATGTCAAATGCATATATAAAAAATGAACATTGGACGTTCTTCGCAAGACAAAACAGAAAAAGGAAAAACAATTGGCAATTTGTTTGGAAAACTGAATCTGTATTGATTTTGAAATTTTCCCGTAAATAGGCGTTTTTTGTACAAGAGGCTGACGTCCTAGTAAGAGAACGCCGCCGAATAACACAAAGTTTATACAATTTTGAAAAGGAAACAAAACAGCTATGTGCACAATATTCCCACTGGGTTCCAACTCTGCTATCGCCTTTATGTCTTCAAGCGTCTCATCACTTTGTTGCTTAGTTGAAGATGAAGCTGATTGATCGATGCCGAAGTCTGAGCCAGATAGTTGATGCCGAATTCTGGATGCTAGGTGATCCAATAAGACATAGTGTTACGCTTTATCCCTAACTTTTGCCTGGACCGCCCTTTCGGGTTTTCAGTCCACCGGGATACCCATTTTTGCCCAAGCCGCCTTTTCAGGTTTTCGACTTGCCGGGTGTACAGATTTTTTTATTTCATCCCTTATTTTTGCCCGAACCCTTTTGGTTCGCCGAGAAGCCCTTATTTTTGCCTAGGTATGTCAACCTAGCGGGTGTTTTATTCATGCGTAGTATCTTTTTACTATGTCTGCATTGGCGGGGTGAGGAAGGTCGTCACCATCCATGGTGGTTAGAATCATGGCTGCTCCTGAGAACACATGTTTAACCACAAATGGCCCTTCGTACGTAGGGGTCCATTTGCCCCGGGGATCACTTTGAGGAAGGCTGATGCGCTTGATTACCAGGTCCCCAACTTGATACTCTTGTGGTCTGACTTTCTTGTTAAATGCCCTGATCATCCGTTTTTGGTACGTCTGACCATGACAGATAGCGGTGAGTCTCTTTTCGTCAATCAGGTTTAATTGATCAAGTCGAGTCTGGATCCAGTCATCTTCGTTCAAGTCTGCATCCTTCATTATCCGGAGAGAGGGTATCTGGACTTCAATCGGCAAGACTGCCTCCATGCCATAAACCAAGGAAAAAGGAGTTGCCCCGGTTGACGTCCTTGCTGAGGTACGGTACCCATGAAGAGCAAACGGTAACATTTCGTGCCAATCTTTGTAGGTCACTGTCATATTCTGCACAATTTTCTTGATGTTTTTATTAGCTTCTTCTACAGCCCCATTCATCTTCGGCCGGTAAGGAGAAGAGTTGTGGTGTTGTATCTTGAATTGCTCGCAGAGCTCAGTGATCATCTTGTTGTTAAGATTGGTACCATTGTCCGTAATGATCCTTTCCGGGACTCCGTACCGACAGATCAGGTTATGCCGAATGAAACGTGCAACGACGCTCTTGGTTACCGTGGCGTAGGAAGTTGCCTCAACCCACTTCGTGAAGTAATCAATTGCTACCAAGATGAAGCGATGCCCGTTGGATGCCGTTGGTCGGATCTCACCGATCATATCGATGCCCCACATTGCAAAAGGCCAAGGTGCCGTCAGGACGTTCAGAGGAACCGGAGGGATATGCACCTTATCAGCATAGATCTGGCATTTGTGACAAGTTCGAGAATGTTGGTAACAGTCGGCTTCCATTGTGGACCAGAAATATCCTGCCCGAAGGATTTTCTTTGCCATGGTATGTCCACTGGAATGTGTTCCGAATGTACCTTCATGTAGTTCTATCATGATCTTCTCTGCTTCAGCCTTATCCATACAACGCAGTAGAGTTGAATCATGATTCCGTTTGTAGAGAATGTCGTTGCTGAGGAAGAATTTTGCAGCAAACCTCCCCATGAACTTCTTGTCATTGACAGATGCACCTTCAGGGTATTCCTGAGCTTCCAAGTATCTCTTCAACTCATGATACCAGGGTTTCTCGATTACCTCTTTGGCCTCAAGATCGCAGTAGTATGCGGTTTCGTCCAACTTCCAGATAATGATCCGGGGAGCCTCATTGTCCCATTTGACTTTGAACATTGAAGACATCGTAGCTAGTGCGTCTGCTAACTGATTCTCCTCTCTTGGGAAGTGTTCAAAAGTTATCTCCTCAAAGTGGGGAAGCAAAGTCAACACATACCCTTTGTAAGGAATAAGATTCGGGTGTTTCGTATCCCACTCGCCTTTGATCTGATTGATCACGAGAGCAGAATCTCCGAAGACACTCAGAAGCCTGATCCTTAAGTCAATTGCAGCTTGAAGACCCATGATACATGCCTCATATTCTGCCATGTTGTTGGTGCAGTTGAAACACAGTCGGGCGGTGAGTGGAGTATGAGTTCCTTTGGGGGATATGATCACAGCGCCGATACCGTTACCCAAAGTGTTTGAGGCTCCGTCGAAATGCATAGACCATCGGGATCCTTCCTCAGGTCCTTCATCCGGTCCAGGCACTTCACAGTCAGTTACCACCATGATATCTTCGTCCGAAAATTCAAAGTTCAATGATTGGTAATCGTCCACAGGTTGGTGTGCCAAATGATCTGCCAATACAATTCCCTTGATTGCTTTCTGAGTTGTATACTGGATATCATATTCTGTCAAGAACATTTTCCATCTTGCTATTCTTCCAGACAGAGCAGGCTTTTCGAATATGTACTTGATGGGATCCATTTTTGAAATCAACAGAGTAGTGTGAGTCAACATATATTGTCTCAGCCGGCGAGCAGCCCATACCAGAGCGCAGCAAGTTTTCTCGAGCAGTGAGTACCGAGACTCACAGTCGGTAAACTTTTTACTCAGGTAATAAATAGCGTGCTCTTTTTGGCCAGACTCGTCATGCTGCCCCAGCACACACCCCATCGAATTGTCAAGCACTATCAATTATAGTATCAGAGGTCTCCCTTCAACTGGTGGCATAAGAATGGGTGGTTCTTGGAGATACTCCTTTATCTTTTCGAAAGCAGACTGACATTCATCGTTCCAACGTACTACTTGATCTTTCTTCAGTAATTTGAAGATTGGCTCACATGTAGCAGTTAGATGTGAGATGAATCGGGCAATGTAATTTAGTCGTCCCAGAAAGCCTCGGACTTCTTTCTCTATCTTGGGAGTCGGCATCTCTTGTATGGCTTTTACCTTGGCAGGGTCCACCTGAATACCTTTATCGCTTACAATGAAACCTAGCAATTTTCCGGACCTCACCCCAAAGGTGCATTTGTTTGGATTCAACCTCAGCTTGTATAACTTCAGTCGGTCAAACAGCTTCCGCAGATGGTCAAGGTGTTCCTCCTCAGTTTGAGACCTTGCAATCATGTCATCAACATATACCTCAATCTCATGATGGATCATATCATGAAATAAAGCAACCATGGCACGTTGGTAGGTTGCCCCAGCATTTTTCAACCCGAATGGCATGACCTTGTAGCAGAAGGTGCCCCACTGAGTCACAAAGGTAGTCTTTTCCATATCTTCCGGAGCCATCTTGATCTGATTATACCCTGAAAAACCATCCATGAAGGAGAACACCTTGTGTTGAGCAGTATTGTCAACAAGAACGTCGATGTGAGGCAGAGGGAAATCATCTTTGGGGCTGGCCCTGTTCAAATCCCTGTAGTCAACACACATTCTGACTTTACCATCCTTCTTCGGCACTGGCACCACATTGGCAACCCACTGAGGATAAGAAGTCACTGCTAGAAACCCGGCATCGAATTGCTTCATAACCTCAGCTTTGATCTTTTCGGACATCTCTGGACGCATACGGCATACCTTTTGCTTTACCGGAGGGCAGTCTTCCTTGGTAGGCAGGTGATGAACTACAATGTCGGTATCCAAACCAGGCATGTCTTCGTAGGACCAAGCTAAAATCTCCATGTAATCATGCAGCATCTGGATCAATCGTTGCTTCACGCTGAGCTCTAGATTGGCACCAATCTTGACTTCTTTTCTATCTGTCTCAGTACCCAGGTTAATCGTTTCCACCGGCTCTTCATGCGGCTAAATGGCCCTCTCTTCCTGGAGTAGCAGTCTTGCGAGTTCACCAGGCACTTCGCAATCATCTTCACCTTCGTCTTCGGCCAAGTTGATCGGATTCTCGAAGTCATAACTGGTGGTAGCAGAGCTGTTACCAGTGAGATCCAGAGTGGATTGAAACCTGTATAAGTGAGTGTGTGTAAGTATAGCTGTTTTGCAATATATAACACAGAAAGAAAGAGAGCACAAGATTTGAAATGCAACAAACGTCCAATGTTTTGATTAATGATATATGGAAATGTCATACAAAAAGCCCTCACAAATGGAGCTACGATGCCCCGGGTAGGACACCGAGCCAATAAAAGTTTCAACATATTGTTTGTTACAAATTGAAAATCAAAAGAGTTAATTACTGCGTGACAAATGTAATAGGTGTAAAATCCTTTGCCGTCCAGTTGCTTGGTCCGTTGTTGGTGGTTGGATAGATCCAACTGTCAAATTCTGCTTCCTCTACGTCCTCCTCGATAGCATTCACCCTTGAGTTGGTGATAAACATCGGAGCCTTTCTGATCCTTTCCTTGTGAATAGCCCTCTGAGCCTCTGCAGTGAAGCCCAACCCAAACTTGTCGGTCTTTTGAGTGAAGTCAGGAAGCTGACCCCAGTTTGCACAATTGCCTTTCTCGATTACAGCCCGGGCATCCTTCAGGGAAGCCATCTTCAAGGGAAAGTCTTTTTCAACCACTGTCTCAGCTGACGCCAAAGTTGGAGGTACCTCCTTAAAATGCTTAAAGGGGGTTTCAATAAACTCCCCGTCCATCTCGATATACCGGAATGAATTCAGATGACTTACCATGTATTCCTCCTCACCCTGCACAGTAACAATCTTCCCTTTGACAGGGTATTTGAGCTTTTGATGTAGGGTGGATGTTACTGCCCCAGCCTTGTGAATCCAGGGTCGACCCAATAAGCAGGAATAAGATGGACGAATATCCATTACATAGAACGTTGAGTCGAAGACTTGGGAACCCACACGAATAGGAATGTCTACCTCCCCATGCACCATCCTCTTAGAACCGTCGAAGGCTCTAACAATGATGTTACTAGGCTTCAATTCCAGGCCATCACAATCCAAGCGATCCAATGCCTTCTTGGGCAAAACATTCAGGGAAGAACCGGTGTCCACTAACACGTGTGCGAGAGTAGTGCCCCTGCACTCTATAGACATTTCGTATTTCCATCCATTTGGATGTCTTTGTTTTATTCTTAACACTAAAGAACATCTGAACAAGTTTGATTCTAAAGCACAAAAGTGTATTATGTTAGGATACTCTGAACACTCAAGAGGCTACAAAGTATACAACACAAACACAAACTGTAGAAGAGTTAATTATTGTTAGATTTGATGATAAGCTTGGCTCTCAAAAGTCAAAGCAAGATAAATCTTTTGCAGATATAGAAGTCCAATTAACAGGTACTAAAACATTGCATCAGAAGTTTCTCACAAAGAATCAAAGACAACACCAGAAGAAGATGTCACAAATACTACAACAACCTCTGAATAACCTCTCCAGAAAAGACAATCCAGAAGCATCTTAGCTCATCCTGAAGACAAAATTCTGGTAAAGAAAGAAGACCCAATCAGAACAAGATCCACATTCAGAAACTCTGAAGAATGTCTCATGGGATTAGTGTCTCTGATTGAGCCAACTTCCATTGATGAAGCTCTCCTAGACAATGATTGGATACTTTCAATGTAGGAGGAATTAAACCAATTCACCAGAAATGATGTGTGGGATCTGGTTCCCAAACCAAAAGGGTTCAACATCATTAGAATCAAATGGGTATTCAAAAACAAGATGAACGAAGAAGAAGAAGTCATCAGAAACAAAACACAGCTGGTTGCATAAGGTTATAGTTAGCAAGAGGAGATAGACTATACAGAAACCTTTTCTCCAGTCGCCAGGTTAGAATCTATCAGACTTTTAATTTCTTTTGCTGTAAATAATGGCATCACTCTCTATCAGATGGATGTCAAAAGTGCATTCTTAAATGGATACATTGATGAAGAAGTTTATGTGCACCAACCCCCTAGTTTAGAAAATTCAAAACATCCAGAGTGTGTTTTTAAACTAAAGAAATGACTATATGGTCTGAAACAAGCTCTCAGAGCTTGGTATGAAAGACTAAGTAGTTTTTTGCTAGAAAATGATTTCACTAGAGGGAAAGTGGACACAACCTTATCCTGTAATCCATTTAAAAATGACATTATATTTTTCAAATTTATGTAGATGATATTATTTTTGGATCTACTAAAGCCTCTCTGGGAAGAAATTTTGCTAAGTCCATGCAGGCAGAGTTTGAAATGAGCTTGATGGGAGAACTCAAGTTTTTTCTGGGCATTCAGATTAAATGTTTCTCAAAAACTTGACTTTTATAGTCTCTTTATTATTATTATTTTTTTGGGATTTTAGTCCCTTTCATATCATTCTACAACAAATGGTCCATAACTATGGCCAACAAATGGACTTGAGTCAATCTATTATTGGGTCATGAGAAGAGCTATTGGACGGCCAAAAAAGAACCGTAACAAAGTAAATGATGAGCCTAAAAACACAAATACTTTGTTTTGAATTCTTCAAACACCAAAATGCCAAAAATACAAAAATATGAAACATAACAAACAAATATATGAAGATAAAAGAGCGTTGAGAGAATAATACAAAAAATTAATGTATTTCAAAATTATAAATCTTAATGATTTATCATAATATTTTAGTTTCACTATATATGTAATTTCTTCAAAGTCATATTACCTCAGAGTACATTATAGAGAAAAAATATTATTGCAATTACGATGTTTCACAAAAGTGATGTTAAAAAATCAACTTTTGTTAATTATTAATTCCCTTTTTTTTCTCTTCTTGTATGCATGAATTATAAATTAAATTGAAATGAAAGAATGAATTAAAAAGGCAGAAAGAATTATAAAGCAGAACGTGATTATTTATATTTGTTACATATATTTATTTTGGAGTAACATAACAAGTAGTAATTCAACTAGCATAGGTACAAACACACATCTTTATACCATTAGGATAATCAAAACAAATCCCATCAGGTTCTCTATCTCGATATTGAACCTCACATTTTGCATCGCATTCAGGTTTACCACCATTGCATGATCCCAGTGTAATGCTACATCTTTGCTTGTGTTTGGAATTATCAATATTGTAAGTACATGTGCATAGGTTGTAATCATCACAATACCACGATAAATTAAAAATTATTACTAATATATATGATTTCTATAAATAAATATTTGACTAATATATATGAATGTATACATCCAGAACAATCAATTATAATTATCAAATAAATATTAAAAGTTTTGTTCAAGATAAGAATATGGTGAAAACATTATGATTCATAAAAATTATGGAAAATTTAACTTGGAATTCATTATAGAAATCAAAGTTCCTTATATGAGTTTATACAATAAATTAAGCAGTTAATATTATTAAATCGAATATTTAGTGTCTAATGTTTGAACTTAAAATTCTCTCAAGTCACCTCTTCTTCATTTCATTCAATTTACTTTGAAGTATAAATATTTATTTTTTTTTTGGATTTTGTCCCTCTATTTTTTTATAAGAAATAATTTTTTTCTTTCAATTAAAATTGTCTGTTTTTTAGTGAAACATTACTTATGAGGAAAAGTTTGTAAGTGATCGTGTAGTTGTTTAATTCTTGAGAATTTGGTACTTTTGGGAAATTGAGATTTATTCATAAGATAAATCGGTCACCAAATTTATGTATTGGTTTCTTGAGCTTTGTCGAAAAAAGCTCTATTTGATTATTGAGATAAGCCTAAAAATTTCTAAGCGATTTGTTAGCTTAGCCTAGATTAAAAGCTATCTTTGGTTGGAGATAATCCTGTAAAATCTCAAGATTAGGTTCTATTAAAGTTTGTGGGCATAACATGTAAAAACTCAAAGTTTATAGTAAAAATCTCAAGAAGATCCACTATGCCAAAAAAGACCTTCGAAAGCGCTTTTTTTGGCCTTTAAAAGCGCTTAAAAGCGCTTTCTAAGGTGGCGCTGCTATAGGTTTTAGCAGCGCTTTTTGTTTAATGAAAAGCGCTTTCATAGGTCTACCTATGACAACGCTTTTTTTAAAAAGCGCTCTCTTAAGTACCCTTTTGGCAGCGCTTTTTCTAAAAAGCGCTCTCTGAAGTACCCTTTTGGCAGCGCTTTTTCTAAAAAGCGCTCTCTTAAGTAGGCTTTTGGCAGCGCTTTTTTATGAAGAAACACTTTCATTGGTGGCGCTTTTTTCTGGAAAAGAGCTTTCATAGGTTGTCTTTTAGCAGCGCTTTTGCCTGTAAAAGCACTGTCATATGTTTACCTTAGACAACGCTTTTTGTGAAAAAGCGCTTTCATAGGTTACCTAAGGCAGTATTTTTCTTCAAAAAGCGCTTTCATATGGTGTTTTTTTTAGAGGTATAATTTATATAATTCATATACCTGCATTGTTTGCAGCATATTATTTATATAAACCATAACCTGTAATTCATAAACCGCGGTAATGCATTGTATACCATTGTAATCCAAAATACATATACACTGTATTTGTACCGCAAAATATATATAAACCATTGATATCAGCATTGTAACTCAAAATCAGTCTTACAAAATCAACCCTAACAACAACTAAATCACTCCTTATATGATTCTCTTCTCAATAAAATATTGACACAATTCCTCTTTGATTTCTTCAAACTGAAGTTTCGTGTAATATGCACATTTGTACTCATCGAAGTACTACATAAAAAAACATAATATGCATGATTTAGTTAAAAGTAAAAAATTATATGAAATATCCGATAAATAATAAAACAAATCCTAAGTTATAAATCCATACCGTGACTGGAATCTCTATTTCATTCAGTTGAATGATTTCTTTGATAAACCGCATAACAAAGTATCCGCAATCTATACTGTTTTGTTGTTGAGGACACTACATATAAAAACAAATAAGAATATATAGTTGTATTGTTTTATCAAATAGCATAAATATTATAAGCAAAATAGTGGAAATTAATATACCTGCACTTTGATCCAATTAATGTTGTTTGATTTAGACCGTCGTACCCGAGCTTCTCTTTGACACCGGAGTACTTGTATCGCTCTAACAAAATAAAAATATATATTTAGAACAATGTCACAGAAATAATTAAATATATAAACACACACAAATATTTATAATAATCTCACTTACGTATCAATCATTAACTTCATATCCGGATAATTTGTCCAATCACCGTCAACCGAATTCAGATAATAGACCATTTCTTTTATAGGATTGATAGCAACCAACAACCAGTGACATCTATAAATTAAAACAACAGTTTAGAAGAAAATTTTCTACGCAAAAATTACAAATATTAAAATGAACTTAGAATGAAAATCTAACCATGTAGGAATAGTATCATACGCCCAAAGATATAAGCTTTCTGTACTGCCAGTTGCCATGAATCTTTCGACTAAGTGCTCTCTTACTGATTCCGGTTCCCTACCAATTATCGCTCCACTGACACGGGAGGAAGACACGAAATGGAATCTGTTTGACAATTGATTCCCGCGCATCAATTTGTCATATAACAGCCTTAAATAAAAACATAATTAATATTAGACTATATTCATTGAAATGTTTAAAAAAGATTTCAGCTAATTACATAATATAAAGATGGGGGTTACCGGATGTATGCGTGCATAATACTGACGCCCAATTCTTTATGATGGAAAATTTGTTCCACGTCCTCATGTCCAATTATTTCGGTTCAAGGAAAACCAAAGATACCTTAATCCATATCCATTTGACGAATACCACCATCCATCAAATCTGTTGTTCCCACTATTGTTTCAAGACATAGCCGGTATCGAGGGAAAAATCTAGTAGGCACCATTTTCTTGGGTGGTACGCCAACGATCTTCTGGCTCACTTGTTGTGACGCTTGAAAAGGTACCTAAAAATCATATAGACTCAGTTAAATTATAAAATTATGTAATTTTTTATTCGGATCATATAATTAACACTTTAAACGTACCTCTTTTTGTGATACATCAGACTCGTCGTGCCGCAAAATCCATTTACCCTTAGATGCGGGTGTTGTAGGAGTCTATAATTACCGTGAAAATAACTGAGGTCAGAACTGACAGTTGAATACTTAAAGATTCATAATTGTTTTCAACATACCTGATCATCTATGAAAATGAGGTCCGATGGCCATGTAACAAAAGATCCTATTGCATCTCGCAGCAATGTGGTCTCAACAACAATGTCGGGTACCGGCAGCAACGCATCCATATCTAAAGCAATGTCAACCGATACTTTCATGTGTCCATCTGGAAGCGGTCTATGGTGAAGTAAATCTCCCGAAGTGTTATGGATTTTTCCCTTGCCAACTAGTCGATAAGTCGGCGACGATAGGTATAGCTGGCAAGATGAAATGCCCTGAACCAATAATAACCGTTAGAAGTGACTAAAAATATTCTATAATAATAACGGATATATATTGAAAATTACCTCGGGAAATTTATGCTGACAGTTGATACTAGCTTTGTCACTAGTTTCTTTCAATTGTGAACTGCTCTTTTCCGCCATATATCTCTCTTTATCCTTCTGCAATTCACGGACTTGAGCTTGTAAATCCTGCAATGTTTGCATCACTTCTGCATTGCTAGGATTTCTTCTCCTTGGATGCTTATACAAAGAGGTTGGAGTCACACCATGACCTTTACCCCTCACCCGACCCGGATACTCAGCAATATTTAGTGCTCGACTAAGTACGCTCCTGGTATCCTGATGGTCCTCACGTGGGGATACCGATTGCGACAAGGTCTCCTGTAATTCATTTACATATCGAAAATTATTAGTGGAGATAAAAAATTATTTAAATATTAATAAACATTAATTGATTTAACTAAAGACACAATCTTATGCTTACACATTCATCATACACATGTTAAATATCGGGATTAACAACTTGATCCTTGCCTCCACGGGCTTCCTTCCACAACAAATGTGTCGGTAGTGATGTTGCGTCACTTTTCGTCTCTTCTAACTACGCATTGACACAAGTCTTAAGATCATCAATTATAACACATTGAGAGAATTAATAAGATCGTAGAGTTTATATTTACTTACAATTTTTTCCTCTAAGCGAGCATATCCCAAACGCCCTTTTTTTTATGGATATGCGGGTTTTGACGCTCTCTCGCGATTGATAGCACTCACTTTCTTGAAACTCTCGTCTCTTCTTTGGCCTACAAAACCAACCCATTATTCAGGTGTAATGAAGTTCTCATATTTCTTTGGATGTTCCGGATCCTCTTCAAGAAAATTTCCTTCATCATCTTTAAGATACTTGTTTGTTAAAAATATTCTCCACCCTCTGTGTCTTTTTCCAGCCAAACCCATTATATACTTTTTACGGGTATCTTCAATGTTAAAAGACCTCTACAAAAAAACATACACATAAATTGTGTTAGTAAAAGAAATTTAAACACATATTATCGTCAAGATAAAGAAAATAACAAAAACCATATATGTACCTTTATCTCAGTCCAAACTTTCTCCTTAGCCTCATCCAACTCTCCTCTTTTCCATCTAGGAGTGGTGATCAGAATATGTATACGAACAAGCGTACCAATGTAGCTTGTCAACTTTGCAGCATTAGACCCAATTAGTTGGTCATTATCATTCCAATCTACATTATATGTTACTCCTCTATCTCTATCACGGATGATTCCCCTCATAATAGTTATACCTCGTGTAATATCTTTTTCTGAAGTCTTTTCTGAAGTATTTTCTGGAGTATTTTCAGGAGCATTTTCAGGAGCATTTCCATCTTTTGAGTTTTCTTGATTACTAGCCATTTGACCTGTAATAATGAAAAAAAATAAAAATGAAATGACAAATATAAAAATGAAATGGCAAATAAAAATGAAATGACAAATAAAAATGAAATGACAAATAAAAATGAAATGACAAATTAAATTTTATTGAATGATATAGGCTATAATTATATATACTATTACCCTTTTCACTAAGGTCTCTTTCTTTTCTTGGTAGGAATGTGTTCTACTCGTCTCTTAACAACGTGGACAGTTGGATTGATCCAAATACCCTCATTATGATCGTTTCTAATATATGATTCATTATCATTTTGATCAGTTATGGTTAAAGATTCAATGTCAACACCAATATCACTTTGATCTCCAATGCTTTCATTAATTACTTTGTTAGATAATAGCACTATAGACCATTTCGTACTTGTCGGGTCATTGACATATAACACTTGTTTAGCTTGAGAGGCTAGAATGAAAGGCTCATCTTTGTACCCCACCCTATTAAGATCCACTTGCAAAAAACCTGACTTATCCATTCGTATGCCATTATTATTTTCAACCCACTTGCAACCAAATATAGGAATCTGAAACTTCTCGTAATCAAACATCCAAATGCGCTCGATAACCCCAAAATATGACAGATTTGCAAATTTTGGGTTTAAGTCCTTCACACTTGATATATGCATTGCTTCAGCGATCAAGGTGATACCACTATTTTGCATAGTATTTTTGTCATCCTGTTCTTTGGTATAAAATGTGTATCCATTAATTGCATATGCGCTATAAGAAAACACAACTAAACTTGGACCGTATGCTAAACATCTCAATCTTTCTGTTACTGAAGCATGATCTGAACGATACTTTGAATAAATATGTTCCTTAAACCATGGTATGAAACTTAGATTGTGCTCTCGTACAATCCAATTCTCATTTCTATTCGGATTTAAACCTCGAAGAACACCCTTGTGAATTTCAACATACGGCTCAACTTCAAGCTCATTATGCAGAACATACAAATGCACTTGATCCCGTTCGACCATTGATACTGTCACAACTTTATTTCCAATTAGCTTTTTACATTCTTTTTTTTCAACAACATGAGATTTGGGGAGTCCAATTGATTGAACATTTGACAGATATTCAGTACAAAACTCAACCGCTTCTTTAACAATATATCGTTCAGCAATACAACCCTCTGGTCGACTTTGATTTTTCACATACCCTTTTAATATTTTCATATAACGTTCAGTAGGGTACATCCATCTCATATAAGCTGGTCCGCACAGTTGTGTCTCTTTGACAAGATGAACGACAAGATGAACCATTATGTCAAAAAACGAGGGAGGGAAATACATTTCAAGATCACACAAAGTAACAACTATTTCTTTTTGCAATGTTGGTAAGATCTCAGGATCGATCACCTTGCTTCAAATTGACTTGAAGAAAAAACACAGTTTAGATGTTGCGCTTCTTACTTTTTCTGGAAGAATAGAACGTATACCTATCGGTAGAAAATGTTCTATTATAACATGGCAATCATGCGTCTTTAAACTCTTTAACTTGAGGTCTTGCATAAACACAAGTCTTCTAATATCTGATGAGTAGCCTTCTGGAACTTTAACCTCACTTAGGAACTTACACAATATTTTTTTCTCCTTTCTGGATAGAGTGTAAACAGCAGGTGGTAGATATGTTCGTGTTCCTTTTTTCACGGGTCCCAATTCAGTTCTTATTCCCATCTCTACCATGTCCTCCCTTGCTTTAAGACCATCCTTAGACTTCCATTTTATATTGAGTAACGTACCAATAACACTGTCAAATACATTTTTTTCAATATGCATAACATCAAGAAAATGTCTTACGTACAAAGATTTCCAATATGGCAATTCAAAAAAAAATCGACCTCTTCTTCCACCCACCTGTAACAACTTTATATGCAAAAGGCTTGCCAAACTGAATACTCACATCTTTCACCTTTTCAAATAATTGATCACCTGTCAATCCAGGCGGAGCTCTACGTTGTTCGGTATCTCCGTTGAACGCTTTTCTCCATCCACAATATTGATGTTTAGAATTTAAGAATCTACGATGACCGAGAAAGACATTCTTCTGGAAAAGTTTCAATCGCATCGTATCGGTTCCATCTTCACAGATAGGACACGCTTTTTCACCTTTAATGCTATACCCGGATAGATTCCGTAGGCTGGAAAATCGTTAATTGTTCCAAACAACATCGCCCTCAAGTTGAAACTTTCTTTCCTATACCCATCATAAACCTCCACACCGTTCTCCCACAAAATCTTCAAATCTTAGATTAAAGGTTCCAAATATACATCTATGTCATTTCCTGGTTGTTTAGGCCCAGAAATTAACATAGATAACATCATGTACTTACGCTTCATACATAGCCACGGAGGTAGGTTATAAATCATAAGAATCACAGGCCATGTGCTATGCGAGATACTTTGAATACCGTGTGGGTTCATTCCATCAGTAGACAATGCCAAGAGAAGGTTTCTTGCTTCTTTTCCAAATTCAGGATAATCATTATCAATTTTCATCCACTATGGTGAATATGCTGGATGTCGAAACTTTCCATCAACAATTCTTTCATCTGCAGGCCAAGTTAAGTGTCTTGAATCGGTTTCACTACGATACATCCGTCTAAATCTCGGAATTATAGGAAAATACCATAAGACTTTTGCCGGAGACAACTTTTTCTTATATCGAGGGGCACCACATTTAGGACACTCATTTAACGATGCATACTCGTTTCGAAACAAAACACAATCTTTTGGACATGCATGTATCTTGTCATAGCTCATGCCAATATAGTACAACATCTTCTTTTTGGCCTCATACGTTCGATTGGGGAGAAAATTATCCTCTGGTAGCATATCTTTCATAAGGGCTAATAACTCTGTGAAACTTTTATCCGACCATCCATTGCCCGCCTTTAAGTTGTACAACTTTAATACCGCAGACAATCTTGTGAATTTTGTACAACCATTATACAACAGTTTCTCTGCATCGCTTACCAACCTCTCGAACATTTTGGGACAATCATTAAGATCTTCTTCAAGCGCTTCTGCAATCTCTTCAACTCGATCATAATCGTATGTATCTGTGCCATTGTCGTTTGAAGCATACGTCCTATTATCCCCCGACTCATCATTCCCGTCACTTTTCTCACCATGCATATTCCAACATGTATAACTTCGATCAATTCTATACCGTATTAAATGCGATGCCAACTGAACCGCGTCAACCCGATTCCCATAACAGCAACACAAACAAGGACATGTCATTCGACCGGGGTCTTCGGCATGCGCAACAGCAAACTTAACGAATTCCGATACCCTGTTCTCGTACTCTTTCGACAATCGATTGGAGTACATCCATGTCTTATCCATGGTTTACGGTTTCTGAGTCAATCTGAGCTAAATGATAAATTAGAAAACAAAACCAATACTCAAAACTTGCACTTGCTCTTGCACAACCATATAACAAAACCAATACTCAATACTTTTCACTAAATTCATTTTATTCTATCAACTACTTTAGTACACAAGTATAACACAAGAAACTATAAACAAGAAACTATCATTGCTCAAAATCAATCATAAAAAGCACACGAAAAAAACAATATATTAATAGAGTTAACAATATATATGGCTACCTTTATTAAATATTTTGTTACGCTCTCTATTATTTCTCTCTTAGCTTGTTTTACCAATGCACAACTTGTTAATATAAATGATGTTTGATAAAATAAAAAGCACATGAAAATGTCTTGTTTTCTACTAATATTTATTCCATAGAAGTTGTAAAAATAATCTATATTCATAATATGTGAGGTATTAGCCAGTAGCCACACAAATAAGTTGAAAATTAAGATGAGTTGTCAGTTCAAATATGTAACAATTTCTAAGAATTATTAGAAGATAGTCACATCTTTATTCATACAAAACTATTCTAGAAATTAGAATCAAAGCAAGCATAGAACAATTTATTCATACAAAACTATACTAGAAATTGAAATACCTAGAGCTGAGTTGTGTAACTTTGTGTTGTATATTGTTGTGATTTCTGATGCAGCAAACTTTGTGATTTCACCTTGCGTTTCTCCTGTGGCAAGTGGTGGTCGTTGTTCTGATGAAAGAGTACTGATGAACGGAGGCGGAGGTCCTGATGAGGGAGTCCTGAAACTGCCCCCGGTGGTCCTGAACAAGAAGACGGAGGAAGAGGTCCTGATGAACGGAGGCAGAGGTCCTGAACAAGAAGACGATGGTAAGTGGTGATCGTGACGAAAATCTGCTCGTAGATGCTAACGGCGGCAGAGCTCTGGTTTAGGGTTTTGATGATTTCGTGAAGAACAATAGAAAAGTGATGATACGAATTTTTGATAATTATTATAAAACTACCTACGAAAGCGCTTTTAAAAGCGCTTTCTAAAGGTCACCTATAACAGCGCTTTTTAATGTAAAAGCGCTTTCGTAGCATATCCTATAGCAGCGCTTTTAAAAGCGCTTTCTAAAGGCCAGCTTTAGCAGCGCTTTCTAAGGCTAACCTTTAGCAGCGCTTTTGAAAAGCTCTTTCTTAAGGTACCCTCTGAAAGGCACCCTTTAGCAGCGCTTCTCAAAAAGCCCTTTCTAAGGGTGACCTTTAGCAGCGCTTTTGAAAAGCGCTTTCTTAAGGCACCCTTTGAAAGCGCTTTTTTTAAGTACATTTTTTTTAAAACCTACAGCAGCGCTTTCGTATGTGTGCTGCTAAAACTTATTTTTGGCGTAGTGATCTTTTGAGGACAATGTCGCGGTGCGAAAAATAATCGGGCGTTCGAACTCTTAAAACACAGAAGAGTCACCACCGAAGTTTATTTTTGAAAGGGAAAACATCAATAAATCCTAAAAGAATAAAAAAAAAGGTCACTTCAACTAAATTCAAATTCAGGAGTCGGTTATGGGAGGGAAAGGTATTAACATCTCTCACATCAGTTGTACTCAATAAGAACCATTTAGTTAGTTTTGTAAATAAGTGTTAGCATGATGTGATTTGTTTTCTTCTAATTAATATTATGTGTTTATAAAAAGAAATAAATGACTAAAAAGAGGTTTTTATTTATGGTGTTTGACAAGATTGCTCTAACGTAACCTCAGGTGTGATGAAGAACTCAAAGCTACGTAGTTCTTAGGAAGAAAATAAATGTTTTTTTTGAAGTTTTATTATAATGCTTGACAAAACGTTAAATCTCACTCCTACGTATCCTCTGGTGCGATGAGGAATTCAAATCTACGTAGTTTCGAATATAAAAGAACTAGTGTTGGTTGATTTTAGTGAACGATGTTTAGGTCTCATTCTAGTGCTTAAACATTGATTATTGCTCGCGTATGGGAGGCTGAAGCATTTGTTTGTATCGCTTTGGAATGGATCTGTCATACCCTAAATTTGTCTTATCAATTTCGCTGGTCGTGTTACCATTATGTTACGGAATCTCTAATTATTTTGGTTAATTTGTTTCTAAATATGAGCATACGAGGGGGTTTAAAACCAATAAGAGGGAGGTTTAAAGCCCATAAGAGGGATGCATTTTAGTAAACAGTTATTATGCTGGCCCAATAAACTGGATGATCCATTTCAAGGGGGTATGATCAATTAGGCCTTGCCAAGTCATTACCATGCTTTTATAAAAGGCCCACTAAGGGTTAACATGTTTTTAGCAAGGGAAGGGGTGTGTGATTGGTTTGGCCATTTGGTCTCCTCAATGAAATTATTGGGGCTTTTTTAAGGCCCGTAATTCATTTTTCGGAAGCCCATTTTGGCTGGCTAAAGACAATATTTATTTAAATATTATTTCTTTTTTTATTAAATCTGATTGACTAATTATGTCTTTGTTAATTATTAATTTATTATTAAATCTCATATTATTATTATTATTATTATTATTATTATTATTATTATTGTTTTGATTAATTTTGACCAAAGTCAGCATAAGGGTTTTCAAACCCTAATTATCCAAGCCCAAACAAGTACTGTTCAGATCCAAACAAAAGTAACGAATACAGAGCTAAAATGAAATAAAATCAATTTCAATCATATCTTTACATAATAATTTATACAAAATTGTCCAGATCTTACAATATAGAATCAATTACAACAAATCAAATCCCTAAAACAGAATAAAATCTTCTAATTCCTAACATATTACAAATAGTAATAATAATCATAAAATATTTTCCTAATCTGTCTAAAACCTAAAACTATAAATAGAACCTAAGAAAATTCTAAGAGAGAGGAAGAAATTTAGAAGAACACAGTTGACAGAAAGGAGAAGGAAAGAAGTTTAGGGCTTCAATATCTGAAACACTAAAAGTCTTCGCCGCACCGCCGCTACAGTGCCACCACTTTGGTACCTGTGAACAAAAGAAGAAGAATAAGTAAGAGATGAGAAGGAGGATTCATGAAATCAAATATATGACTGATATCACGACATGAGAGGTAACACGTATCACTTATCTTTAGGGCTCTTAATTGTTATTGTGATGTTTGCATGATTGATGTTTGCGTGTTGTGTTTCTGGAAAATTTTAGGTTTTTAGGGTTAGGGTTCTAACCTAGGGTAAGGGTTCTTAGATCCTAGGGTTAGGTTTTTTAGGGTTGTTTGAAGATCAGGGTTAGGGTTCTTCATTTTTGGGTGTTCTTGGTTTTTGGACAATTAGGGTTCATCACAAACCCTTAGGTTTCTTAGGGTTCTATAAACCCAGATGAAGATTCACAGCAAAGGGTTTGAATGTTTGAAGTTTCTGGTTGAATATCAACTGAAAAACTGGGGAAAAGGGGTGGTTGATGGTGGCAAAAGGTGGACGGTGCGACCAGGACAATTTTTGGCTGTCTGAATTCTAGAGAGAGGTCAGAGCCTCTATCTCTAGGTTTTTGTTTAGTGAAGATAGGGAATTGTAGAGAGAGACGGGAAGAGAAAAAAATGAATAAAATGACAAAGGATGAAATATATAACCCCTCCCTAATTCTATGTCCACGCGCATAGAAACCTTACCATGTGCTCCCCGCCACAACCTTCAGATCATCATCAAACGCTCTTGACTCGCACACCCATTGTAACAACGTGATCTCTCTCATACTCTGCCTAAACGAACCCCATGTTGTTTTGGGCCTAAGCCCATGATATTCACTCCGTCTATTCTGTTATTTTGGCTATGTCAATGTAATTCATAACCTCCTAACGCTATTGGGCCAAGTTTAACATCTTGTTTTCAAATTGAATGAAGAGAAAGAAAATGAAGAGTCGGGTTGCGGGGTCCCCTCTGTTAGTGTGACGATGTTGTTTTTTATCAAAAAGTGAAGAAAAAAATGTGTGGAGAGAGAGTATGATAGGAGCTGTCATTACCTTTAGCTCACAAATTCTTAGAAAGGTGTTTTTTATTTTTTGTAAGCCTATACAATGATGCATGCATGCAACACCTTGTGTGGATAAACTGAGTAATATGTGTATGCATGCTTACAAGTCCACACTAAACGCATTTTGATGCCACAAATTACAACCAGCCTTAATAATGCAAATCTAACCAATATTACAAGATAAAATTTCATGATGAACATCACTTCTCAGCTGGCTTAGCATGCTTACAACTTGATGCATAAAGAATCGATTAATGAGCTCTTGGATTCAAATGAAAGACCATGGAAAAATGATTAAGTTTGTTGTTGATCACCACTTGAAACGAGGTTTGGAAAAAAGTGTAAAATGGCCTCAAAGTAAAGCCCTTGAACTGACAAAGAGATCTTTAAAAATCTCTAAGTTCTGATGAATTTACATCCTTGGCATCATGTGTTCTACCAATCATAACTTCCATGGTTCTTGCTTAAATTTTGAGTTCTTCATATCCATGTGTAGCTCATAAGAAGTTGAATAACTTTGTAGATAGTCACAACTTGAAGTGTTGCTTGGAAACACATATATTTTACCTTCAAAGGTAACTACTTCGTCATCTTTAAATTGATCAAAATTTCACCAAGTGTCCAATATTCAAGCTTAATGAATCTATGACTTCTTATATATAATGATTTTTGTTTTTTTATATATTTTAAAAAACAATATATATTTAGTGTGTATATGTATAGTATTGACTGATTTTTAAATTTTTTATAAAAGTAGTATATGATTTTTAAAAACAGTATGTTTAGAATTTTGATGTTTAGTATTTTTAGTATTTTTAAAATATAAATATTAAAAATAGTATGTGTAGTATTTTTATATTGATTCTTTTAATTATGTTTGAATTTTAATTATATTATAATTATATTTATTCTATTAGTTATATCTTAATTACATTTATTTTTTTATATTAATTATACATTTTGTCAGGGGTTTAACCCCAAGCAAATGGAAAACACATATATTTTGCCAAGGACTTAACCCAAGCAAATGGAAAAGGCATACATTTTTCCAGAGGCTTATCCCCAAGCAAAATTTCTGACGCACTGAACCATTAGCTGCACTACTAGCCTGCGTCTACGTCTGCATGTCGCAGACTTGAAAATTTTGATTGCATTTTGCGAGAGGGTTAGCCCCTGGAAAATAGACGACGTGGAAAGCCCCTCGCAAAATAATTTATGAACCCTTGTTTTCCTAGGGGAGTAGTCCCCTTGCAAATTTTGCATTTGTGTGGGGTTTTTGCCACATGTAAGGGGCTTATCCCCTGGCAAATTGCGATTTTTTTAGTAGTGTCATCAAGTTGTGAATGATGTATGAATTATATATTTGTAGTATTGGAAATTTAGGGAAAACATGAATTATTCAGAATAAAAGAAATTTTAAAAAATTGACCAAAACAACCAGGACGTGTCGACCTATAGATCGTATGTGTTGACACATATGTTAAATTTAAGTTGTATGTGGACCGAAACAAGTCATAGGTTACAAGCTTTAAAATAATAGAAAATGTGCCGACCTATAATCGTATGTGTCGACACATAAAATAAGAATTTCTACAATTTCAGAAATGCTTCAGTATGTGTTGACATATACAATGCATGTGTCGACCTAAGCCTTCAAGAGGCTACAGGCTTTAAAGTTGAGTTGCATGTGTCAACCTGAAAACCGTATGTGTTGACACATGCAAAAAAATGTATGCAAAAACTTGTTTTTAATGCCTTGGATCAATTTCAAAATGCTTTTTAATTATTCCTAATACCTCTAATATAGAGGAGTGCCACAAGACATAGAGATACCGTCCAATCTATAGAAGTGCTGGTTTTTCCCAATTTTGACATCATGCAAAACATCTAATGACGAACTGCATTTCTTGTATTTATTGAAAGATGCCCCTGACTTTGTGCTTCTCAACTTCGTCTCACATATGCTTCTCCCCCTTTGACAACATCAAAAAATAAGATAGAAAGCCATGAGAAGTATCATAGTTCCATAACAATACATAAATATCATCCAGAGGCTCTTTTGCATAAAAGAGCCACAATCACATATCCCCATATATATGTAATGATGTAAAATTTTAAATAACCGGAAAACAACATTACAACAAATGTAATGTAATGCACAAAGAATAAACGAGCAGGAAATAGAAAATATGTCAAGTTGCTTTTATAGTGTCACGATCAAGTAACACATCATAGTGGTACTCATGATGCCGCACACACATGTGCCTAGCTGTGATACGGTGGAAGAGAACTGACTATTTTTGGAATGCTGGTTTTTGTTTTGCGTTTGTTTTCGCAAAATGTCGCGGTAAGCAAGAGTCGCCACCGACTTTTATTTTATCCAACAAGGAAAGGAAAAAAACACATAAAAATTCCTTTTTCGAGATGTTTCTCGGGTCCGGGGGGTAAATTATAGAAAGGGAAGGTGTTAGCACCATTTCTATCCATGGTTATCCACAGGCTCTTAGGTACTTGCTCATATTGTTTTCAAAAATTTGCTTTCTTTGTGTTTGTGGGTTTGAAAAAGTTTTTGTTTTGAAAAGGAGTGTAAGTGTGAAAATTTTGTTTTGTACATGTTAATGGTTATCTATGTTGATTTTAGGTTTTGAACGATCAATCTTGTCATGCATTCCCTATCATCAAACAGCTAACAGTTTATAAGTTGCGGAAATTAAATTACGGAAATTAAATCTAACTATTACAAGGCGTCGGGTATTTACATCGCCAAAAGCAACCCTTGAAGTTAAAATGCGGAAAATAAATAAAGCGAGAAAATAATTAAAGTCCTATTTAAACTATTACATTACGGAAACATGTACAATAATATGATAAAACGGATCGCGTGCGAGGAAATTAAATCCGACGCATTTTTTAGGGTTTTGTCCCTTTTTGAAAGAAAGTGATTTTTTTGTTATTTTTTGAATTAAAAGGAAATAAACTAAATTAATTAAATTAATTAATTATTTAATTAAAAAAAGATATTTTTGGAGTTTTGATATTTAAAGAAATAAAATAAATTTGATTTAAAGTTAGTAAAACCTAATTATCTAAATTAATTTTAAATATTGCAAAAATTATTAAAAGTTATACCTAATTAAAACTAAATTAATTAAATTAATATTTATTTACAAAAATAAAGTGCTGAATTTAATTTTAATAAATAAAATATATTTTTGTATTTTTGTTTTATGAGGAAAAAAATGTGATTGGTTAGTGAATAATAAAATAATAATAATAATAAACAATAAATAAAAGAAAGAAAGAAAAAGAAATAACCAAGGGGGGTGTTGGGCTTGATCAGGGGTGAGAATTGCAATTTTTTGGCCCAACAGGCGCAAGCCTGTATTGACTTTCCATGATTCCCTATGGCATGTTGACTTGAGAGCATGATGGACATTCATTCTTGACCACCAGATCTGGCCTGGGGCCATCTGGCAACTGATTAGGTGATGGTGTATGATGTGCTATGCCTTGGGAATTACATGGAATAACCTGAAGAAAAATGATACAAAGCTTTTGGGGGACCTGGGATTCGAACCCAGGTCCCATTGGATTTTGAACGTTCGCCTTGCCACTCAACCACTGCACTTCATTTGTTATTATAATAGATAACAAATATTATATGGAGAAAATAATTAATATGCCAGAATTATAAAAAAACGCGTGAGATTTGAACCAACGAATTGGAAAGGGCCACGTCTTCATCTTCTTCGCTGGACCTGGTTTTTTTTACCTGTGGATTTGCACCCGCAGCTAAATCCATAGCTGCATCCTAAAATTAGTTCTAGGCTATAAAAATAAAAACCAAGACCATGGACATGTTCGCCTGGACATCCTGAGCATGCCTATATCCATTAATGGCGCTGATTTTACCTGTAGAGAAAATGCCCAAAAACAAACTTCCAAAACCCTAGATTCGGTTACAGGGCTATGGCTCATGAAAACACAAGCAAATGATGCAGAAAGCTTCTAAATGGAACGATAAGCATGATTATGTAAAGATTTTGCCAAAAAAGTGTAAGAATATGAGGATGGGATTTCAACTGAAAAGTGATTTTCAGAGAGACTTACAGCGCTTTGGAACGTGTATGGGGATTGGTTTTGAGTTGGTTTCCCTTCAAGGATGGTCCAGCAATTGATTAGTGTGGAGATTTGGTCTTGAAACCACCTCTATGCACGATTTCAGTTTCAAGCTTTTTAGCAACTTTTTCAAGTTTGGTTTTGGTGACTCTGCAGCTTCTACCCCCTCAAACTCGTGCCTTTGCATTGTATATGTAACATGGAGTGAATTAGGCTAACTTTTTTGGGTTGAATCCTTATGCATTGATGTTTGGAGATATGATTTGATTCACCATTAAAAAGCTTCCAATTTTGTCCAAAATCCAATACTTTGTTCATGATATGGTGAGATACGAGTTTGATCATGTTCATGATGACAATTAAGACCTATAACAATCAAAAAGATCCTAAATGATCAATATTTGGATTTTAATTGGATTTAAATCGATTTAAAATGAATTAATTCAATAAAAATCAAATAAAATAGAAAAATTTATAAATGGACACAAGGCTGAAGCTAGGACACGTGTGTAGTGTGACAAGACCAAATCAAGTGAAAAAGAATGGGCCCATTTGACAAAATTTGAAGTTTTGGGGATAGTTGACTTTTGGCAATTTTGCAAAAATTCCCAACTTCAACATTGCATAACTTCTTCAATTTTTAACTTTTGGAAGTGTTCTTGGACTTTTTAGAAAGCTTGAGATGTCCTCTAACCAACCCCTTTTGTCTCATATAATTTTGATATTCCATGCTCAAGTTATATGCTTTGGAAAAAGGGTGTTTTTGTTGACTTTCAAAAATGACCTATAATGTCCAAATTTATAACTTCTTGGGAGTGCATTTCTTGATCTTGGGGTGTGAAGATGGATTGTAGGAAATTGCATCTTCTTAAAAATGATATTTGTATGGGTCATTTCTCGTAAAGTATGAGAAAGTTATTCTTGGTCAAAGTTGAGTTGACTTTTCCTGTAAAACCCTAATTTAGCAACTTTTGAATCTTGATGAATCTTGAGCAATCCTTGATGAATCATGATCAAACCTTGATAAAATGATTAAATATCCTTCAAAATGAGAATTTTGACAAAAATATCTTGAGGTTTGACTGTTTGTAGGTCACAGTTGACTTTTGCCCTAGCATAGTCGATTTTTGGACCTCTTGAGCAATTGACTGACCAAACTTCCTCTGCAAGGCTTGAAATTTGACATGGATGAACTTGAGAACATATTAGGAAATTGGGGATAACTTGAGGTCATTTGGATGCAAGGACCTTGATGCAACACAAAACCCTAATTTGAGGTTGACTGCCTTAGGAGATGATTTGACTGTCCAACTCTTGAGCAATCTTGAACCATTTGGAGATTATTCTTGCAATGTCTTGAGAAATATGGGAGGGAAAATTTTGTGGTACAACAGCTGCCCCTGTTCAATTTTCTTAAACCTGAGGATGTAGATTGGCTTTCGGGCCTTTCGTGATCCGAAGGTGGAAGATGATTGAACACTAAAGTGCCCAGAAATTTGCACTCGCATGATGTAGTTCAGCCTTGTGATGTCAGGAATGGGCTTACAGATTCCATTTGGAGATTGTTGGTAGGTCTGAACTTCGACTGGAATAAGAATTAGGGAGATCTTATCAGCGATCTGACTGAACCAGAGGAGGTCTTGGATTAACTTTGACTGGGTCGGCATCGGAAAAATCTTTAGGAATCTATTTAACTGGACCAGACAAGGTCTTGGAATAACTTCAACTGGATCGGCATCAGAAAAATCTTTAGGAATCGATTTAACTGGACCAGAGAAGGTATTGGAATAACTTTAACTGGATCGACATCAGAAAAATCTTTAGGAATCGATTTGACTGGACCAGAGAAGGCCTTTGACTAGATCGGCATCAGAAAAATCTTTAGGAATCGATTTAACTGGACCAGACGAGGTCTTGGAATAACTTCAACTGGATCGACATCAAAAAAATCTTTAGGAATTGATTTGACTGGACCAGAGAAGGCCTTTAACTGGATCGACATCAGAAAAATCTTTAGGAATCGATTTAACTGGACCAGACAAGGTCTTGGAATAACTTCAACTGGATCGGCATCAGAAAAATCTTTAGGAATCGATTTGACGGGACCAGAGAAGGTCTTGGAATAACTTCAACTGGATCGGCATCAGAAAAATCTTTAGGAATCGATTTGAATGGACCAGAGAAGGCCTTTGACTGGATCGGCATCAGAAAAATCTTTAGGAATCGATTTAACTGGACCAGACAAGGTCTTGGAATAACTTCAACTGGATCGGCATCAGAAAAATCTTTAGGAATCGATTTGACTGGATAATAGAAGGCCTTTGACTGGATCGGCATCAGAAAAATCTTTAGGAATCGATTTAACTGGACCAGACAAGGTCTTGGATTAACTTTAACTGGATTGGCATCATAAAAATCTTTAGGAATCGATTTAACTGGACTAGACAAGGTCTTGGGAAAACTTCAACTGGATCGGCATCAGAAAAATATTTAGGAATCGATTTGACTGGACCAGAGAAGGTCTTGGATTAACTTTGACTAGATTGGCATCAGAAAAATCTTTAGGAATCGATTTAAATGGACCAGACAAGGTCTTCCACATAGTTTAGGATTTAACTGCATCTTTCCTGAAAGGTAAAGGTCAGTCATATGCAATGCATGATATGGATCAAGCAATGATGTTCTCAACATAAATGAGATTGTGTGGTATGATGCATTTATGCATGTATCATGATGTATTGGAATGTAATGTTTTAGCTGGGGAAAATAAATCTCGGATAGCTGCTGGAGAGTAGAGTTGAATTCTTCGCTTCCGCAGGGGATGGTGAACCAAGGTGATTGCAAGAATAAACCTGTAGGAGAAGATAACTCCGTTGGAGAATAAACTGGTGAGGAGATTACTCTGTGGGGTAGAGATTCTCTACTGAGGACTCCACTGATAAACTCTACTGGGGATGGATTATCGTTGCTGGTGATACTGAGTTTGTTGAGGATTTAATTCTTGTTGGTGAAAGGGAAGAACTTCGTTGGGGATGATCTTTCAGTTGTGACTTGCTGGGGATAACCCTGTTAGGCTTTTGTGGGGAATAATCCTCTGAGTTCTGCTGGGAATAATCCTTTGAACTCGGCCGGGGAGATTTATTTTGTACTCTGCTGGGGATAAACTTCCAGAGTCTACTGGGGATGATGATTCAACTCTGTTGGGGAAGCTTTTTTCAGACCGTGCTGGGGAAATACTGACTCCACAGGGGGTATCTTGTATTCCACCGGGGAACGTTCTTATACTCCGTTGGGAAATATTAAGACTGTCGGGGATATTAATTTTTTTCAGTGCTGATGGTAGATAAACTCTGCTTGGGGAGAGCATTAATGATTCGTTCATGGTTGTAAGTCTCAACTGGGAGAGAGTTACCATTACTGTTTTACTCCGCGGGGAGTGAAGGTATCTTAGCCATATTCTTCAGCTGGATATACCTTTGTACCTGGTGGACAGAGCAACTGTATAGTTCGGACAATTCTTATTGCCCCTGTTTATGATATTACCTGTAATCGTTTTTTATTTCGCATGTAAATATTTATGAGCAACAATTAATGTCAAATGCATATATCAAAAATGAACATTGGATGTTCTTTGCAAAACAAAACAGATAAAGGAAAAACAGTTTGAGATTTCTTTGAGAATGAATTTGTATTGAATTTGAAGTTTGGCTGGTAAATAGGCGTTTTTGTACAAGGGGCTGACGTTCTAGTAAGAGAACGCCGCTGAATAATAGAATTTACACAATTTGTGAAAAACTAAACAAAACAGCTATGTGAATAATCCCACTGGGTTCCAACTCCGCTATTGCCTTTATGTCTTCGAGCATCTCATCACTTTGCTGCTAGTTGAAGGTGAATCAGATTGATTAGTGTCGTCCGAGCTTAATAGTTGATATCGAGGTCTGGATGCAAGGTGATCCAATGAGACATAGTGTTACGCGTTGATCACTAATTTTTGCCTGGACTTCCCTTTCGGGTTTTCAGTCCACCGGGATACCCTTTTTTTCCCAAGCCGCCTTTTCAGGTTTTCGACTTGCCGGGTGTACAGATTTTTTATTTTCATCTCTTATTTTTGCCCGAACCCTTTTGGTTTGTCGGGAAGCCCTTATTTTTTCCTAGGCCAGTCAACCTAGCGGGTCTTTGATTATGCGTAGTATCTTTTCACTATGTCTGCATTGACGGGGTGAGGAAGGTCGTAACCATCCATGGTGGTTAGAATCATAGCTCCTCCTGAGAAAAATGTTCTTAACCATAAATGGCCCTTCGTAAGTAGGGGTCCATTTGCCCCTGGGATCACCTTGAGGTAGGATAATGCGCTTGATAACCAGATCCCCAACTTGATACTCCTGTCGTCTGACTTTCTTGTTAAATGCCTTGATCATTCGCTTTTGATACGTTTGACCATGACAGATAGCAGTAAGTCTCTTTTTTCCGATTAGGTTCAACTGATCAAGCCGGGTCTGAATCCAGTCATCTTTGCTCAAACCTGCATCCTTCATGATTCGGAGAGAGGGTATCTGAATTTCAAAGGGCAAGACTGCCTCCATGCCATAAGCCAAGGAATAGGGTGTTGCCCCTGTTGACGTCCGTGCTGAGGTATGGTATCCATGAAGAGCAAATGGTAACGTCTCGTGCCAGTCTTTGTATGTCACTGTCATCTTCTGCACAATCTTCTCAATGTTCTTATTAGCCGCTTCTACATCCCCATTCATCTTCGGCCGGTAGGGAGAAGAGTTATGATGATGTATCTTGAATTGCTCGCAGAGCTCGGTGATCATCTTGTTGTTAAGATTGGTACCATTGTCCGTAATGATCCTCTCTGGTACACCGTATCGATAGATCAGATTGTGCCGAATAAATCGTGCCACGACGTTCTTGGTTACAGTAGCAAAGGAAGCTGCTTTAACCCACTTCATAAAGTAATCAATTGCTACCAGGATGAAATGATGCTCGTTGGACGCTGTAGGTCTGGTCTCGCCGATCATATCAATGCCCCACATTGCAAAAGGCCAAGGTGTCGTCAAGATGTTCAGAGGAACTGGAGGTATGTGCACCTTATCAGCATAGACTTGGCACTTGTGACATGTCCGAGAATGCTGATAACAGTCGGCTTCCATAGTGGACCAATAATATCCTGCCCGGAGGATTTTCTTTGCCATGGTCTGTCCACTGGAATGAGTTCCGAAATTACCTTCATGTAAATCTGCCATGATCCTTTCTGCTTCATCCTTATCCACACAACGCAGTAAGGTCGAATCATGGTTACGCTTGTAAAGAATGCCATTGCTGATGAAGAACTTCGCCGCGAACCTCCTCAGAAACTTCATGTCATTAACATATGCACCCTCGGGGTATTCCTGAGTTTCAAGATACCTCTTCACCTCATGATACCAGGGCTTTTTTGTTACCTCTTCAGTCTCAGTGTCATAGCAATGTGCAGGTTCGTCCAATTTTTCAATGATGATCCGAGGAGCTTCGTTGTCCCAATTGACTTTGAACATAGAAGACATCGTAGCCAGCGCGTCCGCCAACTGATTCTTCTCTCTTGGGAAGTGTTCAAAGGTTATCTCCTCAAAATGGGGAAGCAATGTCAACACATACTCTTTATAAGGAATACTATTTGGATGTTTCTTATCCCACTCGCCTTTGATCTGGCTGATCACGAGAGCGGAATCTCCGAAGACACTTAAGAACTTAATCCTTAGGTCAATTGCTGCTCGAAGACCCATGATGCACGCTTCATACTCCGCCATGTTGTTGGTGCAGTTGAAACATAGTCGGGCGGTGAACGGAGTATGAGAGCCTTTAGGAGATATGATCACGGCGCCAATGCCATTACCCAAAGCGTTCGAAGCTCCATCAAAGTACATAGACCATCGGGATCCTTCCTCAGGTCCTTCATTCGGTCCAGGTGTCTCACAATCAGTTACCAACATGATATTCTCGTCCGGGAATTCAAAGTTCATAGACTGGTAATCATCCACTGCCTGATGTGCCAAATGGTCTGCCAACACACTTTCCTTGATTGCCTTTTGGGTCGTGTACTGAATGTCATACTCAATCAAGATCATCTGCCATCTTGCTATTCTTCCAGACAAGGCAGGCTTTTCGAAGATATATTTGATTGGATCAATCTTTGATATCAACAGAGTAGTGTGAGTTAACATATACTATCTCAGCCGGCGAGCAGCCCGTGCCAAAGCGCAACAAGTTTTCTCGAGCAACGAGTATCGGGTCTCGCAGTCGGTAAACTTTTTGCTAAGGTAATAAATAGCATGCTCTTTTCGGCCAGACTCGTCATATTGACCCACCACACACCCCATTGAGTTATCAAGTACTGTCAAGTATAAGATCAGAGGTATCCCTTCGACTGGAGGCATCATAATAGGTGGCTCTTGGAGATAATCTTTGATCCTTTCGAAAGCGGCCTGGCATTCATCGTTCCAACGTACCACTTAATCTTTCTTCAGTAGCTTGAAGATTGGCTCACAAGTAGCAGTCAGGTGCGAGATGAATCGGGAAATGTAATTCAGACGTCCCAGAAAGCCTCTGACTTCTTTCTCTGTTCTGGGAGATGGCATTTCCTGTATGGCCTTCACCTTGGCACGATCCACTTGAATACCTTTGTCCCTCACGATGAAACCCAGCAGTTTGCCAGATCTCACCCCGAAAGTGCACTTGTTCGGGTTTAACCTCAGCAGAGTCGCCATTTCTATGATACGGTGGGAGAGAACTGACTATTTTTGGAATGCTGGTTCGCATTTTGCGTTTGTTTTTGCAAAATGTCGCGGTAAGCAAGAGTCGCCACCGTCTTTTATTTTATCCAACAAGGAAAGGAAAAAAGCACAGAAAAATTCCTTTTTCGAGATGTTTCTCGGGTCCGGGGGGTAGATTATAGAAAGGGAAGGTGTTAGCACCCTTTCTATCCGTGGTTATCCACGGGCTCTTAGGTACTTGCTCAAAGTGTTTTCAAAATTGCTTTCTTTGTGCTTGTGGGTTTGAAAGAAGTTTTTTGTTTGAAAAGTGTAAGTGCGAAAAGTTTTATTTTTGTTTTTTGTAGGAGCAAGTACTTAAGAACCATCTACCTATTCGAAAAAACGAAGCAATCTGTGCTAATGTCCTTTAGACAATGCTAGCCCACTATTGATGAGTAGGTAGCATCGTCGTTGGAGTTTTAAGGGTCAATTCGATTAAGGGACGTGTGGTCACTAAAGCAATGTTAGGACGCCTTAGCGGTAACCCTAATGTCTTAGATCATTTTTCCGAGGCAACTGTTTCGAGGCAACTATGATCTTTGGATAAGAGGGCGACCTCTAAAACTTCCTATACTCAATGACCACGTTCGAAGGCAACCAAATGAGGTGTACCCTAAGAGTGCGCATGTGCGAGTGTGTTGTTTCGGTTAATTTTATCTTTGTACATGTCAATGGTTATCTATGTTGATTTTAGGTTCATACATTCGATCTTGTAATGCATTCCCTATTACCAAACATCTAACAGTTTATAAGTTGCGGAAATTAAATTGCGGAAATTAAATCTAACTATTACAAGGCGTCGGGTATTTACATCGCCAAAAGCAACCCTTGAAATTAAAATGCGGAAAATAAATAAAGCGATAAAAAATAGTAAAGGTCCTATTAAACTATTACATTCCGGGAAACAATTACATCAATATGGTAAAATGGATCGCGTGCGAGAAGTTAAATCGGGCGAGTTTTTAGGGTTTTGACCCTTTTTGAAAGAAGGTGATTTTTTGATTATTTTTGGATTAAAAGAAATTAAATTTAAGTTAATTATTAAATAAATTAATTAATTAATTAAAAAAAGATATTTTTGGATTTTTGAGTATTTAAAGAAATAAAAATAAATTGATTAATGTTAATAAAACCTAATTATCTACATTAATTTTAATTATTGCAAAAATATTAAAAGTTATTCCCTAATTAAACTAAATTAATTAAGTTAGTATTTATTTACAAAAATAAAATGCTGAATTTAATTTTAATAAATAAAATATATTTTTTGGTTTTTAATTTTATTAAGAAAAAGATTAATTGGTTAGTTAAATAATAAAAATAATTAATCAAACAATTAAATAAAATAAATAAAAGAAATAGAAAGAAAAAAGAAATAACCAAGGGGGTTTGGGCCCAGATCAGGGGTGAAATAGCAATTCTAAGGGCCCAATTATGGGCAAGTCTGGTTGACTTTCTGATTCTCCATGCGCACGTTGACTTGAGTGTATGATGGACATTCCATCTGGGCCATCAGATTTGGCCTGGAGGCCATCTGGCGTTTGGAGATTTGAGGGAGTATGGTGCATTGCAAGGCATGAGATACGCTGGAATACCTGAAAGAAAATGATAACAAATATGTGGAGGACCAAAGATTCGAACCCAGGTCCCAGGAGTCACTGGACAGCGCGCTTACCACTACACCACTATGCATCATTTGTTAGTGTATTAGGTAATAATTATAATATATGAAACAAGTTAATATGCCTGAAACAAAAAGAAAAAGCGCGAATTATTTGAATGGACGAATTGGATGGGGACACGTTGTCGTCCCTGTCCTTGGACTTATACAGAGATTACCTGCGGATTTAAATCCGCAGCAAAAAGCATAGGTCAATTCCAAAATCCATCTCAGGCCATATAAATGGAAGGTGATACCATGGATGAACTCGTCTCGTTCCCCTGAGCAAGATGGTACCCTTCTCACAAGTCAATTGTCCCTGTAGTGGAAAGCCCTAAAAAAACCCTAAAAAACCTTTCAATGGCGTTTTGGATTATAGGTCAGATAAATGCAATCAAATAACATGGAAAGCATGGAAATTGTTTGGTGATTGTAAATATGCCATTAGTTTCTTGGAATGATGCGTAAATTTTGAAACACGAAAGCAAGTTCAGAGGGAGGTTGCGTATCACTTACAGCGCGTTTGAGAGTGTCTGGGAGCTTGCTTTTGATTGCTACAGACTCAATGAATGTCCAGCAATTGATCCACGTTGAGTTTTGGTTCTGAATTGGCCTCTAGGTGTGATTTCAGTTTCAAGCTTTTTCTATTTTTTTTCAAGTTTGGTTTTGACGTTTATGCAGCCTCCAACCTCTAATTCGTGCCTCTTTGCATTGTATATGTAACATGGAATGAATTAGGTTAACTTTCTTGGGCTGAATCCTTATGCATTGATGTTTGGAGATATGATTTGATTCTCCATTGAAAAGCTTCCAAATTTGTCCAAAATCCAATATTTTGTTCATGATATGGCTTGATACAGATTTGATCATGTCCATGATGACAATTAAGACCTACATCAATCAAAAAGATCCTAAATGATCAATATTTGGATTTTATTTAGATTTAAATTGCTTTAAAATGAATTAATTAAATAAAAATCAAATAAAATAGAAAAATTAATAAATGGACACAAGGCTGAAGCTAGGACACATTTGTAGTGCGAAAAAGACCAAATCAAGTGAAAAAGAATATGCCCATTTGACAAAATTTGATGTTTTGGGGATAGTTGACTTTTGGCAATTTTGCAAAAATGCCCAACTTCAACAATGAATAACTCTTTCAATTTTGAACTTTTGGAAGTTTTCTTGGACTTTTTATAAAGCTTGAGATGTCCTCTAACCAACCATTTTGGTCTCATATCATTTTGATATTTCATGCTCAAGTTATAAGCTTTGGAAAAAAGGTGTTTTTGTTGACTTTCAAAAATGACCTATAATATCCAAATTTGTAACTTCTTGTGAGTGCATTTCTTGATCTTGGGGTATGAAGATAGATTTTAGTAAATTTCATAATTTTAAAAATGAGCTTTGGATGGGTCATTTCTCATAAAGTATGAGAAAGTTATGCTTGGTCAAAGTTGAGTTGACTTTTCCTACAACACCCTAATTTAGCAACTTTTGAGTCTTGATGAATTTTGAGAAATCCTTGATTAATCATGATAAACCCTTGATCAAATGATTAAATATCCTTCAAAATGAGAATGTTGACAAAAAATCTTGAAGTTTGACTATTTGTAGGTCACATTTGACTTTTGTCCTAGCACAGTCGATTTTTGGACCCCTTGAGCCATTGACTGACCAAACTTCCTCTGCAAGGCTTGAAATTTGACATGGATGAACTTGAGAACATATTAGGGCATTGGAGAGCACTTGAGGTCATTTGGACCCAAATATCTTGATGTAACACAAAACCCCATTTGAGGTTGACTGCCTTAGGAGATAGCTTGACTGTCCAACTCTTGAGCAATCTTGAGCCACTTGGAGATTTTTCTTGCAATTGTCTTGAGAAATATGAGAGGGAAAATTTTGGGGTGCAAAAGCTTCCCCTGTTCAATTTTCTTAAACCTGAGGATGTATATTGGCTTTCGGGCCTTTCGTGATCCGAAGGTGGAAGATGATTGAACACTAAAGTGCCCAGAAATTTGCACTCGCATGAAGTGGTATCAGCATTGTGATGTCGGGAATGGGCTTACAGATGCCATTTGGAGATTGTTGATAGGTGGTCTGAACTTTGACTGGAAAATGAATCAGGGAGATATTCGCGGCGATCTGACTGGACCAGAGGAGGTCTTGGATTAACTTTGACTGGATCGGCATCATAAAAATCTTTAGGAATCGATTTAATTGGACCAGACAAAAGTCTTGGAACAACTTCAACTGGAATACGAATCAGCGAGATCTTCGCGGTGATCTAACTGAACTAGAGAAGGTCTTTGATTAACTTTGACTGGATCGACATCAGAAAAATCTTTAGGAATCGATTTAACTGGACCAGACAAAAGTCTTGGAACAACTTCAACTAGAATACGAATCAGGGAGATCTTCGCGGCGATCTAACTGAACCAGAGGAGGTCTTTGATTAACTTTGACTGGATCGGCATCAGAAAAAGCTTTAGGAATCGATTTAACTGGACCAGACAAAAGTCTTGGAATAACTTCAACTAGAATACGAATCAGGGAGATCTTCGCGGTGATCTAACTGAACCAGAGGAGGTATTTGATTAACTTTGACTGGATCGGCATCAGAAAAATCTTTAGGAATCGATTTAACTGGACCAGACAAAAGTCTTGAAATAACTTCAACTGGAATACGAATCAGGGAGATCTTCGCGGCGATCTAACTGAACCAGAGGAGGTCTTTGATTAACTTTGACTGAATCGGCATCAGAAAAATCTTTAGGAATCGATTTAACTGGACCAGACAAAAGTCTTGGAATAACTTCAACTGGAATACGAATCAGGGAGATATTCGCGGCGATCTAACTGAACCAGAGGAGGTCTTTGATTAACTTTGACTGGATCGGCATCAGAAAAATCTTTAGGAATTGATTTAACTAGACCAGACAAAAGTCTTGGAATAACTTCAACTGGAATACAAATCAGGGAGATCTTCGCGGCGATCTAACTGAACCAAAGGAGGTCTTTGATTAACTTTGACTGGATCGACATCATAAAAATATTTAGGAATCGATTTAACTGGACCAGACAAAAGTCTTGGAATAACTTCAACTGGAATACGAATCAGGGAGATCTACGCGGCGATCTAACTGAACCAGAGGAGGTCTTTGATTAACTTTGACTGGATCGGCATCAGAAAAATCTTTAGGAATTAATTTAACTAGACCAGACAAAAGTCTTGGAATAACTTCAACTGGAATACGAACCAGGGAGATCTTCACGGCGATCTAACTGAACCAGAGGAGGTCTTTAATTAACTTTGACTGGATCGGCATCAGAAAAATCTTTAGGAATGGATTTAACTGGACCAGACAAAAGTCTTGGAATAACTTCAACTGGAATACGAATCAGGGAGATCTTCGCGGCGATCTAACTGAACCGGAGGAGGTCTTTGATTAACTTTGAATGGATAGGCACCAGAAAAATCTTTAGGAATCGATTTAATTGGACCAGACAAAAGTCTTGGAATAACTTCAACTGGAATACGAATCAGGGAGATCTTCGCGGCGATCTAACTGAACTAGAGGAGGTATTTGATTAACTTTGACTGGATCGGCATCAGAAAAATCTTTAGGAATCGATTTAATTGGACCCGACAAAAGTCTTGGAATAACTTCAACTGGAATACGAATCAGGGTTATCTTCGCGGCGATCTAACTGAACCAGAGGAGGTCTTTGATTAACTTTGACTGGATCGGCATCAGAAAAATATTTAGGAATCGATTTAACTGGACCAGACAAAAGTCTTGGAATAACTTCAACTGGAATACGAATCAGGGAGATCTTCGCAGCGATCTAACTGAACCAGAGGAGGTCTTGATATAGCTGAGAATTTAACTGCATCTTTCCTGAAAGGTAAAGGTCAGTTATATGCAATGCATGATATAGACCAAATAATGATGTTCTCAAAATAAACGAGATTGCATTATATGATGCGTATATGCATGTATCATGATGTATAGAAATGTAATGTTTTAGCTGTGGAAAATAAATCCCAGATAGCTGCTGGAGAATAGAGTTGGATTTTTCGTTTCCATTGGGGATGACGAACGAAGAGAATAAACCTGCAGGAGAGGATGACTCTGTTGGGGAATAAACTGCCGAGGAGATTACTTTGTGGGGAAGAGATGTTCTGCTGGAGATTCCACTGATAAATTCCGTCGGGATGACTTATCGTTGTTGGTGATATTGAATCTGTTGAGGATTGAATTCCTGTTTGTGAAAGGAAAGAACTTCGCTGGGGATGATCTTTCAGTTGCGACTTGCTGGGGGTAACCCTTTGAATTCTGATAGGAATGATCCTTTGTGTTCTACTGGGAATGATCCTTTGAACTCGGCTAGGGAGATTTATTTTTGTACTCCGCTGGGGATAAACTTCCAGAGTCTACTGGGGATGATTCTCCCAACACCGTTGGGGAAGCTTTTTTCAGACTACGCTGGGGAAATTTTAACTCCACTAGGAATATCTTGTATTCTGCCGAGGAATATTCTTATACTCCATTGGGGAATATTAAGACTGCCGGGGATATCAAGCCTTTTTAGTGCTGATGATAGATAAACTCTGCTTGGGGAGAATATTATTGATTCATTCACAGTTGCAAGTCTCACCTGGGGAGAGCTATCATTACTGTCTTACTCTGCGGGGAGTGAATGTTACTGGGACGCGTGCTAAGGATATGATGATGGCTTGCATGGAGACTTTTTTGCCCCTGTTTCTGCGGAAGAATGTGCCTACAGAGGCCCTGTGGATCGAGTATTATCCCCACCTATGAGGTGCTTGGTATCTTTCGGTCAAAATGACAATTCTTCTTCTGGTAGGCCAGTGACGAGATGACGAGACATAGTCGTACGCTTTGATCCCTAATTTTTTCCTGAACCGCCCTTTCGGGTTTTCAGTCCACCAGGATACCCTTTTTTGCCCAGGCCGCCTTTTCAGGTTTTCGACTTGTCGGGTGTACAATTTTTCATTTTCATCCCTTATTTTTGCCCGAACCCTTTTGGTTCGCCGGGAAGCCCTTATTTTTTCCTAGGCCAGTCAACCTAGCGGGTCTTTGATTATGCATAGTACTTTTTTTTTACTATGTCCATGCTCTCAGAATGTAGGGAGGTGTCACCGTCGATAGTGTTGTGTTGCCATACTACTAGAAGATCTTCGTTTGATCATGCAAGATTCGTTGCTGGAATTCATGTCCAATGCCCCAATTGATTCAGATGGAGATTTGCCCCTGGCTATTTGGCATTTTGAGAGATTCCTTGAATCTTGACTTGACTGTCCCAGATGATGGACAATGCTTATGCCGTGCCCCTTGGTTGGAGGTGTTTTTTCCACTTGAGGTGACCCTTTTTATTGAAAAGGTTTTTGTTCACTAGATATTCATCGTGCAAACTTCTCTACTGTTTGAACAAATAGTCATATGCAAACAATGTTATTTCAAGAATACAAAGCTTATGTCTGTTTTGAAGTTCTTTGAAAATGTAGTTTTCAATAAGATAGGAAAATTTTGTAAAATGTGATGTCAACTCAGGATTTACAACAAGCCCTACAGGAGTCAGGATACCTTTTATAACAGTATGCTTTCGAACTAACCCATGCTTCAGCTAGGACTTTTTAAGGGTTATAACGTGGCCTGGTTCACGGTTTAAGAAACAAAGGATAAAGGCTCAAATTTTATTTGTACCCACCCATTCTTCGTGATGTTCTTCGATCCTAAACTCAGCTAATCGTGCATTAGATCTTGTTTGAGTCTTTGCTCTGATATACCAGTGATGGTTCAGATACTGACAATTTATTTTGAACAGGCAGTCATTTTGTTGAGAGTTTGTAGGACCTCTTTTTTATATTTTATTATCCCTGTCTTTTGCCTGAACTGTTTCTTTTTGTGATTACAGTCAGCGGGATGCCCCAGTTTTTCTTAAGTCTCCTTCACAGGTTTTGACTTAACGGGCTTTTATTTTTGAGAGATAATGAATGTCTTTCCTTACGATTATACGGAACCATCACCGTCTTTTGTTTCGGAAGGACTTCTTTGATGCCATTCATTATGCACTTGTATTAACTGAGAAAACTACCCTGCCCCAGGTTATAATTACGAGTTTTAATTTGTGAAACGAAAAACTCCAACTTCTTTGGATCAAAGGGGTTGACTAGGGATTATCTTCCTTATAACTCCACTGTTTAGGATTTGAAACAATGCCTGTACATCGTCAGCGGGGTCTGTTCAAAAGCATACTGTAGAGATTTTGGTATCATTTTCGTCATCCTCCCTCTAAAGGCTTAGATTTTTTTTAGAGTTGATCATCACAAAAAATGAAAGCAATTCTAATATAGTGAATACGAATGGATTGATTCAAAACAGACATATGCAATGCATTGATAAAGTAATAAAGTTTTACATGAATAAATGTTCGAACAATCAAAAGAAAATTACAAATTGAAAATTCTAATGAACAAAAGTCTTCTCGTCTCAGTACTTGTCACTTCAAATGGTGAACCTTGGAGGGATGGTAGAAGAACTCAGCCTGACCATCTTGTGTGAATTCCAATGCTCCTTCATCAATCAAGTTTTGAATTTTGTACTTCAACTTCCAACAGTCGTCAGTGTCATGCCCCAGGCTGTTAGAATGGTATGCACACCTTGCATCAGGATTGTAGTTGGGTGAAGAAGTCTTAGAGTTCGGATGAGGTCCTACCAACGTCACCAAATTCAATCTCAACAGGTGTTGTAAAGCCTGAGATAGCGACATGTTGATCTTGGTAAATTGCCGCTTGGGCATATTTGGCTTACTCCGATCAACCCGTTGTTTATGGCAAGGTTGTTGTTGGACCCTTGAGGTAGTAGCAACTTGGAGAGGTCTATTCTTCATCAAACCAAACCTTTGACTTCTCGGAAGTTGATTAATGACTTGGTCCCCGGCCTTGACTGTTTGCTTCATGTTGTTGTATCTGTCTTGATGAAGCTGGTTGATAATGGTTCTCAGCTCTTCTTGTTCCCGAGCTCAGCCCTGGATAAGAGTCATCTGCCCCAGCATCTGGGTTTTCATTGTATCTACCTCAGCTTGCAATTGTTCCAGTCGTTCATCCTTATTGTCTTCGGGACTTTTCTTGACCAAATTCCCAACGAGGAGTGTTTTCAACTCTTCCTGCCCCTTGGATAGGTTTAAGAATACGTCCCTGAACTGAGCTTCTCGAGTTTGAAGATCTATGTTGTCTTGTTGGAAAGCCATTGCTGAAATAAACAGCGAGAACATGAGAGACCTGTACTGGGAGACCTGTTATGCAATGATATGTATGATATATGTATACAATGTTTTCAAGGATCTCGCGGGGTAAACCAGAAACTTGTTAGAATTTGAATTTCGCAGCTTAGATTGAAGAAACGTCATGTTGTTAATAGTCCTTCTTCAAGAGTCAAGCTCACCATATCGAGTGGGTCATAGCCCCTGACTCAAGTTATCGTGTTTTGATTTCTAGACAACCTCGGCTAGTGGAAAATAAATCCCCTTTGTCTCTTGCTAGATGTTTGATTTACCATAACCTGCATCACAAACCCTTGAGATCCTTGAAATGGTTAAGGAAATGTTAAGGCATGATGTTATGATGTGTATGCTATCCGTTTAAGAAAAAATGTGAGGTGATGTAAGTGAACCCTATAATAAATCCATATTATTGGATAAGGATTGTAAACAAAACCTGCAAGGAACTCATGTTGTCAGATAACAAGAATGTGCAAGTAGTTCAAGTTTTGAAGGCACACAAGTCACACAAACAGCCTTAAATTTAGGCTGGCCTGGAGTTTAGGTATTACCCTCTTTCAGTTTAGTTGGTTCAACCTGTCCTAAAAATAGTAACCTGGTTCTAGAGGATCTCAATATCACTGACTACCCTCGATCGGTCATAATTCCAGTTTAGCAACCTTTTCTTGCGGTTGGAATCATCGTGAGAGTTTAGTCTCAATGAGTGTAGCATACTGCTACTGTTCTATGGCCAAGTTGGTCAATTAAAGGTTCTAAGGTCAGTTGGTGCTTAATGACCCCTTAGCAGACCCATATTCTCCTCGTTGCGCCACAAGGGATATCGGTACATACTAAAGTGCCACACCAACGTAGCTACTGCTTCAACTGTATCGGTCTACGCCGTACAGTTCCCTCACAGTTTATTGCTACTTACCTAAAGGGTATCCCTCAGATCCGGGTTAGGATCTATAGTAACTCTGATTCAAGCCCACAAATATAAAGCATACAAGTCAAGCAATTGAAAACATTATGATGAACTATTCCTAAGGTACACCCCACTTATAAGCGTCCCCAGCAGAGTCGCCAGTTCTGTGATACGGTGGAAGAGAACTGACTGTTTTTGGAATGTTGGTTTGCGTTTTGCGTTTGTTTTCGCAAAATGTCGCGGTAAGTAAGAGTCGCCACCGACTTTTATTTTATCCAACAAGGAAAGGAAAAAAGCATAGAAAAATTCCTTTTTCGAGATGTTTCTCGGGTCCGGAGGATAGATTATAGAAAGGGAAGGTGTTAGCACCCTTTATATTCGTGGTTATCCACAGGCTCTTAGGTACTTGCTCATATTGTTTTAAAAAATTTGATTTCTTTGTGTTTGTGGGTTTGAAAAAGTTTTTGTTTTGAAAAGGAGTGTAAGTGTGAAAATTTTGTTTTGTACATGTTAATGGTTATCTATGTTGATTTTAGGTTTTGAACGATCAATCTTGTCATGCATTCCCTATCATCAAACATCTAACAGTTTATAAGTTGCGGAAATTAAATTACATAAATTAAATCTAACTATTACAAGGCGTCGGGTATTTACATCGCCAAAAGCAACCCTTGAAATTAAAATGCGGAAAATAAATAAAGCGATAAAATAATTAAAGTCCTATTTAAACTATTACATTCCAGAAACAGGTACAATAATATGATAAAACGGATCGCGTGCGAGGAAATTAAATCGGGCGCATTTTTTAGGGTTTTGACCCTTTTTGAAAGAAAGTGATTTTTTTGTTATTTTTTGAATTAAAAGGAAATAAACTAAATTAATTAAATTAATTAATTAATTAATTAAAAAAAGATATTTTTGGATTTTTGATATTTAAAGAAATAAAATAAATTTGATTTAAAGTTAGTAAAACCTAATTATCTAAATTAATTTTAAATATTGCAAAAATTATTAAAAGTTATACCTAATTAAAACTAAATTAATTAAATTAATATTTATTTACAAAAATAAAGTGCTGAATTTAATTTTAATAAATAAAATATATTTTTGTATTTTTGTTTTATGAGGGAAAAAATGTGATTGGTTAGTGAATAATAAAATAATAATAATAAACAATAAATAAAAGAAAGAAAGAAAAAGAAATAACCAAGGGGGGTGTTGGGCCTGATCAGGGGTGAGAATTGCAATTTTTTGGCCCAACAGGCGCAAGCCTGTATTGACTTTCCATGATTCCCTATGGCATGGTGACTTGAGAGCATGATGGACATTCATTCTTGACCACCAGATCTGGCCTAGGGACATCTGGCAACTAATTAGGTGATGGTGTATGATGTGCTACGCCTTGGGAATTACATGGAATAACCTGAAGAAAAATGATACAAAGCTTTTGGGGGACCTGGGATTCGAACCCAGGTCCCATTGGATTTTTAACGCTCGCCTTGCCACTCAACCACTGCACTTCATTTGTTATTATAATAGATAACAAATATTATATGGAGAAAATAGTTAATATGCCAGAATTATAAAAAAAACGCGTGAGATTTGAACCAACGAATTGGAAAGGGCCACGTCTTCATCTTCTTCGCTGGACCTGGTTTTTTTTACCTGCGGATTTGCATCCGCAGCCAAATCCATAGCTGCATCCTAAAATTAGTTATAGGCTATAAAAATAAAAACCAAGACCATGGACATGTTCGCCTGGACATCCTGAGCACGCCTATATCCATTAATGGCACTGATTTTACCTGTAGAGAAAACGCCTAAAAACAAACTTCCAAAACCCTAGATTCGGTTACATGGCTATGGCTCATGAAAACATAATCAAATGATGCAGAAAGCTTCTAAATGGAACGATAAGCATGATTATGTAAAGATTTTGCCAAAAAAGTGTAAGAATATGAGGATGGGATTTCAACTGAAAAGTGATTTTCAGAGAGACTTACAGCGCTTTGGAACGTGTATGGGGATTGGTTTTGAGTTGGTTTCCCTTCAAGGATGGTCCAGCAATTGACTAGTGTGGAGATTTGGTCTTGAAACCACCTATATGCACGATTTCAGTTTCAAGCTTTTTAGCAACTTTTTCAAGTTTGGTTTTGGTGATTCTGCATCTTCTACCCCCTCAAACTCGTGCCTTTGCATTGTATATGTAACATGGAGTGAATTAGGTTAACTTTTTTGGGCTGAATCCTTATGCATTGATGTTTGGAGATATGATTTGATTCACCATTAAAAAGCTTCTAATTTTGTCCAAAATCCAATACTTTGTTCATGATATGGTGAGATACGAGTTTGATCATGTTCATGATGACAATTAAGACCTATAACAATAAAAAAGATCCTAAATGATCAATATTTGGATTTTATTTGGATTTAAATTGATTTAAAATGAATTAATTCAATAAAAATCAAATAAAATAGAAAAATTAATAAATCGACACAAGGCTGAAGCTAGGACACGTGTGTAGTGTGACAAGACCAAATCAAGTGAAAAAGAATGGGCCCATTTGACAAAATTTGAAGTTTTGGGGATAGCTGACTTTTGGCAACTTTGCAAAAATGCCCAACTTCAACAATGCATAACTTCTTCAATTTTTAACTTTTGGAATTTTTCTTTGACTTTTTAGAAAGCTTGATATGTCCTCTAACCAACCCTTTTGGTCTAATCTCATTTCGATATTCCATGCTCATGTTATTTGCTTTGGAAAAAAAGGTGTTTTTGTTGACTTTCAAAAATGACCTATAATGTCCAAATTTGTAACTTCTTGGGAGTGCATTTCTTGATCTTGGGGTGTGAAGATGTATTGTAGTAAATTGCATCCTATTAAAAATGAGCTTTGGATGGGTCATTTCTCATAAAGTATGAGAAAGTTATGCTTGGTCAAAGTTGAGTTGACTTTTCCTATAAAACCCTAATTTAGCAACTTTTGAATCTTGATGAATCTTGAGCAATCCTTGATGAATCATGATCAACCCTTGATCAAATGATGAAATATCCTTAAAAATGAGAATGTTGACAAAAAAATCTTGAGGTTTGACTATTTGTAGGTCACAGTTGACTTTTTCCCTAGCACAGTCGATTTTTGGACCTCTTGAGAAATTGACTGACCAAACTTCCTCTGCAAGGCTTGAAATTTGACATGGATGAACTTGAGAACATATTAGGACATTGGGGAGAACTTGAGGTCATTTGGATGCAAGGACCTTGATGCAACACAAAACCCTAATTTGAGGTTGACTGCCTTAGGAGATAATTTGACTGTCCAACTCTTGAGCAATCTTGAACCATTTGGAGATTATTCTTGCAATGTCTTGAGAAATATTGGAGGGAAAATTTTGTGGTACAACACTAGCATAGCGACAAGAATATGTCGCTACTAAAACTAAAATGAAGACGTTTTTCATACCATGTAGCCAAGACAACAAGAAACACGTATTGAAAATATCATGCATAGAAATATCCCGAGCACAAGTGCAAGAAATAAAGAATATACAAAAAACACATGCTTCCACAACAAGAACAAACTTATACAAATGTGAAAGAATTAATACATCAATTCATTATAAGCATATATATTAAGAACACACAATGGTTATTAATCGGAAAATTTTGGAAATGAATATTCATGGTTTTCATCATTTGAAAGAATATCAAGCATTTTTGGAAACGAACACGTAATCATGCATTCAGACAAATCTTACTTTCAAGGAGAAATTAAAATGGTATTACCTCACTCTTGATGAAATTGAAGTTTCCCTTACATCTTATGAAATACTGAAACAAAACGTTAGAGTGAAAATATAGAGTGCAAGCAATAGGATAGAATTAGGCAATATTGGAGATATCAATGATCCCCAATTCCCCATGTATGTTGATAAAAGGTTCGGTTGCGAGAGGTTTAGTGAAAATATCGGCAAGTTGATTGTTACTATCAACATTCTCAAACACAACATTCTTTTATTCAACATGATCGCGAAGGAAGTGGTGATGTATCTCAATATGTTTAGTGCAATAATGTAGTATAGGATTTTTGGTTAGATTAATGGCACTAGTGTTTTCGTACATGATAGAAATACACGAAATTTTAATACCGAAACCGAGTAGTTATTTCTTAAGCCATAAAATGTGAGCACAATAACTATCGGCTGCCACATATTCCGACTCGGCCTTTGACAAAGAAATAGAAACTTGCTTTTTGCTATGCCAACTAATCAAGGATTTTGAAATAATGTGACAAGTTCCACTAGTACTTTTCCTATCCAATTTGCAACCTGCAAAATCAGAATCGGATTAACCAACCAAGCTACAATAATTTCCTTTGGAATACCATAGTCCAAATTTAGAAATACCAATAAGGTATCTAAGAATCTACTTAACCGCTTTTAAATGTGATTCCTTAAGATTAGATTGATATCATGCACACATACAAACACTAAACATAATGTCAGGCCTAGATGCGGTAAGATAAAGAAGAGATCCAATCATAGCTCTATAACTTTTTACCTTTGATCGGTCACCATTTGTACTCTGTTTTCAGCAATCAGTCGGTAAAAAGTATATCATTTTGGTAACACAATGTTCCATCTTTTATCGTTCTTAGTATTTTATTTTAGTTTTCATGGTAAGTTGTTTTGCATTGCATTGATTTGGGAATGCATGTCAATTATGGTGCTTTTGATGTTTGGTTTGATAGTGTTAATGTCTCATGTACACGCGAGAAAATCTGAGTAACTGATGCAAAGCCGGAGGATATTCCATGGAAGTTAAAAGTGCAAGAACAGAAGCCTAACACGGGTGCCCGTGTCACCTGGCACGGCCCGTGTCAGGGTGTGCAGATGAAGAGCACGAGAGGACAAAAACAGAAGGCTGACATGGGTGCCCGTGTTTCCTAACATGGCCAGTGTTGGTAGGCGCGAGAAAAAAAATCATATTTTCATTCACTTAAATGTTTGAACTCATTAAGGGTAGTTTTGAATTTCTGCACGGTTGTGTTGTGACCTGATACTATTTAGACCTAGTTTTGAGAATCATTTGGATTATCTTTGATCATAGAGAAGAGAGAATTGCACAAGAAAGATAGCAAGCAAGGGTTTCGAGGAGGAACGTGAAGAAGTGAAAAACACAAGAAGGGGGGTTGAATTGTAAAACTTGAAATCAAATGCAGACAACACGTTATTTTTATCCTGGTTCGTTTGATCTCAAACTACTCCAGTCCACCCGTCAAGGTGATTTCGCCTCTCTCCAACGAGGTCTTAATCCACTATATTCAACTGAATATTACAACTGCTTTAACAACTACTAAAGCCTTCTTGAGTCTAAACCACAGACTGGTTTCTCAAGGAAATTCTTTCTTACAGATAAATGAATACTATGTGTGTTGAATGTTTTCTACAAAAACTTTATATCACAACTGTGATAATACACAATTTAAGCTTATGTGAAACTAGGATGCTATAACTATAGAGTAAGCAATTTGAGAGATATAGCAAGCTGTATGAGTGAGGATGAAGATGATTTGCTTTATGCGTGTAAAGAGTTGTAGAGCATTAGCCAATTCATTTCTCACTGACTTGTTTATATAGCCTTGGAAAAGATACGTTGTAGTCAATTATTCCATTTCAATGCCCATTACGTTCTTTCCATATTGAGAAGATATTTGTCTTGGAATACAGTTGTTGGTAATAAAGTGTCTTGAATGCACAGTACCGTTGTCAATTCAGCGTGTTATTGGCTTTGGCTTATTCTGACGCTTCTAGGTGCTGATGATATTGTTTTGGTCTTGATCAGAGTTTAGAGTATGTTAAGCGCAAATCTGTTCATCAAGCTTCAGCGTAAGCACATGCTTTGATCTTCTGATGCTGGCATATGATATTTCATCTTCTGAAGCTGGCATATGATATTTCATCTTCTGATGTTGGCATATGATATTTCATCTTCTGATGCTGATGTTGACATTCTTATGCTGATATCCATTAGAGTTTCTGTAAATGCACAATATAATTTTTAGGTAGCATATATGTCTCATATGAATTATACAATTTATTTAATCTAGCATTTTTTTATCATCAAAACTTTAACTTAGGGTAGTAGATTCAAACTTTGTTCTAACAATCTCCCATTTTTTGATGATGACAAAAACCGGACATTTTCAATTGAAATTTAAAGAAGAAAAAATATCAGAGATAACCAAATAATAAATTTGTATCAGCAATAAACAGAAAGGTATCAAAGATAAGAAGATAGGGAATAAAAAGGTATTAGAGTTATGATCAGAAAAACTCCCCCTGAGTTTATTACTTCCCTTTTCATTCCATGAGTCCTTTAGCATCAGATCTTTATTGAACTTTCTTTGAGCATCAAATCTTTCCTTTACTAGAGCAGAGCTTCAGTGTATTAGAGTTCATCAGATTCTTGTACCTGTAAGCTTATGCAGAACAAAGAAACATTCAAGTATATCAGAGTGTTAGAATGTTTGAGACTTTAGTCTCAGTAATCTGTTATTGAAAAATATCATTCTTTCTCCCCCTTTTTGTTAGCAATTAAAATGTGCAAATAATTGAAGTTAAAAACGATCAGTGCAGAAAAACGATTGTATTCAGTTCAGAGCTCAAAAAATATTACAGATAACATGTAAAGAAAACTGTGAAAACATCAAGAATCAAAATCTAAGAATGGGGAGGAAGGCGTGTAAACAGAGCTTCTAGCATGTTCTTAATCTGATCAGTGGTTTCCTTCTGCTGATGCACCATGCTGACTACTGAGTCAATCTTACTATCCTGAACATCCATCCTTTCCTTCATTCGTTGATCATTCTCATCCATTCTCTCCTGCAGTCGAAGATCATTCTGCTTCAGCTCTTCAAGAGTCTGCCTGTCCAATGCAGCTTGAGAGATGTCAGAATCAGGATGCTTCTGAGAGCTTTCTGTAATAACTTCTTCTTGACTTAAATCTTCAGCTGGAATCGTCTGTTCTTCTGCTGGTTGAACTGTTGAAGATGGACGCTTGTCATTAGATGATTGAACAGAAGGTGAGCTAGGTTGATCTTGGACTTCTTTACAATAAAATAAATCAGAAATTGCTGATCTATGTTTATATAGTCAGGAGAGCTTGTATGCTTCCTGTGGTTGAAGCAACCCAGAATAATCTTTGCCCAAATTCTGTGCTGATCCTTCAAATCTCTTATTTTGCTGGAGGGAACCCCATGTGTGAAAATCTCTCTTGCAACTAGGGAAGAGTTTGCACATCTATCTGCCATGTCAATACAGCGGATACCACCACCATTGTATCCAATCAGCCTTGCAATGTGATCTTCAGTAATCACTATCTTCTTTCCCATGATATACGAAGTAACCTGATGAGTTGAGGAAGACGCATGTATCCAGAATTCTTTAACCAAAATGGGGAACGTTGGACCCACCAACCTATCAAAGTACCTTTACCAACCTTGTGCCTTAATTTCTTCAGACAAATCAAAGCCATTTTCCTTCAAACTGTTGAAATCTACTATCAATTCTGACAGAACTTCCAAGTTCTTGACCGGAGTGAGGAGCGTTCTGAAAGGAATCTGATACTGTTTAGAAGAAGCATCTTGCTTGGAGCCTGCAGAAGAAGTGCTAGAGGACGCCATGTTCACACAAGGGTTTTTGAGAAAAAGCTTGAAAAGGGTTTCTTTGAGAAAGAAGATGAACACACAGTAAGAACACAGAAATATTTTGAAGATTGTAAGTGACGGTAAAAAGTGAATGAATGATGTTTAAGGCGTTTAAATAGGTTTCAAAATTTTTTTTTGAAAACATAAACGTTTTAAGAGAGAGAATTAAATCATGATTACTCGCATTTAATGTTGGCTTATTTTAGGGGATTTAGAAAGATATTTGGAACGGTTACCCATGACATGTGTCTCAATGCATCCAATCAGCGCTTTGCCTTCTCAGAAGCGTGCACGCGTGTTCTGCCTCAGGAATTAGCTGATGACTGGATGACACTTGTTTGATTTAGTGAACAACACATCTATCCTTGAAATGAAATGCTCAGATGTTTATGGATAGAATCTGATACAATCTGCATGTCTAAATTTCTGAAAGAAGATTGATCAGAAGTTCACAGTAAAATAAAACAAATTTTGAAGGTTAATATATAAAATTAAAACATTTTCACTCTGGGCAGAGCTTCATGCTGAGATGTTTCAGAATGAAGTTGAACCTATCTTTAGAAAGTGGTTTTGTGAAAATTCAGCCCATTAATGGTCTGTATCAATAAATTTTAAGTTTAAAATGCCTTTCTGAATATAGTCCCTAATGAAATGATGTTTTATTTCTATATGCTTAGCCCTAGAATACAAAATTGGATTTTTACTTAACCAAATGGCAGAAGTGTTGTCACAGAGTATAGGAATGTTACTCTCAAAAATCTGGAAGTCTTCAAGCTGACTTTTCATCCAGAGCATTTGTGTGCTGCATCCTGCTGCTGCTATGTATTCAGCTTCTGTTGTTGATAGCGCAATTGTGGATTGCCTTTTGCTGGACCAAGAGATCAGATTTTCTCCCAGAAACTGGCAGCTTCCAGAAGTACTTTTACGCTCTACTCTGTCTCCAGCAAAGTCAGCATCACAGTAACCTATTAAGCTGTAATCACTAGATTTTCTATAAAATAAACCCAGATTAGTAGTACCTTTCAGATACTTGAAAATTCGCTTAACAGCTGTTAAGTGAGATTCTCTAGGATCTGATTGGAATCTTGCACAAATGCATACACTGAATAAAATATCATGCATTGAATCCATCAGATAAAGAAGAGAACCAATCATACCTCTGTAGACCTTCTATTCTACCTTTTTGCTTACCTCTTCACTTTCCAGAATGCACGTGGGATGAATTGGAATCTTTGATAACTTACATTCTGAGAGATCAAATTTCTTCAGAAGTTCTCTGACATATTTGCTCTGATGAATGTAAGTTCCCTCTGGAGTTTGATTGATCTGAATTCCCAGAAAGAATTTCAGTTCCCCCATGAGGCTCATCTCAAATTCTGCCTGCATACACTTAGCAAATTTTCTTCCAAGAGAAGGATTAGTAGATCCAAATATAATATCGTCAACATAAATCTGACACACTAAGATGTCATTCTTAACTGTCTTACAGAATAAGGTTGTGTCCACTTTCCCTCTGGCGAATTCTTTTTCTAACAGAAAGTTACTTAGTCTTTCATACCAAGCTCTGGGAGCTTGTTTCAGACCATACAGTGACTTCTTTAGTTTGAAAACATATTCTGGATTTTTTGTACTTTCAAAACCAGGGGGTTGGTGCACATAAACCTCTTCTTCTATATAGCCATTTAAGAATGCACTCTTGACATCCATCTGATATAGAGTGATGCCTTTATTAACAGCAAAAGAAATTAAAAGTCTGATAGATTCTAACCTGGCGACTGGAGCAAAGGTTTCTGTATAGTCTATCCCCTCTTGCTGACTATAACCTTGTGCTACCAGTCGTGCCTTGTTTCTGATGACTTCACCTTGTTCATTCAGTTTGTTTCTGAACACCCATTTTGTTCCAATGATGTTGAATCCTTTTGGTCCGGGAACTAGATCCCACACGTCATTTCTGGTGAATTGATTTAGCTCTTCTTGCATTGCTAGAATCCAGTCGTTGTCCAGAAGTGCTTCATCAATTGAAGAAGGTTCAATCAGAGAAACAAGTCCCATGAGGGATTCTTCAGGGTTTCTGAAGCTGGCTCTTGTTCTGATTGGATCTTCCTTTCTTCCTAAGATTGTTTCTTCTGGGTGATCCATGCTGCTTCTGGATAGTATTTTCTGAGGTTGATCAACAGATGTTATTGGATTGCTCGCAGTGCCTCTTTCTGATGTTGAAGGAGTGTCTTTGTCGAGAGCTTCTGATGACTTGTCTTTAGAACTTGTGAATTCAACCTCCATACCTGCAAAGACTTCATTCTGCTTTGACTTTTCAGAGTCAAGCTTATCATCAAAACGAACACTGATTGATTCTTCCACAATCTGTGTTTCTGTATTGTATACTCTGTACCCTCTTGAGCGTTCAGAGTATCCTAACATAATACACTTCTGTGCTTTAGAGTCAAACTTGTTCAAATAATTTTTTGTGTTTAACATAAAACAAGTACATCCAAATGGATGAAAATATGAAATGTTGGGCTTTCTGTTCTTCCACAATTCATATGGAGTCTTTTCCAGAATAGGTCTTATGGAGATTCTATTCTTAATGTAGCACGCTGTGTTTATTGCCTCTGCCCAGAAGATCTTAGCAACATTTGTCTCATTGATCATGGTTCTGGCCATTTCTTGCAATGTTCTGTTCTTTCGTTCTACAACTCCATTTTGCTGGGGAGTTCTAGGACAAGAGAAATCATGCAGAATGCCTCTGTCATTAAAGAATGAATCAAAATCTTTGTTTTCAAATTCTCCACCATGATCACTTCTGACTTTAATGATTCTAAGATCCTTTTCATTCTGAACTTGGTTACAGAAGGTGACAAACACAGAGTGTGACTCGTCCTTGTGTCTTAAGAACTTTACCCATGTCCATCTGCTATAGTCATCTACGATTACTAACCCGTACTTCTTGCCACTGACTGAAGCAGTTTTAACTGGTCCAAATAAGTCAATGTGCAGAAGTTCTAATGGCTTAGAGGTGGAAACAACGTTTTTAGATTTGAAAGCAGGTTTTGCAAACTTGCCTTTCTGACATGCTTCACACAGAGCATCTGAATTGAACTTCAGATTAGGAAGTCCTCTGACCAGATTGAGTTTTTTAATCTGAGATATTCTTCTCATACTAACATGCCCCAATCTTCTGTGCCAGATCCATTGCTCGTTGTTAACAGACAGAAGACACTTTACATTCTGACTTTTCAGTTCAGAAAGTTTTATTTTATAAATGTTGTTTTTCCTCTTTCCATTAAATAGGATAGGTCCATCTTTCTGACTAACAGCTTTACATGATTTTTGATTAAAGATTATATCATAACCGTTATCACTTAATTGACTTATGGATAACAGATTATGCATTAATCCATCTACTAATAGAACATTATTTATAGAGGGAAGATTTCCATTACCTACTGTTCCATAGCCAATGATCTTTCCCCTCTGATTGCCTCAAAAGCCTACGTGGCCTCCAGGCTTAAGTTCCAGGCTTTGGAACATATGCCTTCTTCCCGTCATGTGTCGTGAGCAGCCAGAGTCCAGGTACCATGACTGGTGTTTCTGATTTGCTGCTAAAGATATCTGCAACATGTATTATTTTATCCTTAGGTACCCATATTTTCTTGGGTCCTGATTTGTTAGCTTTACTAAAACTCTGGTTGAATTTTGGTTTCACAGAATAATTATTACTAGTATATTTAATGTCATGTGTGTGACCATACACAAAGTGTGAATTCAGAGGAGTGCGTTTAATAACTAGATCCATGGCATTCTTTGGTGTAGGTACCTTACCTTGGTATCCTATTCCTTTTATGTCGTTTCTGCTAACTCCATAGATCATTGAAGCCATTTTGCTTCTATCTATGCTTTTAGCAAGGAACTTCTGAAAGCTGTGATCATACTCCTTGATGATCTCATCAGCGCTGCTGGGAGTTTCATAAATTGTTTCCTTCTGAGAGTTTTGTAAAAGATTTTATAATTTTTAAATTTTATTTTTCAACTCTGAATTTTCCAATTTGAGACTCTCAGTTTTATCAGAGTCAGAATCAAGATTCCTTTTCAGGTTTCTGAATTTAACTCTGATCTGCTGATATCTTTCCAGAATTTCGTTAAGGCTTTCAGGAAGTTCAGCCTTAGTAAAATTAATTTCAAAGTCAGGGAATACCTCTTCGGTGTCTGATTCAGAGTCTGATTCAGAAGCTTCACTGTCTTCTGATATGTTAGCCTTGAGAGCTATGTTTACTCTCTCATCATCTGATTCCGAGTCAGCTTCAGAAGAGTCAGAGTCATCCCATGTAGCCATGAGGCTCTTCTTCTTTTCCCTTCCAAACTTCTTTTTGGGCTTTTCCCTCTGAAGCTTTGGATAGTCACTCTTGTAGTGTCCTTGCTCGTTGCATTCATAGCAGATGATGTCCTTGGTGTTTGGCTTTCTTCTTCCTGACGAGCCTTCAGATCTTCTGTATCCAGAGGAGGAGTCTGACCTTCTGTATCTGGAGGAGGACTCATTCTAATCGGATCTTCTGGTATTCCTGAACTTTCTTTGCCTCTGCTTCCATAGTTGGTTCACTCTTCTGGAGAGGATGGAAAGTTCATCTTCTTCTGATGAGGACCCATCAGAGGTTTCTTCAACAGCCTGCAAAACTTTGGAGTCAGATTTTCTGTTAGATTTTAAAGCTAAAGGTTTACCTTGCTTATGAGGTTCATCAGCTTCTAGCTCTATCTCGTGACTTCTGAGGGAGCTGATAAGTTCCTCCAGAGAGATTTTGTTGAGATCTTTAGCTAGCTTCAGCGCTGTAACCATTGGCCTCCACTATTTTGGCAAGCTTCTGATGATCTTCTTGACATGATCAGCAGTAGAATACCCTTTGTCCAGAACTTTGAGACCAACCACCAGAATTTGAAATCTTGAGAACATCGTTTCAATTGATTCACTTTCTTCCATTTTGAATGCCTCATACTTCTGAATGAGCGCAAGAGCTTTAGTTTCTTTGACCTGAATGTTGCCTTCATGCGTCATTCTGAGAGAGTCAAACATACTCTTTGCAGTGTCTCTGATAGATATCTTTTCATATTCAGCGTAAGAGATGGTGCTGAGAAGAATAGTTCTGGCCTTGTGGTGATTTTTGAAGTCACGCTTTTGTTGATCATACATTGCCTTCCTGTCAATCTTCTGACCACTTGCATTCACTGGGTGCGTGTATCCATCTGTCACCATGTCCCACAGATCATCATCATGTGCCAGAAAGAAGCTTTTAATTCTGTCTTTCCAGTAATCAAAATTCTCTCCATCAAAGACTGGAGGTTTGCCGCTGAATCTGTCTCTATCTTCATTGTTGTCATTGCTGGTGTGTTGATATGTTCCTCCCATTGTGTTTTTCTGACGTTGGATCTTGTACTGACACGGTTAAGTGTTTTTGCTCAGAACCAGGCGCTCTGATGCCAATTGAAGAAGTGAAAAACACAAGAAGAGGGGTTGAATTGTAAAACTTGAAATCAAATGCAGACAACACGTTATTTTTATCCTGGTTCGTTTGATCTCAAACTACTACCCGTCAAGGTGATTTCGCCTCTCTCCAACGAGGTCTTAATCCACTATATTCAACTGAATATTACAACTGCTTTAACAACTACTAAAGCCTTCTTGAGTCTAAACCACAGACTGGTTTCTCAAGGAAATTCTTTCTTACAGATAAATGAATACTATGTGTGTTGAATGTTTTCTACAAAAACTTTATATCACAACTGTGATAATACACAATTTAAGCTTATGTGAAACTAGGATGCTATAACTATAGAGTAAGCAATTTGAGAGATATAGTAAGATGTATGAGTGAGGATGAAGATGATTTGCTTTATGCGTGTAAAGAGTTGTAGAGCATTAGCCAATTCATTTCTCACTGACTTGTTTATATAGCCTTGGAAAAGATACGTTGTAGTCAATTATTCCATTTCAATGCCCATTACGTTCTTTCCATATTGAGAAGATCTTTGTCTTGGAATACAGCCGTTGGTAATAAAGTGTCTTGAATGCACAGTACCGTTGTCAATTCAGCGTGTTATTGGCTTTGGCTTATTCTAACGCTTCTAGGTGATGATGATATTGTTTTGGTCTTGATCAGAGTTTAGAGTATGTTAAGCGCAGATCTGTTCATCAAGCTTCAGCGTAAGCACATGCTTTGATCTTCTGATGCTGGCATATGATATTTCATCTTCTGATGCTGGCATATGATATTTCATCTTCTGATGTTGGCATATGATATTTCATCTTCTGATGCTGATGTTGACATTCTTATGCTGATATCCATTAGAGTTTCTGTAAATGCACAATATAATTTTTAGGTAGCATATATGTCTCATATGAATTATACAATTTATTTAATCTAGCATTTTGTTATCATCAAAACTTTAACTTAGGGTAGTAGATTCAAACTTTGTTCTAACATAACGATCTTCAAGGGAAATTGCAATTAAAGATCAATGGAATCGATAAATCTTTGTAATGTCTACACTTTGTTTTGTAAGCCTTATGAATATTATGAGAAGCTAAACACCCCAATGCTAGGGGGTGTCCCTGAATTGCGAATGTTATGTGTTAGAATATAGTTTGATTATACAACCCTTGTAAGAGTTTTGATGATAACAAAAGAAAAGAAAATTTATGCTCCCTACAATTATATACTATTTTGTAGAGAAGTTCTGATGGAAGAAGATCAGAAGATAGTTACAAAGTTGTTTCTGCTGTGATTGTAAACATCTCTCAAAACGTTCTAATGGAAGAAGAGCAGAAGATGCGCTAAAACGATGTTTCAATTCTGATTATAAAACTCTTTGAAAGAAGTTCTAATGCTGCAAACAGAATTTCATGGCTCTGATCTCCAAAGTTCTGAAGCAAGCAGCAACATATACTTCAATATTCTGAAGCGTTACAAATCAAATATTTCCATTTCAAGAATAACGGCTGGAAGGGAACAAGGATCTTTATTTTTAGAAAGTGCCTTAATTGTTATTGATCAAGTTTTAAAATTCTCATCCATGCTTCTCCTATTTAAACAAGCCTTGAGGATAAATCATTTACGATTTACACACACACAACAATGCTGCTATCATCTTTCATCCTCAAACATTCAACATTCAAACTTTGTGTAAAACATCACTGTCTTGTGATACTGTTTAATTAGAAACACTACTGTACACTTTTATTCATACATTGTTTAGAGATATTCCTTGAGAAAAACCAGGTTGTGGTTACACTCAAGAAGACTTTGGCATTTGTCAAAGCAGATTTGTAATCAAGATTGATTAATGGATTAAGACCTTGTTGGAGAGAGCCGAAATCACCTTAACGGTTGGACTGAAGTAGTTTGAGTTCAAACGAACCCGGATAAAAATCAACATGTTATTTTCATTAAGGTTTAAGATCTCAATTCAACCCCCCCCCCCCCCCCCCCCTTCTTGTGTTTTTCCATTCTTCAATTGGTATCAGAGCCTGGTTCTGACTACAAGCACTTAACCGTGTCAGTAAAAGATCCAAGCTAAGAAAAACACTATGGTGGGATCAAGTCAGAACATCAGCAATGACTACCATGATGAGAGAGACAGAATCAGCGGAAAACCTCCAATCTTTGATGGAGAGAACTTTGATTACTGGAAAGACATAATTGAATGTTTTTTCTGGCTTATGATGCTGATCTCTGGGATATGGTGATTGATGGGTACATACATCCTGTTGATGAAAGCAGTCAGAAGATTGACAGAAAAAGAATCTCAGATCATCAAAAGCGAGACTTCATAAATCATCACAAGGCCAGAACTATTTTCCTGAGTGCCATCTCATACTTAGAGTACGAGAAGATCACAAACAGAGAGACGGAAAAGAACATGTTTGATTCCTTGAGAATGACGCATGAAGGCAACACGCAAGTCATAGAAACCAAAGCCCCTGCGCTCATTTAGAAGTATGAAGCCATCAAATGGAAGAAGATAAAACCATTGAAACAATGTTCTCAAGATTTCAAATTATGGTTGCTGGGCTAAAATTTCCGGATAAAGGGTACTCAACTGCTGATCATGTAAAGAAGATCATCAGAAGTTTACCAAAGAAATGGAGACCCATGGTCATTGCTCTCAAACTGGCAAAAGATCTGAACAAAATATCTTTAGAAGAACTTTTCAGCTCTCTCAGAAGTCATGAGAAAGAGTTAGAAGATGATGAGCCCCAGAAGCAAGGTAAGCCTTTAGCTCTTAAATCTAACAAAAAATATGAATCTAAAGTTTTGCAGGCAATAGAAAAAAATATGGTGGTTCCTCATCAGAAGAAGACAAATTGTCCCTTCTCTCCATAAGAGTCAATTAGTTGTGGAAGCACAGGAAAAGGAAGTTTAGAAATTCCAGAAGAGTAGGGAATCACTCTGAATCATCGTCTGGATACAGAAAGTCTGAACCATCTTCTGAATACAGAAAGTCAAGAAACAGAGACATTATATACTACGAATGCAATGAACAACGACACTACAAAAGCGATTGTCTAAAGCTTCAGAAGGAGAAACCTAAAAAGAAATTCGTTAAGGATAAGAAGAAAAGTCTCATGGAAACATGGGATGACTCAGACTCTTCAGAAGCAGACACTGAATCAGAAGATGAAAGAGCCAACATTTCCCTGATGGCCAACTTATGAGAAGATACTTAATCATCTGCATCAGAATCAAATTCAGAGGAAGAAGAGGTATTTTATAACTTTTCTAAATCTCAATTAGAAGAGAGTCTGTCAGAAATTCTAGAAAGGTATCAGAAACTTCGAGTCATAAACAAGAACCTAAGAAAGGATCTAGTTTCTAACTCTGAAGAAATTAAGAATCTGAGATTGGAAAACTCTGAGCTAAAAGAAAAAATTTCAAAGCTTGAAAATGAATTACAAAATACTCAGAAGGAAAGTATCTCAAAAGTTCCTAGTAATCCTGATAAGATCATAAAGGAATGTGATCATAGCTTTCAGAAATTCCTCGCTAAAAACATAGATATAAGCAAGATGGCTTCTGTTGTACCCCAAAATTTTCCCTCTCATTTATCGAATATTTTCTCACAAGATCTCATTTGGTTCAAGACTGTACAAGGATTGATCAGCTGAAGACACCTCCTTAAACATTGATGACTGAAAATAGGGTTTGAGATTGCACAAGGATAATTGAACCTTTAATGCCTCATATGACTTTCATAGATTATTATGGACCTCCAAGATTTCTCATGTCAAGTTTCAAGTCTTGGATCATATTTTTGCTCAGTCAATAAATCAGTTAACCTAAAAATCAATTGTACTGGGGAAAAAGTCAACTATGGCCAATTTATAGTCAAACTTCATAATTTTTTATCCATATCAACATTGTGAACTCCTATATGTCATTTTATCAAGTTTGGACCACAATTCCTCAAGAAATTTGATCAGATCATCAAATGGGCAAAATGGTCAAAATTAGGGTTTTGATTGAGAAAGGGAAATTTCTGATTTTTGACCTAGAAATGGTTAATTGGTTTGAGACATGATCTCAAGAGTTCAATTGTATCATCTTGACCTAATGGAATGACTCAAAACATTGTTCAAGGTCATTTGATTGATAGTTGATTTTCAGTCAATTGATCAAAAGTCAATTGTACATTGAAAAGTCAAACTTTGACTTTTTGGTCAAAATCAAGTGTCAAAGATCACAATTCATCAAAACATGTCAAAATATGAAAATTGTTTATCAAGAAATCAAAAAGTCAAGATTTCATTTTGAAAAGTCAAAGTTTCCAAACTTAGAAATTTTTCTAAGTGTTGAAAACTTCATAATTTTTTCACAACTTTGAGCCAATTTTTCACCATGATGCAAGATGATTCAAAGGAAACTTTCAACATGAAAGTTGTAGATCTCAATGAGATCTAAAACTTTTCTTTTCACAACTCCTCCTAGAAATGCTTGGATCTCAAGTTATTAATCCATGAAGTCATGGTCATGAAACAAAAACACTTAGTGAAATTTTGAGCATCTTTGGTCAGGATATTGACCTAACTTCTGGGCCAAGTTTCATATAGTTCCATTTGGATTTTGAAAACGTTATTCAAATAGGGGTTGTATAGCACATTACAAGCTTTCCAAAATGTCCAAGAACTCCTTGAGATCATTTGTGATCAAGGTGAATCGAAGGCTAGAAGTTAGGGTTTCAAGTTGTTTGGCAAGGCAAAATTTGTGATGCAACCTGAACCAAATCCATAGCCATGCTGCATAATATTCACTTTGCAGACCTCAAACTTGTTTTTCACTTCTTAATTTAATGTTTACACAACTGATTGATGAACTGTCCAATTGAATCAAGCATTGTCCAAAGCATTTTTCCATTTTAGGGAGAAAGTCACGAGTTCCATTCTTGTAAAGCAAGCTTTATGCACAAAGTCAGCTTCTTGAGCTCCTAACTTGTTCTCTTTAAGCACACTCCATCCATAAAGTCAGAAGAAAGCTTGTTAAAAGTCCAACCACTCTACAATAGCAAGTACAAAGGCATGGAAACTTGTTTTGTAAAGAAAATCACATGTTGAGCTTAAACATGTAAATTCAAATTCTGACTTGTTGTAGCACACAGAACATTTTGCTTATAAATAGAGACACTATTTGCATCAAAAAACATGCATACAAAAGCCCTAAAACTCCCTAGAACTCAGAATTGTATCACCAAACACCATTGTTGCACATTCTAACCAAAAACTTGAAACTCACATTTCCCTCGTGCGTTTTCAAGCCTTTTGGTTCCTAAAGCTTCTAAACATCAAATACAACTCATCCCTGACCCTGTTCATAACTGTAACTCCATTTTCATCAACCTCCATAACCAAAAACAGAGCTCTGCAAGTTGACTTCTCCAGAACTCCTCAGCCACTTTCAGCTCAAGCCAAACATCACATTAGCTTCCTAGGAACTTGAGGAAGCTAACCCAATCACTGGAACTCATCAAAAGCTTCTGAAACTCAAAACACGATACCCTCTTGCAAGGTGAGTTTTCTGACTTTTGAACTATTCATATATGCATTGTTAGGCTTGCATTTGTGAAGATAGAATGTAGACATCATTGCCTTGAAGCTAACCATGTCCATAGTTTTCATTTATGTTGCTTGAGCTTAGAGAATTTTAAGATTGAAGTTTCTGGAAAAGTTAGGATTCAGATTAGGGCCAATAAAATTCATGTTTGTCTTTGATCTATAGTTTTAAAGCTTTACATTTCTGAAATCGTGAGGAAATTTGCCACAAGATTCATGTTTACACTTTTGCAAATGGATGAGAAATGAACAAGATACAGGTGGTCTGGCTAGGCGCGAGGTTGAAGATGAAGTTGTCTTCAGGAAGCAGTTTCTAATATATATTTATGTTTTTATTATATATGCGGATGAAACAGGACACCCCAGTGGTACAAGAAGCGTGCGCGTATTAGAAGGTCCTGGGTTCGAGCCCCAGCGAGACCTTTTGCAATTTTCACAATTTTTTCATTTTTTCTTTTTTGTTGAATCAGGCGCCTGGGCCAGCAGAGTCATTGGGTCCAACTTTGTTTTGCTAATACTCACCCCCTGTTTACTCTTTGCATACATGCCTAAAATATTTTTATACAATTATTTTTATTTAATCATTTTTATTTAAACATCAAAAAATAAAAAATAAATCATAACAGATTCTTGACTTAGGTTTTAAATTAATTAATTTATTTTCATAAATTAAATTAATTTTATTTAATCACACTTAGGTTTATTTTATTAATTAGTTTGTAAATTTAATTAGAACTAGGTTTTTTTTATTATTATTTTTACACTATAAAAAATATTTTCCTAAAACAAAACTCAAAATTTATTTTTCTTAAAATATTTAGAATATTTTAGTATTTAATTTATTTTCATAAATTAATCAATCACACTTTATTTTCACTTTAATTAAATTTGTAAATACAAATAAATTCTAATTTCTTTACCTTAAAAATTTCAATTTCTTTTCTCAAATAAAAAAAAACAAACAAAAACATTTTCTTTCTTAAAATATTTAGAACTTTGTTAGGGTTTACTACACTAGCCCCTTTTCCACCTTTGCTCATTTATTCACTCTTTTACATTATTTTGTGACTATACATTTGTTGTAAAAATTTGTAATAGTAATTTAGGGTTTATGGCTTTCATCCCCATTCATAAATTTGTACCCTCATCTCCTAAGGTGTTGTAATAGCATAGGACATTTAAATTTTGTAACTTACCGCTTTCAATATTATTGCTAGTAATTAGGGTTTGTATGGAAAGATTAAAACCAACAAATAGCAAACTCTACTCAAGACAAATCAAGCATGTAAACCAATACACTTGCACACTTACACCCTTAGGGTAAATCCACTTTGTTGCCTTATAAAATGGCCATATTATGCATGCGAGGTGTCTTAGAAAAAGTAATCAAAAAATACAAGATCATAGTCCCTCGATGACGCTATCAAAGTTGCCTTTCAAAAATGATCTTAGTCCCTTAAAGAAAATTCTAAGATATGTTACAACATTGCTAATCGTGGTTATACGATGACCCTTGCCTGTCCCTTTTGCATCCAAAGATAGGGTTATTTACCAAATCAATGGTAAGATAACAATTTCAAAGGAAAGAGGAAATAAACATGAAAGACTTTTGAGTAGGTAGAATGTTCCTAGTTGCTTTCTCATTTTCAAACCAAAACATCCTTGCTATTTTCAAAACAAACACCAACACTTTCAAAAACATCTTTCAAACTTGAAAACATTTTAAAAAGATCAACACTTTGTATACATTCTTACGGACGAGAATCATTGCAAAGTTTGCCTAAACGATGGCGCCTTTTCAAAATACTTTCAAAAAAACCACACAAAGCATATTTTAAAACAAAAGCAAGTGATCTAGCAAGTAACTTAGAGCCCATAGATAACTATGGATGAAAAGGGTGTTAATACCTTCCCTTTTCATAATCAACCCCCCGAACTCAAGAAATAATCTCAAAGGTCTTTCCTGTTCTTTTAAGCCTTTCCTTTTGGATAAAAGAAAAGTCGGTGGCGACTCTTGCTAACTGCAACATTTGCGATCAAACGTAAAATTACCAAGTCAGTTCTCCCAACGTATTACAGCTTCAATGATCTATGGAGTTAGCAGAAATGGCAGGAACGGTATAGGATACAAAGGTAAAGTATCCCAACCTTAGAAAGTTAAGGATTTGGTTATTAAACGCACTCCTATGAATTTTCACTTTACTTATGGGCACACACATGATTTAAAGTATACTAGTAATGATTTCTCTGCTAAACTAAAATTCAAACAGAATTTTGGCAACTCTAACAAATAAGGACCCAAAAAGATATGGGTACCTAAGGATAAAATTATCTATGTTGCAGATATCTTTGACAACAAGACTGAAACACCAATCCTGGTACCTAGACTCTGGATGCTCTCGACACATGAAGAGAAGAAAGCATATGTTCCAAATTATGGAGCTTAAATCTGGAGGCTACGTAGGTTTCAGAGGCAATCAGAAGGGGAATATCATTGGCTCTGGAACAATTGGTAACAATAATCTTCCCTTTATTACTAATGTTCTATTAGTTGATGGGTTAATGCATAACTTGTTATCCATAAGTCAATTAAGTGATAACGGTTATGATATAATATTTAATCAAAAGTCCTGTAAAGCAGTTAGTCAAAAAGACAAATCTATCATATTTAGTGGAAAGAGAAATAAAAACATTTACAAAAAAAAACATTCTGAACTGAAAAGTCAGAATGTAAAATGCCTATTGTCTATTAACGATGAACAATGGGTCTGACACAAAAGATTGGGGCATGTTAGCATGAGAAGAATATCTCAGATTAAAAAACTCAATCTGGTCAGAGGACTTCCTAACCTGAAGTTCAGCTCAGATGCTCTGTGTGAAGCATGTCAGAAAGGCAAGTTTGCAAAACCCTCTTTTAAAGTAAAAAATGTTATTTCTACCTCTAGACCATTAAAACTTATGCATATAGATCTATTCGGACCAGTGAAAACTGCATCCATTAGTGGCAAGAAGTATGGATTAGTGATCGTAGATGACTATAGCAGATGGACATGGGTAAAGTTCTTAAGACATAAGGACGAGTCAAACTCTGTGTTCTTTGCCTTCTGTAACCAAGTCCAAAACGAAAAAGATCTTAGAATTGTTAGAGTCAGAAGTCATCATGGTGGAGAATTTGAAAACAAAAAATTTGAACTATTTTTCAATGAGAATGGCATCTCTCGTGATTTCTCTTGTCCTAGAAATCCCCAACAAAATGGAGTTGTAGAACGAAAGAACAAAACTTTACAAGAAATGGCCAAAACCATTATCAACGAGACTAACATTGCTAAGAACTTCTAGGCAGAAGCAATTAACACAACGTGTTACATTCAGAATAGAATCTCCATAAGACCTATTCTTGAGAAGACTCCATATGAACTATGGAAGAACAGAAAGCCCAACATTTCGTATTTCCATCCATTTGGATGTCTTTGTTTTATTCTTAACACTAAAGAACATCTGAACAAGTTTGATTCTAAAGCACAAAAGTGTATTATGTTAGGATACTCTGAACGCTCAAGAGGCTACAAAGTATACAACACAAACACAAATTGTAGAAGAGTCAATTATTGTTAGATTTGATGATAAGCTTGGCTCTGAAAAGTCAAAGCAAGATAAATCTTTTGCAGATATAGAAGTCCAATTTACAGGTACTAAAACATTGCATCAGAAGTTTCTCATAAAGAATCACAGACAACACCAAAATAAGATGTCACAAATACTACAACAACCTCTGAAGAACCTCTCCAGAAAAGACAATCCAGAAGCATCTTAGCTCATCCTGAAGACAAAATTCTGGGAAAGAAAGAAGACCCAATCAGAACAAGATCCACATTCAAAACTCTGAAGAATGTCTCATGGGATTAGTGTCTCTGATTGAGCTAACTTCCATTGATGAAGCTCTCCTAGACAATGATTGGATACTTTCAATGTAGGAGGAATTAAACCAATTCACCAGAAATGATGTGTGGGATCTGGTTCCCAAACCAAAAGGGTTCAACATCATTAGAATCAAATGGGTATTCAAAAACAAGCTGAACAAACAAGGAGAAGTCATCAGAAACAAAACACAGCTGGTTACATAAGGTTATAGTTAGCAAGAGGAGATAGACTATACATAAACCTTTTCTCCAGTCGCCAGGTTAGAATCTATCAGACTTTTAATTTCTTTTGCTGTAAATAATGGCATCACTCTCTATCAGATGGATGTCAAAAGTGCATTCTTAAATGGATACATTGATGAAGAAGTTTATGTGCACCAACCCCCTAGTTTAGAAAATTCAAAACATTCAGAGTATGTTTTTAAACTAAAGAAATGACTATATGGTCTGAAACAAGCTCCCAGAGCTTGGTATGAAAGACTAAGTAGTTTTCTGCTAGAAAATGATTTTACTGGAGGGAAAGTGGACACAACCTTATCCTGTAAGCCATTTAAAAATGATATTATATTTGTCAAATTTATGTAGATGATATTATTTTTAGATATACTAAAGCCTCTCTGGGAAGAAAATTTGTTAAGTCCATGCAGGAAGAGTTTGAAATGAGCTTAATGGGAGAACTCAAGTTCTTTCTGGGCATTCAGATTAAATGTTTCTCAAAAACGTGCTTTCACTGGAATAGAAGATGAATCCGTGAATCACTCTTTTTTTTTAAATGTAATGTTGCAAAACTTATTTGGCGGAATATTGCGTAGTGGATCAGTTTTTAGAATTGTTTGGAGGATGATTCGAAAGGGAGTTTTGTGATTTGGTACAAGTACTGCAAGTCTAAAAAGGTGAAGAAGGGAAAAGAAGATTGCATATGGATGGCTATTACCTGGAATATTTGGATTCTAAGAAACAAAATTATTTTCCGTAACGATAGTTGCAATGTCCTTGATATCGTTTGGAACATTAAGGCTACTGTTTGAATATGGTCTAGGTTGGGTGAAATTACTCATCCCAATTGTAACTTTTAGGAGTTTAGCAAAGATACTTTGTTCTTCTTATCTTAGGTTCAATTGGTCGGTAATTTCTCTTTTTGGCGAGTTGTTCTGCTCGGTTCATTGTGTATTCAGGTTGACGAACCCTTAGTGCTCTTTTTCTAATATATCTTACTTACACAACAAAATTATCGATTTTAATCCCTTCATTTTAAAAATTGACTTTTATAGTCTCTTTATTTATTTATTTTTTTGGGATTTTAGTCCCTTTCATATCATTCTATAACAAATGGTCCATAACTATGGCCAACAAATGGACTTGAGTCAATCTATTATTGGGTCATGAGAAGAGCTATTGGACGACCAAAAAAGAACCGTAACAAAGTAAATGATGAGCCTAAAAACACAAATACTTTGTTTTGAACTCTTCAAACACCAAAATGCCAAAAATACGAAAATATGAAACATAACAAACAAATATATGAAGATAAAAGAGCGTTGAGAGAATAATACAAAAAATTAATGTATTTCAAAATTATAAATCTTAATGATTTATCATAATATTTTAGTTTCACTATATATGTAATTTCTTCAAAGTCATATTACCTCAGAGTACATTATAGAGAAAAATTATTATTATAATTACGATCTTTCACAAAAGTGAGTTAAAAAATCAACTTTTGTTAATTATTAATTCCCTTTTTTTCTTGTATGCATGAATTATAAATTAAATTGAAATGAAAGAAAGAATTAAAAAGGAAGAAAGAATTAAAAAGGCAGAACGTGATTATTTATATTTGTTACATATATTTATTTTGGAGTAACATAACAAGTAGTAATTCAACTAGCATAGGTACAAACACACATCTTTATACCATTAGGATAATCAAAACAAATCCCATCAGGTTCTCTATCTCGATATTGAACCTCACATTTTGCATCGCATTCAGGTTTACCACCATTGCATGATCCCAGTGTAATGCTACATCTTTGCTTGTGTTTGGAATTATCAATATTGTAAGTACATGTGCATAGGTTGTAATCATCACAATACCACGATATATTACCATCGGTTGGTAGAGAATTACAATAATTCTCACAGTTTCGTACATTGCAATACTCATTTGCTAATGTGCAGAACCCTGCTTCTACTGTTAATTGCACTATATATCATCATGTAAAATAAATTATATTAATTTCAAAATATAAATAATAGCTTAATGGTTTGAGAGACTAGTTATTACCTGCTGCAATTGATGCTACCATGACAAACAAAATCAAAGAGTTAGCCATTTAGATGTTGAATACAGACAACAAAAGATATTTGGTATCTCTCTGTCTATATCTTTCTCAATTTATACTGCTGTCTCAAGGATTAAACAACTCAACTTTTCTTTCAAATATATTATTAAATTAAAAGAGGTTTAGATATTCCATATATATTTGGATTTTTAGTAATATATTAAATTTTTGTTCAAGATAAGAATGAGGATGGTGAAAAAATTATTACTAATAAATTTTTGTTCAAGATAAGAATGAGGATGGTGAAAAAATTATTACTAATATATATGATTTCTATAAATAAATATTTGACTAATATATATGAATGTATACATCCAGAACAATCAATTATAATTATCAAATAAATATTAAAAGTTTTGTTCAAGATAAGAATATGGTGAAAAAATTATGATTCATAAAAATTATGGAAAATTTAACTTGGAATTCATTATAGAAATCAAAGTTCCTTATATGAGTTTATACAATAAATTAAGCAGTTAATATTATTAAATCGAATATTTAGTGTCTAATGTTTGAACTTAAAATTCTCTCAAGTCACCTCTTCTTCATTTCATTCAGTTTACTTTGAAGTATAAATTTTTTTTTTTTTGGATTTTGTCCCTCTATTTTCTTTTAAGAAATAATTTTTTTTCTTTCAATTAAAATTGTCTGTTTTTTTTAGTGAAACATTACTTATGAGGAAGAGTTTGTAAGTGATCGTGTAGTTGTTTAATTCTTGAGAATTTGGTACTTTTGGGAAATTGAGATTGATTCATAAGATAAATCGGTCACAAAATTTATGTATTGGTTTCTTGAGCTTTGTCGAAAAAAGCTCTATTTGATTATTGAGATAAGCCTAAAAATTTCTAAGCGATTTGTTAGCTTAGCCTAGATTAAAAGATATCTTTGGTTGGAGATAATCCTGTAAAATCTCAAGATTATGTTGTATTAATGTTTGTGGGCATAACATGTAAAAGCTCAAAGTTTATAGTAAAAATCTCAAGAAGATCTTTTGAGGACAATGTCGCGGTGCGAACAATAATCGGGCGTTCGAACTCTCAAAACACAGAAGAGTCACCACCGAAGTTTATTTTTGAAAGGGAAAACATCAATAAATCCTAAAAGAACGGGAAAAAAGGTCGTTGCAACCAAATTCAAATTCGGGAGTCGGTTATGGGAGGGAAAGGTATTAACATCTCTCACATCAGTTGTACTCAATAAGAACCATTTAGTTAATTTTGTAAATAAGTGTTAGTATGGTGTGATTTGTTTTCTTCTAATTAATATTATGTGTTTATAAAAAGAAATAAAGGACTAAAAAGAGGTTTTTATTTATGGTGTTTGACAAGATTGCTCTAACGTAACCTCAGGTGCGATGAATAACTCAAAGCTACGTAGTTCTTAGCAAGAAAATAAATGTTTTTTTGAAGTTTTATTATAATGCTTGACAAAACGTTAAATCTCACTCCTACGTATCCTCTGGTGCGATGAGGAATTCAAATCTACGTAGTTTCGAACAGAAAAGAACTATTGTTGGTTGATTTTAGTGAACAATGTTTAGGTCTCATTCTAGTGCTTAAACATTGATTATTTCTCGCGTATGGGAGGCTGAAGTGTTTTTTTGTATCGCTTTGGAATGGATCTGTCATACCCTAAATTTGTCCTATCAATTTCGTTGATCGCGTTACCATTATGTTACCGAATCTCTACTTATTTTGGTCAATTTGTTTCTAAAAATGAGCATACGAGGGGGTTTAAAACCAATAAGAGGGAGGTTTAAAGCCCATAAGAGAGATGCATTTTAGTAAACAGTTATTATACTGGCCCAATAAACTGGATGATCCATTTCAAGGGGGTATGATCAATTAGGCCTTGCCAAGTCATTACCATGCTTTTATAAAAGGCCCACTAAGGGTTAACATGTTTTTAGCAAGGGAAGGGGGTGCGATTGGTTTGGTCATTTGGTCTCCTCAATGAAATTATTGGGGCTTTTTTAAGGCCCGTAATTCATTTTTCGGAAGCCCATTTTGGCTGGCTAAAGACAATATTTATTTAAATATTATTTCTTTTTTTATTAAATCTGATTGACTAATTATGTCTTTGTTAATTATTAATTTATTAAATCTCAAATTATTATTATTATTATTATTATTATTATTATTATTATTATTATTGTTTTGATTAATTTTGACCAAAGTCAGCATAAGGGTTTTGAAACCCTAATTATCCAAGCCCAAACAAGTATTGTTCAGATCCAAACAAAAGTAACGAATACAGAGCTAAAATGAAATAAAATCAATTTCAATCATATCTTTACATAATAATTTATACAAAATTATCCAGATCTTACAATATAGAATCAATTACACAAATCAAATCCCTAAAACGGAATAAAATCTTCTAATTCCTAACAGATTACAAATAGTAACAATAATCATAAAATATTTTCCTAATCTGTCTAAAACCTAAAACTATAAATAAAACCTAAGAAAATTCTAAGAGAGAGGAAGAAATTTAGATAAACGCAGTTGAAAGAAAGGAGAAGGAAAGAATTTTAGGGCTTCAAAATCTGAAACCCTAAAAGTCTTCGCCGCACCGCCACTACAGTGCCACCACTTTGGTACCTGTGAACAAAAGAAGAAGAAGAAGTAAGAGATGAGAAGGAGGATTCATGAAATCAAATATATGAATGATATCACGACATGAGAGGTAACACGATTCACTTATCTTTAGGGCTCTTAATTTTTATTGTGATGTTTGCATGATTGATGTTTGCGTGTTGTGTTTCTGGAAAATTTTAGGTTTTTAGGGTTAGGGTTCTAACCTAGGGTAAGGGTTCTTAGATCATAGGGTTAGGTTTTTTAGGGTTCTTTGAAGATCAGGGTTAGGGTTCTTCATTTTTGGGTGTTCTGGGTTTTTGGACAATTAGGGTTCATCACAAACCCTTAGGTTTCTTAGGGTTCTACAAACCCAGATGAAGATTCACATCAAAGGGTTTGAATGTTTGAAGTTTCTGGTTGAATATCAACTGAAAAACTGGGGCAAAGGGGTGGTTGATGGTGGCAAAAGGTGGACGGTGCGACCAGGATAATTTTTGGCCGTCTGAATTCTAAAGAGAGGTCAAAGCCTCTATCTCTAGGTTTTTGTTTAGTGAAGAGAGGGAATTGTAGAGAGAGACGGGAAGAGAAAAAAATGAATAAAATGACAAAGGATGAAATATATAACCCCTCCCTAATTCTATGTCCACGCGCCTAGAAACCTTACCATGTGCTCCCCGCCACAACCTTCAGATCATCATCAAACGCTCTTGATTCGCACACCCATTGTAACAACGTGATCTCTCTCACACTCTGCCTAAACGAACCCCATGTTGCTTTGGGCCTAAGCCCATGATATTCACCCCCCCTATTCTGTTATTTTTGCTATGTCAATGTAATTCATAACCTCCTAACGCTATTGGGCCAAGTCTAACATCTTGCTTTCAAATTGAATGAAGAGAAAGAAAATGAAGAGCCATGTTGCGGGGGCCCCTCTGTTAGTGTGATGATGTTGTTTTTTATCAAAAAGTGAAGAAAAAAATGTGTGGAGAGAGAGTATGATAGGAGCTGTCATTACCTTTAGCTCACAAATTCTTAGAAAGGTGTTTCTTATTTTTTGTAAGCCTATACAATGATGCATGCATGCAACACCTTGTGTGGATAAGCTGAGTAATATGCGTATGCATGCTTAGAAGTCCACACTAAACGCATTTTGATGCCCACAAATTACAACCAACCTCAATAATGCAAATCTAACCAATATTGCAAGATAAAATTTCATGATGAACATCACTTCTCAGCTGGCTTAGCATGCTTACAACTTGATGCATAAAGAATCGATTAATAAGCTCTTGGATTCAAATGAAAGACCATGGAAAAATGAATAAGTTTGTTGTTGATCACCACTTGAAATGAGGTTTGGAACAAAGTGTAAAATGGCCTCAAAGTCAAGCCCTTGAACTGACCAAGAGATCTTTAAAAATCTCTAAGTTCTGATGAATTTACATCCTTGGCATCATGTGTTCTACCAATCATAACTTCCATGGTTCTTGCTTAAATTTTGAGTTCTTCATATCCATGTGTAGCTCATAAGAAGTTGAATAACTTTGTAGATAGTCACAACTTGAAGTGCTGCTTGGAAACACATATATTTTACCTTCAAAGGTAACTACTTCGTCATCTTGAAATTGATCAAAATTTCACCAAGTGTCCAATATTCAAAGCTTAATGAATCTATGACTTCTTATATATAATGATTTTTGTTTTTTATATATATTTTAAAAAACTATATATATTTAGTGTGTATATGTATAGTATTGACTGATTTTTAAAAAAAAATTAAATTAACAAAACAATATAATATATATATATATATATATATATATATATATATATATATATATATATATATATATATATATATATATATATATATATATATATATATATATATATATATATATATATATATATATATATATATATATATATATATATATATATATATATATATATATATATATATATATATATATATATATATATATATATATATATATATATATATATATATATATATATATATATATATATATAATCTAAGAAATATATATTTTTATAAAAATAGTATGTTTAGTATTATAAACTTGTAAAAGTAGTATATGATTTTTAAAAACAGTATGTTTAGAATTTTGATGTTTAGTATTTTTAGTATTTTTAAAATATAAATATTAAAAATAGTATGTGTAGTATTTTTATATTGATTCTTTTAATTATGTTTGAATTTTAATTATATTATAATTATATTTATTCTATTAGTTATATCTTAATTACATTTATTTTTTTATATAAATTATACATTTTGTCAGGGGTTTAACCCCAAGCAAATGAAAAACACATATATTTTTCCAGGGACTTAACCCAAGCAAATGGAAAAGGCATACATTTTGCCAGAGGCTTATCCCCAAGCAAAATTTTTGACGCACTGAACCATTAGCTGCACTACTAGCCTGCGTCTACGTCTGCATGTTGCAGACTTGAAAATTCTGATTGCATTTTGCGAGAGGGTTAGCCCCTGGAAAATAGACGACGTGGAAAGCCCCTCGCAAAATAATTTATGAACCCTTGTTTTCCTAAGGGAGCAGTCCCCTTGTAAAATTTGCATTTGTGTCGGGTTTTTTCCACATGTAAGGGGATTATCCCCTGGCAAATTGCGATTTTTTTAGTAGTATCATCATGTTGTGAATGATGCATGAATTATATATTTGTGGTGTTGGAAATTTAGGGAAAACATGAATTATTCAGAATAAAAGAAATTTTTAAAAATTGACCAAAACAATCAGGATGGGTCGACCTATAGATCGTATGTGTCGACACATATGTTAAATTTAAGTTGTATGTGGACCGAAACAAGTCATAGGTTACAGGCTTTAAAATAATAGAAAATATGCCGACCTATAATTGTATGTGTCGACAAATAAAATAAGAATTTCTACAATTTCAGAAATGCTTCAGTATGTGTTGACATATGCAATGCATGTGTCGACCTAAGCCTTTAAGAGGCTACAGGCTTTAAAGTTGAGTTGCATGTGTCAACCTGAAAACCGTATGTGTTGACACATGAAAAAAAATTATGCAAAAACTTGTTTTTAATGCCTTGGATCAATTTCGAATTGCTTTTTAATTATTCCTAATACCTCTAATATAGAGGAGTGCCACAAGACATAGAGATACCGTCCAATCTATAGAACAGCTGGTTTTTCCCAATTTTGACATCATGCAAAACATCTAATGACGAACTGCATTTCTTGTATTTATTGAAAGCTCCCCATGACTTTGTGCTTCTCAACTTCGTCTCACGTATGCTTCTCCCCCTTTGACAACATCAAAAAATAAAATAGAAAGCCATGAGAAGTATCATTGTTCCATAACAATACATAAATATCATCCAGAGGCTCTTTTGCATAAAAGAGCCACAATCACATATTCCCATATATATGTAATGATGTAAAATTTTAAATAACCGGAAAACAACATTACAACAAATGTAATGTAATGCACAAAGAATAAACAAGCAGGAAATAGAAAATATGTCAAGTTGCTTTTATAGTGTCACGATCAAGTAACACATCATAGTGGTACTCATGATGCCGCACACACATGTGCCTAGCATAGCGACAAGAATATGTCTCTACTAAAACTAAAATGAAGACGTTTGTCATACCATGTAGCCAAGACAACAAGAAACACGTATTGAAAATATCATGCATAGAAATATCCCGAGCACAAGTGCAAGAAATAAAGAATATACAAAAAACACATGCTTCCACAACAAGAACAAACTTATACAAATGTGAAAGAATTAATACATGAATTCATTATAAGCATATATATTAAGAACACACAATGGTTATTAATCGGAAAATTTTGGAAATGAATATTCATGGTTTTCATCATTTGAAAGAATATCAAGCATTTTTGGAAACGAACACGTAATCATGCATTCAGACAAATCTTACTTTCAAGGAGAAATTAAAATGGTATTACCTCACTCTTGATGAAATTGAAGTTTCCCTTACATGATATGAAATACTGAAACAAAACGTTAGAGTGAAAATATAGAGTGCAAGCAATAGGATAGAATTAAGCAATATTGGAGATATCAATGATCCCCAATTCCCCATGTATGTTGATAAAAGGTTCGGTTGCGAGAGGTTTAGTGAAAATATCGGCAAGTTAATTGTTACTATCAACATTCTCAAACACAACATCCCTTTATTCAACATGATCGTGAAGGAAGTGGTGATGTATCTCAATATGTTTAGTGCAAGAATGTATTATAGGATTTTTGGTTAGATTAATGGCACTAGTGTTTTCGTACATGATAGAAATACACGAAATTTTAATACCAAAATCGAGTAGTTATTTCTTAAGCCATAAAATGTAAGCACAATAACTATCGGCTGCCACATATTCCGACTCGGCCATTGACAAAGAAATAGAAACTTACTTTTTGCTATGCCAACTAATCAAGGATTTTGAAATAATGTGACAAGTTCCCCTAGTACTTTTCCTATTCAATTTGCAACCTGCAAAATCAGAATCGGATTAACCAACCAAGCTACAATAATTTCCTTTGGAATACCAAAGTCCAAATTTAGAAATACCAATAAGGTATCTAAGAATCTACTTAACCACTTTTAAGTGTGATTCCTTAAGAACGGATTGATATCATGCACACATACAAACACTAAACATAATGTCGGGCCTAGATGCGGTAAGATAAAGAAGAGATCCAATCATAGCTCTATACCTTTTTACCTTTGATCGGTCACCATTTGTACTCTATTTTCAGCAATCAGTCGGTAAAAATTATATCATTTTGGTAACACAATGTTCCATCTTTTATCGTTCTTAGTATTTTATTTTAGTTTTCATGGTAAGTTGTTTTGCATTGCATTGATTTGGGAATGCATGTCAATTATGGTGCTTTTGATGTTTGGTTTGATAGTGTTAATGTCTCATGTACACGCGAGAAAATCTGAGTAACTGATGCAAAGCCGGAGGATATTCCATGGAAGTTAAAAGTGCAAGAACAGAAGCCTGACACGGGTGCCCGTGTCACCTGGCACGGCCCGTGTCAGGGTGTGCATATGAAGAGCACGAGAGGATAAAAATAGAAGGCTGACATAGGTGCCCGTGTTTCCTGACACGACCCGTGTTGGTAGGCGCGAGAAAAAAATCATATTTTCATTCACTTAAATGGTTGAACTCATTAAGGGTAGTTTTGAGTTTCTACACGACTGTGTTGTGACATGATACTATTTAGACCTAGTTTTGAGAATCATTTGGATTATCTTTGATCATAGAGAAGAGAGAATTACACAAGAAAGAGAGCAAGCAAGGGTTTCAAGGAGGAACGACCTTCAAGGGAAATTGCAATTAAAGATCAATGGAAACGATAAATATTTGTAATGTCTACACTTTGTTTTGTAAGCCTTATGAATATTATGAGAAGCTAAACACCCCAATTCTAGGGGGTGTCTCTGAATTGCGAATGTTATGTGTTAGAACATAGTTTGATTATACAACCCTTGTAAGAGTTTTGATGATAACAAAATCAAAGAACATTTATGCTCCCTAAAATTATATACTATTTTGTAGAGAAGTTCTGATGGAAGAAGATCAGAAGATAGTTACAAAGTTGTTTCTGCTGTGATTGTAAACATCTCTCAAAAAGTTCTAATGGAAGAAGAGCAGAAGATACGCTAAAACGATGTTTCAATTATGATTTTAAAACTCTTTGAAAGAAGTTCTAACGCTGCAAACAAAATTTCATGGCTCTGATCTCCAAAGTTCTGAAGCAAGCAGCAACAGATACTTCAATATTCTGAAGCGTTACAAATCAAATATTTCCATTTCAAGAGTAACGGCTGGAAGGGAACAAGGATCTTTATTTTTAGAAAGCGCCTTAATTGTTATTGATCAAGTTTTCAAATTCTCATCCATGCTTCTCCTATTTAAACAAGCCTTGAGGATAAATCATTTACGATTTTACACACACACAACAACGCTGATATCATCTTTCATCCTCAAACGTTCAACATTCAAACTTTGTGTAAAACATCACTGTCTTGTGATACTGTTTAATTAGAAACACTACTGTACACTTTTATTCATACATTGTTTAGAGATATTCCTTGAGAAAAACCAGGTTGTGGTTACACTCAAGAAGACTTTGGCATTTGTCAAAGTAGATTTGTAATCAAGATTTATTAATGGATTAAGACCTTGTTGGAGAGAGGCGAAATCACCTTAATGGGTGGACTGAAGTAGTTTGAGTTCAAACGAACCCGGATAAAAATTAACATGTTATTTTCATTAAGGTTTAAGATCTCAATTCAACCCCCCCTTCTTGTGTTTTTCCATTCTACAATTGGTATCAGAGCCTGGTTCTGACTACAAGCATTTAACTGTGTTAGTAAAAGATCCAAGCTAAGAAAAACACTATGGTGGGATCAAGTCAGAACATCAGCAATGACTACCATGATGAGAGAGACAGAATCAGCGGAAAACCTCCAATCTTTGATGGAGAGAACTTTGATTAATGGAAAGACATAATTGAATGTTTTTTTCTGGCTTATGATGTTGATCTCTGGGATATGGTGATTGATGGGTGTGATCGGTGGATCTGGAACTGACTGTTTAACGCTGGTTCGCGAAATGTCGCGGTAAGCAAGAGTCGCCACCGTCTTTTATTTTCTCCAAATGGAAAGGACAAAAGCACAGAAAAATTCCTTAAAGAGATTGCTCTCGGTTCGGGAGGTAGGTTATAGAAAGGGAAGGTGTTAGCACCCTTTCTATCCATGGTTATCCATGGGCTCTTAGATACTTGCTCACTTGTGTTTTCAAAAATGGTTTGTTTGCTTTTCAACTGTGGGTTTAAAAAGTTTCTTTGAAAATTCCAGTTCGACTCTTGTATCAGTCCTCAAGAGTGTTTGAAAAATTGCTTTCGAAAGCTTTTTGAAAATGTGTTGGTGTGAAAAGTATTTTGTTTTGTTTTGAAATTTAGAGCAAGTATCTAGAGTCGTCTACCTACCCTAAGGAATTCGTCTGTGTAAATGTCCTTTAAAGTAGTGCCATCCCACCATTGAGAGGTAGGTAGCACCACCGTTGGAGGTGTTCGGGTCAATTCGAGGTTCGGGACATGGTGATCACCAGAGCAATGGGAAGACACCTTAGAAGCTACCCTCATGCCAGGTTCCCGGATCATGAGGACTTACTAAGACATCCTCTACTCGACGATCACCTTTCGAGGCAAGGCAACAGTGAGGCGTACCCTAAGGGTGGTGTGTGCGATTCGTGTGTCAGATTCATTTGTATTTGTCTTGTCATGTTATTGGTGTTCTACGCGTTTGATTTTATTTTGGTCATACATTCTTTCATGTCATTTGATTAACAGTTAAAAAGTTGCGAGGAAAAGTAAATCTAAAGCTATTACAAATGGCGCGGGTCCACATCGCCAAAATTAACCAGGACCCGATTTGACAGAAAAAATAAATAGACAAAGTAAATAAAAAAAATTGAAAAGTGCGAGAAGTAATTTACATGGCTTCGGGAGAGGTACATAATTATTTAAACGGAATAAAACAATATGCGAATTAATGAGAGATTAGGAACGAAACGAGGGCGTTGGACCCTTTTGCAAAAATTGAATTAACGCTGAATTAATAAATTAAAAAGAAAGTAAGAATTTGTTTTTTTGGTATTTTATGGTTTTTTTAAGATTTAATATGAAAAGGGAGAATTAATTAAAATCAAAATAAGATGCAAACCCTAATTCTAGTTATTTTTTAATTTATTAAGAAATATGTTGAATTTTAACCTAATTTAAACCTAATTTTTTATATGCAATTTAATTCATGAAAATAAATATTTAATTATTTTAATTATTATAAAAGAAAAATAAAAAGGATGAACAATTGTTAATTAAACCCTAGTTCTACATTTTTTAGATTTATTATTAAAAGAATTAAAGTTAACACCTAATTTAAAACTAATTTTATTTACATGCAAATTTATTTATGAAAATACTACAAATAAAAATTATTTATTGTTTTAATTCTTTTCTGATTTTTATGATGTTTTTGTATTTAATAAATTAATTAAACAAGTAATAATTAAAATAAAAATAGAATTAAAAAATAAAGAAAGCAAAAATTATGCAAACCTAGGGGGTGGTAGTCCCCAAAGTGGAGGTATGATTATGGAAATTCTGGCCCAACAACCTTGGCCTGTTTGACTGTGGCCAGACACGTGCATGTGCGTTGACTTAACCTCATGGTGTTCCTCCAATCTGTAGCCCTTGGATTGCTCTCAGCGTACGCGTGGCATGCTGGATAGAGGGACGTATCATGGACCACAACATTATGCCGACATATGAACGTAAATTGGGAAAAAACAAATGGAAAGGGTGAAGACCTGGGATCGAACCCAGGTCATTCACTTTACTAACAACTTCATTTGCCACTGAGCCACTACGTATGCGTTTAATATATAATAGTTAATAAACATTATAAAAGAAAAGAAAGTTAGTGGCCCCCAACGCGCGCGAAATTTGAACTGGCCTATCACGTCTTGCCACGATATCGTCTTCTTCACTATTCCTGAAACATAAAACATTAAGCCACGGTTTTATACGCGTTCTGTTAGGTATGCTTTGGAAAAATAACGACTAGCCCTCTGACGCTCATAAATTGAGCGCGAGGGTTCCATTGTCCTCGTCCAAATGCGCTGGTTTGAATGGTGGTGGTCAGGGGTTCCAATTTTTCCTCGTTTCAAAATCCCTAATCTGAAGCTCTGTAAACCCTAAAAATCAAACATGGCATAATCGCGTGTAGCACATAAAAATACAATTAAATATATTGGTTAGCTTCAGAACTTCACAAGGAATGTAAATCAACAATTAAAATGCCATAAGAATGCCTATATGTCAAAACACGATCATGGATTTTTTTCTGTACAGGGGCGGTTCTTGTTACCAATTTCTTGAGCTTTGATAAATGTTTTTGATTGTAATCGCTTCTGGGCAACCTTGGCAAGCTAATGGAACAAGAATTATGCTTTGAATCGCCCTGGAAGTGAGTTTGCAGTTTTGAGTTTTTAGAGAAAAATTTCAAGTTTGATTTTCTGGTTTTTGGGCAGCTGCGTGTGTATTCTGATTAGGGTTGTGTTCCATACTTATGCAAGAGTGAATTAGGTTAAAAATATGGATCCAAATATCTTGCATTCATGATTTTGGAAATTTGATTTTCTAAGATTTTTTCCAATCTTTTTCCATGTGCTTTTTGTTCTCAACCATGCCAATCAATCCAAATCTTTCCATATTGGTACAAGCACGAAATCTTGAGAGTAAAACATGCACAAAAAGATTTAAAACTTTAGGTTAGCATTTTTCATATATTTATTTTGATTTAAATGAATTATTATAAATAAAAATTCAAATAAATAAATAAAAAATGAATAAAGACTTCCCTTTGGGCCAAGTAGTCGTGCATATGTCATGGATGATGAATTATGGAAGAAAAATGGGCCCATTAGCAATTTTAGGTCATTTGAAGTAATGTTGACTTTTCAAAATATCCAAAAATTTCCCAACTTCCACAAGGCATAACTTGCTCAATTTTTAAGCTTTTCTCATGTTCTTGGACATTTTGGAAAGGTCTTTGAGTACTCTAACCAATGTCTTTGGTCCCATGTCATTTTGATTTACCAATCTCAAGTTATGGCCTTTGACTTAAAGTCCCTTTTTGTTGACTTTTGAAAATGACCTATAATGTTGAAATTGATAACTTTTTGTGAGAGAATTTCTTGGACTTGAAGTATGAAGATGAGTTGTAGGAAATGTCTTTCTCTTCAAAATGAGCTTTGGATGGAATTTTTCTGATAATCCATGTGAAAGTTATGCCCTGGTCAATTTCAGTTGACTTTTCCAACTGTCCAAATAAGGAAACTTTTGCATCTTGATGATTTCTGAGCCAAATTTTGAGAATCATGATCAAGCATTGGTCAAATGATGTTTGTGGCTTCAAAATGATATGTTGACCAAAAATTTGAACTTTTGGCTGTCAAATGACCATTTTGCCCCTACAGTTGACTGTAGTGCAATTAGGGTTTTTGACTGTGCAATTTTGAGCTGAATGTCTTGAAACTTGATATGAGGATGCTTGACCATATTTGTAGGCATGTGAGACTTGATTGGACCTTTGGAAACTTCATTTTCTTGATCAGAACACAAACCCTAGTTTTGTCTGCTTAGAAGATCTTTGCACTGTGCAACCCTTGGGGAACTTTTGCAGTTTGACTTGGCAATTTTTCTGAAGAATATGGGAGGGCAAATTTTGGGGTACAACAGTTGCCCCTGTTCAATCTTCTTGGACCTGAGGATGCAGATTGGCTGACGTGCCTTTCGTAATCCGAGGGTAGAAGATGATTGAACACTAGAGTGCCCAGAAATTTGCGCTCACATAGTAGCAGTGATGATGGGAATGGGCTTACAGATGCCATTTGGAGATTGATGAATAGGATGATGGGCTTATAGATGCCATCTGGATGTTGATCGTGTAAGAGATTCCTTAGCGAGAACCTGCATACCTGCAAAAGAAAAATGAGTACCTGGCACGTTGCAGGAGCTGATTTTCAGATGCTTGGTGCAGATGTGTCCTGACTGGTTACAGGAGTTGAGTCTGGAGTTTCAAACGGTGATGAATGAACCAGGGGTATTCACTACCTTAGCATGAACGGTAAGAGAACCTTGGGTGACTTTAACTTCAACAACACTCGCTGAGAAAATCTTGGTAGGAATTACCATCTTCGCAGGATCGGGAAGAGAACCATAGGCCATTATAATCTGAAAGGGAGTCACCTCACTCACTGTCGGAGAGGGAACCCTAGGAAATTATAATCTGAAAGGAATTATCACCTCACTCACCGTCGGAGAGGGAACCATCTGAAAAGGAATTATCACCTCACTCACCGTCGGAGAGGGAACCATAGGAAAAGGAATTATCACCTCACTCACCGTCGGAGAGGGAACCATAGGAAAAGGAATTATCACCTCACTCACCGTCGGAGAGGGAACCATCTGAAAAGGAATTATCACCTCATTCACCGTCGGAGAGGGAACCATCTGAAAAGGAATTATCACCTCACTCACCGTCGGAGAGGGAACCATCTGAAAAGGAATTATCACCTCACTCACCGTCGGAGAGGGAACCATTAGGAAAGGAATTACCACCTCACTCACCGTCGGAGAGGGAACCGTCTGAAAAGGAATTATCACCTCACTCACCGTCGGAGAGGGAACCATCTGAAAAGGAATTATCACCTCACTCACCGTCGGAGAGGGAACCATTAGGAAAGGAATTACCACCTCACGCACCATCGGAGAGGGGACCAATAGGAAAGGAATTACCACCTCACTCACCGTCGAAGAGGGAACCATCTGAAAAGGAATTATCACCTCACTCACCGTCGGATAGGGGACCATCTGAAAAGGGATTATCACCTCACTCACCGTCGGAGAGGGAACCATCTGAAAAGGAATTATCACCTCACTCACCGTCAGAGAGGGAACCATCTGAAAAGGAATTATCACCTCACTCACCGTCGGAGAGGGAACCATCTGGAAAGGAATTATCACCTCACTCACCGTCGGAGAGGGAACCATAGGAAATTATAATCTGGGGTAACTTCTACTGAGTCTTTATCAGAAAAATCTGTTGGGAGTCGATTTAGCTGGACTAGAGAAGGCCTGGGACGGGGTAAGAAATTTTTAGAGTCGATTACCTGAACCGGTCTAGGTCTTGCAATATGATTGAGAATTTCAACTGCATCTTTCCTGAAAGGTAAAGGTCAGTCATATGCAATGCATGATATGGATCAATCAATGATGTTCTCAGCATAAATGAGATTTGTATTGATATAATGCGTCTATGCATGCTATAATGATGTATGTGATGTTTTATGAATGTATGTTTTCGTCTAGGAAAGTAAATCCTTGACGGGTGCCGGGAAGTCATATCCTGGGCTGATGTTGAAGAATAGATTTTGCTTCCGCTGGGGGTGATAATTGCAAGAATACTGGTAGGAGAAGATGACTCTGTTGCGGAAATAACTTGGCAAATAGAAGATTTTGCGGGGAGCAAAGTACTCTAGCGACCATGCTGGGGAGTGATACTCTGTGGGGAGAGAGATGCTTTGCTGAATTGTTGATAGTTTGCTGGGGATAACCTTGTTGTATTGGAAGTTTTGATAGACTTCGCTGGGGTAAGAAGATTCTGTCGAGGACGCTCTTTCCGTGGCTTTTGGCTGAGGATAACCCAGTTATATCCTGTTAAGGAAATAACTCTTTGAATAAAGCTGGGCGACGCGTTCGTGTTCTGCGAGGGATAAGCTTCCAGAATCTACTGGGGATAAGCTTACTGCTTGGGGATATGAACTCCAAATTTCCTGGGGAAACTGAATCAGACTCTTCTGGGGAGGTTTTGAATTGCGGGGAAAGTGACTCCTTTGAATATTGATGTGCCGTCGGGGAACAATCTTTAGACCAAGACTGCCGGGGATGCTTGTTATGAATACATGTATATACGCTGCTGGGGAATGTTGATATCTGCTGGAGGATACCCAACTTCCTTGAGATTTGATAACTCTGCTTGGAGAAGAACGTACTGGCTGCTGACTTACTCTCTGGGGAATTAAGATGTACTGGTTATGTTCTTTAGCTGAACCTACCTTGGTACCTTGGAGGATAGAACAATTAAATTGCTTAGACAACTCTTTATTGCCCCTGTTTCTAGTGTTACCTGTAATTAATCCTTTGTTTCGTATGCGAATATTTATGAGTTAGCAAACTATTGTCAATGCATATATCACAAATTGAACCTTGGACGTTCTTCGCAAAACAAAACAGAAAAAGAAAAATAGTTGGCACGTTTAACTGAAAAATATATTCGTATTGATTTTGAATGGCCTGTAAATAGGCGTTTTGTGTACAAGAGGCTGACGTCCTAATAAGAGGAACGCCGCCGAACAAGAGAGTTTATACAAATTTTGTACAAAAGAAAATAAAACAGCTGTGTGAAATGAATGATCCCACTGGGTTTCAACTCTGCTATTGCCTTTATAACTCCGAGCGTCTCATCACTTGATGACCTTGGTTGAAGGTGGAGCTGACTGATCGATGCCGTCTGAACTTGATGTAGATACCGGATTCTGGATGCAAAGTGATCAATGAGACATAGTATTACGCTTTTATCCCTAATTTTTGCCTGGACCGCCCTTTCGGGTTTTCAGTCCACCGGGATACCCATTTTTGCCCAAGCCGCCTTTTCAGGTTTTCGACTTGCCGGGTGTACATATTTTTTTCATTTTCATCCCTTCATTTTTCCCGAACCCTTTTGGTTCGACGGGAAGCCCTAATTTTTGCCTAGGCATGTCAGCCTAGCGGGTCTTTTTTTATGCGTAGTATCTTTTTACTATGTCTGCATTGGCGGGGTGTGGAAGGTCGTCACCATCCATGTTGGTTAATATCATTGCTCCTCCTGAGAACACATGCTTAACCACAAATGGCCCTTCGTACGTAGGGGTCCATTTTCCCCTTGGATCACTCTGAGGAAGTATGATTCTCTTGATTACCAGATCCCCAACTTGATATTCTTGTGGCCTGACCTTTTGTTAAATGCCCTGATCATCCGTTTCTGATACGTCTGACCATGACAGATAGCAGCAAGTCTCTTTTCATTAATGAGGTTGAGTTGATCAAGTCGTGTCTGGATCCAATCATCCTCGTTCAGATTTGCATCCTTCATTATCCGGAGAGAGGGTATTTGTACTTCGATCGGCAAGACTGCCTCCATGCCATAAACCAGAGAGAAAGGAGTTGCCCCGGTTGACGTCCTAGCTAAGGTACGGTACCCATGTAAAGCGAACGGTAACATCTCGTGCCAATCTTTATAAGTCACTGTCATCTTCTGCACGATTTTCTTGATGTTCTTATTTGCTGCTTCTACAGCCCCATTCATCTTCGGTCTGTAAGGAGAAGAATTGTGGTGCTGTATTTTGAACTGTTCGCAGAGCTCAGCGATCATCTTGTTATTCAGATTGGTACCGTTGTCTGTAATAATTCTCTCTGGAACACCGTACCGACAGATCAGGTTGTGCCGAATGAACCGTGCCACAACAGTCTTGGTTACCGTAGCATAGGAAGCTGCTTCGACCCACTTTGTAAAATAATCAATCGCCACTAGGATGAAGCGATGCCTATTAGATGCCGTAGGTTTAATCTCACCAATCATGTCTATGCCCCACATTGCAAACGGCCAAGGCGCAGTCAGAACATTCAGGGGAACTGGAGGAACATGCACCTTGTCTGCATAAATCTGACACTTATGGCATGTCCTGGAATGTTGGTAGCAGTCAGCTTCCATTGTGGACCAGTAATATCCTTCCCGTAGGATTTTCTTAGCCATAGTGTGCCCACTGGAATGTGTACCAAAGGTCCCTTCATGTAGCTCTTCCATGATTCTTTCCGCTTCAGTCTTATCCACACAACGCAGTAAGGTTGAATCATGGTTTCGCTTGTACAAGATGTCGTTGCTAAGGACGAACTTGGCTGCGAACCTTCTTAGGAACTTCTTATCATTGACATAGGCACCTTCAGGGTATTCCTGAGCTTCCAAATATCTCTTCACCTCATGGTACCAAGGCTTCTCAGTCACCAATTCAGTCTCGAGATCACAACAGTATGTCGGTTCGTCCAGTTTCCAGATGATGATCCGGGGAGCCTCATTATCCCATTTAACTTTGAACATAGAAGACATTGTAGCTAACGCGTCCGCTAACTGATTCTCTTCTCTTGGAAAGTGTTCAAAGGTTATCTCTGTGAAGTGGGGGATCATGGTCAACACACATTCTCTGTAAGGAATCAGATTCGGATGTTTCGTATCCCACTCTCTGTTGATCTGATTGATCACAAGAGCGGAATCTCCGAAGACACTCAGAAATTTGATCCTTAGGTCGATCGCAGCTTGAAGACCCATGATGCACGCCTCATACTCCGCCATGTTGTTGGTACAGTTGAAACATAGCCGGGCAGTGAGTGGAGTATGAGTACCTTGAGGAGATATGATGATGGCGCCGATACCATTTCCCAAAGCATTGGAGGCTCCGTCAAAGTGCATAGACCATCGGGATCCTGGTTCAGGTCCTTCATCCGGTCCAGGTACTTCACAATCCGTCACTATCATGATGCTCTCGTCTGGAAACTCGAAGTTCATTGATTGATAGTCATCTACAGCTTGATGTGCCAAGTGGTCTGCCAATACACTTCCCTTGATGGCTTTTTGGGTCGTGTACTGAATGTCGTATTCCGTCAAGATCATTTGCCATCTTGCAATTCTCCCAGACAGAGCAGGCTTTTCGAATATGTACTTTATAGGATCCATTTTGGAGATCAATAAGGTAGTGTGAGTCAGCATATACTGTCTCAGCCGGCGAGCAGCCCATACCAAAGCGCAGCAAGTTTTCTCGAGCAGTGAGTATCGGGTCTCACAGTCGGTAAACTTTTTGCTAAGGTAATAAATGGCATACTCTTTTCGGCCAGACTCGTCATGCTGCCCCAGCACACACCCCATTGAGTTGTCAAGCACTGTCAGATACAGTATCAGAGGTCTCCCTTCAACCGGTGGCATAAGGATAAGTGGTTCTTGGAGGTACTCTTTGATTCTGTCAAAAGCAGCCTGACATTCATCGTTCCAACGTACTACCTGATCTTTCTTCAGCAGCTTGAAGATTGGCTCACAAGTAGCAGTCAGATGGGAGATGAAGCGAGCAATGTAATTCAGGCGTCCTAAAAAGTCTCTGACTTCCTTTTCTGTCTTAGGAACTGGCATCTCTTGAATAGCTTTGACCTTAGCAGGGTCCACTTGAATTCCCTTGTCACTGACCACGAAGCCTAGCAACTTTCCAGATCTTACCCCGAAGGTACACTTGTTCGGGTTCAACCTCAGCTTGTACAGTTTCAACCGGTCGAACAACTTTTGCAGATGATCTAAGTGCTCTTCCTCAGTCTGGGACCTTGCGATCATGTCGTCCACATACACTTCTATCTCATGATGGATCATGTCATGAAATAAAGCAACCATGGCACGTTGGTAGGTTGCCCCAGCGTTCTTTAATCCAAATGGCATGACCTTGTAACAGAAGGTGCCCCACTGAGTAACAAATGTAGTCTTTTCCATGTCTTCAGGTGCCATCTTGATCTGATTGTAACCTGAAAAGCCATCCATGAAAGAGAACACTTTATGCTGAGCCGTATTATCAACAAGGACATCAATGTGAGGTAAAGGGAAGTCATCCTTGGGGCTGGCCCTGTTTAGATCCCTGTAGTCGACACACATTCTGACCTTACCGTCCTTCTTAGGTACCGGCACCACATTAGCAACCCACTGAGGGTAAGAAGTCACTGCAAGGAACCCAGCGTCAAATTGTTTCATAACCTCGGCTTTAATCTTCTCGGACATCTCTGGACGCATACGACGGACCTTTTGCTTAACTGGAGGGCAGTCTTCCTTAGTTGGCAAGTGATGGACCACAATATCGGTATCCAACCCGGGCATGTCTTCATAGGACCAGGCAAAGATCTCCATATAATCATGCAGCATTTTGGTTAACCGTTGCTTCACGCTGAGCTCTAGGTTAGCACCAATCTTTACCTCTTTCCTGTCTTCTTCAGTACCCAGGTTGATTGTTTCCACTGGCTCTTCATGGGGTTGAATTGCCCTCTCTTCCTGAAGCAACAGTCTTGCAAGCTCACCAGGCACTTCGCAATCATCTTCACCTTCGTCTTCGGCTAAGTTGATCGGATTTTCGAAGTCATAACTGGCAGTAGCAGAGTTGTTATCAGTGAGATCCAGAGTGGATTGAAACCTGTATGAGTGAGTGTGTGTGTGTAAATACAGCTGTTTTGAAATATATGCAAAGGAAGAAAAGACAGAAAAGGAGCATAAAATTTGCGATGCGAGAAAACGTCCAAGATTTTCATTCATGATATATGAAATGACAATTTATATGCCCTCACAAATGAAACCACGGTGCCTCGGGTAAGACACCGGGCCATAGAGTTTATTTATTGTTTATTACAGATACCAAAAACATAGGAATTCATTACTTAGTAACAAGAGAAACAGATAAGTTGTCCTTTGCACTCCAATTGTTAGGTCCACTGTCGGTTGCCGGGTAGATCCAGCTATCAAACTCAGCTTCATCCATTTCGTCCTCGTCCCCAATAGCATTCACTCCATGAGCAGGCAGGGGAGCTGTCACTACATTGGGCTTCTCAGATGCCTCGAACTGTACCTCCTTGGCGTCAATAAGGTCCTGCAGCTTGTTCCTTAACGCCCAACAGTCATCAGTGGCGTGCCCCGGGCTATCGGAATGATAAGCACAACGAGCATTCGGGTTGTACTTGGGAGATGCAGTATTGGGGAACTTCGGAGCCTCCCTGACAGTCACCAAATTGGTGGATAGCAACTGTGGCAGGATCTGCGATAGGGTCATGCTTAACCGGGTAAACTCCCTCGGGGTCTTTCAGCCCTTTGAGGATTGGTCGGCCGAGGAGCGGCAGCAGGCTTAGCAATCATTACCGCACCGACAGATTGGCGGCGCTCAGGTCTCTCTGATCTCTTGGAACCATACACGGCACTAGCCTCCTTCTTGAAGGGTTTCTTCTCAGAACTAGATGATGCACCCTTCACAATCTTACCAGACTTTAACCCAGCTTCAATTCTTTCCCCAGTCAGAATCAAATCAGTGAACCCAGCAGACGAATTCCCAATGAGATGGTTGAAAAATGGCCCAGATAGGGTCCCCAAGAACATGTCTACCAACTCCTGATCAGTCAATGGTGGCTGCACCCTGCCAGCCAGGTCTCTCCACTTCTGAGCGTACTCCTTAAAACCTTCACTTGCACCTAACGACATACCCTGGAGTTGAGTACGTGTAGGGGCAAGGTCGGCATTATATTGATACTGTTTATAGAAAGCAGTAGCCAACTCCTCCCAGTTACGAACCTTGGTCCCATCCAGCTGATAGAACCATTCGAGATGAGTCCCTGAAAGACTCTCCTAGAAGAAGTGGATCCACAAATTCTTATCCGCAGAGTACGGTTGCATTTTCCGAACATAGGACCTTAGATGCAGCTTGGGACAAGACGCCCCGTCATACTTAGAGAAGGATGGAGCTTTGAACTTGTGAGGGATGATCACACCAGTTGACAAACCCAGATCCCCGAAATCCAGCCCAGGTACCTGTTGAACTTCCATAGCTTTCAACCTATCCTCCAGTTGCTTGTATCTGTCTTCTGCAGGAGGGTACTGCTCTTCATCAAAATCAGTCTCGTTGTCGGAGACTACCGGACTAGGAACCCTTGCTTCTGCCTGAGGACTACTCTTGCCAACAGAAGAACCAGCCTCTTCCTGTTGCAGAGCATTGCCAAACCTTCGGCCCGAGTTGAACAGAACAGTTCTTCTCTTCTTCTTCTTCTCCTTCTTCAGGAGCATAGCCTTCAGTTCTTCTTGGCCCTGAGCCAAACCCTTGATTAATTCCTGGAATTGTGCATTCTGCACCTGAAGAGCCTTGATGGAAGTCTCAGTTGATGACTAATCAGGATTCATAATGCTGAAATAAACAGCGAAGAACTGTAAGCAACCTGAAAAGGGGAAAAACCTGCTATGCACATGATGAATGAGATGTGTTTATGCAATGCATTCAAGGGTTCGAAAGTTCAAATTTGTTGTAGACAAAAAGGAACACACGTTATCATTAAGGAAATCATTGTTTAATACATCAAAGCCTCATGGGCAATACAAAAATCAAATCAATCCCAAAATATGCTACGCATCCTCTTTGGAGCTATGTAAGTGTTGAGATTCCTCTCCTCATGCAACAGGCGGGTGAGCTCCAAGACCTTCTTTTCACTGGCATGTAGACTAGTCTCAAGAGAATTCCGTTCTTCCTTAAGCTGGATCCAGCTCTTCTGCATCTCCTCTCAGGATGTGGGCATATCAGGGTGCTGAATAGTGTAGGACACTTCTCCTTCCAGGACTGGTTCTTTGATTACTGGGAGCATATGGGGATAAGGCATCACTAACTTTTGGGAGCGGGCTCGTACCCACTTGAGATAAGGTTCCAATAGGATGGAGTTCCTGTGCCCCAGTGTCTTGCTGTCTATCCTACTGGGCATCCTCCAGGCTCTGATAAATCTCTGGCGAAGTCCTTGAGTATCGTTGTCGAAGTCAAAAACTATGTCAGGAATTAACATGTCATGAGGACCATCCCTCCGAGCATAACCAAACTGTCTCCAAGCCAGGCATGGGCTATAAGTAATACCTCCTCTGATTCCAAGTAAAGGAACATTAGGGTACTCCCCGCAACGATCAATGATAGTGACGTCTTCTCTGGACCTAGGGCACCAATGTATATCTGCATGTGTGAGAGTCATCAACCGTTGTGACCACCTCAAACCCCGCTCATTCTTCAGGACTGATTGTGGAAGGTGCGAAATAAACCACCTTCCCAGGAGAGGAGTGCAACACATAAGGATACCTCTTTTTCTCATGGTTCGAGTGTAACATGAGTGAAGGATGTCCCCCAGCAACGTAGGTATGGGATTCCTGGACATAAAGATCTGGACAGCACTGATATCAATAAGCTGATCTGGATTAGGGAACAACACCAAACCATAGACAAGGAGGGCCACAACCTCTTCAAAAGCTTGCAAGTCAAGGGAGTTCCAACATTCAAGGGCCTTTTCAAACAGAAACCTGGCTAAGAACCCTTTGATACCACTTCTAACTTCCCAATGTCCCTTGAGATCAGATGACTGTAGGTGCAAGGCTTTAGCAATCTCTTCAAGCTTAGGTTCCTTTTCTGTACCGTTGAAGGGTAGCTGATCAAGGATAGGGATCTTCAGGAGCCGGGAGAACTCCTCCAATGTAGGTACCAACTGATAGTCCAAGAAGGTGAAACAGTGATGCAGAGGGTCAAAGAATTGGAACAAGACCTTTATCATATCTTCCTCAATGTTGGTGTTGACCAAGCTGATGAGGCTTCCATGTCTTTCACTGAATGAAGAGTTCTCGGGAATCCTGGATATAAGCTCCTTAAGCTGAGGAGGGATCCTTACAAGACTGACTTGAATTGTTTTTCTACGAACAGTTTCCATGTCCTACAAAACAAGAACAAAGATGAAAATTCGAACCCCTGAAATGGTTAGTCAATGCATATGATGCTGGATGATGTCATGATGCTATGATTAAACACACCACAGATATTTACAAAGACAAACATGTAAGGCACACAAGGCACACAAGACAAGCCCTTAAGGTTTAAGGCCAGCATGGGGTCTGGGTATTACCCTCTTGGAGTTGGTGGGTTCAACCTGTCCTATCAAAGTAACCGGGTTCTAAGGGTCCCAATATCACAGGATTGCTTTCATTGTTCATCGTTTCGATTTAGCCACTGAACTGGCGACCGAAATATTCCAGGAAAGCAACCCTCAATTGAGTGTAGTATCGAGTATCAACCAACCTCGGACTGCTCCAAAGTCAGTTATCTCACTACCCTAAAGAGGCCAAGATAGTTCAATTAAGGTTCCTAAGGTCTGTTGATGCTTCACGACACCACGCGGAGGCCCCGTACTCTCCTTGACTGAACTCAAGGGTTACCGGTACACACCAAAGTGCCACATCAACGTAGCAGACTGTTTCAACCATGTCGGTATACCCCGCACAGTTCCCTCACAGTCTTGTTGCTACTTTCTAAGAAGGTATCCCCCAGATCCGGGTTTAGGATCTATAGAACTCCCAAGCAACCCACAATTTAAAGCATACAAGGAAAACAATTGAAAACATAGTTATGAACTAGCCCTAAGGTACACCTCACTTTAAGTTAAGTCCCCAGCAGAGTCGCCAGTTCTGTGATCGGTGGATCTGGAACTGACTGTTTAACGCTGGTTCGCGAAATGTCGTGGTAAGCAAGAGTCGCCACCATCTTTTATTTTCTCCAAATGGAAAGGACAAAAGCACAGAAAAATTCCTTAAAGAGATTGCTCTCGGTTCGGGAGGTAGGTTATAGAAAGGGAAGGTGTTAGCACCCTTTCTATCCATGGTTATCCATGGGCTCTTAGATACTTGCTCACTTGTGTTTTCAAAAATGGTTTGTTTGCTTTTCAACTGTGGGTTTAAAAAGTTTCTTTGAAAATTCCAGTTCGACTCTTGTATCAGTCCTCAAGAGTGTTTGAAAAATTGCTTTCGAAAGCTTTTTGAAAATGTGTTGGTGTGAAAAGTATTTTGTTTTGTTTTGAAATTTAGAGCAAGTATCTAGAGTCGTCTACCTACCCTAAGGAATTCGTCTGTGTAAATGTCCTTTAAAGTAGTGCCATCCCACCATTGAGAGGTAGGTAGCACCACCGTTGGAGGTGTTCGGGTCAATTCGAGGTTCGGGACATGGTGATCACCAGAGCAATGGGAAGACACCTTAGAAGCTACCCTCATGCTAGGTTCCCGGATCATGAGGACTTACTAAGACATCCTCTACTCGACGATCACCTTTCGAGGCAAGGCAACAGTGAGGCGTACCCTAAGGGTGGTGTGTGCGATTCGTGTGTCAGATTCATTTGTATTTGTCTTGTCATGTTATTGGTGTTCTACGCGTTTGATTTTATTTTGGTCATACATTCTTTCATGTCATTTGATTAACAGTTAAAAAGTTGCGAGGAAAAGTAAATCTAAAGCTATTACAAATGGCGCGGGTCCACATCGCCAAAATTAACCAGGACCCGATTTGACAGAAAAAATAAATAGACAAAGTAAATAAAAAAAATTGAAAAGTGCGAGAAGTAATTTACATGGCTTCGGGAGAGGTACATAATTATTTAAATGGAATAAAACAATATGCGAATTAATGAGAGATTAGGAACGAAGCGAGGGCGTTGGACCCTTTTGCAAAAATTGAATTAACGCTGAATTAATAAATTAAAAAGAAAGTAAGAATTTGTTTTTTTGGTATTTTATGTTTTTTTTTAAAGATTTAATATGAAAAGGGAGAATTAATTAAAATCAAAATAAGATGCAAACCCTAATTCTAGTTATTTTTTAATTTATTAAGAAATATGTTGAATTTTAACCTAATTTAAACCTAATTTTTTATATGCAATTTAATTCATGAAAATAAATATTTAATTATTTTAATTATTATAAAAGAAAAATAAAAAGGATGAACAATTGTTAATTAAACCCTAGTTCTACATTTTTTAGATTTATTATTAAAAGAATTAAAGTTAACACCTAATTTAAAACTAATTTTATTTACATGCAAATTTATTTATGAAAATACTACAAATAAAAATTATTTATTGTTTTAATTCTTTTCTGATTTTTATGATGTTTTTGTATTTAATAAATTAATTAAACAAGTAATAATTAAAATAAAAATAGAATTAAAAAATAAAGAAAGCAAAAATTATGCAAACCTAGGGGGTGGTAGTCCCCAAAGTGGAGGTATGATTATGGAAATTCTGGCCCAACAACCTTGGCCTGTTTGACTGTGGCCAGACACGTGCATGTGCGTTGACTCAACCTCATGGTGTTCCTCCAATCTGTAGCCATTGGATTGCTCTCAGCGTACGCGTGGCATGCTGGATAGAGGGACGTATCATGGACCACAACATTATGCCGGCATATGAACGTAAATTGGGAAAAAACAAATGGAAAGGGTGAAGACCTGGGATCGAACCCAGGTCATTCACTTTACTAACAACTTCATTTGCCACTGAGCCACTACGTATGCGTTTAATATATAATAGTTAATAAACATTATAAAAGAAAAGAAAGTCAGTGGCCCCCAACGCGCGCGAAATTTGAACTGGCCTATCACGTCTTGCCACGATATCGTCTTCTTCACTATTCCTGAAACATAAAACATTAAGCCACGGTTTTATACGCGTTCTGTTAGGTATGCTTTGGAAAAATAACGACTAGCCCTCTGACGCTCATAAATTGAGCGCGAGGGTTCCATTGTCCTCGTCCAAATGCGCTGGTTTGAATGGTGGTGGTCAGGGGTTCCAATTTTTCCTCGTTTCAAAATCCCTAATCTGAAGCTCTGTAAACCCTAAAAATCAAACATGGCATAATCGCGTGTAGCACATAAAAATACAATTAAATATATTGGTTAGCTTCAGAACTTCACAAGGAATGTAAATCAACAATTAAAATGCCATAAGAATGCCTATATGTCAAAACACGATCATGGATTTTTTTCTGTACAGGGGCGGTTCTTGTTACCAATTTCTTGAGCTTTGATAAATGTTTTTGATTGTAATCGCTTCTGGGCAACCTTGGCAAGCTAATGGAACAAGAATTATGCTTTGAATCGCCCTGGAAGTGAGTTTGCAGTTTTGAGTTTTTAGAGAAAAATTTCAAGTTTGATTTTCTGGTTTTTGGGCAGCTGCGTGTGTATTCTGATTAGGGTTGTGTTCCATACTTATGCAAGAGTGAATTAGGTTAAAAATATGGATCCAAATATCTTGCATTCATGATTTTGGAAATTTGATTTTCTAAGATTTTTTCCAATCTTTTTCCATGTGCTTTTTGTTCTCAACCATGCCAATCAATCCAAATCTTTCCATATTGGTACAAGCACGAAATCTTGAGAGTAAAACATGCACAAAAAGATTTAAAACTTTAGGTTAGCATTTTTCATATATTTATTTTGATTTAAATGAATTATTATAAATAAAAATTCAAATAAATAAATAAAAAATGAATAAAGACTTCCCTTTGGGCCAAGTAGTCGTGCATATGTCATGGATGATGAATTATGGAAGAAAAATGGGTCCATTAGCAATTTTAGGTCATTTGAAGTAATGTTGACTTTTCAAAATATCCAAAAATTTCCCAACTTCCACAAGGCATAACTTGCTCAATTTTTAAGTTTTTCTCATGTTCTTGGACATTTTGGAAAGTTCTTTGAGTACTCTAACCAATTTCTTTGGTCCCATGTCATTTTGATTTACCAATCTCAAGTTATGGCCTTTGACTTAAAGTCCCTTTTTGTTGACTTTTGAAAATGACCTATAATGTTGAAATTGATAACTTTTTGTGAGAGAATTTCTTGGACTTGAAGTATGAATATGAGTTGTAGGAAATGTCTTTCTCTTCAAAATGAGCTTTGGATGGAATTTTTCTGATAATCCATGTGAAAGTTATGCCCTGGTCAATTTCAGTTGACTTTTCCAACTGTCCAAATAAGGAAACTTTTGCATCTTGATGATTTCTGAGCCAAATTTTGAGAATCATGATCAAGCATTGATCAAATGATGTTTGTGGCTTCAAAATGATATGTTGACCAAAAATTTGAACTTTTGGCTGTCAAATGACCATTTTGCCCCTACAGTTGACTGTAGTGCAATTAGGGTTTTTGACTGTGCAATTTTGAGCTGAATGTCTTGAAACTTGATATGAGGATGCTTGACCATATTTGTAGGCATGTGAGACTTGATTGGACCTTTGGAAACTTCATTTTCTTGATCAGAACACAAACCCTAGTTTTGACTGCTTAGGAGATCTTTGCACTGTGCAACCCTTGGGGAACTTTTGCAGTTTGACTTGGCAATTTCCTGAAGAATATGGGAGGGAAAATTTTGGGGTACAACAATGGGTACATACATCCTGTTGATGAAAGCTGTCAGAAGATTGACAGAAAAAGAATCTCAGATCATCAAAAGCGAGACTTCAGAAATCATCACAAGGCCAGAACTATTTTCCTGAGTGCCATCTCATGCTTAGAGTACGAGAATATCACAAACAGAGAGACGGAAAAGCACATGTTTGATTCCGTGAGAATGACGCATGAAGGCAACACGCAAGTCATAGAAACCAAAGCCGTTGCGCTCATTTAGAAGTATAAAGCCATTAAATCGAAGAAGATGAAACCATTTAAACAATGTTCTCAAGATTTCAAATTATGGTTGCTGGGCTAAAAGCTCTGTATAAAGGGTACTCAACTACTGATCATGTAAAGAAGATCATTAGAAGTTTACCAAAGAAATGGAGACCCGTGGTCACTGCTCTCACACTGGCAAAAGATCTGAACAAAATATCTTTAGAAGAACTTGTCAGCTCTCTCAGAAGTCATGAGAAAGAGTTAGAAGATGATGAGCCCCAGAAGCAAGGTAAGCCTTTAGCTCTTAAATCTAACAAAAAATATGAATCTAAAGTTTTGCAGGAAATAGAAAAAAATCTAGTGGTTCCTCATCAGAAGAAGACGAATTATCCCTTCTCTCCAGAAGAGTCAATTAGTTGTGGAAGCACAGGAAAAGGAAGTTCAGAAATTCGAGAAGAGTAGGGAATCACTCTGAATCATTCTCTGGATACAGAAAGTTTGAACCATCTTCTGAATACAGAAAGTCAAGAAACAGAGACATTGTATAATACGAATGCAATGAACAACGACACTACAAAAGCGACTGTCTAAAGCTTCAGAAGGAGAAACCTAAAAAGAAATTCGTTAAGGATAAGAAGAAAAGTCTCATGGAAACATGGGATGACTCAGACTCTTCAGAAGCAGACACTGAATCAGAAGATGAAAGAGCCAACATTGCCCTAATGGCCAACATATCAGAAGATACTGAATCATCTGGATCAGAATCAAATTCAGAGGCAGAAGAGGTATTTTATAACTTTTCTAAATCTCAATTAGAAGAGAGTCTGTCATAAATTCTAGAAAGGTATCAGAAACATCGAGTCATAAACAAGAACCTGAGAAAGGATCTAGTTTCTAACTCTTAAGAAACTAAGAATCTGAGATTGGAAAACTCTAAGCTAAAAGAAAAAATTTCAAAGCTTGAAAATGAATTACAAAATACTCAGAAGGAAAGTATCTCAAAAGTTCCTAGTAATCCTGATAAGATCATAAAGCAATGTGATCATAGCTTTCATAAATTCCTCTCTAAAAACATAGATATAAGCAAGATGGCTTCTGTTGTACCCCAAAATTTTCCCTCTCATTTATCAAATATTTTCTCACAAGATCTCCTTTGGTTCAAGACTGTACAAGGATTGATCAGCTTAAGACACCTCCTTAAACATTGATGACTGAAAATAGGGTTTGGGATTGCACAAGGATAATTGAACCTTTAATGCCTCATATGACTTTCATATATTATTATGGACCTCCAATATTTCTCATGTCAAGTTTCAAGTCTTGGATCACATTTTTGCTCAGTCAATTGATCAGTTGACCTAAAAATCAGTTGTACTGGGGAAAAAGTCAACTATGGCCAATTTACAGTCAAACTTCATAATTTTTTATCCATATCAACATTGTGAACTCCTATATGTCATTTTATCAAGTTTGGACCACATTTCCTCAAGAAATTTGATTAGACCATCAAAAGGGCAAAATGGTCAAAATTAGGGTTTTGACTGAGAAAGGTAAATTTCTGATTTTTGACCTAGAAAATGGTTAATTGGTTTGAGACATGATCTCAAGAGTTCAATTGCATCATCTTGAACTAATGGCATGACTCAAAACATTGTTCAAGGTCATTTGATTGATAGTTGATTTTCAGGTAATTGATCAAAAGTCAATTGTACACTGAAAAGTCAAACTTTGACTTTTTGGTCAAAATCAAGTGTCAAAGATCACAATTCATCAAAACATGTCAAAATATGAAAATTCTTTATCAAGAAATCAAAAAGTCAAGATTTAATTTTGAAAAGTCAAAGTCCAAACTTAGAACTTTTTCTAAGTGTTGAAAACTTCATATTTTTTCACAATTTTGAGCCAATTTTTCACCATGATGCAAGATGATTCAAAGGAAACTTTCAACATGAAAGTTGTAGATCTCAATGAGATATAAATTTTTTCTTTTCACAACTCCTCCTAGAAATTCTTGGATCTCAAGTTATTAATCCATGAAGTTATGGTCATGAAACAAAAACACTTAGTGAAATTTTGAGCATCTTTGGTCAGGATATTGACCTAACTTCTGGGCCAAGTTTCATATAGTTCCATTTGGATTTTGCAAAAGTTATTCAAAGAGGGGTTGTAGAGAACATTACAATCTTTCCAAAATGTCAAAGAACTCCTTGAGATCATTTGTGATCAAGGAGAATCGAAGGTTAGAAGTTAGGGTTTCAAGTTGTTTGGCAAGGCAAAATTTGTGATGCAACATGAACAAAATCCATAGCCATGCTGCATAATCTTCACTTTGCAGGCCTAAAACTTGTTTTTCACTCCTTAATTTAATGTTTACACAACTGATTGATGAACTGTCCAATTGAATCAAGCATTGTCCAAAGCATTTTGCCATTTTAGGGAGAAAGTCACCAGTTCCATTCTTGTAAAGCAAGCTTTATGCACAAAGTCAGCTTCTTGAGCTCCTAACTTGTTCTCTTTAAGCACACTCCATCCACAAAGTCAGAAGCAAGCTTCTTAAAAGTCCAACCACTCTATAATAGCAAGTACAAAGGCATGGAAACTTGTTTTGTCAAGAAAATCACATGTTGAGCTTAAACATGTAAATTCAAATTCTGACTTGTTGTAGCACACAAAACATTTTGCTTATAAATAGAGACACTATTTTCATCAAAACACACGCATACTAAAGCCCAAAAATCCCTAGAACTCAGAACTATATCACCAATCACCATTGTTGCACATTCTAACCAAAAACTTGAAACTCACATTTCCCTCGTGTGTTTTCAAGCCTTTTGGTTCCTAAAGCTTCTAAACATCAAATACAACTCATCCCTGACCCTGTTCATAACTGTAACTCCATTTTCATCAACCTCCATAACCAAAAACAGAGCTCTGCAAGTTGACTTCTCCAGAACTCCTCAGCCACTTTCGGCTCAAGCCAAACATCACATTAGCTTCCTAGGAACTTGAGGAAGCTAACCCAATCACTGGAACTCATCAAAAGCTGCTAAAACTCAAAACACGATACCCTATTGCAAGGTGAGTTTTCTGACTTTTGAACTATTCATATAGGCATTGTTAGGCTTGCATTTGTGAAGATAGAATGTAGACATCATTGCCTTGAAGATAACCATGTCCATAGTTTTCATTTATGTTGCTTGAGCTTAGAGAATTATAAGATTGAAGTTTCTGGAAAAGTTAGGGTTCAGATTAGGGCCAATAAAATTCATGTTTGTCTTTGATCTATAGTTTTAATGCTTTACATTTTTGAAATCGTAAGGAAATTTGCCACAAGATTCATGTTTACACTTTTGTAAATGGATGAGAAATGAACAAGATACAGGTGGTCTGGCTAGGCGCGAGGTTGAAGATGAAGTTGTCTTCAGGAAGCAGTTTCTAATATATATTTATGTTTTTATTATATATGCGGATGAAACAGGCCACCCCAGTAGTACAAGAAGTGCGCGCGTATTAGAAGGTCTTGGGTTCGAGCCCCAGCGAGACCTTTTGCAATTTTCACAATTTTTTCATTTTTTCTTTTTTGTTGAATCAGGCGCCTGGGCCAGCAGAGTCATTGGGCCCAACGTTGTTTTGCTAATACTCACCCCCTGTTTACTCTTTGCATACATGCCTAAAATATTTTTATTTAATTATTTTTATTTAATCATTTTTATTTAAACATCAAAAAATAAAAAATAAAATCATAACAAATTCTTGACTTAGGTTTTAAATTAATTTATTTATTTTCATAAATTAAATTAATTTTATTTAATCACACTTAGGTTTATTTTATTAATTAGTTTGTAAATTTAATTAGAACTAGGTTTTTTTTATTATTATTTCTACACTATAAAAAATATTTTCCTAAAACAAAACTCAAAATTTATTTTTCTTAAAACATTTAGAATATTTTAGTATTTCATTTATTTTCATAAATTAATCAATCACACTTTATTTTCACTTTAATTAAAATTGTAAATACAAATAAATTCTAATTTCTTTACCTTAAAAATTTCAATTTCTTTTCTCAAATAAAAAAAACAAACAAAAACATTTTCTTTCTTAAAATATTTATAACTTTGTTAGAGTTTACACTTAGCCCTTTTTCCACCTTTGCCCATTTATTCACTCTTTTACATTATTTTTTGACTATACATTTGTTGTAAAAATTTGTAATAGTAATTTAGGGTTTATGGCTTTCATCCCCATTCATAAATTTGTACCCTCATCTTCTAAGGTGTTGTAATAGCATAAGACATTTAAATTCCATAACTTACCGCTTTCAATATTATTGCTAGTAATTAGGGTTTGTATGGAAAGATTAAAACCAACAAATATCAAACCCTAATCAAGACAAATCAAGCATGTAAACCAATACACTTGCACACTTACACCCTTAGGATAAATCCACTTTGTTGCCTTATAAAATGGCCATATTATGCATGCGAGGTGTCTTAGAAAAAGTAATCAAAAATACAAGATCATAGTCCCTCGATGACGCTATCAAAGTTGCCTTTCAAAAATGATCTTAGTCCCTTAAAGAAAATTCTAAGATATCTTACAACATTGTTAATCGTGGCTATACGATGACCCTTGCTTGTCCCTTTTGCATCCAAAGATAGGGTTATTTACCAAATCAATGGTAAGATAACAATGTCAAAGGAAAGAGGAAATAAACATGAAAGACTTTTGAGTAGGTAGAATGTTCCTAGTTGCTTTCTCATTTTCAAACCAAAACATCCTTGCAATTTTAAAAACAAACACCAACACTTTCAAAAACATCTTTCAAACTTGAAAACATTTTAAAAAGATCAACACTTTGTATACATTCTTACGGACGAGAATCATTACAAAGTTTACCTAAACGATGACGCCTTTTCAAAATACTTTCAAAAAAACAACACAAAGCACATTTTCAAACAAAAGCAAGTGATCTAGCAAGTAACTTAGAGCCCATAGATAACTATGGATGAAAAGGGTGCTAATACCTTCCCTTTTCATAATCAACCCCCCCAACTCAAGAAATAATCTCAAAGGTCTTTCATGTTCTTTTAAGCCTTTCCTTTTGGATAAAAGAAAAGTCGGTGGCGACTCTTGCTAACCGCAACATTTACGATCAAACGCAAAATGACCAAGTCAGTTCTCCCACCGTATTACAGCTTCAATGATCTATGGAGTTAGCAGAAATGGCAGGAAAGGTATAGGATACAAAGGTAAAGTATCCCAACCTTAGAAAGTTAAGGATTTGGTTATTAAACACACTCCTATGAATTTTCACTTTACTTATGGGCACACACATGATTTAAAGTATACTAGTAATAATTTCTCTGCTAAACCAAAATTCAAACAGAATTTTGGCAACTCTAACAAACAAGGACCCAAAAAGATATGGGTACCTAAGGATAAAATTATCTATGTTGCAGATATATTTGACAGCAAGACTGAAACACCAATCCTGGTACCTGGACTCTGGATGCTCTCGACACATGACGAGAAGAAAGCATATGTTCCAAATTATGGAGCTTAAATCTGGAGGCTACGTAGGTTTCAGAGGCAATCAGAAGGGGAATATCATTGGCTCTGGAACAATTGGTAACAATAATCTTCCCTCTATTACTAATGTTCTATTAGTTGATGGATTAATGCATAACTTATTATCCATAAGTCAATTAAGTGATAACGGTTATGATATAATATTTAATCAAAAGTCCTGTAAAGCAGTTAGTCAGAAAGACAAATCTATCATATTTAGTGGAAAGAGAAATAAAAACATTTACAAAAAAAAACATTCTGAACTGAAAAGTCAGAATGTAAAATGCCTATTGTTTGTTAACGATGAGAAATGGGTCTGGAACAAAAGATTGGGGCATGTTAGCATGAGAAGAATATCTCAGTTTAAAAAACTCAATCTGGTCAGAGGACTTCCTAACCTGAAGTTCAGCTCAGATGCTCTGTGTGAAGCATGTCAGAAAGGCAAGTTTGCAAAACCCTCTTTTAAAGTAAAAAATGTTGTTTCTACCTCTAGACCATTAGAACTTCTGCATATAGATCTATTTGGACCAGTGAAAACTGCATCCATTAGTGGCAAGAAGTATGGATTAGTGATCGTAGATGACTATAGCAGATGGACATGGGTAAAGTTCTTAAGACATAAGGACGAGTCAAACTCTGTGTTCTTTTCCTTCTGTAACAAAGTCCAAAACGAAATAGATCTTAGAATTTTTAGAGTCAGAAGTCATCATGGTGGAGAATTTGAAAACAAAAAATTTGAACTATTTTTCAATGAGAATGGCATCTCTCATCATTTCTCTTGTCCTAGAAATACCCAACAAAATGGAGTTGTAGAACGAAAGAACAAAACTTTACAAGAAATGGCCAAAACCATTATCAACGAGACTAACATTGCTAAGAACTTCTGGGCAGAAGCAATTAACACAACATGTTACATTCAGAATAGAATCTCCATAAGACCTATTCTGGAGAAGACTCCATATGAACTATGGAAGAACAGAAAGCCCAACATTTTGTATTTCCATCCATTTGGATGTCTTTGTTTTATTCTTAACACTAAAGAACATCTGAATAAGTTTGATTCTAAAGCACAAAAGTGTATTATGTTAGGATACTCTGAACGCTCAAGAGGCTACAAAGTATACAACACAAACACAAATCGTAGAAGAGTCAATTATTGTTAGATTTGATGATAAGCTTGGCTCTCAAAAGTCAAAGCAAGATAAATATTTTGCAGATATAGAAGTCCAATTTACAGGTACTAAAACATTGCATCAGAAGTTTCTCACAAAGAATCACAGACAACACCAGAAGAAGATGTCACAAATACTACAACAACCTCTGAAGAACCTCTCCAGAAAAGACAATCTAGAAGCATCTTAGCTCATCTTGAAGACAAAATTCTGGGAAAGAAAGAAGACCCAATCAGAATAAGATCCACATTCAGAAACTCTGAAGAATGTCTCATGGGATTAGTGTCTCTGATTGAGCCAACTTCCATTGATGAAGCTCTCCTAGACAATGATTGGATACTTGCAATGCAGGTGGAATTAAACCAATTCACCAGAAATGATGTGTAGGATCTGGTTCACAAACCAAAAGGGTTCAACATCATTAGAATCAAATGGGTATTCAAAAATAAGTTGAACGAACAAGGAGAAGTCATCAGAAACAAAACACAGCTGGTTGCATAAGGTTATAGTTAGCAAGAGGAGATAGACTATACAGAAACCTTTTCTCCAGTCGCCAGGTAAGAATCTATCAGACTTTTAATTTCTTTTGCTGTAAATAATGGCATCACTCTCTATCAGATGGATGTCAAAAGTGCATTCTTAAATGGATACATTGATGAAGAACTTTATGTGCACCAACCCCCTAGTTTAGAAAATTCAAAACATCCAGAGTATGTTTTTAAACTAAAGAAATGACTATATGGTCTGAAACAAGCTCCCAGAGCTTGGTATGAAAGACTAAGTAGTTTTCTGCTAGAAAATGATTTCACTGGAGGGAAAGTGGACACAACCTTATCCTGTAAGCCATTTAAAAATGACATTATATTTGTCAAATTTATGTAGATGATATTATTTTTGGATCTACTAAAGCCTCTCTGGGAAGAAAATTTGCTAAGTCCATGAAGGCAGAGTTTGAAATGAGCTTGATGGGAGAACTCAAGTTCTTTCTAGGCATTCAGATTAAATGATTCTCAAAAACGTGCTTTCACTAGAATAGAAGATGAATCCGTGAATCACTCTTTTTTTTAAATGTAATGTTGCAAAACTTATTTGGCAGGATATTGCGTAGTGGATCAGTTTTTCGAATTGTTTGGAGGATGATTCGAAAGGGAGTTTTGTGATTTGGTACAAGTACTGCAAGTCTAAAAAGGTGAATAAGGGAAAAGAATATTGCATATGGATGGCTATTACCTGGAATATTTGGATTCTAAGGAACAAAATTGTTTTCCGTAACGATAGTTGCAATGTCCTTGATGTTGTTTGGAACATTAAGGCTACTGTTTGGAGATGGTCTAGGTTGGGTGAAATTACTCATCCCAATTGTATTTTTTAGGAGTTTAGCAAAGATACTTTGTTCTTCTTATCTTAGGTTCAATTGGTCGGTAATTTCTCTTTTTGGCGAGTTGTTTTGCTCGTTTCATTGTGTATTCAGATTGGCGAACCCTTAGTGCTCTTTTTCTAATATATCTTACTTACACAACAAAATTATTGATTTTAGTCCCTTCATTTTAAAAATTGACTTTTATAGTCTCTTTATTTATTTTTTTTTGGGATTTTAGTCCCTTTCATATCATTCTACAACAAATGGTCCATAACTATGACCAATAAATGGGCTTGAGTCAATCTATTATTGGGTCATGAGAAGAGCTATTGGACGGCCAAAGAAGAACCGTAACAAAGTAAATGATGAGTCTAAAAACACAAATACTTTGTTTTGAATTCTTCAAACACCTAAATGCCAAAAATACGGAAATATGAAACATAACAAACAAATATATAAAGATAAAAGAGCGTTGAGAGAGTAATACCAAAAATTAATGTATTTCAAAATTATAAATCTTAATGATTTATCATAATATTTTAGTTTCACTATATATGTAATTTCTTCAAAGTCATATTAACTCAGAGTATATTATAGAGAAAAATTATTATTATAATTACGAAGTATCTTACCTGGAGGTCACCGAAAAACAGAACATGGTGCCTGCTCTGATGCCAATTGAAATTCTGACACACTAGCTAGATGTTAAGACTGATGTTACAACACCAAAAACACAATGTAAATAAAGATGTTAAGATATTGTATTACTGACAGACAAATTTACAAAAACAATAAATCATGCAGAAAGTAAATTGCAGAAGATAAATAACACAGTCAAATGTTAACCTAGTTCGGTGCAACTTCACCTAATCTGGGGGGGGGGGACATCCAAGCAAGGATGGAAATTAATTATAATAGTATTAGTTCAAAGCTTAAACAAAATAATTTACAACTTATCACATAATCACTACCCATGCAATTTCTACCTAGGAACCTCCTAGATATGAGAACCTCCTCTCACTTCCCACAATCACCTCAGTGACAATACCAATGACCAAAATAGAAGAACACACTTCCAATTAAATAGATTACACTATTTTCTTAAAAGCTCATGAGTGAATCACAATGAAAAATGAACAATTAGTCAACCTTAATGCATCAAACAAGATACATGAGTAACATAAAAAAAACAAAGAACAGTGAAAAACTCTCAAACCCTAAATACTCTTGAATAAAAACTTCCCTTTTTTCACACTTTGCATTAGGTTTAGGTTTTTTCTTTTAAACTTCTCAGTTATCATGGGCTTTGTATTCTCCACTCAATTTGTTGTAGATCCACAAACGGATGGCTGCACAAATTGTGTATAAAAGATCTCCTTGAAATATGAAACAAAAACATCACAAGTTTCCTAAATTGTCTCAACATCCAATTTTAGAAACTAATACACAGTTAGAGATAAAATTACTTATACCTAAAATAACCCTTTTTGATTTGTGAAAATATGTGAGATAAATCAATTGAGAATCTCGAAAAAATCAAATCAGAACCATCAAGAAGCAACAGTAAAGCCTGATAAATAAAGTGATCAACATGTTATGACATCTTGCTAAACATCTGGCTGTGACACATGTTTTATCAAAATTATTGTCAATCACAAAATCACAAACCTTTCAAATTTTTCAACTTGGGAGTCGAGATTAGCAAAATCCTATTTATTACATATTTTATAACAACTTTGAGGGCTTTAAACTTCTCCAACAAAACAAACACTTTCCAACCATAAAACTTAGTTGTACTCCATAAAGAAGTCACTAACTCAAAAAGACTACTACGAAGTGGCCGATTACTATTAAATCTAAAATATTTGAATCCCTCCATTCGCTAGGCCGAGTTACATTCTCTAATTGATTGAACTCTAAACCATCAATTTTCTTGAACATATAATTTTTTCTAACCAACCATATAAATATCACTAATGAAACTACCCTTCCAAATATAATATACATTATTTTTTGACTATTTTTATTGTCTGTATAATTATGAGTCATACACTTTTAAAAACTGATAAATTATTAAAATTTTTTTTTTCAAAAATAAGAAAATCTAATTAAATTTTTTTTTAAAAATTTAAACACTGTATCTCAACATTAAAAATGACTCTATAAAGTAGGTATTTTTTATATAATTTTTTTTTTGAAAAATAGAAAAGTCGAGCTTTTAAAATAATATATTTAAGCATTGTATCTGAACATTAAAAACAATTCTATAGAATAGATATCCCTATTCAAATCATATTTTTTCTTATGAAGATAAATTATCTAAAAAATGTAACAGAAAATATTTTAGAATGAATTAAAAATATATATTTTATAAAATAAAGTTAAATTAAAATAAAATGTATTTAAAGAAAATTTTCAAAACACACCTTTAAAAAACCAATATTTCACATAAATAAAAAAGAAAATAATGTTAAATATTTTTCAATGACGATTATGTTGACAACCTTTTCAAAATACCTTGTTTAAAAAAAGAAAATCAATACGTCATATTAAAAAAAGTTTAAAAAAAAAACTTAATTGCAATTTTTTTCTTTCTATTATTTTGGCTTCAAATTTTCTTTCGCCTAATAGGGAAAAGTAAGGGATTTTTTTTTGAAATTTCTTTTGGTTATAATTCTAAAAGGCTTTTGACTTGGAGTTTCCTTTTGAATAAAATTAAGAGGTGTCTTTCGGGGTAGAAAACTTGGTTCCTTAATCTTGGTGGAAGGATCACTCTTCTTAAATCCGTATTATGCTTCTTATCAGTATTTACTATGTCTTTTTACAAAATACCGATGAATATCGCAAAAGATATTACTAAGTTCCAAAGCAACTTTTTTGTGGGGGGATCGGAGGATAAAAGGAGGATACACTGGATTAGTTGGAAAGATGTTTGTCTTCCTATTAATAAAGGTGGAATTGGTCTTAAAAGTATAGTAGATTTTAACTTGGATCTTCTCAATAAATGGAGGTGGCGAGTTCTAAAAGATTCAAATTCTTTATGGTACAATGTTTTGAGAGCGCGTTATGGTGACATTTGCTTGCAGGTTCTCTGTAGTAAAGTTCCTAAAATTGCTCCTTTCTCCATTTTCTCTTGGTGGAAGGATCTAATTTCCTTGAACAAGAAGAAGAGTGATGATGTATTTGTCAAAAATTGCAGTTTTGAAATAGACAGAGGATTCACTACGACATTTTGGCATTCTGCCTGGATACAGGATACGATTTTGAAGAATTTTTTCCTGCTCTTTTCTCTGCTTCTCTGTTACAGGTTGTATCGGTTGCTGGGATGGGGGCTTGGAGTAATGATGTTTGGCTTTAGGGAGATTTCGGTATCCCCCAATCTATAGCGTTGCAGTTCGGCCTAGAAGACGATATCTTGAAGTTGTGGTCTCTGTTACATGGTTTAACTTGCAGGCCGGTTGGGAATGATTTGGTGAGATGAAATTTAGAAGATAATGATGATTTTTGTATCAGCTCCTGTTACGTAGCTTTAGCAGACCCGAAAATCCCTTATGGCCCATTTAATAAATTTGACAAAGCTTTACAATGGGTGTGAGAAGTGGTGGTTTCGTTTAAGAATAAAGCTTTCGGTGGAGATTTCTTGTCAATAGGCCCCCGACCAAGGATCTATTGAAGCTTAGAGGTATCGTTCTCCCTGTTGTTTCTCAAAAATGTACTTTCAGTGGAATAAAAGATGAATATGTGAATCACTCTTTTTTTAAATGTAATGTTGCAAAACTTATTTGGCGGGATACTGCAGAGTGGACCAATTTTTCGAATTGTTTGGAGGATAATTCGAAAGGGAATTTTGTGATTTGGTACAAGTACTGCAAGTCTAAAAATGTGAAGAAGGGAAAAGAAGATTGCATATGGATGACTATTACCTGGAGTATTTGGATTATGAGGAACAAAATTGTTTTTCGTAACGATAGTTGGAATGTTCTTGATGTCGTTTGGAACATTAAGGACACTATTTGGAGATGGTCTAGGTGGGGTGAAATTACTCATCCCAATTGTAATTTTTAGGAGTTTAGCAAAAATCCTCTGTTCTTCTTATCTTAGGTTCAATTGGTCGGTAATTTATCTTTTTGACGTGTTGTTCTGCTCGTTTCATTGTGTATTCAGGTTGGAGAACCCTTAGTTCTGTTTTTCTAATATATCTTACTTACACAAAAAACATTATCGATTTTTGTCCCTTCATTTTAAAAATTAATTTTTATAGTCTCTTTATTATTTCATTTTTTTTGGATTTTAATCCCTTTCATATCATTATGCAACAAATGGACTTGAGTCAATCTATCCTTCCGTCATGAGAAGAGCTATTGGACGGTCAAAGAAGAACAATAACAAAGTAAATAATGAGCCTAGAAACACAAATACTTTGTTGAGAATTCTTCAAACACCGAAATGTCAACTTTTGTTAATTATTAATTCCCTTTTTTTTCTCTTCTTGTATGCATGAATTATAAATTAAATTGAAATGAAAGAAAGAATTAAAAAGGCAGAACGTGATTATTTATATTTGTTACATATATTTATTTTGGAGTAACATAACAAGTAGTAATTCAACTAGCATAGGTACAAACACACATCTTTATACCATTAGGATAATCAAAACAAATCCCATCAGGTTCTCTATCTCGATATTGAACCTCACATTTTGCATCGCATTCAGGTTTACCACCATTGCATGATCCCAGTGTAATGCTACATCTTTGCTTGTGTTTGGAATTATCAATATTGTAAGTACATGTGCATAGGTTGTAATCATCACAATACCACGATATATTACCATCGGTTGGTAGAGAATTACAATAATTCTCACAGTTTCGTACATTGCAATACTCATTTGCTAATGTGCAGAACCCTGCTTCTACTGTTAATTGCACTATATATCATCATGTAAAATAAATTATATTAATTTCAAAATATAAATAATAGCTTAATGGTTTGAGAGACTAGTTATTACCTGCTGCAATTGATGCTACCATGACAAACAAAATCAAAGAGTTAGCCATTTAGATGTTGAATACAGACAACAAAAGATATTTGGTATCTCTCTGTCTATATCTTTCTCAATTTATACTGCTGTCTCAAGGATTAAACAACTCAACTTTTCTTTCAAATATATTATTAAATTAAAACAGGTTTAGATATTCCATATATATTTGGATTTTTAGTAATATACTAAATTTTTGTTCAAGATAAGAATGAGGATGGTGAAAAAATTATTAGTAATAAATTTTTGTTCAAGATAAGAATGAGGATGGTGAAAAAATTATTACTAATATATATGATTTCTATAAATAAATATTTGACTAATATATATGAATGTATACATCCGGAACAATCAATTATAATTATCAAATAAATATTAAAGTTTTGTTCAAGATAAGAATATGGTGAAAATATTATGATTCATAAAAATTATGGAAAATTTAACTTGGAATTCATTATAGAAATCAAAGTTCCTTATATGAGTTTATACAATAAATTAAGCAGTTAATATTATTAAATCGAATATTTGGTGTCTAATGTTTGAACTTAAAATTCTCTCAAGTCACCTCTTCTTCATTTCATTCAGTTTACTTTGAAGTATAAATATTTATTTTTTTTTGGATTTTGTCCCTCTATTTTTTTTATAAGAAATAATTTTTTTCTTTCAATTAAAATTGTCTGTTTTTTAGTGAAACATTACTTATGAGGAAAAGTTTGTAAGTGATCGTGTAGTTGTTTAATTCTTGAGAATTTGGTACTTTTGGGAAATTGAGATTGATTCATAAGATAAATCGGTCACCAAATTTATGTATTGGTTTCTTGAGCTTTGTCGAAAAAAGCTCTATTTGATTATTGAGATAAGCCTAAAAATTTCTAAGCGATTTGTTAGCTTAGCCTAGATTAAAAGCTATCTTTGGTTGGAGATAATCCTGTAAAATCTCAAGATTAGGTTCTATTAAAGTTTGTGGGCATAACATGTAAAAGCTCAAAGTTTATAGTAAAAATCTCAAGAAGATCCACTACGCCAAAAAAGACCTTCGAAAACGCTTTTTTTGGCCTTTAAAAGCGCTTTCTAAGGTGGCGCTGCTATAGGTTTTAGCAGCGCTTTTTGTTTAATGAAAAGCGCTTTCATAGGTCTACCTATGACAACGCTTTTTCTAAAAAGCGCTCTCTTAAGTACCCTTTTGGCAGCGCTTTTTCTAAAAAGCGCTCTCTGAAGTAACCTTTTGGCAGCGCTTTTTCTAAAAAGCGCTCTCTTAAGTAGGCTTTTGGCAGCGCTTTTTTATGAAGAAACGCTTTCATTGGTGGCGCTTTTTTCTGGAAAAGAGCTTTCATAGGTTGTCTTTTAGCAGCGCTTTTGCCTGTAAAAGCATTGTCATATGTTTACCTTAGACAACGCTTTTTGTGAAAAAACGCTTTCATAGGTTACCTAAGGCAGTGTTTTTCTTCAAAAAGCGCTTTCATATGGTGTTTTTTTTAGTGGTATAATTTATATAATTCATATACCTACATTGTTTGCAGCATATTATTTATATAAACCATAACCTGTAATTCATAAACTGCGATAATGCATTGTATACCATTGTAATCCAAAATACATATACACCGTATTTGTACCGCAAAATATATATAAACCATTGATATCAGCATTGTAACTCAAAATCAGTCTTACAAAATCAACCCTAACAACAACTAAATCAGTTCTTATATGATTCTCTTCTCAATAAAATATTGACACAATTCCTCTTTGATTTCTTCCAACTGAAGTTTCGTGTAATATGCACATTTGTACTCATCGAAGTACTACATAACAAAACATAATATGCATGATTTAGTTAAAAGTAAAAAATTATATGAAATATCCGAGAAATAATAAAACAAATCCTAAGTTATAAATCCATACCGTGACTGGAATCTCTATTTCATTCAGTTGAATGATTTCTTTGATAAACCGCATAACGAAGTATCCGCAATCTATATTGTTTTGTTGTTAAGGACACTACATATAAAAACAAATAAGAATATATAGTTGTATTGTTTTATCAAATAGCATAAATATTATAAGCAAAATAGTGGAAATTAATATACCTGCACTTTGATCCAATTAATGTTGTTTGATTTAGACCGTCGTACCCGAGCTTCTCTTTGACACCGGAATACTTGTATCGCTCTAACAAAATAAAAATATATATTTAGAACAATGTCATAGAAATAATTAAATATATAAACACACACAAGTATTTAGAATAATCTCACTTACGTATCAATCATTAACTTCATATCCGGATAATTTGTCCAATCACCGTCAACCGAATTCAGATAATAGACCATTTCTTTTATAGGATCGATAGCAACCAACAACCAGTGACGTCTATAAATTAAAATAACAGTTTAGAAGAAAATTTTCTACGCAAAAATTACAAATATTAAAATGAACTTAGAATGAAAATCTAACCCTGTAGGAATAGTATTATACGCCCAAAGATATAAGCTTTCTGTACTGCCAGTTGCCATGAATCTTTCGACTAAGTGCTCTCTTACTGATTCTGGTTCCCTACCAATTGTCGCTCCGCTGACACGGGAGGAAGACACGAAATGGAATCTGTTTGACAATTGATTCCCGCGCATCAATTTGTCGTATAACAGCCTTAAATAAAAACATAATTAATATTAGACTATATTCATTGAAATGTTTAAAAAAGATTTCAGCTAATTACATAATATAAAGATGAGGGTTACCGGATGTATGCGTGCATAATACTGACGCCCAATTCTTTATGATGGAAAATCTGTTCCACGTCCTCATGTCCAATTATTTCGGTTCAAGGAAAACCAAAGATACCTTAATCCATATCCATTTGACGAATACCACCATCCATCAAATCTGTTGTTCCCACTATTGTTTCAAGACACTGCCGGTATCGAGGGAAAAATCTAGTAGGCACCCTTTTCTTGGGTGGTACGCCAACGATCTTCTGGCTCACTTGTTGTGACGCTTGAAAAGGTACCTAAAAATCATATAGACTCAGTTAAATTATAAAATTATGTAGTTTTTTATTCGGATCATATAATTAACACTTTAAACGTACCTCTTTTTGTGATACATCAGACTGGTCGTGCCGCAAAATCCCTTTACCCTTAGATGCAGGTGTTGTAGGAGTCTATAATTACTGTGGAAATAACTGAGGTCAGAACTGACAGTTGAATACTTAAAGATTCATAATTGTTTTCAACATACCTGATCATCTATGAAAATGAGGTCCGATGGCCATGTAACAAAAGATCCTATTGCATCTCGCAGCAATGTGGTCTCAGCAACAATGTCGGGTACCGGCAGCAACGCATCCATATCTAAAGCAATGTCAACCGATACTTTCATGTGTCCATCCGGAAGCGGTCTATGGTGAAGTAAATCTCCCGAAGTGTTATGGATTTTTCCCTTGCCAACTAGTCGATAAGTCGACGACGATAGGTATAGCTGGCAAGATGAAATGCCCTGAACCAATAATAACCGTTAGAAGTGACTAAAAATATTCTATAATAATAACGGATATATATTGAAAATTACCTCGGGAAATTTATGCTGACAGTTGATACTAGCTTTGTCACTAGTTTCTTTCAATTGTGAACTGCTCTTTTCCGCCATATATCTCTCTTTATCCTTCTGCAATTCACGGACTTGAGCTTGTAAATCCTGCAATGTTTGCATCACTTCTGCATTGCTAGGATTTCTTCTCCTTGGATGCTTATACAAAGAGCTTGTAAAAGATATTTGGTATCTCTCTGTCTATATCTTTCTCAATTTATACTGCTGTCTCAAGGATTAAACAACTCAACTTTTCTTTCAAATATATTATTAAATTAAAAGAGGTTTAGATATTCCATATATATTTGGATTTTTAGTAATATATTAAATTTTTGTTCAAGATAAGAATGAGGATGGTGAAAAAATTATTAGTAATAAATTTTTGTTCAAGATAAGAATGAGGATGGTGAAAAAATTATTACTAATATATATGATTTCTATAAATAAATATTTGACTAATATATATGAATGTATACATCCAGAACAATCAATTATAATTATCAAATAAATATTAAAGTTTTGTTCAAGATAAGAATATAGTGAAAACATTATGATTCATAAAAATTATGGAAAATTTAACTTGGAATTCATTATAGAAATCAAAGTTCCTTATATGAGTTTATACAATAAATTCATTATAGAAATCAAAGTTCCTTATATGAGTTTATACAATAAATTAAACAGTTGAATATTATAAATCGAATATTTAGTGTCTAAACTTAAAATTCTCTCAAGTCACCTCCTCTTCATTTCATTCAGTTTACTTTGAAGTATAAATATTTCTTTTTTTGGATTTTCTCCCTCTATTTTTCTTTTTCTTTTAAGAAATAATTATTTTCTTTCAATTAAAATTGTCTGTTGAAGAGTTTGGAAGTGATCGTGTAGTTGTTTAATTCTTGAGAATTTGGTACTTTTGGGAGATTGAGATTGATTCGTAAGATAAATCGGTCACAAAATCTATGTATTGGTTTCTTGAGCTTTGTCGAAAAAAGCTCTATTTGATTATTGAGATAAGCCTAAAAATTTCTAAGTGATTTGTTAGCTTAGCCTAGATTAAAAGCTATCTTTGGTTGGAGATAATCCTGTAAAATCTCAAGATTAGGTTGTATTAAAGTTTGTGGGCATAACATGTAAAAGCTCAAAGTTTATAGTAAAAATTTCAAGAAGATCTTTTGAGGACAATGTCGCGGTGTGAAAAATAATCGGGCGTTCGAACTCTCAAAACACAGAAGAGTCACCACCGAAGTTTATTTTTGAAAGGGAAAACATCAATAAATCCTAAAAGAACAAAAAAAATAGGTCGTTGCAACCAAATTCAAATTCGGGAGTCGGTTATGGGAAGAAAAGGTATTAACATCTCTCACATCAGTTGTACTCAATAAGAACCATTTAGTTAGTTTTGTAAATAAGTGTTAGCGTGATGTGATTTGTTTTCTTCTAATTAATATTATGTGTTTATAAAAAGAAATAAAGGACTAAAAAGAGGTTTTTATTTATGGTGTTTGACAAGATTGCTCTAACGTAACATCAGGTGCGATGAAGAACTCAAAGCTACGTAGTTCTTAGCAAGAAAATAAATGTTTTTTTGAAGTTTTATTATAATGCTTGACAAAACGTTAAATCTCACTCCTACGTATCCTCTAGTGCGATGAGGAATTCAAATCTACGTAGTTTCGAATAGAAAAGAACTAGTGTTGGTTGATTTTAGTGAACGATGTTTAGGTCTCATTCTAGTGGTTAAACATTGATTATTGCTCGCGTATGGGAGGCTGAAGCGTTTGTTTGTATCGCTTTGGAATGGATCTGTCATACCCTAAATTTGTCCTATCAATTTCGCTGGTCACGTTACCATTATGTTACCGAATCTCTAATTATTTTGGTCAATTTGTTTCTAAAAATGAGCATATGAGGGGGTTTAAAACCAATAAGAGGGAGGTTTAAAGCCCATAAGAGGGATGCATTTTAGTAAACAGTTACTATGCTGGCCCAATAAACTGGATGATCCATTTCAAGGGGGTATGATCAATTAGGCCTTGCCAAGTCATTACCATGCTTTTATAAAAGGCCCACTAAGGGTTAACATGTTTTTAGCAAGGGAAGGGGGGTGTGATTGGTTTGGCCATTTGGTCTCCTCAATGAAATTATTGGGGCTTTTTTAAGGCCCGTAATTCATTTTTCGGAAACCCATTTTGGCTGGCTAAAGACAATATTTATTTAAATATTATTTCTTTTTTTATTAAATCTGATTGACTAATTATGTATTTGTTAATTATTAATTTATTATTAAATCTCATATTATTATTATTATTATTATTGTTTTGATTAATTTTGACCAAAGTCAACATAAGGGTTTTGAAACCCTAATTATCCAAGCCCAAACAAGTATTGTTCAGATCCAAACAAAAGTAACGAATACAAAGCTAAAATGAAATAAAATCAATTTCAATCATATCTTTACATAATAATTTATACAAATTTGTCCAGATCTTACAATATAGAATCAATTACAACAAATCAAATCCTTAAAACAGAATAAAATCTTCTAATTCCTAACAGATTACAAATAGTAACAATAATCATAAAATATTTTCCTAATCTGTCTAAAACCTAAAACTATAAATAGAACCTAAGAAAATTCTAAGAGAGAGGAAGAAATTTAGAAGAACGCAGTTGACAGAAAGGAGAAGGAAAGAAGTTTAGGGCTTCAATATCTGAAACCATAAAAGTCTTCGCCGCACCGCCGCTACAGTGCCACCACTTTGGTACCTGTGAACAAAAGAAGAAGAAGAAGTAAGAGATGAGAAGGAGGATTCATGAAATCAAATATATGACTGATATTACGACATGAGAGGTAACACGAATCACTTATCTTTAGGGCTCTTAATTGTTATTGTGATGTTTGCATGATTGATGTTTGCGTGTTGTGTTTCTGGAAAATTTTAGGTTTTTAGGGTTAGGGTTCTAACCTAGGGTAAGGGTTCTTAGATCCCAGGGTTAGGTTTTTTAGGGTTGTTTGAAGATCAGGGTTAGGGTTCTTCATTTTTGGGTGTTCTGGGTTTTTGGACAATTAGGGTTCATCACAAACCCTTAGGTTTCTTAGGGTTCTACAAACCCAGATGAAGATTCACAACAATGGGTTTGAATGTTTGAAGTTTCTAGTTGAATATCAACTGAAAAACTGGGGAAGAGGGGTGGTTGATGGTGGCAAAAGATGGACGGTGCGACCAGGACAATTTTTGGCCGTCTGAATTCTAGAGAGAGGTCAGAGCCTTTATCTCTAGGTTTTTGTTTAGTGAAGAGAGGGAATTGTAGAGAGATACGAGAAGATAAAAAAATGAATAAAATGACAAAGGATGAAATATATAACCCCTCCCTAATTCTATGTCCACGCGCCTAGAAACCTTACCATGTGCTCCCCACCATAACCTTCAGATAATCATCAAACGCTCTTGATTCGCACACCCATTGTAACAACGTGATCTCTCTCACAGTCTGCCTAAACGAACCCCATGTTGTTTTGGGCCTAAGCCCATGATATTCACTCCCCCTATTCTGTTATTTTTGCTATGTCAATGTAATTCATAACCTCCTAACGCTATTGGTCCAAGTCTAACATCTTGCTTTCAAATTGAATGAAGAGAAAGAAAATGAAGAGTCAGGTTGCAAGGTCCCCTCTGTTAGTGTGACGATGTTGTTTTTTATCAAAAAGTGAAGAAAAAAAGTATGGAGAGAGAGTATGATAGGAGCTGTCATTACCTTTAGCTCACAAATTCTTAGAAAAGTGTTTCTTATTTTTTTGTAAGCCTATACAATTATGCATGCATGCAGCACCTTGTGTGGATAAACTGAGTAATATGCGTATGCATGCTTACAAGTCCACACTAAACGCATTTTGATGCCCACAAATTACAACCAGCCTTAATAATGCAAATCTAACCAATATTGCAAGATAAAATTTCATGATGAACATCACTTCTCAGTTGGCTTAGCATGCTTACAACTTGATGCATAAATAATCGATTAATGAGCTCTTGGATTCAAATGAAAGACCATGGAAAAATGAATAAGTTTGTTGTTGATCACCACTTGAAACGAGGTTTGGAACAAAGTGTAAAATGGCCTCAAAGTCAAGCCCTTGAACTGACCAAGAGATCTTTAAAAATCTCTAAGTTCTGATGAATTTACATCCTTAGCATCATGTGCTCTACCAATCATAACTTCCATGGTTCTTGCTTAAATTTTGAGTTCTTCATATCCATGTGTAGCTCATAAGAAGTTGAATAACTTTGTAGATAGTCACAACTTGAAGTGCTGCTTGGAAACACATATATTTTACCTTCAAAGGTAACTACTTGGTCATCTTGAAATTGATTAAAATTTCACCAAGTGTCCAATATTCAAAGCTTAATGAATCTATGACTTCTTATATATAATGATTTTTGTTTTTTATATATTTTAAAAAACTATATATATTTAGTGTGTATATGTATAGTATTGATTGATTTTTAAATTTTTTTTAAATTAACAAAACAATATAATATATATATATATATATATATATATATATATATATATATATATATATATATATATATATATATATATATATATATATATATATATATATATATATATATATATATATATATATATATATATATATATATATATATATATATATATATATATATATATATATATATATATATATATATATATATATATATATATATATATATATATATATATATATATATATATATATATATATATATATATATATATTCTAAGAAATATATATTTTTATAAAAATAGTATGTTTAGTATTAGAAACTTGTAAAAGTAGTATATGATTTTTAAAAACAGTATGTTTAGAATTTTTATGTTTAGTATTTTTAGTATTTTTAAAATATAAATATTAAAAATAGTATGTCTAGTATTTTTATATTGATTTTTTTAATTATGTTTGAATTTTAATTATATTATAATTATATTTATTCTATTAGTTATATCTTAATTACATTTATTTTTTTATATTAATTATACATTTTGTCAGGGGTTTAACCCCAAGCAAATGGAAAACACATATATTTTGCCAGGGACTTAACCCAAGCAAATGGAAAAGGCATACATTTTGCCACAGGCTTATCCCCAAGCAAAAATTTTGACGCACTGAACCATTAGCTGCACTACTAGCTTGCGTCTACGTCTGCATGTCGCAGACTTGAAAATTCTGATTGCGTTTTGCGAGAGGGTTAGCCCCTGGAAAATAGACGACGTGGAAAGCCCCTTGCAAAATAATTTATGAACCCTTGTTTTCCTAGGGGAGCAGTCCCCTTGCAAATTTTGCATTTGTGTAGGGTTTTTGCCACATGTAAGGGGCTCATCCCCTGGCAAATTGCGATTTTTTTAGTAGTGTCATCAAGTTGTGAATGATGCATGAATTATATATTTGTAGTGTTGGAAATTTAGGGAAAACATGAATTATTCAGAATAAAAGAAATTTTAAAAAATTGACCAAAACAATCAGGATGTGTCGACCTATAGATCGTATGTGTCGACACATATATTAAATTTAAGTTGTATGTGGACCGAAACAAGTCATAGGTTACAGGCTTTAAAATAATAGAAATGTGCCGACCTATAATCGTATGTGTCGACACATAAAATAAGAATTTCTACAATTTCAGAAATGCTTCAGTATGTGTTGACATATGCAATACATGTGTCGATCTAAGCCTTCAAGAGGCTACATGCTTTAAAGTTGAGTTGCATGTGTCAACCTGAAAACCGTATGTGTTGACACATGCAAAAAAAAATTATGCAAAAACTTGTTTTTAATGCCTTGGATCAATTTCGAAATGCTTTTTAATTATTTCTAATACCTCTAATATAGAGGAATGCCACAAGACATAGAGATACCGTCAAATCTATAGAAGTGCTGGTTTTTCCCAATTTTGACATCATGCAAAACATCTAATGACGAACTGCATTTCTTGTATTTATTGAAAGATGCCCCTGACTTTGTGCTTCTCAACTTCGTCTCACATATGCTTCTCCCCCTTTGACAACATCAAAATATAAGATAGAAAGCCATGAGAAGTATCATAGTTCCATAACAATACATAAATATCATCCAGAGGCTCTTTTGCATAAAAGAGCCACAATCACATATCCCCATATATATGTAATGATGTAAAATTTTAAATAACTGGAAAACAACATTACAACAAATGTAATATAATGCACAAAGAATAAACGAGCAGGAAATAGAAAATATGTCAAGTTGTTTTTATAGTGTCACGATCAAGTAACACATCATAGTGGTACTCATGATGCCGCACACACATGTGCCTAGCATAGCGACAAGAATATATCGCTACTAAAATTAAAATGAAGACGTTTGTCATACCATGTAGCCAAGACAACAAGAAACACGTATTGAAAATATCATGCATAGAAATATCCCGAGCACAAGTGCAAGAAATAAAGAATATACAAAAAACACATGCTTCCACAACAAGAACAAACTTATACAAATGTGAAAGAATTAATACATGAATTCATTATAAGCATATATATTAAGAACACACAATGGTTATTAATCGGAAAATTTTGGAAATGAATATTCATGGTTTTCATCATTTGAAAGAATATCCATCATTTTTGGAAACGAACACGTAATCATGCATTCAGACAAATCTTACTTTGAAGGAGAAATTAAAATGGTATTACCTCACTCTTGATGAAATTGAAGTTTCCCTTACATGATATGAAATACTGAAACAAAACGTTAGAGTGAAAATATAGAGTGCAAGCAATAGGATAGAATTAAGCAATATTGGAGATATCAATGATCCCCAATTCCCCATGTATGTTGATAAAAGGTTCGGTTGCGAGAGGTTTAGTGAAAATATCGGCAAGTTGATTGTTACTATCAACATTCTCAAACACAACATCCCTTTATTCAACATGATCGCGAAGGAAGTGGTGATGTATCTCAATATGTTTAGTGCAAGAATGTAGTATAGGATTTTTGGTTAGATTAATGGCACTAGTGTTTTCGTACATGATAGAAATACATGAAATTTTAATACCAAAATCGAGTAGTTATTTCTTAAGCCATAAAATGTGAGCACAATAACTATCGGCTGCCACATATTCCGACTCGACCATTGACAAAGAAATAGAAACTTGCTTTTTGCTATGCCAACTAATCAAGGATTTTGAAATAATGTGACAAGTTCCACTAGTATTTTCCTATCCAATTTGCAACCTGCAAAATCAGAATCAGATTAACCAACCAAGCTACAATAATTTCCTTTGGAATACCAAAGTCCAAATTTAGAAATACCAATAAGGTATCTAAGAATCTACTTAATCGCTTTTAAGTGTGATTCCTTAAGAACGGATTGATATCATGCACACATACAAACACTAAACATAATGTCGGGCCTAGATGCGGTAAGATAAAGAAGAGATCCAATCATAGCTCTATACCTTTTTACCTTTGATCGGTCACCATTTGTACTCTGTTTTCAGCAATCAGTCGGTAAAAAGTATATCATTTTGGTAACACAATGTTCCATCTTTTATCGTTCTTAGTATTTTATTTTAGTTTTCATGGTAAGTTGTTTTGCATTGCATTGATTTGGGAATGCATGTCAATTATGGTGCTTTTGATGTTTGGTTTGGTAATGTTAATGTCTCATGTACACGCGAGAAAATCTGAGTAACTGATGCAAAGCCGGAGGATATTCCATGGAAGTTAAAAGTGCAAGAACAGAAGCCTGACACGGGTGCCCGTGCCACTTGGCACGGTCCGTGTCAGGGTGTGCAGATGAAGAGCACGAGAGGACAAAAACAGAAGGCTGACATGGGTGCCCGTGTTTCTTGACACGGCCCGTGTTTGTAGGCGCGAGAAAAAAAAATCATATTTTCATTCACTTAAATGGTTGAACTCATTAAGGGTAGTTTTGAATTTCTGCACGGCTGTGTTGTGACCTGATACTATTTATACCTAGTTTTGAGAATCATTTGGATTATCTTTGATCATAGAGAAGAGATAATTACACAAGAAAGAGAGCAAGCAAGGGTTTCGAGGAGGAACGATCTTCAAGGGAAATTGCAATTGAAGATCAATGGAATCGGTAAATCTTTGTAATGTCTACACTTTATTTTGTAAGCCTTATGAATATTATGAGAAGCTAAACACCCCAATGCTAGGGGGTGTCCCTGAATTGCGAATGTTATGTGTTAGAACATAGTTTGATTATACAACCCTTGTAAGAGTTTTGATGATAACAAAAGCAAAGAACATTTATGCTCGCTAAAATTATATACTATTTTGTAGAGAAGTTCTGATGGAAGAAGATCAGAAGATAGTTACAAAGTTGTTTCTGCTGTGATTGTAAACATCTCTCAAAAAGTTCTAATGGAAGAAGAGCAGAAGATGTGCTAAGATGATGTTTCAACTCTGATTATAAAACTCTTTGAAAGAAGTTCTAACGCTGCTGTTTCCAGTGATTTCTGGTAAACAACCTCTAGTCTTCCAAACTATCGAATAATCTTTCTGACTGTTATTCAATTCCTCTGGTAACTCACAGGATCGACTAGATTGATCCTAGGATTCCTTGGTCATTAGGGTAACTCTCATGATCGAACAGATATTCATGGTTGACATTTGAGTGTTGTATAGGTGTTTGGCTTATTTCGATTTATCTCTTAAGGGTCTAAAGATGTAATCAAAATGTGCGTGTACGAAACTAAGTTGCATGAATAAATGTTAATTGTAAAGACATGTAAAATTGCATAAAAGGCAAGTAAATGGTTTCGAATTATAAAAACAGTTAATGTAAAGGATTTCTGGAACGTAAAAGGTTTGAAATATGAAGAAAGCGTTTAATGCAAGAAATCTGTAAATGACTTTAAGTAAAAATAGGCGTTCGAAGGATAAAGCTTGAAGGTAAAGGCATGGAAAGTATGACAGTTTTCTGAAATGTAAAGTGCTTGAAATGTGAAGAAAGCATTGAAATGTAAAACTTTAATGAAGAGATTTCGAAGTGAAAAGACTGTAAATGAGAAAACTTATAAATGTTATTTGACAGAAAGATAAAGGAAAGTGCTGGAAATGGTAAAAGGTTTTCATTAAATCATAAATATATGGTGCTATCATACGTACATTGCTCTTGCATTCGTTTCCCTTGCCATGTGGTAGTTTGAATGTTACTGAGTATTTAGTACAATAGATATGACACACGAAATCCTAATACTAAGACTTCTATTTATACTAATTCGACCATAACGGTCTTGCTATAGGATTATGCCACGTTCAGAACATGCAGAACAATGCCTCTTTCTTCTTTCCACGTGTCTCCAAATGCTCCAGCACATAAATTTCAAACTTCGAATGTCCCGCTTCCATTTGAATTTCAAATGCTTTGGTACTTCTCCGTTTCGAACGCACTTCCCAGACACAACCTTGTTGTTATTTCGAGACTTCTTTAGATATGTTCCCATAATTGCCACTCGAAGCTCCAGCTTTGACATGCTTATTCGAAACACTGCTTCTGCTACTTCGAAACATGACGCTTTGCTTCATTTCGATCGAAACGTTTAGTTCATTTGGCTTCTAATAATATTATCAAAATCTTCAGCCAACAAATTTCCCCTTTAAAATATGTATTTCGATTTCTCTGAGAAATGCCTATTTTAAACATCTACACAAGATTTTGATGTGACCTTCGAATTATCGTAACATTTAATGCATTTGACTCCAGTCACGTCAATCATAGCGCTTTTTGGATTCCTTAACCGCCTGGAGCCACTTCACAGTATGGTGCAGTTACAAACAATGATTATCTTTAGATCACGCCTATTACCCATGTTAACTTTACGCCACCTCTTCATCACACCAACCCATGATTTCCACGTATCACACCCTTATTCAGTGGATGCTTAAACTTCCCCATTATAAAACATCACCAACTTAATCTTTTTCTTTTCTTTTCACACTCTGAATCTTTTACCCTCCTTCTCTCGTCAAAAAAAACCCAAGCTTTCAACATCCTTCAAAAATGTCTTCTTCTACTTCATCCTAACTCAAGAAAATCTCCAAGAAGAAAGGAAAAACTGCAGGAACTACCATGGAAAGTAAGATTATCACTCACCAAGGTCAATCCGTTCTTGCCCCTCAGATGATTTCAAAGGAAAAAGAAATGTTGTATGCGTCACAGGTACTCATTCCTACCACCGTTGCTGGTAAGAGGTTAGCTTTAAATGGCCCTCTTACGGTTTTTGAAATATTAAAAGACACCAGGACAATTTTCCCAGTTTGTTATAGTTTTAAACCCTTGTTTAACAAAATGGACGCCCCTAAGGCAATAGAATCTTCTAGTTCAAATACCATAGAAAACCCAACTGTTCCTCCTAAGGACCCCTTTGTATTGGATTATGTAAGAAGTAATTTTAAGCCATTTCGATCTTGCCCCACCTCTGATACTGCTTATCAAAATTGGTTCAAGAAAGTAGAAGCTAAGAAATCCCAGCAATGGGAAGAATTAGGTATCTATAACCTGATTAAGCTATCGAAGCCTGGTTTCACCTACAGCCACCCTCTGCTATTCGCGTCCCTCTATTCCTGGGACAGTACCTATAACACTTTCCATCTCCCAGGTGGAATGATCACCCAAACCTTCTTCGACATAGCGGCCATCACTGGGCTATCGCCAGTAGGAGAAACTTATATCCCCGACAACAAAGAACATTCAAGCATAATTGACTTCGAAGTCAAGCTAGCAAGTTTTTCCAAGTTTATCAGTCATTACCATGCCGAGGGGGACAATGTGTCTGACGTAGAACACATTGCTTTCTTAACCCTATGGCTGTCAAGATACGTTTTCTGCAGTAGATCCCTACAGGTAGCTAGTAGGTTCATTCCTCTAGCTAGGGACTTGCATAAAAATCGAAAAGTGTGCTTAAGTGAACTGCTCTTAGTTGACCTTTATGAAAGCCTGAGGTCAGCTGTTTCGAGCCTCAAATCCCATACCTCCAAGAATATTTTGTTGGCTGGCCCTTTTTGGTTACTTCAACTATGGCTAAATGCCATGTTCAAACCCTCCTTGTCAACCGCCAACACCATTGATGAACAAGATCCTGAGATAAATGATAGGATAGTCGAAGGCACTAGGCTTCGAAGATTAACTCCAAATGACGACAAAGATGACTTCAAAGTCCAATTCTCGAAGTACATCATGATATTCTCCAAAAGGCACAAGTTCGAAGAGAGCATGGCGCCTTTTGCTTCGAGGGCTCATGGACCTTCTTGGTTCACCATGGCTCTCTCAGAAGCTATCAAGAGCAAGGAGATTCAGGATGTATGGAGAGCTTTTTTGCTACCTAGACTCATTTCTTCAAGAATAACTCCAGCCAAGAACCAGATTTTTCTTTTTGCTTACCAACCAAATTTTGTTTCGAGACAGTTTGGCTTATGCCAACTGATTCCTGAACCTTTATTTAAAATTGAGAGTGCCATCACTTCTGGACGAACTTTCAAGGAACGGGAAGCCAAAATACAGCAAGAACAATATCAAGGCTTTGCCCAGTTTGAGCTGATAACCTTCGAACCTACCCATCTCACAGCTAAAGGGTTTCTGGAATGGTGGACCAAGTTTTATCAAACTTATATGTTCGATACACTTACAATTCAACAGAAACTAATTGATGCCTTCGATGTGCAGGTACCAGCAAAGAAAGGTATGTTTACTCATGCCAAAGAGATTAAAGCTTTCCAAAATTATTTTGAAACTACTTATGACCCCACGCGCTTGGACTTCACTGCGCATCAAGCGGCTGAGACCTTGAAGGAAAAACTTAAACAAAAAGTTTCTAAGTTAAAACTTCCTTCAGGGTTGTCACCTGAGGATAGGTATAGGTTGGCATTCGAAATGCATCCACCTAAATTTCCCAGATTACCTACCTCAGAACTGGCTCTGGCTTGGTTTCCCCCATATCCTTGGTGGTTCACTTGCAAAGAGATGTTCAAACATCTTCAAAGGAAACCAAAGCCATCTGAGACTGTGACATGGGCTCGACACTGGCTTCATGATTTCCCAGGACACCTTCGATACGACCTTTCTGCCATGTCAATTAAATCTGATCAAGGCACAGGTGCGAATGCTTGGGAAAATCCCAAACGTCTTTTATTTTCCATATCTTTAACCTTTGCTTTAGTTGTTTCGATTTTCAGCCATCAGGATAAAGACAGCTGCCTCGAAGTTGAAAGAAGGGAGTGCCTCTCAAGCCTCCATCGAAACTACTGACAAAGTGACTCCACCCGAAACAACCACTATTGCTGCAACCACAACAACAACAACAATACCAACAACAACCAGAGTTCCAACTCCAACGGTAATCACTTAGCCTTGATGTTTCGAATTCACTCATGTTTTATGGCTTGCATCTAAATCTTCGTTTAAATCCTTTCAGACCAACAAGCTTCCTCCTACTACTCCCAAGAAGCGGAAATCAAGCACCACTGGGGAAGATCCCAAGGCTGGAGGAAACTTAACAACTGCTTCGAAGAAGAAGCCAAAGAAAGATATTTCGAAAAGTACCGTTCCAACTAGTGTCTCTGGACTTGATTCCAGGGATGCTGCTCCCTCACCCAAATCCAAAAACCCACCTTCGACCTCCAACACAATGTTGGAACGTATAGCTAGTAACCTCTCCTCCGAGAGTCCACAGGTAAATTGAACCTTTAAACCTTTTCGACAATAATAACTTCTTATTACCTTGGTGAATGTTTTTTAACATTCTGTTGCTCCTTGCAGAACATCTTGAATCCAGCTTCCACTACTTCGAACTCACCATCCAAAGCTGCTGCTTCACTCAACTCCTCTCCTCAAGGAGATTCCAGCAACCTCGTTCAGAATAAAGGTTCGTCTAATATGGCAGTTCTGACTGGAACTTCTGAACAGCAGGATGATCAAGGTACCTCCATTCCTCTGAAAGAGACAAACGAAACACCACTTCAAACATCTGCAGAGGATTTGCAAAGAGCTTCTCTTCAAAAGTCCCCTCTTGAAACTCTTCAAGAGGACCCAAAGGACACTCAAACTGAAGGAGAGAAAGCTGATTCTGGGAAAAGAGACGAAGAATCTGCAGACGAAGAGTCTGAGGAGGAGAATGCCAATGACGGTTCGACTGCTGGGACGGAGTCCAACGCAAATAGCAGTGAAAGGGAAGGCATCGAAGTGGTGGACTTGGATGAGGATGAAGAAGACCAAGAGCACGAAACGAATGAAGGGGATGGTAATGCAACCAACGAACCCATGGAGGTTGAAATGGACGTGGCTCCCCTACGTGTGGAACTCCCTCAATCCTCTTTGTCTCGAATGACTGACGAGGAACTGGAACTTCTGAGACGAAATGACCCTATTGGGTACATGAAGGCAAAGTTGGCTCAGAGGGACGTCCCACTTGCTAGGGCTGGCACAAGTTCGACCAGCTATCCTCTTCCCACAGATGAAAGAATTGTACTTCTTAATAAAATTAGGAAAACAATTCTCAATGTGGATATATTCGAAGTGCTCAAGCAAGATAGTACTGCTTGCTATACTATGAAGGAGCTGCTTACAAAGGTCAATCTTTCTACCTGCTCCTTGCCAGTTAGTACTCTCTTGTTCGATCTTCAGGCTTTGTTGGACAACGTAACTGGTTACCTTCTCCAAGACGAATCTGCTGCCAAGAAGGTTCAAGAGAAACGCATTGCCATGGATGCTGCTTATGAACAAGCTTCGAAACTCTCTCAAGAAGCTGAGGATCAAGCTATGCATCTGAAGCAGGCGAAAACTGATTATGAGGATCGAGCTGAGTCCATACTTCTTTGGGAAAGGCAGATTCTGGAACTTCAACAGAAGGTTAAGGAGGCTAAAGAACAACAAATAGCCTTCGAAAGCAATACTGCTGGTAACCAATTCGAAGAGCTTCTCAACCAGGGGCTTGCAGAAATGGAGACTGCAGAACAACTTAAAGGAGAAGTGGCAACCTTGGAAGGAGCCACGCGTTTTGCTCAGCAGAAGCTTGAATCATTTCGAAGCACTTTCAATCGATTGAAAAATAACTCTTATTTCTAGATTTTGATGTTTATTTGACTACAATTTTGGTTTCTTATATGTAATATTCGAACAACGCCATTTTGGCATTTTATCTTGCCATTTTGGCCTTTTATAACATCTTGGTTATATTGTTACTATTCGAATCTCCTGCAGGCGTGGCTTATATTTCTTTAAATATTTCCCATTAACCTTTAGGATACGTTTATCATCCACCAGTTCTTCGATTTCGTATGCATTGTTTGAGAATACTTTTAATATTCGAAAAGGTCCTTCCCAATGAGGTGACCATTTACCTAATGCTTTATTTTTCTTGTCCATAGGCAATATGACTCTCCAAACTAAGTCATTAGTAATGAATACTTTTTTCTTCACCCTTTTATTGTATGTTCTGGCCACTCTTTCTTTTTGTCTCATCAAAATTTCCAATGCATGTAACCTAATTTCGTCCAACTCAACTAATTCATTCATCATCATTTCCCAATATAATGCAGCTGGGATTTCGTTTTGTCTCTGAATTCGAACTGATTGTAGATGAATTTCTACTGGAAACACTGCATCATGACCAAATGTGAGTTGGAAAGGCGTAGTGTTAGTAGCTTCCTTAGGAGATGTTCTACAAGCCCATAATATTTGGTCCAGAGTTTTGTGCCAGTTTCTTGGCTTTTTGCCAATGTGCTTCTTGATTAATCCTATTATTACTTTATTTGCTGCTTCGACTTGACCGTTTGCTTGAGCATAATATGGCGTTGATGTTAGCAATCTAAACCCCATTTCTTGGGCAAATCCTTGCATCTTTCTACCAGTAAACACAGAGCCTTGGTCTGTGGTTATGCTCTCTGGAAATCCGAACCTATAGATAATGTGCTTTTGTATAAATTCAATAATAGCCTCTTGATCAGCAACTATCAGTGGTATAGCTTCGATCCATTTGGTAAAATAATCTATTCCCACCAAGATGTATTTCTGTCCTTTGGACGAAGCAGGATTTATTTCTCCTATCAAATCCAATGCCCATCGTCTAAATGGCCATGGTTTGATGATCGAATGCAACTCACTTGCAGGGGCATGTTGAATCCCTGCATGTTTCTGACATTCCTCACATCCTTTAGCAAAGTCTATGCAATCTTTGAGCATGCTAGGCCAATACAAGTCGTATCGAAATAACAGCCATTTCATTTTATGGCCTGCTTGATGTGCCCCACATGCCCCATTATGGACTTCTGACAATGCTAAATATGCCTCACTTTCTCCTAGGCATTTCAATAATACACCCTCTTGGGTCTTTTTAAACAATTCGTTCCCCATGAGGAGATATGACAATGCTCTGTATTTTGTCTTTCTATCCACGTTTAGAGTTGGGTCTGCTAAATAACTCTTCAGTGGACTTCGCCAATCTGCATCTGACAAAGTATTTATGGCTAATATTTCGAATCCCTGTTTCTCAGCATATCCCAATTTCATACTTTCCAGATCCGATGGTGTGAATCTAGTAGCCATAACTCTACCCCTTAATTCAACTAAATCCTTAAAGTTCTTGGTAGACACTTTATAACCCGAAGCCAACTGCGCTAAGTCATTTGCTTCTTGGTTCTCTATTCTTGGTATGTGTTGAATATCCATGTATTCAAATTTCCTCAATAGCCTATTAACTATGACGAAGTATACCATTAAGTTTTCCTTTATGCACTTATATTCCTTTGTGATTTGTTTGACCACTAATTCAGAGTCTCCTTTAATTTCGACTCTGGTTGCCCCCAATTCCAACAAAGCTTCAAGTCCAACAATGAGTGCTTCATACTCAGCTTCGTTGTTCGAGCAACGAGGACCATCTAATTTATACTTGAATTTTGTTGGAATTCCTTCAGGAGAAATCAGAAGGACTCCAACGCCACTTCCATTCCTGTGGGTTGAACCATCAAAGTACAATTTCCATGGTTGCATTTCGACGTAACTCATGACAGTCTGCTCAACCAATGAATGGTCCACAATGAAGTCAGAAATCACTTGACCTTTCATAGCTTTTAAAGGCATGAAAGTCAAAGAATATTCTGTTAAGGCTAAAGCCCATTTACCAACTCTGCTATGCATTATTGGTTTTGAAAGCATATGTTTTAATAACATTGAAATGAGATGAAACATAAACATCAACAGGTTTTATATAATACTTGAGTTTCATACAAGAGAAATACAAACAGAGACATAGCTTTTCTAAATTGCTATATCTGGTCTCTGCATCATTTAGCACTCTACTTAAATAGTATATGGCTCTTTCGATGCCATTGCTATATTCTTGTGCAAGCATACTACCTATACTAACTTCAGAGGCAGATATGTATAATCTCATGGGCTTCCCCCATGAAGGTGGAGACAAAATAGGAGGCTGAGAAAGGTATTCTTTTATCCTGTCAAATGCCTCCTGGTGAGCTTCATTCCATTCGAAGGCTTGGCCTTGCTTTAGATGAAGTAACAGAGAGAAAGCTTGGGTTCTTCCACTCAGGTTCGAAATGAATATTCTGAGGAAGTTAATTTTCCCTAGCAGAGATTGCAATTCCCTTTTTGACGTAGGTGCTTTCGTCTCCATTATGGCTTTGGTTTTGTTCTGGTTGATTTCAATCCCTTTCTTGTGAACCACAAAACCAAGAAAATCTCCAGCCTGCACAAAAAATGCACATTTAAGGGGATTCATCTTTAAGCCATGTTTTCTCATTCGCTCGAATGATTGGCTCAAATGATGCAAATGTGTTTCTGCAGATATAGATTTGATGACTATATCATCAATATACACCTGCATGAAGGTTTCAATGAAATCATGAAAAATTGAATTCATTGCCCTTTGATAAGTTGCCCCAGCGTTCTTTAAACCAAAAGGCATCACCACCCATTCGTAGGTGCCTAAGGCTCCTGGGCAACGAAACACTGTCTTTGCAACATCTTCTTCAGCAATGAAAATCTGATTATACCCAGAGTATCCATCTAACATACTCAAGTATTCGAACCCTGCAGCAGAATCTACTAGCATTTCTGCCACAGGCATGGAATATTCATCTTTAGGGGTTGCAGTGTTTAAATCCCTAAAATCTATGCAAATTCTTAAAGAACCATTTTTCTTAATAACAGGTACTATGTTTGCTAACCATTCGACGTACCTTGTTATTCTGATGAATTTGCAACACAACAACCTTTCGATCTCAGCTTTAATTTTTGTGAGAACCGCTGGTGCGAATCTTCTGGGAGTTTGTTTGATGGGCCTCTTGCCATCTTTGATTGGCAGTCTGTGTTCGACCAACTCCCTCTTTAAACCAGGCATCTCGTCATAATCCCATGCGAAGCAATCTTTATTATCCTTGAGGACTTCGATTACTTCCTTCTTGAGGCCTGGGCTAAGTTTTGCACTTATGTAGGTTATTCTTTTCGTTTTTTCATCCCCTAAGTTGACTTCTTCGAGTGGATCTTGTGCCAACATTTTGGCACTTGAGTTTATGGGGTCCCTTTCGAAGCCTAAGGGTTCTTTATCATAGATGGCATCCAACCTTTGATCCATCTCAAACTCTTCGAAGGGTGAGCATTTCGAGCCATCCCCACTTACTTCGTTCATCTTTATAGTTGATTTATTTATTTCAGCCTCTAAGGCCGCTTTTGATTCGTTCTCAGCCATATAGGCCAAAATCCTTTCGAAAAAAGTGGACTCAGTCATGGATAAGGTTGTCGAAGTCCCAGCCTGCTGGCCGTTTTTGTATAGTGCTTTCGACTCCCTCTTCTTCACTGATTATTGTTCTATCCCAGTAAAGGCCATCATGGCGAAGGGTCATGTAGTAGTGGGCGTTTCTGGTTTCATTAATCTCATCATTTGGAACACACGGAGCAATCTTTGCCAGATTTTTATCATAATCCCTCTTGTCAACTAAATTGACTGTTGACATAAAGTAACTCTGGTCTGCTTCGATGTTTTCCACGATTCCATCATCTCTCCACAGAACTAGTCGCTGGTGCATTGACGAAGGAACTGCCCCCACGCCATGGATCCACTCCCTTCCCAGCAATAAGTTATAGTTGGCCTTGGCTTCGATCACCATAAACATGGTGGGCCTACAGCTTGAGTCTATTGTCAATTCCAACTGGACCACTCCTAGAGTTTTGCCCACTTTTCCCTCATAATTGGACAGAACCATATTATGGGGCTTGATGTCTCCTTCGCGGATCTCTAATCTTTTTATCATGAAATGGGGTATCAAATTGACTGCAGCACCCCCATCCACTAGAACTTTGTTCACACCATGGACACCAACTTTCGCCCGAATAAAAAGTGGCTTGAGATGGTTCTTCATAGCAGGTTCTAGACGTTCGAAGAACGCATTTTGTTCCTCAACAGCCCCATTGTCCATCACATAGTAGCACACAGGACTATGTTTCATCAAATTTGTGGTGTCTTCCTCCTCATATTCATCGATTTCGGTTTCCTGCCCAAATTCGCAGGGAAGCACAGACACCACGTTACAGTTCAGGTTGAATGAAGACTCCCCCTCCGATTCGAAGTTATCTGTTATCATATCTTCGTCCTCTTCTGGGCCTGGAGTGTATTCCTTTGGTTCATCGCGTTGTACTTCAGAGAAAAGCCTCCTATTGACTGGAGGTTTGTCTTCAGTTTGATTTTTTGGTTTGTTGGTGCTAGATTCACCTTGGTTCTTTGTTGAAGTAACCCCTTTGTTTGCCACAGCTTCCCTCTCAGCCTTTCGAATCCTTTGCTGTCTGCGCCACTGGGATCTTGACATGGGGTTCCTTCCTTTGTAATTTTCTAATCTCACCTCCTCCCTTTTTGCTGTGTTGAATTGCCTTCTGTATGTCACAGCATGGCGTGCACTTCGTTCGGCGTTTCTCCATCTATCTTTGCCTTTGTCATTTCTGACCTGTAACCATCTATCGGTTGGAACTTTAGCAGGGAGTTTGAAAGTCACTCTTCGAGCAGACTTGGGGTGAGGGCTATCAGGCCTTCGCTGTTTGTGTCTGCTGTCGAAATGTGGGCCCATCTGGACAGTTTCTTGATGGTTCCAGCAAGGGGCGAAGGGAATCGTTTCGAAGGCTCTGGCCATGCTTTGGTCATACACAGCAGAACACCTTGGGCAAATCAAGCACTTGGTTGCCCCTTTGTAGCAGCGAAACACAAATTCCAACAAACTTTCTCTAGCCTTGGGATAACACCTAAAAAGCTGGTTATCCTGGCGCCAATTGTTGCCAGTTCGAGTCCTCTGTACGCTTTCGAAATTCGCAGCGATTCTTTGATTGCAGAGGATGCTGCACCTAGGGCACAATATCATGCCTGAATCTCCTTTGTGGCATGTCATGAGGTAATCCTTGAGACTAGCATCTCCAGTGTGATTATCCTCCATTCTATACTTTTCTTTTTCTAAGTATTTTTCTACTTCCTCCATCTCAGAGCGAGGCCTTTCCATATCCACCATATTTATCTCAACATCTTCCCCCTTAGCCTCATCATCGCCCCATCATGTGGGCTTTATATCCTTAATATGAACCTTCGAACTCTCCGGGGCAGAATATTTGACCAAATAGTCAAATTTTCCACTGGGTTCCCCTAGAGTGTCCCATATTTCCTTCTGAGGGGAAATTGGCTTCGTGATTTGGACTTTCTCCAATTCCAGCCTCAAGCCTTCAGTGACTTGTGTTAGTTCTTGGTTTTGATTTCCCTGGCCTTCAGTAGCCTGGGTTTCTCTCGCAACAGCTACAGGTGCGGCAATCGAAGTCTCTGGCGTATTCTGGATGTCTTCAGTGACCTCCTTATTGACTTCGACCATCACCCAGTTTTCAGTTTCAGTACCCTTCTCTCCTGTTAGGGCGTCGCTTTGATCAGTTTCCACCATGTTGATCTCTCCAATGCATGCAGGCTCGGAGTAGTTGGTGCCTGCGACGTCCAAGGGATCTTCGTCCACTTTCATCTTCACCTTATCGGCAAACTTTAGTCTGCCATCTTTGATTGCGTTTTGAATTAGGTCCCTGAAAAGAAAACATTGTGAGGTTTTGTGGCCTAGGAAACTATGATATTTGCAAAATCCTCTCTTCTTTCTCTGATCCAAAGGAGGTATTTTGACATTTGATGGCACAATTAGTTGGCCATCTTTGACAAGTAAGTCAAAAATCTCGTCACATTTAGTGACATCGAAGGTATAAACCTTCTTTGGGAATTTGTCACTTTTCTCATTTTCAACAATCTCTTTCCCTTTTGTGGGAACCAATAATTTGCAGGAATAAGGCGGAGCCTGTTTTAATTCAGCGAGGTCGATTTCGACCTCTTCGAATTCGAATTCAGGATATTCTTCTGCTTCCTCAGTCCCAACATAGGAAATCCTTTCTTTCTTGCTATTCTTAAAGACTCTGGCTTTTTCGGCCTTTAGCCTTTCGACCTGTCGAACCCTGTGATCGGTGGATCTGGAACTGATTGTTTAACGCTGGTTCGCGAAATGTCGCGGAAGCAAGAGTCGCCACCGTCTTTTATTTTCTCCAAATGGAAAGGACAAAAGCACAGAAAAATTCCTTATAGAGATTGCTCTCGGTTCGGGAGGTAGGTTATAGAAAGGGAAGGTGTTAGCACCCTTTCTATCCATGGTTATCCATGGGCTCTTAGATACTTGCTCACTTGTGTTTTCAAAAATGGTTTGTTTTCTTTTCAACTGTGGGTTTTAAAAAGTTTCTTTGAAAATTTCAGTTCGATTCTTGTATCGGTCCTCAAGAGTGTTTAAAAAATTGCTTTCGAAAGCTTTTTGAAAAGGTGTCGGTGTGAAAAGTATTTTTGAATTTTTTTTTGAAATTAGAGCAAGTATCTAGAGTTGTCTACCTACTCTAAGGAATTCTTCTGTGTAGATGTCCTTTAAAGTAGTGCCATCCCACCATTGAGAGGTAGGTAGCACCACCGTTGGAGGTGTTCGGGTCAATTCGAGGTTCGGGACATGGTGATCACCAGAGCAATGGGAAGACACCTTAGAAGCTACCCTCATGCCAGGTTCCCGGATCATGAGGACTTACTAAGACATCCTCTACTCGACGATCACCTTTCGAGGCAAGGCAACAGTGAGGCGTACCCTAGGGGTGGTGTGTGCGAATTGTGTGTCGTTTTCATTTGTATTTATCTTGTCATGTCATTGGCGTTCTACGCTTGATTTTATTTATGTCCATACAGTCTTTCATGCTTTGTTTAACAATTAAAATATTTGCGGGAAAAGTAAATCTAAAGCTATTACAAATGGCGCGGGTCCACATCGCCAAAATTAAACCGGACCCGATTTGACAGAAAAGTAAGTAAAGAAATTAAAAGAATTGAAAAGTGCGAGAAGTTTAGTTACATGGCTTCGGGAGAGGTACATAATTATTATAATGAAAATAAAATAAATATGCGAACGAATAAAAATTAAGAACATGGGCGTTGGACCCTTTTGCAAAAATTAAAATTAATGAGGAATTAAAATTGAAATTAAAAGAAAGCAAGAATTTATTTTTTGGTGTTTTTTATGTATTTTTATGATTTAATAGAAAAAGGAATTAATTAAAATTAAAATTGAATGCAAACCCTAATTCTAGTGGCTTTTAAATTTATTATGAAAATATTAAAATTTAACCTAAATTAAACCTAATTTTTATATACAATTTTAATTATGAAAATAAATAAATTAAATAATATTATTGTGAAAAAGAAAAATTAAAAAGGATAGAACATTTATTAAACCTATTTCTATATTTTTTAGATTTTTTTATTAAAAGAATTAAAATTGCAAACCTATTTTAAACTAATTAATTTCCAAGCATTTATTTACAAGAAAATATTAAAATAAAAATATTTATCATGTTTTTTTATCTTTTCTGATTTTTAGGCATTTTTTTATTTTGTAAAAACAATTAGTTAAATCAAAACAATAAAGCAAATAAAACAATAATTGAAAATAAAACATAAAGAAAATATATAAAATTTGCAAACCAGGGGGGGTTCAGGCCCCAATATGGAGGTTTTAATCAGCAATTTGAGCCCAACTTTGCAAGGCCTGGTTGACTTTTGTGCAAGCGTGTAGCAACGTTGACTCACGTTTATTGTGTTCTTCAATCCTGCGCATTTGATTTGAATCTCTTGGACGCGTGTACGCTTGGATCTGGAGGTATACCATGGAACAACGCCATCAACCTACACATGATTGCTAATTGAAAAAAAATAAATGGAAAGGGTGAAGACCTGGGATCGAACCCAGGTCATTCACATTGCAAGTCACCACGTACGCCACTGAGCCACTACGTATGCGTTTATTATATAATAGTTAATAAATATTATAAAAGGAAAGAAAGTCAGTGGCCCCCAACGCGCGAATTTTTGAATCGTCCTATCATTGTTTGCCAACACATCATCTTCTTCGCACAGTTTTGTTTTCCTGAAACATGAATATCATAGGCAACGGTTTTTGAGTGTTCTCCTAGGTATGTTTTGAGAAAATAGCGATTAGGTCCCCTTGGCACATAAATTCAGCGCGATGGGTGGTTTGTAATCGTTTGAGCACCCTGAGTTGAATGAAGGTAGTCATAGGTCTCAATTTTTCCTTGGGTGGAAAGCCCCAATCCGAAGCTATGTGAACCCTAAAAATCAAACATGGTGAAATCGAGTATACAACACAAAAACGCAATTGATTATGTTGGTTAGCATCAGAATATCATAAGGAATATAAATCCACAATTAGAATGCCATGAGCATGCTTAGAAATTAAAATACGATCATGCATTTTTCACAAGGTATCTTGAGTGCTGTATACCAATTCCTTGCGTTTTGATGGTTGTTTTTGGTTGGAATGTGTTCAGTGGACCTTGAGGAAGCTATTGAACCAAGTCTTGAGACCTGAATCGCCTTGTAGAGGTGTTTACAGTTTTGAATTTTTTGCAAATTTTTTCAAGTTGTCAATGGAGTTTCTTGAGCAGCTGCGCCTCTACCCTGATTAGGGTTCAATTCAGGCTTTTGTATTGAGTAGATTAGGTTAAGAAAAACTGTCCAAAGATCCATGAATTGAAGAATCCAATATTTGATTTTTTCACCATAATTTTCATATCTTTTTCATATGCTTTTTGTTCTCAATCAAGCCAATCAATCCAAATCTTTCCTAATTTGCATATGCACGAAATCTTGAGGCTAAAACATGTACAACAAGATTTATTAGGTTAAGTTAGATATTTTTCATATATTTAAATGATTTAAATGAATTAATATAAATAAAAATTCAAATAAATAAATAAAAAATGAGAAAATACTTCCTTTTGGGCCAAGTGGTCGTGCACATGTCATGGATGCTGAATTATGGAAGAAAAATGGGCCCATTAGCAATTTTAGGTCATTTGAACCAATGTTGACTTTTCAAAATATCCAAAAATTTCCCAACTTCCACAAGGCATAACTTGCTCAATTATTAAGATTTTCTCATGTTATTGGACATTTTGGAAAGGTCTTTGAGTCCTGTAACCAATGCCTTTGGTCCCATGTCATTTTGATTTACCAATCTCAAGTTATGGCCTTTGACTTAAAGTCCCTTTTTGTTGACTTTTGAAAATGACCTATAATGTTGAAATTGATAACTTTTTGTGAGAGCATTTCTTGGACTTGAAGTATGAAGATGAGTTGTAGGAAATGTATTTCTCTTCAAAATGAGCTTTGGATGGAATTTTTCTGATAATCCATGTGAAAGTTATGCCCTGGTCAATTTCAGTTGACTTTTTCAGCTGTCCAAATAAGGAAACTTTTGCATCTTGATGATTTTTGAGCCAAACTTTGAGAATCATGATCAATCATTGATCAAATGATGTTTGTGGCTTCAAAATGATATGTTGACCAAAAATTTGAACTTTTGACTGCCAAATGACCATTTTGCCCCTACAGTTGACTGTAGTGCAATTTAGGGTTTTGACTGTGCAATTTTGAGCTGAATGCCTTGAAACTTGATATGAGGATACTTGACCATCTTTGTAGGCATATGAGACTTGATTGGGCCTTTGAAAACTTCATTTTCTTGATCAGAACACAAACTCTAGTTTTGACTGTATAGGAGCCCTTTGCACTATGCAACCCATGGGGAATTTTGAAGCATGACTTGGCAATTTCTTGGAGAATATGGGAGGGAAAATTTTGGGGTACAACAGTTGCCCCTGTTCAATCTTCTTAGACCTGAGGATGCAGATTGGCTGACGTGCCTTTCGTAATCTGAGGGTAGAAGATGATTGAACACCAGAGTGCCCAGAAATTTGCGCTCACATAGTAGCAGTGATGATGGAATGGGCTTATAGATGCCATTTGGAGATTGCTGGATAGGATGATGGGCTTATAGATGCCATCTGGATGTTGATCGCGTAGGAGATTCCTTAGCGAGAACCTGCATACCTGCAAAAGAACAAATGAGTACCTGACACGTTGCAGGAACTGGTTTTCAGATGCTTGGTATAGATGTGTCCTGACTGGTTACAGGAGCTGAGTCTGGAGCTTCAAACGGCGATGAATGAACCAGGGATGGTTACTGCCTTAGCATGAATGGTAAGAGAACCTTGGACGATTACTACCCCAACAGGAACGCTGAGAGAATCTTGGGTGTCTTCTACTGGGATAAGAATCAGGGAGATCTTAGGGTCGACCTGACTGAACCAGAGGAAGCCTTTGACTGGATAAGAATCAGGAGAATCTTAGGGTCGATTTAACTGAACCGGGCAAGGTCTTGAAATCTTCAACTGGATAAGCATCAGGGAGATCTTAGGGTCGATCTGACTGAACCAGAGAAGGCCTTTGACTGGATAAGCATCAGGAAAATCTTAGGGTCGATTTAACTGAACCGGACAAGGTCTTGGAATATCTTCAACTGGATAAGCATCAGGGAGATCTTAGGGTCGATCTGACTGAACCAGAGAAGGCCTTTGACTGGATAAGCATCAGGAAAATCTTAGGGTCGATTTAACTGAACTGGACAAGGTCTTGGAATATCTTCAACTGGATAAGCATCAGGGAGATCTTAGGGTCGATCTGACTGAACCAGAGAAGGTCTTGAAATGTCTTCAACTGGAATAAGTGTCAGAACGTCGCCATATCTGGTTCATATCTGGACTATATCTGGAAGGAAATCTGGAAGCAGTATCAGAACGTCACCATCTCTAGTTTACATCTGAAACTATATCTGGAAGGAAATCTGGAAGCAGTATCAGAACGTCACCATATCTGGTTTACATCTGAAACTATATCTAGAAGGAAATCTGGAAGCAGTATCAGAACGTCACCATCTCTGGGTCATATCTGAAACTATATCTAGAAGGATATCTGGAAGCAGTATCAGAACGTCGCCATATCTGAAACTATATCTAGAAAGAGATCTGGAAGCAGCATCAGAACGTCACCATATCTGGTTTACATCTGAAACTATATCTGGAAGGAAATCTGGAAGCAGTATCAGAACGTCACCATCTTTGGGTCATATCTGAAACTATATCTAGAAGGATATCTGGAAGCAGTATCAGAACGTCGCCATATCTGGGTCATATCTGAAACTATATCTAGAAAGAGATCTGGAAGCAGCATCAGAACGTCACCATATCTTTGGTTTACATCTGAAACTATATCTAGAAGGAAATCTGGAAGCAGTATCAGAACGTCACCATCTCTGGGTCATATCTGAAACTATATCTAGAAGGATATCTGGAAGCAGTATCAGAACGTCGCCATATCTGGGTCATATCTGAAACTATATCTAGAAAGAGATCTGGAAGCAGCATCAGAACGTCACCATATCTGGTTTACATCTGAAACTATATCTGGAAGGAAATCTGGAAGCAGTATCAGAACGTCACCATCTCTGGGTCATATCTGAAACTATATCTAGAAGGATATCTGGAAGCAGTATCAGAACGTCGCCATATCTGGGTCATATCTGAAACTATATCTAGAAAGAGATCTGGAAGCAGCATCAGAACGTCACCATATCTTTGGTTTACATCTGAAACTATATCTAGAAGGAAATCTGGAAGCAGTATCAGAACGTCACCATCTCTGGGTCACATCTGAGACTATATCTAGAAAGAGATCTGGAAGCAGCATCAGAACGTCACCATATCTGGTTTACATCTGAGACTATATCTAGAAAGAATTGCGATAGTTGATAGTAATCATTTTGGTATTGATCTTTTTCCTGAAAAGGCAAAACATAATTGTATGCAAAATCATGATGCATGAACTGTATGTCTTCAAAATTAATGAGATTGGCGCAGTATGATGCATATGCATGCTATAATGTATGAAGATGTGATGTTTATGAACGTATTTTTGTCTAAGAAAATAAATCCTTGACGGGTGCCGGGAAGTCACTCCTGGGCTGATGTTGAAGAATAGGTTTTGCTTCCGCCGGGGATGATAGTTGCAAGAATTCCGATAGGAGAAGATAACTCTATTGGGGAATAATCTTGGCAAATGGAAGATTCTGCGGGGAGAAAAGATACTCTAGTGATCATGCTGGGGATTGATACTCTGTGGAGAGAGGGATGCCTTGCTGAGTGTTGATAATAATTTGCTGGGGATACCCTTGTTGTTGGAAGTGTTGATGGACTTCGCTGGGGTAAGAAGACTTCGTCGAGGACGCTCTTTCCGTGGCTTTTGGCTGAGGATAACCCAGTTATATCCTGTTAAGGAAATAACTCTTTAAATCAAGCCGGACGACGCGTTCGTGCTCTGCGAAGGATAAGCTTCCAGAATCAACTGGGGATAAGCTTACTGCTTGGGGAGATGGATTCCAACTATCCTGGGGAAGCTGGATTGGACTCTCCTGGGGAAGTATTGAACTGTATTGGTTATGTTCTTCAACGGAACCTACCCTGATACCTTGGAGGATAGAACAATCAGATTGCTTAGACCACTCTTTATTGCCCCTGTTTCAGTGGGAGAGGAAGACCTATGAGGTGCTGATAGTTGTTGATGGACCAGCCTTCTTCTGGTAGGCAGGTGATAAGATGACAGGACATAGTCGTACGCTTTGATCCCTAACTTTTGCCTGGACTGCCCTTCTGGGTTTTCAGTCCACCGGGATACCCATTTTTGCCCAAGCCACCTTTTCAGGTTTTCGACTTGCCGGGTGTACAGATTTTTTCATTTCATCCCTTCATTTTGCCCGAACCCTTTTGGTTCGCCGGGAAGCCCTAATTTTTGCCTAGGTATGTCAACCTAGCGGGTCTTTGATTATGCATAGTATTTTTTCGACTATGTCCATGCTCTCAGAATGCAGGGAGTTGCCTCTGTTAGAAGTGTTTTGCCATGCCGCCACAAGGGATTTGATCAGGCAAGATTCGTTGTTGGAATGCCCCAAGTGACTTAGGCGGAGATTTTCCCCAGGTGACTCAAGCAGAGATTTTCCCCAGGCTATTTGGCCTTTTGAGAGATTCTCCGAATCTTGATTTAACTGCCCCAGATGGTAGACCATGATCATGCCGTGCCCCTTGATTGGAGATACTCTTGTTCATTAGACTTTCGTCATGCGAATTTCTATGTTGTTCAAACAAAAAGTCATATGCAAACAAAGTTATGTTAAAAATGCAAAGCTTATGTCTGTCTCGAAGATTTTGAAAATGCATTCTTTTTTCATGAAACAAGTGAATGTTTGTAAAACGTGATGTCAACTCCGTATTTACCGTAGGCCTTAAAGAGTCAGGATACCTTTCGTGACAGTATGCCTTCGAGCTAACCCATGCTTCAGCTAGGACTTTTGAGGGTTATAACGTGGCCTGGTTCACGGTTTAAGAAACAAAGGAGAAAGGCTCAAATTATTTGTACCCACCCGCTCTTCGTGATGTTCTCCAAACCTAAACTCAGTTGATCGTGCGTTAGACCTTGCTTGAGTCTTTGCTTTGATGTTCCAATGATGGTTCAGATGTTGATGATTTCTTTTGAATAGGCAGTCATTTTTTGCTTTGGTTGAGGGTTTGTGAGACCTCTTTCTTGATTTTTGTTATCCCTTTCTTTTTTTGCCTGAACTGTTTCCTTTTTTGGAATTACAGTCAGCGGGATGCCCCAGTTTTGTAAGTCTCCTTCATGGGTTTTGACTTAATGGGTTTTTTCATTTTTTGAGATAATGACTGCCTGTCCTTGTGATTTATTCAGAACCATCACTGTCTTTTGTTTTGTAAGGACTCCTTTGGTGCCATTTGTTATGCACTTGGATCAACTGAGAGAACTACCCTGCCCCAGGTTATGATAAAGGGTTTTAAATTTCGAAAAGAAAAAACTCCTACTTCTTTGGCTCAGAGGGGTTGACGAGGGATTATCATCCTTATAACTCCAGTGTTTAGGGATTGAAACAATGCCTGTACCTCATCAGCGGGGTCTGTTCAAAAGCATACTGTAGATTATGGTATCGTTTTCGTCATCCTCCCTCAAGAGGCTTAGAATTTTAAATCCAGAGTTGACATCAGAAAAAATATGAAAAGAAATTTGAACATAATGAAAACAATTGTATTAATTCCCAAAACAGACGTATGCGATGCATTGATAGAATAAAAGAGTTTCCTATGACATTAATTGTTTGTATAAGCAAAGAAAAATACAACTCAAAAATTCAAATAAACAAAAGGCTTCAATGATTGGGCAACGGAGCAGTGATTATGTTCGGAGTCTCAGGCACTTCAAACTGAATCTCCCCGGCGTCGATCATGTCTTGAATCTTGTTCTTGAGAGGCCAGCAGTTGTCCGTAGTATGCCCCGGGCTATCAGAATGATACGCGCACCTATCATTGGGATGATAGTTGGGAGCAGAAGTGTTCGGATTCCGAAGAGGAGCCCTTAAGGTGATCAGCCCTGCCTTCAACATTTGTTGCAGTGCTTGATCTAGCGACATGTTGATTTTGGTGTACTGTCGTTTCTCCTTGCGCTGCTGCCCCTGTCCTTGTTGAGCAGGTCCAGGATTGGAGATCTGGATTGCCCCTACCTCATGACGGCTCTTTTTACCGTGCACAGCATTGGATTCTTTCTTTCCATGATGAGGCTTTTTATCAGAAGGTGCAGCCTCTTGAATTTTCCCAGACCGGATGCCAGCTTCTATTCGCTCTCCAGTCAAGATAAGATCTGTGAATCCAGCAGACGAATTCCCAATTAGGTGGTTGTAGAACGGACCAGACAGGGTCCCCAAGAACATATCGACAAGTTCCCGATCAGTCAGAGGTGGTTGTACCCTTCCAGCAAGATCCCTCCATTTCTGCGCATATTCTTTAAAACCTTCACTTGATCCTAACGACATACCCTGGAGTTGGGTACGCGTAGGAGCAAGGTCGGCATTATATTGATACTGCTTGTAGAAAGCAGTAGCCAACTCCTCCCAGTTACGAACCTTGGTCCCATCTAGCTGATAAAACCATTCGAGATGAGTCCCTGAAAGACTCTCCTGGAAGAAGTGGATCCACAAATTCTTGTCCACCGTATATGGTTGAATCTTCCGAACATAGGACCTGAGATGTAACTTGGGACAAGACGCCCCGTCATACTTGGTAAAGGATGGTGCTTTGAACTTCCGAGGAATAATCACACCAGTTGACAAACCCAGATCTCCAAAATCCAGCCCAGGTACCTGTTGGATCTCCATAGCATTCAGCCTATCCTCCAACTGTTTGTACTTGTCTTCGGCAGGAGGGTATTGTTCGTCGTTGAAATCTGTCTCGTTGTCGGAGACCACTGGACTGGGAACCCTTTCCTCCTGATGACTACCTTCCCTCACAGATGGAGTTGTCCTCTCAGTTTCAATCTGCGGTGTATTCCCAGATCTGCGCCTGGGGTTGAAGAAAACAGTCCTCTTCTTCTTCTTTTTCAAGAGCAGAGTCTTCAGGTCTTGTTGCCCCTGGGTCAAATTCATGATCAGCTCTTGGAACTGGGCATTCTGAGCCTGGAGGGCCTTGATGGACTGCTCAGCTGATGATTCAGGATTCATGACGATCGGCTGAAATAAACAGCGAAGAAGGGTAAGCAACCTGTCAAAGGGATACCTGCAATGCAATGAGATGTATGACATGCATGTAATGTTTTCAAGGACCTCGCGGGGTAGACAAAAAATTTGTTAGCATTTGGATCCGGTAGCTTGATTGAAAGAACTTCATATTGTTGAGAGTCCTTCGTCAAGGGTCAAAGGCTCACCATATCTAGTGGGTCACAGCCCCTGACAACTTTGTCTAGAGGAAAATAAATCCTCTTTGCCCCTTGCTGGGGTAGTTGATTCACCATGACCTGCATCACAAGCCCTTGAGATCCTTGAAATGGGTTAGGATGTATGCAATGGTATGATGTTATGGTATGCATGGGATAATGTGAGTAAACCCTGTTATGAGTCCCTAATTAAGGACTATAGACAAACCCTGCAAGAAATTCAGTATACTTTGTTATGAGTCCCAATTAAGGACTGTAAACAAAACCTGCAAGAGACCTAGTAAACCCTGTTATGAGTCCCAGTTAAGGACTATAAACAAAACCTGCAAGAAACTTAGTACCCTGTTATGAGTCCCAATTAAGGACTATAAACAAGACCTGCAAGAAACTTAGTACCCTGTTATGAGTCCTAATTAAGGACTATAAACAAGACCTGCCAGAAATAAGTGTCAGGTAACAAGCATGCAGATAGTCAAGTACGAAGGCACACAAGTCACACAAGAGAAACCCTTAGAGTTTAGGCCAGCATGAGGTCTAGGTATTACCCTCTTTCAGTTGGTTGGTTCATACCTGTCCTATCAAAGTAACCGGGTTCTTAGAGGATCCCAATATCATTGACTACCCTCAATCGGTCATAACTCCAGCATCGCAATCTTTTCTTGCGGCCAGAATCATCACGAGAGTTTAGCCTCAATGGGCGTAGCATACTGCTACAATTCTAAAGGCCAAGTTGTGTCAATTAAGGTTCTAAGGTTGTTGGTGCTTAATGACTCCTTAGAAGACCCATATTCTCCTCGTTGCGACACAAGGGATATCGGTACAGACCAAGGTGTCACACCAACGTAGCCACTGTTTCACCCGTGTCGGTCTACGCCGGACAGGTCCCTCACAGCTTATGCTACCTAAACAGGGTATCCCCAGATCCGGGTTAGGATCTATTTAACTCCCATGCAACCCACAATAATAAAGCAAGCAAATCAATACGATTGAAAACACAGTTATGAACTAGCCCTAAGGTACACCTCACTTTATAAAGGTTCCCCAGCAGAGTCGCCAGTTCTGTGATCGGTGGATCTGGAACTGATTGTTTAACGCTGGTTCGCGAAATGTCGCGGAAGCAAGAGTCGCCACCGTCTTTTATTTTCTCCAAATGGAAAGGACAAAAGCACAGAAAAAATTCCTTATAGAGATTGCTCTCGGTTCGGGAGGTAGGTTATAGAAAGGGAAGGTGTTAGCACCCTTTCTATCCATGGTTATCCATGGGCTCTTAGATACTTGCTCACTTGTGTTTTCAAAAATGGTTTGTTTGCTTTTCAACTGTGGGTTTTAAAAAGTTTCTTTGAAAATTTCAGTTCGATTCTTGTATCGGTCCTCAAGAGTGTTTGAAAAATTGCTTTCGAAAGCTTTTTGAAAAGGTGTCGGTGTGAAAAGTATTTTTGAATTTGTTTTGAAATTAGAGCAAGTATCTAGAGTTGTCTACCTACTCTAAGGAATTCTTCTGTGTAGATGTCCTTTAAAGTAGTGCCATCCCACCATTGAGAGGTAGGTAGCACCACCGTTGGAGGTGTTCGGGTCAATTCGAGGTTCGGGACATGGTGATCACCAGAGCAATGGGAAGACACCTTAGAAGCTACCCTCATGCCAGGTTCCCGGATCATGAGGACTTACTAAGACATCCTCTACTCGACGATCACCTTTCGAGGCAAGGCAACAGTGAGGCGTACCCTAGGGGTGGTGTGTGCGAATTGTGTGTCGTTTTCATTTGTATTTATCTTGTCATGTCATTGGCGTTCTACGCTTGATTTTATTTATGTCCATACAGTCTTTCATGCTTTGTTTAACAGTTAAAATATTTGCGGGAAAAGTAAATCTAAAGCTATTACAAATGGCGCGGGTCCACATCGCCAAAATTAAACCGGACCCGATTTGACAGAAAAGTAAGTAAAGAAATTAAAAGAATTGAAAAGTGCGAGAAGTTTAGTTACATGGCTTCGGGAGAGGTACATAATTATTATAGTGAAAATAAAATAAATATGCGAACGAATAAAAATTAAGAACATGGGCGTTGGACCCTTTTGCAAAAATTAAAATTAATGAGGAATTAAAATTGAAATTAAAAGAAAGCAAGAATTTATTTTTTGGTGTTTTTTATGTATTTTTATGATTTAATAGAAAAAGGAATTAATTAAAATTAAAATTGAATGCAAACCCTAATTCTAGTGGCTTTTAAATTTATTATGAAAATATTAAAATTTAACCTAAATTAAACCTAATTTTTATATACAATTTTAATTATGAAAATAAATAAATTAAATAATATTATTGTGAAAAAGAAAAATTAAAAAGGATAGAACATTTATTAAACCTATTTCTATATTTTTTAGATTTTTTTATTAAAAGAATTAAAATTGCAAACCTATTTTAAACTAATTAATTTCCAAGCATTTATTTACAAGAAAATATTAAAATAAAAATATTTATCATGTTTTTTTATCTTTTCTGATTTTTAGGCATTTTTTTTTATTTTGTAAAAACAATTAGTTAAATCAAAACAATAAAGCAAATAAAACAATAATTGAAAATAAAACATAAAGAAAATATATAAAATTTGCAAACCAGGGGGGGTTCAGGCCCCAATATGGAGGTTTTAATCAGCAATTTGAGCCCAACTTTGCAAGGCCTGGTTGACTTTTGTGCAAGCGTGTAGCAACGTTGACTCACGTTTATTGTGTTCTTCAATCCTGCGCCTTTGATTTGAATCTCTTGGACGCGTGTACGCTTGGATCTGGAGGTATACCATGGAACAACGCCATCAACCTGCACATGATTGCTAATTGAAAAAAAAATAAATGGAAAGGGTGAAGACCTGGGATCGAACCCAGGTCATTCACATTGCAAGTCACCACGTACGCCACTGAGCCACTACGTATGCGTTTATTATATAATAGTTAATAAATATTATAAAAGGAAAGAAAGTCAGTGGCCCCCAACGCGCGAATTTTTGAATCGTCCTATCATTGTTTGCCAACACATCATCTTCTTCGCACAGTTTTGTTTTCCTGAAACATGAATATCATAGGCAACGGTTTTTGAGTGTTCTCCTAGGTATGTTTTGAGAAAATAGCGATTAGGTCCCCTTGGCACATAAATTCAGCGCGATGGGTGGTTTGTAATCGTTTGAGCACCCTGAGTTGAATGAAGGTAGTCATAGGTCTCAATTTTTCCTTGGGTGGAAAGCCCCAATCCGAAGCTATGTGAACCCTAAAAATCAAACATGGTGAAATTGAGTATACAACACAAAAACGCAATTGATTATGTTGGTTAGCATCAGAATATCATAAGGAATATAAATCCACAATTAGAATGCCATGAGCATGCTTAGAAATTAAAATACGATCATGGATTTTTCACAAGGTATCTTGAGTGCTGTATACCAATTCCTTGCGTTTTGATGGTTGTTTTTGGTTGGAATGTGTTCAGTGGACCTTGAGGAAGCTATTGAACCAAGTCTTGAGACCTGAATCGCCTTGTAGAGGTGTTTACAGTTTTGACTTTTTTGCAAATTTTTTCAAGTTGTCAATGGAGTTTCTTGAGCAGCTGCGCCTCTACCCTGATTAGGGTTCAATTCAGGCTTTTGTATTGAGTAGATTAGGTTAAGAAAAACTGTCCAAAGATCCATGAATTGAAGAATCCAATATTTGATTTTTTCACCATAATTTTCATATCTTTTTCATATGCTTTTTGTTCTCAATCAAGCCAATCAATCCAAATCTTTCCTAATTTGCATATGCACGAAATCTTGAGGCTAAAACATGTACAACAAGATTTATTAGGTTAAGTTAGATATTTTTCATATATTTAAATGATTTAAATGAATTAATATAAATAAAAATTCAAATAAATAAATAAAAAATGAGAAAATACTTCCCTTTGGGCCAAGTGGTCGTGCACATGTCATGGATGCTGAATTATGGAAGAAAAATGGGCCCATTAGCAATTTTAGGTCATTTGAACCAATGTTGACTTTTCAAAATATCCAAAAATTTCCCAACTTCCACAAGGCATAACTTGCTCAATTTGTAAGCTTTTCTCATGTTCTTGGACATTTTGGAAAGGTCTTTGAGTCCTCTAACCAATGCCTTTGGTCCCATGTCATTTTGATTTACCAATATCAAGTTATGGCCTTTGACTTAAAGTCCCTTTTTATTGACTTTTGAAAATGACCTATAATGTTGAAATTGATAACTTTTTGTGAGAGCATTTCTTGGACTTGAAGTATGAAGATGAGTTGTAGGATATGTCTTTCTCTTCAAAATGAGCTTTGGATGGAATTTTTCTGATAATCCATGTGAAAGTTATGCCCTGGTCAATTTCAGTTGACTTTTTCAACTGTCCAAATAAGGAAACTTTTGCATCTTGATGATTTTTGAGCCAAACTTTGAGAATCATGATCAATCATTGATCAAATGATGTTTGTGGCTTCAAAATGATATGTTGACCAAAAATTTGAACTTTTGACTGCCAAATGACCATTTTGCCCCTACAGTTGACTGTAGTGCAATTTAGGGTTTTGACTGTGCAATTTTGAGCTGAATGCCTTGAAACTTGATATGAGGATACTTGACCATCTTTGTAGGCATATGAGACTTGATTGGGCCTTTGAAAACTTCATTTTCTTGATCAGAACACAAACTCTAGTTTTGACTGTATAGGAGCCCTTTGCACTGTGCAACCCTTGGGGAATTTTGAAGCATGACTTGGCAATTTCTTGGAGAATATGGGAGGGCAAATTTTGGGGTACAACAAACCCTATCGGCTAACTGAGCCATATCCCTCAAATATTGAGTGTCTAGTTTCTTTCGAATAGAGTAATCCAAGCCACCAGCGGCCATTTCGACTAACTCATGTTCAGGCACTACTGTGTAACATCTGGATTTTAAAAGCCTAAATCTATTCAGATAATCATCTATGGGTTCGGTGAACTTTCTCTTAACACTGGCCAATTCCTTCAAGCTTATTTTCGACTGTCCCATGTAAAATTGTTCATGGAATAATCTCTCCAAGAGAGCCCAAGTATCAATGGACCCAGGAGGCAAAGTGGTAAACCATGTGAAGGCGTTTTTAGTCAAGGAACTTGGGAAGTATTTGATCCTGAGATCTTCATTATTGGAGATATCTCCCGCTTCGGTTAGATATCTCGCTATGTGTTCGACTGTTGACTCATTGGTATCCCCAGCGAACTTTGTAAATTTAGGGACTTTATATCCCCTTGGTAAATCAATATGCATTATGCAATCCAATATAGGAGAACATAATTTGGCCTTCTCATTCCTGTGTTGAGGCCATTCTGGGCCATGACTCTCTCTATCATGGTGGTTAGATTGTTTTCTGCCAAGATGTTATCGTTTCGAATTCTATGAACGACAGCATCGGCATCTTGATTTCGACCAACCAAGACAACTCCCCTAGGTTGTTCTTCTCGAAACTCTGGGGCTTCTAGCCTTTCGACCCTTGCCCCTGGTTCCATAATTTCTCTTTGTGGGCCTGGGATTATTGGGGCTTCTAACCTTGGTGCCATGGCCCCTAAGTTGACTTCTTCTCTGGGTGGTCTATAAATTGGGTTGTTAGCAATTTGTTCTATAACAGGCATGTTTGCTCGAAATCCCGCCTGATTCTGCCTACGCCTTTCTGGGGGAGCAAAGAAATCTGCTATTCGACTCATGTTGTCAGCGTTTTCCCTGTTTGTGACAATCACATTTTGCACTATTGGGGCAAATATCTCCTGCATGGTTTGTGCTAACACCCCTATCATATTATGGTTACTGTCATCCATCAATTGCCTAAAAGCCAACTGGTTTTCTGTGGTTAAAATAGGCATTGTGCTATAACCCACTGACCCTTGGTTATTTGTCATAAACTGATTCGCCCCAGACCCAGACCCTAGTTGTGGGGATGAATTCGATGTGGAATTGTGTAAACCTGCCATAAAAGATGTTGGCATTCCATAAGAGGAATTTCTGGTCCTATTTCCATCGAAACCGGGTGGTCTAGTCAATGGAGTGGCGAAATGGGATTGTGTCCCTGATGGTGGAACGAATCCCCCAGGGTAACCAATGGTTCCAGTATTTCCTAAGATCGAACTATTAGTTGATATGCCACTTACTCCATTGGTGGCTATATTACTGGTTGAAGATGCAACAGACTGTGCATTCGAAGGGATCACATTAGATGTTCCGATCGAAGTGGACACATTAGTGCCTGTTGTATGTGGGGCGTTTTGTTCCCCTTGTTGATTGTCAGAATTAGACATTTTGTCCAAACGTTTTCTTCTGGATAAAGGTTGGTTGCTGTTGGTTATTTTACCACTTCTCAGGTTCATAAAACAACGAACTTCTTAGGTTCCAACGTTTTTATAATGGTTATGTCTCAACAATATTTATTTCTAATATCCAATTATTCGTCCCACCAGGTGTGCCAATTTGTTTCCAGTGATTTCTGGTAAACAACCGCTAGTCTTCCAAACTATCGAATAATCTTTATGACTGTTATTCAATTCCTCTGGTAACTCACAGGATCGACTAGATTGATCCTAGGATTCCTTGGTCATTAGGGTAACTCTCATGATCGAACAGATATTCATGGTTGATATTTGAGTGTTGTATAGGTGTTTGGCTTATTTCGATTTCTCTCTTAAGGGTCTAAAGATGTAATCAAAATGTGCGTGTACGAAACTAAGTTGCATGAATAAATGTTAATTGTAAAGACATGTAAAATTGCATAAAAGGAAAGTAAATGGTTTCGAATTATAAAAACAGTTAATGTAAAGGATTTCTGGAACGTAAAAGGTTTGAAATATGAAGAAAGCGTTTAATGCAAGAAATCTGTAAATGACTTTAAGTAAAAATAGGCGTTCGAAGGATAAAGCTTGAAGGTAAAGACATGGAAAGTATGACAGTTTTCTGAAATGTAAAGTGCTTGAAATGTGAGGAAAGCATTGAAATGTAAAACTTTAATGAAGAGATTTCGAAGTGAAAAGACTGTAAATGAGAAAACTTATAAATGTTATTTGACAGGAAGATAAAGGAAAGTGCTGGAAATGGTAAAAGGTTTTCATTAAATCATAAATATATGGTGCTATCATACGTACATTACTCTTGCATTCGTTTCCCTTGCCATGTGGTAGTTTGAATGTTACTGAGTATTTAGTACAATAGATATGACACACGAAATCCTAATACTAAGACTTCTATTTATACTAATTCGACCATAACGGTCTTGCTATAGGATTATGCCACGTTCAGAACATGCAGAACAATGCCTCTTTCTTCTTTCCACGTGTCTCCAAATGCTCCAGCACATAAATTTCAAACTTCGAATGTCCCGCTTCCATTTGAATTTCAAATGCTTTGGTACTTCTCCGTTTCGAACGCACTTCCCAGACACAGCCTTGTTGTTATTTCAAGACTTCTTTAGATATGTTCCCATAATTTCCACTCGAAGCTCCAGCTTTGACATGCTTATTCGAAACACTGCTTCTGCTACTTCGAAACATGACGCTTTGCTTCATTTCGATCGAAACGTTTAGTTCATTTGGCTTCTAATAATATTATCAAAATCTTCAGCCAACAGCTGCAAACAGGATTTCATGGCTCTGATCTCCAAAGTTCTGAAGCAAGAAGCAACAAATACTTCAATATTTTGAAGCGTTACAAATCAAATATTTCCATTTCTAGAGTAACGGCTGGAAGGGAACAAGGATCTTTATTTTTAGAAAGCGCCTTAATTGTTATTGATCAAGTTTCCAAATTCTTATCCATGCTTCTCCTATTTAAACAAGCCTTGAGGATACATAATTTACGATTTACACACACACACAACAACGCTGCTATCATCTTTCATCCTCAAACGTTCAACATTCAAACTTTGTGTAAAACATCACTGTCTTGTGATACTGTTTAATTAGAAACACTACTGTACACTTTTATTCATACATTGTTTAGAGATATTCCTTGAGAAAAACCAGGTTATGGTTACACTCAAGAAGACTTTGGCATTTGTCAAAGTAGATTTGTAATCAAGATTGATTAATGGATTAAGACCTTGTTGGAGAGAGGCGAAATCACCTTAATGGGTGGACTGAAGTAGCTTGAGTTCAAACGAACCCGGATAAAATTCAACATGTTCTTTTCATTAAGGTTTAAGATCTCAATTCAACCCCCCTTCTTGTGTTTTTCCATTCTTCAATTGGTATCAGAGCCTGGTTCTGACTACAAGCACTTAACCGTGTCAGTAAAAGATCCAAGCTAAGAAAAACACTATGGTGGGATCAAGTCAGAACATCAGCAATGACTACCATGATGAGAGAGACAGAATCAGCGGAAAACCTCCAATCTTTAATGGAGAGAACTTTGATTACTGGAAAGACATAATTGAATGTTTTTTTTTGGCTTCTGATGTTGATATATGGGATATGGTGATTGATGGGTACATACATTTTGTTGATGAAAGTAGTCAGAAGATTGACAGAAAAAGAATCTCAGATCATCAAAAGCGAGATTTCAGAAATCATCACAAGGCCATACCAATTTTCCTGAGTGCCATATCATACTTAGAGTACGAGAAGATCACAAACAGAGAGACGGAAAAGCACATGTTTGATTCCTTGAGAATGACGCATGAAGGCAACACACAAGTCATAGAAACCAAAGCCTTGCGCTCATTTAGAAGTATGAAGCCATCAAATGGAAGAAGATGAAACCATTGAAACAATGTTCCCAAGATTTCAAATTATGGTTGTTGGGCTAAAAGTTCTAGATAAAGGGTACTCAACTGCTGATCATGTAAAGAAGATCATCATAAGTTTACCAAAGAAATGGAGACCCGTGGTCACTGCTCTCAAACTGGAAAAAGATCTGAACAAAATATCTTTAGAAGAACTTGTCAGCTCTCTCAGAAGTCATGAGAAAGAGTTAGAAGAAGATGAGCCCCAGAAGAAAGGTAAGCCTTTAGCTCTTAAATCTAACAAAAAATATGAATCTAAAGTTTTGCAGGCAATAGAAAAAAATCTGGTGGTTCCTCATCAGAAGAAGACGAATTATCCCTTCTCTCCAGAAGAGTCAATTAGCTGTGGAAGCACAGGAAAAGGAAGTTCAGAAATTCCAGAAGAGTAGGGAATCACTCTGAATCATCGTCTGGATACAGAAAGTCTGAACCATCTTCTGAATACAAAAAGTCAAGAAAAAGAGACATTGTATACTACGAATGCAATGAACAACGACACTACAAAAGCGACTGTCTAAAGCTTCAGAAGGAGAAACCTAAAAATAAATTCGTTAAGGATAAGAAGAAAAGTCTCATAGAAACATGGGATGACTCAGACTCTTCAGAAGCAGACACTGAATCAGAAGATGAAAGAGCCAACATTTCCCTGATGGCCAACATATTAGAAGATACTGAATCATCTGGATCAGAATCAAATTCAGAGGCAGAAGAGGTATTTTATAACTTTTCTAAATCTCAATTAGAAGAGAGTCTGTCAGAAATTCTAGAAAGGTATCAGAAACTTCGAGTAACAAACAAGAACCTGAGAAAGGATCTAGTTTCTGACTCTGAAGAAACTAAGAATCTGAGATTGGAAAACTCTGAGCTAAAAGAAAAAATTTCAAAGCTTGAAAATGAATTACAAAATACTCAGAAGGAAAGTATCTCAAAAGTTCCTAGTAATCCTGATAAGATCATAAAGGAATGTGATCATAGCTTTCAGAAATTCCTTGCTAAAAACATAGATATAAGCAAGATGGCTTCTGTTGTACCCCAAAATTTTCCCTCTCATTTATCAAATATTTTCTCACAAGATCTCCTTTGGTTCAAGACTGTACAAGGTTTGATCAGCTCAAGACACCTCCTTAAATATTGATGACTGAAAATAGGGTTTGAGATTGCACAAGGATAATTGAACCTTTAATGCCTCATATAACTTTCATAGATTATTATGGACCTCCAAGATTTCTCATGTCAAGTTTCAAGTCTTGGATCACATTTTTGCTCAGTCAATTGATCAGTTGACCTAAAAATCAGTTGTACTGGGGAAAAAGTCAACTATGGCCAATTTACAGTCAAACTTCATAATTTTTTATCCATATCAACATTGTGAACTCCTATATGTCATTTTATCAAGTTTGGACCACAGTTCCTCAAGAAATTTGATCAGATCATCAAAAGGGAAAAATGGTCAAAATTAGGGTTTTGACTGAGAAAGGGAAATTTCTGATTTTTGACCTAGAAAATGGTTAATTGGTTTGAGACATGATCTCAATAGTTCAATTGAATCATCTTGAACTAATGGCATGACTAAAAACATTGTTCAAGGTCATTTGATTGATAGTTGATTTTCAGTCAATTGATCAAAAGTCAATTGTACATTGAAAAGTCAAACTTTGACTTTTTTGTCAAAATCAAGTGTCAAAGATCACAATTCATCAAAACATGTCAAAACATGAAAATTGTTTATCAAGAAATCAAAAAGTCAAGATTTCATTTTGAAAAGTCAAAGTTTCCAAACTTAGAAATTTTTCTAAGTGTTGAAAACTTCATATATTTTCACAACTTTGAGCCAATTTTTCACCATGATGCAAGATGATTCAAAGGAAACTTTCAACATGAAAGTTGTAGATCTCAATGAGATATAAAACTTTTCTTTTCACAACTCCTCCTAGAAATGCTTGGATCTCAAGTTATTAATCCATGAAGTTATGGTCATGAAACAAAAACACTTAGTGAAATTTTGAGCATCTTTGGTCAGGATATTGACCTAACTTCTGGGCCAAGTTTCATATAGTTCCATTTGGATTTTGAAAAAGTTATTCAAAGAGGGGTTGTAGAGCACATTACAAGCTTTCAAAAATGTCAAAGAACTCCTTGAGATTATTTGTGATCAAGGAGAATTGAAGGCTAGAAGTTAGGGTTTCAAGTTGTTTGGCAAGGCAAAATTTGTGATGCAACATGAACCAAATCCATAGCCATGCTGCATAATCTTCACTTTGCAAACCTCAAACTTTTTTTCACTCCTTAATTTAATGTTTACACAACTGATTGATGAACTGTCCAATTGAATCAAGCATTGTCCAAAGCATTTTGCCATTTTAGGGAGAAAGTCACCAGTTCCATTCTTGTAAAGCAAGCTTTATGCACAAAGTCAGCTTCTTGAGCTCCTAACTTGTTCTCTTTAAGCACACTCCATCCACAAAGTCAGAAGCAAGATTTTTAAAAGTCCAACCACTCTACAATATCAAGTACAAAGGCATGGAAACTTGTTTTGTCAAGAAAATCACATATTGAGCTTAAACATGTAAATTAAAATTCTGACTTGTTGTAGCACACAAAACATTTTACTTATAAATAGACACTATTTGCATCAAAACACACGCATACAAAAGCCCTAAAACTCCCTATAACTCAGAACTGTATCACCAATCACCATTGTTGCACATTCTAACCAAAAACTTGAAACTCACATTTCCCTCGTGCGTTTTCAAGCCTTTTGGTTCCTAAAGCTTCTAAACATCAAATACAACTCATCCTTGACCCTGTTCATAACTGTAACTCCATTTTAATCAACCTCCATAACCAAAAACAGAGCTCTGCAAGTTGACTTCTCCAGAACTCCTCATCCACTTTCAGCTCAAGCCAAACATCACATTAGCTTCCTAGGAACTTGAGGAAGCTAACCCAATCACTGGAACTCATCAAAAGCTGCTGAAACTCAAAACACGATACCCTCTTGCAAGGTGAGTTTTCTGACTTTTAAATTATTCATATAGGCATTGTTAGGCTTGCATTTGTGAAGATAGAATGTAGACATCATTTTCTTGAAGCTAACCATGTCCATAGTTTTCATTTATGTTGCTTGAGCTTAGAGAATTTTAAGATTGAAGTTTCTGGAAAAGTTAGGGTTCAGATTAGGGCCAATAAAATTCATGTTTGTCTTTGATCTATAGTTTTAATGCTTTACATTTCTGAAATTGTGGGGAAATTTTCCACAAGATTCATGTTTACACTTTTGCAAATGGATGAGAAATGAACAAGATACAGGTGGTCTGGCTAGGCGCGAGGTTGAAGATGAAGTTGTCTTCAGGAAGCAGTTTCTAATATATATTTATGTTTTTATTATATATGTGGATGAAACAGGCCACCCCAGTGGTACAAGAAGCGTGCGCGTATTAGAAGGTCCTGGGTTTGAGCTCCAGCGAGACCTTTTGCAATTTTCATAATTTTTTCATTTTTTCTTTTTTGTTGAATCAGGCGCCTGGCCCAGCAGAGTCATTGGGCCCAACTTTGTTTTGCTAATACTCACCCCCTGTTTACTCTTTGCATACATGCCTAAAATATTTTTATTTAATTATTTTTATTTAATCATTTTTATTTAAACATCAAAAAATAAAAAAAAATCATAACAGATTCTTGACTTAGGTTTTAAATTAATTTATTTATTTTCATAAATTAAATTAATTTTATTTAATCACACTTAGGTTTATTTTATTAATTAGTTTGTAAATTTAATTAGAACTAGGTTTTTTTATTATTATTTTTACACTATAAAAAATATTTTCCTAAAACAAAACTCAAAATTTATTTTTCTTAAAACATTTAGAATATTTTAGTATTTAATTTATTTTCATAAATTAATCAATCACACTTTATTTTCACTTTAATTAAATTTGTAAATACAAATAAATTCTAATTTCTTTACCTTAAAAATTTCAATTTCTTTTCTCAAATAAAAAAAACAAACAAAAACATTTTCTTTCTTAAAATATTTAGAACTTTGTTAGGGTTTACACTTAACCCCTTTTCCACCTTTGCCCATTTATTCACTCTTTTACATTATTTTGTGACTATACATTTGTTGTAAAAATTTGTAATAGTAATTTAGGGTTTATGGCTTTCACCCCCATTCATAAATTTGTACCCTCATCTCCTAAGGTGTTGTAATAGCATAGGACATTTAAATTCCGTAACTTACCGCTTTCAATATTATTGCTAGTAATTAGGGTTTGTATGGAAAGATTAAAACCAACAAATAGCAAACCCTAATCAAGACAAATCAAGCATGTAAACCAATACACTTGCACACTTACACCCTTAGTGTAAATCCACTTTGTTGCCTTATAAAATGGCCATATTATGCATGCGAGGTATCTTAGAAAAAGTAATAAGAAAATACAAGATCATAGTCCCTCGATGACGCTATCAAAGTTTCCTTTCAAAAATGATCTTAGTCCCTTAAAGAAAATGCTAAGATATCTTACAACATTGCTAATCGTGGCTATACGATGACCCTTGCCTGTCTCTTTTGCATCCAAAGATAGGATTATTTACCAAATAAATGGTAAGATAACAATGTCAAAGGAAAGAGGAAATAAACATGAAAGACTTTTGAGTAGGTAGAATGTTCCTAGTTGCTTTCTCATTTTCAAACCAAAACATCCTTGGTATTTTCAAAACAAACACCAACACTTTCAAAAACATCTTTCAAACTTGAAAATATTTTAAAAAGATTAACACTTTGTATACATTCTTACGAACGAGAATCATTACAAAGTTTGCCTAAACGATGGCGCCTTTTCAAAATACTTTCAAAAAAACCACACAAAGCATATTTTCAAACAAAAGCAAGTGATCTAGCAAGTAACTTAGAGCCCATAGATAACTATGGATGAAAAGGGTGCTAATACCTTCCCTTTTCATAATCAACCCCCCGAACTCAAGAAATAATCTCAAAGGTCTTTCCTATTCTTTTAAGCCTTTCCTTTTGGATAAAAGAAAAGTTGGCGGCGACTCTTGCTAACCGCAACATTTGAGATCAAACGCAAAATGACCAAGTCAATTCTCCCACCGTATTACAGCTTCAATGATCTATGGAGTTAGCAGAAATGGCAGGAAAAGTATAGGATACAAAGGTAAAGTATCCCAACCTTAGAAAGTTAAAGATTTGGTTATTAAACGCACTCCTATGAATTTTCATTTTACTTATGGGCACACACATGATTTAAAGTATACTAGTAATGATTTCTCTACTAAACCAAAATTCAAATAGAATTTTGGCAACTCTAACAAACAAGGACCCAAAAAGATATGGGTACCTAAGGATAAAATTATCTATGTTGCATATATCTTTGACAGCAAGACTGAAACACCAATCCTGATACCTGGACTCTGGATGCTCTCGATACATGACGAGAAGAAAGCATATGTTCCAAATTATGGAGCTTAAATCTGGAGGCTACGTAGGTTTCAGAGGCAATCAGAAGGGGAATATCATTGGCTCTGGGACAATTGGTAACAATAATCTTCCCTCTATTACTAATGTTCTATTAGTTGATGGTTTAATGCATAACTTGTTATCCATAAGTCAATTAAGTGATAACGGTTATGATATAATCTTTAATCAAAAGTCTTGTAAAGCAGTTAGTCAGAAAGACAAATCTATCATATTTAGTGGAAAGAGAAAGAAAAACATTTACAAAAAAAAAACATTCTGAACTGAAAAGTCAGAATGTAAAATGCCTATTGTCTGTTAACGATGAGCAATGGGTCTGGCACAAAATATTGGGGCATGTTAGCATGAGAAGAATATCTCAAATTAAAAAACTCAATCTGGTCAGAGGACTTCCTAACCTAAAGTTCAGCTCAGATGCTCTGTGTGAAGCATGTCAGAAAGGCAAGTTTGCAAAACCCTATTTTAAAGTAAAAAATGTTGTTTCTACCCCTAGACCATTAGAACTTCTGCATATAGATCTATTTGGACCAGTGAAAATTGCATCCATTAGTGGCAAGAAGTATGGATTAGTGATCGTAGATGACTATAGCAGATGGACATGGGTAAAGTTCTTAAGACATAAGGACGAGTCAAACTCTGTGTTCTTTGCCTTCTGTAACCAAGTCCAAAACGAAAAAGATCTTAGAATTGTTAGAGTCAGAAGTCATCATGGTGGAGAATTTGAAAACAAAAAATTTGAACTATTTTTCAATGAGAATGGCATCTCTCATGATTTCTCTTGTCCTAGAAATCTCCAACAAAATGGAGTTGTAGAACGAAAGAATAGAACTTTATAAGAAATGGCCAAAACCATTATCAACGAGACTAACATTGCTAAGAACTTCTGGGCAGAAGCAATTAACACAACGTGTTACATTCAGAATAGAATCTCTATAAGACCTATTCTGGAGAAGACTCCATATGAACTATGGAAGAACAGAAAGCCCAATATTTCGTATTTCCATCCATTTGGATGTCTTTGTTTTATTCTTAACACTAAAGAACATCTGAACAAGTTTGACTCTAAAGCACAAAAGTGTATTATGTTAGGATACTCTGAACGCTCAAGAGGCTACAAAGTATACAACACAAACACAAATTGTAGAAGAGTCAATTATTGTTAGATTTGATGATAAGCTTGGCTCTCAAAAGTCAAAGCAAGATAAGTCTTTTGCAGATATAGAAGTCCAATTTACAGGTACTAAAACATTGTATCAGAAGTTTCTCACAAAGAATCACAGACAACACCAGAAGAAGATGTCACAAATACTACAATAACCTCTGAAGAACCTCTCCAGAAAAGACAATCCAGAAGCATCTTAGCTCATCCTGAAGACAAAATTCTGGGAAAGAAAGAAGACCCGATCAGAACAAGATCCACATTCAGAAACTCTGAAGAATGTCTCATGGGATTAGTGTCTCTGATTGAGCCAACTTCCATTGATGAAGCTCTCCTAGACAATGATTGGATACTTGCAATGCAGGAGGAATTAAACCAATTCACTAGAAAACCATATGTGTTGACACATGCAAAAAAAAAAATTATGCAAAAACTTGTTTTTAATGCCTTGGATCAATTTCGAAATGCTTTTTAATTATTCCTAATACCTCTAATATAGAGGAGTGCCACAAGACATAGAGATACCGTCAAATCTATAAAAGTGCTGGTTTTTCCCAATTTTGACATCATGCAAAACATCTAATGACGAACTGCATTTCTTATATTTATTGAAAGCTGCCCCTGACTTTGTGCTTCTCAACTTCGTCTCACATATGCTTCTCCCCCTTTAAAAAACATCAAAATATAAGATAGAAAGCCATGAGAAGTATCATAGTTCCATAACAATACATAAATATCATCCAAAGGCTCTTTTGCATAAAAGAGCCACAATCACATATCCCCATATATATGTAATGATGTAAAATTTTAAATAACCGGAAAACAACATTACAACAAATGTAATGTAATGCACAAAGAATAAACGGGCAGGAAATAGAAAATATGTCAAGCTGCTTTTATAGTGTCACGAATATGTAAAGGTAAAAGATTGGTTGAGAGAACAATACCTAAAATTAATGTGTTTCAAAATTATAAATCTTAATGACTTGTCATAATATTTTAGTTTCACTATCTATGTAATTTCTTCAGAGTCATACTGACTCGAGGATACGTTATACAAAAAAAAAAAATTATTGCAATTACGATGTTTCACAAAAGTGATGTTAAAAAATCAACTTTTGTTAATTATTAATTCCCTTTTTTTTCTCTTCTTGTATGCATGAATTATAAATTAAATTGAAATGAAAGAAAGAATTAAAAAGGCAGAACGTGATTATTTATATTTGTTACATATATTTATTTTGGAGTAACATAACAAGTAGTAATTCAACTAGCATAGGTACAAACACACATCTTTATACCATTAGGATAATCAAAACAAATCCCATCAGGTTCTCTATCTCGATATTGAACCTCACATTTTGCATCGCATTCAGGTTTACCACCATTGCATGATCCCAGTGTAATGCTACATCTTTGCTTGTGTTTGGAATTATCAATATTGTAAGTACATGTGCATAGGTTGTAATCATCACAATACCACGATATATTACCATCGGTTGGTAGAGAATTACAATAATTCTCACAGTTTCGTACATTGCAATACTCATTTGCTAATGTGCAGAACCCTGCTTCTACTGTTAATTGCACTATATATCATCATGTAAAATAAATTATATTAATTTCAAAATATAAATAATAGCTTAATGGTTTGAGAGACTAGTTATTACCTGCTGCAATTGATGCTACCATGACAAACAAAATCAAAGAGTTAGCCATTTAGATGTTGAATACAGACAACAAAAGATATTTGGTATCTCTCTGTCTATATCTTTCTCAATTTATACTGCTGTCTCAAGGATTAAACAACTCAACTTTTCTTTCAAATCTTTTACTAATATATTATTAAATTAAAACAGGTTTAGATATTCCATATATATTTGGATTTTTCTTCAAGATAAGAATGAGGATGGTGAAAAAATTATTACTAATAAATTTTTGTTCAAGATAAGAATGAGGATGGTGAAAAAATTATTACTAATATATATGATTTCTATAAATAAATATTTGACTAATATATATGAATGTATACATCCGGAACAATCAATTATAATTATCAAATAAATATTAAAGTTTTGTTCAAGATAAGAATATGGTGAAAACATTATGATTCATAAAAATTATGGAAAATTTAACTTGGAATTCATTATAGAAATCAAAGTTCCTTATATGAGTTTATACAATAAATTCATTATAAAATCAAAGTTCCTTGTATGAGTTTATACAATAAATTAAACAGTTAATATTATTAAATCGAATATTTTGTGTCTAATGTTTGAACTTAAAATTCTCTCAAGTCACCTCCTCTTCATTTCATCCCGTTTACTTTGAAGTATATATATATATATATATATATATATATATATATATATATATATATATATATATATATATATATATATATATATATATATATATATATTGGATTTTGTCCCTCTATTTTTCTTTTTCTTTTAAGAAATAATTTTTTTCTTTCAATTAAAATTGTCAGTTTTTTAGTGAAACATTATTTATGAAGAAGAGTTTGTAAGTGATCGTGTAGTTGTTTAATTCTTGAAAATTTGTTACTTTTGGAAGATTGAGATTGATTCGTAAGATAAATCGGTCACAAAATCTATGTATTGGTTTCTTGAGCTTTGTCGGAAAAAGCTCTATTTGATTATTGAGATAAGCTTAAAAATTTCTAAGCGATTTGTTAGGTTAGCCTGGATTAAAAGCTATCTTTGGTTGAAGATAACCCTGTAAAATCTCAAGATCAGGTTGTATTAAGGTTTGTGGGCATAACATGTAAACGCTCAAAGTTTATAGTAAAAATCTCAAGAAGATCTTTTGAGGACAGTGTCGTGGTGCAAAAAATAATCGGCCGTTCGAACTCTCAAAACACAACAGAGTCACCACCGAAGTTTATTTTTGAAAGGGAAAACATCGATAAATCCTAAAAGAACAAAAAAAAGGTCACTGCAACCAAATTCGGATTCGGGAGTCGGTTATGGGAGAGAAAGGTATTAACATCTCTCACATCAGTTGTACTCAATAGGAACCATTTAGTTAGTTTTGTAAATGAGTGTTAGCGTGATGTGATTTGTTTTCTTCTAATTATCATTATGTGTTTATAAAAAGAAATAAAGGACTAAAAAGAGGTTTTTATTTATGGTGTTTGACAAGATTGCTCTAACGTAACCTCAGGTGCGATGAAGAACTCAAAATTACGTAGTTCTTAGCGAGAAAATAAATGTTTTTTTGGAGTTTTATTATAATGCTTGACAAAAAGTTAAACCTCACTCCTACGTATCCTCTGGTGCGATGAGGAATTTAAATCTACGTAGTTTCGGGTAGAAAAGAACTAGTGTTGGTTGATTTTAGTGAACGGTGTTTAGGTCTCATTCTAGTGGTTAAACGTTGATTATTGCTCGCGTATGGGAGGCTGAAGTGTTTGTTTGTATCGCTTTGGAATGAATTTGTCATACCCTAAATTTGTCTTATCAATTTGAACGGTCGCGTTACCATTATGTTACTGAATCTCTACTTATTCTGGTCAATTTGTTTCTAAAAATGAGCATACGAAAGGGTTTAAAACCAATAGGGGAGTGTATTGTCTTAAATGGACCATCAAAATCTGATGGCCCATTAAGACAATTTTGTTTAGCCCAGTTAAAAGAAATGGAGGTTTAAAGCCCATAAGAGGGATGTGTTTTAGTAAACAACTATTATGCTGGCCTAATAAACTGGATGATCCTTTTCAAGGGGGGTATGATCAATTGGGCCTTGCCAAGTCATTACCATGCTTTTATAAAAGGCCCACTATGGGTTAACATGTTTTTAGAAAGGGAAGAGGGTGCAATTGGTTTGGTCATTTGGTCTCCTCAAAGAAATTATTGGGGCTTTCTTTAAGGCCCGTAATTCATTTTCCGGAAGCCCATTTTGGCTAGCTGAAGACAATATTTGTTTAAATATTATTTGCATCTTTATTAAACCTGATTGACTAATTATGTCTTTGTTAATTATTAATTTATTATTAAATATCATATTATTATTATTATTATTATTATTATTTTGATTAATTTTGACCAAAGTCAGCATAAGGGTTTTGAAACCCTAATTACCCAATCCCAAACAAGTAATGTTCAGATCCAAACAGAAGTAACGAATACAGAGCTAAAACGAAATCAAATCAATTTCAATCATATCTTCACATAACAATTTGTACAAAATTTTCCAGATCTTACAATATAGAATCAATTACAACAAATCAAATCCCTAAAACAGAATAAAATCTTCTAATTCCTAACAGATTACAAATAGTAACAATAATCATAAAATATTTTCCTAATTTGTCTAAAACATAAAACTATAAATAGAACCTAAGAAAATTCTAAGAGAGAGGAAGAAATTTATAAGAACGTAGTTGACAGAAAGGAGAAGAAAATAAGTTTAGGGCTTCAATATCTGAAACCCTAAGAGTCTTCGCCGCACCGCCGTTACAGTGCCACCACTCTGGTACCCGCGAAAAAAAGAAGAAGAAGTAAGAGATCAAAAGGAGGATTAAGGAAATCAAATATACGACTGGTATCATGACATGAGAGGTAACACGAATCACTTAGCTTTAGGGCTCTTAATTGTTATTGTGATGTTTGCGTGTTGTGTTTCTAGAAAATTTTAGATTTTTTAAGGTTAGAGTTCTAACCTAGGGTAAGGGTTCTTATATCATAGGTTTAGGTTTCTTAGGGTTGTTTGAAGATCAGGTTTAGGTTTCTTCATTTTTTGGTGTTTTGGGTTTTTGGACAATTAGGGTTCTTAGGGTTCTACGAACCCAGATAAAGATTCACAGTGCAGTGTTTGAATGTTTGAAGTTTACGATTGAATATTAACTGGAAAACTGGGGAAAAGGGGTGGTTGGTGGTGGCAGAAGGTGGACAGTGCGACCAGGATAATTTGCGTCCGCCTGAGTTCTAGAGAGAGGTCAGAGCCTCTCTCTCTAGGTTTTTGTTTAGTGGAGAGAGGGAATTGTAGAGAGAGACAGGAAGAGAAAAAAATGAAGAAAATGACAAAGGATGAAATATATAACCCCTCCCAAATTCTGTGTCCGCACGCCTAGAAACCTTACCATGTGCTCCCCACCACAACCTTCAGATAATCATCAAACGCTCTTGATTCACACACCCATTGTAACAATGTGATCCCTCTCACACTCTTCCTAAATGAACCCCATGTTGTTTTGGGCCGAAGCCCATGATATTCACTCCCCCTATTTTGTTGTTTTTGCCATGTCAATATAATTCATAACCTCCTAGCGCTATTGGCCCAAGTCTAACATCTTGCTTTCAAATTGAATGAAGAGAAAGAAAATGAATAGTCGGGTCGCGGGGTCCCCTCTATTAGTGTGACAATGTTGTTTTTATAAAAAATTTGAGGAAAAAACGCGTGGAGAAAGAGTATGATAGGAGCTGTCATGACATTTATCTCACAAATTCTTAGAAAGGTGTTTCTTATTTTTTGTAAGCCTGTAGCATGATGCATGCACGCAGCACCTTATGTGGCTAAACTGAGTAATATGCGTATGCATGCTTACAAGTCCACACTAAACACACTCTGATGCCCACTAATTACAACCAGCCTTAATAATGCAAATCTAACCCATATTGCAAGATAAAATTTCATGATGAACATCACTTCTCAGTTGGCTTAGCATGCTTACAAATTGATGCATAAAGAATCAATTAATGAGCTCTTGGGTTCAAATGAAAGACCATGGAAAAATGAATAAGTTTCTTGTTGATCACCACTTGAAATGAGGTTTGGAACAAAGTGTAAAATGGCCTCAAAGTCAAGCCCTTGAACTGACCAAGAGATCTTCAAAAATCTCCAAGTTCTGATGAATTTACATCCTTGGCATCATGTGTTCTACCAATCATAACTTCCATGGTTCTTGCTTAAATTTTGAGTTCTTCATATCCATGTGTAGCTCATTAGAAGTTGAATAACTTTGTATTTAGTCACAACTTGAAGTGATGCTTGGAAACACATATATTTTACCTCCAAAGGTAACTACTTGGTCATCTTGAAATTGATCAAAATTTCACCAAGTGTCCAATATTCAAAGCTTAATGAATCTATGACTTCTTACATCTACCTATTTTGATTCAAACACTTTTTGGACATGATTTCTTATAAAAATTTGTAGTAAGAAATATCATCTATCTTTAGAGCTCAATATTGTTCAATTTGAGCCACCAATGAGAGAGTTATATCCTTGAGAAAGCTCAAAGAAAACCACGAGATTCTTTATACTTGGAAGAATTCACAAATCTCTAATTTCACCAAATTAGGTTTTTTCTTAATTTTGTTGATTCTTTTGACCTTTTCTTGACCAATCAACTTGATTTTGTGAAAAATGATGAAAAATTCTTATGTTGACCAAGATTCCACCAGTTTGACTGCACTTTGACTTTTGTTGACTTTTCTTCCGATACAATCAATTCCACTGTCGTGATCAAATTAACTCTCTTGAAAGGCTTTGTGATGCACCATAGTGGGCATTTGGACACCTTGAGAGGTATATAAGACCATGGAATTATGTGTCTTCAACAAATTAGTCATAGTCTGACTTTATTCAAAAATCCTAGTTGAGCACCAATGAGATAGGAGAATGTGTTCCACCCTCAATCATCTGAAACCATATATACCAAATGTCCATGAGAGTTTAGTGAGAATCTTTTGAGATATGTGAAGCTCTTGTAGCTTCAGTGTGCTATTATTTTGAGGACTTCCCACTCTTCTTATTGTTTTGAAATTTATCTCTCTCTCTCTCTCTCTCTGAGTAAAGAGAATCAATAATACCAGATATCTTGATCACATCATCAAATAGTCTATGCAATATATGAATGCATATAATAATGAGACACATGCCAATTAGGATTGAGACATAAGAGGGAAAATTTTGGGGTACAACAATTAGTTGCCATCATCAAAAGTTATTATCCTTGTTCAAAGCATATCATCTGCAAATCAAGGTTCTACATAATCAAACCACAAAGTACAAGAAGTTCCCAGAAATAGCTAAAGGTAAACAAGATACAACCACATGGAAAAACAATATAATAAAAAAGTCTAAAAAAGATGGTATCACCCAGAAACAAACCGCAACTACTAAAGAACCACTTTGCTACTCACAAGCTAGATTTTAAATTCACCAGATCCACCATAAAAATATCAGATTCCATTAAAAGACAAACAGAAGATCCACCTCCCCACTTTAATCAAGGAAAAAACTCAATCCATTATAGGGGCAGGTAAACGACAATGTTCTTAAGTCAAACAATGAATGTGCAGGAGTTCATCCCTGATCTATCCAAAACCCATTTCCAAACCAAAAAAACACTATTCTTTGACAACTATATCTCTATTTTTTTTACTCCATTAAAGATAAAATGATTCCTGGAATTCCAAATAGATTAAACTACAACATTCCAATATATGTAACCCTACCTCCAAAATAAAGGAAAAACTTAAGAAACACCTTAAGATCCTAATGTATAACTATTTTCCACCTGATACATCTAAAACTTATATACCACTTTGAGTTAGCTATCTCACAACTAATAAAAAGGTGAGAAACAGTCTCAATCAATAGCCCACAAAAGGGACAAGAAAGCCTAGTAGGTTTAGATAATACCACTCTTCTAAACAGGATGACTCTAGACAAAAATCTATCTTGCAATAACTTCCAGGAGAAAAGAAAGATATTAGGTGGTGCCTAGATACTCCAAATGAGGGAGAGGATATGAATTTGAACTAGAAGCGACGCTAAAGAAGTAGTCAAACCATCCCTCTAGATGAGGTCAGTGTTAGGCAACGATAACGTATCTAGAGGAAAGGGTGAATAGATACCCAATTAAAAATCCAGAAAATTCTGGTTTTGTAAAATTAGTTTTCTAAGATTTTGAGCATAAGTGCTTTTTAAAATAAGTCATTTTTACGAACTTTATTGGAAAATTAGATATGAAAATTTAATAATAAGTATAGTATGGAATAAGTATGGTTCTTAGATCCTAGGGTTATGGTTCTTAGGGTTCTACGAACCCAGATGAAGATTCATGGAGAAGGGTTTGAATGTTTGAAATTTCCAGTTGAATATCAACTGGAAAACTGGGGAAAAGGGGTAGTTGGTGGTGGAAGAAGGTGGACGGTGCGACCATGACAATCTTCGGTCGCTTGAGTTCTATAGAGAGATCAGAGCCTCTCTCTCTAGGTTTTTGTTTAATGAAGAGAGGGAATTGTAGAGAGAGAGACGGGAAGAGAAAAACTGAAGAAAATGACAAAGGATGGAATATATAACCCCTCCCTAATTTTGTGTCCGCGCGCCTAGAAACCTTACCATGTGCTTCCCACCACAACCTTCAGATCATCATCAAACGCTCTTGATTCGCACACCCATTATAACACCGTGATCTCTCCCACACTCTGCCTAAACGAACCCCATGTTTTTTTGGGCCTAAGCCCATGATATTCATGCCCCCTATTCTATTGTTTTTGCTATGTCAATGTAATTCATACCCTCCTAGTGCTATTGGGCCAAGTCCAACATCTGGACTTAGGCCCTTGCTGACCAAACCTCCCACTTTTACTGACCAGTGCAACTCTTCACCCCTCTATAATTGAGCTTGAATTCAACATCTGAATTCAGGGCCCTACTTCCCATACCCTCCTGTTTTACAAGGGAAATTTAAAACATATTTGTAATCCATAAAAAACATCAACTGACTGCAAACTACGAATCGAAACTCTGGTTCCTCCTAAGAGGATACGTAGACATACGACTAAAATCATGGCGAGTTCCCCTAATTAAATTTAAAACCCTACTTCCTAAGTCTTAATTCTAAACCCTGGTATCCTTGTGAACAAGGTGGATGAATGGTGCCTAACACCTTCCCTTCGTCTAAGAACGAGTCCAACAACTTAGAATCTCTGACCAAATTAGGGTTATCCTTTATATTCCCTTTCTGAAGATAAAAATTAAGGGCGACGACTCTTATTTTAAAACCTATTACAACATGATCATGATTAATCGCACCCGAGAGGTTAAATATTTCTTTTTGCTTGTGTATGGAAGGCTGAAGCGTTTGTTTGTATGGTTGTAAAATGGATAAACGTCTTTTATTTATGAGAAAGTTTGTGATTGTGACGAGATAGAAAAATGATAGTTTGATTGGTTGGATTGTTTTTAGGTGGGAGATGAGCATTTGGACACTAAGCTCTACTGATATTATCCACATACTCGGGGAAGAAAGAGACCTACGCCCAATTAATCATTTTCATCCAAATTTATTGTAAAAATAAGTGAGGTTAATTAAGTCATGGTTCCTTAATGGAAGATGAGTATTTGGACAATAAGCTCTACAACTAATATCCAAATAATCAACGAAAAAGAGGCATACGTCCAATTAATTCTTTTTCATTCATGAAAGAATGGACTAGATTATGTTACTTATCGTATTTTAGTATGGAAGACATGTATTCAAACATTAATCTCTACAAGTAGTATTCAAGTACTCGGGGAAAAAAGATACATACACCCAATTAATCCTTTTTCAACCAGTTATATTATGAAAAGATTAGCTTTTGAATGAGTTTGAAAAATGACTTGATGTTGATCAAATGTTTGATTCACGTTTCTTTGAAATTAATTTTAAAAGTTTTTGATTTGATGGTGTATTGGTTGTGAAATTAAATGAAAGAAAGATGGAACTTTTTTTGTTTGAAAATACACTTGATGTTGATCAAGTGTTTGATTTTATTAAAAAAGAGTGATTTTAAGGGTGATTGATTTTATTCTTATATTAACAATTATCAACTAAAAAAATGAACAATAAAAATAAAAAGCATAAGATAAAAAAGAAGGGGTGCACTAACAATACAATCGTGGAAAAATAGTAAAAAAACCTAAATCGAGTTAAGGTCTGATATGCAAGAGGATAGTAAAAAAACAAACATAATAGAGGGGGTGCAAGCTGAACATGGGGTGTAAGAGGTAACTAGGGCCCAAAGCCCAACTACAAACCCTAAAACCAAACAAAAAAGTTTAGAGTTGACCAATCAAAATCACAAGGAATAAACAAAAACATCATGAATCAATCTCAAATCAAAAGCGGAAAATGATTCTACCAAGATTGACGGACAAAATATTTTGCATGTTTTATTTGTGTATGGTTTATGAGTTTCTGAAACTTTGACAGGTTGTAGATTTTTTTTTGTGAATATTGATAGTTTAGTTTTTTGTTATATTGTGAATGTAGGTTAGAGAGATTTGGGAGGTTTGTGAAGATGATGTTGATAAAATTTGAAGGAGACTTACGTGAGGTTAATGGATTGAAGTTGTCTTGTTGGAGGTTGGTGGTGAATTTGTGAGATGAATAAAATGGAAGGTGGTTGGTTGAATGGTTTGAAGGAAGATGGTTTAGAGGAGAAATGGTTCAAAGGAGAAGGTTGGTTGAATGAAATGATGTTGAAGAATAGTTTGGAAAATGGATTAGAGGAGAAATCATGTGATTGCTTTCTGGAGGGTCTCTATTTTTTTGTACGTCATTGTAAAAGAAAGTTAGAGTTTATGGGTGAAAATTAGGTTTAGGTGAGTTAAAAGCATGTGACGTGAGTGTGTAAAACAAAAGATATTTTGTATGGAAATGATGTGAGTATGATGTAACATAGTTATGTAAATAAACATGAAAATATGAAATGAACGAAAATGTTATTATTTTAACTCGTTTCTTTGATATTTTTATGGATTTATTGATTTTAATATCAAAAAGATATTAAGAAAAATGCAAAAAAAAATTGACCTGACTTATACTAAAATGTGACAAATAACGAGAAAAATAACACAAGGTGTAAAATGAGGCGCGGATTGGCTTAACTTGCATGAATTGTAACGTGAAGAAAAGAAAAAATGCATGATAAAATTAAAATCAAAACTAGTGCAATGCAGACATTAGTAATGATCAGATGAAATAAAAATATGCCAACGTTAGGCCAAACCTGGAAAAATATCGGGTGCAATCTCTCTAATCCTTATCCTCTTTAATTTTCTCTATTTACTTACTATTTTTTACTTTCCGCTATTATACTCTATCTATAAGAAACTACTAACACAATTTTAAGTACATTTTAGAAAATCACAAAAGTAATCGCGAATTTAAAATACATCAATTCACCCCTCTTGTGCTTGAATTACTTTATGCACATCTTTATTATTCTGAAATTATGTTATATCTTTATCATGGTAAATATTGTTCTATTCTTAAGATTTGTCATCATCAAAACATCAACCTATTACCTGGAAAACAAGGTTTTACACATACCATATTTTATTCAACTTCAAAGCATCAAGTTCATCTTGCATAACATTTTGCCAACATTCATGTTTAGGCTTAAAATACATATCCTTGTTGCATCAATTCACTCCAACATAATTTTGTCACACACTTAAAATATTATCTCCCACAAAGTGTGACACTCGTTATACCATGATTATAATACTCATGCTAGGCACATAAGAACGTTAAAATAATTTAAGGAAACTTGTTTAGATACACAAAATAAATATGTTCTCATATCAAAATTAATAATAGAGAAATCTTAGGACAATACCTTAGATATATAGGAAACATAAGTGAAATTTTACTTCCCATTATACCATGCATTCTTAAATAATGCCTAAGTAATTAAAAAGCTTTGCCCTTACACCTTAGGATATAATCTCCGAATAAGTATGTTTCTTTTTCCATTATGCCATAATAGTCATGATATGTAAAGAATCGTCCCTTGTTATGACATGTCTATATATTTTAGGGAACCTTGTTCTTGGAAACTTTAGAATTAGGTAAAGAAAATATGTTTTATCATACCATGATATTTTTGCTAATAGCTTCCTATGTCTTCATTGCCTATGTAAAAAACATTTCATGTTTGTAGAACAAGTTTGTTGTTAAAGAAATATGGCAAGGATTGCATTCCATGTCTAAAAATACTCTAGGATTATTTTCAGAACACATAAGGAAAACTTTATCTCTCACATTTGTGTTAAAAATGATGTTGCTTTACGATATAGCTTATTATACCATGATATTCTCTATGACATGCTTTCTAAATGTTTTCTATATATTTCTACATTAGTTTTAAAAACTTGATATCTTTTATAAAGATGTTTTCTTACATGAAATTGTATGAATATGTAACATGAATGCTCATAAATGCCTATCATGACATAAATGTCTACATGTCAAGCATGTCTCAAAGAATTCTTCACAGAAATATCAGACAAGACCTTTCCAAAGTTAGCAAGATAATTCTACCTTAACTTCAAAATTGTAGGATTTGCCTTAATCACTTATGTGATCGGAGTGAAGATAACCTTTCACAACGACCACTTTGGAATAATCTTTGAGATACCCTTTGATGGGTTATCTTACAACCTTGATAGACTCTTACAACCTTGACTGGATCTAATTGATTACCACAAAGTATCAATCAATTATATTGACACGTTCTTGAGAAATGAGGCATTTTGAATGTACTCAAATGATTAGCAACGACTATATATCAATTCTTACATATTTTGGAAGACATGGTCATTAATTTTAAATGATTTAATCGATTGGCTTAATCGATTAGTAACTGTCATTTTTTTATTCAATGATATTTCCTCTTTTGGAGGATTTAAAGCCTACAAATAAAGGTCTCATTCCTAAATTCAAATCATCTAAAAGAAGAATTGTGTATTGGCATACTCTCTTTCTCTCTCTATGTTTTTCCAAGCCGCACAATTCACCCCCCCCCCCCCCCCCCCCCCCTCTTGTATGTGAAGTCTGAAGTCTAACAAGTGGCATCAGAGTCTAATTTTTATTTAAGGAATAATCATCTAAGGAGGAAGATAACTTCCAACACGAGGTTGTTTTTTCAAAACTCACCACCACCTTTTGAAAATTCTTTCTTTCTTTTATATACATATATTTTCTTCAAAATTAAATCATTTTCTTTATAAACTTATTGAATAGTATGATTTACCCTACTCATCAAATAAATGATGAAGAAATGTAAAAATCTCTTTGACAAAAGATAAATTAAAAAAAAATTGTTTTGTAAAAATGTCGAGGAAATGTAGGATATTTTGGAAAAGATATTTGGAGTTTCTTTAAATATCAAGCCAAAGGATATGAATTATGAACACAAGAGACAAATAAATTATTTTCTTAAAATTTATTTTTCTTTTAATTGTCACTAACATTTATCTTGAGAATTAAGAATTGGAAATTATTTTCCAAACTCTTAAACCTATAAGATAAAAACCTTCATGAATTTCAGAAAAATCAAGAGAGGGAAGAAAATCATAAAAGATAAGATTGAACTAGAATACTATCATGCATATCATGTTACAGTTCAATCAACAATCAAGGAATCCTCGTGTTCAAAGAAGATAAAGAAGTTCCTTCAAAAATCGAACAAAGGATAGAGGATTGCAACATTAGAGAAAAACAAATAATCATTTTCCAACAAAGACAATAACACCTACTCAAAGGCACCCTACAAGGAGGATATAGAACTCTAAAAAAATATCATTTGAAAAAGTTGTGCAAAGCAAAAATATACATTTTCAAGTCTTTTGATGTTGAAAAAGAACGATGATGACAAATATCAACAATTATGATCAAAGTAACATTATTTGAGAATTTCTCAATTTATGATCTATGATGATTAGTAAAGTAATAAGTCTGTGATGGACTTATTTATCTGTTTGTTTACCAACTCTCTATCTAATGATGTGTGGAAGGGAAAACACTATTAGGACTTGTTTGGAATGAGAGAAATGCATACAAAAGAAATAAATGTGAGAGAAGTAGGAAATAGATACACTGCTTCTCTTGTTTGGAACATAAGAGAAAAAAGAAAGAGAGCTAAAATTCTCATGGGAGCCACATCTTTTACACTTCTCTCTAAATTGCGAAGAAAGGAAACGGAGGAAGGATGATTCCACTTTTACACCCTGTTATTAGTTTTTAATCAACACAAAAAAACCAAAAATTTGTATATGTAATTACTCGAAGCCTTGTTGTTTCTTAAGCATGCAAAAAACAGAAAGTGTTGATGAAAGAAATCAATCATCAATTTTTTTAGTAAAGTTTAAAAATACTAAAATTGATATTTATTGAAAAAGCAATAGTTTTGTTTTAGATATGGTGAACGCTGGATCAGTCGGTCTGGGTGGTGTTTGTGTGTGAGAATGAATACATGAAAGGGAAGAGAGTATGTTAATTTTTTGAGGTAATTTGATAATAAACTAATTAAAATGAAATCAGAAATACAAACATGTTAAATTAATTAATATCTAAAATTATTATTTTAAAATTATTTGACTTAGTTAACGTTGAGGTTTTATTTTAATGGATAAGTGAAATAAATTTGTTAATTAAATCAAGTAATAAGTAATTCAATAAATTAATTATTTTTAATTTAGCTAAAAGACTCGATTAATTTTAATTTTTTAAGGAAAAATACAGGGGTATTTTTGTACATTAAAAATAATACACACTTCTCTCTCTCTCTCTACTATTTCTCTTATACTTTTCTTATATCAAACAATATATCAAATCTACTCAATTTCTCATCTCTTTCTCTCTTATGACACTCTTTCTTTCTTCTCAATTTCAACTCATAACCAAACATACCCTTAAAGTGTTATTTCTTAAGAGAATTTTATCAAGAAATTTTTTTGATGCAGATAAAATTATTTTAAGATTAAAAATAATCGGTTAATCTTATTAAATCCCTTAAAATAATTATTCTTAACTCTTTCGTATTTTAATATTTCTTTTTAATTATTTCTACTATAATAATAAGTGTGTTAAAGTGTTTTTAAGCTTAGGAGTATAAAGAATATGAATTGAAGGTGTCTAAGAAAGCAACAAGGCCAAGAAAACAAACCCAAAAATCAAGGAGGCCGGTCTAGGAAAATTTAATCGATTGATAAAATGAGCTAATCGATAAAAATTTATCAAAACACGAAATTTCAAATACAATCCAAAACAGCGTGATGCACAAAAGAAGAGTAGATATGAGAATTAAAGGATTCATATCAAAAGAAGAAAAATATGGATATTTAATCGGTTAGGTCAATCGATTGAAAGACCTAAATATGGAGTTCTGGATTTGATTTTTGGACAGCATGATCTGATCATCAAAATTTCTCGACCCACACAACCAAAAGCCCAAAACTATAAATAGGTATCATACTCTCACTTTCTCTTTCCATCTCATATTTCTCTTGCATCACTCTCGTAGTAAAATCTCTCTCTTAGAACTATTCCATGAATTTTTAAAACCAAAAATCCCAGAAACTTATTAACCTTCAATAGCTTCCTACAAAACTCATGAATCAAAAACATAAAGAAAAGTTATCAATTCACTCAAGAGTTGTGATCCAACCTTGTTACCTTGATCCAAGCCTACTAAAAAGTCACAAACCCTACCACCATATATATCAAGCATATCTCAAATAATTCTTCACAGAAATATCAGACAAGACATTTCCAAAGTTAGTAAGATAATACTATCTTAACTTTAAAATTGTAGGATCTGCCTTAATCATATATGTGATCGGAGAGGAGATAACCTTTCACAAGGAGCACTTTGGAATAACCTTTGAGATGCCCTTTGATGGGTTATCTTACAACTTTGATAGATCCTTTGGCTTCAAAAATTTCAAACATGCTACTGTCATAAACTACTTAGTAATTAATTCTATGGAAAAGAAAAAAGGTACCCTTCAAAGCTACTTACCTTAAACCAAAAGTAAGAATACTACACTATGTGCTCACTAGGATAGAATGATAAACAACTTCTATGTTCTTCGTGAAGATGTAGTTCCCTTGTGGCTCTTAACCCAAGAAATCACAAAAAATCATGTAGAGAGTATTTTCATACACATGCTATGTTGGAGTGTCACACTTTATCTCTCACATTTGTTTTAAAAAATGTTGTTGATTTACGATATAGCTTATTATACTATGATATTCTCTATGACATGCTTGCTTAATGTTTTCTATATATTTCTACATTACCTTTAAAAACTTGATATCTTTTATAAAGATGTTTTCTTACATGAACTTGTATGAATATGTAGCATGAATGCTCATAAATGTCTTTCTTGTCATAAGTAGAAATACATGAAAACTTAAACATGTTTATATACTTACTTATTTTACCAGCCTTTTTATTTTGACAAATGGGAAGAAGTATACTCTCAGGGAGAGATATATATTTTATCTAACTCAGGGGGAGTTTTGTCACTCCATATATATATATATATATATATATATATATATATATATATATATATATATATATATATATATATATATATATATATATATATATATATATATATATATATATATATATATATATATATATATATATATATATATTCCTGTAACCACCTTCTCTGAGAAATGGTGTTGTCATCATTACAAATGGGGAAAATGTGGAACCTTGTTTTGCAGGAAATAGGTTACTGTTTTGATGATGACAACTCTGAAGAATATAACATATATTTAGAATTACAAAGATGCAACATAATTTCAGAATATTAAATATGGAACAAAGATACTCAGTATGATGAAGATGCAAATATGACAAATGTAAAAGAGTAGATAAAATAATATTCAATATAGTAAAAGATGCAAACATTTAGAAAGCCAACCAATATACTCAAAAAGGTTAAAGAGGCAAGCCAGAAGAATTGATGTTGATTGATAAAATCTTAGTTGATAAATGAACGAAAAATGTTCATATAGAACAAAGCTTCAAACAAAGTAAAAACAAGTAGATTTTAAGAAAGGTGTTAACATAATGAATTTATTAGACACATGTTTAGGAATTTACCCCAAATGTAACATCACGTACATATATGTCTAGAATAATACGCAGAGATATTATAAATGGTACATAGAAACATACAAGTAACTAGAAAAAGATAAGAAATTCAATATTGTATACAATGCAACTCCAAAAATCCGAATGTATACAATAAACTTGTCTTCATAATTGCACAACAGATAGATAACATCTTCAAAGGTCTTCATGTCATCTGCTCGCATGCAGTCTTTTGAACCAACCATATAGAAATTCTTCTACTAAAAACCTGTACCTGAAAAATAATAACAGGATTAGGGTGAGATTTCTAAATCTCATTGAGTCTCCCTATCCTAGGGGTTCACTCAGTTCTATAGGGTACATGAAAATAAACAGATTCAGAGAATTCGGGGTATTCGTCACGGCTCGGTACAAACACACCATAAAGGCACACCATCATTGGGATTTCCATCACTAGCCAATGAGGCAACAAGAAAAACATTCGGCTCAAAGTCTAGTACAAAGACCACAGCAGTAAACAGTATCCAACACAAGGCCACGGTAATAAACAGTATCTAGTACAGGGCCACAATAGTAAACAAAATCTGGCACAAGGTCATGGTAGTAAATAGTATCCAGTATAAGGCCACGATAGTAAAGAGCATCGAGCACAAGTCCGCAATAGTAAATAGTATCTGGCACAAGGCCACAGTAGTAAACAATATCTGGCACAAGGCCATAGTAGTAAACAGTTTCCAGTATAATTCCACAGTAATAAACAGTATCTGACACAAGGCCACAATAGTAAACAGAATTCAGCACAAGACCACAATAGTAAACAGTATTCGGCACAAGGCCATGGTAGTGAACAGTATCCGACACAAGGCCTACGTGGCATCACAACCCCACCGAACCAACATTTCCGAGGTTTTACTGCCTAAGGAGACGCCTCTAACTGTGACACGATGAATATACACCAGATCATTCCCATGGAGGAAGGATAACAGGATGCACAGACAGTACGACATACATAATGAGTATACACCAGATCATTGCCATCGCATATCCAGAATCTCTCGGTACTATGATGAGTATACACTAGATCATTCCCATCAAGTACCAACACAAAAATTACAGCAAAGCCACAATAGTAGGATATATAGAATATCCAAAACAAAGCCACAACAGAACCAAACATATCCATAAGTCAAGCCAGAATAACGAAAACATCATATAATTCACTTCATTGCAACATGCTTTGGCGTACGGAAGGTCCATGAATATATCAAATAAACATACATTATCATAATCATACAATAAACCATAGAGTATCAGACAAGGCACCCCGTTCGCGAACTCAGAACATATATGTACCACAGGGAAAATCATAAGGTTCTATCAGGCCAAGTTCGTTAAGAGAACTAGTAGTGAAGCCTCGATTCTCTAAGAGAGATAGTAGCGACCTCCAGCAAATGAAGTCAGTAGCTTCAGCCAATTCAGAAAGGAATAGTTCGCTACGTGAACCTCCAGCGAGTGCCTGATTCACTAAGAGAATTAGTAGCGGGTAATTTATTTAATTCTTTCCTTCACTCCCAGACCATCGCTATGCAAGCTCAATAGAGAAGGCTACTTCACTAAGTGAACACATTTCACTAAGCGAACACAAAAGAACATGCCTTCTTGTTAACCAGACAGTTCGCTATGCGAACACAGAGTTCGCTAAGCAAAATTCACAGAGAAAAGAAAAATCAGAAAAACAACAATACGATCTTGGGTTCCATACCCCAAAATCTTCACATGCAAATGGAATTTAGTAACATATAGGTTAGAGGAAGCATACAAGTATACCGAATTTTGGTTTTCATGCCACAATCATGCACAGATCACTCAAAAATCCCTTAACCCATTTTCCCCCAAAACATAGTTTGCCCAAGTCTCTAAACTATGAGACTCGCCTCAAGCTTGAACGTTCTAAATTGAAGAGATTAAAATGATGATAATGCTGCCTTTGAGGTCCTTTCTTGATCAAGGTTCTACCTCCATCATCATCAATCCCATATGCATGCATTTCACCAAAATCAACATCATAGCCCCACCTTCAAAAGCATTTTTATCCTTCAATACAAAATCTATGATCATGAAATCTTATACAAAAATAAATGGAATTTCATAAGCTTTCCAAAAAGTTAGAAAGCATCTCAGTCTGAGTTGTGAGCTAAGAGATATTACCTTTTTAGTGGGGTCTGTTCCAAGAGTACGAAAATGAAGATAATGAGGATGAACATGGCTTCTCTTTTCTTCTCTCTCTCTCTCTCTCTCTCTCTCTCTCTCTCTAGCCTTCCATCCAAAAAATCTTATTTGTTTAAACATAACACTAAACAAGGCCTTAAAATGCATGCAAGAATGTTTAATATCCCATGTGCCCTCCAACTAAATCATTATTACTAGTTTTTCATCAAGTCACATTCTAATTATCGATTAGTTTCTCTCTTTGAAATATTTAAGATGTACAAACCTTAATGACATCTTGACACTAATGGACATTAGGTCTTATAACTTATGTTTTCAGGTTTAAGAGATTAGGGGTGTTACATTCTCCCCCCCTTAAATTGGCCCTCAAATTCCTTTCAATCATCATGATAACATGTTCTTCTCATCTTCTTCCAACGAGAGGATGAAATGTTCCCAACATTCTTACTTGGGTCAAACCTCGCTACCTCTTTCGAAAGTTGTTCCATCCAAGGAAACATAATCATCTAGAAACCTTAGTCCTTATGCAAAACATTTGTCCCGACTCTTTTTCTTTACATACTCGGGAAATAATCCATCCAAGTTCCAATTCTTTACTCATTCACACCGAATCTGGGTAGCCTCCAAATTCTTGGCAATCCATTATGTCGGGATATTCCTCATCCCTAATGTTTTCCAAGCTCATCCTTGCTCCACATATGCCACTTGATTCCATACATCACCACACATATGCTTGTTGAACCCCTTGGTTCTAACTTCTAATTCACAGATACTCAAGTTAGCTTGTTCCAAGTCTTCCTTCTTTCAATATTGATTGTAACACTACCACCGAGAACCATAAGAGTGTAAAATTTCTACAATCACATTCTTGATATCTGACAACTTGACAGAATATTCCGTCGATGAAGGGCGAATCCTAACGGTTAACATGTGCTCATAAACAAAGTGTCTATACATGCTCCCAAGCATATAATCCATAGCCACAAGAATTGACATCAAGAAAACTTAACTGGCATAACGCCACAATAATCGGCACAAGACCCAGGACAACGTCCTCAAACTATTAGCACAAGGCCAGACACAACGGTTACAACCAATCTGCAGATCTATACCCACGTATGAGGAGTCCAGAAGTAAGTTTTCCCTGTTACGTAGTGTACATATTCACATCCTCGGTGAGTAAACCAGTTGTCGCATGCACAAATCAGAACTACGAGAGAATGAAATTACGACAGTAATGATAGGAAAAGAAATGTAGTGGTAAAAATATGAGATTAAGCCATCAATTGACTTATCTCAACACAATGAATTCGCCACTGCACTTTATTATTTCCAAAGGCAAATGGGAAAAAAGCGAACAAAACCCACAATGAAATAAAAGATCAGAGATCGAGGTACGGGGGCCTGTTATGCAAAGGGAAGGCATTAGCACCCCAAGTATCTATGGTACTCCGCAGGATCCACTTTGTTTGGTTTCTTTTAAAAGGAGTATTATGTAAAGGTTTACTTGCTAAAGGAAAAGAATGAATGAGTATTTGCAAACAAAAGAAAATGAAATATTTTTTTATTATTTTTGTTTCTCGCCTTGGGTCGTAAGACTTAGTGCCTACGTACTCCCTCGTGTAATGGGAAAGTCAGAGCACTGTAGTTCGGCTAGAAAAGACTTGTCTGTTGATTGTTTTTAAACAAAGAGACAAGTCATCATTTTTAGGAGAGCAATCTCGACTAATGCCCATAAGGTGTGAGAAAGATGGACCTACTACATCAGCAAGAGTGAGGGTTTGAGAACGCCTCTAGCACTCAAGTGGAAAAGTCGACACATTTATAACCATGGGGATAGGAGAATGTTGCTCGACTATCAATGAATCATGTCTCATCTTGAAAAAAGGTTTGAATGGGAAAAAGTGCTCGAGCGCACAAAAGAGTTTGAATGAGTTGAAGTGTTTTTTTGTTAATTTTGAAAGACGTTGAAGTATGATTAAATGAATTGAAGTTTATTCAAAGAAAATAAGTTTTAAAAGAAAATGCACTCGATAAATTCGAGTTTTATTATGAAAGAGGTTTGAGTTTATAAACAAAGAAGATTTTGAAAAAAGATGAGAAGATTTTTAAAATTAAAGAAGATGGGAGGAGATGAAGGGACTATCCTAAAGCATAAGGTAAAAGCTAAGGAAGAGAACCGTCTAACCAACAAGAAGCCAACACTTGACATTATGAGTCAAGATAGAATCCCATTCTTTGGATTGGAACCAAGCAAGGATACTAAACCTCTTGAGAAAACCAAGCTTTAATTGCATTAAGTCTTCACAAAAATTGGGCAGAGTAACAGATGTATACAAATGAATTCCAGATTACAGACAAAGTATGTAATCATAATAACCTGCACATAAAACAAACAAACAACCCAATGTCTTGGGGTAAACCCCAAGAACTCCAGACAAAATATCAATTAAGGTCACAAGGTCTCAAACATATGCCAAGGTTTCTATTCCTAAGTCCAACAAGTCCAATACTCCATAATTCCAAGGATAGTAACCAAATAGTCCAAGTATCATTAATGTCTTTTATGGTTCATGTTAATTATTAAGTATCTTCAAGAGGAAAAGAAAAGCTCAAGTGAGCAAAATAAAAAAGGCATAAAAGTAAATGCTCAAGTGAGCAAAGATGAAAATAGCATGAAATATAAATGCTAAAGTAAATGGTACATAAAGTAAAAAGCATAAAATAAAAGCATAAAATAAATTCAATTGTTAGAAGTTAATGGTTAGTTGGATGACTATCTTGAAACTTGAATTTAGAACTCATTAGAGGATTGGTAGGACCAAAGCCTCTATACAACAAGTTGCATTTTCTTTTTGTCAAGTATATCATCTATTTAAGAATCCTCAAGGCAACATTTAATGATCAACGATATTTAAGTGATCCACGTTGACCAAAATTGATGAAGATCCATTGGAGGATTGGTAGAACCAAAGCCTCATAACAATGAATCTCAAGTTTATTGGATCAAAGGGTTCAAATTTACATACTTGGGCTTGCAAACACAGGTTTGGGCCACGAATGATCATTTTCCTGAATCAGGACAAAATTTAGCGCTATGTTAAGCAATCGTAAGTGGACTTATGTAGAAGTCGCACCTATTTTGAGGCCGGTCAATAGCAATCTATGTACTTTGTGATACGGTGGGAAAACTGACTTGGGTGTTTTACGTTTTATCTCAAATGTTATGGTTAACAAGAGTCGCCACCGACTTTTCTTTTATCCACAAGGAAAGGCTGAAAAGAACAGGAAAGACCTTTGAGATTGTTTCTTGAGTTCGGGGGGGGGGGGGGGGGGGGGGGGTAGATTATGAAAAGGGAAGGTGTTAGAACCCTTTTCATCCATAGTTATCTATGGGCTCTTAGTTTCTTGCTAGATCACTTTCTTTTGTTTGAAAAATGTTCTTTGTGTGGTTTTTGAAAGTATTTTGAAAATGTGCCATCGTTTAGGAAAACTTTATAATAGTTCTTGTTCGTAAGAACGTATACAAAGTGTTGATCTTTTGAAAATGTTTCAAGTTTGAAAGATGTTTTGAAAGTATTGGTTTTTGTTTTTTAAAATAGCAAGGATGTTTTGATTTGAAAATGAGCAAGCAACTAGGAACATTCTACCTACTCAAAAGTCTTTCTTATTTATTTCCTCTTTCCTTTGACATTGTTATTTTACCATGGATTGGTAAGTAACCTTATCTTTGGATGTAAAAGGGACGGGCAAGGGTCATCGCATAGTCATGAATAACAATGTTGTAAGATATCTTAGCATTTTCTTTGAGGTACTAAGATCATTTGTAAGGCAACGTTCGGAGCGTCATCGAGGGACTATGATCTTGTATTTTTGTTTGTTATTGCTAAGATGTCTTACATGCGTATTATGACCATTTATTTCTCAATGCAACAAGTGGAGTTAACCCTAGAGGTGCAAAGTATGCAAGTGTATCTTTTTCATGCTTGATTTGTCTTGTATTAGGGTTTTCTAAGCATTGATTTTATCTTTCCATACAAATCTTAATTACTAGCATTTATATAAAGCGATAAACTGCGGAAAGTAAATATTCTATGCTATTACATTATTTGGGGGATGGGGTATACATTTTTACAAATGGGGATTGCAAGAATTTTAAATCTAATTAACTATTACAACCATATTGAACAATGTATAAGAATTAAAATAATAATGTATAAGCATGAATAAATGGGAAAGAGTATGAATTTGTTTGGATTTTTGTTAAGAAAGGTTTTTTGATCTAATTAATTAAGGAAAATAGTTTAATTAAACTAAGAAGAATTTGACCTAAATTAATTTTAAAAAAAGGAAATTAATTTAATTAAACAAGCAAGTTTTTTTTTAGTTTTTTTGGTTTTAAAATAAAACATAAGTAATATTGGATGTAAATGAATAAAATATTTTTAGATTTTTATTGATGATAATAACAATAATAATATTAATAATAATAATAATAATAAAAGATAAAATAAAATAAAATAAAATAAAATAAAGTCAGGGAGGTTAAAGTTGAATTTGGGAGGTTTGTTAGAAAAACAGTTTTAAAGTTGGCCCATTATTGTTTTTGTAAACAGAAAAAATAAAAATAATAATAAGAAAAAAAGATGGGCTTTGTGTTATAAGCAAACATGGGGGTGATGTTCAGCAAAAATAAAGGAAGCCCAAAGGGGGAGGCCCAGCGCTACAAAGGGAAAAGAGAAGAAAAATGTGAAAAAAGAAAACAAAAGGCAGCGCGTTGAGGTTCGAACCCACGCCCTCTTGATTACCAGTGCGTTGCTTTACCATTGGGGTGACTATACATCAGTTTACTTATATAAAACCATAAATATATATTAGAAACTTCTTCCCGAAGATAACTTCATCTTCAACCTCGCGCCTAGCCAGACCACCTACATCTTTTTCATTTCTCATCCATTTTCAAAAGTGTAAACATGAATCTTGTGGCAAATTTCCTCACGATTTTAGAAATGTAAAGCATTAAAACTATAGATCAAAGACAAAAATGAATTTTATTGGCCCTAATCTGAAACCTAAAAATTTCAGAAACTTCAACTCAAAAATTCTCTAAGCTCAAACCATATAAATGTAAATTATGGATATGTACAGCTTCGTGGCAATGAGGTCTACATTTTATCTTTGAAAACGAAAGCTTAACAATGGCTATATGAGGAGTTAAAAAATAAGAAAACTCACCTTGCAAATGGAGATCGTGTTTTGAGTTTGAACAACTTTCAATGAGTTCTAGTGATTGAGTTAGCTTCCTCAAGTTCCCAGGAAGCTAATGTGATGCTTGGCTTAAGCTGAAAGTGGCTGAGGAGTTCTGGAGAAGTCAAGTTGCAGACCCCTGTTTTTAAAAACGGAACTTGAAGATGGAGGTGTTACAGTTGGGCAAAATGACTTTGGATGGTTTTTATTCGATGTTTAGAAGCTTTAGGAACCAAAAGGCTTGGAAACGCACGAGGGAGATGTAAGTTTCAAGTTTTTGGTCAAATTGTGCAACAATGGAGTTTTTTATGTGTGATTCTGAGTTCTAGGGAGTTTGAGGGCTTACGTATCTGTCTGGAAGCTTGCAAATGACTTGTATATTTATAGGCAAGAGGTCTTGTATGTTACAACAAGCCAGAATTCGAAATCTCAAGTTGTAGCATCTTTTCTTGTTTTTGAAGCATTGTTGAAACATCTTGTTCCAAGGCATGGTACAGGGCTGCATAGAGTGGTTAGTACTTTTGACATGATTGTTTTTGGTTTATAGGTTTTATGTGTGCAAAAAGAACAAGTTAAATGCTCAAGGAGAGTGGACTTTGTGATTAAAGCCACTTTTCAAGAATAACAATGGTGCCTTTCTTCCAAAAATGGAAATGCAACTTGGATAATGGTTCAAATGCTTGGACAATGGTTCAATATGTTGTGTAAACATTTAATTAATGAGTGAATCAAAAGTTAGAAACCTGCAAAGTGAGATTATGCAGTATGGCTATGTGATTTGGTCCATTGTGCATCACAAATTCTGCTTTGTAAAAAAACTTGAAACCCTAATTTCTTGCCTTTGATTCTCCTTGCTCAAGAATGATCTCAAGGAGTTATTTTGGAAAGCTTATAATGTTCTATACAACCTATCTTTGAATCACTTTTGCAAAATCCAATTGGAACTATGTGAAACTTGGCCCAGAAGTTAGGTCAAAATCCTGACCAAAATGCTCAAAATTTCACTGTGTTTTAGTTTCATGAACATGATTTCATGGATTAATAACTTGAAATACAAGCATTTGTAGGAGGAGTTGTGTTAAGAAATGTTTTATATCTCATTGAGATATACAACTTTCATGTTCAAAATTTCCTTTGAATCATCTTGTATCATGGTGAAAAATTGGCTCAAAGTTGTGAAAAAATATGAAGTTTTCAACACTTAGAAAAATTTCTAAGTTTGTAAACTTTGACTTTTCAAAATGAAATCTTGAATTTTTGACTTCTTGATGGACAAGTTTCATATTTTGACATTTTTTGATGAATTGTGATCTTTGACACTTGGTTTTGACCAAAAAGTCAATGTTTGACTTTACAGTGTGCAGTTGACTTTTGATCAGTTGACTGAAAATCAACTATCAATTAATTGGCCTTGAGAAATGTTTTGAGTCATGCCATTAGGTCAAAATGATGCAATTGTATCCTTGAGATCATGTTTCTAACCAATCAACCATTTGATAGGTCAAAAATCAGAAATTGCCTTTTCTCAATCAAAACCCTAATTTTGACTATTTTCCCTTTTGATGATCTGATCAGATTTCTTGAGGAACTGTGGTCCAAACTTGATCAAATGACATATATGAGTTCACAATGTTGATATGGATAAAAAATTATGAAGTTTGATTGTAAATTGACTACAATTGACTTTTTTTCCAATACAGATGATTTTTAGGTCAACTAATCAATTGCCTGAGCAAAAATGTGATCCAAGACTTGAAACTTGACATGAGCAATATTGAGAGTCCAAAATGATCCATGAAAGTCATATGAGACATTAAAATTTCATTTGTCCTTGTGCAATCTCAAACCCTAATTTTCAATCATCAGTGCTTAAGGAGGTGTCTTGAACTGATCAACCCTTGTGCAGTCTTGAACCAAAGAAGATCTTGTGAGAAAATACTTGATAAATGAGAGGGAAAATTTTGGGGTACAACATCCGCCCCTGTTCAATCTTCTTAAACCTGAAGAGTTAGATTGGCGGATCCGCCATTCGTGACTTGAAGGTGGAAGATGATTGAACACTAGAGTGCCCAGAAATTTGCACTCGAAGATGAATTGTGAATGGCCTTATAGATGCCATTTGGAGGAATGGTGGTAAACACGGGAAGAAATATTATCACAAATCTTTTGTTGATTTATACTAAAACTTGATGTTTTACCTGTGAGAAAAAGGGTTAGTAAAAGTGCAGATGGATGCATGATGTTCACAAGATGAATGAAATCATGTTAAATGCACTTTGTCTGTACATGCTATGATGTATGAAAGTGAGATGTATGTTTTTGTTCGGGAAAATTAATCCCTGACAGTTGTTGAGGAGTTTTGGGAAGTTGGTTCCCGGATTTCCGTTGGGGATGAAGAATATACATATCTTCAACTTTGTTGAAAGGATGTTTCCGCTGGGGAATATCTCTTGAATGTTAGCCGTTATCTTGTCAGATCCAGGCTTCACAATTTATTGAGGATGAAGTAGTCAACTGCTATCTCGTCGAATCCAGGCTTTGCAGAAAATTTCTTGGAATTGAATTATTATCTGGTCGGATCCAGGCTTCATAAAAACTTGTTGGGGTAGAGGCAAACTCTATTGGGGAAAAGAAGTTAAACCTTGGTCTGGTTGAGTCCAGGTTCTTCTATATTTTGAAGAGTTAAACTATTATCTGGTTGGGTCTAGGTTTCAGCAACTTACTGGGAATAATGGCAAAATCTACTGGGGAAGAGGAGTTTTGCTAGTGATTTTGTAGGAATTAAACTGTTATCTGGTCGGGTCTAGGCTTCAAAAATTTTGAAGTTGAGATTAACTGGTGTCTGGTCGGGTCCAGGTTTCATAAACTCAAACTGTTATCTGGTCGGGTCCAGGTTTCAGCAACTGATAGAATCAAACTAATATCTGGTCGGGTCCAGGCTTTATAGTAGCTTTTGGAGATAGTAAAGGTTTTATTGATAAGTTTATTGGGTATTAGGGGTTGTGGTCCTCTGATTTGTAATAATCTGAAAGGCAAACTCGAACTGGAGAGTGTAGACTCAATCGGGGAGGATATACTCAGCTGGGGATATACTCAGTTGGGGATAACAGATTCGGCTGGGGAAGTTAGACTATGTCGGGGAAATTTGAACTCGGATGGGGAGTTATGTTATTTGTTGTTTGTTGGGGAAATAAACCTCATTGGGGAAATAAACCCTGTTGATAAATAATTGGTGAGCTGCTGATGAGGTGATTTCTTTGAGGAAGAGGTCCACAAGGCTTTTACTTGTATGATCAACTTAGCTGGGGGAGAGCTGCCAAGGGATTGAGACTCTGGTTGGAGATTATCCTATGTAAAGAGACTTTGTGAGTAACTTTGTTGAGTAGAATGTTAATGAAATAACTCAGTGGGGGTATTCCATATTCATTTAAGAGGTGCTTGTTACTGCTTAGGTCATATGTGCCAAACAGTTTTAATTATGTTCATATGCATATGTTCATTCAATTTTAGTTATTGGACAAGTTTGCATTCAAAACAAAGACAAGAAATTTGCACTTCAAAGTATATTTGTATTGATATTTTTCCCATGAATAGGTGTTTTTGTACAAAGAGACGGAGAGTGGAAGATGAATGAACACTTAGAGTGCCCAGAAATTTGCACTTGATGATGTGTTGGTTGATTGTGTAGGGAATGGGCTTAAAGATGCCATTTGGAGAAATGATGGAGATTTTCCGGAGATAGGCTTGTAGATGCCATCCAAAGGTGACTGTTGATATAAAATGGACTATGTCTGAACTTGTTTTAAACTAGAAAAGAATCAGAATAAATCTTTGGAGCGATTTATCTGAAACTAGCAGAAGTCTTGTATGTTGTTTGATTGGGAAGAATCAGAATAAATCTTGGAGCAATTTATCTGAACCATAAATGTTAATTTGGAAAGTATCAGGATAAACCGTTGAGAGGTTTAAACTGAACCAAAAGAGGTCTTGAATATTATTTAACTGAAAAGAATTAGAGTAGATCTTTGAGCGATTTATCTGAACTAGAGAAAGTGCCTACTAGGAAAGAATCAGAATAAATTGTTGAGAGATTTATCTGAACCAGCAGGGATTTGGAGAAGAGTCAGAATAAATCATTGAGAGATTTATCTAAACTAGAGAAGATGTCTGCGAGAAAGAATCAGAATAAACCGTTGAGAGATCTAAACTGAACCACAGGGATCTGGAGAAGAATCAGAACAAATTGTTGAGAGATTTATCTGAACCAAAGAAAACGTTTGCGGGAAAGAATCAGAATAAACCGTTGAGAGATTTAAACTGAATTGGCAGGGATCTGGAGAAGAATCAGAACAAATCATTGAGAGATTTATCTAAACCAGAGAAAACATCTGAACCAGAGAAAGCGTCTGCAGGAAAGAATCAGAATAAACCCTCGAGAGATTTAAACTGAACCAGCAGGGGTCTAGAGAAGAATCAGAATAAATTGTTGAGCGATTTATCTGAACCAAATAAGACATATGTGGGAAAGAATCAGAATAAACCGTTGAGAGATCTAAACTGATCCAGCAGGGATTTGGAGAAGAATCAGAACAAGTTGTTGAGAGATTTATCTGAACCAGAGAAAATGTTTGCGGGAAAGAATCAGAAAAAACCGTTGAGAGATTTAAAATGAACCGACAGGGATCTGGAGAAGAATCAAAACAAATCATTGAGAGATTTATCTAAACCAGAGAAAACGCCTGAACTAGAGAAAGCGTCTGCGGGAAAGAATCAGAATAAACCGTTGACAGATTTAAACTGAACCAGCAGGGGTCTGAAGGAAATATCTGTTATGTAGATGGTCGACCAGTCCTCTTTTGAGAATTGATCTATAATTGACTTGTTGAAAATTTGACGATAATTTTCTATTGATTGATCTTTCCTGAAAAGGTGAAGGGTTAGTTGCATGCAATGCCACGATGTATGAAATGCACGGTATAATGCTGTTTCTCAAATAAATGAGATCACGCTGTATGCATCTGTGTTGTCAATGTTATGACGTATGGATGTAATGTATGGACATATTAATTGTTATGCCGCAGTTTTACTGGAGTCGGGGAAAATATATCCCTGAGTACTGCTGGGAATGAGGAGTGTAAGTATTCATATTTTGAAGTTGAAGCGTTGATGGATGATTTTCCATTTATTAGAGAAATAAACTCTGTTGTGGAAGGGAAACGTAGTGCATTGCTTGTGGACCTCGTGAAATCCTGCTGGGGAATCCTGAGAAATTGGGCAACTTTCACTGGGGAATCTTTGGAGCGGTAACTGGAAGTTTTGTTCTGTCGGGGATGTGAGAGCACTTGATACCATTAGGATGCATACTGGAGATACATTAGCGATCCTGTAGTGGGATGTCCCGGTTTCCGCTCTTGATGGAAAAAGTACATGCGGGGGATTTTATGGAATGGTCTATAGATATTATCCTATTTCTTAAAGCCATTAGTGATTGTCTTTCTATTTTCTGTTCCCCCTTTTTTTTCTCATTCGTAAACAGTAGTCACATTCAAATGCATATGTTCAAAAATAATCATTGGACGTTTTTGCAAACAAAACATGAAAATAAAAGAAAAACAGATAGTTTTGCACTTTCAAAGGAATATCTTTGTATTAACATGAATAACTATTTTTTGTACAACGAGACGAACATCCTAGTAAGGGAGTGTCGTCGTAGAAAATGAAAATTGATACAAAGAAAAGATAGTTATACGAAATAACCCCATGGGGTTTCCATTATGCTATAGCCTTCATGTCTCTGAGCGTCTCGCCCACTTGCTGCTTTGTCTGAAGCTGATTGGATTGATTAGAACCGTTTGAGTTTGTCAGTCAATACAGAAGGTTGTCTGTAAGGTGATTCAATAGGACATAGTCATACGCTTTAATTCCCTAACTTTTGCCTGGACCTCCCTTTCGGGTTTTCAGTTCACCGGGATACCCTTTTTTGCCCAAGCCGCCCTTTCGGGTTTTCAGCTTGCCGGGTGTACAAATTTTTTTTGTATTTTATCCCTAATTTTTGCCCAAAACTTTTCGGTTCGCCGGGATGCCTTAATTTTTGCATAGGTCAGTCGACCTAGCGGGTATTTATTCATGCGTAGTATCTCTTGACTATGTCTGCGTTTACAGGATGCGGAAGGTCGTCGCCATCCATAGTGGTTAAGATCATAGTTCCACCAGAGAATATGCTTTTGATCACAAATGGTCCTTCGTATATAGGAGTGCATTTTCCCCTGGGATCACCTTATGGAAATATGATACGATTGATTACCAAGTCACCAACCCGATATTCCTGACGCCCTACCTTCTTGTTAAAAGCTTTGATCATACATTTTTGGTACATCTGACCATGACAGACAGCCGTAAGCCTCTTCTCATCAATCAAGTTCAATTGGTCAAGTCGAGTTTGAATCCATTCATCTTCATTCAGCCCTGCATCTTTTATGATTCTCAGAGAAGGTATTTGGACTTCAATTGGTAGGACGGCTTCCATACCGTATACCAAATAGAAAGGAGTTGCCCCTGTTGACGTGCGCGTCGTGGTACGGTAACCATGGAGAGCAAATGGTAACATATCATGCCTGTCCTTTTAGGTCACTGTCATTTTTTGTATGATCTTCTTGATGTTTTTATTTGCAGCTTCGACAACGCCATTCATCTTTGGCTGGTAAGGAGAAGAGTTATGGTGATGGATCTTGAATTGCGTGCATAGTGCGGCAATCATATTATTATTGAGATTGGTACCATTATCCGTAATGATTCTCTCCGGGATACCGTCCTGACAGATTTGATTCTGTTTGATGAATCGGGCCACAACGTTCTTGGTAACAGAAGCGAAAGAAGCTGCCTCAACCCACTTCGTGAAGTAGTCAATGGCAACCAAGATGAAGTCGTGTCCATTAGAAGTTGTAGGTTTGACTTCTCCAATCATGTTGATGCCCTACATCGCGAATGGCCAGGGAGCAGTCAGGACATTTAGAGGAACTAGAGGCACATGTACTTTTTCTACATAGATGTGACTCTTATGACAGGTTCGTGAATGTTGATGGCAATCTGCTTCCATGGTAGACCAGTAGTACCCCTCCCGTAGGATCTTTTTAGCCATCGTGTTCCCACTAGAATGGGTGCCAAAAGTGCCTTCATGTAGATCATCCTGATCTTGTCTGCCTCACTCTTGTCTATGCAAAGAAGCAAAGTAGAGTCGTGGTTGCGCTTGTAGAGAATGCCATTACTGAAGAAGAACTTAGAAGAGAATCTTCTCAATAACTTCTTATCATTGACTGAAGCTCCCTCCGGATACTCTTGGGCCTCGAGATACCTTTTAACTTCATGGAACCAAGGCTTGTCCACAACTTCTTCATCAATCTCGTGACAGTAAGTTGGTTCATCCATCTGCTCAATGGTGATCTGGGGAGCCTCGTTATCCCACTTGATATTAAACATGGATGACATAGTGGCTAGCGCGTCCGCTAGTTGATTTTCCTCTCGTGGAAAATGCTCAAAGGTAATTTATTCAAAATGTGGGATTAATGTCAACACATGTTCTTTGTAGGGGATGAGATTAGGGTGCTTCATGTCCCATTCTCCTTTGATCTGGCTGATGACTAAGGCTGAATCTCTAAATACCCTTAAGGACTTGATTCCCAAATCTATGGCGGCTTTGAGACCCATTGTTGTACCCCAAAATTTTGCCTCCCATTTTACTCAACAAATGTCAATTGAGGTCCCCAAGTTGCTCAAGGAAGTCCAAGAGTTGACTAGACTAACTCTCTCCTAAGGCAGTATACCTCAAATTAGGGTTTCATTTTTCATCAAAATGCTTGAGTCCAAAGGATCCCAAATGCTCACCATTGTCCTAATATGTTCCCAAGATCATCCATTCCAAGTTTCAGGCCTTGCATAAGAAGTTAGTCAACTGCTTAGATGCTTGAGAATCGACTATACTAAGTCAAAAGTCAACTATGGCCCACATACAGTCAAACCTCAAGATTTTTGGTCAACATCAACATTTTGAAGTAACTTCCATCATTTGATCAAGGGTTGATCATGATTCCTCAAGGGATGCTCCAAATTCATCAAAATCCAAAAGTTGCTAAATTAGGGTTTTGCAGGAAAAGTCGCCCCAACTTTGACCAAGCATAACTTCTTCATACTTTATCAGAAATTTTCCATCCAAAGCTCATTTTGGAGAGGATGAAATTCCCAATAATTCATCTTCAGCTCACAAGTTCAGAATATGCAGTCATAGAAAGATATGAATTTTGACATTATAGGTTCTTTTGAAAAGTCAACAAAAACACCTTTTGGGTCAAAGCTTCATACATGAACATAGAAGATTCAATTGAGATGAGATCAAAAGGGTTGCTTAGGGGACATCCTAAGATTTCTAAAAAGTCTAAGAACACCTCTCTAGGGTTAAAATTGGAGGAGTTATGCCTTTTCAAAGTTGACCTTTTTTGCAAAATTGCCAAAAGTCAAATGTGCTCACAAATGCATTTTTTGCTAAATGGGCCTAACTTTTTATGCTTGCACCTCACTTACAATGTGGTCCACGACTCAAACATTCACCCACACATTATTTGCTTCATTTTTCAATTTATTTTGATTTTTTGTTAATTAAAAATGAATTAAATCAAATAATTGATGAATAATAGCAAAGATATGATTTGATTTGGTTTTTGGACAGGTTGGCAATCATAATATGCTGAATTATCAAGGCCAAAGAGAATCAAGCATAATTGGTACAAGAAAGGGAAGATTTGGCTCAAAATAAAAAGTTTGCATATGGTTAAAGAATCAAATCAAATCTCATCAAATTTCAAGATTTGATACAAATTTGTTGACCTAATTTAGTCTACTATAAGGGCATAACAATTCCAGATCAAAAAAAGAAGGATTGGAGGCGTGAAACTGAAAGAAGAAAACTCAAAAATTTGGACAAAAAGTGTGAGATCGAAATCCATCTTAGAGCCATCCTCAAGGAGTTTCAAGGCTAGAAATCAATTCCTTGGCATCTCAGGAAGCATTCCAAACCATTTGCAGGCTTCAAAACATCAAGAATCCTCGCATAGAAGCATCACGGTTTGCACTAAGAACTCAAATTCGATTTCTATGATTTATGCATTATAAATGTATTTTACCCATATATTTGTGTTCATCATCATGTTTGCAATGTTTCTGGATAGTTTGATTTAAGTTATAATGCATGAACAAGCTTTTGCCATTGTTAGAGTTTCGTGCTCCAATTTTCAGTTTTATGATTTAAGCAAAATTAGGCCTGATAATGGGTACCATGATGATCAGAGCTTCAAACCCAGTTGATTCATGGTCCCCAAATAAATTTATATTGCGTGTGCTTGATTAATGAATAATACATGTTTATAGTTATAGCAAAACTACTGTAGGTAAAAGTCTCCTATCTAAAACGACGGACAGGGAAGAAGACAACAACGTGTCACAACCTGACTGGCTCGTTTGAATTCTGGCGCATTTTTAGCATAATCATTATCTTACACTTTTTGTTTTATCTTTTGATTATATGTATGAGTTAACATCCAGTGCAGTTGGTCAGAGGAAGGAAGTCAGAAGCTCATGTCCTGGGTTCGATACCAGGCGTGAGCTTTTGGAATTTTCTCTATTATTTTCACCAGATCCAGCACACACACCTTCTGAGGATCATCATCTTCTGGATCCATCTCCAGCCAGATCCAGCACACCTCACCTTTTGAGGATCATCATCTTCTGGATCCATCTCCAACCAGGTCCATACACCTCACCTTCTGGATCCATCTCCAGCCAGATCCAGCATACCTCATCTTCTGAGGATCATCATCCTCTGGATCCACCTCCAGCCAGATCCAGCGCACCTCACCTTCTGAGGATCAACACATGCTCTCTGATCTCATCCTCTGAATTCACCAGATCCAACGCCAGCATACACAAGTCCACCATGAGTCCCCAGAAGATGGTCTCATTGGATCAGGCGCCAGACTCTGAGCCATCCTTCTGGGTTTCAGAAGTTCAGTACACTCCCAGATTTGCTGACAGTAGGCCCATTCGGTTATTTTTACTTTTTTTTCTTTAATTTCTTTCCTTTAATTATTTTGTTTTTTTAATCAATACAAAAATTATTTTATTAAATTAACAAATCAAAAAAATTACAAAAAGGCTTATTTTCTTAATAAATATTACTTTTAATTAATTAGTTTAATTAATTTAGGATAACTTTAATTTCTTTCATAATTAATATGATTATTATTAATATTATTATTATTATTATTATAGTTATTATAATTTTTGTTATTGTTATTATTATTTTTATTGTTATTGTTATTGTTATTGTTATTGTTATTGTTATTGTTATTGTTACTGTTACTATTTTGATTGTTGTTTTTCTTATTGTTATTGTTATTGTTGTTATTATTATTGTTATTATTATTGTTATTATCATTGTTATTGTTATTGTTATTATTATTGTTATTCTTATTATTATTGTTATTGTTATTGTTATTGTTATTGTTATTATTATCCTTATTGTTATTGTTATCCTTATTGTTATTGTTATCATTATTATTGTTATTATTATTGTTATTATTATTATTATTATTATTATTATTATTATTATTATTATTATTATTATTATTATTATTATTATTGTTATTATGATTGTTATTCATATTATTATTGTTATTGTTATTGTTATTGTTATTGTTATTATTATTATTTTTGTTATTGTTATTGTTATTGATTTTCCATCCAAAGCTCATTTTGGAGAGGATGCAATTCCCTATAATTCATCTTCAGCTCACAAGTTCAGAATATGCAGTCATAGAAAGATATGAATTTTGACATTATAGGTTCTTTTGAAAAGTCAACAAAAACACCTTTTGGGTCAAAGCTTCATACATGAACATAGAAGACTCAATTGAGATGAGACCAAAAGGGTTGCTTAGGGGACATCCTAAGCTTTCTAAAAAGTCCAAAAACACCTCTCTAGAGTTAAAATTGGAGGAGTTATGCCTTGTCAAAGTTGACCTTTTTTTGCAAAATTGCCCAAAGTCAAATATGCTCACAAATACATTTTTTTTGCTAAATAGGTCTAACATTTTATGCTTGCACCTCACTTACAATGTGGTCCACGACTCAAACATTCACCCACATATTATTTGCTTCATTTTTCAATTTATTTTGATTTTTTGTTAATTAAAAATGAATTAAATCAAATAATTGATGAATAATAGCAAAGATATGATTTGATTTGGTTTTTAGACAGGTTGGCAATCAGAATATGCTGAATTATCAAGGCCAAAACGAATCAAGCATAATTGGTACAAGAAAGGGAAGATTTGGATCAAAATAGCAAGTTTGGATATGGTTAAAGAATCAAATCAAATCTCATCAAATTTTAAGATTTGATACAAATTTGTTGACCTAATTCAATCTACTATAAGGGCATAACAATTCCAGATCAAAAAAAGAAGGATTGGAGGCGTGAAACTGAAAGAAGAAAACTCAAAAATTTGGACAAAAAGTGTGAGATCGAAATCCATCTTAGAGCCATCCTCAAGGAGTTTCAAGGCTAGAAATCAATTCCTTGGCATCTCAAGAAGCATTCCCAACCATTTTCAGGCTTCAAAACATCAAGAATCCTCGCATAGAAGCATCACAGTTTGCACTAAGAACTCAAATTCGATTTCTATGATTTACGCATTATAAATGTATTTTACCCATATATTTGTGTTCATCATCATGTTTGCAAAGTTTCTGGATAGTTTGATTTAAGTTACAGTGCAGGAATGCCATTGTTAGGGTTTCGTGCTCCAATTTGGGGTTTTATGATTTAAGCAAAATTAGGCCTGATAATGGGTACCATGATGATCAGAGCTTCAAACCCAGTTGATTCATGGTCCCCAAATGAATTTATATTGCGTGTGCTTGATTATTGAATAATATAGGTTTATAGTTACAGCAAAACTTCTGTAGGTAAAAGTCTCCTATCTAAAACGACAGACAGGGAAGAAGAAAACAACGTGTCATAACTTGACTGGCTCATTTGAATTCTGGCTCATTTTTGGCATAATCATTATCTTACACTTTTTGTTTTATCTTTTGATTATATGTATGAGTTAACATCCAGCGCAGTTGGTCAGAGGAAGGAAGTCAGAAGCTCATGTCATGGGTTCGATTCCAAGCGTGAGCTTTTGGCATTTTCTCCATTATTTTCACCAGATCTAGCACACACACACCTTCTGAGGATTATTACCTTCTAGATCCATCTCCAGCCAGATCCAGCACACCTCACCTTCTGAGGATCATCATCTTCTGAATCCATCTCCATCTAGGTCCATACAACTCAACTTTTGAGGATCATCATCTTCTGGATCCATCTCCAGCCAGATCTAGCATACCTCATCTTCTGAGGATCATCATCCTCTGGTTCCACCTCCAGCCAGATCCAGCGCACCTCACCTTTTGAGGATCAACACATGCCCTCTGATCTCATCCTCTGAATTCACCAGATCTAATGCCAGCATACACAGGTCCACCATGAGTCCCCAGAAGATGGTCTCATTGGATCAGGCGCCAGACTCTGAGCCATCCTTCTGGGTTTCAGAAGTTCAGTACACTCCCAGATTTGCTGACAGTAGGCCCATTCGGTTAATTTTACTTTTTTTTCTTTAATTTCTTTTCTTTAATTATTTTGTTTTTTTAATCAATACAAAAATTATTTTATTAAATTAACAAATAAAAAAAATCACAAAAAGGCTTATTTTTTTAATAAATATTACTTTTAATTAATTAGTTTAATTAATTTAGGGCAACTTTAATTTCTTTCATAATTAAAAACAATTAGAAATTAGGTTTAATTAATTTGTGATTTAATTGTTTTCTCAAATAAAAATCCACAAAAATTTCTTTCTCTCAATTAGGGTTTTATGTTATTAATTACTGTCCTCGTATTTAATTTGCCGCGCACTTGTTAATTATTTTTTCCATTATTTTGTAACTGTTCAGGGTTTGTAATAGTTAAATTAGGGTTTTATTTCTTGCTTTAAGTCCTCAATTTTTGGTTATGTAATTAACCCCCCTCCCCGAAACCTTGTAATAGCTAGGTTTTACTTCCTCACACTTTTAATTTCCGCAATCTTTAACTATTAGATGTATGGCTAATAGGATTGTATGGCAAGAATGCATGAAAAAATTAAAACAGTTAGAAAACCCTAATGTGCAAAGATAACATTAACTGAAAAAGCACACTTGCACATGTTCACTCTTAGGGTATACTCTCACTCCGGTTGCCTTCGGTAAACAGTCATGAAGCAAAGGATGTTTTAGAGGCTATCCTCTATGTCCCAAAAGAACAAAAAATGACCCTTTCGACTGTTGCCTCAGAAAAGATCTTTAGGACTCTAGGATGGTTACTAAAGTGTCCTAACATTGCTTTTGTGACCGTACGTCCCTTTCGAATGTCCCTTACAACTACAACGATGGTGCTACCTACTCCTTAATAGTGGGATAACACTGTCTAAAGGAAATAGAACATAAACGATCTTTTTTCGAGTAGGTAGATAACTGTTAGGTACTTGCTCAAAACAACAAATCTTTTACACAAACACTTTTCAAACAAAGTTTTCAAAAACAACTTCGTAACACTCTTGAGGACAAAAATAAGGGTTAAAACAAAGTAAAACAAAACTTTTCAAGACAAGCACATACAAGCAATTTGAAAAAATGAGCAAGTACCTAAGAGCCCGTAGATAACTACGGATAGAAAGGGTGCTAACACCTTCCCTTTCTATAATCTACCCCCCGTACTCAGAAAAATATCGAAAAAAGGTTTTTTCTTTTCTTTTTCCTTTTTCTGATTGGATAAAATAAAAGTCGGTGGCGACTCTTGCTTACCGCGACATTTTTCAAACAAAAAACGCAAAACACAAACCAGTATTAAACAGTCAGTTCTGCCACCGTATCACACCATAATACACACTTCATATTTCGCCATATTATTGGTACAGTTGAAACAAAGTCTTGTAGTGAAGGGAGTATGACATCCTTCAGGAGATATAATCACAGTACCTATGCCATTGTCGAGTGTGTTGGAAGCTCCGTCAAAAACTAAGGTCCATCGGGATCCTTGTTCAGGTCTGTCATATGGTCTGAGTTCTCCACAAATGTTTACCAACATGAAGTCTTCATCTGGGAACTCGAATTTCATGGACTGGTAGTCATCCACAGCCTGATGAGTAAGGTGATCGGCTAGCACACTTCCTTTTATTGCTTTTTGGGTAGTGTATTTAATGTCCTATTCAGCCAGGATCATCTGCCATCTTGCTATTCTTCCAGAGAGGGCAGGCTTCTCGAATATGTATTTAATTGGATCCATCTTGGATATCAATAAGGTAGTATGGGTCAACATATACTGTCTTAGCCGGCGAGCATCCCATGCCAGAGTGCAACAAGTTTTCTCGAGCAGTGAATATCTGGTTTCACAGTCGGTAAACTTTTTGCTCAGGTAGTATATTGCATGTGCTTTTCGGCCAGACTCGTCATGCTGCCCCAGCACACACCCCATTGAATTTTCCAAGATAGTTAGATACAAGATCAAAGGTCTTCCCTCGTCTGGCGGCATCAAAACAGGAGGTTCTTGAAGGTACTCTTTGATCCTGTAGAAGGCAGCTTGGCAGTCGTCGTTCCAATCCAACACTTGATCTTTCTTCAGAAATTTGAAGATTGGTTCACAAGTAGCGGTTAGGTGAGAAATGAATCTGGCGATGTAGTGTAGTCGTCGTAAGAATCCTCTGACTTCCTTCTCATTGCGAGGAGAAAGAATTTCTTGTATTTCTTTTTGTGATACGGTGGCCAGAACCGGGACGTGGTTTCCCTATTTCGTTAAGGAAATTTTTCTGGTTTGCGTTTTGCGTTTGTGTTTGCAAAATGTCGCGATAAGCAAGAGTCGCCACCGTCTTTTATTTTATCCAACAAGGAAAGGAAAAAAGCACAGAAAAATTCCTTTTTCGAGATATTTCTGAGTACGGGGAGTAGATTTATAGAAAGGGAAGGTATTAGAACCCTTTTTATCTGTAGTTATCTACGGGCTCTTAGGTACTTGCTCATCATTTTCAAAATTGTTTTCTTTGTGTTTGTGCGCTTTGAAAAGTTTTTGTTTTGACTTCAATTTAACTCTTGCTTCTGTCTTCAAGAGTGTAATGAAGTGTTTTTGAAAACTTTGTTTATAAAGAAGTGTAAGTGTGAAAATTTTCTTTGGAATGAGAAATTACTTAAGAACTAATCTACCTACTCAAAAAAAGAATCGTTTTATGTTCGTTTCCTTTAGAAAATGCTATCCCACTATTAGTGAGTAGGTAGCACCATCTTTGGAGTTTTGAGGGTCAATTCGAAAGGGACGTACGGTCACTAAAGCAATGTTAGGACGTCTTAGTAATTACCATAATGTATTAGATCAATTATTCGAGGCAACAATTCCGAGGCAACCATTCCGAGGCAACTTTTCCGAATCGAGACTTTGATCTTTATTTAGACAAAAGGACAACCACTAAAGCATCCTATACTCAATAATCGTTTACCGAAGGCCACCAAGTGGGAGTGTACCCTAGGAGTGCACATGTGCGAATGATTCAATTTTAGTTTATTTATCTTTGCATATTTAGGGTGATCTAACTGTTTTAAAATTAATCATACATTCTTGTCATGCATCCCTATATCATACATCTAACAGTTAATAATTTGTGGAATTTAAAGTGCGGAATTTAAAGTGCGGAATTTAAACTACGCTATTACAAGGCTTCGGGTATTTACATAGCCAAAAATAAACCCTTTTGAAAATAAAGTGATAAATGTAAATAAACATCCTAATTAAACTATTACAAACTGTAGGAAGTTACATCAATATGGTAAATAATAAAAATAAAGCGCGCGAGAAGAATTAAGATCAACGAGAATTTAAGGTTTTGACCCGTCTAACCTAATTAAAAGAAAATTTGTTTTTTTGTTGTTTTTAATAAAAGAAATAAGTTTTCTAACTTAAATATGAAATTAATTAGTTAATTAAATTAATTAATAATTACATGACCTATTTTTGTTTCTTTGGTTATTTTAGGAAAAAATAAAATATAATTAAGTTAGTAATAAAACTTATTTATTCTAATTATTTTTAAGTTATTTACAAAAAGAAATTAAAGTTTTACCTAAAATTAAAATTTAATTAAGAAAAAATCCTAAATCTATTTTTATGTGATTTTTATATTTGTTTATTGATAAAAAATAAAAGGGATTAAAAGAAATAAACAAAACTAATAAAACATGAAAATAAAAATGGGCCTAGTAGCAAAAGTAAACAGGGGGTGCAATCATCAGAAATCCCTAGGCCCGAATCTTCGAAAGCTTCATGCTCTAACTATGGTGTTTTTTTATTCTTGAGTTGAACCTATGATTCAACCATCCATAACTGTTCTATATAAACTCAAACAAACGTTAGCATTTCATAAAATGTGATTAAAATTAGAGATTCAAAGTTTAAAATTTTACCAAACTGGTGTTGTCAAATGGGGGCGTGCTAGGCGTGTGATGGATTGCTCTTGGGCCTTGTAAGACTCTTAAGGACTTCAATAGGATGATTTGATGCTTGATGTCAATTGAGAGAGACCAGAACCTCGAGATATGACTTGCACCAATTCTTTGATTTCTGGAGAGCTTTTTGAAGAGCTTTTTGAGAGCTTTTTAGAGAGAATTTCCATCCCTTTCAAGCTTGTATGGCTCTATATTTATAGAGGAGAATGAGGAGACAAGAAAGCATGGAAAGAATCTCCCTCATAATGTTGTGTTTAAAGACCATGATCAAAATTTGAAAAAAATGCCATATTTGATTATTTTATGCCATTTTCACATGTGGATGAACCTGGACATATTTGAAGAGTTATTGCACGAAATCAATTGACATAAACCAGCATAAAACTTTCCCAAAATGGATTCACATCAAAATTTATATTATTTCTATTATTTATTTATTTATTTAATTCTGAATTTTAATGAATAAAATATCAAAATAAATACCATAAATAGTAGAAAAATGTATGGGTGGGCTTAGAGGTCGTGGACCATGTTAGGAATGAGTTTCAAACTTGAAAAGATAGGCCCATTTGGAAAAAATCCAAGTTTGGTCAATATTTACTTCATGCATTTTTTCAAAAATTGTCCAACTTTGACAATGCACATCTCTCTCAATTTTAACCTTATGAGGGTATTCTAGGACTTTTTAGAAAGCTTAGGATGTCCCCTAAGTGACCGCTTTGGTTTCATCTCAATTGGATCTTCCATGTGCATGTAAGAAGCTTTGACCCATTAGGTGTTTTTGTTGACTTTCCAAAATGACCTATAATGTCCAAATGCATAACTTCTTGTGAGTGCATATTTTGAACTTGGGATCTGAAGATGGATTCTGGGGAATTGCATCCTCTTCAAAATGAGCTTTGGATGGGTCATTTATCATAAAGTATGAGAAATTTATGCTTGGTCAAAGTTGAGTTGACTTTTCCTATGAAACCCTAATTTAGCAACTTTTGAGTCTTGATGAATTATGAGAAATCCTTGATGAATCATGATCAAACCTTGATAAAATGATGAAATATACTTCAAAATGAGGATGTTGACCAAAAATCTTGAAGTTTGACTGTATGTGGGCCACAATTGACTTTTGTTGTAGCACAATCGATTTTCAGGCCTTTGAGCAATTGGCTGAGCAAACTTCCTCTGCAAGGCTTGAAACTTGACATGGATGATCTTGAGAACATATTAGGACAATGTTGAGCATTTGGGGTCCCTTGGACTCAAGTATCTTGATGCAACATGAAACCCTAATTTGAGGTAGATTGCCTTAGGAGAGAGCTTGTTTGGCCAACCCTTGGACTACCTTGAGCAACTTGGGGATCTTTCTTGAAATGTTTTGAGAAATATGGGAGGGAAAATTTTGGGCTACAACAGCTGCCCCTGTTCAATCTTCTTAAACCTGAAGATTTAGATTGGCTTTCGTGCCTTTCGTGATTCGAAGGTGGAAGAGGATTGAACACTAGAGTGCTCAGAAATTTGCACTTGCATGAAGTGGTAATTCTCTTGTGATGTTAGGAATGGGCTTACAGATGGCATTTGGAAATTGCTGAAGAGGGGATGGGCTTAAATATGCCATCTGAAGGAGTGTTGATCGCATAAGAGATTCCTTAGCGAGAGCTTGTATACCTGTCGTTGAGGAAGATTCCTCCATGGAGGGCTGATCTTTGTTGAGAGAAGTAGAATTTTAGGAGCTTCGGTCGTCCGTATTCCAATGAGGAAACATCTCTGTTGATTTTTAGGAACTTCGATCATCCGTATTCTACTAAGGAATCATCTCTGTTGACATTTAGGAACTTCAGTCATCTGTTGTTCAACTGAGGAATCATCTCTGCTGACATTTAGGAACTTCAGTCATCCGTTGTTCAACTGAGGAATCATCTCTGCTGACATTTAGGAACTTCAGTCATCCGTTGTTCAACTGAGGAATCATCTCTGCTGACATTTAAGAACTTCAGTCATCCGTTATTCAACTGAGGAATCATCTCTGCTGACATTTAGGAACTTCATTCATCCATTATTCAACTGAGGAAAACATCTCTGTTGACATTTAGGAACTTCAGTCATCCGTTATTCAACTGAGGAATTAACTCCGGCTTGAGGAAGTGGAAGTGAACTGCGTATCTAATTGTGTACATGCTTCACCGCGACCTACTAGGGAAAGGTGAAACCAATCGTGTTTGATAGGTCTAGGTCTTACAGTGTTGTGGACTCCTGTCTGGCGATAATAGAAAAGAAATCTCGATAGTAGGGTTATGAGAAGGAACCTGGGTAAGGTTGCTTCGTGAGGAGTTTGGATAACACTGCGTCTGAATCGAGAAGGAACCTGGGTAAGGTTACTTTGCGAGGAGTTTGGGTAAAACTGCATCTGAACCGAGAAGGAAACTGGGTAAGGTTGCTTTGTGAGGAGTTTGGGTAAAACTACATCGGGAAATTGTAAGGAGGAACCTGGGTAAGGTTACTTCAGGACGAGTTTGGGTGAAACTACATCGGGAAATTGTAAGGAGGAACCTGGGTAAGGTTGCTTCAGGATGAGTCTGGGTGAAACTACATCGGGACCGAGAAGGAACCTGGGTAAGGTTGCTTCGGGATAAGTCTGTGTAAAACTTCAGGAGGAACCTGGGTAAGGTTACTTCGGGATAAGTTTGTGTAAAACTTCAGGAGGAACCTGGGTAAGGTTACTTTGTGATAAGTTCGTGTAAAACTTCATAATGAACCGGGGTAAGGTTACTTTGAGATAAGTTTGTGTAAAACTTCAGGAGGAACCTGGGTAAGGTTACTTTGTGATAAGTTCGTGTAAAACTTCAGGGGGAACCTGGGTAAGGTTACTTCGTGATAAGTTCGTGTAAAACTTCAGGAGGAACCTGGGTAAGGTTACTTCGGGATAAGTTCGTGTAAAACTTCAAGAGGAACCTGGGTAAGGTTACTTTCTGATAAGTTCGTGTAAAACTTCAGGAGGAACCTAGGTAAGGTTACTTTGTGATAAGTTCGTGTAAAACTTCAGAATGAACCGGGGTAAGGTTACTTTGAGATAAGTTCGTGTAAAACTTCAAGAGGAACCTGGGTAAGGTTACTTTGTGATAAGTTCGTGTAAAACTTAAGAATGAACCGGGGTAAGGTTACTTTGAGATAAGTTCGTGTAAAACTTCAAGAGGAACCTGGGTAAGTTTACTTTGTGATAAGCTCGTGTAAAACTTCAGAATGAACCAGGGTAAGGTTACTTTGAGATAAGTTCGTGTAAAACTTCAAGAGGAACCTGGGTAAGGTTACTTTGTGATAATTTCATGTAAAACTTCAGGAGGAACCTGGGTAAGGTTACTTTGTGATAAGTTCGTGTAAAACTTCAGGAGGAACCTAGGTAAGGTTACTTTGGGATGAGTTCGTGTAAAACTTCATTCAGAAATATATGAGAAAGGACCCGTGTAAGATTTTTTCAGGATAAACCCGTGTGAAGTTGCATTTAGGAGAAACCCGTGTAAGATTGCTTCGTGACGAACCCGTGTAAAGCTGCATTTGATCGCACAGACAATTTCTCTGTTTAGTTTCCAGTGTTAATCTTGAACTTGCAGGAAGTTGTTGATGATAACCATCTTTCCTGAAAAGGTACATGACTAATTGTATATGATGCATGACATGCATTGTATGACGATATTCTCAAAATAAATGAAATTATGCTGTATGCAATATGTATGCGCACGTCATGATATATGAACATGAAATGCTATTGTGGTACGTCCAAGTTTGGGAAAATAAATCCCCGACTGTTGTTGGAGAATAAAGAGTTTCGCTCGCTGGAGATAACGACCGAAGATGATTGGGAGAAAAATCATGCAGGAGAGAATAACTCCGCTGGGGAATGATTTTCCAATGGCGACTTCACTGGGGATAATCTTTTAGACTCTACTGGGGATAATCTTCCAGACTCCACTAGGGATAATCTTCCAGTTCCGGTGATAGATAAACTCTGCTTGGGGAGAATCTTACCGACCCATTCGTGGTTGCGAGCCTCGGCTGGGGAGAATTAACACTACTGTCCTTTTCTTACTCTGCAGGGAGTGTAGATGTTACTGGGACGCGGGTTAAGGATATGACAATGAATTTGCATTGAGACTTTTCTACCCCTATATCCGCGGGAGAAGGTGCCTGCGGAGGCCTTGTGGATCGAGTATTATTCCAACCTATGAGGTGCTTGGTAATTGCCGATTGAAATGAAAAATCTTCTTCTGGTAGGCAAGTGACGAGATGACGGGACATAGTCATACACTTTAATCCCTAACTTTTTCCTGGACTATCTTTTCAGATTTTCAGTCCACCGGGATACCCTTTTTTGCCCAAGCCTCCTTTTCAGGTTTTCTACTTGCCGGGTGTACAAATCGTTTTGTTTTTATCCCTAATTTTGCCCGAACCTTTTTGGTTCACCGGGATGCCCTTATTTTTGCCTAGGTGTGTCAACCTAGCGGGTCTTTGTTCATGCGCAGTATTTCTGACCATGTCTACGCTCTCAGAACATAGGGAGCTATCACTGTCGCTAGTGTCGTGTTGCCATACTACCAGAAGATGTTCGTTTGATCATGCAAGATTAGTTGCAGGAATCCATGTCTAATGCCCCAAGTGACTCAGATGGAGATTTTCCCCTGGCTATTTGGCATCTTTGAGAGATTCTCTGAATCTTGACTTGACTGCCCCAGATGATAGACATTGCTCATGCCGTGCCCCTTGGTTGGAAGTGTTTTTTCCACTTGAGGTGACCCTTTTTATTGAAAAGGTTTTTTTTTCACTAGATATTCGTCGTGCGAATTTCTCTGCTGTTGAACAAATAGTCATATGCAAACAATGTTATTTTAAGAATGTAAAACTTATGTCTGTCTTGAAGTTTTTGAAAATGCATTTTTTCAGTAAGATAGGAAAATTTTGTAAAATGTGACGTCAACTCAGGATTGACAGCAAGCATTACAGGAGTAAGGATACCTTTTGTAACAGTATGCTTTCGAACTAACCCATGCTTCAGCTAGGACTTTTAAGGGTTATAACGTGGTCTGGTTCACTGTTTAAGAAACAAAGGATAAAGGCTCAAATTTTATTTGTACCCACCCGTTCTTCGTGATGTTCTTCGATCTTAAACTTAGCTAATTGTGCATTTAGATCCCGTTTGAGTCTTTGCTCTGATATTCCAGTGATGGTTCGAATATTGACGGTTTATTTTGAATAGGCAGTCATTTTTGTTGAGAGTTTGTAGGATCTCTTTCTTTTTGATTTTATTATCCCTGTCTTTTGCCTGAACTGTTTCTTTTGTGATTACAGTCAGCGGGATGCCCCAGTTTTGTAAGTCTCCTTCATAGGTTTTGACTTAATGGGCTTTTATTTCTGAGAAAATGATTGCTTGTCCTGACGATTATAAGGAACCATCACAATCTTTTATTTTGGAAGGACCTCTTTGATGCCATTCATTGTGCACCCGAATTAACTGAGAAACTACCCTGCCACAGGTTGTGATTAAGGGTTTTAATTTGTGTGAAAATAAAAACTCCAACTTCTTTGGCTCAAAGGGGTTGACTAGGGATTATCTTGCTTATAACTCCACTATTTAGGATTTGAAACAACGCCTGTACATCGTCAGCGGGGTCTGTTCAAAAGCATACTGTAGAGATTTTGATATCATTTTCGCCATCCTCCCTCTAAAGGCTTATAGTTTTTTAATCGAGAGTTGAACATCATAAAAAGGAAATATGAAGCAATTTAAGCATAGTGAAAACAATTAATTCAAAACAGACATGTGTAATGCATTAATGAAATAAAAAGGTTTGACATGACAATAATTGTTTGAATAAGCAAAGAAAAATACAACTTCAGAATTCAAATGAACAAAAGTGCTTTCAATCCTAGCCATATTTTGGCAAGGGAGCAGTGATCACATTGGGAGTCTTAGGAGGGTCGAATTCGATCTCCTTAGCGTCAATCATATTCTGAATCTTGTATTTCAGCGCCCAACAATTGTTAGTATTGTGCCCCGGGCTACCGGAATGATAAGCACATCTTGCATCTGGGTTGTAGTTAGGAGAAGAAGTCTTAGGGTTCGGATGAGGGTTTATCACCGTAATCAGATTCATATTCAACATGTGCTGCAATGCTTGTGACAATGGCATATTGATTTTGGTGAACTGCCTTTAAAGTCTTTCCCACTTTGGCTGATTATTTCATTGTTGTGGTCGTTGTGTGCGTGCCGAATTAGAGATCAACACTGCCCCCAAAGATTGGTGGTAGTCTTCCTGGCTATGCCTCTTCTGGCCGTGCACAACATTGGCTTCCCTTATTCCACTAAATGACTTCTTCTCTGTACTCGAAGAGGTATCTTTCTGGATCTTACCACTCAGGATCCCAGATTCTACTCTTTCTCCAGTCAGAATCAGTTCGGTGAAACTGACTGACGAGATGCCGATTAAATGATTGAAATAGGGACCAGACAAAGTCCCAAGAAACATATCCACCAACTCCCTATCAGACAGAGGGGGTTGGACTCTTCCAGCAAGATCTCTCCACTTCTGAGCATAGTCCTTAAAGCCTTCGCCTATACCCATAGACATACCCTGAAGCTGAGTACGAGTGGGAGCAAGGTCGGCATTATACTGGTATTGCTTGTAAAAAGCAGCAGCAAGGTCCTCCCAGTTGCGGATGTTAGCTCCTTCCAGTTGACAGAACCATTCAAGTTGAGTCCCTGACAGACTATCTTGAAAGAAATGAACCCAGAGATTTCTATCAGCAGTATAGGGTTGAATCTTTCTGACGTATGAGCGGAGGTGTAGCTTCGGGCAGGATACCCTGTCATACTGAGCAAAGACAGGAGCTTTAAACTTGTGAGGGATCACCACCCCAGATGCCAATCCCAGATCTCCAAATTCCAACCCAGGTATCTTCTGAATTTCCATTGCACTGAGCCGGTCTTCAAGTTGCTTATATCTATCCTCAGCAGGAGGATACTGGTCTTCATCAAAGTCTGTGTCATTTTCAGAAACTACAGGGCTAGGACCCTTTCTTTCCTCTTGATTCTCTCCCCCTCCAGATGAATGTGACAAATCAGTCTCTTGTCGCAAATTGTTCCCGAATCTGCGACCCATATTCAAGAGGACCACCTTTTTCTTCTTTTTCTTCTTGTCCTTCAAGATAAGAGTCTTCAAATCTTGTTGACTCTTGGCCAAGTTCAAGAACATTTCCTGAAACTGAGCATTATGAGCTTGAAGAGCCTTGATGGCTTGATCAGTAGGTGTTTCAGAAGACATGATTGCTGAAATAAACAGCGAAGAAGATGAGAAACCTGTAATGGTACCTATAATGCAATGATATGTATGATATATGTATGCAATGTTTTCAAGGATCTTGCAGGGTAAACAAGAAACTGTTAGAATTTGATTGAAGAAACTTCACGTTTGTTGAGAGTCCTTCTTCAATAGTCAAGCTCACCATATCGAGTGGGTCATAGCCACCGACTCAAATTATCGTGTTTTGATCTCTAGATGACATTGGCTAGAGGAAAATAAATCCCCTTTTCCCCTTGCTAGACGTTTGATTTACCATAACCTGCATCACAAACTTTTGAGATCCTTGAAATGGTTAAGGAAATGTTAAGGCATGATGTTATGATGTGTATGTTATGCGTTTAAGCAAAAGTACGAGGTAATGTAAATAAGTAAATTCGGCAATAAATCCAAGGTATTGGATAAGGACTGTAAACAAAAACTGCAAGGAACTCAAGTTGTTAGATAACAAACATGTGCAAGTAGTTCAAGTTGAAATCACACAAGTCACACAATAGCCCTTAAATTTCAGGCTGGCATGGAGTTTAGGTATTACCCTCTTTCAGTTTAGTTGGTTCAACATGTCCTAGTAATAGTAACCGGGTTCTAGAGGATCTCAATATCACTGACCATCCTCGATCGGTCATAATTCCAATTTAGCAACCTTTTCTTGCGGCCGGAATCATCGCGAGAGTATGGTCTCAATGAGTGTAGCATACTGCTACTTTTCTATGGCCAAGTTGGTCAATTATAGGTTCTAAGGTCAGTTGATGCTTAATGACCCCTTAGCAGCCCCATACTCTCCTTGTTCCTCCACAAGGGATATCAGTACCAACTAAAGTGTCACACCAACGTAGCTACTACTTCAACCGTATCGGTCTACGCCGTACAGTTCCCTCATAGTCTATTGCTACTTACCTAAAAGGTATCCCCATATCCGGGTTAGGATCTATAGTAACTCCGATACAAATCCCACAAAGATAAAGCAATCAAATCAAACAATAGAAAACAATATGATGAACTATTCCTAAGGTACACCCCACTTATTAGCTCCCTAGCATAGTCTCCAGTTCTGTGATACGGTGGCCAGAACCGGGATCGTAGTTTCCCTATTTCGTTAAGGAAATTTTTCTGGTTTTCATTTTGTGTTTGTGTTCGCAAAATTTCGCGGTAAGCAAGAGTCGCCACCGTCTTTTATTTTATCCAACAAGGAAAGGATAAAAGCACAGAAGAATTCCTTTTTCGAGATATTTCTGAGTACGGGGGGTAGATTTATAGAAAGGGAAGGTATTAGCATACTTTCTATTCGTAGTTATCTACGGGCTCTTAAGTACTTGCTCATCATTTTCAAAATTGTTTTCTTTGTGTTTGTGCGCTTTGAAAAGTTTTATTTTGACTTCAATTTAACTCTTGCTTCTGTCTTCAAGAGTGTAATGAAGTGTTTTTGAAAACTTTGTTTATAAAGGAGTGTAAGTGTGAAAAATTTGTTTGGAATGAGCAAGTACTTAAGAACTAATCTACCTACTCGAAAAAAGAATCGTTCTATGTTCGTTTCCTTTAGACAATGCTATCCCACTATTAGTGAGTAGGTAGCACCGTCGTTGGAGTTTTGAGGGTCAATTCGAAAGGGACGTACGGTCACTAAAGCAATGTTAGGACGTCTTAGTAATTACCCTAATGTCTTAGATCAATTATTCGAGGCAACCATTGCGAGGCAACTTTTCCGAATCGGGACTTTGATATTTATTTAGACAAAAGGACGACCACTAAAGCATCCTATACTCAATGACCATTTACCGAAGGCAACCAAGTGGGAGTGTACCCTAGGAGTGCACATGTGCGAATGATTCAATTTCAGTTTATTTATCTTTGCACATTTAGGGTGATCTAACTGTTTTAAAATTAATCATACATTCGTGTCATGCATCCCTATATCATACATCTAACAGTTAATAATTTTCGGAATTTAAAGTGCGGAATTTAAACTACGCTATTACAAGGCTTCGAGTATTTACATAGCCAAAAACAAACCCTTTGAAAATAAAGTGATAAATGTAAATAAACGTCCTAATTAAACTATTACAAACTGTAGACAATTACATCAATATGGTAAATAATAAAAATAAATCGCGCGATAAGAATTAAGATCGACGAGAATTTAAGGTTTTGACCCTTCTAACATAATTAAAAGAAAAATTGTTTTTTTTGTTGTTTTTAATAAAAGAAATAAGTTTTCTAAATTAAATATGCAATTAATTAGTTAATTAAATTAATTAATAATTACATGATCTATTTTGGTTTCTTTGGTTATTTTAGGAAAAAATAAAATATAATTAAGTTAGTAATAAAACCTATTTATTCTAATTATTTTTAAGTTATTTACAAAAAGAAATTAAAGTTTTTACCTAAAATTAAAATTTAATTAAGAAAAAATCCTAAATCTATTTTTATGTGATTTTTATATTTATTTATTGATAAAAAAATAAAAGGGATTAAAAGAAATAAACAAAACGAATAAAACATGAAAATAAAAATGGGCCTAGTAGCAAAAGTAAACAGGGGGTGCAATCATCAGAAATCCCTAGGCCCGAATCTTCAAAAGCTTCATGCTCTAACTATGGTGTTTTTTGATTCTTGCGTTGAACCTATGATTCAACCATTCATAAATGTTCTATATAAACTCAAACAAACGTTAACATACCATAAAATGTGATTAAAATTAGAGATTCAAAGTTTAAAATTTTACCAAACTGGTGTTGTCAAATGGGGGGCGTGCTAGGCGTGTGATGGATTACTCTTGGGCCTTGTAAGACACTTGAGGACTTCAATAGGATGGTTTGAGGCTTGATGTCAATTGAGAGAGACCGGAACCTCAAGATATGACTTGCACCAATTCTTTGATTTCTGGAGAGCTTTTTGAAGAGCTTTTATAGAGCTTTTTGAAGAGCTTTTTGAGAGATTTTTAGAGAGGATTTTCGTCCCTTTCAAGCTTGTATGGCTCTATATTTATAGAGGAGAATGAGGAGACAAGAAAGCATGGAAAGGATCTCCCTCATAATGTTGTGTTTTAAGACCATGATCAAAATTTGAAAAAAATGCCATATTTGATGATTTTATGCCATTTTCACATGTGGATGAACCTAGACATATTTGAAGAGTTATAGAACGAAATCAATTGACATAAACCAACATAAAACTTTCCCAAAATGGATTCACATCAAAATTTATATTATTTCTATTATTTATTTATTTAATTCTGAATTTTAATGAATAAAATATAAAAATAAATAGCATAAATAGTAGAAAAATGTATGGGTGGGCTTAGAGGTCGTGGACCATCTTAGGAATGAGTTTCAAACTTGAAAATATAGGCCCATTTGGAAAAAATCCAAGTTTGGTCAATATTTGCTTCATGCATTTTTTCAAAAATTATCCAACTTTCACAATGCATATCTCTCTCAATTTTAACCTTATGAGGGTGTTCTTGGACTTTTTAGAAAGCTTAGGATGTCCCCTAAGAGACATATTTGGTTTCAGCTCAATTGGATCTTCCATGTTCATGTAAGAAGCTTTGACCCAAAAGGTGTTTTTGTTGACTTTCCAAAATGACCTATAATGTCCAAATTCATAACTTCTTGTGAATGCATATTTTGAACTTGGGAGCTGAAGATGGATTGTAGGGAATTGCATCCTCTTAAAAATAAGCTTTGGATGGGTCATTTATCATAAATTATGAGAAATATATGCTTGGTCAAAGTTGAGTTGAATTTTCCTACAAAACCCTAATTTAGCAACTTTTGAGTCTTGATGAATTATGAGCAATCCTTGATGAATCATGATCAACCCTTGATAAAATGATGAAATATACTTAAAAATGAGTATTTTGACCAAAAATCTTGAAGTTTGACTGTATGTGGGCCATAGTTGACTTTTGCCGTAGCACAGTGGATTTTTAGGCCTTTGAGCAATTGACTGAGAAAACTTCCTCTGCAAGGCTTGAAACTTGACATGGATGATATTGAGAACATATTAGGACAATGTTGATCATTTGGGGTCCCTTGGACTCAAGTATCTTGACGCAACATGAAACCCTAATTTGAGGTAGACTGCCTTAGGAGAGAGCTTGTCTGGCCAACCCTTGGACTACCTTGAGCAACTTGGGGATCTTTCTTGAAATGTTTTGAGAAATATGGGAGGACAAATTTTGGGGTACAACACTTTTACCTTTGCAGGGTCCACTTTGATACCTTTACCGCTGATGATGAAGCCTAAGAATTTACCGGACCTCACTCCAGATGTGCATTTACTCGGGTTCAACCTTAGCTTGTATTTATTTAGCCTTTCACACAGTTTCTGCAAAATGGTCAAGATGTTCCTCTTTAGTTTGAGATCTTGCTATCATGTCATCCACGTAGACCTCTATCTCGTGATGGATCATATCGTGAAACAGGGCTACCATGGCGCGCTGATAAGTTGCCCCAGCATTTTTCAACCCGAATGGCATAACTTTGTAACAGAACGTGCCCCACTGTATGGTGAAGGTCATTTTCTCCATGTTCTCAGGTGCCATTTTGATTTGATTATAGCTTGAGAAACCATCCATAAATGAGAACACTTTATGCTGTGCGGTATTGTCAACCAAAATATCGATATGGGGAAGTGGGAAATCATCCTTAGGGTTTGCCCTATTCAAATCTCTGTAATCCACAAACATGCGTACTTTGCCATCCTTTTTAGGCACTGGAACAACATTGGTGACCCATTGTGGATAGGATGTGACGGCTAAGAATCCGATGTTGAATTGTTTCATGACTTCAGTCTTGATCTTCTCTAACATTTCTGGCCGCATGCGACAAACTTTCTGTTTTACCGGAGGGTGGTCTTCTTTTATCGGTAGACGATGGACCACGATATCAGCGTCAAGTCCTGGAATGTCTTCCTATGACCAGGAAAGACCTCAACATAGTCATGCAGTAACTGAGTTAAGCGCTTTTTGACACTAGGTTTTAGATTGGGACCTACCTTGACTTCTTTCTTGTTCTCTTTGGTACCTAAGTTAACTGTGTCAACCGGTTCTTCATGGGGATGTATGGTCCTTTCTTCCCATTGTAGTAACTTGGCTAGTTCCCCTGGCACCTCACAATCTTCCTCACCTTCGTCTTCATCTTGGTAGATCGGATTTTCAAAGTCACAATAGGCCATAGCAGAATCGTTACCAATGGGATCCTGAGTGGATGTGGATCTGCATTTTGATATGTGAGTGTGTGTAAGAGCATAACTATCTTTGAAAAATAAAAATGTAGAAAAATAAGAACAAAGAGCGTAAAATTTGCATGCAAAAACGTCCATGATTCATTGATGACATATGAAAATGAAGTAACAACCCTTACAAATGGAGCATTGTGCCTCGAGTAAGACACAAGGTTTTAAAAGTCTAAATTGTTTAATTATTATAAGACCGACAAAAATTTAAAGACAATTACTGTTGGATAAAAGTCATAGGGAGAAATTCTTTGGCTTCTCAGTTGTTGCGTCCTCCGCTGATAGTTGGAAAAATCCATTCTTCCAGGTCACAACTGTCATCACTATCCTCCACTGTGTTGACTCCATGGTTGCTGATCCACAAAGGTGGTTCCCCGACACGAGCATGACGAATAACTTTCTGGGCTCCTGAAGTAAAACCCAAACCAAAATTTTCAGATTTGTACGGAATATCCGGGAGTTGGCCCCAAATGATACACCCACCTTCTTTGACTACTGCCTTGGCATCTTTCAGAGAAGCCATCTTCAGCGGAGGTCTGGTAATCTTTGGAACTTTGGAAATAGTCTTGGTTGCCGCAACTATTTGTGGGACTTCCTCGAAATGCTGACACGGAGTTTCCATGAATTCACCATCTATTTCCACATATCTGAAGGAGTTCAGGTGACTGACCATATATTCCTCCTCTCCATGGACAGTGATGATTTTTCCCCTGATTGGGTACTTCATAATCTGATGTAATGTAGAGGTGACGGCACCAGCGTCATGAATCCAAGGTCGGCCTAATAAACAGAAACAGGAAGGGAAAATATCCATCACATAGAAAGTTGAATCAAAGGTCTGAGTTCCAACTTTAATGGGGATGTCCACCTCCGCGTGCACCATTCTCTTCGAGCCATCGAAGGCCCTTACCACTATGTTGTTGGGTTTTAAGGTCAAACCTTCACATTCTAGTCTATCAAGAGCCTTTTTAGGCAGCACATTCAATGATGAACCAGTATCTACCAGGACATGAGCCAAAGTAGTTATCATCTGTCAAACTGGCCATACAATCTTCGAATTGGTCAGCATAGGTTTCCTGTGGCACATGGGAAGTTTAAAGAAATTTCACCAAGGTCTTCGCATGAGCTTCAGAGCACAACAGTAAAGCTAGCATAGAAATCTTTGAAGGGGTCTGCTCTAGCTGTTCGACTACATTCGCTTCTCTTTATAATTTTCAAAATTTTATCTATCTCCTTCTTGGAAGTCTCTGGGATATATACTGATTGTTCCTTCATCCGGACAGGTTCAACCAAAATGCCTTTTCCCCGAGTCTCGATCAACTCGGTGATAAGGGTGTCAGCAGGGGTAACCACAGGAATTGTAGTAGTAGTATCAGCAGGAACAAAAGCAAGAATGATCACAAGATCGGTAACAGTTTTCGGAGGAGCAATATCAGGGGAGAACAATCTTCCACTTCTGGTTATTTTGTTGGTTCCCACAATGTTGCCAATGTTGGGGTCAGCCCTCTCAAAAACCGGGTCTTCAACAGCCAGCCATTCTTGCTTGACACCATGGTAGTATACGTCACCCCCATAGTTTAAGGGAACAGTTTTGTCTGAGGAGTACGGGATCAGACCTGACATAGTAATTATCAGTGGAGTCACCTTCAGAACAGATGTAATCCTAACGGGTCTTTTGGTGGAGACCCTGGGAGGATTGGCGGAAATGGTTACTATTGAAACATCCTTGTAAGCAATGGTTGGAACGGGAGTCTTTTCAAACAAAATCTCTTTGTCATCCATCAGGCGCTGGACACCTGCCTTTAATAAATGACAACCAGTCAGTAGGGATAAACAGAGGTGGCAACCTTCGCCACAGCCCGAAAATAAACCGGCCTTCAACAGGTTCCTTTTGACGGTTAGGAGAGGAGTAACAAGTTCATCACCAATAGCAACAAACACACCATCTTCAACAATGTTAACACCACGGTCGTGCTTGGGCATAGGAGCGGTGATAACATTTGGGATCTCAGGAGCGTCAAATTCAATTTCCTATGCCTCGAGAAGGTCTTGCACCTTGTTTTTCAAAGCCCAACAGTCGTTTGTATCATGACCTGGACTTTCTGAATGGTAAGCACAACGAGCATTTGTGTTATAACGGGGAGAGGCAGTGTTGAGATTCTTCATAGCTTCCCGCAAGGTCACTATATTAGATTTCAACAAATGCGGCAAACTTGAGACATCATCATATTTATTCGGGTAAACTGTCTTACTGGCCTTTCCGTTCTAGGTTGGTTGTTCCTTTGTTGAATAGGTGCAGGCTTAGAGATCATGACAGCCCCTACCGCTGGACGGTGTTCAGTTCTGTCTTGATTCCATGGTCATATGCAACATTGACCTCCTTCTTTCCGGTAAAGGGCTTCTTTATCGTGCTCGAGGATGCATCTCTTTGAATTTTTCCAGTTTTTATACCCGCTTCTACCCGTTCAGCTGTCATGATTAATTCGGTAAATCCATTCGAGGAGCTTTCGATCAAGTGTTTGAAGAATGGACCAGATAGCGTGCCTAAGAACATATCCACCAATTCTTTGTCAAATAGAGGGGGTTGGACCCTTCCCGCGAGATCCTGCCATTTTTAGCATAGGTCTTGAAACATTCACCTGTACCCATAGACATGACTTGCAACTGTGTCCGTGTTGGAGCTAAGTCAGCATTATATTGGTATTTCTTGTAAAAAGCGGCTGCAAAATCTTCCCAATTGCAGATGTTGGTCCCTTACAACTGATAAAGCCAATCCAACTGTGTTCCTGACAAGCTTTCTTGGAAGAAATGACTCCATAGATTCCTATCTGCAGTATGGGGTTTAATTATCCTGACGTATGATCTCAAATGCAGCTTTGGACAAGAGACACCGTCATATTTAGCGAAAGTGGGGACCTTGAATTTCTGTGGTATGACAACCCCTGAGACAAGTCCTAGCTCCTAAAAATCCAACCCAGGTACTTTCTGAATCTCCATATCTTTGAGGCGATCTTCCAACTATTTGTATTTTTTGTCAGCTGGAGGATACTGCTCTTCAGAGTAGTCATCTGATGCGTCCGCAAGTGCACATAAATATCGAAGTAATATAAAAGATTATCAAACCACAGAGACCAATGTCAACCTACTGCAATCTATCGCTACTTTGTAAAGCTAAGGCTAATGAATAATTGGATTTTTGGGGGAAATTAAGAACTAAAACTAAAAGTGACTTTAGAAAATATAATAATAAAGAGAGACCGGAATATGGTTTCCGCGTTCCTGAAAGACTTATAGAAAACAGGTACTAATTACAACTATAACTTAGTTCCGTAGAATATACTAACTTAAAGACCTCGTCTCACGCTCTTGCGTTATTAACTAAAGCCATACTTCCTAGTCCCAAGATTTTGCTCTCGCTCGCCCGGTAACTAAGAAATATATTTTGAAAGCCAATAATATCCTAAACGCATCTAAAGCGCTCTCGCTGTATTTAGATTTGATGCCTAATTTCCACTATCTGGTTTGATCCCCACGCTCTCGCAGTGCCGACTCTAACCTTAATTGATTTCTCACTCTCGTGACAAAATCGCATTAAATAATCTTTAACTCTCGTGACAAGGCTATTTAAATTAGACTTGGAAATTAAAACCAAAACAGAATTCTAATCATAAATTTGCACCTATTATTTTCTACCGTGTCCGTTGGCAACAATGGTCCTCATACACCGGACTCAAGAATATTTAGCCAGACATGTTACTAATTAAAAACGCATGAATAATTATAGTTATGATGAAAAATGATATAGAAATTAAATTTCACAAACAAAATAGTAATAATAATTAATGCGATAAAAAAGAATAGCAATGATGATAATAATAATAATAAAGCGGTAAAATAAAGAACCTGTAAATGCAGAAAATGGAAACAAAGAAAACTTGAATTGAAATAGCCGACAAACTTAGATCTGATACATAAATTAAATGGTAGAAATAAATCCTAAATCTAATTTGGTAATAGTCCCCCGACGTGGATAACTATTACATTTACATTCTAAGAAAAAGATATGAACGAAAAATGGTGGAAAAATGGACGAGAGAGAGAGCCTGCTTTGTTGCGGTAATTGCTTTTCGATATATACTCCTCTGATAACTTGTTTTGGTGAGAGAAAATAGGGGTAGTGGCATCATGGAGAGAGTATTAAGGAAGACTTGGTTGGAGAAAAAATAGGATGAAGTGGTTAGTTGGTTTCAGTCTTAGAGGACTTAGTGTGTGGAGAAAAAGTAGGAGGAAGTGGTTTAATTGTTGCAAATGAAGTTACGTGGTTGAAACAGTCTTGTGACGAGGGGCAAGGCATGTGACGTGGGGCACGCATGCATTAAGCATGCCGACCGTCAGGGGTAGGTGACGACCGTCACCCTTTCCTTTTTTTCTTCCGTCGATCGTCACGATGGGTGTGATGAGCGTCACACCTTACACATGTGGGGCACGCTATTTTCTTTGTGGGTCTTGGGTTCTTCGTGGAATTTTTTTCTTTTCTTTTATATTATATGCATTTTTACTTCATTTCTTCTCATTTGTACTCCTTTTCTCAAGCAAGCTTTGTAAACATTAAATTCCTGAAACACATTAAAATACTAGCATAATACCAACATAAAGCAACATAATTAAAATAAAATAGAGACATAATTTATGTTAATCAAGACAAATATACTATACATTTTTGTGTTATCAAACTCCCCCACACTTAAACCATTGTTTGTCCTCAAGCAATCAACCAACACGGTAAAAGAAATGATTAAGCGCGACTTCGATCAAGAGCACAACACAAACTCCTAATCATACATGGCTTCTAGGCTAATGTTAGATTTATAGGTACTAAGTATTCAATACCAAGGATAATGTAACAACACTATGTTAAAAGACTCCCTCTTTATGCAAACCAACTCAAATCATGCCATTATAAGTCAACCTATATCTCTCATTTTACTTTTACTCTTTTCGTTCAAGCGCAATCACATTAAGCCCGTTATATAAACACACACATAGTAGGGGAAATCGTTTAGTGACTATGATCCATTTCTTTTCTTTTCTTTAGCACGAGGTTCTGGTATTTAAGCGGTGCAACCCATTTTTCCCAACTGCAATTGTGGGGGATCAGACTGTAGCCCACCCTACCAAGTCCAGTACCAGTGACCTCTAGACCAACCAACAATGGGTGTTTTTCTTTAAATCCTTAAAGGCTTAACAATTGTTGGGATAAATGACCGGGTGAGGGTCACCTAACTTAGAAGGTTATTTTCCAATTAAATCCTTTATTTATTAAAAACAGGATTACTCACTTATATTCATCGACTACCTACGTAGTTTGTGTTTAAGATGGTGCTGACTGCTAATATAAACTACTTAAAAGCTACTTTGAAAACTTGAGCCTAAGCTCTTGACATAATGGGTACCCGGATTGATATCACATAATGAGGGGTTTAGGGTGTCATAACCGTATCACTTTTATCAAAACTTTCCCAAGTCTCTCTAACAAAGCCTAGACAACCTATAAACTTTCATAGCATGGTTCCATGAATCAAAAAGAAATATATTTTTTATTGGAGGCTAAAATTTTAAAAATTTAGGGAAATTCGATAACAACTGAAAACAGGCATACAGACTCGACAACACATGTTATGGCTCGACCAAATACCGAAAACAAGTAAAATCCTAAAACATGAAATAAACTTAGAAAACGATGAATCAAATTAAAAAGTGATAAATGGATAGTGGTAGAGTTCCTCCCCCACACTTAAACCAAACATTGTCCTCAATGTTTTGATAAAAGGTGGAAATAGGAAAGACAGAACCTGTATGGATGCTATTGATGGGCTATCACAATCAAATCCACTCTGCATCCAGAGGAAGTACCTTCTCCTATCGTACTCATCAATAGTGTCACCACCAGCAACGACATTCATAGGAATGTGTGTGGGCACCAGCTCATCTTGAGATGACCATCTATAAATTTTCCGCCTAGCGATGGCCGAGATGTGAGGAGCAATCCATATCTTTATTTTCTGCAAATTCAGATAATAAAAAAACATTAAATTAAAAGCTCGTGGGTTGCCTCCCACGTAGCGCTTTGTTTAACGTCGATAGCTCGGTGACTTAAGAGTGCAAGCACTCATGGTGGTTCTCTCGAGAATGACTCCTCGGTTGAACTTTTAGTAGTTGTCGTTTTCCATGGCCACTTATCAAGCCATCTCACATATCCCTCACCTTTTCTTTTCTTTCTTCTGTGGGGTGGTTCATTCTTTTGAACTTGTGGTGGTGGTTCTGGATCTATCCTAAGTATCATATTTTCAAGTTTGGGCTTAGTGATTTCATCCACCACCTCAAAGGTTAACCTTACCCTCTTAACAGTAATTATATCCCTAGTTTCATGGTCCTCTAATTTTCTCTTTTTATGCAAGACTTCAAACAAGGGTGCATTGGTATGGATATTTTCCAATACCTCCATATATGTTTTAGATTGGGAGTCTACCTGAGCTTCCATAAAATTTTTGAGAAAGAAAATGGTGGGGTATAGGGATGAGGAACAACAATATATGCTTTCTTCTCTACCTCTTCTACAACCTCCCTTTCAGATGGTGTTGGAGGATTTTTCTCAATATTTACTCTTTTCTCGTCATAACTCTCCTCAACCACATCATCACTCTCCTCAACCTCATTATCACTCTCCTTAGGATTTTCAATTTGTTTTTCATTACTGGTTGTTACAACATCCATTTTCTCCTCAGGGAAGGGTCCTAGAGGGTTTTGTTCAAGCTGGGAGATTTGAGTCTCTAAGGCTATGTTGTGAGTCGCGAGCGATTCAACCACAGTGGTCAGTTGCCTAAGGTTTTCACCGTTTTGAATACTTTGTTTGCTAAACTCTTCGTCTTGGACAGTTTGTGACTCTACAAAGTGCTCCATCATAGATTCTAACCTAGAGTGAATTAGCGTCACATCAGAATCCTCCATTGATGTTTCGAAGTTGAAATCATGCGATTCTTCTGATTCTTCAAAGTGAGTTAGAGTCGCATTTTGTGTTTCCACAAAGTGCTCTGTCATCATAGATATTTCATTAAAAAATTTCATTAATATTTCGAGGTTGGATTTATAGGATTCTCCCGTCTCCTTGAAATATTGGGTGTAGTTGTTGTAGGGAAAATTTGGTTGAGGATAAGTTTGGTTGGAATTATAATATTCTTGCGATCCCTCAAAATGTTAGGATTGGTAGTTAGAAAGGTAATTCGGGTGAGAATGAGTTTGTGATTCATTTAAATTCTCCAATAGTATTTCGAGGTTGGATTTATGGGGTTCTTGTGATTCTGCGAAATACTCGGAATGGGAGTGGTAGAAAAAATTTGGGTGATACATAGTAATTGGGACAAGAGTGCCTTAGTCTATATGGTGCGATAACGGAATAACAATATTGATTGTTGGTCCCCGGAAACGGCGCCAAAAACTTGATGCATCCGCAAGTGCACGGAAATATCGAAGTAATATAAAAGATTGTCGAACCTACTGCAATCTATCGCTACTTTGTAAAGCTAAGGCCAATGAGTAATTGGATTTTTGGGGGAAATTAAGAACTAAAATTAAAAGTGACTTTAGAAAATATAATAATAAAGAGAGACCGGAATATGGTTTCCGCGTTCCTAAAGGACTTATAGTAAACATGTACTAATTACAACTATAACTTAGTTCCGTAGAATATACTAACTTAAAGACTCCGTCTCACGCTCTCGTGTTATTAACTAAAGCCATACTTCCTAGTCCCAAGATTTTGCTCTCGCTCGCCCGGTAACTAAGAATTATATATTGAAAGCTAATAATATCCTAAACGCATCTAAAGCGCTCTCGCTGTATTTAGATTTGTATCCTAATTTCCACTATCTTGTTCGATCCCCACGCTCTCGCAGTGCCGGCTCTAACCTTAATTGATTTCTCACTCTCGTGATAAAATCGCGTTAAATAATCTTTCACTCTCGTGACAAGGCTATTTAAATTATACTTGGAAATTAAAAGCAAAATATAATTCTAATCATAAATTTACACCTATTATTTTCTACCGAGTCCGTTGGCATCAATGGTCCTCATACACCGGACTCAAGAATATTTAGCCAGGCATGTTACTAATTAAAAACACATGAATAATTATAGTTACGATGAAAAACGACATAGAAATTAAATTTCACAAATAAAATAATAAAATAATTAATGCGATAAAAAAGAATAGCAATGATCATAATAATAATAATAATAAAGCAGTAAAATGAAGAACCTGTAAATGCAAAAAATGGAAACAAAGAAAATTTGAATTGAAATAGCCGACAAACTTAGATATGATACATAAATTAAACGGTAGAAATAAATCCTAAAACTAATTTGGTAATAGTCCCCCGATGTGGATAACTATTACTTTTACATTCTAAGAAAAAGCTATGGACGAAAAATGATGGGAAAATGGACGAGAGAGAGAGAGAGAGATTGCATTGTTGCGGTAATTGCTTTCCAATATATACTCCTCTGATAACTTGTTTTGGTGAGAGAAAATAGGGGTAGTGGCTTCATGGAGAGAGTATTAAGGAAGACTTGGTTGGATAAAAAATAGGATGAAGTAGTTAGTTGGTTTCAGTCTTAGAGGACTTAGTGTGTGGAGAAAAAGTAGGAGGAAGTGGTTTAATTGTTGCAAATGAAGTTACGTGGTTGAAAAAGTCTTGTGACAAGGGGCAAGGCATGTGACGTGGGGAACACATGCATTAAGCATGCCGACCGTCAGGGGTAGGTGACGATCGTCACCCTTTCCTTTTTTGCTTCTGTCGATCGTCACGGTGGGTGTGACGAGCTTCACACCTTGCATACGTGGGGCACGCTTCTTTCTTTGTAGGTCTTGGGTTCTTCGTGAGCTTTTTTTCTTTTCTTTTATATTATATGCATATTTACTTCATTTCTTCTCATTTTTACTCATTTTCTCAAGAAAGCTTTGTAAACATTAAATTACTGAAATACGTTAAAATACTAGCATAATACTAACATAAAGCAACATAATTAAAATAAAATGCGACACGATTTATGTTAATCAAGCCAAATATACTATACATTTTTGTGTTATCATCAGCCTCTTCTTCCTCGTCAGATTCTAAAGGGTCAGTCACTTCCTTGTTTTTCCCTTCTTGATTATCCCTTTCACCTGACGATGTTGCGAAGTCTAGAGTCCGTCTGGCTGGTCCTTTGAACCTTCTTCCCAGATTCAAAATACCGGTTGATTTATTCGCTTTCTTCTTCTTTTCTTTGATCAACAAGGTTTTCAACTCATCTTGTCCTTTTTCCAGAGTCAAGAACATTTATTGAAATTGGGCGTTCTGCGCCTGGAGATCTTTTATTGTTTGTTCAATATCCATCTCACTAAAATAAACAGTAGAAAGATAAGGAGACCTGTTGTAAGAAAACTGTTTGCATTATGATGAATGAAGATGCATATGCAAATGATTTTAAGGAAATTAGAGATTTAAATTTCCTTTAGACAAAAAGGAACACACGTTATATTAATAAATCAAAGTTTGAGTACATCATGCCTCTTTGGGCTTACAAAGAAATACAATACAAAACTCTTAGGACAAAAAAGTTGAACGCATCCTCTTCGGTGCGATGTAGGCATTCAGACTCTGCTCTTCATGAAGCTGCTTGGTGAGTTCTAGAACATTCTTCTCGCTGGCGTAGAATTGGGCCTCGAAAGTGTCTCGCTCCCCCTTAAGCTGTATCCAATCCCTTTGCAAGTCTTTGAGAGAGGTGGGTATGTTAGGATGAAGGGTAGTGTATGGGACATATCCTTCCACAACAGGTTCTATGATAACTGGGAGAATGGAGGGGTAAGGCATTGCGAGATTTTGAGCGCGAGCCCGTACCCACCTAAGGTAAGGCTCAAGGGGAATGTAACTATTATGCCCCAATGCCCTACTATCCATCTTGTTCACCATCCTCCAGGCTCGTATAAACTTCCGACGGTAGTCTTGATTGTCACTTTCATAGTCGAACACTACAACTTGGATGAGCGCGTCATGTGGACCATCTCTTCGTGCGTACCCAAATTGTCGCAAAGCTAAGCAAGGGTTATAAGTGATGCATCCCCTAATGCCAAGCAAAGGAACATTAGGGAATTCCCCATAATGATCAATGATATTAATGTCCTCTAAGGATCAAGAGCACCAGTAGATATATGAATGCCTGAGTGACATCATCCTGTTGGACCACCTCAAACCTTGCTCATTCTTCACAATAGATCGGGGAAGATGAGAAATAAACCATTTAGCCAATAGAGGAGTACAACACATGAGTGTTCATCTTCCCCTCATGGTGCGAGTATAGAGAGAATGCAAGATAACTCCTGACAAAGTAGGCACTAGATTGTGAGATAAAAAGATTTTGACAGCATTCACATCTATAAGTTGGTCAGGATTTGGAAATAGTACCAACCCATAGACGAGAAGAGCCAAAATTTCTTCGAAAGATTGTAAATCCAGGTTTTTCTAACAGTCTTGAGCTTTTTCCAGTAAGAACTTGGCTAAGAACCCTTTGACACCACTTCTTGTTTCCCAATTGGACGTGATGTCGGATTGTTGCAAGTTCAAGGCTCGGGCAACCTCTTCAAGGCTTGGGTCTCTTTCGGTACCGTTGAAAGGTAGTTGATCGAGGATAGGAATTCCCAAGAGTTGAGAGAACTCTTCCATAGTTGGTACAAGCTGGTAATCGGGGAAGGTGAAGCAATGGTGCAACGGGTCAAAGAACTGGAAAAGCACCTTCATCATGTCTTCATCAAAGCTTGAAGTAACAAAGTTGAGAAGTCATCCATGTCTTTTGGTGAACGGAGAATTCTCAGGGACCCTTGACGCTAAATCCTTGAGCTGAAAAGGTACTCGTACAAGGTTGACTTGGATTGTGTTCCTGCGAGTGGGAGTCATATCCTACAAAACAGAACAAAGATGAATCTCAAAATCCTTGAAATGGTTAGTTTAAAATGCTATGGCATGATGTCATGATGTTATGTACAAGCATATGCACAATTTAAATCAAACAAATTCTTAGGTTTAGGCTTGCATGAGGTTTCATAGGTAAGTACCCTCTTGAAGTTTAGTTGGCTCAACCTGTCCTAGTAATAGTAACCAGGTTCTAAGAGATCTTAATGTCACTGATTTGTCTTCTTGGGCATTGTTTAAGCGCAAGCCTCTTTCACGGCGACCGAAATATCCCAAAACGCTAAAACTCAATGAGTGTAGTATCAAGTATCTACCAACTTCGAACTGCACCAAAGCCGGTTATCTCACTACGTCCTAATGGCCAAGTTGGTCAAGTAAAGGTTCTAAAAGTCAGTTAGTGCTTCATGACATCACTAAACGAACCTGTATTCTCCTTGAATACTCAAGGGCTACCGGTACCCACAAATGTGTCACACTAACGTAGCTATTTCTTAGACCATGTCGGTATACCCCGCACAGTTTCCATAATGTATTGCTACTTACCTATAAGGTATCCCAAATCTGGGTAGATGATTCAAGCCCAAACAAAGAACCAAAATGTAAGTCATACAAGTCAAACAAAGAAAGCAAGTAAAGGTGATCTAGCCCTAAGGTAACCCCACTTTTAAGTTATCCCCAACAGAGTCGCAAGTTCTGTGTACGGTGGGAGAACTGACTTGGGTGTTTTGTGTTTGATTGCAAATGTTGCGATTAGCAAGATTCGCCACCGACTTTTATTTTATCCAAAAGGAAAGGATGAAAAGAACAGGAAAAACCTTGAGATTGTTTCTTGAGTTCGGCGGGTAGATTATGAAAAGGGAAGGTGTTAGCACCCTTTTCATCCATAGTTATCTATGGGCTCTTAGTTGCTTGCTAGATCACTTACTTTTGTTTGAAAATGTGTTTTGTTTGGTTTTTAAAAGTATTTTGAAAAGGCGCCATCGTTTAGGCAAACTTTATAATGGCTCTTATTCGTAAGAACGTATACAAAGTGTTGATCTTTTGAAAATGTTTCAAGTTTGAAAGGTGTTTTGAAAGTGTTGGTGTTTGTTTTTGAAAATAGCAAGGATGTTTTGATTTGAAAATGAGCAAGAAACTAGGAACATTCTACCTACTCAAAAGTCTTTCTTGTTTATTTCCTCTTTCCTTTGACATTGTTATTTTACCATGGATTGGTAAGTAACCTTATCTTTGGATGTAAAAGGGACGAGCAAGGGTCATCGTATAGTCATGAATAGCAATGTTGTAAGATATCTTAGCATTTTATTTTAGGGACTAAGATCATTTGTAAGGCAACGTTCGGAGCGTCATCGAGGGACTATGATCTTGTATTTTTGTTTGTTTTTGCTAAGACGTCTTACATGCGTAGTATGGCCATTTGTTTCTCAAGGCAACAAGTGGAGTTAACCCTAGAGGTGCAAAGTATGCAAGTGTATCTTTTTCATGCTTGATTTCTCTTGTATTAGGGTTTTCTAAGCATTGATTTTATATTTCCATATAAACCCTAATTACTAGCATTTATATAAAACAATAAATTGCGGAAACTAAATATTCTACGCTATTACATTATTTGGGGGACGGGGTATACATTTTTACAAATGGGGATTTCAAGAATTTCAAATCTAATTAACTATTACAACCATATTGAACAATGTACAAGAATTAAAATAATAATGTATAAGCATGGATAAATGGGAAAGAGTATGAATTTGTTTGGATTTTTGTTAAGAAATGTTTTTTGATCTAATTAATTAAGGAAAATAATTTAATTAAACTAAGAAGAATTTGACCTAAATTAATTTTAAAAAAAAGGGAATTATTTTAATTAAACAAGCAAGTTTTTTTTTAGGTTTTTTGGTTTTAAAATAAAACATAAGTAATATTGGATGTAAATGAATAAAATATTTTTTGGATTTTTATTGATGATAATAACAATAATAATAATATTAATAATAATAATAAAAGATAACATAACATAAAATAAGATAAAATAAATAAAGTCAGGGGGGGTTAAAGTTGAATTTGGGAGGTTTGTTAGAAAATTAGTTTTGAAGTTGGCCCATTATTGTTTTTGTAAACAGAAAAAATAAAATTAATAATAAGAAAAAAAAGTTGGGTTGTGTGTTCAGCAAAAATAAAGGAAGCCCAAAGGGGGGGCCCAGCGCTGCAAAGGGAAAAGAGAAGAAAAATGTGAAAAAGAAAACAAAAGGCAGCACGCTGAGGTTTGAACCCACGCCCTCTTGATTACCAGCGTGCTGCCTTACCACTGGGGTGGCTATACATCCATTTACTTATATCAAACCATAAATATATATTAGAAACTTCTTCCTGAAGACAACTTCATCTTCAACCTCGCGCCTAGCCAGACCACCTGCATCTTGTTCATTTCTCATCCTTTTGCAAAAGTGTAAATATGAATCTTGTGGAAAATTTCCTCACGATTTTAGAAATGTAAAGCATTAAAACTATAGATCAAAGACACACATGAATTCTATTGGCCCTAATATGAAACCTAAAAATTTCAGAAACTTCAACTCCAAAATTCTCTAAGCTCAAACCATATAAATGCAAACTATGGATATGTACAACTTTGTGGAAATATGGCCTACATTTTATCTTTGAAAATGAAAGCTTAACAATGCCTATATGAGGAGTTCAAAAATCAGAAAACTCACCTTGCAAATGGAGATCGTGTTTTGAGTTTGAACAATTTTCAATGAGTTCTAGTGATTGGGTTAGCTTCCTCAAGTTCCCAGGAAGCTAATGTGATGCTTGGCTTGAGCTGAAAGTGGCTGAGGAGTTCTGGAGAAGTCAAGTTGCAGACCCCTGTTTTTGAAAATGGAACTTGAAGATGGAGGTGTTACAGTTGGGAAAAAGGACTTTAGATGGTTTGTATTTGATGTTTAGAAGCTTTAGGAACCAAAAGGCTTGGAAACGCACAAGGAAGATGTAAGTTTAAAGTTTTTGGTCAGGTTGTAAAACAATGGAGTTTTTTTTGTGTGATTCCGAGTTCTAGGGAGTTTGAGGGCTTATGTATTCATGTGGCAGCTCGCAAATGACTTGTATATTTATAGGCAAGAGGTCTTGTATGTTACAACAAGCCAAAATTTGAAATCTCAAGTTGTAGCATCTTTTCTTGTTTTTGAAGCAATGTTGAAACATCTTGTTCCAAGGCATGGTACAGGGCTTCATAGAGTGGTTAGTACTTTATACATGCTTGCTTTTGGTTTATAGGGTTTGTGTATGCAGAAAGAACATTTTCAATGCTCAAGGAGAGTGGACTTTGTGATTAAAGCCACTTCTCAAGAATAACAACGATGCCTTTCTTCCAAAAATGGAAATGCAACTTGGATAATGGTTCAAATGCTTGGAAAATGGTTCAATATGTTGTGTAAAAATTTAATTAAGGAGTGAATCACAAGTTAAAAACTTGCAAAGTCAGATTATGCAGCATGGCTATGTGATTTGGTCCATTGTGCATCACAAATTCTGCCTTTAAAATAACTTGAAACCCTAACTTCTTGCCTTCGATTATCCTTGCTCAAGAATGATCTCAAGGAGTTATTGGACATTTTGGAAAGCTTATGATATTCTATAAAACCCATATTTGAATCACTTTTGCAAAATGCAATTGGAACTATGTGAAACTTGGCCCAGAAGTTAGGTCAAAATCCTAACCAAAATGCTCAAAATTTCACTAAGTGTTTTAGTTTCATGAACATGATTTCATGGATTAATAACTTGAAATACAAGCATTTATAGGAGTATTTGTGTTCATAAATGTTTTAGATGTCATTGAGATCTACAACTTTCATGATGAAAGTTTCCTTTGAATCATCTTGCATCATGGTGAAAAATTGGCTCAAAGTTGTGAAAAAATATGAAGTTTTCAACACTTAGAAAAATTTCTAAGTTTGGAAACTTTGACTTTTCAAAATGAAATCTTGACTTTTTAATTTCTTGATGGAAAAGTTTCATATTTTGACATGTTTTGATGAATTGTGATCTGGGACACTTGATTTTGACCAAAAAGTCAAAGTTTGACTTTTTAGTATGCAATTGACTTTTGATCAGTTGACTGAAAATCAACTATCAATTAATTGGCCTTGAGCAATGTTTTGAGCCATGACATTAGGTAAAAATGATGCAATTTAATCCTTGAGATCATGTTTCCAAACAATCAACCATTTGCTAGGTCAAAAATCAGAAATTGCCTTTTCTCAGTCAAAACCCTAATTTTGACCATTTTTCCCTTTTGATGATCTGATCAGATTTCTTGAGGAATTATGGTCCAAACTTGATCAAATGACATATATGAGTTCACGATGTTGATATGGATAAAAAATTATGAAGTTTGACTGTAAATTAACCACAGTTGACTTTTTTTTCAATACAGCTGATTTTTAGGTCAATTAATCAATTGCCTGAGCAAAAATGTGATCCAAGACTTGAAACTTGACATGAGAAATCTTGAGAGTCCAAAATGATCCATGAAAGTCATATGAGACATTAAAATTTCATTTGTCCTTGTGCAATCTCAAAGCCTAATTTTCAGTCATCAGTGCTTAAGAAGGTGTCTTGAACTGATCAACCCTTGTGCAGTCTTAAACCAAAGAAGATCTTGTGAGAAAATACTTGATAAATGAGAGGGAAAATTTTGGGGTAAAAAATTCTTCATGTTTGGATAAATGATATAGAGATCATCATCCCATAACATGTAGCATAAATAAAAAAGAAAGGGATAAGATGAAGAGGGAGGGGAATGATAAGCTAATTTGGATAACTACCTCAAATTTCTTTCATCTTTAAATTCAATCACTCATCTAGATGAATTAAAGTACTAAACATATCATTAATCCAAAGCACCAAAAATGAATTGAATAATTCACTCTTTGGTAGATTTAAATTAATGAACATTTTAATTCAAATCAATTACAGAAATCAAAACTCTAAGATTGTTCATAATCCCTAAATTTAAGATAAGACTAATTGTAACAGCAATTTTATAATTCCATAATACAAGCCCAGCAACCGAACCATATATATATATATATATATATATATATATATATATATATATATATATATATATATATATATATATATATATATATATATATATATATATATATATATATATATATATATATATATATATATATATATATATATATATATATATATTAGAGAAATACAATGAGGGAAGAGGATATACTGAACACAGGGGATCAGAATCTTGAATACAGGAACAAAGACATATTAACAGAAGAAGAATAAATTAGCAGGGAAGAAATTCAGGAAGAAGCAGAAGAACCATCTTGTTGATGAAGACCGAATAAAGAGGCTATTATGGTTTCAACATCTGAAACCCTAATCGCGCGACCTAATCTCCGTTGTCTTTGCCTCATCACAACGACGTCGTTCAATATTCCGTCGCTACCTTCATCAGAAACCTGCATATCAAAGAAGATGGAGATTAACCTCAACTAAAAGGCGTGAAATCAGAGAACGATAATCGTAAATAGGGTAAATGAATCAGCTTCTTTTCTCTTGTTTTCATTTTGTTAAGTGATTAAAGGGGTGTTGGGTGGGTTATGGTGGAGGAGGAAGAGGAATACATTGCGCCACTGTGAGAATATAATAGATTTGGGGATGAGAAAGGGTAAGGGAAGGAGAAAGAGGGAGGCCGAGATTTATTGTAAATGAAAAATAGAAATGAATGGAAATAATGTAAAAGCAAGACTAATATGCTGAATCGATTCCATGCATGCACGCCTAGGATAGTTATCATGTACCCTTAAATCTCATCCGCATGATCTTCATCAGACGATCGTAGGCCAAGTCCCACTGTAACGCCCATACTACCTCACCACACACGAACACTCTGACCCTCCAAAACTGTGTAGTGGGCCTAGCACAATTTCTTTGTACACCCCCCTTTCTGTCATTTTACTAAATTGTCAAACGATTTGCACCTCCCAGGCTTGTTGGGCCTGAATTCGTTATCTGAATTCAAGCCATAACTTTAACACCCCTATGTTTTACTACTGGATTAAAAAAATCGTACCCCCCTTGATTTTAATTAATTATTTTCTATTTGTTACATTTCTTATTTATATATTTCTTATTATTGTTATTTTTTATTATCATTATTATCTATTTTTAATAATAATTATTATTATTAATATTAATTGTTATTTTTGTATATATTATTTATATTATCATTTTAAATAATTATTTTGTTTAAGAACTCATTATTATTTTTTATATATTTGCATTAAAATGTTTTTTTATCATGCATTAATCAAGAAATTTCATAATTAATATGATAAAAAATACATAACAAATATCAAATTATTTTTCGCAATAAACTAATATAAACAAAGTATTTTTGCTAAAGGGTCCAAATATATTTTGACTAATTGCGCATTTAGTCCAAACTTCAGCAATCTCTACACCCGGTCAAAATGCGAGGCAATTCAAAATAGTTTTGCAACCCCTAAAAAACATAAACCCCATACGAACTACGAATTGGGACTCTGATTCCTTATAAGAGGATACGTAGGCATATGACTAAAATCATGGTGAGTTCCTCTATTAAAAATTAAAACCCTATTTCACCCAAAACCTAAACCTAAAACTGAATATCCTTAAGAATAAGGTAGATGGAAGGTGCCTAACACCTTCCTTTCGTCTAATGAAGTCCAAATCTTAGAATCATTGTTTTACAATTTAGGGTTTCGTATTAGATGCCCTTCCTTAGGATAAAAACTAGTAGTGACGACTCTGTATTTAAAACCAGACGGAACAGCTGGGGACCTTCAACCTTAGGTCTTAGGTTTTATTTATTTATTTGCTTTATTTATTTATTTATTGCATTTATTTATTTCTTGTCTATTTTTCTTTATCATTATATATTTTCTAGGTGGCGGGTTTTTGTTTCAAAAAAAATATATTCTTAAATAACCCTTACAAAGAAGGTTCGTCTATTAGCTTAGGGGATACATCATCCCTGCGAGTTTATGTGACGGCTTCGCCTAGAGTCGGTGGAATTCTGTAAAAGGAATACTTATCGAGATATATCCTCTTGACGAGTAGGAATTTGGAATGCCACCCATGACTCTTTGTAACGACCTTAACCAAAATCTCATTACGAGGCCTTTCACAACTTTGAGACGAAAGTCTCGGTCCGTAAAGAGGCTCCAACTAAGGGAGGCCCTTGTGCCTTTTCCCTCTGGTGTTATTTATGGTTCCCTTAAGGAATCCACCTTTTGGGAGAGTAGATTAACTGTAGGTCAAAATCAAGAAGCCTACCTTATGAGGGTACCTATCACAAAATCCCGCCACTCAACCCTACATCCATGCATTCATACATTTCATATATTCATCATCTGTTTCTTTTTATTTGTCTTATTCACAGGGTAAAAAAAACAAAAGCAATAAAATCGGGATTTTTGGTGATTATCTTTGAAAAGGATACCAAAAGGAAACAACTTATCGGCGCCAATGCTCCAGACATGTCTGAAATCAAAGCTATAAAATGGAAATTATACGAAAGAGCTCTGAAGATGTTTGCTTGCCGCTATGGAGATACCCTTGATCCTAAGGATGTTAAAGACTTTATCAAGCTTTGTCGAGCAATAGTAGATGATTTCAGAGTATACGTCTGGTAGCGCACCTAGAAGATTTATTTCCCTTTGCTTAATTTCATGCAAACAAGTTTTGGTTTAAGATTTTAATATTCTTCAATATCTGGATTATGTTACTTCCAATAAAGGAATTTTGTTTTTGTATCTCGTTTGTGTATCTATTTTTAAGATATTCACCAAAGAAAAAAAGATAAATACATACCCAAGTGAATAAGACGTTTAACCCCTTCCATGTTCATACATATTCATTCGCATGCATTCACAAACACCTGAATATCATATCAAAGCTCATCTCGGTTTTTCAAAATCTCTCCAGTTAAACCATTGGTAGAAAAAGATCACCACCTCCTTAGCCTCCATATCAAACAAGGGCCTATCAGCAAAAATCAATGGAACAGATTGAGGAGAATCAGGTTGCATTCAAGGAGGATCTCCACCAAGTAAAGGGTGATGTGAGTTTAATGAAAGGAGATATGAGTCAAGTTCTCCTAGCTTTGAAGAACATCATTGACATACAAGACCAGATTCCCAGGGTAGCTTTCGAAGAAGTAGCTCAAACAATTGGTGCATCAAGCGATCACCAATTAAGAAAAGAGCCAGAGACACGACCCAAAAAATCCATCATGGCCCAACAAGAGACTAGAGAAGCAAAAACTGAAGGGTTTGTCCCACTGCCATGAAAATAAGGGGTATCACATACCATACGAATTCGAATTGATAATGCATATAACTACTTGGACCTGTAGTATGGAAACCATAACCTAGAGGATGCCAATCAGGCACCCTTAAAGACAACTGTTACTCATGCTGTCAATAATCCACTAGTGATGATTCAATACAAGGCTCTAGAAGAAAGGCTGAAAGTTGTGGAGGGTTTTGATGCTTTCAAAGTAAATGCTCTTGAAATGGGCCTAGTTCCTAATGTGGTAATACCGCTGAAGTTCAAAGTGCCTGACTTTGAAAAATACAAAGGGTTCATTTGTCCAAGAAATCATTTGCGCATGTATTGTAGGAAGATGCATGCCCATGCCCGCTGTTGTACCCCAAAAGTTTCCCTCTCATTTCTCAAAGGATCATCCTGGACCCTCAGGTTTGCTTCTATCGAGTTTCAAGTCTTGAATTACAAATTTTCAAGAAAATCATTCACAAGGGCAAAATGGTCAAAAGCACACTAAAAAGTCAAACTTTGACTTTTAGATCAAAAATCAAGTTTCAACAATTATATTTCATCAAGACATGAAATTGGTTCATCAAAAGTAAGAAGTCAGAAATTACTTTGAAAAAAATCAAATTTCTAAACATTTAGAAAATTTTCTAAGTGTTAAGAGAATATGATACTTCAGAACTTATGAACCAGCCTCCACACAAGTGAAGTCAGAATTTGCAAACATGGTTCAGAACATAATTCTTCAATGAGAACATGTCTCTTCAGCATATGCTTCGATTAGAGCATCACCCTTCGAGTTTCACTCTGGTCTTCTTCGATCAGAATATCACAAAGCCCCAAAACCTTGTTTGAGCAGCCTGCTGCATTGCTATAGCACAGTCCTACAACTAGCTGCCACATCACTCCAATTTGCTACTGATCTAGTCCACGCATGCATTTTTTCAAACCCTATATTTGCACTAAATTAGCATACAAAAACTGTGATTAAAAAGCAATGGAACAGTATACCAAAAAGGTTTGAATCCCATTTGTTTTCACCCCAAAACAACAGCAAACCCATCTATAAATAATTTTCTCCATCACACGTTCAAGGGGCTGGTTTTTGGAGAGAGAGAGAATCATCAAAAGAGAGAAAAGAAAATTGTGAAACCTTCGTAAAAATCCAGAATTCCCAAACAGAAAACCAAACCTTTGTTCTTCCCTTTGAATCAAAGAATTTAGCATTTTCTGTTATTCTTGCTGACCCCAGAACATCTAAAGGCAGCAGTTCAAGTTCCAAGCACACGCTTCAGAGTCAAGGTAAGCCTTTCTGACTTCACATCTTTTCATTTAGAACATCATTAAAATATGTAAATATCACAGTATTAATGTTGTCCATATCATTTCATAAGTAGAAAAATTATGGTTCAGAACTTCTTGATTAGGGATAGGCTCAGATTTAGGATTAGAACTTCTATAAACTGTTGTGCTTTTATCCTTCTGATTTTTTATTTGTTAAGAACTGAATAAATTGCTAATGTGCTGATTAATAAGAGGAAAGAGTTGAAATGTGGCACAAAACCTCTGATTTTCACTCACTGTCAAACACACTGAACTTATGATGTTTCCACTCACTATTTTAACACTTAGAACTTATGATTTTCACACGCTGATAACGCACTGAACTTCTGATGTTCACTCACTGTCTTAACACAATACATAACTTCTGACTTTTGGCTCACTGTCTGAATACCACCCAGAACCTCTGTTTCCTTTCCCTCTAACGTTTCTTGCAGGGCCTTAAAGTGTATCAATCTATAACTTATGATTCCACTGACGTTCCTTTCTGAGTCACAACGCGCCTGGCTTCATAACTTCTGATCCTTGTTGTTTTGCTTGCAGCAACATGCTGTTTCTATCTTTCATTTATTTCCCTTTTATCATTTTCAATATTAATACTCTTTTTATCAAAATAAAAAAGATATGAAAATCTTTTCTTTTTACTAATTAATTTATTTCCTCTTTTTAAATCCATTAAGACAAAAAAACCATTTTCTAAACAAAGTCCTTTTTCTTTCTTACGTTGTACATTTCAATATGGTTGTAATAGTTAAATAGGATTTAAGTTCTTATAACCCCCCATTTGTAAATTTGTATCCCCATCCCTAAATATTGTAATAGCGTAGGACTTTATATTTCTGTAATTTATCGCTTTTCAAATATAATGCTAGTAATTAGGGTGTGTATGGCAAGACATGAAATCAACAAATAGATCACCCTAATCAAGACTAAATGCATGCAATCAAACACACTTTACACACACACACACTCTTAGGGTAATCTCACTTGTTGCCTATCGGAAATTAGTCATGTCCCTCGAACATGGGCGTTTTAGCAAAAGACCCTCGATAAAAGATCGTAGTCCCTCGATAACCCTCGATGTTGCCTTCGGTAAATGATCTAGTCCCTAAAAAGACATTGCTAAAGCTTCCCATAGGTTGCCTTCTATGACTATACAAACGTCCCGCGCCCGTCCCTTCACATCCAACGATGGGGCTTCTTACCAAAATCAATGGTAAGATAGCAATATCTAAAGGAGGAAGAAAAGAACACTTAAGAGCTTTTGAGTAGGTAGATTCGCTCATAGTTGCTCGCTTGCTCACAACAAAACACTTTTACACCAACACTCTCATTTGAAATATTTCCAAAAGACAACACTTTGTACGCGTTCTTATAGAAACAAGAGCCATTACAAAGAAAACCCTTTTGAAAATCACTTTCAAAAAACACAAACACCTCTTTGAACTATTTTTGAAACAAACACTTTGTACGCGTTCTTATAGAAACGAGAACAATTACAAAGACATTTTCAAAATACTTTCAAAACCCACATCACAAGCACACAAAATCCAGTGATCTAGCAAGTAAATAAGAGCCCATGGAAAACCATGGATGAAAAGGGTGCTAATACCTCCCCTTTTCATAATCTACCCCTCGAACTCAAGAAAACATCACTAAAGGTCTTTCCTGTTCTTTTCAGCCTTTCCTTATTGGATAAAAGAAAAGTTGGTGGAAACTCTTGCTAACCACAACATTTGCGATCAAACACAAAACAAAAAATCAGTTCTCCCACCTTATCACAGAACTGGTGACTCTGCTGGGGAAATATTCTAAAAAAGTGGGATTACCTTAGGGTTAGATCATATCTACTTGGTTTCATTGTTTGACTTGTATGCTTTACATTTCGGGTCCCTGTTTGGGTTACTGTTAAAAATCCTACACCCGAATTTGGGGACACCTTTTAGGTAAGTAGAAATAAACTATGAGGGAACTGTGCGGGGTATACTGACACGGTTGAAGCAGTAGCTACGTTGATGTGGCACTTGGTTGGTACTGGTAACCCTTGAGTCAATCAGGGAGATTACGGGGCCGCCGCGTGGTGTCGTAAAGCATCAAATGACCTTAGAACCTTTAATTTCACAACTCATCCAGTAGTACATAGTGAGATGACCGGCTTTGGTGCAGTCCAAAGTTGGTTGATACTCGATACTAACCTCATTGAGATTTGACTCCCGAGCTTTGTTTGTTTGCGAGTCAACTGCCTATCGAACGAAGTTTGTGGGAAAGGTCGGTGATATTGAGATCCCTTAGAACCCAGATACTATTAACTAGGACAGGTTGAGCCAACTAAACTTCAAGAGGGTACTTACCTAAAAATTCCATGCAAGCCTAAACCTAAGGACTTGTCTGATTTGTGTGTATATGTTCATTTGTATATAAACTTGCCTACTTTGCATATTTGTACATAACATCATAACATCATGCCATAGCATTTTCAAATACCATTTCAAGGATCTTGAGGGTCTTTGATACAGGGTCACGTTGAACTAGACGTCTAGCAAGGGACAAGAGGATTTATTTTCCTCTAACAAAACACCGTCAAAGATCAATTACAACCACTTGAGTCAAGGGCTATGACCCACTCGACATGGCGAGCTTAATTCTCATGGAAGGACATCCACCGATACAAAGTTATCCAATTAAAACTGTAAGTGACTACTAACCCCGCGAGATCCTTGAAAACATGCGTCCACATATCATGCATCATATCATGATAGGTTTCTCCCATACAAGTCTCCTTATCTTCCTACTGTTTATTTCAGTAAGATGGATATGGAACAAACAGTGAAAGACATCCAGGCTCAAAACGCCCAACTTCAAGAGATGTTATCGAATCTGTCCAAGGGACAAGAAAAGGTGAAAACTCTCCTCACCACGGGTATGGTCATGGGAAATTCTGGGAATGACAGAGATGACCAGTTGGAGCGGTTACAAACCGAGATAGCCATAATAAAAGTCTAAATGATGGAACAACTGGTGGGCCAAATGGCTCTTATCCAAAATCTGGCTCAAGTACAAGAAGAGCTGAAAGTTCTTGTCAACCAACTTCGTCAAGACGGTTGCAACCGTATGGGGCAAACAACCAGAATTGGAAATCAAGTCACTGCTCAGCCTCCCATGAGACAAGAAGTCGGGAGACCTTCCCAATTTGCTACCACTTCACGAGCCCAACAACGACTTTGTCAACATCAACCGGAAAATCAGCAAAGGCAAAGCGAGCCTAAAAGATAGTTTACCAACATCAACATACCACTGTCTCAAGCGTTACAACACATGCTGAGGATGAATCTGATTACACCAATAAGACTTCATCCAAATCCCAAAACTTTTTCTCCCAGCTACAATCCTGATGCCAGGTGTGCCTATCATTCCAATAGTCCTGGGCATGATAAAAACGATTGTTGGGTGCTGAAGTATAAGATTTAAAACCTGATCGACGAAGGAATGTTGGATTTCACACAAGATGGCCAGACTGAATTCTTCTGCCGTCCCTCAAAGGCTCACCACCTAAAGTGACAAGTTCAGACAAAGAGGCTTATGTTCATTTGAATTTTTAGTTGTAATTCCTTTTGTTATTCAAACATTTATCTATTAATGTCAAACTTTGTTTCATTAATGCATTGCATATGTTTGTCTTGAATTCATCCATTCGTTTTTCACTACATTTAAACTATGCTTTTTGCTCTCTTTATGACATCCAACTCTTGCTAAAAGTTACAAGCCTTTCGAGGGAGGATGACGAAAACAATGCCATAATCTCATACAGTATGCTTTTGAACAGACCTTGCTGACGATGTACACGTGTTCTTTCAAATCCTAAACACTGGAGTTATAAGGAAGATAATCCATAGTCAACCCCTTTGAGCCAAAGAAGTAGAAGTTTTCTTTCTTACACAAATTGAAACCTTTAATCAAAACCTGGGGCAGGGTAGTCTCTCAGTTAATTCAAATGCGCGTTTAGCCGCAAACTCTCATCTCGTAATACAACGAGTGACATAAAAAATATTCCTTTGGAATCAAACGGCAGTGATGGCTACCTACCAAAGAGGCAGTCATTAGCTCTCAAGAGAAAAGCCCACTAAGTCAAAACCTACAAAGGAGACTTAAGAAAAACTGGGGCATCCTGCTGACCGTAAGAACAGTCAGGAAAAATTAGGGATAAGAAATCAAAAGAAATAGGTCACTACAAATCCTCAACAACATGAAAAATGTTGCAAAAATGGCCGCCTTCCGACAAACTTAACTTGTTTGAGCCATCATCAATGCGTCACTCCAGACTCAATTAGAGTTCAAACGCACAATTAACTGAGTTTAGGACTGAAGAACATCATGAAGAGCGTGTGGGTACAAATACACTTTGAGCCTTTATCCTTTGTTTCTTAAACCATGAACTAAGCCACATTACAACCCTTTAAAAGTCCTAATTGAAGCATGGGATAGTTCGAAAGCATACTCTTACTAAAGGTATCCTGACTCCTGTAAGGTTTTACTCTAAATCCTGAGTTTGAATTTTTCTTACAAAATTTCTTTACTTGCTAAAACGCATTTTCAAAACTTCAAGACAAGCATAAACTTTGCATTATTTGAATATCACTGTTTGCATATGGCTATTTGTTTGACAGCAGAGAAATTCGCACAACGAATATCCAATGAACAAAAGTTCTCTCAGTGAACAAAATCACTTCAAGTAGGATGACACTTCCAATGACAAATCTCTCATAATCAAGGTGCACGGCATGACCTTTGTCCAACACATCTGGGGTAGTCGAGTCGATATTCAAAGAATCTCTCAAAGAATTATTGAATAAACAGGGGAAAATCTCTATGTATCACTCAAGGGGCAATGTTACGATGATCATGGGTTTGAACAAAATCCACTTTGAAGACCTTCAGTACAATAAAAAATTACTTGTCTGTACCAATGGTATCATATGGTGTCAATATCATGTCTTCAAATCTGCCCGTGACAGTTCTTCGAAAATTCTGAGACTTGACCAAAGATCTTGGACACCACCATTTTGTTCATTTGTGCTAGTAGTATCAGATGGTGTCAGTATCAGGTCTTCGTTTTCTTCCACAACAGTCTTAGAAAATATCTCTAGGAAGTTCAGGGCTACCGAAAATGTGATCAAAATCTCAAGCGTCGAGGTGCACCAGTTTAACTCCGGGGGAAAACAGGCTCCCACATAAAGGGTCATGTGCGACCAAGCAAACATTTTCTGGAATTACTACAGCATTTGCCACTAGGGGAAAATGACAAATCTCCCCAAGACCCTCTTCATGGGATGACTCCCAGCCAGAGTTTCAATCTCTGAAAAGTTCTCACCAGCCGAGTCGATCTCAAGAATCCTCGAGCTTTTTCCCCAGTGAAGAAGACTCCTATCCAATAGACTGACAACAGGGTTTATTTCCCCAACAAGCTACAAATTCCCCAGATTGAGTCTGCCTCTCCGACTACTACAAATTAAAGGAACACAACTCCTCTTCCCCAGTAGACTACTCTATAATTCCCAGCAAGTTAATGTGAAGCCTGGACCCGACCAGACATCAGTTCAACTTTGACTCCCCAGTAGAGCAACTAATAATCGAGGCTCCTGAAATTTTTCCCCAAGCAGGAATCAACACTCTCCACAGAGTTTTTAACTTTCCCCAGCAGAGTTATCCTCAACAAAACAAGGACTCTCAGTGGAAACATTCCAAGCAAAGTTTGAAGACACACTTACCCTTCAACAACAATCCGGGATTTAATAACCCCCCAGTGCGTGTCAAGGATTTATTTTCCAAGAAAAAATTACATTTCAACAAAATTCATAGCATATGTATACAAAATACATATAACACAAATCTCATTTATTTTGAGAATATCATTACGCAATGCATACATCATGACGTTGCATACAACTAACTCTTTACCTTTTCAAGAAAGATCAATCAACAGATAAAGGTCATCATCTTTTTGAGGTAGTAATCATTCAAGATTCCTTCATCATATTGATGAGGTAGTAATCATCCAAGATTCCTTCATCATTCTGCTGAGGTAGTAATCATCCAAGATTCCTTCATCATTCTGCTAAGGTAGTAATCGTCCAAGATTCCTTCATCATCCTGCTGAGGTAGTAATCATCCAAGATTCCTTCACCATTCTACTGAGGTAGCAATCATCCAAGATTCCTTCATCATCTTGCTGAGGTAGTAATCGTCCAAGATTCCTTCATCATTCTATTGAGGTAGTAATCGTCCAAGATTCCTTCATTATTATGCTAAGGAAAGATCAATCAACAGATAAAGGTCATCATCTTTTTGAGGTAGTAATCATTCAAGATTCCTTCATCATCTTGCCGAGGTAGTAATCATCCAAGATTCCTTCATCATTCTGCTGAGGTAGTAATCATCCAAGATTCCTTCATCATTTTGCTGAGGTAGTAATCGTCCAAGATTCCTTCATCATTCTGTTGAGGTAGTAATTGTCCAAGATTCCTTTATCATCCTGCTGAGATAGTAATCATCCAAGATTCCTTCATCATTCTACTAAGGTAGTAATCGTCCAAGATTCCTACATCATTCTGCTGAGGTAGTAATCATCCAGGATTCCTTCATCATTCTGCTGAGGTAGTAATCGTCCAATATTCCTTCATCATCTTGCTGAGGTAGTAATCTTCCAAGATTCCTTCATCATTCTGATGAGGTAGTAATCGTCCAAGATTCCTTTATCATTCTGCTGAGGTAGTAATCGTCCAAGATACAATCACCTTCGGATGGCATCTTTAAGCCCATCTCCAACAACTATCCATAATTTCTCCAAATGGTATCTTTAAGCCCATCCCATACATAATCAACCACAACATCATCGAGTGCAAATTTCTGGGCACTCTAATGTTCAATCATCTTCCACCTTCAAGTCACGAATGGCAGATTTACCAATCTAACTCTTCAGGTTTAAGAAGATTGAACAGGGGCAGCTGTTGTACCCCAAAATTTACCTTCTAATTTCTCAAAGGATCATCTTGGACCCTCAGGTTTGCTTCTATCAAGTTTCAAGTCTTGAATTACAACTTTTCAAGAAAATCATTCACAAGGGCAAAATGGTCAAAAGCACACTGAAAAGTCAAACTTTGACTTTTAGATCAAAAATCAAGTTTCAACAATTATATTTCATCAAAACGTGAAATTGGTTCATCAAAAATCAGAAGTCAGAAATTACTTTGAAAAAATCAAATTTATAAACATTTAGAAAATTTTCTAAGTGTTAAGAGAATATGATACTTCAGAACTTCTGAGCCAGACTTCACACAAGTGCAGTCAGAATTTGTAAACATAGTTCAGAACATGGCTCTTCAGCATATGCTTCGATCAGAGCATCACCCTTCGATTTTCACTCTGGTCTTCTTCGATCAGAATATCACAAAGCCCCAAAACCTTGTTTGAGCAGCCTGTTGCACTGCTATAGCACAGTCTTGCAACCAACTTCCACAACACTCCAAATTATTGCTGATCTAGTCCACGCCTGCATTTTTCTCAAACCCTATATTTGCACCAAATTAGCATACAAAAACTGTGATTAAAATGCAATGGAACAGTATACCAAAAAGGTTTGAATCCCATTTGTTTTCCCCCAAAAACCGCAGCAAACCCATCTATAAATAATTGGCTCCATCACACGTTCAAGGGGCTAGTTTTTGGAGAGAGAGAATCATCAAAAGAGAGAAAAGAAAACTATGAAACCTTCGTAAAAATCCAGAATTCCCAAACAGAAAACCAAACCTTTGCTCTTCCCTTTGAATCAAAGAATTTAGCATTTTCTCTTATGTTGTTCTTGCTGACTCTAGAACATCTGAAGGCAACAATTCAAGTTCCAAGCACAAGCTTCAGATTCAAGGTAAGTCGTTCTGACTTTGCATCTTTTCATTCAAAACATCATTAAAATATGTAAATATCACAGTATTAATGTTGTCCATATCATTGCATAAGTAGAAAAACTATGGATCAGAACTTATTGATTAGGGCTAGGCTCAGATTTAGGATTAGAACTTCTATAAATTGTTGTGCTTTTATCCTTCTGATTTGCTGTTTGTTAAGAACTGAATAAATTGCTATGTGCTGATTAATATGAGGAAAAAGTTGAAATGTGGCATAGAACCTCTGATTTTTACTCACTGTTTTAGCACAACATAAAACTTGGGTTCTCCTTACTGTTAAACACACTAAACTTATGATGTTTCCACTTACTGTTTTAACACTTAGAACTTCTGATTTTCACATGTTGATAACACATTGAACTTCTGATGTTCACTCACTGTCTTAGCACAATACATAACTTCTGACTTTTGGCTCACTGTCTGAATACCACCCAGAACCTCTGTTTCCTTTCCCTCTAACGTTTCTTGCAGGGCCTTAGAGGGTATCAATCCAGAACTTCTGATTCCACTGACGTTCCTTTCTGAGTCACAACGCGCCTGACTTCAGAACTTCTGATCCTTGTTGTTTTGCTTTTAGCAACACGTTGTTTCTATCTTTCATTTATTTCCCTTTTACCATTTTCAATATTAATACTCTTTTTATCAATATAAAAAAGATATGAAAATCTTTTCTTTTTACTAATTAATTTATTTTCTCTTTTTAAATCCATTAAGACAAAAAAAAAACAATTTCTAAACAAAGTCTTTTTTCTTTCTTACGTTGTGCATTTCAATATGGTTGTAATAGTTAAATAGGATATAAGTTCTTATAACCCCCCATTTGTAAATTTGTATCCCCATCCCTAAATATTGTAATAGCGTAGGACTTTATATTTCTGCAATTTTTCGCTTTTCAAATATAATGCTAGTAATTAGGGTGTGTATGGCAAGACAGGAAATCAACAAATAGATCACCCTAATCAAGACTAAATGTGTAACAGCCCGAGCCTTCAGCGTTCCCGACACTATTACCTCACGATCTTCTCTACCCCCCTCACTAGTAGAGTTTTTGCCTTCTGTGGGAATCGAACCCTGTACCCTGGGGTTCAAGTACATGCTCAATGCATTCCCACTACCAATTGAGCTACGAAGCTCAATTGGTAGTGGGAATGAATTGAGCATGTACTTGAAAGCTAGGGTACAGGGTTCGATTCCCACGGAAGGCAAAAACTCTACTAGTGAGGGGGTAAAGAAGATCGTGAGGTAATAGTGCCAGGAACGATGAAGGCTCGGGCTGTTGGTAGTGGGAATGTATTGAGCATGTACTTGAACCCCAGGGTACATGGTTCGATTCCCACGAAAGGCAAAAACTCTACTAGTGAGGGGGGTAGTGAAGATCATGAGGTAATAGTGCCGGGAACGCTGAAGGCTCGGGCTGTTACAAAATGCATGCAATCAAACACACTTTGCACACGCGCACCCTTAGGATAATCTCACTTGTTCCCTATTGGAAATTAGTCATGTCCCTCGAACATGGGCGTTTTAGCAAAACACCCTCGATAAAAGATCGTACTCCCTCGATGTTGCCTTCGGTAAACGATCTAGTCCCTAAAACGACATTGCTAAAGCGTCCTATAGGTTGCCTTCTATGACTATACAAACAACCCACGCCCGTCCCTTCACATCCAACGATGGGGCTTCTTACCAAAATCAATGGTAAGATAGCAATATCTAAAGGAGGAAGAAAATAACACTTAAGACCTTTTGAGTAGGTAGATTCGCTCATAGATGCTCGCTTGCTCACAACAAAACATTTTTACACCAACACTCTCATTTGAAATATTTCCAAAAGACAACACTTTGTACGCGTTCTTATAGAAATGAGAGCCATTACAAAGAAAACCATTTTGAAAATCACTTTCAAAAAACACAAACACCTCTTTGAACTATTTTCGAAACAAACACTTTGTACACGTTCTTGTAGAAACGAGAACCATTATAAAGACATTTTCAAAATACTTTCAAAACCCACATCACAAGCACACAAAAGCAAGTGGTCTAGAAAGTAACTAAGATTCCATGGAAAACCATGGAAGAAAAGGGTGATAATACCTTTCCTTTTCATAATCTACCCCCCAAACTCAAGAAAACATCTCTAAAGGTCTTTCCTGTTCTTTTCAGCCTTTTCTTATTGGATAAAAGAAAAGTCGATGGAGACTCTTTCTAACCGCAACATTTGTGATCAAACGCAAAACAAAAAGTAAGTTCTCCCACCGTATTACACCCACGATCAAAAGCTATTGGTTCACTATTTTCAGGATAGCTTAAGCGGGGCATCTCTAGACTGGTATACGCAATTGGATCGAGCCCATATTTGAACATAGGAAGATCTTGCTAATGCTTTCTTAAAGCATTACAAATATAACCTGGACATGGCGCCTACCCGCATGCAACTTCAGAACCTATCCCAAAATAAATAAGTGTCCTTTAAAGAGTACGCTCAAAGATGGATGGAGATGGCATCCCGTGTGCAACAATCGCTGTTAGAAAATGAGTTAGTAGACATGTTCATGGGAACCTTGCAAGGGCTATACTATGAGAAGATGGTTGGAAGTATCTCTTCGGGATTCGTAGATCTAGTGACTATCGGAGAAAGAATTGAGACTGGAATAAAGAATGGGAAAATACCAGGGGAACCATCAAATTCCCCCTATAATTCAAAAAGGCATGCTTCAAACTTCCCAAAAAGAAAAGAGGGAGAAAATAATGTTGTAGCCTCACAACTATGGGCACAAGAACCATTATTGATCCCACAAGGACAGCAACAAGGAAAATTTGGAAGGCCACAAAGAAATTTTGATCCATTCCCTATCCCACCTAGCCAGTTATTACAACACTTGGTCAAGGCGTCCTTGGTGGAACTCAAGCCTCTAGCTCCTCCAGTCGGGCCACTCCTGCGAAAGTAAAATGTCAATGCCAAATGCGAGTACCATCCTAACTCTCTTGGACACACCATAGAACAATGTTGGGCATTCAAGCATAAAGTTCAAGATTTGTTAGAATCTCAAGACATCACATTTGAGAAGCCTAACATCAAATCAAACCCTATGCCTCCGCATGGTGGACCGATAATAAATCCAATTGAAGTAGTCACTAACTTTGGGGAAACCAGACAGGCAAAAGCCCCGATAAACTTGTTGAAGGAATATGTGTTGGAATGTGAGTTCCCGCTGGAGCATAATGAAGCCTTTGAAAGAACTCTGCAGAAACTAGTGGACCAGGGGATAGTCCAATTCAGACCATACCATGAAGAAAAATATAAAGTTACTCTGAAGGGTAAAACACAGTTTCCTCCGATCCAAGAGACCTTTGTCCACAAGAGAATAGAGCATGATGGACATGTGGCAATGATATCCAACAAAGTCAACACCCAAATGGAAACTGACTTCATCCGAGAATGCACCCCAGGAGAAGAACTCAAAAGTTGGACTACCATCGAGATTCCTGAGATCTTTTTCTTTCCTAAGTAATTTTACTTGTTTTGAAAGAACCTATGTCAAGCCCGAGGCATAGGGGTTGCTTGTAAGGGTCCCCCCGTTTTGTTTCAGACAATATTTACAATTAATAAAAGTTATATTTTATTTTCAATTAAGATCCCTGTCTTTCGCTTGCATTTATCTCTCAAATTTAAAAATGGAAATACTTTCTCTGCATATGCATTTTCAAAGTTCATATACTAAAATCTGCACCAAAACATGATAAATGTGCAGATCCATGCCCAAAACCACTGATAATGTTACTGTTGTGACCCGATATAATTTTGATGCTCCCATTAACCAAGCTGGAGAGGAAGGTGATGAAGATATTGAACTCTCTAAGGAATTAGCAAGGGAAATAGAGCAAAAAGCTGACAACATACTACCGTATCAAGAGGCTATTGAGACCATTAACCTAGGCACAAAGGAGGATCTGAAAGAAATCAAGCTAGGGGCAACGTTAGAGCCGAGCGTCAAAGAAAGGATGATCAAACTATTACATGAATACGTGGATATATTCAGTTAGTCTTATAGGGACATGTCAGGGTTAGACACAGACACTGTGGTGCATAGACTATATCTCAAGGAAGGTTATTCCCCAGTTAGGCAAAAACTCAAAAGAACCCGAGCCAGGGGCACGTTGGACATTCATGTCCGATGGGGCTTCAAATGCACTCGGGCACGGTATAGGGGCAGTTTTGAATTCTTCAAAGAATTATCACAAGCCCTATACTGCAAGGTTGTGTTTTGACTGTAGAAACAACATCGCCGAGTACAAGGCTTGTATACTAGGACTGGAACCTTCCATTGATCTAAGAATAAAGCACCTCAAAGTATTTGGGGACTCCACACTAGTCATATACCAAGTCAATGGCGAATGGGATACTAAACATCCAAACCTGATTCCATATCGGAATCATGTTTTAAAATTGGCTATGGAATTCACAGAGATCACTTTCAGTCATATACCCCGAGAAGAAAATCAAATGGAAGACGCCCTGGCAACTCTCTCAGCTATGTTTAAAGTAACTTGACCAAACCACGAACCACGCATCACAATCAGACAGTTCGAAGAGACTGCACATGGCCCTACTATTGAAGAGAGAACAAGAAAGTTCATCCTTAGATATTCAAATAAGGAGATCTATTACTCAAGAAGATTCTGCTACCTCGCCTTGGTTCACATGGTAAACAGACACCCAACTACGAAGGTCCATACGTAGTGAAAACAACCTTCTCTGGTGGTGGTCTCATCCTCACAACAATAGGCGGGGAAGAACTACCGCATCCGACAAATTCAGCCGTAGTAAAAAAATACTAAATATAAAAAGCTCGCTAGGTTTGAACGCTAAATGGGAGATTTAGGCAAAAAGGAGTGTCCCGGTGGATCGAAAACCCTAAAGGGAGATCCAAGAAAAAATTAGAGGCATATAACAAAAATTATCCCGGTGGATTAAAAACCCGAAAGGGCAATCCAGACAAAAGTTAGGGACTTTATACAAAAGAAATAAAGAACAAAAAGACTGCGATCTAAGAACTACGACTACAAATCACGAAGGGGGATATGGATCTAAATCATACCACTCAGAAGCAAAGGAGACATGATCCATTAAAAGGACATTGGGGAAACAGCAGTAGTAATTATCATTTTCATTGCCATTTACAATTTTGAAATTTTTTGTAATTACCTCTTTCAAGGAATTTCATCATGTACATTCGCCTATTCGGAGGCATATCAATAAAACATTTGCTTTCTTTTCATCTTTCAAATAGCGTTTTTCCTTTTTTAGACTTGTTTACAAAATACTACGCTTATTTCTTATGAATATTATCTTGAAATCATTTCAGGGGAATCGACAAATAAAAGCATTTGATAAAACGTCGAAAAGAATTTTGGTTAGAAAAACATCAAAAGAAAATCCACATATACGTCCAAACACATGTCTACACCCACGTATGCATTTACAACACAAAAGTCTACACATATGCTAATACATATGTCTACGCCTACGCCTGCACTTACAACACAAAAGTCTACACATATGCCAATACATACGTCTACACCTACGCTTGCGCACAACACACAGTTGCTCCATATACAAATGTTTCTCTGTTGCCCATTCAGAATACAAATACACTCTAGACACGACAGTCATTCTGATTTTCATTCAAGGATCAAATACAGTTACAACTCGGATACGCTCCAGACACGGACGTCATCCTTTTGCTCATACAAACTCAGTCTCCAGATACATTTCAAATGCATTCCCGACACAGATACCATTCTGATGCTCATTCTTCTGACCAACAACATTGCAGTTCAACAAACATTTTTGGATGGCATCTTTAATCCCATCTCCATCAAGATTCTACCATCTCCAAATGGCATCTTTAAGCCCATTCCCTCAACAATATTTTGACGAGTGCAAATTTACGGGCACTCTAGTGTCCAATCCTCTTTTACCTTCGAGTAACGAAAGGAAAACTTGCCAATCTAACTCTTCAGGTTCAAGAAGATTGAACAGGGGAAACTGTTGTACCCCAAAATTTTCCCTCTCATTTCATCAACATTTCTCATCACAAGACTCTTGGAACTCAAGATTAAGCTAGGGTTTGCTCTGCTCAAGACACCTCCCTTCACTATTGACCTAAATTAGGGTTTGAGTTTGCACATGGATGTTTTGACCTACAATGCCCAAAGTGACTTTCATACCTCATTTTGGACTCACAAGTTTATCCATACCAAGTTTCAAGCCTTGAATCAAATTTTTGCCCAGTCAATTGGACAGTTGACCTAGAAATCAGCTGTATTGGGGAAAAAGTCAACTGTGGCCAATTGATAGTCAAACCTCATGAATTTTGACCCACATCAACATTATGAACTCATATGAACCATTTTATAAATTTTGGATCACAATTCCACAAGAAATTTGATCAGATCACAAAAAGGGTAAAATGGTCAATTTTAGGGTTTTGATTGTACAAAGGCAATTTTTGACTGTTTGACCTAGCCAATGGCAAATCAAGCTAAACCATGGACTCAAGGACTCAATGACATTATCTTGACCCATTCAACAAGTTCAAAATATCTCAAATGCATAGGATTGAAAGATGAATTTTTCAGTCAACTGATCAAAATTTGACTGTACACTAAAAAGTCAAACTTTGACTTTTTGGTCAAAATCAAGTGTCAAGGGTCATTTTCCATCAAGATATGTCAAATTATGAAACTTGTTCATCAAGAAACCCAAAATTGCAAATTAGGGTTTAAAATGGAAAAATTTCATAACTTAGAAATTTTCTAAGTTATAAAATTTTCTTAATTTTTCCTAACTTTGACCCACATTTTCACCAAGATGCAAAGGGATTCAAACAAAACATACAACATGAAAGTTGTATTCCATCACAAAGTCTACAAATTTTATTCACAAAGTTTTCTCAAAAGAAGCTTGGATCTCAAGTCATGATTTTTGGAACAAGGGTCCCTAAAACTTTTAACCTAGAGAAATTTTGCCCTAGTTTAGGCAGGATTTTGACCCATCTTCTTGGGAATTTTTCACATTGTTCCACTTGGATTCTCAAGTTTCATTTCAAAGATGGATTATAGTACATGTTGCAAGCTTTCCAAATTGTCCAAGAACTCCTCAAACACATTTGTGGTTAGGGAGAATCGAATGCTTGAAGTTGGCAAAAACTCACTTTGTAACCATGGCCAATACATGTTCATACCAAGTTGCAAATCTGACCAAACTAGCTTAGTACATAATTACAGGCCTCTAAACCAATTTACACTCCAAAATTGAATGCAAATACATTAGACATTAGCATTATTCTGATCAAGGGAGCATTGTACATTGAACATTTCCATTTTAAGCATAAAGATGGCACTTCCATTTTCATAAAGGCAACTTTATGTCAAATTGCATTTTCTTGAGCCTTGGACTTTTTTCCTTGCAGCAAACAAGTTCCCTAATCTCAGGCATAGTACACCAACTTGAGCATGCTTGTAACTAGCCTGTACAGGCCATAGCTTGGTCACTTCACATCTTTGCTTTCAAAACAAGTAAAATGGCCAAAAGCTCATAACACACACATCTGATATATTGAACTCAAGCAAAGTTTTCAAACAAGTTTTTCATATCCTTGTGAGCCAGAAACACGAGTCTTTGACCTCTAAAACCCCCTTGTGCACAAAATCTTCATTTCTGCCCAAAACAGGGCAAGTTCTGCAAATCACAAGCCACAACCAAATCCCCTCGTGCGTTTTATCCCAAATCATTTCAAACACATTCTAAACAATACAGAAGAAATTGAGAAAGGACAATTACTATTAGGTTGAAGGTGTAGGAAGATATCCTTGTGCTATTCCATAAGAAATCCTCTGCAATACACCATTCAGATCCTCAACAAATCTAAAAATTTGGAGTATATTTCCCCAGCGGAGTTAAATTTCAAGATCCCCAGTGGAGCCCGAAAACCCTGAAATACCTATCCCCAGCGGAGCCGGAATATCCTAAACCTTCTTCCCCAGCAAAGTCAAATTTCCAACTATCAACCCCCGGTGGGAACTGTTCAACTTCCCCCAATTTCCCCAGCAGGCTATCATAAAAGCCTGAGAATCAAGCAGATAACAGTTAACTTCTTGGCTTATCCCTAACTGGGATGCTTCCCCAGTAGATTGGCGTACAACCCAAAGTTCCTAATTTCACCGGTCGAGTAAACATTCTCCCCACAGAGTTATTTCTCAGTAGATCGAAGATTCTTGGTCTCATTTCTCCAGCAGAAGCCTCCTAGGTTTTAAACTCCCTAGTAAAGATTGTCAGAGTTTTCCTTTTTCCTAGGAAAGTCATGAAGGATTCTCATTCCCCGCAGAAGTTGTCGAAGCCCTTGTTAAATCCCCGCAAGTCACCAAGGATTTTCAATCCTCAGCAGTGGTTTCAGAATTTCTCATTCTCAACATCCAGAATTCTTTAAACCCCAAGTAGTCAGCAAGGATTTCTCATCTTCAACAATCAAAGTTTTTTTTTAATCCTCAGCATCTATCAGGATTTATTTTCCCCACAGCAGTCAAAGATTTCATTATCTCCAGTTATCAGGGATTTATTCTCCTCAGCAAGACAGCTACTCAGCTTACATGCACGTCCATTACATTCATATATCATAAACATTGATGAAACACAGTTCATTGCATCATACATATCATGCAACATAACTTTGTGTTTTAGCTAACATTTTATCATTTTCAGGATAAGATTAAAAGGCTATCGTTAACAATTATTCTGATACAGTATGGATACACCCCAGACATGGCGGTCATTCTATTATTCATTCAGAATTTCAAGTCAAAATACAGTACGGATACATCCCAGACACGGCGGTCATTCTATTACTCATTCAGACTTCAGCAATCAGATACAGACTAGATACGCTCCAGACACGACAGTCATTCTATCTCTCATTCATGATTCAACTATCAACTTCGAGTTCAGATACGCTCCAAACATGGATGCCATGCTGGCCCTTACACCAGAGGTTTGATTCTCCCCAGTGCAGTCGCCACGGAAGTCATTCTGTCACTTATTTCAGATCTCAGTTACAGTTTCGGATACACTCCAGACACGGAAGTCATTCTGCTACTCATACAGATCTCAACTTCAGATATAGTCCAGATACGCTCCAGACACGGTTGCCATTTTGTCACTCATTCATAACTTATCCCCGACACACAGTTGCTCCATATACAAATGTTTCTTTATTGCCCATTAAGAATACAGATACACTCCAGACACGGCAGTCATTCTGATGTTCATTCAAGGATCAAATACAGTTACAACTCCGATACACTCCATACACGAACGTCATCCTTTTGCTCATACAAACTCAGTCTCCAGATACATTTCAAATGCATTCCCGACACGGATACCATTCTGATGCTCATTCTTCTGACCTACAACATTGCATTTCAACAAACATTTTTGGATGGCATCTTTAAGCCCATCTCCAGCAAGATTCTACCATCTCCAAATGGCATCTTTAATCCCATTCCCTCAACAATATTTTGACGAGTGCAAATTTGCAGGCACTCTAGTGTCCAATCCTCTTTTACCTTTGAGTCACGAAAGGCAAACTTGCCAATCTAACTCTTCAGGTTCAAGAAGATTGAACAGGGGAACTGTTGTACCCCAAAATTTGCCCTCTCATTTCATCAACATTTCTCATCACAAGACTCTTGGAACTCAAGATTAAGTTAGGGTTTGCTCTGCTCAAGACACCTCCTTGCACTGTTGACCTAAATTAGGGTTTGAGTTTGCACAGGGATGTTTTGACCTACAATGCCCAAAGTTACTTTCATACCTCATGTTGGACTCACAAGTTTGTCCATACCAAGTTTCAAGCCTTGAATCAAATTTTTACCCAGTCAATTGGACAGTTGACCTAGAAATCAACTGTATTGGGGAAAAAGTCAACTGTGGCCAATTGTCAGTCAAACCTCATGAATTTTGACCCACATCAACATTATGAACTCATATAAACCATTTGATCAAGTTTGGATCACAATTCCATAAGAAATTTGATCAGATCACCAAAAGGGTAAAATGGTCATTTTTAGGGTTTTGATTGTACAAAGGCAATTTTTGACTGTTTGACCTAGCCAATGGCAAATCAAGCTCAACCATGGACTCAAGGACTCAATGACATTATCTTGACCCATTCAACAAGTTCAAAAGAACTCAAATGCATAGGATTGACAGATGAATTTTTCAGTCAACTGATCAAAATTTGACTGTACACTAAAAGTCAAACTTTGACTTTTTGTTCAAAATCAAGTGTCAAGGGTCATTTTCCATCAAGATATGTCAAATTATGAAACTTGTTCATCAAGAAACCCAAAATTGCAAATTAGGGTTTAAAATGGAAAAATTTCATAACTTAGAAATTTTCTAAGTTATAAAATTTTCTTAATTTTTCCTAACTTTGCCCCACATTTTCACCAAGATGCAAAGGGATTCAAACAAAACTTACAACATGAAAGTTGTAGTCCATCAAAAAGTCTACAACTTTGATACACAAAGTTTTCTCAAAAGAAGCTTGGATCTCAAGTTATGATTTTTGGAACAAGGGTCCCTAAAACTTTTAACCTAGAGAAATTTTGCCCTAGTTTAGGCAGGATTTTGACCCATCTTCTTGGGAATTTTTCACATATTTCCACTTGGATTCTCAAGTTCAATTTCAAAGATGGATTATAGTACATGTTTCAAGATTTCCAAATTGTCCAAGAACTCCTCAAACACATTTGTGGTTAGGGAGAATCGAATGCTTGAAGTTGGCAAAAACTCACTTTGTAACCATGGCCAATACATGTTCATACCAAGTTGGAAATCTGACCAAACTAGCTTAGTACATAATTACAGGCCTCTAAACCAATTTACACTCCAAAATTGAATGCAAATACATTGGACATTGGCATTATTCTGATCAAGGGAGCGTTGTACATTGAACATTTCCATTTTAAGCATAAAGATGGCACTTCCATTTTCATAAAGGCAACTTTATGTCAAATTTCATTTTCTTGAGCCTTGGACTTTTTTCCTTGCAGCAAACAAGTTCCCTAATCTCAAGGATAGTACACCAACTTGAGCATGCTTGTAACTAGCTTGTACATGCCATAACTTGGTCACTTCACATCTTTGCTTTCAAAACAAGTAAAATGGCCAAAAGCTCATAACACACACATCTGATATATTGAACTCAAGCAAAGTTTTCAAACAAGTTTTTCATATCCTTGTGAGCCAGAAACACGAGTCTTTGACCTCTAAAACCCCCTTGTGCACAAAATCTTCATTTCTGCCCAAAACAGTGCAAGTTCTGCAAATCACAAACCACAACCAAATCCCCTCATGCGTTTTGTCCCAAATCACTTTAAACACATTCTAAACAATACACTTAAGCTGTCCAGACCATTCATAAGCTACTTTAACTCCATTAACACACATCACCATTTTTGCTTTGAAGCTTTGCAGGTTGAGTTCTGTAGCATGATTCGGGTCATTTCAAAACAAACTAAGCATTGGGAAAGGTTCAGGGGACATCAAGCAAGCTCAAAAGAACCTCAGGCCCCATTGAAAGTTGTTGCATTATCCAACTCAAACTCAACTGAAACAGGTATTTCATGAACTTTTATCTCTCTATCTAGGAACATTTAGCCTTAGGTTTGTGAATAAATGATGTTGTACTCATTACCCTGAAACCATACATATGCTTAGTTTTCATTTATATTAATCGTGCTAGGAGAATTTCATCCATGAACTTTCTGAAAAAACTAGGTTAGAAATTAGGGCCAGATAAATTCTCTCTGGTCTTTGAGAGTTAGGTTTAATGTTTTATATGGTTGAAATCGTTGTTTGATGCTCTACAAGTTTCATGTTTTGAGTTTTGTCAAAAAAGCACTGAAATAGGAGATACAGGTTTGAACTGGCCACGCGCGTTTTTCTGTTTGTCACAAGGAAGAAGATGAAGTCTGGGCTGGGCCTGGCTTTCTTACTTTCAACACCTCCAAGCTTGCTTTCAGCGCCCCCTGGCTCATTTCTTTGTATTTTCATTATTTTTGCATTTTTATCTCTTTTCTGACTTTGATATTTTATTTTCAAATATAAAAAATACTCTAAAAATATTTTCACAATTTTTTTCATTTATTAGATATTTTATTTTGATTTTTTCTAGTATAAACAACAATTTAAATACTTATATTATTTTGTTTAAACTTGAAAATAATGCAAATAATACTTTTATTTTCATTTCTACTTTTTATTTACACCAAAAATATTTTCTTGAATATATTGTATTTTTTTGTAAATATTTTATTTTATTTTTTCATACTTAATATATATATACATACATATATACTTTTGTTTTATTAAATACTTAGAAATAAAACACAAAAATATTATATTTTTTATTTTTATTATTATTTATACTAAAAAATACCTTTTTTGGATATATTTCATTTTTATACATATTAATATATTTTTGTACATAAATAATACATTATATTTATTTTCTTAAGAAATTAGGGTTTTTGCCCTAAAAACAAATAAAATTAATCTTTTATTTATTTCTTTATACCTTTTACATTAAAAATACTTTTTGCATACATGAACAAATAAAAACTTTTTTACATAATACATTTTTATTTAAATATTTGTTCACTTTGTTTAAATATTGTACATTTAAATTTTGATTGCATTTGATATTCAATTTGGATGTAATAATAATTAGGGTTTTATATTTCTTGTCAAATACCCCCTATTCAAAAATTGTACCCCCTCCCTATAACAAAGTTGTAATAGCTTAGATTTATTTTTACGCACTTAAATGCTTTCAATTATGCCATGATTAGAATTAGGGTTTGTATGCAAAATCAAAACCAACAAATAGTTTGACCTAATTAAAGACAAAAATGCATGAAAAAACAAACACAATGCACACTTGCACCCCTAGGGTTTCAATCCACTTGTTGCCTTCAAAAATGGGCCATGGTAGGCATGTCAAGTACTTTGGCAAAACAAAAACAAAACAAAAGATCATAGTCCCTCGATGACGCTATCTGAGTTGCCTAAACAAAATGATCAAGTCCCTCAAGGAAAATTGCCAAAAATACTTGACACAATTGCTATCATGGTTTATACGATGACCTGCGCCTGTCCCGTTTAACATCCTAACACAAGGTTGTTCACCAAATACAATGGTGAAGCAACACTGTTAAAAAGGTTAAAAACATAAGAAAGATCTTTGAGTAAAATAGGGTAGATAGCTCTTAGTTACTTGATCAAAAACTTGCAAAAACATCCTTGCTACTTTCAAAACACACTTCACCACACAATTTCAAAATCCTACTTTCAAACATTGGAAACTTTTCAAAAGACAAAAACACCTTTGTATCCATTCAAACAAGAATCATTACAAAGGTTGCCACAACGATGGCCTCTTTTCAAAACATCTTTTAAAACCACACACAAAGCACCATTTCAAACAATTGAAGAGCACTATTTCAAACAATTGAAAAGCAAAGCAAAGGATCTAAACAAGTAACTAAGAGCCCATGGATAACCATGGATAGAAAGGGTGCTAATACCTTCCCTTTCTATAATCTACTCCCCGAACCCAAGAAAACATCTCAAAGGTCTTTCCTGTGCTTTTTGACCTTTCCTTTGGATAAAATAAAAAGTCGGTGGCGACTCTTGCTAAACCGAAACATTTGCGAACACAAATGCAAAACCTCAAGTCAGTTCTCCCACCGTATCACAGTTTCATATCAATAACAGACATTCAACACACATACACTCAGGGTTCCATATCAATATCAGACATTCAACAAACATACACTTTGGGTTCCACATCAATATCAGATAACATACACATACGTCATATAACAAACAAACAATCTCACCCTCGATTTAGCTATCTAAGGGTCAGTCATCAAATCACACTTCTTCTACAAATCCAACCCATCACCTAAGACTCCTTGCAGCGATGTGTTTAGCCTATCACCTAAGACTTCACGCAGTGACGTGTTCCCTACAATGTAGCATTACCTAAGTCTCCATGCACTAATGTGCAAAACCCAGTACATTGCCTAAGACTCCACGCTGCAATATTCGAAAGCCAAATAAGATCCGCCACCTAAGACTCCATGCCGTGACGTGTTTAGCCCATCACCTAAGACTCCATGCAATGATGTTTTCTCTCAACAATGTAGTTCATTACCTAAGACTCCATGCAGTAATGTGCGAAGGTCGGTACATTATCTAAGACTCCATGCAGTGATGTATTTTTCCCCTCTCCTTACCCATTACCTAAGAACCTAGGTCGTAATGCGCGAAACTTAGTTCATTGCCTAAGACTCCATGTAGCAGTGTAACATGACCCATTGTCTAAGACTCCATGTAGCAGTGTAACATGACCCATTGTCTAAGACTCCATGCAAAAATGTGTTTTCCTCTCTTCACCCATTACCTAAGACTCCATGCAATAATGTGCGACACTCCCATTAAATATCATTGCCTAAGACTCCACGTTGCGGTGTTCGAAATCCAAAACTACCTCGTCGCCTCAGACTCCACACAGAGATTCACGAACATAACTCATTGCCTCAGTCTCCAAGCAGCCATGTGTTATCAGGTGTTTTTTTATTCATTCCCCAAACGGATGAATAAGCAAGGTCAAAGCCAAAAGAATACATTATTGTTCTTTCAAACTCTAAACCATCTGCCTCAACGTCAAATCCTGGTAAGCGATACATCATCATTTTTACCTATCTTCTCAAGACTCTTAAGGGTGCGCTGCATCAACGTAACCTTAAGTTTTTCGAACAAAATTTGGGTATTCCTAGTATTCAATAAACACCCAATCAGAATGCACAAGACGTGTGTATTCTCACGCTATTCGATTGGAAGATAATTGAATAGGGACAATTGTCGTACCCCAAATTTTCCCTACCCCGACGATCAAATTTTAAAGATTAAAAACACAAAGAAATGCTTTAATTAAGGATGGTCCAGTAATATCTGATGGCTCATTCTTAAATCTAAGTCAACCAGGGGGTGTATTTTAATTCAATAGAATGGGGCTTTCTAAATCAGATAGACCCATGTATCCGTAAACCCATTCGTGAAGCATGTTAGCCAATGGCCCATGAAATTTGAATGTGGAAAACTATTTCAATAATATTTATTAAGTTTAATTATGATAAAACCTATTTAGGGATTATTGTTGTTAGTCAAAAGGTGGTGCGATTTCAAATTAAGAAGCCCATTAGAAATCATTGGGCCCATTTTGTTTTGGATTAAATAGCAAGGAGAGATGGGGTATATTATCAATTTACAAGCCCATTGAGATTTTCAAAATTAGTCCATTTGTCATTAATTTGCTGATTTATTTTAGAAAGATTACTATTATTAAATACTTGCTTGTTATTGTAAAAAATATAGAGTATGTTTTCGTAAATTAAGCTATGGGTTTGTGAACGAAAATTATGTTGTTGTTACTATTACTTTTAAAAACATTTTCTCATTGCAATTATTTTACTAAGTATATATTATTTTTAAAAACTGTTAAAAGATTTGTTTTAATTAATTAAGTTTGTTTTCAAAGCCCAAGCCAATTAGGCCCGGTTTGTATTAAAAGGAAATATTGGTAACGAAAAATTGTTGATGGACAGTAAGCAAGAATCAATTAGCGCAGGCCCAAATAGAGTAACAATCACTATACCAATCATAACCAAAATAGGTGCATGTTTTTCTGCTACTAACGGATATTGTAGAAATTAAACTAGATCAAATCTTCTAAAAACAAATCAGTCCAGATCTAATACAGTAAAACGAAATCAAATCGTGTATTGCACTTACAAACTAAATCAATTACATTATAATTCAAATCAATTACAGAAATAAAAACCCTAAGATTGTTCATAATCCCTAAATCTAAGATAAGACTAATTGTAACATCAATTTTATAATTCCCTAATACAAGCCCAATAATCGATCCCTATATATATATATATATATATATATATATATATATATATATATATATATATATATATATATATATATATATATATATATATATATATATATATATATATATATATATATATATATATATATATATATATATATATATATATATATATATATATATATATATATATATATATATATATATATATATATATATATATATATATATATATATATATATATATATATATATATATATTATACATAAATACAGTGAGGGAATAGGATATACATAACACATGGGATCAGAAGCTTGAATACAGGAAATATTAACAGAAGAAGAACAAATTAGCAGGGAAGAAATTCAGGAAGAAGCGGAAGTACCATCTTGTTGTTGAAGATCAAAGCAAGAGGAGTTTAGGGTTTCAACATCTGAAACCCTAATCGCACGACCTAATCTCCGCCATCTTTGCCTCATTACACCGCTGTCATTCAATATTACGTCGCTACCTTCATTAGAAACCTGCAAATCAAAGAAGATGGAGATTAACCTCAACTAAAAGGCGTGAAATCAGAGAACGACAATCTTAAAGGGGGTAAATGACTCAACTTCTTTTCTCTTGTTTTCATTTTGTTAAGTGATTAAAGAGGTGTTGGATGGGTTATGATGGAGGAAGAAGAGGGATATGTTGCATCGCCGTGAGAATAGATTAGGGTTGGAGATTTTGGGACGAGAAAGGGTAAGGGAAGGCGAAAGAGGGAGGCGGAGATTTTCTGTAAATGAAAAATAGAAATGAATGGAAATAATGTAAAGGCAAGACTAATATACTGAAATCATGCATGCGCCCCAAGGATAGTTATCATGTACCCTTAAATACCATCTGCGTGACCTTCATCAGACGACTGTAGGCCAAGTCCTACTGTAATGCCCATACTCCCTCACCACACACGAACACTCCGACCCTCCAAAAATGTGTAGTGGGCCTAGCCCAATTTCTTTGTAAACCCCCTTTCAGTAATTTTACTAAACTATCAAATGATTTACACCCCCAGGCTTGCTGGGCCTGAATTCAATATCTGAATTCAGGCCCTAACTTTTAACACCCCCTGTTTTACTACTAGGTTAAAAAAACGTACCCCCCTTGATTTTAATTAATTATTTTCTACTTTTTACATTTCTTATTTATACATTTCTTATTTATAAAAAGCTCGCTAAGTTCGAACCCTAAATGGGAGACTTAGGCAAAAAGCAGCGTCCCGGTGGATCGAAAACCCTAAAGGGAGATCCAGGAAAAAATTAGAGGCATATAACAAAAGTTATATCGGTGGATTAAAAACCCGAAAGGGCAATCCAGACAAAAGTTAGGGATTTTATACAAAAGAAATAAAGAACAAAAAGACTGCGATCTAAGAACTGCGACTACAAACCACGAAAGGGGATATGGATCTAAATCATACCACTCAGAAGCAAAGGAGACATGATCCATTAAAAAGACATTGGGGAAACAACAGTAGTAATTATCATTTTCATTACCATTTATAATTTTGAAATTTTTTGTAATTACCTCTTTCAAGGAATTTCATCATGTACATTCGCCTATTCGGAGGCATATCAATAAAACATTTGCTTTCTTTTCATCTTTCAAATAGCATTTTCCTTTTTCAGACTTGTTTACAAAATACTACGCTTATTTCTTATGAATATTATCTTGAAATCATTTAGGGGTAATTGACAAATAAAAGCATTTGATAAAACATCGAAAAGCATTTTGGTTAGAAAAACATCAAAAGAAAATCCATGTATACGTCCATACACATGTCTACACCCATGTATGCATTTACAACACAAAAGTATACACATATGCTAATACATACGTCTACACCTACACCTGCACTTACAACACGAAAGTCTACACATATGCCAATACATACGTCTACACCTACGCTTGCGCTTACAATACAAAAATCAAAATCCTTGCTAATACTTTTCAACACGTTCAAATAAATTCAAAGATACCACACCAATGCAACATACAACACCAGGGAATTGGTAATTCAAAACCAATGGTTTAAAGGAGAAAATGTCGGGAGCATATTCATAACATTTTAAATTATACACATACTTTGCACACATTTTGCATATACAAACATTCAATACACATACACTCAGGGTTCCATATCAATATCAGACATTCAACACACATACACTCAGGGTTCCATATCAATATCATACATTCAACAAACATACACTCTGGGTTCCACATCAATATCAGATAACATACACATACGTCATACAACAAACAAACAATCTCACCCTCGATTTAGCTATCTAAGGGTCAGTCAACAAATCACACTTCTTCTACAAATCCAACCCATCACCTAAGACTGCATGCAGTGATGTGTTTAGCCTATCACCTAAGACTCCACGCAGTGATGTGTTCCCTACAATGAAGCATTACCTAAGTCTCCATGCAGTAATGTGCAAAACCCAGTACATTGCCTAAGACTCCACGCTGCAATGTTCGAAAGCCAAATAAGATCCGCCACCTAAGACTCTATGCCGTAACGTGTTTAGTCCATCACCTAAGACTCCACGCAATGATGTTTTCTCTCAACAATGTAGTTCATTACCTAAGACTCCATGCAGTAATGTGCGAAGCTCGGTACATTATCTAAGACTCCATGCAGCGATGTATTTTTCCCCTCTCCTTACCCATTACCTAAGAACCCATGCCGTAATGCGCGAAACTTAGTTCATTGCCTAAGACTCCATGTAGCAGTGTAACATGACCCATTGTCTAAGACTCCATGTAGCAGCGTAACATGACCCATTGTCTAAGACTCCATGCAACAATGTGTTTTCCTCTCTTCACCCATTACCTAAGACGCCACGCAGTAATATGCGACACTCCCGTCAAAGATCATTTCCTAAGACTCCACGCCGCAGTGTTCGAAATCCAAAACTACCTCTTCACCTCAGACTCCTCACAGAGATTCACGAACATAACTCATTGCCTCTATCTCCAAGCAGCCATGTGTTATCAGGTGTTGTTTTATTCATTCCCCAAACGGATGAATAAGCAAGGTCAAAGCCAAAAGAATACATTATTGTTCTTTCAAACTCTAAACCATCTTCCTCAACGTCAAATCCTGGTAAGCGATACATCATCAGTTTTGCCTATCTTCTCAAGACTCTTAAGGGTGCGCTGCATCAACGTAACCTTAAGTTTGTCAAACAAATTTTGGGTATTCCAAGTATTCAATAAACACCCAATCAGAATGCACAAGACGTGTGTATTCTCACGCTATTCGATTGGAAGATAATTGAATAGGGACAATTGTCGTACCCCAAATTTGCCCTACCCCGACGATCAAATTTTAAAGATTAAAAATACAAAGAAATTCTTTAATTAAGGATGGTCCAGTAATATCTGATGGCTCATTCTTAAATCCAAGTCAACCAGGGGGCGTATTTTAATTCAAGAGAATGGGGCTTTCTAAATCAGATAGACCCATGTATCTGTAAACCCATTCGCGAAGCATGTTAGCCAATGGCCAATGCAATTTGAATGTGGAAAACTATTTCAATAATATTTATTAAGTTTAATTATGATAAAACCTATTTAGGGATTATTGTTGTTAGTCAAAAGGTGGTGCGATTTCAAATTAAGAAGCCCATTAGAAATCATTCGGCCCATTTTGTTTTGGATTAAATAGCAAGGAGAGATGGGGTATATTATTAATTTACAGGCCTATTGAGATTTTCAAAATTAGTCCATTTGTCATTTTTTTGCTGATTTATTTTAGAAAGATTACTATTATTAAATACTTGCTCGTTATTGTAAAAAATATAGAGTATCTTTTCGTAAATTAAGTTATGGGTTTGTGAACGAAAATTATGTTATTGTTACTATTACTTTTAAAAACATTTTCTCATTGCAATTATTTTACTAAGTATTTTTTTTTTTAAAACTGTTAAAAGATTTGTTTTAATTAATTAAGTTTATTTTCAAAGCCCAAGCCAATTAGGCCCGGTTTGTATTAAAAGGAAATATTGGTAACGAAAAATTGCTGATGGACAGTAAGCAAGAATCAATTAGCGCAGGCCCAAATAGAGTAACAATCACTATACCAATCATAACCAAAATAGGCGCATGTTTTTCTGCTACTAACGGATACTGTAGAAATTAAACTAGATCAAATCTTCTAAAAACAAATCAGTCCAGATCTAATACAGTAAAACGAAATCAAATCGTGTATTGCACTTACAAACTAAATCAATTACATTATAATTCGAATCAATTACAGAAATCAAAACCCTAAGATTGTTCATAATCCCTAAATCTAAGATAAGACTAATTGTAACAGCAATTTTATAATTCCCTAATACAAGCCCAATAATCGAACCCTATATATATATATATATATATATATATATATATATATATATATATATATATATATATATATATATATATATATATATATATATATATATATATATATATATATATATATATATATATATATATATATATATATATATATATATATATATATATATATATATATATATATATATATATATATTGTACAAAAATACAGTGAGGGAAGAGGATATACAGAACACATGGGATCAGAAGCTTGAATACAGGAACGAAGATATATTAACAAAAGAATAACAAATTAGCAGGGAAGAAATTCAGGAAGAAGCGGAAGTACCATCTTGTTGTTGAAGACCGAAGCAAGAGGAGTTTAGGGTTTTAACATCTGAAACCCTAATCGCGCGACCTAATCTCCTCCATCTTTGCCTCATTACACCGCTGTCATTCAATATTTCGTCGCTACCTTCATTAGAAACCTGCAAATCAAAGAAGATGGAGATTAACCTCAACTAAAAGGCGTGAAATCAGAGAACGACAATCTTAAAGGGGTTAAATGACTCAACTTCCTTTCTCTTATTTTCATTCTGTTTAAGTGATTAAAGAGGTGTTGGGTGGGTTATGATGGAGGAAGAAGAGGGATACGTTGCATCGCCGTGAGAATAGATTAGGGTTGGAGATTTTGGGACGAGAAAGGGTAAGGCGGAGATTTACTGTAAATGAAAAATAGAAATGAATGGAAATAATGTAAAGGCAAGACTAATATACTGAAATCATGCATGCGCCCCAAGGATAGTTATCATGTACCCTTAAATACCATCCGCGTGACCTTCATCAGACGACCGTAGGCCAAGTCCTACTGTAATGCCCATACTCCCTCACCACACACGAACACTCTGACCCTCCAAAACTGTGTAGTGGGCCTAGCTCAATTTCTTTGTAAACCCCCTTTCAGTATTTTTAATAAACTATCAAACGATTTACACCCCCAGGCTTGCTGGGCCTGAATTCAATATCTGAATTCAGGCCCTAACTTTTAACACCCCCTGTTTTACTACTGGATTAAAAAAACGTACCCCCTTGATTTTAATTAATTATTTTCTATTTTTTACATTTCTTATTTATATATTTCTTCTTATTATTATTTTTTTTATTATCATTATTATCTATTTTTTTATAATAATAATTATTATTAAAATTAATATTAATTGTTATTTTTGTATATATTATTTATATTATCATTTAAAATAATTATTTTGTTTAAGAACTCATTTATTATTTTTTTATATTTGCATTAAAATGTTTTTTTATCATGCATTAATTAAGAAATTTTATAATTAATATGATAAAAAATACATAACGAATATCAAATTATTTTTCGCAATAAACTAATCTAAACAAACTATTTTTGCTAAATGGTCTAAATATATTTTGACTAATCGCGCATTTGTCCAAAATTTCGCAATCTCTACACCCGGTCAAAATACGAGGCAATTCAAAATACTTTTGCAACCCCTAAAAAACACAATCCATACGAACTACGAATTGGGACTCTGATTCCTCATAAGAGGATACGTAGGCATACAACTAAAATCGTGACGAGTTACCCTATTAAAAATTAAAACCCTATTTCATCCGAAACATAAACCTAAAACCTAATATCCTTAAGAATAAAGTAGATGAAAGGTGCCTAACACATTCCTTTCGTCTAATGAAGTCTGAATCTTAGAATCTTTATTTTACAATTTAGGGTTTCCTATTAGATGCCCTTCCTTCGGATAAAAACTAGTAGCAGTGACTCTGTATTTAAAACCAGTCGCAACATCCTTCTATCAATCCTTTACAGAGTATTCCACACACAGCTTCCAGGATACCAAAACGAGTCGGAGTGTAGTACTTCGTCCATCCAGGTTCTTCCCACACCAGAGTAACCTGAAGGTTCAGTATCTCTAATCAAACTTTCAACAGTTCTTCCATTCAACCGACTCTCTAATTATATCCTTCAGTGTCACCAGGGTTGAGTAGTGAATTCTACCAACTTTAAGCCCAACTCTAATGTATAATTCCTTACTACGTTCCTTCTCAGATGCTTCATGAATCTCTTCCACTACTACAGAGACCCGAGAGAGTTTCACCTTGTCCAATAAATACTTTGGAAACTTCGTTTGTCTTGAACCTTACCAAGACAGTCAGGTTGTCAACTATTATGAGTCAAAGGCTCTACTTATAACTAACCATCCCAACATTTCCTCTTACTCCTATGGTTTTCACCACTTCAGTTCGAGTCACTACAGATCTTATGCATCCTCGTGGTGGCTCCACCATGATCCTATCCATCGCATATGCAATTAGTGAGGTGATCAAGCTCAGCGACTGAATGCTATGGTAGTGGAAATCAGGCTAGTAACATACACATGAGAGAGAGAGAAGAGAATTGCTAGTGATGTTTCATGGCAGGGACAAGGATCGACCTGCTTTGATACCAACTGTAACACCATGTACATATATATATCTAGAATAATATATAGAGATGCTATAAATGGTACATAGAAACATACAAGTTACTAGAAAAAGATAAGGAATATACAATACAACTCCAAAAATCCGAACGTATACAATAAGCTTGTCTTCAAAATTGCACAGCAGAAAGATAACATCTTCAAAGGTCTTCATGTCGTTTGCTCGCCTGCAGCCTTTTGAACCAACCATTTAGCAATTCCTCTACTAAAAACCTGTGCCTGAAATATAATTAGAGGATTGGGGTGATATTACTAAATCTCAGCGAGTCTCCCGATCTTAGGGGTTCACTCAGTTCTACAGGGTACATGCAAATAAACAGATTCACCGAGAATCTGGGGTGTTCCTCACAACTTGATACAAACACACCACAAAGACATACCTTCATTAGGAGTTCCATCACTAACCAATGAGGCAACACGAAAAACATTCGACTCAAAGTCCAATACAAAGACCACAATGGGAAACAGTATCTGACACAAGGCCACAGTAATAAACAGTATCCAGCACAGGGCCATAGTAGTAAATAGAATCTGGCACAAGGCCACTGTAGTAAACAATATTCGGCACAAGGCCACGGTAGTAAACAGTATCCGGTACAAGGCCACAATAGTAAATAGTATATGGCACAAGGCTATGGTAGTAAACAATATCCGACACAAAGCCATGGTAGTAAACAATATCCGGCTCAAGGCCACGGTAATAAACAGTATCTGGTACAAGGTCACATTAGTAAACAGAATCTGGCACAAGGCCACGATAGTAAATAGTATCCTCACAAGGCCACAGTAGTAAAACATATCCGACACAAGGCCTACGTGGCATCACGACCCCACCGAACCAACATTGTCGAGGTTTTACTGCCTAAGGAGATGCCTGTAACCGTGACACGATGATTATACACCAGATCATTCCCATGGAGGAAGGATAACAGGATGTACAAACACTACGACATACACAATGAGTATACACCAGATCATTTCCATCGTATGTCCATAATCGCTCGGTACTATGATGAGTAAACACCAGATCATTCTCATCAAGTATTGGCACAAAAATCACGTCAAAGCCACAACAGTAAGATATATAGAATATCCAGCACGAAGCCATAACAGAACCAAACATATCCAAAAGTCAAACCAGAATAACAGAAACATCATATAATGTACTTCATCACAACATGATTTGTCATACGAAAGGTCCATGAACATATCAAATAAACATACATATCAAAATCATATGGTAAACCACAGAGTCTCAGACAAGGCACCTTGTTCCCGAACTCGGAACAGATCTGCACCACATGGAAAATCATATTGTTCTGCCAGGCCAAGTTCGCTAAATGAACTAGTAGTGAAACCTCGATTCTCTAAGAGAGATAGTAGCGAGATCCAGCAAATGAATTCAGTAACTTTAGCTAATTTAGAAAGGCACAGTTCGCTACGTGAACCTCAACGAGTGTTTGATTTGCTAAGCGAATTAGTAGCGGGTAATTTATTTAACTCTTTCCTTCAGTCTCAGACCATTGCTATGTGAGCTTAGTAGCGAAGGCTACTTCTCTAAGCGAATATATTTCTCTAAGCAAACACAAAAGAATATACCTTCTTATTAACAAGACAGTTCACTACGCGAACACATAGTTTGCTAAGCAAACTTCACAGAGCAGAGAAAAATTAGAAAAACAGCAGTATGATCTTGGGTCCCATATCTCAAAATATTCACATGCAAATGGAATTTAGTAACATACAAGTTAGAGGAAGCATACAAGTATACATAATTTCGGTTTCATGCCACAATCATGCATAGATTACTCAAAAATCCCTTAACCCATTTTTCTCCAAAACATAGTTTGCCCAAGTCTCTAAACTATGAGACTCACTTCAAGCTTTAAGGTTCTGAATTGAAGAGATGAAAATGATGACAATACTACCTTTGAGGTCTTTTCTTGATCAAGGTTCTACCTTCATCATCATCAATCCCGTATGCATGCATTTCACCAAAATCAGCATCATAGCCCCATCTTCAAAAGCGTTTTTCTCCTTCAATACAGAGTCTATGATCATTAAATCTTATACCAAAATGAAAGAAATTTCGTAAGCTTTCCAAAAATTCTAAAATCATCTTAATCTGAGGTGTTAGTAAGAGATATCACCTTTTTAGTGAGGGCTACTCCAAGAATATGAAAATGGGATAATGAGGATGAACATGACTTCTCTTTTCTTCTCTCTCTCTAGCCTTCCATCTAAAAATCTGATTTGTTTAAACATAACACCAAACAAGGCGTTAAAATACATGTAAGAATGTTTAATATCCCATGTGCCCTCCAACTAAACCATTATTACTAGTTTCCATTAAGTCATATTCTAACTATCTATTAGTTTCTCTGTTTGAAATCTTTAAGATGAACAAACTTTAATGACATCTTGACATTAATGGACGTTAGGTCGTATAACTTATGTTTTCAGGTTTATAAGATTAGGGGTGTTACACCAATTTATTTAATGGATGAAACGTTTGTAAAAAAAGCAAATGTTCATTCTTTATAGAGGTAGTTGGCTATAAGCATACCCACACACTTAAAATTTATTTATTTATTATTTTTGAAAAGAAAATACTTTGAAGAAATATATAGAAGTTGCTTATAAAGTGATGAGAATATTAAAAAAGTCAGAAAAATTATTTTGACTGGATCTAACCGATTAGCACAAAGTGTTAATCGATTAGATTGGCGCATTCTTGAGAAATAAAATATTTATAATATACTTAAATGGTTAGCAACGTGTGTATATATATATATATATATATATATATATATATATATATATATATATATATATATATATATATATATATATATATATATATATATATATATGGTCTAATGGGATAATTCAAAATCATAATGAATCATATTGATCTCAATAGTATAGATTGAAAACTCTAGTTTAGATTGAATTATCCTGTTAAACCATATTGATCTCAGATATTTCGTGGAGATAAACTTAATCACTTCAATCTACAATTAGGAAATAAGCTTGGCCACTTCAATCTCAATAATGAAGAAGATGTAAATGATCATATCTTTCGTCTTGTATTATCATGGTTGTAGGACAACTACTATTTTTTTGTATAAGGGGGTTCGTGAACTTCACCTACTAAAGGCTCTCATGTATATAATGGAAACTCTCAAGACCAATTCTTGAGGACAGGAGTAAATCATTTTAATTTGACCGAACCTCTATACATCGTGGTGTTCTTCTTTTCCCTTAACTTTTTATTTTTCTCACTTTACTTTTAAAATACATTTATATTCTGCGGCTAAGTTAAATAAAAACCTATTTCAAACTCTAACAAATCTTAGGTTTTAGAAGAAAAAAATTCAAACTCTGATTTTAAGCTTGAAAAGATTTTCAAAATTATATTATTGCAAACCATATAATTCACCCTCCTATCTTTTGTGTTTGAAGTCTCAAGTCTAACAGTATGTTATAAATTTTCTTATAGAAAAAGTTTCTATTGGGTGTTGATTTATATATAGGATTAAATATCATGCTAGTAGTACCATTTAAAGTTATAAAGATTGTTTTGTGGAAAATTTTTTTACTCGAATGAAGGGTGTTGATTATTTTTAAATGTTTAATCCTATTGCATGATTGGCTGCCACTACAACAAAAATAAGTTTAGGAAACAACGAAAAAGTGCGGCTGAAGGTATAAAAACCGTAGCATAAGCCTTTAGCCTACGGTTATGTAGGTGTGGAATATTCGGCTAATGCCTAATACTATAAACTTCGGTTTTATTACTTTTGCCCACGAATGACATAACTCGTCGCCTAAATATGAGAATAGGCTACGTTTTTAAAGCAAATTATAGAGGGCGGTTTTTAGTTAGCTACATCTATATAACTGTGGTGTATAGATTAAACCAATGCTTTTTTAACTCCTGAATTTTTTATATAGTGAAACTTTCCCTAATACAAAAAGCTAATCATTATAAACCAAGTATGAAAAACATAAATACATCTCAAAGAACAAAAACATGATAATATCTTTAAAGGTAAGAATCTAACAATCCATAGACATACAATATAGAAGAAAATATCATAAAATGCTACTCCAACTTAGCAGACCAACCTTCGAGGCTTGGTGTTCCAAATAAAATGTTTGAATTGAAAGTTTTGTGCTTCAACTAACTTTATCAATCTCACTCCAGAGTTTCCGAAATTTCTTCCCTTAACATATTCAATGTCACTCAATAAATAAAATAAGCACAGATCAAAACTTTTCAATTAACCGTAATACCTTATTCACATGAAGTTGTAAAAAGGTGTTTTTGGAACAATTATACCTTACTAATGCATGTTTGTGTTGTATTTAATAATGTGGTTAATCATCATGGGTGCATTCTAAAATGACAAGAAAATATGTAAGTGCGGTTGTTTTTTAAACTCAGAAATATGCGACACCTGTGAAGTGTTACGGTAGACGGTTTGTATTTTGAATTCAAAAAAAGGCAACGCTTTATGAAATGTTGCAGTAGACAATTAGTAATTTGAATTTGAAAATAGACTTAATGCAGCCAGAATAGGCAACGCTTCGGAAATGTTATTGTAGGCAAAACAGTGCAACATTTGGTAAAAGTGCTGCTGAAAATGTGTATTTAATCAAGGGTCGTAACCTTATGAAACAACACTACTTTTGCCTATAAGTTGAGCATTATGATTTTGAAAAACACATTAGAAAAGCCTATCCTCTTCACATAAAATTCCAGATTTCATTTTCCCTATATTTAAGTTTTCATCAGTTTTGTGAAAACTCTAATATAGGTTGAATTATCCTTGGTATTAATGTGTACAAACTCTAAAACAATTTTAGAATGTTTGAAAAACTATAAAAAAAAAAGTGATTTGTTCACGATTCTAGCTTTGATCCATTCAATTTACAATCAATTTTTCTAACAATCTTATAGTAGTTTAAATAATGACAATCAAGACTTCTATTTCAAGCATCAAAAGAAGAAATATTATTTCGTAGGCACATCAAAATATGAATATAAACCAACATCGATTTTTTTTTGGAATAACCATGTATTAAAAAAAATCGCAAATAACCATGTTTCGGAGAAAATTACGCAAATAACAATGTTTCAGAAAACTCCCCAAGGGAGGAGTCATCCCACTTGGCGCCTACACCTTATTTTAAAGGGGAGGCGCCATCTCACTTGGCGCCTAGGTGTTAAAGGCTTTCCCTAAGCCAAGTGAGATGGCGCCTTAGTGCAATTGGGAGGCAAATTTTCGTGTTTTTTATTTTAAATGCGGTGCGTTACGTATTCGATATATGTTCAACAAAATTTACTTTTTATTTACAAAATATGATTACACACATAACGATTACATAAAAAAATACAGATTATTCAGTGGTCCCCCGGAACTCGGTAATGACCCCCGGTTCCGCATCTCCGTCCTCGCCTTTCCCGTGCTGGGTTTTATCGCATTTCCTGTTGTGGCAGGATCGATGGCCCAGCGAAGTCAATGCGTTTCGGATCCATGAAATTAGTCAGATCTCCATATGTAGAAGATCCCCTTTGGTATAGTCGGTTACACATACCCTTAAAGTTTGTTCGTGTTGGTGGTGGGTGGGGTTCCATGGTTGGTCTGTAGCACTGGTTGTATAAGTACGGGGGATAGAAAAGAAATGGATCTTGGGGTGTTTGGTATTAAGGATGTTGGGTGCTTTGGTGATGTTGTGGTTGATGGTAAGTTGGGTCGGTTGGTTCATAATCTTCGGACAATCCCAGATTAAGGCTAAGGTTGGATGTTGATGGGCCCATATTGGGATATGCAGAAGACTGAAATTGTGTTTGGGGTATGCGGGTGTATTGGTATTGTGATTGAAATTGTGGTTGGGTGTGAGGCATATGGGGGTATTGGTACTGAGGTGGTGATTGTGGGGCATGTGGGTGTAATTGTATTATGGTGGTGACTGTGCTTGGGTGTTTGTGGTTCTGTTTCATCGGGGGGTCGGTGGGAGGTTGATGTATGTTCAGTTTATTGTTGGGGAAATGAGGGTTGTGCCCATTGTGTTCGCGGGTTAACCAAATACCTTGGATGAGACACGTGTATTTCAGGGGTACTAACCGATCTGTACCAAGATAAATACTAATTTGTGCGTCGCATATTACCATGGTTGGGGAAAACTAGGAATTGCAAGACATGTCGGTGACGCCTCTGCCACATCTTACACCATTCTGGAGCAAAGTCTTTCTAGTTGGTAAGACCTCATTGGGCGTCGACCCTTTTGATATGCCACGGGGACAAACAATTCGGATCGCTGGGTATCTCTTGATGCATTCCAAACTGCATCTTGACACGGTCGCTGTGGTGTATCTCCATAACATTGAACCGTATGATTGTAGTCTTTGCGCTCCAAATTGTTGCATCCTCGGGGTTTGGTTCATGGTCCAAACCCAAATATGGTCTCCAGACAAACTGCGGATAAAATTAAATCAGGTTAATGAAAACGTAATAAATAAATAATTTAAAAGTAGAAAAGTTGAAAGGTACGATGTACATCATCCGGGCCATGGTGATCCAATAGATTGCGGTATAGAGCGACAATGAATCTTGGATTCTTGCCGTAATCTATACCCCTCACGCAATACCTAAAGGAATGGAAAAATATTTTATTTTTATCATATATTTGGTGGCGAGATGAATAGTAATAAATGATATAAGTTGATGACTTACTTTGTTGCGTATGGGAAAATGAATCTGTTGTTGTTGACGGGGTTTAGGGACTCCATCCTTCACCAACCCCAGGCTTGAAGTAAAAAAGCGTAGCCATAAAATGTAAATTTTTTCTTGATTGCATTTTTACACAAGGAATTATATAGATGGGCTAAAACAGCAGAACCCCAACTATACTTTCTAGTTTTTTCGAAGTCTCGAAGTAAATTTAAATACATAAAATTTACACTATTTCCCGTACTTTCAGGAAATAAAAAGGTTCCAAATAGTATCATTATATAATTTCTAGCTTTTATTACCTTAGCTAGCTCGGAGGAATTTTTGTTCAATTCCAGAGTCGCATAATGATTTTTTAGCTCAGTAAGTAGTATACCCTGACCTCTCGCACTACCACCTTCAACCATATCTCTGCCCAAAAATTCTTCACACAGAGAATTGGGTTATTGAACCGACCCGTTAACCGCCTCATCATCGACAGGGAGACCCAATAACATGTACACGTCCTCTAGTGTGACGGTACATTCACCTATTGATAGATGAAATGTATGGGTCTCTGGTCTCCACCTTTCCAACATTGCAAGTATGAACTTTGAATCAATTGTGCAGTTGGAGATCTTTATAACGTTTCCAAAACCTGCGTAATCGAGATAGGGTATGATCAACGGTCGGGAGCAAGGTAGTTGTGTGACCGGATTCTGAATCTTTTAGTACCCTAGGTTAATAATGTAAAAAGTGTAAGAGTAAGTAAGATGAATAAAGCATTACTAGAAGTATGAAAAATGTATAAGTATAAAAGAAACTTACAAATGATGCAATGTTGTCCCTTATGTCTATGTGAGAATCGCCCATTGTGAGAAGAGCCATTGTTGAAAATGTCTGAGATTATGAAAGAGTTTGAAATTGTAATAGATTATGAAAGAGTTTGTAACAGAGAGTGAGACGATTGTGGATGCGAGAGAAGTATGTGAGGCTCTGTATTTATAGGCAAAATTTTATCATAGAGTAAGTGAGGTTTTAAGTGGGTGCATGCATGCATGATAAGTGTCACTCTTGTAGAGTAGGCGCAGGCTACGTGGCAGCGTTGGGGAAGGCATCTCTGCATGCATGTAACACAATTGGACGTGATGGGAGGCGCCATTGGACTTGGCAAAAGAGTACAAAAATGAAAGGTGTCGCCATCCCTGTTGGCGAATAAGAGGTGGCATGGGTTGCAGTGTAGGCGCAGGCTAGGTGTTAGCCTTGGAGAAGGCATCTTTGCATGCATGTAACACCATTGGACGTGATGGGAGGCGCCTTAGAGGTTGCAGTGTAGGTGCAGTGTAGGTGCAGGCTACGTGACAGTCTTGGAGAAGGCATCTCTGCATGCATGTAACACGATTGGACGTGATGGAAGGCGCCATTGGAGTTGGAGAAAGAGTACAAAAATGAAAGGTGTCGCCATCCCTGTTGGCGAATAAGAGGTGGCATGGGTTGCATTAAGGCGCAAGCTAGGTGACAGCCTTGGAGAAGGCATATCTGCATGCATGTAACACCATTGGACGTGATGGGAGGCGCCTTAGAGGTTGCAGTGTAAGTGCAATGTAGGTGCAGGCTAGGTGACAACCTTGGAGAAGGCATCTATGCATGCATGTAACACAACTGGACGTGATGGGAGGAACCATTGGACTTGGAGAAAGAGTACAAAAATGAAAGGTGTCGCCATCCCTGTTGGAGAATAAGAGGTGGCATGGGTTACAATGTAGGCGCAGTCTAGGTGAGAGCCTTGGAGAAGGCGTCTCTGAATGCATGTAACACTATTGGACGTGATGGGAGGCGCCTTAGAGGTTGCAGTATAGGTGCAGTGTAGGTGACAACCTTGGAGAGTGTTTAATATTGGTTTATTCAAATTCAGTACAACCTATTTAATCTTACATTTATCAAAACACTCAAACACTTAATCTCTCAAACACTAGAACATTCAAAAATTCCAGCAATTAACTCATAAACTTCAAAACTTCAAACCTTCAAACAGTCATACACAATGGCCTATGCACCCCAATATGTGATCAGTGCACATTTAAATGGTGAGACATACATTTGTCCCACCTCTGGGTTTTTGTTTAGAGACACTGAGAACATCTGATTTTGTTTAAACAAGAAAGCCAATTTCTTATACTTCAAAAAACAATTGGAGGCCAAACTTGGACGAGTTCCCGTGACACAAATATTTTATCAGAATCCGGTTTTTTTTGGTAACTGTTGTACCCCAAAATTTGCCCTCTCATTTATCAAGAGTTTCCTCACAAGATCTCTTAGACTCAAGACAAGATTAGGGTTTGCTCAGCTCAAGACATCACCTTGCACTGATGACCTGAAATCAGGGTTTGATTTTTCATAAGGATTTTTGGACCTTAAATGCTTCATGTGACTTTCATACACCATCTTGGACCCCTAAGATTTCTCATGACAAGTTTCAAGCCTTGAATCACATTTTTGCCCTGTCAATTGGACAATTGACCTAAAAATCAGCTGTATTGGGGAAAAAGTCAACCATGGCCAATTTACAGTCAAAATTCATAATTTTTTATCCACAACAACATTTTAGACTCCTATTTACCATTTGATCAAGTTTGGATCAAAACTCCTCAAGAAATTTGATCAAATCATCAAAAGGGCAAAATGGTCAAAATTAGGGTTTTGATTGAGAAAGGGAAATTTCTGATTTTTAACCTAGCCAATGACCAATTGGGTTCAATAATTATTTCAAGGACTCAATGGCATCATCTTGACCTAATCACATGGTTCAAAAGATCTCAAATGCATAGGATTGACAGATGAATTTTGCAGTCAACTGATCAAAAGTCAATTGTGCACTGAAAAGTCAAACTTTGACTTTTTAGTCAAAATCAAGTGCCAAGGGTCATAATTAATCAAGATATGTCAAAATGTGAAACTTGTTGACGAGGAAACCTAAAATTGCAAATTAGGGTTTTAATTTGAAATTTTTTATAACTTAGAATTTTTCTAAGTATAGAAAATTTTTTATTTTTCCCAACTTTCCACAACTTTTTCACCATGATGCAATTGGATTCAAAGGAAACTTCCAACATGAAAGTTGTAGTCCTCCATGAAATATACAACTTTGATTCACAAAGTTTTCCCAAAACATGCTTGTATATCAAGATATGAATTTGTGAATAGGGGTCCATAAACTTTTTAACTTAGTGAAAATTTGCCCTAATTTAGGCAGGTTTTTGACCTAACTTCATGGACATTTTTCACCTAGTTCCAAGAGGTATCTCAAAATGCATTTCAAATATGGATTGTAGATCACATTACAAGATTTCCAAAATTTCCAAGAACTCTCAAAGATCATTTGTGGTTAGGGAGAATCGAAGAAGAGAAAATGGAATTTTGTCACTTTTGTTCAAGCCATTTTTACAACGCTTCAAGTTGCAAATCAGATCCTAGCATGCTTGTACCTTGCATTAAAGGTCCTAAATCGCTTCGAAACTCCATAATTAAATGATAACTCAATGGATAATGGCTTTGTTTTGGCTTTTGAAGCATTGCACAAAGAATAAATCCATAAATGGCATAAAGGGCACATTGCCATTTTCATAAAGCATGCTTTTGCAAACTTTATCAGCCGTGAGCCTTGGACTTGTTCCTTTTGTGAAAGCATTGTCCATAAATATCATTCATGGTTTACCAACTCTTGCAACTCACAAGATAGCCAAGTACAGGCCTTTAGCATAGTCACTTCAACCTTTCTTCAAAAACAAGAAAAGTGGCCAAAAGTAAAAAACTTGTACAATCTGATAAAGGGAGAGTTTGGCATCATTCAAAACAACTTCATAAACTTGTTGTAAGCTAGAACACGAAGGATTATTGTTGTACCCCAAAATTTTCCCTCCCATTTCATCAATATTTTCTCACCACAAGACCCTTGGAGCTCAAGATCCAGTTAGGGTTTGCTCTGCTCAAGACTCCTCCTTGCACTGTTGACCCAAATTAGGGTTTGAGTTTGCACAAAGATGTTTTGACCTAAAAGGCCCAAAGTGACTTTCATGCTTCATGTTGGACTCACAAGTTTGTCCATACCAAGTTTCAAGCCTTGATTCCAATCTTTGCCCAGTCAATTGGACAGTTGACCTAGAAATCAGCTGTATTGGGGAAAAAGTCAACTGTGGTCAATTGACAGTCAAAACTCATGATTTTTGACCCACATCAACATTATGAACTCATATGAACCATTTGGTCAAGTTTGGATCACAATTCCACAAGAAATTTGATCAGATCACCAAAAGGGCAAAATGGTCATTTTAAGGGTTTTGACTGCACAAAGGCAATTTTTGACTGTTTCACCTAAGGACCCAATGGCATTGTCTTGATATGTTCAACAAATTCAAAAGATCCCAAATGCACAAGATTGATAGATGAATTTTCCAGCCAACTGAGCCAAATTTGAATTTTTTATCAAGACATGTCAAATTATGAAACTTGTTCATCAAGAAATCAAGAATCACAAATTAAGGTTTAAAATGAAGAATTTTCATAACTTAGAATTTTTCTAAGTTATGAAAATTCCTAATTTTTTTCTAACTTTGTCCCATCTTTTCATCAAGATACATTTGGATTCAAGCAAAAATCAAAACATGAAAGTTGTAGTCCATTGCAAAATCTACAACTTTGATTCACAAAGTTTCCTCAAAAGAAGCTTGTATCTCAAGTTATGATTTTTGAAACAAGGGTGCAAAATATTCTTAACTTAGAAATATTTTGACCTATTCTAGGCAAGATTTTTGCCCAACTTCATGGCCACTTTTCACATGCTTCCACTTGGAATCTCAACTTGCATTACAAATATGGATTGTAGTACACATTCCAAGCTTTCCAAAATGTCCAAGAACTTCTCAAACACCCTTGTGGTTAGAGAGAATCGAATTTGTCAATATGGGCAAAAGTCACTTTGTTCATAAGCCATGTACATGTTCATAACTTGTGCATTTTTGAAATCAGCATGTGCAAGCTAGTTACAGGTCTCTAATCTCATTTACACTCAATAATTAAATGCTAAACCATTGTTCCAAGATATTATTCTATGCATTTGGTCATTACATGAAGGATTAGTCCATAATTAGAAAAAGCAAGTTATCCATTCTTGTAAAGTTACACTTTATGTCAAGTTTACAATCCAAGAAGTACATGCCATATCTTTGGACACAAGATTCATGGACATATCCCACTGATCAAGACTCAAGCGTGCAGCATAGTTTAGGGCTTGGGACAGGCTTGTATAGGAACTCACATTTCCTTGCTTCACATAGAAGAAACTTTGCATATTGAACAACAACACACATTTCTGTCAACACAAGCCTAAGCAAACATTGTGAACATTTTCCAAACATCAAGCTTGACCTAAAACACGAGCCAACCACTTCCAATAGCTCCTCAAACACTGAAACACTATCCTCTTGCAAAAACAGGGCACCTGCTGCAGATTGAGGTCCACAACTCAATCCATTCGTGCGCCTTGACCAAAACCAGTTCAAACACACTCCCTACCACCCATACAAACTATCCCAAGCATTGGATACGAACTGTAACACCTCTAACCAAGTGTGCCATTTTCACTTTTCTCTCTTGCAGATTGACTTCTGTAGCTTGATATAGCAAGATTCAAAACACACCAAGCATTGGAGAAGCATCCCTGAACTTCAAGCAAGCTATACAAGTCTTCACATTGCATTGAAAGTACCTCCATTGTCATACACGAATCAAGTTGAACAGGTAAGTTTTTGAACTTCTATCTCTCTATCCAGGCATAGTTAGGCTTAAGTTTGTGAAGAAAACATGTTCTAATCATAGCCCTGAAGCCATCCATATAGTTACTTTTCATTTATATTGTGTGTGCTAAGAGTATTTGGAACCTGAACATTAGGAAAAAGTTAGGTCAGGAATTGGGGGAGAAGAAATTCTCTCTCATTTGAGAGTTAGATCAAGTTCTTTGGTATGTATGGATTCGTGATTTGATGCTTGATATTTTTTGTGTTATAAGTTTTGCTTGAAAGTCCAAGAATCAGGATGTTTGAATCAGCATGAGAAACACGCGTTTTTTGAAACAAACTGGCTGGAGGTTGAAGAAGATAGACTTGGGCTGGGCCTGAGTTTTGTTTTCCTTTTTGCACCACTTTATTTCACATGCACCCCCTTAGCCCATTGTGTTTATTTTTATCATTTTTTGACTTTTTCTTTTTGTTTCTGACTTATTATTTTTTTGCCAAAATATAAAAAATATTAAAAACATTTTTTCAACCATTTTTGCATTTTATTTGGATTTTTGTTTGTTTTATTTGAATTTGTACATAAATAAACAAAATACCTTTTTTATTCAAAATATAAAAATAATACAAATACATTTTTATTTTCTGATTTTATTTTGTTTTATCTTTTGAAAACATTTTATAAAAAATATACTTTTTTTGTTATAAATAATAAATATTTTATTTTTGTACATATTTAATATATTTAGTAAATAATATAAATACTCATATATTTATTAGAATATTTAGGAGAAAAATACAAAAATAATACATTTTTATTTTTATTAATATTTAACCTCAAAAATCACTTTTTTACAATATACTTTCTTTTATTTATTTATTTTTGTACATAATTAATAATGTTGTATATAATAAATAATTAATACCTTTTATTTAGCAAAATTAGGGTTTGCCCTAAAATGTAAAAATATCCAAAATTATTCCTTTTTATTTTTGTTTATTTGTCACATAAAAAACACATTTTACATACATATGACAATCATTTTTGCATCTTGCATATTTATTTTATTTTATTTAATTATTGTGCAGTTAAATAATTTGAATATTCAATTTGGATGTAATAGTTTAGATTTAACTTTTCTTGCTAAATATCCCCATTTGAACATTTGTACCCCCCATCCCATAATTATGTTGTAATAGTTTAGGACTTTAAATTTCGCATTTAAAAGCTTTCTAAATATGCCATGATAGACTTAGGGTTTGTATGCAAAAATCAACCAAACGGATAGCTTGACCTAATTCCAAGATAAAAGCATGAAAATGAACAAACACCAATCACACTTGCACCCCTAGGGTTACTCCACTTGTTGCCTTTAATAATGGGCCATGTTGCATGTTGAGTGTCTTTGGCAAAACAAAACAAATTCAAATGATCATAGTCCCTCGATGACGCTTTCAAAAGTTGCCTAAAAATGATCAAGTCCCTTAAAGGAAAAGTTGCCAAAGACACTTGGCGCCATTGCAATCATGGTCTAAACGATGACCCGCGCCCGTCCCGTTAACATCCTAACACAAGATTGTCCACCAAATACAATGGTGGAACAAAATTGTTAAAAGGGTTAAAACATAGAAAAAAACCTTTGAGTAAATTTAGGAGTAGACAACTCTTGGTTACTTGCCAACTTGCAAAACAAAAACACTTGCCTATTTTTCAAAATCATACATCACAACACACTTTCAAAACAACTTTCAAAAACATTGAAAACTTTTCAAAAAGACATACACCTTTGTATACATCCCAACATGGATCATTACAAAGGTTGCCACCACATTGGCCTCTTTTTTCAAAACATTTTCAAACCCACACACACAAGCACCATTTCAAACAATTGAAAATCAAGGCAAGTTGATCTAAGCAAGTAACTAAGAGCCCATGGATAACCATGGATAGAAAGGGTGCTAATACCTTCCCTTTCTATAATCTACTCCCCGAACCCAAGAAAACATCTCAAAGGTTTTTGCTGTGCTTTTTAACCTTTCCTTAGGATAAAATAAAAAGTCGGTGGCGACTCTTGCTCAACCGAAACATTTGCGAAAACAAACGCAAAACCTCAAGTCAGTTCTCCCACCGTATCACAGAACTGGCGACTCTGCTGGGGAGAATTTTAAAGTGGATTAACCTTAGGGCTTAGATCACCCTCTTGCATGACTAATTGTTTGCTTTGATTACTTTACATCTTGGCTCTCTTGTTTGGACTTGAAATCCTAAACCCAGATTTGGGGAAACATTCATAGATAGCAATACGTTGTGGAAACTGTGTGGGGTATACCGACACGGTTGAAGCAATAGATATATTAGTGCGACATATTTATGAGTACCGGTAACCCTTGAGTTCAATCAAAGAGAGTACGGGGTAGTGAGATGACCGACTTTGGTGCAGTCCGAAGTTTGTAGATACTCGATACTACACTCATTGAGGGTTGTTTTCTTGGAATATTTTGGTCGCTAGTTAAGTGGCTAAACCAAAACAATGAACATGGAAAACAATCCAATGATATTGAGCTCCTTAGAACCCGGTTACTATTTATAGGACAGGTTTTTAAGCCAACTACACTCAAGAGGGTACTTACCTATGAAACCCCATGCAAGCCTGAAACTAGGGTTTGGTGTGAATTGCTTGTACATATGTTTTGTGCATACATCATAAACATCATAAAGCATCATATGCATCCACTAACCATTTCAAGGGTTTAGATCTTCATCTTTGTTCTTGTTTTGTAGGTCATGGAAATTCTTCGCAGGAAAACTATCCAAGTCAACCTTGTGAGAATCCCTCCTTAACTCAAGGAGCTCACATCAAGAATTCCGGAAAGCTCTCCCTTCAGTGAAAGACATGGTAGACTGCTCATCCTAGTCAGCACCAGCATTGAAGAGGACATGGTAAAGGTGTTGTTCCAGTTCTTTGACCCCCTTCACCACTGTTTCACTTTCCCCGACTATCAATTGGTGCCCACTTTGGAGGAATTTTCTCAACTCTTGAGAATTCCTATTCTTAATCAACTACCCTACAACGGTACGGAAAAAGAACCAATGCCTGAAGATGTTGCTCAAGCACTACACTTGCAACCATCTGACATCAAGGGGCATTGGGAAACTAGAAGCGGTGTCAAAGGCTTCTTGGCAAAATTCTTGTTTGAGAAGGCACAAGAGTGTTGGAATTCATTGGACCTACAAGCCTTTGAAGAAATTGTGGCACTCCTCATTTATGGGTTGGTCTTGTTCCTAAATCCTGACCAGCTTGTAGATGTCAACGCCGTCAAAATCTTCTTATCCAGGAATCCAATACCAACATTGCTTGGGGACATTCTTCACTCATTTTACACACGAACAATGAGAAAGAGGGGTGTTCTCATGTGCTGTACTCCTCTCCTTGCAAGGTGGTTTATTTCGCACCTTCCACAATCTGTATTGAAGAATGACCAAGGCGTAAGGTGGTCACAATGGTTGATGATCCTCACACACTCTGATGTACATTGGTGTTCTCGGTCCAGAGAGAATGTCATCATCGTCGATCGTTGTGGAGAGTTCCCTAATGTTCCATTGCTTGGCATTAGAGGAGGCATTACCTACAACCCTTGTCTAGCTTTGAGACAATTTGGATATGCACGGAGGGATGGCCCTCACGACATGTTGATTCCTGACCTAGTTTTTGACTTCGACAATGATGCGCAAGGACTTCGCCAAAGATTCATCACAGCTTGGAGGATGCCTAACAAGGTAGACAGCAAGACACTGGGGCACAAGAACTCCATCCCTCTTGAGCCTTATCTCAAGTGGGTACGAACCCGAGCCCAGAGTCTAATGATGCCTTACCCTCATGTTCTCCCTGTGATTAAAGAGCCCGTTAAGGAAGGAGAGGTTCCCTACACCATCCTATATCCTGACATGCCTACATCGTGGGAGGAGATGCAGAATAGTTGGATCCAACTCAAGGAGGAACGAAACACTTTTGAAGCCAGCTTCTACGCCAGTGAGAAGAAGGTTTTGGAGCTTACCCGCCGACTCCATGAGGAAGAGACCCTCAACACCTACATCGCACCAAAGAGGATGCGCAACATCTTTTTACCTTGAGAAGTTTTTTGTAATATTTGGCCCATGGGGCATCTATGTACTGACAAATTTCTTCTTATTAATATGACGTGCGTTCTTTTTGTTTGCAACAATTTTGAATTTGATAAATCCTTGAATGCATTGCATACATAAGCATATCATTCATCATACGCATAAGCAGGTCTCCACACCATGTTTCCTTATCTTTCTGCTGTTTATTTCAGTAAGATGGATCTCGAACAGACGGTCAAGGACTTGCAGTCTCAGAACTCACAGTTTCAACATCTCCTGATGACCTTGGCTAAGGGTCAGGAGGATCTAAAGGCCCTGCTGGGGAACAAAGAGCAAGTGAAAAAGAAGAAGAAAAGAATCGGGGTGGATACCCTAGGAAGAAGGTTTAAGGGTGAAGCCAGAAGAGTTCTTGAATTTCTCCCTACATCTGAAGAGGGAACCAGTAAAGGGAATGCGGCTGCGGTACCTTCCGAATCCGAAGCTGAAGAAGGAGAGGCTGAAGAAGACGAAGACTACTCTGAGAAACAATACCCGCCCGCTGATGATAAGTACAAAGGCTTGGAAGACAGGTTGGCAGCTATGGAGCTGCAGAGAGTTCTCGGCTTAGATTTCGAAGATTTGGGATTAGTTGCTGGAATTATGATCCCCCCGAAGTTCAAAGTGCCAATCTTTGCAAGATATGACGGGCTGTCCTGTCCGAAGATGCATCTCAGATCATATGTAAGGAAGATCCAACCTTACACTGCAGACAAGAACCTTTGGATCCATTTCTTTCAGGATAGCCTTTCAGGGGCTCAACTCGAGTGGTTCTATCAGCTGGATGGAGCCAGTATCCGAAACTGGGAGGACTTGGCTACCTCATTTTATAAACAGTATCAGTACAATTCTGACCTTGCTCCCACGCGTACCCAACTTCAGGGTATGTCACTGGGGACGGGCGAAGGATTCAAGGAGTATGCGCAAAAGTGGAGAGACCTGGCTGGTAGGGTGCAGCCACCTTTGACTGACCGTGAAGTTGTTGACATGTTCTTAGGGACCCTGTCTGGTCCGTTCTTCAACCACTTGATTGGTAATTCTTCTGCTGGGTTTACAGATTTGATCTTGACTGGTGAGAGAATAGAAGCTGGTATCAAGTCAGGAAAGATACAGAAAGGTGCCTCCGCGAGTACTGAGAAGAAGCCCTTCAAGAAGGAAGCCAATGCTGTTTATGGTCCCAGAAGACAGGTTAAACCGGAACGCCACCAAGCTGTCAATGCATTGGTAATCTCAAAGCCTGTTGCTGTTCCTCAGCAGTTTAACCAACCAAGGGATGAGAGACCCAAAAGGCAGTACACTCGGCTCAGCATGACCCTGTCTCAGATTTTGCCGCAACTACTGTCAACCAATCTGGTAACTGTCAAAGAAGCTCCGAAGGTAGTGAACACAGCTTCTCCAAAGTACAACCCCAACGCCCGTTGCGCTTATCACTCTGATAGCCCGGGGCATACTACGGACGATTGCTGGGCTCTGAGGAATAAGGTTCAAGACCTTATTGATGCTAAAGAAATACAGTTTGAGGCGCCCGAAAGGCCCAATGTTGTAACTGCTCCCATGCCCCATCATGGAGTGAATGCTGTGGAAGAAGACCGGTATGTAGCCTCTGTGGAAGATATTGTTACTCCGTTGTTGACTATCAAAAGGAACCTGTTGCTAGCTGGTTTATTTCCGGGATGTGGAAAAGGTTGCCTTTTATGTGCTGTTTCACCTGTTGGTTGTCCTTTGCTGAAATCAGGTATCCAAAGCCTGATGGATAGCAAAGAAATCTTGTTCGAGAAGATTGTTGTTCCTGTTGTCCCTACTGAAGAAGTTTCTATTATCACTATTTTCAACAAACCTTCTAAGGCTCCTTCAAAAAATCCTGTCAAAATCATGTCCGCTCAGAAGTTTGCTCCTATCATCATCACTGTTCCGGGGCCTCTCCCATATACATCCGACAAAGCTGTCCCATGGCACTATGGGGCAGATGTTTACGTTCTTGGAATAAAGTAAGAGTTTGATACTAGTACCGGCGTCAGTAACATCACCGGGCCTGCCAAAATTACTCGCAGTGGTAGGCTGTTCTCACCAGATATTGCGCCACCAGCTATTCAGAAACCTCTTATCATCACACCTGCAAGTGTGCCTGCTTCCCTTCCGGATCAAGTTCCTGTTTCTACCCCTGCTGCCGAGTCATCTAACGCTCGGGGCAAAGGGATTGCTACTTATTTGCCTGCCCTGACGGAGGCACCAAAGACAACCACTGTTGAAGCTTCCCAGCAAGAGATGGAAGAGATCCTCAAGATTATCAAGAAAAGTGATTTCGACGTAGTTGAGCAGCTGGGGCACACCCCATCGAAAATTTCTATGCTATCACTGTTGTTGTGTTCGGAGGCCCATGCCAAGGCTCTGATCTCCTTCCTGAAGACGGCCCATGTGCCACAAGAAACGTCTGCTGATCAATTTACCAATTGTGTGGCCAACTTGACTGCTGATAATGGGTTGGGCTTCTCTGACGCCGATCTGACTGCCAAGGGAAAGAACCATAACGACGCCCTGCATGTCTCCATTGAATGCAGGGGCACTACTCTTGCCCATGTGTTGGTAGACACCGGTTCTTCATTGAACGTATTGCCCAAGAAGGCCTTAGACAAGTTGGATTGTGGGGGTTTGGAGCTCAAGCCCAGTAGCATTGTTGTCCGAGCCTTTGACGGTTCGAAAAGGATGGTACATGGGGAAGTTGACATTCCAATCAGGGTTGGCTCTCAAGTTTTTTATTCTACTTTCTATGTGATGGATATCCGACCATCCTATTCCTGTTTGCTGGGTCGTCCATGGATCCACAAGGCTGGAGCGGCGACCTCCACACTACATCAGAAGCTTAAGCACCCGGTCAGAGGGAAAATTGTGACAGTTCAGGGGGAAGAAGAGTATATGGTCAGCCACCTCAACTCGTTCCGGTACATAGAGATGGATGGGGAATTCATTGAGACCCCCTTTCAACACTTTGAAGAAGTTCCTCAGACACTGGCATCAGCTGAAACTGTGATTGAAGACCCTCCTTTGAAGATGGCTTCCTTAAAGGATGCCCGGGCTGTGATTGAGAGGGGTGAGTGCGCAAACTGGGGCCGACTTCCTGATTTCACTCCAAAGACTGACAAGTTTGGTCTGGGTTTCACTGCAGAGGCTCAGAGGGCTGTTCGTAAGGCGAGGATTGGAAAACCTCCTGTGTTCATCACCAACCCGGGAGTAAATGCTATTGAAGACGACGTGGAGGAATCTGAATTCGACAGCTGGATCTACCCAACAACCGACATTGGACCAAGCAACTGGGCTGCGAAAGACTTCACACCTATTACTTTTGTCACTCAGTAATGAACTCTTTTATTTTTCAATTTGTAACAAACAATATGTTGAAACTTTTATGGCTCGGTGTCCTACCCGGGGCACCGTGGCTTCATTTGTGAGGGCTTTTTTGTGTCATTTTCATATATCATCAATAAAAACATTGGACGTTTGTTGCATTTCAAAATCATACGCTCCTTTTCTTTCTTTATTATATATTGCAAAACAGCTATATTTACACACACTCACTTATACAGGTTCCAATCCACTCTGGATCTCACTGGTAACGACTCTGCTACTGCCAGTTATGACTTTGAAAATCCGATCAACTTAGCCGAAGACGAAGGTGAAGATGATTGCGGAGTGCCTGGTGAACTTGCAAGACTGTTACTCCAGGAAGAGAGGGCCATTCAGCCACATGAAGAGCCAGTGGAAACGGTAAATCTGGGTACTGAGACAGACAGAAAGGAAGTCAAGATTGGTGCCAATCTAGAGCTCAGTGTGAAGCAACGGTTTATTCAGATGCTGCATGACTATGTGGAAATCTTTGCCTGGTCTTACGAAGACATGCCTGGGTTGGACACCAACATTGTGGTTCATCACCTGCCTACCAAGGAAGAATGCCCTCCGGTAAAACAGAAGGTCCGCCGTATGCGTCCATAAATGTCCGAGAAAATCAAAGCTGAGGTTATGAAACAATTTGATGCCGGGTTTCTAGCAGTGACTTCTTACCCTCAGTGGATTGCCAACGTGGTTCCAGTGCCGAAAAAGGATGGTAAGGTCCGAATGTGTGTTGATTACAGGGATTTGAACAGGGCCAGCCCCAAGGATGATTTCCCTCTGCCTCATATCGACGTCCTGGTTGACAACACTGCTCAGCATAAAGTTTTCTCCTTCATGGACGGTTTCTCCGGTTATAATCAAATCAAGATGGCTCCTGAAGACATGGAGAAGACCACTTTTGTTACTCAGTGGGGCACCTTTTGCTACAAGGTCATGCCTTTTGGGTTGAAAAATGCTGGGGCAACCTACCAACGTGCCATGGTTGCTTTATTTCATGATATGATCCACCATGAGATTGAAGTGTATGTCGATGATATGATTGCAAGGTCCCAACTTGAGGAGGAACACCTTGACCATCTACGGAAGTTGTTTGACCGTCTGAAGTTGTACAAGCTGAGGTTGAACCCAAACAAGTGCACCTTTGGGGTAAGATCTGGAAAATTGCTAGGCTTCATCGTAAGCGACAAAGGTATTCAAGTGGACCCTGCCAAAGTGAAAGCCATACAAGAAATGCCAGCTCCCAAGACAGAGAAAGAAGTTAGAGGCTTTCTAGGACGGTTGAACTACATTGCCCGATTCATCTCGCATCTAACTGCTACCTGTGAACCAATCTTCAAGCTGCTGAAGAAAGATCAAGTAGTACGTTGGAATGATGAATGTCAGGCCGCTTTCGAAAAGATCAAAGAGTATCTCCAAGAACCACCCATTCTTATGCCACCGGTTGAAGGGAGACCTCTAATACTTTACTTGACAATCCTTGACAACTCAATGGGGTGTGTGCTGGGGCAGCATGACGAGTCTGGTCGAAAAGAGCACGCTATTTATTACCTTAGCAAAAAGTTTACCGACTGTGAGACCCGGTACTCACTGCTCGAGAAAACTTGCTGCGCTTTGGTATGGGCTGCTCGGTGGCTGAGGCAGTATATGTTGACTCACACTACTCTGTTGATTTCAAAAATGGATCCAATCAAGTACATATTCGAAAAGCCTGCTCTGTCTGGAAGAATAGAAAGATGGCAGATGATCTTGACGGAATATGACATCCAGTACACGACTCAAAAAGCAATCAAGGGAAGTGTATTGGCAGACCATCTAGCATATCAGGCAGTGGACGACTATCAGTCGATGAACTTTGAATTTCCAGACGAGGATATCATGGTAGTGACTGATTGTGAAGTACCTGGACCGGATGAAGGACCTGAGGAAGGATCCCGATGGTCTATGCACTTTGATGGAGCCTCGAATGCTTTGGGTAATGGTATCGGCGCTGTAATCATATCCCCTAAAGGCACTCATACTCCACTCACCGCCCGACTATGTTTCAACTGCACCAACAACATGGCAGAGTATGAGGCATGCATCATGGGTCTTCAAGCTGCAATTGATTTAAGGATCAAGTTTCTGAGTGTCTTCAGAGATTCCGCTCTCGTGATCAATCAGATCAAAGGCGAGTGGGATACGAAACACCCAAATCTTATTCCTTACAAGGAGTATGTGCTGACATTGCTTCCCCACTTCGAGGAGATAACTTTTGAACACTTCCCAAGAGAGGAGAATCAGTTAGCGGACGCGTTGGCTACGATGTCTTCTATGTTCAAAGTCAAATGGGACAATGAGGCTCCCCGGATCATTATCTGGAAATTGGATGAACCTGCACATTGCTGCGATCTCGAGACCGAAGAGGTAACTGAAAAACCCTGGTATCATGAAGTGAAGAGGTACCTTGAAGCTCAAGAATACCCCGAAGGCGCATCTGTTAATGACAAGAAGTTCCTGAGAAGGTTTGCGGCAAAGTTCTTCCTCAGCAACGGCATTCTTTACAAGCGAAACCATGATTCAACCTTACTGCGTTGTATGGATAAGACTGAAGCAGAAAAGATCATGGCAGAGCTACATGAAGGTACTTTCGGAACACATTCCAGTGGACATACCATGGCAAAGAAAATCCTTCGGGAAGGATATTTCTGGTCCATAATGGAAGCTGACTGTTACCAGCATTCTCGGACGTGTCATAAATGCCAGATCTATGTTGATACGGTGCACATTCCTCCGGTTCCTCTGAATATCTTGACAGCACCTTGGCCTTTTGCAATGTGGGGCATTGATATGATCGGCGAGATATGACCTACGGCATCTAACGGGTATCGCTTCATTCTGGTAGCGATTGATTACTTCACAAAGTGGGTTGAAGCAGCTTCCTACGCTACCGTAACCAAGAGCGTTGTGGCACGGTTCATTCGGCACAACCTGATTTATCGATACGGTGTACCTGAGAGGATCATTACGGATAATGGTACCAATCTCAACAATAAGACGATCACTGAGCTCTGCGAGCAATTTAAGATACAGCACCACAACTCTTCACCTTACCGGCCGAAGATGAATGGAGTTGTCGAAGCGGCTAATAAGAACATCAAGAAGATTGTGCAGAAGATGACAGTGACCTACAAAGATTGGCACGAAATGTTACCGTTTTCTCTTCATGGGTACCGTACCTCAGCACGGACGTCAACAGGGGCAACTCCCTTTTCCTTGGTCTATGGCATGGAGGCAGTCTTGCCTATTGAAGTCCAGATACCCTCTCTCCGGATAATGAAGGATGCAGACTTGAGCGAAGATGACTGGATCCAGACTCGGCTTGATCAATTGAACCTAATTGACGAAAAGAGACTCACCGCTATTTGTCATGGTCAGACGTACCAAAAGCGGATGATCAGGGCATTTAACAAGAAGGCCAGACGACAAGAGTATCAAGTCGGAGACCTGGTAATCAAGCGCATCATTCTTTCTCAAAGTGATCCCAGGGGAAAATGGACCCCTACATACGAAGGCCCATTTGTGGTTAAACATATCTTCTCGGGAGGAGCCATGATTCTAACCACCATGGACGGTGACGACCTTCCTCACCCTGCCAATGCAGACATAGTAAAAAGATACTACGCATGAATAAAAGACCCGCTAGGTTGACACACCTAGGAAAAAATAAGGGCTTCCCGGTGAACCAAAAGGGTTCGGGCAAAAATAAGGGACGAAATGAAAAAAATTGTACACCCGGCAAGTCGAAAACCTGAAAAGGCGGCTTGGGCAAAAATGGGTATCCAGGTGGACTGAAAACCCGAAAGGGCGGTCCAGGAAAAAGTTAGGGATAAAGCGTAATACTATGTCTCATTGGATCACCTTGCATCCAGAATTCGGCATCAATCAATCAGCTTCATCTTCAACTAAGCAGCAAAGTGATGAGACGCTTGAAGACATAAAGGCGATAGCAGAGTTGGAACCCAGTGGGATTATTTTTCACATAGCTGTTTTGTTTCCTTTTCACAAAATTGTATAAACTTTATTTTGCTCGGCGGCGTTCTCTTACTAGGACGTCAGCCTCCTGTACACAAAACGCCTATTTACAGGCAAATTTCAAAATCAATACAAGTTCAATTCTTCAGAAAAATTATCCATTGTTTTTCCTTTTTCTGTTTTTTGTTTTGCGAAGAACGTCCAATGTTCATTTTTGATATATGCATTTGACATTAATTGTTAATCATGAATAATTACATGCGAAACAAAGGACTGATTACAGGTGACATCAGAAACAGGGGCAATTTAGAATTGTCTAAACGATCTAGTTGCTCTGTCCACCAAGGTACCAAGGTAGGTTCGGCTGAAGAATGTAACCCAGTTACCTCAACTCCCCACAGAGTAAGACAAGATTCAGCAATACTCTCCTCAAGCAGAGTTGGTTTCTCATCAGCCCTGAAAAGGCACATTATTCCCCTAGCAAGTCAGCGATACTCTCCCCAAGAAGAGTTAGTCTACTGTCAGCCTTAAGGAAGTTGGGTATCCCCAGAAGATCTAAACATTCCCCAGCAGAGTATAGACATTCCTCAGCATGCATCCCCAGCATTCTTAATATAAGATTGTTCCCCGGCGGAATACAGACGCCCTAGTGGAACCGTTCCCCAACATAGTCCAAAGTTTCCCCAGTAGATTCTGGAAGCTTATCCCCAGTAGATTCTGGAAGCTTATCACCTGCAGAGTACGAATGCATCTCCCCGACTTTATTCAAAGGTTATTTCCCATCAGGGCTTATAATTGGGTTATCCTCAGCTAATTACCATGGAAAAATCGTCCTCGGTGAAGTTCTTCCTATCCCCAGTGGAGTTCATCAAATTCCCCAACATAACACATCAGTAGAATCCCCAACGGAGCTCTCATCAAAACCTCAGCGAAGTATCTCTTCCCACAGAGTAATTCCCCGCAGAGTAATCTCTCCAACAATTTTATTCCCCGACGGAGTCGTCTTCTCCTACCGGTTTATTCTTGCAATCATCATCCCCAACGGAAACGAAGAATTCTACTCTTCAACATCAGCCCAGGATTCCACAAATTCCCGGCAGTCGTCAAGGATTTATTTTCCTAGACGAAAATACATTCATAGACATTTCACATTTCATACATCTTGCTTACATACATGATAAAGTGCATACAACACTATCTCATTTTGAGCATCATGACATAATGCATTTCAGTCATCATGACATTGCATATAACTAATGTCTTGCCTTTTCAGGAAAAGGTCAATCCAAAGATGATTACTATCGATTGTCACAATTCCAGATTTGATTCCTGTATCTAGCCAGGGCATATTTGTGAGTGATTTGATTGTAGATTCAATGCCTGTATCTAGCCAGGGCATATCTGCATGAAGAGTTTGAAGATCAACCCCTGTAACAAGCCAGGAAATTATCTTTCATTCTCAGGTCAGAAGTTTACACCTGTATCCAGCCAGGAAAGCTATCTCTACCAACCTTTCGCAATTTCCAGATCCAATTCCTGTATCCAGCCAGGGCACATCTGTAGACGACAAATTCCAGATTCGATTCCTGTATCTAGCCAGGGAATATCTGTGAGTGATTTGATTGTGGATTCGATACCTGTATCTAGCCAGGGCACATCTACATGAACAGTTTAGAGATTCGATACCTGTATCCAGCCAGGGCACGTCTGTAAACAACCTTTTGAAGTTCCAGATTTGATTCCTGTATCTAGCCAGGGCACATCTGTGAGCAACTAATTATGGATTCGACTCCTGTATCTAGCCAGGGCATATCTGCATGAAGAGTTTGAAGATTAACACCTGTAACAGGCTAGGAAACATCTTCCTTTCTCAAAGTACGCAAGTTCTCGCTAAGGAATCTCTTAAGCGATCAACACTTCCAAATGACATCTATAAGCCCATTCCCGACAAGGTTCTGTCACACCTCTAGATGGCATCTATAAGCCCATCCCCCTATCCACCATCTCTCCAAATGGCATCTATAAGCCCATTCCCGCCATCAATTGCTGATTCTCCAGCCTACGAGTGCAAATTTCAGGGCACTCTAGTGTCCAATCTCCTTTTACCCTCGAGTCGCGAAAGGCAAACTTGCCAATCTAACTCTTCAGGTTCAAGAAGATTGAACAGGGGAAACTGTTGTACCCCAAAATTTACCCTCCCATTTCATCAATATTTTCTCACCACAAGACCCTTGGAGCTCAAGATCCAGTTAGGGTTTGCTCTGCTCAAGACTCCTCCTTGCACTGTTAACCCAAATTAGGGTTTGAGTTTGCACAAATATTTTTTTACCTAAAAGGCCCAAAGTGACTTTCATGCTTCATGTTGGACTCACAAGTTTGTCCATACCAAGTTTCAAGCCTTGATTCCAATCTTTGCCCAGTCAATTGGACAGTTGACCTAGAAATCAGCTGTATTGGGGAAAAAGTCAACTGTGGTCAATTGACAGTCAAACCTCATGATTTTTGACCCACATCAACATTATGAACTCATATGAACCATTTGGTCAAGTTTGGATCACAATTCCACAATAAATTTGATCAGATCACCAAAAGGGCAAAATGGTCATTTTTAGGGTTTTGACTGCACAAAGGCAATTTTTGACTGTTTGACCTAGCCAATGGCAAACCAAGCTCACATATGGACTCAAGGACCCAATGGCATTGTCTTGTCATGTTCAACAAATTCAAAAGATCCCAAATGCACAAGATTGACAGATGAATGTTCCAGTCAACTGAGCCAAATATGACTGTATACTGAAAAGTCAAACTTTGACTTTTTGGTCAAAATCAAGTGTCAAGATTCATTTTTCATCAAGACATGTCAAATTATGAAACTTGTTCATCAAGAAATCAAGAATTACAAATTAAGGTTTAAAATGAAGAATTTTCATAACTTAGAATTTTTCTAAGTTATGAAAATTCCTAATTTTTTTCTAACTTTGTCCCATCTTTTCATCAAGATACATTTGGATTCAAGCAAAACTCAAAACATGAAAGTTGTATTCCATTGCAAAATCTACAACTTTGATTCACAAAGTTTCCTCAAAATAAGCTTGTAGCTCAAGTTATGATTTTTGGAACAAGGGTGCAAAACATTCTTAACTTAGAAATATTTTGACCTATTCTAGGCAGGATTTTTGCCCAACTTCATGGCCACTTTTCACATGCTTCCACTTGGAATCTCAACTTTCTTTACAAAGATGGATTGTAGTACACATTCCAAGATTTCCAAAATGTCCAAGAACTTCTCAAACACCCTTGTGGTTAGAGAGAATCGAATTTGTCAATATGAGCAAAAGTCACTTTGTTCATAAGCCATGTACATGTTCATAACTTGTGCATTTTTGAAATCAGCATGTGCAAGCTAGTTACAGGCCTCTAATATCATTTACACTCAATAATTAAATGCTAAACCATTGTGCCAAGATATTATTTTATGCATTTGGTCATTACATGAAGGATTAGTCCATAATTAGAAAAAGCAAGTTATTCATTCTTGTAAAGTTACACTTTATGTCAAGTTTACAATCCAAGAAGTACATGCCATATCTTTGGACACAAGATTCATGGACATATCCCACTGATCAAGACTCGAGTGTGCAGCATAGTTTAGGGCTTGGGACAGGCTTGTATAGGAACTCACATTTCCTTGCTTCACATAGAAGAAACTTTGCATATTGAACAACAACACACATTTCTGTCAACACAAGCCTAAGCAAACATTGTGAACATTTTACAAACATAAAGCTTGACCTAAAACACGAGCCAACCACTTCCAATACCTCCTCAAACACAGAAACACCATCCTCTTGCAAAAACAGGGCACCTGCTGTAGATTGAGGTCCACAACTCAATCCATTCGTGCGTCTTGACCAAAACCAGTTCAAACACACTCCCTACCACCCATACAAACTATCCCAAGCATTGGATACGAATTGTAACACCTCTAACCAAGTGTGCCATTTTCACTTTTCTCTCTTGCAGGTTGACTTCTGTAGCTTGATATAGCAATATTCAAAACACACCAAGCATTGGAGAAGCATCCCTGAACTTCAAGCAAGCTATACAAGTCTTCACATTGCATTGAAAGTACCTCCATTGTCATACACGAATCAAGCTGAACAGGTAAGTTTTTGAACTTCTATCTCTCTATCCAGGCATAGTTAGGCTTAAGTTTGTGAAGAAAACATGTTCTAATCATAGCCCTGAAGCCATCCATATAGTTACTTTTCATTTATATTGTGTGTGCTAAGAGTATTTGGAACCTGAACATTAGGAAAAAGTTAGGTCAGGAATTGGGGGAGAAGAAATTCTCTCTCATTTCTGAGAGTTAGATCAAGTTCTTGGTATGTATGGATTCTTGATTTGATGCTTGACATTTTTTGTGTTATAAGTTTTGCTTGAAAGTCCAAGAATCAGGATGTTTGAATCAGCATGAGAAACGCGCGTTTTTTGAAACAAACTGGCTGGAGGTTGAAGAAGATAGACTTGGGCTGGGCCTGAGTTTTGTTTTCCTTTTTGCACCACTTTATTTCACATGCACCCCCTTAGCCCATTGTGTTTATTTTTATCATTTTTTGACTTGTTCTTTTTGTTTCTGACTAATTATTTTTTTGCCAAAATATAAAAAATATTAAAAACATTTTTTCAACAATTTTTGCATTTTATTTGGATTTTTGTTTGTTTTATTTGAATTTGTACATAAATAAACAAAATACCTTTTTTATTCAAAATATAAAAATAATACAAATATATTTTTATTTTCTGATTTTATTTTGTTTTATCTTTTGAAAACATTTTATAAAAAATATACTTTTTTTGTTATATATAATAAATATTTTATTTTTGTACATCTTTAATATATTTAGTAAATAATATAAATACTCATATATTTATTAGAATATTTAGGAGAAAAATACAAAAATGATACATTTTTATTTTTATTAATATTTAACCTCAAAAATCACTTTTTTACAATATACTTTATTTTATTTATTTATTTTGTACATAATTAATAATGTTGTATATAATAAATAATTAATACCTTTTATTTAGCAAAATTAGGGTTTGCCCTAAAATGTAAAAATATCCAAAATTATTCCTTTTTATTTTTGTTTATTTGTCACATAAAAAACACATTTTACATACATATGACAATCATTTTGCATCTTGCATATTTATTTTATTTTATTTAATTATTGTGCAGTTAAATAATTTGAATATTCAATTTGGATGTAATAGTTTAGATTTAACTTTTCTTGCTAAATATCCTCATTTGAACATTTGTACCCCCCATCCTATAATCATGTTGTAATAGTTTAGGACTTTAAATTTCGCATTTAAAAGCTTTCTAAATATGCCATGATAGACTTAGGGTTTGTATGCAAAAATCAACCAAACGGATAGCTTGACCTAATTCCAAGATAAAAGCATGAAAATGAACAAACACCAATCACACTTGCACCCCTAGGGTTACTCCACTTGTTGCCTTCAATAATGGGCCATGTTGCATGTTGAGTGTCTTTGGCAAAACAAAACAAATTCAAATGATCATAGTCCCTCGATGACGCTTTCAAAAGTTGCCTAAAAATGATCAAGTCCCTTAAAGGAAAAGTTGCCAAAGACACTTGGCACCATTGCAATCATGGTCTAAACGATGACCCGCGCCCGTCCCGTTAACATCCTAACACAAGATTGTCCACCAAATACAATGGTGGAACAAAATTGTTAAAAGGGTTAAAACATAGAAAAAAACCTTTGAGTAAATTTAGGAGTAGACAACTCTTGGTTACTTGCCAACTTGCAAAACAAAAACACTTGCCTATTTTTCAAAACCATACATCACAACACACTTTCAAAACAACTTTCAAAAACATTGAAAACTTTTCAAAAAGACATACACCTTTGTATACATCCCAACATGGATCATTACAAAGGTTGCCACCACATTGGCCTCTTTTTTCAAAACATTTTCAAACCCACACACACAAAGCACCATTTCAAACAATTGAAAATCAAGGCAAGTTGATCTAAGCAAGTAACTAAGAGCCCATGGATAACCATGGATAGAAAGGGTGATAATACCTTCCCTTTCTATAATCTACTCCCCGAACCCAAGAAAACATCTCAAAGGTTTTTGCTGTGCTTTTTAACCTTTCCTTAGGATAAAATAAAAAGTCGGTGGCGACTCTTGCTCAACCGAAACATTTGCGAAAACAAACGCAAAACCCAAGTCAGTTCTCCCACCGTATCACACTTATGCTCTGAAACATTCCAAAACTCAAAACACAAATTTCTGTCCAAACATGGCAGCTTCTGCAAAACTCTTGCCATTTCTGTATTTGCTCGTGCGTTTTGATTTGTGACACTTAAAAAAATTTCCATACATCATATCCAAACAATCCAAGCCCTTGTCTTGTTGCTGTAACCTCTATTTTAGACATCACCATTTTCAACCTTGAAGGTTGCAGGTTGACTCGTGCAGGGAGTTTCAAGCATCCACAAGGCAAGCTAAGCATTGGAATAGCTTGAGGGAACTTCAAGGAAGCTCACACGATCCTCAGGCCTCACTCAAAGTCCCAAAATTTCCATATCCAAACTCAGTTGAACAAGGTATTTTTCAAAACTCTATCTCTCTATTTAGGGATCCTCAAGCTTTGATTTGTGAAGCAAAGATGTAGTACTTAACATGGTGAAGCTGTACATATGCATAGTTATCATTTATATTAACTGAGTAGTGAGAATTTGAAGCTTGAAGTTCATGAAAAAACTAGGTCAGAAATTAGGGCTACTGAAATTCTCCCTGGTCTTTGAGAGTTAGATTATGAATTTTATATCATTGGAATCGTGAGATTCCAAACTACATGTTTTGTGTTATAAGTTTTTGCTTTTGTGCACGTATGTGAGAGTTGCAGGTTTGTACATAGAGCGCGCGCAAACTGAAGGACAGGGATGAAGACGAGTTGGCTTGGGAATTTTGTTGCTTCTGGCCTTTTTTGTTTCTACTTTTTGCACCCCCTGTTTTACTTTTGCACCCCGCTGACTTATTTTATATATTTTCATATTTTTCTTGCATATTTTTATTTTATTGCTTGCATTTATTTTTCCTAATGATAAAAAATACCCAAAAATAATTTATTTATTTTCACACTTTATTTTATTTTATTTTATTAATTTTCTCACATAAAAATAGTTTATTTTGACAAATGGATTCTATTTTCTTAAATAAAACTTGTGAATAATAAAAAAAATGCTATATATTTTTTATTATAGACAAAAAATAATTATTTTCATACATATTTTAATTTTTTAATATTTGTACATAATATTATTATTATTTTTCTTGAATAAAAAATGGATAAAATAATAATATAGAACATATTTTTCTTTTAATGAAAAAAATTAGGGTTTCCCCTTTCAAAAATAATAATATTATTTTTCTTATTTTTAGGACTTAAATAATATTATTCTCTCATACATAAAACAAATACAAAATATTTTTTGCATATTTACATTTTTATTGCATTTTTAATATATGTATATTTATTTATCTTGTACCATAATTCAATTGGGTTGTAATAGTATTTTAGGGTTTTACTTTGTGCAAATATCCCCATTCAAAATTTGTATCCCCCTCCTATAATAATTGTTGTAATAGCTTAGATTTATTTTACGCAATTTATCGCATTATATACACGTTTAGTAAAACTAGGGTTTTGCATGATAAGACAAAAATCAAACAAATAGTTGACCTAATCCAAGACAAACAAAAGCATGTAAGATGACAACACATTGCTCACAAGCACCCCTAGGGTTTCGCCCACTTGGTTCCCTTACAAAATGGCCATGGTATGCATGCAAAGTATCTTGGCAAAGCAAAACAAACAAATAAGATCATAGTGCCTCGATGACGCTATCAAAAGGTTGCCTAAAACAAATGATCTTGGTCCCTCAAAATGCTAAAGATACTTGGAAACATTGCTATCATGGTCTTACGATGACCCACGCCCGTCCCGTTTAAACATCAAAGATAGGGTTGATTACCAAATTAATGGTAAATCAACAATGTCAAAGGAATAAAAATGCATAAGAAAGACTTTTTGAGTAGGTAGAATGCTTCTAGTTACTTGATCAATTTTCAAACAATCCTTCCTATTTTCAAAAACACACAACACATTTCAAAACATTTCCAAACAATTTTCAAAAACATTGAAACATTTTTCAAAAGACAAACATCTTTATATACATTCTTACGAACGAGAATCATTACAAAGATTGCCTAAACGAGGGCCTCTTTTCAAAATACTTTCAAAACCACACAAATCACCATTTCAAACAATTGCAAAAGCAAAGCAAGTGATCTAAACAAGTAACTAAGAGCCCATGGAAAACCATGGATGAAAAGGGTGCTTGCACCTTCCCTTTTCATAATCTACCCCCCGAACTCAAGAAAACATCTCAAAGGTCTTTCCTGTGCTTTTTTACCTTTCCTTTTGGATAAAATAAAAGTCGGTGGTGACTCTTGCTAACCGCGACATTTGCAATGAAAAGCAAAACCTCAAGTCAGTTCTCTCACCGTATCGCCAGAACTGGCGACTCTGCTGGGGAGTTATTCTAAAAGTGGGGTTACCTTAGGGTTTAGATCACCTTTATTTGCTTACAATTGCTTGACTTGTTTTCTTTACACTTTGGTTCTATTGTTTGGGTTTGAATCCTCTACCCAGATTTGGGAAACATTCATAGGTAAATAGCAATACGTTGTGGAAACTGTGCGGGGTATACCGACACGGTCTAAGCAATAGCTATGTTAGTGTGACATATTTGTGTGTACCGGTAGCCTTTGAGTCAATCAAAGAGAATACAAGGCCGCTGAGTGATGTCGTGAAGCACTAACGAACTTTTAGAACCTTTACTTGACCAACTTGGCCTTTTAGGATGTAGTGAGATGACCGGATTTGGTGCAGTCCGAAGGTGGTAGATACTCGATACTACATTCATTAAGGGTTGGTTCCTTGGAATATTTTGGTCGCCAGTCAAGAGTCTTGAATTGAAACAATGAATAAGGAAACAATCAGGTGATATTGAGCTCCTTAGAACCCGGTTACTATTTCTAGGACAGGTTGAGCCAACTAAACTTCAAGAGGGTACTTACCTATGAAACCCCATGCAAGCCTAAACTAGGAACTTGTGTGATTTTCTTGTACATATATACTTGTGCATAACATCATGGACATCATGAACATCATATGCATCCACTAACCACTTCAATGATTTTGGAATTTCATCTTTGTTCCTGTTTTGTAGGTTATGGATTCACTTCGCAGGAAAACTATCCAAGTCAACCTTGTAAGAATTCCTCCATAACTCAAGGAACTAGCTTCAAGGATTCCTGAGAATTCTCCATTCACCGAGAGGCATGGTCGTCTACTCAACCTAGTCACTTCCAACACAGAGGAAGACATGATGAAAGTTCTCTTCCAGTTCTTTGACCCTTTGCATCACTGCTTCACATTTCCTGACTACCAGCTTGTGCCCACTTTGGAGGAATTTTCTCAACTCTTGAGGATTCCTATTCTCAATCAACTACCCTTAAACGATACAGAAAGAGATCTAAAGCCAGAGGAATTTGCTCAAGCCCTACACTTGCACTCATCTGATGTCACAACCCATTGGGAAACTAGAAGTGGTGTCAAAGGCTTCTTGGCAAAGTTCTTGTTTGAGAAGGCCCAAAGCTGCTGGAATTCTTTGGACTTACAAGCTTTTGAGGAGATTGTAGCCCTTATCATCTATGGGATGGTCTTGTTCCCTAACCCTGACCAACTCATAGATGTGAGTGCTGTCAAGATCTTCATGTCTCGCAACCCAGTGCCTACATTGCTTGGAGATATCTTGCACTCTTTTCACACTCGAACAATGAGGAAAAGAGGTGTTCTCATGTGTTGCACTCCTCTACTGGCAAGATGGTTTATTTCTCATCTTCCCCAATCAGTCTTGAAGAATGAGCAAGGTTTGAGGTGGTCACAACGGTTGATGACTCTTACACATTCAAATATTCATTGGTGTTCTCGATCCAAAGAGAATGTTATCATCGTTGACCGTTGTGGGGAATTCCCTAATGTCCCTCTACTTGTAATTAGGGGAGGCATCACCTACAACCCTTGCTTGGCTCTGAGGCAGTCTGGTTATGCCCGAAGGGATGGCCCACATGACATGCTGATTCCAGATTTGGTTTTTGACTTCGACAACGACAACCAAGGACTCTGACAAAGGTTCATCCGAGCTTGGAGGATGCCCAACAAGGTAGACAGTAAGACCTTAGGACACAAGAATTCCATCCCTCTTGAGCCTTACCTCAAGTGGGTACGAACTCGCACCCAAAGTCTTATGATGCCTTACCCCTCTATTCTCCCAGTGATTATAGAGCCTGTTAAGGAAGGAGAGGTTCCATACACCATCCTACATCCTGACATGCCAACATCACTCAAAGATCTGCAAAGGAGTTGGATACAGCTCAAGGGAGAACGCGATACTTTTGAAGCCCAATTCTACGCCAGCGAGAAGAAGGTTTTGGAACTCACTCGGTTACTTTACGAAGAGCAGACTCTCAACACCTACATTGCACCAAAGAGGATGCACAACATCTTTTTACCTTAGAATTTTGTATTATTTTTCCCAAGGGGAATTGATGTACTAACAATTCTATCTTATTAATATGACGTGTTTTTTTTTTGTTTAAAACAAATTTGAATTTCTGAATCCTTGAATCTATTGCATGAATACATATCATTCATCATAAGCATAAACAGGTCTTCACACCAAGTTTCCTCATCTCTCTACTGTTTATTTCAGCAAGATGGATCTTGAACAAACGGTCAAAGACTTACAAGCTCAGAATTCACAATTTCAACAACTACTCTTGACCTTAGCCAAAGGGCGGGAGGAGCTCAAGACTATGCTAGAGAAAGAGAAAGAGAAAAAGAAGAAGAAGTGAGCCGGTGTGGTTATCATGGGCATAAGGTTTAAAGGACAAGCCAGAAGGACCTTGGAATTTCCATCAACCTCTGAGGAAGGGGAAAGAAAAGGAAAGGAGACTGCAGTGCCATCTGATTATGAAGCAGAAGAAGAGGAAGACGAGGACTACTCCGAACAACAATACCCTCTGGCCGATGACAAATACAAAAACTTGGAAGAACGTCTAGCTGCTATGGAGATATAGAGAGTACCGGGGTTAGAATTTGAAGAGCTAGGGTTGGTATCTGGAATTGTAATCCCTCCTAAGTTTAAAGTGCCTCTCTTCGCCAAGTATGATGGGGTGTCTTGTCCCAAGATGCACCTACGATCTTATGTTAGGAAAATTCAACCACATTCTGCTGACAAAGACTTTTGGGTCCATTTTTTCCAGGACAATTTATCAGGAACACAGCTTGATTGGTTCTAGCAGTTGGAGAGAGCAGATGTTCATAATTGGGAAGACTTGGCAGCCGCCTTATATAAACAGTATCAATACAACGCCGACTTGGAACCAACTCGTACTCAACTCCAGGGTATGGCTATGGTGTCCAATAAGGGTTTCAAATACTACGCCCAAAAGTGGAGGGATTTATACGGAAGGGTGCAACCACCTTTATCTGAAAGGGAGCTAGTGGACATGTTCTTGGGAACTTTATCAGGTCCTTTCTTTAATCATCTAATTGGGAGTTCCTCTGCAGGGTTTATAGAATTGATCTTGACTGGTGAGAGGGTGGAAGCCAGTATTAGAAGCGGGAAAATTCAGAAAGATGCGTCTACCTCTGCTGCTGTAAAAAAGCCCTTCACCGGAAAGAAGGAAGTGTCTACTGTCTATGCACAGAGGAATCAGGAAAGGACCGAATGTCGACCAACTGTGGGGGCCGTTATGATTCAAAAGTCTGCATCAGACCAGCCGAGAAACAATCAGCCGAGAAATGATCAACCTAGAAATAATCAGAAAAGGGTGGAAAGGCCTGTAAGGCAATTCACCAAGATAAACATGACTCCTGCTCAAGTCCTACCCCATCTTCTGAAGTTGAATCTCGCCATGTTGAAAGAGGCCCCTAAAAATCCCAATACTACATCTCCACACTACCATCCGAATGCCAGGTGCGCATACCATTCAGAAAGTCCAGGGCACGACACCAACAACTGTTGGGCTCCGAAGAACAAGATTCAAGATCTGATAGACGCAAAGGAAGTTAAATTTGAAGCTCCTGAAAAACCGAATGTTATCTCCGCTCCAATGCCTAGGCATGGACACAATGCTAGTGCTATTGAGGAAGACCTATTTGTTGACACCATGGATGATTTGTTGACTCCGCTCTCTATCATAAAGTTGAATTTTTTGAAAGTTGGGGTGTTCCCAGGTTGTGACAAAGATTTCCATACTTGCCTGTCCTCATCATTTGACTGCCCTCTGTTGAAGAAAGGTATCCAACAATTGATTGATAACCAGGAAATTTTGTTTGAGAAAGCTCTTGTTTCACCCATTCCAGTTCCAGAAGTTTTGATATTAACCATATACGCCAATCCTTCCAGGGTTCCTAAAAAACCCGTTAGGATTACATCCTCTCCTATGACTACTCCGTTGAAGATAACAATGCCCGGACCTTCCCCATACAAATCAGATAAAATGGTACCATGGAACTATGATGGAGAAATCTACTATCATGGTGTCAAACAGATTGAACAGACTGCCGATGAATAAAGCTCTAAAGAGGACAATTCCGACATCAGTAACATTGTCGGAACAAGAAAAATTACTCGTAGTGGAAGAATTTTCTCTCCAGAGATTGCGCCTCCAAAGGCTGTCTCTGGACCCGTGGTCGTTCCGAAGATTACAGTTGTACCAGTGATTACACCTGCAAGTGTACCTACCAACAATGACAATACAATTCCTATCCCTATATTCGCTGCTGAGAATAAAGGAAATAACGTTCAAGAGGAGCATGTCCTGATGAAGGATCAATCGCTAGTTATTCCCGAGACATCCAAGAAGGAGATGGAAGAAATCCTGAGGATCATTAAGAAAAGTGATTATGATGTGGTAGAACAACTGGGGCAGACCCCCTCCAAAATCTCTATGTTAGCATTGTTGCTTTTCTCTGAGGCACATGCTAAAGCTTTGGTAAAATTTCTGAAGACGGCTCATGTGCCGCAAGAGACTTCGGCTTCCAAGAGTGTGTGGCCAGTTTGACGGATGACAATGGCTTGGGTTTCTCCGATGCTGACTTGACCTCTAAAGGGAGAAAACACAATGACGCGCTACATGTCTCAGTGAAGTGTAGGGGAACCACCCTAGCCCATGTCTTGGTTGATACGGGATCATCTCTGAACGTCTTGCCAAAGAAAGCCCTGGATAGATTGGATTGTGAGGGGCTGACTTTAAAACTCATCAATATAATTGTGAGAGCATTTGACGGCTCTAAAAGGATGGTCCATGGAGAAGTGGACACCCCGATCAAGGTGGGTACCCAGACGTTCAATTCAACATTCTACGTGATAGACATCCGTCCTTCCTACTCTTGCCTGTCGGGACGTCCCTGGATTCACAATGCCGGTGCGGTCACCTCCACTCTCCATCAGATGCTGAAGTACCCTGTCCAAGGGAAGATCATAACTGTCCATGGGCACGAGGAATACATGATTAGTCATCTGAATTCTTTCTGATATGTAGAATTGGATGGCGAATTCATTGAGACCCCTTTCCAACATTTTGAAGAAGTTTCTCAGGAAATAGCAGCGACCAAGATGGTATCCTCAACTCCTGTGATCACAAGACCTGTACCTCAGATGTCTTATCTAAAAGATGCAAAGGCAGTAGTGGAAGAAGGAGGATCCACTATCTGGGGGCAGCTTCCCGACTTTCCTTTCAAATCAGACAAATTCGGCTTAGGGTTCACCTCAACTGCTCAGAAGGCCGTGCGCCGCGCCCGTGCCGGAGGGCCACCTGTGAAGATCAACTACCAAGGGGTTAATGCTCTAGAGGACAGTGAAGAAGATAACAGTTTGGAAGATTGGATTTTTCCTACTGTTGGCGGAGGACTGTGCAACTGGGAAGCAAAAGACTTTGTTCCGATTACTTTCATACCGCAGTAATTTATCTTTTCCATTTTTGTTGGATCTGTAATAATTCACAAACAATTCGTACTTTTTCACCCTTGTGTCTTACCCGAGGCACAACGGTCCATTTGTAAGGGTTCTTATTTCATTTTCATATATCATTTTAATGAATCATGGACGCTTTTCATATATAAACCTTTTGTGCTTATTGTCTTTCTTTTACATTTTGTTATTTTAAGATGGCTATGCCCTTACACACACCCACACTCACAAATGCAGGTACCCTTCTGTTGTACCCCAAAATTTGCCCTCCCATATTCTTCAAGAATTGCAAAGAGCATGCTTCAAAATCTCCCCAAGGGTTGCACAGTTCAAGGGCCTCCTAACAGTCAAAAACTAGGGTTTTGGTTCTGGCAAAGAAATTGAAGTTTCCAAGGGTCCAAACAAGTCCCACATGCCTATAAACATGGTCAAGCATCCTCATGCCAAGTTTCAAGACTTACAGTATAAAATTGCACAGTCAAAAACCCTAATTGCCCTACAGTCAACTATAGGGGTAAAATGGTCATTTGACAGTCAAAAGTTCAAATTTTTGGTCAACATCTTATTTTGAAGCCACAAACATCATTTGATCAATTCTTGATCATGATTTTCAAGGTATGGCTCAAAAAGTCTCAAGATGCAAAAGTTTCCATATTTGGACAGTTGAAAAAGTCAATTGTAACTTGACCAAGGCATAACTTCCACATGGTTTATCATAAAAATTCCATCCAAAGCTAATTTTGAAGAGAAAGACATTTCCTACAACTCCTCTTCACACTTCAAGTCCAAGAAATGCTCTCACAAAAAGTTATCAATTTCAACATTATGGGTCATTTTCAAAAGTCAACAAAAAGGGACTTTAAGTCAAAGACCATAACTTGAGATTGGTAAATCAAAATGACATGGGACCAAAGGCATTGGTTAGAGGACTTCAATACCTTTCCAACATGTCCAAGAACATGATCAAATCTTAAAAATTGAGCAAGATATGCCTTGTGGAAGTTGGGAAATTTTTGGGAATTTTGAAAAGTCAACTTTACTTCAAATGCCTCAAAATTGCTAATGGGCCACATTTTCTTCCAAAATTCATCATCCAAAGGCTATGCACGACCATTTGGCCCAAAGGGGATTTATTTCATCATTTTTATTATTTATTTGAATTTTTAATCACCATTAATTCATTTAATTAAATAAAATATGAAAAAAATACTAAACAAAATGCATTTGAATCTTTTTATGCAGCATTGGCCCTCATTGATTACTCAAGATTCGTGCACACCCAAAGAAGGAAAGATTTGGCCATGATTAGTACCAAAAACACATGGAAAAGAGTTGGAAAAATATGCCATTAAAATCAAATATTGGATTCATGATTACAAGGCTTTTTGACTCAAATCTTTACCCTAATTCGTCCCATACATAAGTCAGAACCTAACCCTAAAGCTCAAAACCTTCAAGCGGCGCCCAAACCTAAGAACAAAGTTTGCATTTTTGTCCAAAATTTCAAAAATTGAAAACGGGATTAGAGGACGATTCAAAGCTTCTAACCAATTGAAAAAGCTTTCTGAGGCATCATTGAACCTGACTGAATCCTTTTCCACGCCCATAGCATCAAGAATTGGTATATAGAAGTCTAAATTTCTCATACTTTATGCATAATCGTATTTCAATTTCTGGGCATTTTCCATACAATTTAATTGTTGTTTTGCACTAATATGGACCTTCTGAGTCTATTGACATTGTTTAATTGAGTTTTCATAGCCTATATGCAAAGTTGCCATTGATGCTTTTTAGGTTTTCAGAGATGTGAATTTAGGGCTTCCTTATTCTGGAAAAATTGAGATACGAGACCCACGCCATTGAAACCAGAAGCTTATGACTAATCGTTTCCATACCTCGCGATCAATTTATGATCAACAGGGTTCTATTCGCTATTTTTGTGTGCAACGTTTAGTGGGGGTTTAAAACCCCCGCTATCTAGTTTGTTTTTTCAGGCAAAAATGCAGAATGAGTGGAGAAGAAGCATGCGTGGCTAGCGTTCATTGGGCTATTCAAAGTTGGCGCGCGTTTTATTGATTCAGACCACTAACTTTTGCTTTTTTCTTATAATAATTGCGTTCTACATAATTAACAAAGAAATGCATTTGGATGGTTGGTGGATGTGTTGTCCTCTGAACATTGGGACCTGGGTTCGATTCCCAGGTCCCCCATATTTCTCTATGTTTTTCACTTTTCCATATTCAGGTGATCAATACGCCCAGGGGTTCACCATGCACTCTCATCAATGGATTGCCACATGTCTCAGAACATCCATCCAACAGCCATGATCTGAAGAACACCATATGCCTTGGTCAATGGAGCCACACGCCTCTCATGAAAGTCAACCAGGCCTCCACTGATTGGGCCTAATTGCTGGCCAAATACCTCCAAATTGGGGTCAACACCCCCCAAGTGTTTGTATTTCTTTTCTTTTTCTATTTTTTTATTATTTGTTTTAATTTAATTATCTCCTTTTAATTCATAAATTAATATTTTCATAACATAAAAATACCCAAAAAAATTCAGAAACTACAAAATAAAAATATGTTTTTTATGTTTAATTCACTAACATTTTTGTAAATAAATTTTATTAATTGATTTAGTTTTAATTCTAGGTTTAATTTTAAATGTTTTTTTAATAAACTAAAAAATGTAGAATTAGGGTTTTATACTTTTATCCTTTTTTCTTTTTCACCATATTTAATTATTAATTATTATTTTGTAAATAAAATTTGCCATGTAAATAATTAATTAAAATTAGGTCAAACTAAAAATATTTCTTAATAAATAAAAAAAATAGTTAGAACTAGGGTTAATTAACTTTTCCTTTTAATTCCAATTTAATTTGCTTACTAAAAATCCATAAATGCAAAAAACTCAAAAAATAATTTCTTTTTTCTCATTTAACTTAATTAATTTATTCATTGCAATTTAATTTCTTTAAAAGGGTCCAACGCCCTCACATTCGATGATATTTCTATTTCGCGCGTTTATTTTATTTCCCTTTTTCATGTAATTCTCCCAAAGCTATGTAATAGATTAATTAGACATTTATTTCCCGCATTTTCACTTTATTTTAAATCGGGTCTTGGATTAATTTGGCGATGTGGACCCGCGCCTTTGTAATAGCGTAGGACTTTTAATTCTCGCATCTTTTTAACTGTTAATAATTTGCATGAAAGAATGAATGTCAAAAATAAAAGCAACGCGTAGATCACCAATGCATGACAAGACAAAAATATCTGAAAAAGACACACAAATCACACACCACCCCTAGGGTACGTCTCACTGTTGCCTTGCCCCTCGAAAGGTGGTCGTCGAGTAGAGGATGTTTTAGTAAGTCCTCATGTCCATGAACATGGCATGAGGGTAGCTTCTAAGGTGTCTTCCTATTGCTCCGGTGATCACCATGTCCCGAACCCTCGAATTGACCCGAACACCTCCAATGGTGGTGCTACCTACCTCTCAATGGTGGGATGGCACTACCTTAAGGACATTTACACAGACGAATTCCTTAGGGTAGGTAGACAACTCTAGATACTTGCTCTAATTTCAAAACAAATCAAAAAAATACTTTTCACACCGACACTTTTCAAAAAGCTTTCAAAAGCAACTTTTCAAACACTCTTGAGGACTGATACAAGAGTCGAACTGAAATTTTCAAAGAAACTTTTTTAAACCCACAGTTGAAAAGCAGACAAACATTTTTGAAAACACAAATGAGCAAGTATCTAAGAGCCCATGGATAACCATGGATAGAAAGGGTGCTAACACCTTCCCTTTCTATAATCTACCTCCCGAATCGAGAGCAATCTCTATAAGGAATTTTTCTGTGCTTTTGTCCTTTCCATTTGGAGAAAATAAAAGACGGTGGCGACTCTTGCTTACCGCAACATTTCGCGAACCAGCGTTAAACAGTCAGTTCCAGATCCACCGATCACAGAACTGGCGACTCTGCTGGGGATGCTTTTTAAAGTGAGGTGTACCTTAGGACTAAGATCACTGTGTTTTCAATTGCTTTGACTTGTTTGCTTTAAATAGTGGGATTGTCTTGGGAGTTTTATAGATCCTAACCCGGATCTGGGGATACCTTCTTAGAAAGTAGCAACAAGGCTGTGAGGGAACTGTGCGGGGTATACCGACATGGTTGAAACAGTCTGCTACGTTGATGTGGCACTTTGGTGTGTATCGGTAACCCTTGAGTTCAGTCAAGGAGAGTACGGGGCCTCCGCGTGGTGTCGTGAAGCATCAACTGACCTTAGGAACCTTAATTGAACTATCTTGGCCTCTTTAGGGTAGTGAGATAACTGACTTTGGTGCAGTCCGAGGTTGGTTGATACTCGATACTACACTCAATGGAGGGTTGCTTTCCTGGAATATTTCAGTCGCCAGTTCAGTGGCTAAATTGAAACGATGAACAATGAAAGCAATCCCGTGATATTGGGACCCTTAGAACCCGGTTACTTCTAATAGGACAGGTTGAGCCCACCAACTTCAAGAGGGTAATACCCAGACCCCATGCTGGCCTAAACTCTAAGGGCTTGTCTTGTGTGACTTGTGTGCTTTACATGTTTGCCTTTGTAAATATCTGTGGTGTGTTTAATCATAGCATCATGACATCATACAGCATCATATGCATTGGCTAACCGTTTCAGGGGTTCGAATCTTCATCTTTGTTCTTGTTTTGTAGGACATGGAAACTGTTCGCAGAAAGACAATTCAAATCAGCCTTGTAAGGATCCCTCCTCAGCTTAAGGAGCTTATATCCAGGATTCCCGAGAGCTCTTCATTCAGTGAAAGACATGGAAGACTCATCAGCTTGGTCAATACCAACATTGAGGAAGATATGATAAAGGTCCTGTTCCAGTTCTTTGACCCTCTGCATCACTGTTTCACTTTCCTGGATTATCAGCTGGTACCTACACTGGAGGAGTTCTCCCGGCTTCTGAAGATCCCTATCCTTGATCAACTACCCTACAACGGTACGGAAAAAGAACCCAAGCTTGAAGAGATTGCTAAAGCCTTACACCTACAACCATCTGACCTCAAGGGACATTGGGAAGTTAGAAGTGGCATCAAAGGGTTCTTAGCCAGGTTTCTGTTTGAAAAGGCCCAGGAATGTTGGAACTCCCTTGACTTACAAGATTTTGAAGAAGTTGTGGCCCTCTTTGTCTATGGTTTGGTGTTGTTCCCTAACCCAGATCAGCTTATAGATATCAGTGCTATCCAGATCTTCATGTCCAGGAATCCTATACCTACGTTGCTGGGGGACATCCTTCACTCATGTTACACTCGAACCATGAGAAAAATAGGTGTCCTTATGTGCTGCACTCCTCTCCTGGGAAGGTGGTTTATTTCGCACCTTCCACAATCAGCTTTGAAGAACGAGCGGGGTTTGAAATGGTCACAACGGTTGATGACTCTTACACATGCAGATATACATTGGTGCCCTCGGTCCAGAGAGGATGTCACTATCATTGATCGTTGCGGGGAGTACCCTAATGTTCCTTTACTTGGAATCAGAGGAGGTATTACTTACAACCCATGCCTGGCTTGGAGACAGTTTGGTTATGCTCGGAGGGACGACCCTCATGACATGTTAATTCCTGACATAGTTTTTGACTTCGACAATGATGCACAAGGACTTCGCTAGAGATTTATCAGAGCTTGGAGGATGCCCAGTAAGATAGACAGCAAGACATTGGGGCACAAGAATTCCATCCCATTGGAACCTTATCTCAAGTGGGTACGAGCCTGCTCCCAGAAGTTAATAATGCCTTATCCTCATGTGCTCCCTGTGATCAAAGAGCCAGTCTTGGAAGGAGAGGTGTCCTACACCATTCAACATCCTGATATGCCCACGTCCTGGGAAGAGATGCAGAAGAGCTGGATCCATCTTAAGGAAGAACGGAATTCTCTTGAGACCAGTCTACATGCTAGTGAAAAGAAGGTCTTGGAGCTCACCCGCCTATTGCATGAGGAGAGGAATCTCAACACCTACATAGCTCCAAAGAGGATGCGTAGTGTCTTTTGGGATTGATTTGCTTTGTAATATGTGCCCATGAGGCTTTGATGTACTGAACAATTATTTCCTTAATGATAACGTGTGTTCCCTTTTTTGTCTACAACAAACTTGAACTTTCGAACCCTTGAATGCATTGCATAAACACATATCATTCATCATGTGCATAGCAGGTTTTCTTCTTTTCAGGTTGCTTACTGTTCTTCGCTGTTTATTTCAGCATCATGAATCCTGACTCATCATCAACCGAGATGTCTATCAAGGCTCTTCAGGCGCAGAACGCGCAATTTCAGGAACTGATCATGGGTTTGGCTCAAGGCCAAGAAGAGCTGAAGGCTTTGCTCCTGAAGAAGGAGAAGAAGAAGAAGAAGAGAACTGTCCTTTTCAACTCGGGCCGAAGGTTTAGCAACACTCTGCAGAATGAGGAAGTTGGTTCTTCTGTAGGCAAGAGCAGTCCCCAAGGGGGAAAAGGTCTTAGTCCGGTAGTCTCTGACAACGAGACTGACTTCAATGAGGAACATTATCCTCCTGCTGAAGACCGGTATAAGCAGTTGGAGGACAGACTGAATGCTATGGAGATCCAACAAGTGCCTGGGCTGGATTTCGGAGACTTGGGCTTATCTACAGGTGTGATCATCCCTCATAAGTTTAAGGCACCATCTTTCACCAAGTATGACGGGGCGTCTTGTCCCAAGTTACACCTCAGATCTTATGTGCGGAAGATTCAACCGTACTCAGTGGACAAGAATTTGTGGATCCACTTCTTCCAGGAGAGTCTTTCAGGGACTCATCTCGAATGGTTCTGTCAGCTGGATGGGACCAAAGTTCGTAACTGGGAGGAGTTGGCTACTACTTTTTATAAGCAGTATCAATATAATGCCGACCTTGCTCCTACACGTACCCAACTCCAGGGTATGTCGCTAGGATCAAGCGAAGGTTTCAAAGAGTATGCACAGAAGTGGAGGGATCTGGCTGGAAGGGTGCAGCCTCCGTTAACTGACCGGGAGTTGGTAGACATGTTCTTGGGGACCCTATCTGGGCCATTTTCAACCATCTTATTGGTAACTCATCTACAGGGTTTACTGATCTTATTCTGACTGGAGAGAGAATAGAGGCTGGAATGAAGTCCGGCAAAATTCAGAAAGGTGCATCTGCAAGCTCTGAGAAGAAACCCTTTAAAAAGGAGGCCAGTGCTGTATATGGGTCTAGAAGACAAGAGAAACCTGAGCGCCGCCAATCTGTCAACGCGGTGATGATTGCCAAGCCTGCTGCCGCTCCTCGGCAAACCAATCCACAAAGGGGTGAAAGACCCAGAAGAGAGTTTACCCGTCTAAATATGACCTTATCGCAGATCTTGCCGCAGTTACTATCCACCAATTTGGTGACTGTTAGAGAGGCCCCGAAGGTTGTGAATACTGCCTCTCCGAAATACAATCCAAATGCCCGCTGTGCTTATCACTCCGATAGCCCGGGGCATTCTACTGATGACTGCTGGACCTTAAGGAACAAGGTGCAAGACCTTATTGATGCCAAGGAGGTACAATTTGAGGCACCTGAGAAGCCTAACGTGGTGACGGCTCCCATGCCTAACCATGGAGTAAATGCTATCAGGGAGGATGATGAAGTGGATGAAGCTGAGTTCGACAACTGGATTTACCCGGCAACCGACAGTGAACCTAGCAATTGGATTGCAAAGGACAACCTACTTGTTTCTCTTGTTACTGAGTAATGAATTCCTTTTTTTATTTGTAATAAACAATTAAAACTCTATGGCCAGGTGTCTTACCCGAAGCACCGTGGCTTCATTTGTGAGGGTATATTTATTGTCATTTCATATATCATGAATAAAGATCTTGGACGTTTTATCACATTTCAAATCTTATGTTCCTTTTCTTTCTTTCCTTTCTTTATATATTGCAAAACAGCTGTATTTACACACACTCACTCATACAGGTTTCAATCCACTCTGGATCTCACTGGTAACGACTCTGCTACTGCCAGTTATGACTTCGAAAATCCGATCAACTTAGCCGAAGACGAAGGTGAAGATGATTGTGAAGTGCCTGGCGAGCTTGCAAGACTGTTACTCCAGGAAGAGAGGGCAATTCAACCACATGAAGAGCCGGTGGAAACGATAAATCTGGGTACTGATACAGACAGGAAGGAGGTGAAGATTGGTGCCAACCTAGAGCTCAGCGTGAAGCAACGGTTGACTCAGATGTTACATAATTATGTGGAAATCTTTGCCTGGTCCTACGAAGACATGCCCGGTTTGGATACTGATATTGTGGTCCATCATCTGCCCACCAAGGAAGACTGCCCTCCGGTCAAGCAAAAGGTCTGCCGTATGCGTCCAGAGATGTCTGAGAAGATCAAAGCCGAGGTTATGAAACAGTTTGATGCCGGGTTCCTTGCAGTGACTTCTTACCCTCAGTGGGTTGCTAATGTGGTGCCGGTACCAAAGAAGGATGGAAAGGTCAGGATGTGTGTCGATTACAGGGATCTGAATAGGGCCAGCCCCAAGGATGACTTCCCCTACCTCACATTGATGTCCTTGTTGACAATACTGCTCAGCATAAGGTGTTCTCTTTCATGGATGGTTTTTCAGGTTATAATCAGATCAAGATGGCTCCTGAAGACATGGAAAAAACTACCTTTGTTACTAAGTGGGGCACCTTCTGCTACAAGGTCATGCCTTTTGGACTGAAAAATGCTGGAGCAACCTACCAACGTGCCATGGTTGCTTTATTTCATGACATGATCCATCATGAGATAGAAGTGTATGTTGACGACATGATCGCAAGGTCCCAGACTGAGGAAGAACACCTAGATCATCTGCAGAAATTGTTTGACCGACTGAAGTTGTACAAGCTGAGGTTGAACCCGAACAAGTGCACCTTCGGGGTAAGATCTGGGAAGTTGCTAGGCTTCGTTGTAAGTGATAAGGGTATTCAAGTGGACCCTGCCAAGGTTAAAGCTATTCAAGAGATTCCAGTTCCTAAGACAGAGAAAGAGGTCAGAGGCTTTTTAGGACGCCTGAATTACATTGCTCGATTCATCTCGCACCTAACCGCTACCTATGAACCAATCTTCAAGCTGCTGAAGAAAGATCAGGTAGTACGTTGGAATGATGAATGTCAGGCTGCTTTTGACAGAATCAAAGAATATCTCCAAGAACCACCCATTCTTATGCCACCGGTTGAAGGGAGACCTCTGATACTATATCTGACAGTACTTGACAACTCAATGGGGTGTGTGCTGGGGCAGCATGACGAGTCTGGCCGAAAAGAGCATGCCATTTATTACCTTAGCAAAAAGTTTACCAACTGTGAGACCCGATACTCACTGCTCGAGAAAACTTGCTGCGCTTTGGTATGGGCTGCTCGCCGGCTGAGACAGTATATGCTGACTCACACTACCTTGTTGATCTCAAAGATGGATCCTATAAAGTACATATTTGAAAAGCCTGCTTTGTCTGAGAGAATAGCAAGATGGAAAATGATCTTGACATAATACAACATCCAGTACACGACCTAGAAAGCCATCAAGGGAAGTGTTTTGGCAGACCACTTGGTACATCAGGCAGTAGACGACTATCAGTCAATGAACTTCGAGTTTCCAGACGAGAGCATCATGATAGTGACTGATTGTGAAGTACCTGGACCGGATGAAGGACCTAAGGAAGGATCCCGATGGTCTATGCACTTTGACGGAGCCTCCAATGCTTTGGGTAACGGTATCGGCACTGTGATCATACCCCCTCAAGGCACTCATACTCCACTTACTGCCCGACTATGTTTCAACTGCACCAACAACATGGCGGAGTATGAGGTATGCATCATGGGTCTCCAAGCTGCGATTGACCTAAGGATCAAGTTTCTGAGTGTCTTCGGAGATTCCGCTCTCGTGATCAATCACATCAAAGGGGAGTGGGATACGAAACATCCGAATCTTATTCCTTACAAAGAATGTGTGTTGACCTTGATCCCCCATTTCACAGAGATCACCTTTGAACATTTCCCGAGAGAGGAGAATCAGCTGGCGGACGCGTTAGCTACGATGTCTTCTATGTTCAAGGTCAAATGGGACAATGAGGCTCCCCAGGTCACTATCTGGAAACTGGACGAACCGGCATACTGTTGTGATCTCGAGACTGAATTGGTGACTGAGAAGCCTTGGTACCATGAGGTGAAGAGATATTTGGAAGCTCAGGAATACCCTGAAGGTGCGTCTGTCAACGATAAGAAGTTTCTAAGAAGGTTCGCAGCGAAGTTCTTCCTTATCAACGACATCCTGTATAAGCGAAACCATGATTCGACTTTACTGCGTTGTGTGGATAAGACAGAAGCAGAAAGGATCATGGAGGAGCTACATGAAGGGACCTTTGGAACACATTCCAGTGGACACACTATGGCAAAGAAAATCCTTCGGGCAGGGTATTTCTGGTCCACAATGGAAGCTGACTGCTACCAACATTCTCGGACATGCCATAAATGCCAGATTCATGCAGACCAGGTGCATGTTCCTCCAGTTCCTCTGAATGTCTTGACAACACCTTGGCCGTTTGAAATGTGGGGCATAGATATGATCGGTGAGATTAAACCTACAGCGTCCAATGGGCATCGCTTCATCCTGGTAGCGATTGATTACTTCACGAAGTGGGTTGAAGCAGCTTCCTACGCTACGGTAACCAAGAATGTGGTGGCACGGTTCATTCGGCATAATCTGATCTATCGATATGGTGTCTCGGAAAGAATCATTACAGACAACGGTACCAATCTCAATAACAAGATGATCACTGAGCTCTGCGAGCAGTTTAAGATACAGCACCACAACTCTTCTCCTTACAGACCGAAGATGAATGGGGCTATAGAAGCAGCAAATAAGAACATTAAGAAAATCGTGCAGAAGATGACAGTGACTTATAAAGATTGGCACGAGATGTTACCGTTCGCTCTACATGGGTACCGTACCTCAGCCAGGACATCAACCGGGGCAACTCCTTTCTCCTTGGTCTACGGTATGGAGGCAGTCTTACCGATCGAAGTGCAGATACCCTCTCTCCAGATAATGAAGGATGCAGATCTGAACGAAGATGATTGGATCCAGACACGACTTGATCAGCTAAACTTAATTGACGAAAAGAGACTTGCTGCTATCTGTCATGGTCAGACGTATCAAAAACGGATGATCAGGGCATTTAACAAGAAGGTCCGACCACAAGAATATCAAGTTGGGGATCTGGTAATCAAGCGTATCATCCTTCCTCAGAGTGATCCAAGGGGTAAATGGACCCCTACGTACGAAGGGCCGTTTGTGGTTAAACATGTGTTCTCAGGAGGAGCCATGATTCTAACCAACATGGATGGTGACGACCTTCCTCACCCCGCCAATGCAGACATAGTAAAAAGATACTACGCATAATAAAGACCCGCTAGGTTGACATGCCTAGGCAAAAATTAGGGCTTCCCGGCGAACCAAAAGGGTTCGGGAAAAATGAAGGGATGAAATGAAAAAAATCTGTACACCCGGCAAGTCGAAAACCTGAAAAGGCGACTTGGGCAAAAATGGGTATCCCGATGGACTGAAAACCCGAAAGGGCGGTCCAGGCAAAAGTTAGGGATAAAGCGTAATACTATGTCTCATTGGATCACCTTGCATCCAGAATCCAGTATCTACAGCAAATTCAGACGGCATCGATCAATCAGCTTCATCCTCAACTAAGGTCATCAAGTGATGAGACGCTCGAAGATATAAAGGCAATAGCAGAGTTGAAACCCAGTGGATCATTCATTTCACACAGCTGTTTTATTTTCTCTTGTACAAATTTGTATAAACTCTTTTGTTCGGCGGCGTTCTCTTACTAGGACGTCAGCCTCTTGTACATAAACGCCTATTTTACAGGCAAATTCAAAAAAAAATCAATACAAAAATCACTTTTCAGTTACAAATTGCCTTTTGTTTTTCCTTTTTCTGTTTTGTTTTGCGAAGAACGTCCAAGGTTCGATTTGTGATATATGCATTGACAATAATTTGCTAACTCATGAATATTTGCATACGAAACAAAGGATTAATTACAAGTAACATTAGAAACAGGGGCAATAAAGAGTTGTCTAAGCAATCTAATTGTTCTGTCCTCCAAGGTACCAAGGTAGGTTCGGCTGAAGAACATCACCAGATATCTTAATTCCCCAGAGAGTGAGTCAGCAGATCAGTACACTCTCCCCAAGCAAGCTATTATCAGCCTTAAGGAAGTTGGATATCCTCCAGCAGATCTCAACATTCCCCAGCAATACACATGTATTGCTTAACAAGCATCCCCGGCAGTCTTAGTCTAAAGATTGTTCCCCGGCGGTATATCAGGCAGTCAATGGAGTCACTTCCCCGATATAGTTCAAAAACTTCCCCAGGAGAGTCCAATCCAATTTCCCCAAGAAAGTTGGAATCCATCTCCCCAAGCAGTAAGCTTATCCCCAGTAGATTCTGGAAGCTTATCCCCGTAAAGCACGAACGCGTCTCCTGGCTTTATTCAAAGAGTTATTTCCCTACCAGGATATAACTGGGTTATCCTCAGCCAAAAGCCATGGAAAGATCGTCCTCGGCAAAGTCTTCTTATCCCCAGCGAAGTCTATTAGCACTTCCAACATAACAATGGTATCCCCATCGAAGTTACCATCAACATTCCATCAAAGTACCTCTCTCCCCACAGAGTATTGTTTCCCAGCAAGATCGTTAGAGTACTTTTTCTCCCCGCAGAGTAATCTATTCGCCAAGTTTATTCCCCAACAGAGTTATCTTCTCCTACCGGTATTCTTGCAACTATCATCCCCAGCGGAAGCAAAGATCTATTCTTCAACATCATCCCAGGAGTGACTTCCCGGCACCCGTCAAGGATTTATTTTCCTAAGACAAAAAGATACATTCATAAACATCGCACTTCCATACATTATAGCATGCATATACACATCATATCTTACAAATCTCATTTATGTTGAGAACATCATTGCTTGATCCATATCATGCATTGCATATGACTGACCTTTACCTTTCAGGAAAGATCCAGTTAAGTTCTCAGCTATATTCAAGACCTTGACCGGTTCAGTTAAATCGACCCTAAGATTTTCCTGATGCTTATCCTGTCAAAGGCCTTTGCTGGTTCAGTCAGATCGACCCTAAGATCTCCCTGATTCTTACCCAGCTGAAGATATTCCAAGACCTAGATCGGTTCAGTTAAATCGACCTTAAGATTTTCCTGTTTCTTATCCAGTCAAAGGCCTTCTCTGGTTCAGTCAGATCGACTCTAAGATCTCCCTGATTCTTATCCAGTTGAAGATTCCAAGACCTTGTCCGGTTCAGTTAAATCGACCCTAAGATTTTCCTGTCCAGTCAAAGGCCTTCTCTGGTTCAGTCAGATCGACCCTAAGATCTCCCTGATTCTTATCCAGTTGAAGACATTCCAAGACCTAGACCGGTCCAGTTAAATCGACCCTAAGATTTTTTCTGATTCTTATCCAGTCAAAGGCCTTCTCTGGTTCAGTCAGATCGACCCTAAGATCTCCCTGATTCTTATCCAGTTGAAGATTCCAAGACCTAGACCGGTTCAGTTAAATCGACCCTAAGATTTTCCTGTTTCTTGTCCAGTCAAAGGCCTTCTCTGGTTCAGTCAGATCGACCCTAAGATCTCCCTGATTCTTATCCAGTTGAAGACATTCCAAGACCTAGATCGGTTCAGTTAAATCGACCCTAAGATTTTCCTGATTCTTATCCAGTCAAAGGCCTTCTCTGGTTCAGTCAGATCGACCCTAAGATCTCCCTGATTCTTATCCCAGTAGAAGACATCCAAGATTCTCTCAGCGTTACTGTTGAGGTTGAAGTCGCCCAAGATTCTCTCAGCGTTACTGTTGAGGTTGAAGTCGCCCAAGATTCTCTCAGCGTTGCTCTTGAGGCTGAAGTCGCCCAAGATTCTCTCAGCGTTGCTGTTGAGGCTGAAGTCGCCCAAGATTCTCTCAGCGTTACTGTTGAGGTTGAAGTCGCCCAAGATTCTCTCAGCGTTACTGTTGAGGTTGAAGTCGCCCAAGATTCTCTCATCGTTCCTGTTGAGGTAGTAATCGTACAAGGTTCTCTCACCGTTCCGTTGAGGTAATAACCATTCCTGTTTCATTCATCACCTTCTGAAGCTCCAGATTCAATTCCTGTAACCAGTCAGGACGCATCTATACAAAGAGTTTGAAGACCAGCTCCTGTAACAGGCCAGGTAATCATTTTCTTTTCAGGTACGCAAGTTCTCGCTAAGGAATCTCTTACGCGATCGACGTCCAGATGGCATCTATAAGCCCATCATCCTATCCATCAATCTCCAAATGGCATCTATAAGCCCATTCCCACCATCATACTATTAACATGTGAGCGCAAATTTCTGGGCACTCTAGTGTTCAATCATCTTCCACCTTCGGATTACGAAAGGCACGTCGGCCAATCTGCATCCTCAGGTCTAAGAAGATTGAACAAGGGCAACTGTTGTACCCCAAAATTTGCCCTCCCATATTCTTCAAGAATTGCAAAGAGCATGCTTCAAAATCTCCCCAAGGGTTGCACAGTTCAAGGGCCTCCTAACAGTCAAAAACTAGGGTTTTGGTTCTGGCAAAGAAATTGAAGTTTCCAAGGGTCCAAACAAGTCCCACATGCCTATAAACATGGTCAAGCATCCTCATGCCAAGTTTCAATACTTACAGCATAAAATTGCACAGTCAAAAACCCTAATTGCCCTACAGTCAACTGTAGGGGTAAAATGGTCATTTGACAGTCAAAAGTTCAAATTTTTGGTCAACATCTTATTTTGAAGCCACAAACATCATTTGATCAATTCTTGATCATGATTTTCAAGGTATGGCTCAAAAAGTCTCAAGATGCAAAAGTTTCCATATTTGGACAGTTGAAAAAGTCAACTGTAACTTGACCAAGGCATAACTTCCACATGGTTTATCAGAAAAATTCCATCCAAAGCTCATTTTGAAGAGAAAGACATTTACTACAACTCCTCTTCACACTTCAAGTCCAAGAAATGCTCTCACAAAAGTTATCAATTTCAACATTATGGGTCATTTTCAAAGTCAACAAAAAGGGACTTTAAGTCAAAGACCATAACTTGAGATTGGTAAATCAAAATGACATGGGAACAAAGGAATTGGTTAGAGGACTTCAGGACCTTTACAAAATGTCCAAGAACATGATCAAAGCTTAAAAATTGAGCAAAATATGCCTTGTGGAAGTTGGGAAATTTTTGGGAATTTTGAAAAGTCAACTTTACTTCAAATGCCTCAAAATTGCTAATGGGCCACATTTTCTTCCAAAATTTATCATCCAAAGGCTATGCACGACCATTTGGCCCAAAGGGGATTTATTTCATCATTTTTATTATTTATTTGAATTTTTAATCACCATTAATTCATTTAATTAAATAAAATATGAAAAAAATACTAAACAAAATGCATTTGAATCTTTTTATGCAGCATTGGCCCTCATTGATTACTCAAGATTCGTGCACACCCAAAGAAGGAAAGATTTGGCCATGATTAGTACCAAAAACACATGGAAAAGAGTTGGAAAAATATGCCATTAAAATCAAATATTGGATTCATGATTACAAGGCTTTTTGACTCAAATCTTTACCCTAATTCGTCCCATACATAAGTCAGAACCTAACCCTTAAGCTCAAAACCTTCAAGCGGCGCCCAAACCTAAGAACAAAGTTTGCATTTTTGTCCAAAATTTCAAAAACTGAAAACGGAATTAGAGGACGATTCAAAGATTCTAACCAATTGAAAAATCTTTCTGAGGCATCACTGAACCTGACTGAATCCTTTTCCACGCCCATAGCATCAAGAATTGGTATATAGAAGTCGAAATTTCTCATACTTTATGCATAATCGTATTTCAATTTCTGGGCATTTTCCATACAATTTAATTGTTGTTTTGCACTAATATGGACCTTCTGAGTCTATTGACATTGTTTAATTGAGTTTTCATAGCCTATATGCAAAGTTGCCATTGATGCTTTTTAGGTTTTCAGAGATGTGAATTTAGGGCTTCCTTATTCTGGAAAAATTGAGACACGAGACCCACGCCATTGAAACCAGAAGCTTATGACTAATCATTTCCATACCTCGCGATCAATTTATGATCAACAGGGTTCTATTCGCTATTTTTGTGTGCAACGTTTAGCGGGGGTTTAAAACCCCCGCTATCTAGTTTGTTTTTTCAGGCAAAAATGCAGAACGAGTGGAGAAGAAGCATGTGTGGCTAGCGTTCATTGGGCTATTCAAAGTTGGCGCGCGTTTTATTGATTCAGACCACTAACTTTTGTTTTTTTCTTATAATAATTGCGTTCTACATAATTAACAAAGAAATGCATTTGGATGGTTGGTGGATGTGTTGTCCTCTGAACATTGGGACCTGGGTTCGATTCCCAGGTCCCCCATATTTCTCTATGTTTTTCACTTTTCCATATTCAGGTGATCAATACGCCCAGGGGTTCACCATGCACTCTCATCAATGGATTGCCACATGTCTCAGAACATCCATCCAACAGCCATGATCTGAAGAACACCATATGCCTTGGTCAATGGAGCCACACGCCTCTCATGAAAGTCAACCAGGCCTCCACTGATTGGGCCTAATTGCTGGCCAAGTACCTCCAAATTGGGGTCAACACCCCCCAAGTGTTTGTATTTCTTTTCTTTTTCTATTTTTTTATTATTTGTTTTAATTTAATTATCTCCTTTTAATTCATAAATTAATATTTTCATAATATAAAAATACCCAAAAAAATTCAGAAACTACAAAATAAAAATATGTTTTTTTATGTTTAATTCACTAACATTTTTGTAAATAAATTTTATTAATTGATTTAGTTTTAATTCTAGGTTTAATTTTAAATGTTTTTTTAATAAACTAAAAAATGTAGAATTAGGGTTTTATACTTTTATCCTTTTTTCTTTTTCACCATATTTAATTATTAATTATTATTTTGTAAATAAAATTTGCCATGTAAATAATTAATTAAAATTAGGTCAAACTAAAAATATTTCTTAATAAATAAATAAAATAGTTAGAACTAGGGTTAATTAACTTTTCCTTTTAATTCCAATTTAATTTGCCTACTAAAAATCCATAAATGCAAAAAACTCAAAAAATAATTTCTTTTTTCTCATTTAACTTAATTAATTTATTCATTGCAATTTAATTTCTTTAAAAGGGTCCAACGCCCTCGCATTCGATGATATTTCTATTTCGCGCGTTTATTTTATTTCCCTTTTTCATGTAATTCTCCCAAAGCTATGTAATAGATTAATTAGACATTTATTTCCCGCATTTTCACTTTATTTTAAATCGGGTCTTGGATTAATTTGGCGATATGGACCCGCGCCTTTGTAATAGCGTAGGACTTTTAATTCTCGCATCTTTTTAACTGTTAATAATTTGCATGAAAGAATGAATGTCAAAAATAAAAGCAACGCGTAGATCACCAATGCATGACAAGACAAAAATATCTGAAAACGACACACAAATCACACACCACCCCTAGGGTACGTCTCACTGTTGCCTTACCCCTCGAAAGGTGGTCGTCGAGTAGAGGATGTTTTAGTAAGTCCTCATGTCCATGAACATGGCATGAGGGTAGCTTCTAAGGTGTCTTCCTATTGCTCCGGTGATCACCATGTCCCGAACCCTCGAATTGACCCGAACACCTCCAATGGTGGTGCTACCTACCTCTCAATGGTGGGATGGCACTACCTTAAGGACATTTACACAGACGAATTCCTTAGGGTAGGTAGACAACTCTAGATACTTGCTCTAATTTCAAAACAAATCAAAAAAATACTTTTCACACCGACACTTTTCAAAAAGCTTTCGAAAGCAACTTTTCAAACACTCTTGAGGACTGATACAAGAGTCGAACTGAAATTTTCAAAGAAACTTTTTTAAACCCACAGTTGAAAAGCAGACAAACATTTTTGAAAACACAAATGAGCAAGTATATAAGAGCCCATGGATAACCATGGATAGAAAGGGTGCTAACACCTTCCCTTTCTATAATCTACCTCCCGAATCGAGAGCAATCTCTATAAGGAATTTTTCTGTGCTTTTGTCCTTTCTATTTGGAGAAAATAAAAGACGGTGGCGACTCTTGCTTACCGCGACATTTCGCGAACCAGGGTTAAACAGTCAGTTCTAGATCCACCGATCACACCTTCCACTCCGGAACCCATGGGTAACAATACTCCTATAGCCTTCAGTGACTCTGAAGATCTGATCTATCAAGCCAAATACGAAGGTGAGGAAGATTGTGAAGTGCCAGGGGAATTGGCCAGATTATTACAACAAGAAGAGAGAGTTATTCTGCCTCATGAGGAGCTGTTAGATACAATCAACTTGGGTACTGAGGAAGACAGAAAGGAAATCAGAGTGGGTGCTAATCTAGAGCCGAGTGTCAAGGAGCGCTTAATTCAGCAATTGCATGAGTATGTTGAGATCTTCGCCTGGTCATACGAAGACATGCCCTGACTTGATACATACATTATGGTACATCGTCTACCCACAAGAGAAGACTGTCCACCAGTGAAACAAAAAGTCCACCGCATGAGACCTGACATGTCAGAGAAGATCAAAGCAGAAGTTATGAAGCAGTTCAATGATGGGTTTCTGGCTGTTACTTCCTATCCACAATGGGTTGCTAACATTGTGTCCGTGCCTAAAAAGGATGGAAAAGTGAGAATGTGCGTGGATTATAGAGATTTAAACAGGGCCAACCCTAAAGATGACTTTCCACTTTCGCACATCGACATCCTGGTTGACAATATAGCTTAGCACAAAGTATTTTCTTTCATGGACGGGTTCTCAGGCTATAACCAGATCAAAATGGCTCCTGAGGACATGGAGAAAACTACATTTGTCACACAGTGGGGTACGTTCTGCTACAAAGTGATTCCATTCGGACTGAAGAATTCCGGGGCAACCTATCAACGCGCCATGGTAGCTTTGTTTCATGATATGATACATAATGAGATAGAGGTCTACGTAGATAACATGATAGCCCGATCATAAACTGAAGAAGAACACCTTGATCACTTGCAAAAGCTGTTTGTCAGGTTGAAGGAGTACAAGCTAAGATTGAACCCTAACAAGTGCACATTCGGAGTCCGGTCTGGTAAATTCTTGGGTTTTATTGTCAGCAACAAAGACATCGAGGTTGATCCTGCCAAAGTCAAAGCTATACAAGAAATGCTTGCTCCTCGCACTGAGAAGGAGGTCAGAGGTTTCTTGGGACGCCTAAACTACATTGCTAGGTTCATTTCTCACCTAACATCTACTTGTGAACCAATCTTCAAGCTGTTGAAGAAAGATCAGGTAGTTAAATGGAATGATGATTGTCAAATTGCTTTCGATAAAATCAAGGAGTATTTGCTAGAGCCTCCTATCTTGATGCCATCCGCTGAGGAAAGACCACTAATCATGTATCTGACTGTCCTAGAGAATTCAATGGGGTGCGTATTGGGCCAACATGACGAGTCTGCCCGAAAAGAGCATGCCATTTATTACCTTAGAAAAAAGTTTACCGACTGTGAAACAAGATATTCACTGCCCGAGAAAACTTGTTGCGCTTTGGTATAGGCTTCTCGCCGGCTAAGGCAGTATATGTTGACTCATACCACTTTGCTGATATCTAAGATGGATCCGATAAAGTACATCTTTAAGAAGCCTGCTTTGTCCAGAAGGATAGCCAGATGGCAGATGATCCTAACGGAATACGATATACAGTACACAACCCAAAAAGCTATAAAATGGAGTGTGTTAGCCGATCATCTGGCTCATCAAACTGTAGAAGATTACCAATCCATAAAGTTCGACTTCCCCGACGAAGACATCATGACATTGGACAATGTTGAAGATTTTAGACCATATGACGGGCCTGAACAAGGATCCCGAAGGACCCTGTACTTTGATGGGGCCTCCAATGCGCTTGGTAACGGTATCGATGTTGTGCTTATATCTCCAGAAGGATGCCATACTCCTTTCACCACCAGACTTTGCTTCAGCTGTACGAACAATATGGCAGAGTATGAAGCGTGCATCTTTGGACTCAAGGCTGCCATAGACTTGGGAATCAAATCTTTGATTGTGTTTGGGGACTCAACTTTGGTCATCAGTCCGATCAAAGGAGAGTGGGACACTAAGCATCCAAACCTCATCCCTTACAAAGAACATGTCTTGACATTGTTACCACATTTTGAGCAGATTACCTTCGAGCACTTCATGCGAGAAGAAAATCATCTAGCAGATGCTCTAGCTACAATGTTATCCATGTTTAAACTTAATTGGGATAATGAGGCTCCCCAAATCACCATTGAACGGATGGACGAACCCGCACACTGTCACGAGATTAATACCGAGGAAGTAGTGGACCAGCCGTGGTTTCATGAAGTCAAAAGGTATCTCGAGGCGCAAGAATACCCTGAAGGAGCTTCAGTCAATGACAAAAAGTTCTTAAGGAGGTTCTCAGCTAAGTTCTTCCTAAGTAATGGCATCATGTACAAGCGCAATCATGATTCTATTCTGCTCCATTGTGTGGACAAACTTAAAGCTGAAAGGATTATGGATGAATTGCATGAAGGTACATTCGGCACTCACTCTAGCGGGCATACGATGGCTAAGAAGATTCTAAGGTCAGGCTATTACTGGTCTACCATGGAAGCTAACTGTTATCAACACTCCCGCACCTGTCACAAATGTCAAATCTATGCAGACAAGGTACACGTGCCTCAAGTTCCTCTAAATGTCTTAATAGCTCCTTGGCAATTCTCTATGTGGGGAATCAACATGATTGGAGAGATCAAGCCTACAGCCTTCAATGGACAACGCTTTATTCTAGTGGCCATTGATTATTTCACCAAGTGGGTCGAAGCAGCTTCCTTTGCATCAGTAACTAAGAATGTTGTTGCCCGCTTCATTAAGCAGAATCTTATATGCCGGTACGGTATCCCAGAAAGGATCATCACTGATAACGGTACAAATCTTAACAATATTATGATCACTGCCCTATGCGAGCAGTTCAAGATTCAACATCACAATTCATCTCCCTATCAGGCAAAGATGAACGGTGATGTCGAAGCTGCGAACAAAAATATCAAAAAGATCATACAAAAGATGACAGTCACCTACAAGGACTGGCATGAAATGTTACCATTTACTCTCCACGGGTACCGTACCATGGCTCGTACATCAATTGAGGCAACACCCTATTCTTTAGTCTATGGCATGGAGGCTTTTTTACCCATTGAGGTTCAGATCCCCTCTTTGAGAATCATGAAGGATACAGGTTTGAGTGAAGACGATTGGATTCAGACCCGGCTTGATCAGTTAAACTTAATTGACGAAAAGAGGCTTACTATTGTTTTCCATGGTCAGACGTATCAAAAACAGATGATCAAAGCTTTCAACAAGAAAGTCAGAAGCCAGATATATCAAGTTGGAGATATAGTGATCAGGCGCATCATCTTGCCACAAAGTGATCCCAGGGGCAAATAGACTTCTACCTACGAAGGACCATTTGTAATCAAGAACATCTTTTCTGGTGGAGCAATGATCTTAACCACCATGGACAGCGACGACCTTCCACACCCTGCGAACGCAGACATAGTCAAAAGATACTACGCATAAAAGACCCTCTAGGTTGACACACCTAGGAAAAACAAGGGCATCCTGGTGAATCAAAAACCCGAAAGGGTGGTTCAGGAAAAAATTAGGGATAAAATAAAAAAATATGTACACCCGGCAAGTTGAAAACCCGAAAGGGCGACTTAGGCAAAAAGGGTTTCCCGGTGAATCGAAAACACGAAAGGGCGGTTCAGGCAAAAGTTAGGGAATTAAAGCGTATGACTATGTCTCGTCGGATCACTTTAAGGATAATCTCTTCACTGACAAACTCTGAGCTTCTGATCAATCCAATCATCTTCGAACGAAGCAACGAATGGGCAAGATATTCAGAGTTACCAAGGCTATAGCTGAATGGGAACCCCATGGGATTTTTTTACACATAGCTATTTTTCTTTGTATAAATTTTCTCATTTTTATGACACCATCCTCTTACTAGGATGTCTGTCTCATTTGTACAAAATACTTATTCAAAGTAAATACAAAGATACCTTTTCAAAGTACAGAAAAACTATTTGCCTTTTTCTTTACACTTGTGTTTTTATATGCAAAAACGTCCAATGATTCATAAATGAACATATGCATTTGAATATAATTACTGTTTATAAATAAACAAAGTAGAAAAGAACAATTACTGATAGGTTGAAAGGGTAGGAAAACGTCTTTCGGCTATTCCATGAGCGATCCCTATAGTACATCATTGAGATCCCCAGCGGAGCCAAAATCTCAAACCCTTGATCCCCATCAGAGTTAAAACTTCAAATTCCCCAATCCCCAGCGGAGCAAAAACTTTGAGTTACAGATCCCCAGCGGAGCTGAAGCCTTCTTCCCCAGTCGAGTCAAGATTTCCAACTACCAATCCCCGGTGGAGACCATCCAGTTTCTCCAAATTCCCCAGCAATTTGTCTTGAAATCTTGAAATCAACCAAGATAACAGTTAACTTCTGTCTCTCCCCAACCTAGGATAACTTCCCAGTAGAGTGGCATACAACCGAAAACTCCTGAACTTACTTCCCAGCAGTAAGCCTTCTTCCCCGCAGAGTTTTTATTTTTCAACAGAATGAAGATTCTCATTCTCAATTCCCCAGTAGAAGTCATCAAAGCTCTCTGGATTCTCCAAGCAGATTACTCAAGCAGTACTAAGGCATTGCTCGTAATAGAATTTTTGTCAATACTCCAACTTCAAGACATGAAGGTTCCTTATATTCCCACAGAAGTTGTCAAGGGTTTTTTAATCCCCAACAGTCTCCAAGGATTTCTTATCTTCAGCAGTCAAGGATTTATTTTCCTCGGTAGCAGTTAGGGGTTTTATTATCCCCAGCTGTCAAGGATTTATTTTCCTCAGCAATATAGCAAATCAGCTTACATGCGTATACATTACATCCATATATCATAAACATTGATAAAACACATATATTGCATCACACATTTCATGAAACATAACTTTGTGTTTCAGTTAACATTTTACCCTTTTCAAGATAAGATTAACAAGCTACCGTTAACGATATACAATCATGATACAGTACAGACACACTCCAGACACGGAAGTCATTTTGTTGCTCATTCAGATTCAGATTTCAGATACAGTACAGATACACTCCAGATATAGATGCCATCCTGATACTTATTCAAGATTTCAACTCTCAGATACAGATTAGATACGCTCCAGACACGAAAGCCATTCTATTTATCATTCAGATCAAACTTATAGATATAGTACAGATACACTCCATACACGGAAGTCATTCTGATACTCAGTCAAACCTCAACATTCAGATACAGTACGGATACGCTCCAAACACGGTTGCCATTCTGTCACTTATTCAGTTTCATCTTTCAAATTCAGATACAGTCCAGATACGCTCCAGACACGGATGCCATTCTGTCACTTATTCTGATTTTCCCCAGATCGAATACGCTCCAGACATGGATGCCATTCCATTGCTCATACAGATTCAGTCTCCAGATATAGCTCATATACGTTCTAGACACAAACATCATTCTGAATATTCATTCTTTTGACTTATAACTTACAACTCAGCAAACATTCTTGGATGGCATCTTTAAGTCCATCTCCAACAATATTCTAGCACATCTCCAAATGGCATCTTTAAGCCCATTTCCTCAACTACACTTTGACGAGTGCAAATTTATGGGCACTCTAGTGTCCAATTATCTTTTACCTTCGAGTCACGAACGACAAAACTTGCCAATCTAACTCTTCAGGTTCAAGAATATTGAATAGGGGAAGCTGTTGTACCCCAAAATTTGCCCTCTCATTTATCAAGAGTTTCCTCACAAGATCTCTTAGACTCAAGACAAGATTAGGGTTTGCTCAGCTCAAGACATCACCTTGCACTGATGACCTGAAATTAGGGTTTGAGTTTGCACAAGGATTTTTGGAACTTCAATGCTTCATGTGACTTTCATAAACCATCTTGGACCCCTAAGATTGCTCATGACAAGTTTCAAGCCTTGAATCACATTTTTGCCCAGTCAATTGGATAATTGACCTAAATATCAACTGTATTGGGGAAAAAGTCAACCATGGCCAATTTACAGTCAAACTTTATAATTTTTGATCCACAACAAAATTTTAGACTCCTATGTACCATTTGATCAAGTTTGGATCACAACTCCTCAAGAAATTTGATCAAATCATCAAAAGGGCAAAATGGTCAAAATTAGGGTTTTGACTGAGAAAGGGCAATTTCTAATTTTTAACCTAGACAATGACCAATTAGGCTCAAACATTATTTAAAGGACTCAATGGCATCATATTGACCTAATCACATGGTTCAAAAGATCTCAAATGCATAGGATTGACAGATGAATTTTGCAGTCAACTGATCAAAAGTCAATTGTGCACTAAAAAGTCAAACTTTGACTTTTTAGTCAAAATCAAGTACCAAGGGTCATAATTGATCAAGATATGTCAAAATGTGAAACTTGTTGACCAAGAAACCTAAAATTGCAAATTAGGCTTTTAATTTGAAATTTTTCATAACTTAGAATTTTTCTAAGTATAGAAAATTTCTTATTTTTTCCCAACTTTCCACAACTTTTTCACCATGATGCAATTGGATTAAAAGGAAACTTCCAACATGAAAGTTGTACTCCTCCATGAAATATACAACCTTTATTCACAAAGTTTTCCCAAAAGATGCTTGGATCTCAAGATATGAATTTGTGAATAGGGGTCCAAAACCTTTTTAACTTAATGAAAATTTGCCCTAATTTAGGCAGGTTTTTGACCTAACTTCATGGACATTTTTCACCTAGTTCCAAGAGGTATCTCAAAATTCATTTCAAATATGGATTGTAGAGAACATTAAAAGCTTTCCAAAATGTCAAGGAACTATCCAAGATCATATGTGGTTAGGGAGAATCGAAGAAGAGAAAATGGCATTTTATCACTTTTGTTCAAGCCATTTTTACAATGCTTCAAGTTGCAAATCAGATCCTAGCATGCTTGTACCTTGCATTACATGTCCTAAATCCCTTATACACTCCATAATTAAATTCTAACTTAATGTATAATGGCTTTGTTTTGGCTTTTGAAGCATTACAAAAAGAATAAATCCACAAATAGCATAAAGGGCACATTGTCATTTTCATAAAGCATGCTTTTGCAAACTTTATCAGCCTTGAGCCTTGGACTTGTTCCTTTTGTGAAAGAATTGTCCACAGATATCAGGCATGGTTTACTAACTCTTGCAGCTCACAATATAGCCAAGTACAGGCCTTTAGCATAGTCACTTCAACCTTTCTTCAAAAACAAGAAAAGTGGCCAAAAGTCAAAAACTTGTACAAGCTGATAAAGGGAGGGTTTGACATCATTCAAAACAACTTCATAAACTTGTTGTAAGCTAGAACACGAAGGCTTATGCTCTGAAACATTCCAAAACTCAAAAACTCAAATTTTTGTCCAAACAGGGCAGCTTCTGCGAAACTCTTGCCATTTCTGTATTTGCTCGTGCGTTTTGCTTTGTAACACTTCAAACACTTTCCATACATCATATCCAAACCATCCAAGCCCTTGTCCTGTTGTTGTAACCTATATTTTAGACATCACCATTTTCAAACTTGAAGGTTGCAGGTTGACTCGTGCAGGGAGTTTCAAGCATCCACAAGGCAAGCTAAGCATTGGAATAGCTTGAGGGAACTTCAAGGAAGCTCACACGATCCTCAGGCCTCACTCAAAGTCCCCACATTGCCATATCCAAACTCAGCTGAACAAGGTATTTTTAAAAACTCTATCTCTCTATTTAGGAATCCTTAAGCTTTGATTTGTGAAGCAAAGATGTAGTCCTTAACATGGTGAAGCTGCACATATGCATAGTTATCATTTATATTAACTGAGTAGTGAGAATTTGAAGCTTGAAGTTCATGAAAAAACTAGGTCAGAAATTAGGGCTACTGAAATTCTCCCTGGTCTTTGAGAGTTAGATTATGAATTATATATCATTGGAATCGTGAGATTCCAAGCTACATGTTTTGTGTTATGGGTTTTTTCTTTTGTGCACGTATTTGAGAGTTGCAGGTTTGTACATAGAGCCCGCGCAAACTGAAGGACAGGGATGAAGACGAGCTGGCTTGGGCTTTTTGTTGCTTCTGGCCTTTTTTGTTTCTACTTTTTGCACCCCCTGTTTTACTTTTGCACCCCCTGACTTATTTTTTATATTTTCATATTTTTCTTGCATATTTTTATTTTATTGCTTGCATTTATTTTTTCTAATGATAAAAAATACCCAAAAATAATTTATTTATTTTCATACTTTATTTTATTTTATTTTATTAATTTTCTCACATAAAAATAGTTTATTTTGACAAATGGATTCTATTTTCTTAAATAAAACTTGTGAATAATAAAAAAATACTATATACTTTTATTATAGATAAAAAATAATTATTTTGATACATATTTTAATTTTTCAATATTTGTACATAATATTATTATTATATTTCTTGAATAAAAAATGGATAAAATAATAATATAGAACATATTTTTCTTTTTATGAAAAAAATTAGGGTTTCCCCTTTCAAAAATAATAATATTATTTTTCTTATTTTTAGGACTTAAATAATATTATTCTCTCATACATAAAACAAATACAAAACATTTTTTGCATATTTACATTTTTATTTCATTTTTAATATTTGTATATTTATTTATCTTGTACCATAATTCAATTGGGTTGTAATAGTATTTTAGGGTTTTACTTTGTGCAAATATCCCCATTCAAAATTTGTATCCCCCCTCCCATAAAAATTGTTGTAATAGCTTAGATTTATTTTACGCAATTTATCGCATTATATACATGTTTAGTAAAACTAGGGTTTTGCATGATAAGACAAAAATCAAACAAATAGAATGACCTAATCCAAGACAAACAAAAGCATGTAAAATGACAACACATTGCACACAAGCACCCCTAGGGTTTCACCCACTTGGTTGCCTTACAAAATGGCCATGGTATGCATGCAAAGTATCTTAGCAAAGCAAAACAAACAAATAAGATCATAGTCCCTCGATGACGCTATCAAAAGGTTTCCTAAAACAAATAATCTTGGTCCCTCAAAATGCTAAAGATACTTGGCAACATTTCTATCATGGTCATACGATGACCCACGCTCGTCCCGTTTAAACATCCAAAGATAGGGTTGATTACCAAATCAATGGTAAATCAACAATGTCAAAGGAATAAAAATGCACAAGAAAGACTTTTTGAGTAGGTAGAATGCTTCTAGTTACTTGATAAATTTGCAAACAATCCTTGCTATTTTCAAAAACACACAACATATTTCAAAACATTTCCAAACAATTTTCAAAAATATTGAAACATTTTTCAAAAGACAAACATCTTTGTATACATTCTTACGAACGAGAATCATTACAAAGATTGCCTAAACGAGGGCCTCTTTTCAAAATACTTTAAAAACCACACAAAGCATAATTTCAAATAATTGCAAAAGCAAAGCAAGTGATCTAAACAAGTAACTAAGAGCCCATGGAAAACCATGGATGAAAAGGGTGCTAGCACCTTCCCTTTTCATAATCTACCCCCTGAACTCAAGAAAACATCTCAAAGGTCTTTCCTGTGCTTTTTTACCTTTCCTTTTGGATAAAATAAAAGTCGGTGGCGACTCTTGCTAACCGCGACATTTGCGACGAAACGCAAAACCTCAAGTCAGTTCTCCCACCGTATCAAAGTAACAACCAAATAATATTTTATAAGGTTGAGGTTCAAGATGACGAGGACCTTAAGAATATGTTTTCTAGTCATGAGTATTCTAGGTACGACTCTATTGAGTTGTACATTATGTTGCGAGAGCTTCAGCTTTCACAAGTGGTTGATCCTTTAGAGACTGAACAAGCAGAAGTAGTTGTCGTTGATGAAGAAGAAGAAGAAGATGACGAGTTGGAGTTTGACGAAATGGTAAATGATAATTTCGAAGACGATGGGATACCTGGTATTCCTTCAAACATGATCTACACACTACCTCCGCACATGACAAACTTCAACATGGGTGGAGATGAAAACTTAAAAGAGAAAGACAAATTTAGTAACAGAGAAGAATGTATCAGAGCCATCAAAAAATTTCACATGCTCTACTCGGTCGATTTTATGGTAGATCGTGTGAATCCAGAAAGGTACAAGATCAAGTGTGTCCACCCAGATTGTATGTTCAAGCTCACTGCATCATATAGATTAAGAGGTGATTGTTGGGTAATAGGTTCTATGTCTACCCACACGTGTGTCAGTTCTACTCAATCACATGATCATCAGAAACTAAATTATGATCTCATTTGTCAAGAAATCCTACCACTCGTCAGCAATGATCCATCATTGAAGGTGAAAACTATAATCTTCCACATCACTACGGTATTTAACTATACTCCATCTTATCGAAAGGCATGGTTAGCAAAGACCAAGGCGATTGAAAAGGTATATGGAAACTGGGAGAAGTCATACCAAGAACTTTCTCGCTACCTGAATGCACTCCAGACTTATTCTTCGGGTACTGTTTACATTCTGGAGACAGTGTCAGCATACGCCCCAGATGGTAGTCAACTCAGCGGAAATGGAATATTCAGTCGAGTATTTTAGGCTTTTCAACCTTGCATCACAAGTTTGGCATCATGCAAACCAATTATACAAATTGATGGGACTTGGTTGTATGGAAAATACAAAGGCACTCTACTGATGGCAGTTGCACAAGATGGCAACAACAACATTTTCCCAATTGCCTTTGCCCTAGTCGAGGGGGAGATCGGTGGTGCTTGGAGCTTTTTTCTCAAGAATCTCCGAACACACGTGGCTCCTCAATCAGATCTCTGTTTGATCTCTGATAGACATGCATCCATTGAAAGTGCATATAATAATCATGCAAACAGTTTGCATTACCCTCCTTCTACGCATTTCTATTGCATTAGACATATCGTCCAAAATTTCACGAGGGAGATCAAAGACAAAACTCTTAGGAAAGCCGTTATGAATGCGGGATATGCATTGACACAACCTATGTTCAAATATTATCGCAACGAGATCTGTTTGTCAAATCTGGAAGCCGGTAGGTGGATCGATATTATTCGGGTAGAAAAATGGACTAGGTCATACGACAATGGACAAAGATGAGGCCACATGACAACAAATCTAATTGAATTGATGAATGGGTATTCAAAGGCATACGAAACCTCCCAGTCACTGCTTTGGTTAAATCAACATATTTTAGGATGGCTTCGTTGTTTGCCAAAAGAGGTGAAATATGGAATGATGTGTTGCAATCTGGACAACTATGGAGTAAAAGTTGCATGAAGTACATTAAGGCAGAAAGTGCCAAAGCCAACACCCATCTGGTTATACGGTTTGACCGAAACAGCCATAACTTCATTGTCAAAGAGACAATTGACCATAACGAGGGTCTGCCAAGACAAGAATATAGGGTTATACTACCTTCTCGTTGGTGCGATTCTGGAAAGTTTCAAGCCTTTCGTATGCCTTTCTCTCATGTCATTTCCGCGTGTGCCTATACTCATCAAGATGTGCTACAACTTTTGTCTCCCATTTACAAATCTGAAACGTTGCTCAATGTTTACAACAACAGCTTCCCTTTGGTAGCAAAACCAGATTATTGGCCTGCATACGATGGCAAAATAGTTTGGCACAATGACCAAATGCGAAGGAATAAAAAGGGTCGTCCCAAAAGTAAGTGCATCACAACCGAAATGGACTCCCTTTACAAGCTGGAAAGAAAGTGTGGTTTATGTCGTCAGGTCGGACACAATCGTAAAATTTGTCAGAATCGGGCTACTAGCTCAACCACATAAAAATTGTATTACAAAAAATATTTCCTTTATTCAGTTGTAACCATTAGGCTTTTTAGTTAATAGTATTTGTTACAATAAACATTGCACGAACAAGAAATAAAACACGATAAATAGTCTATGAAATTACAATCGTTAAAACAATTTCATCTGACCCATGCATCATCAACATTACGTCGCTGTCTGTTTTGACTTCCTCCAACCAAAAATTAGGTATTCCTGTCGCAAGTGAGGTTATTGTTCGTCTTTGCTGGATCCTTCTAATTTGTTCCCCCTCCTCGATGTCTCCCTCTAGCCATCGCATCAACTCCCTCTTCAAACGCTCCATGGAGTGAATGTGCCAGAATTTCATTTTCATCGGAGGTTTTGTGGCGGAGAAAATAACGTAACCATCTCTGGTAAAAATCATGGGAGATGTCATGACGCAAATAACAGAGTAAAAAATAAGAGAAAAGTGCGAGAAAGTGTGAGGAATGACCGAGAAACGGACGAATTATTTATAAAAATAGCATTTTGCCCTAGGAGCCAAGTGAGATGGCGCCTCCTCTCACTTTTAAAGTGCATGCGCCATCTCACTTTGATAAAAGAGAGAGGAGGCACCAAGTGGGATGGCGCCTAGGGCAAGAAGGGGAGTGTAGGCGCCAAGTGGAATGGCTCCTCCCTTGAGGAGTTTTCTGAAACATGGTTATTTGCGTAATTTTCTCTGTAACATGGTTATTTGCAAAAAAAAATTAATACATAGTTATTCCAAAAAAAAATTCACCAACATCATGAATCGGGTACGTATTTATTACATTTCATAGAAATTAGACGATGGTGAAAATCATAATATCAATATCTCAAATATGAAAATTTCAAATAATTGATATCATACTAATTTATATTCTTACAAACTCTTTCTTAAACTTTCCTTCCAAAACTTTCTTCTAAAATTAACTTACCTTTTAATTATTTAAATGTCTAATTAAAATTAATAATAATTAAAAAAATTCAAACACCCACTAACTATTTGTTAGAATTAATTTAGATTTAATTAGATATTAATTTATATTTAGGAATATTTTTTAGATTGTTTATATCTTTGTTAGAAGATATAAATCTTAGATCTTCTTATATCTTTGTAGAAGATATATTTTAGATTTAATTTGTGTGTATAAATAACCTAGTGGAGTAGGTTATTGTAATTCATTGTAAATCCTTATTTTTGAAGTTATCAGTAAATATTCCTTTTGCCTTTTATCTTCCTTGTGCTCCAACAATTGGTATCTAGAGCTCCTGGTTAGAAACTCTGCATTTGGGAAACATTGTTTTTTCTTTGAGTTTCTGCGTAAATTGCACAAGGTAGAAGATGAACGGAAATGGCGATATTCATTCCAAGCTTCCAGTATTTGATGGCAAAAATTGGAATCGTTGGAAGATCCAGATGCGCGTGTTATTTGGCTCTCAAGATGTGTTATAACTTGTTACTGATGGCTATAATCAGTTAGAAGCAGATGCAACAGAGGACCAGAAGATAGAACAGAAGGCGCTAAGGAAGAGAGATCAGAAGGCGTTGTTCTACATCCATCAATGTGTGGATGCGAATGTGTTTGAGAAGATTGTTGATTCTGAAATAGCGAAGGTTGCATGGGACACACTAGTCAGATGTTACAATGGTGACGCATCAGTGAAGAAGGTGAAGCTTCAGTATCTCAGAAAGCAATATGAGAATCTCAACATGAAGGACAATGAGAAGGTTTCTAAATACATCTCTAGAGTGATTCTGATCACTAATAAGATGAAAACTTATGGAGAAACTCTGTCTGAACAAGTAATTATTGAGAAGATCTTGAGATCTTTAACTTCTCAGTTTGATTACATTATTGTAGCAATTGAACATTCCAAAGATCTGAGCACCATGAGAGTTGAAGAGATGCAAAGTAGTCTAGAGGCACATGAGTTGCGTATGACTGCAAGAACTTCTGAGAGGGAAGTAGAGCAGCAGGCTCTGAAAGTAACTTCTGTTAAGAAGCATCAGAAGCAGACTTGGTCAGAAGCCAAGAAGAGAACTAATGGTGGTCAAAAGTCAGAAGCTTCAAACTCTGATAGGCAGAAGAATGTCCATAAGGGAAAGGAGAAGTCTGACAAGAAGAATGTTCAATATTACTGTTGTAAGAACTTTGGTCACTATGTCAGAGATTGCTGTCCAACAAAGAAAGGAAGTTAGAAGAAGCAAATATAGCAAGAGGAGATTCAGATTCTGAACCTGTGCTATTGTTGGCTTCTGAACCTGATGATCTGAATTCATCAGAATGGTGGTATATGGACACAGGGTGTTCAAACCATCTTACTGGAAACAAGAAGTGGTTGGTTGACTTTGACTCTGGTAAGAGTACAAAAATCAGATGTGCTGATGACAAATACCTCAATGCAGAAGGTATGGGAAATGTCAGAATCATTCTAAACAATGGGAAAGCAGCTGTGATCCAAAATGTTTGGTATGTACCTGGCATGAAAAGCAATCTGATGAGTGTGGGACAACTGGTTGAGAAAGGTTTTTCAGTTACCATGAAAGACAATCTTCTGAAGCTGTACGACTGTAATCAGAAGCTGATTATGGAGTCAGAATAGGGAAGGAACAAAACATTCAAGGTGAATGTTAGAACTGCAGACTCTGAATGTCTTAGTGCAACAAGTGTTATCAAGGAGAGTGAGCTGTGGCACTGAAGATTTGGTCATCTGAATTTCAGAAGTTTAGGGCATCTGAAATCAGAATTTGGTACATGGAATTCCTACAATCAAGAAGCCTAAAAAGTCATGCAAGGTGTGCATGGAAGGGAAGAAACCAAGATTACCCTTTGCATCAGAAGTAGCTCCAAGAGAAAAACATGCCTTAGGAGTAGTACATTCTGATGTGTGTGGTCTATTTCTAGTAGCATCGAATGGAGGGAATAAATATTTTGTGTCATTTGTTGATGAGTTCACCAGAATGACATGGGTATCTCTCATAAAGTTCAAACACGAGGTGTTTTCTGAATTCAAAAGGTTTAGACTGAAGGCTGAGAATCAGAGTGGCCAGACTCTGAAAATTCTCAAAACTGATGGTGGTGGTGAGTATAACTCCATAAAATTCAGAATTTTCTGTGAGGAGAATGGAATTGAGCATGAGGTTACTGCTCCATATACTCCTCAACATAATGGTCTTGCTGAAAGAAGAAATCGTACTTTGCTAGATATGGTGAGAAGCATGCTGAAAGAGAAGAAGCTTCCTCATACTCTGTGGTGAGAAGTTGTTGCAACTGTATGTTATGTGCTCAACAGATGTCCAATAAAGAAATTAAAGGAAATAGTTTCTATTCAGAAGTGGACTGGAGATAAGCAAAGTGTTAGTCATTTGAAGGTATTTGGTTATGTATGTTACAAACATTTCCCAGAAGCCAGAAGACAGAAGTTGGATGATATAAGTAAAGTGATGTTGTTGGTGGGGTATCACAGTAAATGTTCGTACAAACTTTATTGTCCAGAAACTAACAAAGTTGAGTTCAGCAGAGATGTTATTATAGAGGAATCAGAAGTTTGGAATTGGGAAAAGTCTCGTCCTGACTCTGATGACAGAACTTTTGAAGAAAGGTCAGAAATACATGTTTCTGAAGCTAGTAAAGACTCTGACTCTGAAGAAGATACAAAAGGAGAAGATGATTCTGACTCTGACTCCGATGGCAATCCAGACTCTGAAGACAGTCAAGGTTCTGGAGAAAGTCCAATTTCTAAAGCAAGTGCTTCTGAAGGGGAAAGTTCTGGAGAAAGTCCAATTACTGAAGCAAGTGCTTCTGAAGGGCAAAGTTCTGATGTCCAAAGTTCTGAAGGTGCAGTTCAGAGGCAACAAAGAGTCAGAAGCATCCCAAGAAGATTTGTAGAGTTTGACATGTTGCTAGACACTAAAGTAAACTCTGAAGGAGAAGTTATTCAGTTTGCAATGTTAGTAGACTCTGAACCCGTGAGTACGAAAGAGGCTCTTAAGCAGCAAGTTTGGTTACAAGACATGAAAGAAGAACTTGATGCTATAGAGAGAAACAAGACTTGGAAGCTGACAGAACTTCCAAAAGGCAAGAAAGCCATCAGCATCAGATGGGTTTTCAAGCAAAAGCTAAAGCCAGATGGATCAATTGGAAAACACAAAGCAAGATTAGTAGCAAGAGGCTTCCTACAGAAGCCTGGGCTGGATTACTTTGAAGTGTTTGCACCTGTAGCGAGACATGAAACAATCAGACTAGTGATTGCAATAGCTACTAACATGAATTGGCCTCTGATGCATTTAGATGTAAAATCTGCATTTCCGAATGGTCCATTACAAGAAGAGGTGTACGTTTCACAACCTTCTGGATTTGAGAAAAAGAATCAGGAAGGGATGGTGTTCAAATTACATAAAGCATTGTATGGATTGAAGCAGGCGCCCAGAGCTTGGAACTTGAAGATTGATTCGTTTTTCAAGGAACAAGGGTTTCAGAAGTGTGAGATGGAGTATAGTGTTTATGTTCAGCACACTTCAGAAAGTAATATGATTCTGGTCTATTTGTATGTTGATGACATATTACTCACAAGAAGTTCTGAACAAGAGTTAGTTGAGTTCAAGAAAGTTCTGATGAATGCGTTTGAGATGACAGATCTTGGAAAAATGAGTTTCTTTCTAGGGATGGAATTTATATACTCTGAGAAAGGAATCATTTTACATCAGATGAAGTATGAACTAGATCTTCTGAAGAGATTTGAGCTAGAAAATTGCAAGGTTGCTATCACACCTGCTGATACGAATCAGAAGTTGGATTCTGATTCTGATTGAGAGGATGTGGATGCTACAACCTTCAAACAGATGGTTGTTTCTCTAAGATATTTGTGTAATACCATACCTGATATTTGCTATGCAGTTGGAATGGTTAGTAGATTTATGAGAAAACCAAATTGGTCCCATTACCAAGCTGCAGTCAGGATTCTGAGGTATGTGAAGGGAACTCTGAAATATGGAGTATTATTTTCGTTTGGAAGAAAGATCGAATCAGAACTTATGAGCTATTATGATTCTGATTGGTGCGGAGATAGAGTTGACAGAAGAAGTACTTCTGGGTACTTATTCAAATTTCTGGGAGGTCCTATTTCTTGGTGTTTCAAGAAGCAAATTGTTGTTGCTCTGTCAACCTGTGAAGCTGAATATATTGCAGGTGCTCTGACTGCATGTCAAGCTGTGTGGATTCTGAACTTGCTGAAAGATCTGAAGATTGAGGTGAATAAACCTCTGAAGCTGATGATTGATAACAAGTCTGCAATTAACCTTGCCAAGAACCCAGTGTTGCATGGGAGAAGCAAGCATATTGAGACCAAGTACCATTTTCGGAGGAATCAAGTTCAGAATGGAATAATAGAGATTGTGCACTGTAACACTCAGAAGCAGCTGGAAAATGTTCTGACAAAGGCTATCAAAACTGATCAATTTCTTAGATTAAGGGATGGAATTGTTGTTGTCGGTTTTGGGTAAATATAAATTAAGGGATGACGTTAGAATTAATTTAGATTTAATTAGATATTAATTTATATTTAGGAATATCTTTTAGATTGTTTATATCTTTATTAGAAGATATAAATCTTAGATCTTCTTATATCTTTGTAGAAGATATATTTTAGATTTAATTTGTGTGTATAAATAGCCTAGTGGAGTAGGTTATTGTAATTAATTGTAAATCCTTATTTATGTCATGGATGAAGTAATTATTGGGCTTGGATTCACTTCTTATAGGGAGAAATATCTAAATATGAATAGTTTATTTATCTCACTTATATAAGTGGAGTGTCAATTTAAGGTTAAGATAGATAAAGAAAAATAAGGATTCAAAAAGAGAGAAAAGAGAAGAGAAACTCATTCTCGTTGTTCTGTCACTGTCTCACTAAAACGATGATTCCTGATTCGTTCATTGTCGGATCGAGCTGAAATTTGGTGGGTTTGTTTGTAACACATATATCTAACTTTAGACCATTGGGATCTTCAAAACAAGGTCTGAGTTGACATATATGATCTTCATATTGAAGCTGCGGATTTGAGAAAATTTTCAGCTTTTTGATTCTTTTTTGTAAGTTAGTTTGCTTTGCGATTTGTGGTTGTTATCTTTATTTTTTGAATCACTTTAAGAATCTATTGTAACCTCAATTGATTACAGTTGAGCTATTTTATTTGGTATGGACGACTCGTGGTTTTTACTCTCATATTGAGGGATTTTCCAAGTTAAAAATATCGATATTCTTTTTGGGCTTTTATTATTCGGTTGTCGTCTTATATTTGTTGTTGATCCTCAAGGTTCCTACAAGTTTGAGAAATATTATATCAGCTGCATATTATTCTGTTATTTTGTCTTAATTTCTCACCAGATTGGTATCAGAGCTCTTGGTTAAGGGCTATTTTATTTGTTTGAATGATGGAGTCGGATACAAAGATGAATATGGTATTGTTGAATGGTTTTAATTACCATTTATGGAAGCGAGAGATTAGAGACTTATTATTTATGAAGAAATTGCATTTATCGGTTTTTAGTTCTGTAAAGTCGGATTCTGGGTCTGATGAAGAGTGAGAGTTTGAACATCAAAAGGTATGTGGTTTTATTCGACAATATGTAGAAGATAGTGTTTATAATCATATTTCTAACGAGACACATGCAAAAACTTTGAGGGAGAAGATAGAGTTCTTGTATGCCTCTAAATCAGGGAATAATAAATTATTCTTTTTGAATAGCTTCATAAGTTTGAAGTATAAAGAGAGGACTTCTATTTCATATCACTTGAGTGAATTTCAAGGGCTCCTTGATCAGGTTTCAGAAATGAGTATCAAATTTGATGATGAACTTTTGGGATTATTCCTATTGATATATTTACCAGAATCTTGGGAGACGTTTTGGGTTTCTATTACAAGTTCTGCTCTTAGAGATGTTGTTTCTTTGGGCATGACTAACGGTGGTATTCTTAATGAGGAGATGAGAAGGAAGGTACAAGGTTCTTCATCTCAATCCGAGGTACTTGTCACTGAAAATAGGGGGAGAAGTCATAAAAAGAACCAAAGGGTGGTAGAGAGAATAACGTAAACAAGTCCAAACCATGATACAAGAATCTGGAGTGTCATTATTGTCACAAAACAAAACACGTACAGAAGTATTATTATGAGTGGAAAAGGGATAACAAAGCCAAGAAAAGTAAGTCTAAACAAAGAGATCATGAATATCATGATGATGATCATGTTACTACTGCTACTTGTAATGATCTTATTATTTTACGTGATCATGAATCTGTTAATCTCGTATTAGATGAGAGTATGTGGATAGTTGACAGTGGTGCTACATTGCATGTTACACCAAGGAGGGATTTCTTCACATCTTATATTTCTGGTGATTTTTGAGTGTTGAAGATGGGTAATGATGGTGTATCTAAGGTAATTGGTATTGGTGATGTTTGCTTGTAAACCAACATATGAATGCAATTGTTGGTTAGAGGTGTCAAGCATGCTCCGGATGTCTGCTTTAATTTAATCTCTATGCATATGCTTGATGATTGTGGTTATGACAATCACTTTGGTTTGAGAAAGTGGAAACTCAACAAGGATAACTTGGTTGTGGCTAGAGTAGAAAAGATTTCTAAATTATATTGGATAAAAGCTTTGGTTGCTAGGCATAATATGAATGCTATCGACATGGAAGCATCTTTGTGGCACCAAAGACATATTAGTGAAAAGGGGTTGATTGTTTTAGCCAAAAAGGATGTTCTTCCTGGTTTGAAGAATTCATATTTGGAGAAGTGTTCTCATTGCATGGCTAGTAAACAGACTAAAGTATCTTTCAACAGACATCCTCCCTCAAGGAAGTTAAAGTTGCTTCAATTGGTACATTCTGATGTTTGTGGGTCATTAAAGATAAAGTATTTTAGTGGTGAACTTTATTTTGTTACATTTATTGATGATTGTTCTAGGAAATTATGGGTTTATGCCTTGAAGAAAAAATACTAAGTGTTGGAGAAGTTTAAAGAATTCCATGCTTCGGTAGAGAGGCAAACAGGCGAGAAGCTGAAATATGTTCGTTCTAATAATGGTTGTGAGTATTGTGGACCATCTGATTCCTATTGCAAGCAACACGGTATTGCACATGCAAAGACTCCTCCTAAAACTCCTCAATTGAATGGTTTAGCAGAGAGGATAAATGAAAACTGTTGTACCCTAAAATTTCCCCTCCCATATTTCTCAACACATGGCAAGTGAGGTCCCAAAATTGCTTAAGGAAGGTCAAGAGTTGACCAGACAAACTCTCTCTCTTAAGGCAGTATACCCCAAATTAGGGTTTCCATCTTCATCAAGATGTGTGAACCACAAAGGACTCAAATGCTTACCATTGTCCTAATATGTTCTCAAGATCATCCATGTCAAGTTTCAAGCCTTGCAGAAGAAGTTTGCTCAGTCAATTGCTCAAATGCCTGAAAATTAGTTGTATTAGGTCAAAAGTCAATTGTGGCCCACATACAAACTTCAAGATTTTTGGTCAACATCCTCATTTTGAAATATTATTCTTCATTTGATCAAGTTTTGATCATGATTCCTCAAGGATTGCTCACAATTCATCAAAACCCAAAAGTTGCTAAATTAGGGTTTTGTAGGAAAAGTCAACTCAACTTTGACCAAGCATAACTTTCTCATACTTTATCAGAAATGACCAATCCAAAGCTCATTTTGAAGAGGATGAAATTCCCTATAATTCATCTTCATCTCCCAAGTTCATAATATGCAATCACAAAAAGATATTAATTTTGACATTATAGGTCCTTTTGAAAGGTCAACAAAAACACCTTTTGGGTCAAAGCTTCATACACGAACATGGAAGACTCAATTGAGATGATACCAAATTTTTTATTTAGAGGACATCCTAAGATTTCTATAAAATCCAAGAAAACCTCTCTAGGGTGAAAATTGAAAGAGTTATGCATTGGCCAAGTTGACTATTTTTGTAAAATTGCCAAAAGTCAAATGTGCTCAAATTTGCATTTTTTGCCAAATGGGTCCAACTTTTTATGCTTGCACCTCAATTATAATGTGGTACATGACTAAAATGTTCACTCACCCATTATGTGCTTCATTTTTCAATTTATTTTGATTTTTTATTAATTAAAAAGTGAATTAAATCAAATAAATGATGAAAATTAATAAAGATATGATTTGATTTGTTTTTTGACAGTATGGCAATCAAGATATGCTGAGTTTACAAGATCAATTCGAATCAAGGGCAATTGATACAAGAAAGGCATGATTTGGCTCAAAATAGAAACATATCATATAGCTTGAAAATCAAATCAAATCTTGGATAAATGCAAAGATTCATTCCATGTTTGTTAACCTAATTAACTCTAGGTTATATAATGAGGCTTTCCAGATTAAAAAACAGGGGTTAGAGGTCGTGAGAGGCATAGAACAAAACTCAAAAATATTTACAAAAAGTGAGGTTCGGTTTGCAGGTTAGAGAACCTTTGAGAGCAATTCAAGGCTAGCCATCACATCCCGGGTGTGCACTGAAGCCATCTCCACCATTTGCAAGGTCTGAAGCGCTCAAAATTCGCCTCTACACCTCACACGGCTTGCAAGCTTTTTCAAATTTGATTATTGCAATTTACCCATCATTAGCACTTTTGATTGTTATATTCATGTTTGTCATCATGTTTGCAAGCTAACCATGCCATTTAATTGCGTTTTTGATGCCTGTACGTGATGTTGCCATTGCTAGGGTTTCTTTGTTCATTTTAGGGATTTTCAATACAGGAACAATTGGACCTTGAATCAGGTACCATGATGCTCGTGAGGATGAGACGAGTTGATTGGTACCATTGCCTTTCATTTATGTTGCATGTACATGATTTTTGAATATTACAGGTTTATAGTTACGCACAAATGTCCGTAGGTAAAAGTGTTTTACCTAAAGCGACAGGTCAGTGAAGGAGACGATGGCGTGGCAGCATGTGGCTGGCCCGTTTGAATTTTCGCGCATTTTAGAGGCGTGGCACGTTGTTTGCATTATGTTTCATTTGTTTCATAATAGTCATGACTAACGTTCCAGCGCAGACGGTAAAGAAGCGTGCCTTTGATGCACACGTTCTGGGTTCAATCCCAGGCGTGTGCATTTTGTTATTTGCTTAACAATTGTAGGCCAATCCAGTGCTTCATAATCTCAAGCGCCCACCATGCTCCATCAACATCCAGCCATCTGATGTGCCCCTAGCCAGATCCAACGCGCCAACAATGAGAGACCACCATACTCCTCAAGTCAACGCCCATACCAGATCCAATGCTGACCAGACTTGATGCTTAATGGGCCTTACAAAAATCAGATCTTCACCCCCTTTTTGCTAGCAATCAGGCCCATTTTTTCTCTTTTCTTTATTTATTTATTTTATTTTATTATTTTGCTTAATTATTTTTTTTTACCAAATTAATCACTTTTTTTTATTTTCTTTATAAAATCACAAAATCAAGAATTCCCAAAAATTAGAATTAGGTTTTTTTATTTTTATCAAATTTAGTTTAATTTAGTTTAATTTAATTTAGGGAAATTTCAACTTGTTTTTATAATTAAAATCAATTAGAAAATTAGGTTTAAGTTCTTGATTTAATTCTTTTCCTTTTTCAAACAAAAACATAAAAATAGGTTAACTTAATTATTTTTTTCTTAATTAATATAAATTTGAACTTAGGATTTTCTTTTAATCTAATTATTCATTATTTTCTCAAATAAGAGAACATGACAAAAAAACATTTTTTCTTTAATCAATCGAAAGTAGGATTAGTTAAAGGGTCAAAACCCTAATCGCCTCGCATTTAATTCGCCGCGCGCTTGTTAATTATTTTACCATTTTTTTGTAACTGTTCAGGGTTTGTAATAGTTAATTTAGGATTTTTATTTACTGTTTAAATCCTCGATTTTTTGGTTATGTAATTAATCCCCCTCCCCAAAGCCTAGTGATAGCTAGGTTTATTTTCTCGAACTTTTTAATTCCCCCAAATATTTAACTGTCTAGATGTATGCTAATAGGATTGTATGACAAGAATGCATGAAAAAATTAAAATGGTTAGAAAACCCTAATGTGAAAAGATTAAATAACTGAAAATAAATCATTCGCACATATTCACTCTTAGGGTATACTCTCATTTCGGTTGCCTTCGGTAAACGATCATTAATCATAGGGTGCCTTAGTGGTTGCCCTCCAGTCTAGAAAGATCAAAATGACCCATTCAAATGTTGCCTCGAAAGATCTTAAGACCTTAGGGTTATTACTAAGGTATCCTAATATTGCTTTAGTGATCGTACGTCTCTTTCGAATTGACCCTTACAAACTCCAACGACGGTGCTACCTACTCCTTAATAGTAGGATAGTGTTGTCTAAAGGAAACAAGAATAGAAACGATCTTTTTTCGAGTAGGTAGATGCTAGTAGGTACTTGCTCAAATCAAAACTTTTCACACTTACAGTTTTCAAAAACAAATTTTCAAAACAACTTCGTCACACCCTTGAGGACTGATACAAGGGTTATCATGAAGTAAAACATTTTTCAAAAGCAAGCACACAAACACAATAAATTTAAAAATGAGAAAGTACCTAAGAGCCCATGGAAAACCATGGATAGAAAGGGTGCTAACACCTTCCCTTTCTATAATCTACCCCCCGTACTCAAAATCTCGAAAAAGGATTTTTTCTGTACTTTTCTCCTTTCCGATTGGATGAAATAAAAGTCGATGGCAACTCTTCCTTACCGCGACATTTTGCAAACAAAAAATGCAAAACACAAACAAGTATTAAACAGTCGGTTCTACCACCATATCACAGAACTGGTGACTCTGCTGGGAAGTGCTAAGTGGGGTATACCTTAGGATCTAGGTCATTTAAATTGCTTCTCTTGTTTGCTTTGTTTGCTTTATTTTTGAGGGTTTTGTTTGGGGGTTACTATAGATCCTACACCCGGATCTGGGGAACACCTTTTAGGTAAGTAGCAATAGACTGTGAGGGAACTGTACAACATAGACCGATATGGTTGAAGCAGTAGCATCGTTGGTGTGGCACTTTGGTTGGTACCGGTATCCCTTGTGGTGAAACGAGGAGAATACGAGGCTACTGCGTGGTGTCGTGAAGCATCAACTGATCTTAGAACCTTTAATTTCCCAACTTGGCCATTAGAAAGTAGTGAGATAGCCGGCCTCAGTGTAGAGCTGAGAACTGGTTGATACTCGATGCTACACTCATTAAGATCATACCTTCGGAATATTTCGGCCGCAAGAAAAGATTTCGTGAGCTAAAACCATGACCGATAAAGGATGGTCAGTGATATTGAGATCCTCTAGAACCCGATTACTTTTTCTAGGACAGGTTTGAAACCAACTTAACTTCAAGAGGGTATTACCTTTGACCCCGTGCAAGCCTTAAACCTTAGGGCTTTGTGTGATTTGACTGTGTTTGCAATACCTGTGTTTGCTATACCTGTGGTTTATCATGACATCATGTATCATAACATGGCATTAATGCTTCATTACACTAACCATTTCAAATACCAAGGGAATTTATCTTTGTTCTGTTTTGCAGATCATGGCTTCCGTGCGTAGAAATACCATCTGAATCAGCTTTGTACAGATACCTTCCCAACTTAAAGAGCTAGCATCAAGAGTTTCTGAAACTTCTACTTTCATTAAGAGACACGGTCAACTTCTCAGCCTGGTTACTTCGAACCTTTATGAACAAATGATGAGCATACTTTTTCAGTTCTTTGATCCCAAGCATCACTGCTTCACCTTTCCAGATTACCAGTTGGTACCCACCTTGGAAGAATTCTCTCAGCTATTGGGCATACCCATTCTTGAACAGGTACCCTTCACAGGTATAGAAGAAGTTCCTAATCCAGAAGTCATTGCCTTAGCTTTGCATTTGAAAAGGGCCGATGTGGTATCCAATTGGGAAACTCGAAGCGAAGTCGAGGGTTTTCTAGCCAAATTTCTGATAGACCAGGCTCAACTATTTTGGGATGATTTGGATTTTCAGGATTTCGAGGAGGTCTTGGCTCTTCTTATCTATGGTTTAGTTCTCTTCCCTAATCTGGACTCCTTCGTAGATATGAATGCTATCAAGATTTTCCTTTCTCGCAACCCTGTGCCTACCTTGTTTGGAGATATTTTACACGTTCTCCATACTCGTACCATGAAGAGAAGAGGGACTCTTATGTGCTGCATGTCGTTGCTGTCGAGGTGGTTTATTTCTTACCTCCCTAAGTTAGTACTGAAGAACGAAGAAGGTTTGGGTTGGTTGCACAGAATAATGTCACTCGCTCATAAGGATATTCTTTGGTGTTCCCGAGCTATGGAAGACATTGCTATTATTGACTGCTGTAGGGAGTACCCTAATGTCCCATTACTTGGTATCAGAGGGGGTATAACTTACAATCCTTGTCTAGCTTTGCGACAATTTGGTCATGCTCGAAGGGATGGTACCCATGAGTTACTTATTGAGGGCATTATATTCAACTATGAGGATGATGTTAATGAGTACCGACGGAGGTTAATACGAGCTTGGGGCATGGTAAACAGATCTGACCCCAAAGAGTTGGGACCAAAGACTTCCATTCCTATGGAGCCTTACCTCCAATGGGTACGAGCTCGGGCCCAAAAGCTTATGATGCCTTATGTGGCCGTATTACCAGTTATTGTGGAGCCCACTACTGAAGAAGGCATTCCTTACACTCTCTATCCTTACATGCCCGCCGATCTTGGGGAGTTACAGAGGTCTTGGATTCAGCTGAAGAATGAGCGGGATACTTACATGGAACAGTTCCATGATCAAGAGAGGAAGGTTTTAAAGCTCACCAGGCAGCTCTAGGAAGAAAGAGTGCTCAATGATTATATCAGCACAAAGAGAAAGCATCCATGGGACTTTTGATTTTTCTTTTCTAGTTTTAGATTTGTTTTATTTACTTATTTGTAACGCCTTAAAGGCATGTTGAACCTCCAAATTTAAGCTAATAAAGTTTATGTTTATTTTGGTTTGCAAATTTAAATTTCCCGAATCTTTGAAATCATTACATATGCATCCCATTGTCATAAACATCATTACAGGTACCACTACAGGTTTCTCATCTTCTTCGTTGTTTATTTCAGCAGAAATGTCTTTCGATCAAGTCATCAAAGATCTTCAGGAACAGAACGCCCAGTTCCAACAGATGTTCATCAGTCTAGCAAAGAGGAAAGAGGATCTGAAAGCCCTCATTCTGAAAGAGAAGAAGAAGAAGACTGGTATTCTGAATATGGGAAGAAGGTTTGGAGAAAGGTTGGAGCATCAAAATGATCTGACCTCTTCATCCAAGGAAGGGGAGAACCAAGAAGGGGAAAAGGATCCTAGTCTTGCAGTTTTGGACAATGATACGGATTACAATGATGAGCAATATCCTCCTGCTGAGGATAGATACAAACAGTTGGAGGATTGTTTGAGTGCCATGGAGGTTCAGAGGATACCTGGCCTGGATTTCGAAGAATTAGGATTGGTATCGGGAGTGATCATCCCCCATAAGTTCAAAGCTCCAGTTTTTGCCAAGTATGATGGGGTGTCCTGCCCAAAACTCCATCTCCGTTCGTATGTCAGGAAGATTCAACCCCACACCGCTGATAGAAATTTGTGGGTGCACTTCTTTCAAGATAGTCTGTCAGGGACTCAGCTTGAATGGTTCTACCAGTTGGAGGGAGCCAGTGTCCAAAACTGGGAAGATCTTGCTGCTGCTTTCTACAAGAAATATCAGTATAATACCGACCTTACTCCCACTCGTACTCAACTCCAGAGTATGTCCATGGAGAGACTTGGTTGGGAGAGTTCAACCCCCTTTGTCTGATAGGGAGTTGGTGGGTATGTTCCTTGGTACATTGTCTGGTCCATTTATCAATAACTTAATCGGCAGCTCGTCATCTGGTTTCACCGAGCTGATTTTAAGTGGAGAAAGGGTAGAAGCGGGAATTCGGAGTGGTAAAATACAGAAGGATGCCTCCTCGAGTTCCACTAAGAAGTCTTTTGCTGGTAAGAAGGAAGCCAGTGCGGTCTATAGCCCGAGGGGCCAAAGCAGATTTGAACACCGTCAAACGGTAAATGCTGTAGTGATACCAAGACCCGCAGTTGCTCCACAGTGCAACAATTAACAAATGATGGAAAGACCACAACGGAAGTTTACCCGCATCAGCATTACTTTGGCTGAAGTTCTACCTCATTTATTAAAATCCAACTTGGCGACCTTGAGAGAGGCTCCCAAGAATCCAAACACTACCTCTCCCAGGTACAATCCAAACGTGCGGTGCGCCTACCATTCTGAGAGTCCTAGCCACGATACAAATGATTGTTGGGCTCTGAGAAACAAAGAACAAGACTTTCTTGAAGCCAGAGATAGAGTTCGATGCTCCAGAAAAGCCGAATGTTATAACTGCTCCCATGCCCAAACATGGTCGTGGAGTTAATGTTGTTGACACCGATTTGTTTGTGACCTCTGTTGAAGAAATTTCTACTCCTCTTATGACTGTTAAGAAGAATTTGATGTTGGCCGGTTTATTTCTGGGTTATGGTGAAAGTTGCCATATGTGTTCGATTCTACCTTCTGGTTTCCGTTTGTTGAAGTCAGGTGTTCAGCACCTGATGAATAATAAAGAGATTTTGTTCGAGAAGACTATGATTCCTGTTGTTCCAAATGGAGACATTGCTATTATAACCATTTCCGCCAATCCTTCCAAGGTTTCCTCGAGAAGACCTGTTAGGATTACACCTGGTCAAAGAATTACCCCGCTGATAATCACTGTTCCTGCTCCCATCCCATACACCTCAGACAAGGCTGTCCCATGGCATTATGGTGCCGATGTGTACTATCATGGCATTAAGCAAGATCGGAAGAATGTAGAAGTTGATACTGATGTCAGTAATATTGTCGGGACTAGTAAGGTTACCCGAAGTGGAAGGGTCTTCTCTCCCGATATTTCCCTGAAGACTGTCAACAAACCTATTGTTATTCCAACTGCTGCTCTAACCAGCACTCCTGACATTTCTCCTATTCCTACTCTAGTTATTACCCCTGCTGCTGAGCCATCTGGGACTCGGGGCAAGGAAGTTATAGGTGAGCCTGCTCAGACGGTAGCACCTAAAAAAATCATTGTGGAAGCCTCTAAACAAGAAATAGAGGAAATACTGAAAATCATTAAGAAGAGCGACTACAATATGGTCGAGCAGCTAGGGCAGACCCCATCAAATATATCCATGTTATCTCTGCTATTGTGTTCTGAAGCCCATGCGAAGGCTTTGATTGCATTTCTCAAGACTGTGCACGTGTCGTAGGAAACTTCAGCAGATCAGTTCAAAGATTGTGTGGCCAGCCTGACTGCTGACAATGGGCTGGGTTTCTCAGATGCGAATCTGACACCGAAAGGAAGGAATCATAATGATGCTCTACATGTATCGATTGAGTGCAGGGGCACCACTATGGCTCATGTGCTAGTAGATACCGGGTCTTCGCTGAATGTTCTGCCGAAGAAAGCGTTGGACCATTTGGATTGTGAGGGTTTGACTCTGAAGCCTAGTAACATTGTGGTAAGGGCTTTTGACGGATCGAAGAGAATGGTGCACGAGGAGCTGGACATCCCTGTCAAAGTGGGTTCTTAGAATTTTGGGTCCACCTTCTACGTAATGGACATCAGGCTGTCGTATTCTTGCTTGCTGGGTCATCCTTGGATCCATGAGGCTGGGGCAGTTACTTCCACACTCCATCAAATGGTGAAGTACCCGGTGAAGGGAAAGATTGTCACAGTGCGAGGTGAAGAAGAATATATGGTGAGTCACCTCAATTCCTTCCGCTATGTAGATATGGACGGGGAATTCATAGAAACTCCTTTCCAGAATTTCGAAGAGGTCCCTCAGATCTTGGCATCAACTGAAGTTACTACCAACAAACCTCCATTGAAGACGGCTTCTCTCAAGGACGCCAGGGCTGTGGTTGAAGAAGGTGGGTGTACCAATTGGGGTCAGCTCCCTGATTTCACTCACAAAACTGATAAATTTGGTTTGGGCTTTACTACAGGGGCTCAAAGGGTTGTTAGGCGCGATCGGGATGAAAGACCTCCTCTACACATCAACAATCGAGTAATTAATGCAATTGAAGACAATGAAGAGGATTCAGACATTGACAGCTGGATCTACCCAACAACCAACGGTGGACCGAATAACTGGACGGCTAGGGACTTCATACATGTTTCTTTTATTCCGCAGTAATTAACTCATTTGTTTTAAGATTTGTAATAAACAATGTGAAACTTTATGGCCCGGTGCCTTGCCCGAGGCACCTTGGCTTTGCTTGTGAGGGCTATTATTTGTCATTTCATATATCATTAATAAAGCATTGGACGTTTCTTGCATACAAGTTTTGCGCTCCTTATTTTTCTTTTATGTCTCTCACTTTATCAAAACAACTATTCTCTTACACACACTCATGTATCATACTGCAGATCCATATCCACTCTGGATCCCATTGATAACAGCTCTGCTACTGCCAGTTATGACTTCTAATATCCGATCAACCAAGCCGAGAACGAAGTTGAGGATGATTGTGAGGTGCCTGGAGAACTTGCTAGACTATTACAACAGGAAGAAAGGGCCATACAACCTCATGAAGAGCCAGTTGAGTTAGTGAATTTGGGTACAGAGGAAGACAGGAAAGAGGTTAAAATAGGTGCGAATCTGGAGCCTAGTGTCAAACAACGGTTAATATAGATGCTACACGACTATGTTGAGATCTTCTCCCGGTCCTATGAAGACGTGCCTGGTTTGGACACTGATATTGTGGTACATCGTCTGCCGACTAAAGAAGACTGCCCTCCGGTAAAGCAGAAGGTCCGCCGTATACGCTCTGAAATGTTAGAAAAAATCAAGACAGAGGTCATGAAACAGTTCGACGCAGGATTCTAAGTTGTCACTTCCTATCCGCAGTGGGTTGCTAACGCCGTTCTGGTACCTAAGAAGGATGGTAAGGTACGGATGTGTGTGGACTATAGAGATTTGAACAGGGTAATCCCCAAGGACGACTTCCCACTTCCTCACATTGATGTTCTAGTCGACAATACCGCGAAGCACAAGATCTTCTGCTTCATGGATTGTTTTTCTGGCTACAACCAGATCAAGATGGCTCCTGAGGACATGGAGAAGACAACCTTCGTTACAAAGTGGGGCACCTTCTGTTACAAGGTAATTCCTTTTGGGTTGAAGAATGTTGGGGAAACTTATCAGCGCGCCATGGTCACTTTGTTCCACGATATGATTCACCACGAGATCGAGGTTTATGTTGATGACATGATATCCAGGTCCCAGACTGAGGAAGAGCACCTTGATCATCTCCAAAAACTGTTTGACAGGTTGAAGACGTACAAGCTGAGGTTGAATCCGAACAAGTGTACCTTTGGGGTAAGGTCTGGTAAGCTTCTAGGTTTTGTTGTTAGTGATAAGGGTATTCAGGTGGACCCTGCAAAAGTAAAAGCCATACAAGAGAATGAAGTTAAAGGTTTCTTGGGACGTCTGAATTACATTGCCAGATTCATTTCACATCTGACTGCTACTTGTGAGCCAATCTTCAAGATGCTGAAGAAAGATCAAGTGGTAAAGTGGAATGATGAATGCCAGATTGCTTTTGAAAGAATCAAAGAATACCTTCAAGAACCACCAATTTTGATGCCTCCAGTTGAAGGAAGACCTTTGATATTATACTTGACAGTGCTAGACAATTCAATGGGGTGTGTGCTGGGGCAGCATGAGGAGTCTAGTCGAATAGAGCACACCATTATTACCTTAGCAAAAAGTTTACCGACTGTGAGACTCGATACTCATTGCTCGAGAAAACTTGTTGCGCTTTGGAATGGGCTGCTCACCGACTGAGACAGTATATGCTGGCTCACACTACCTTGTTGATATTAAAGATGGATCCAATCAAGTATATTTTTGAGAAGCCCGCCTTATCCGGAAGAATATCAAGATGGAAAATAATCTTAACCGAGTACGACATCCAATACACAACCCAAAAAGCAATCAAGGGGAGTGTATTGGCGGATCATTTGGCGCATCAGACCATGGATGACTACCAGTCTATGAATTTCGAGTTCCCAGATGAGAATATCATGTTGGTAACCGACTGTGAAGAACCTGGACCGGATGAAGGACCCGATGAGGGATCTCGATGGTCTATGTATTTTGATGGAGCCTCGAACGCATTGGGTAATGGAATTGGCGTTGTAATCATATCTCCTGAGGCTGTCATACTCCGTTCACTGCTTGATTATGTTTCAACTGCACCAACAACATGGCAGAGTATGAAGCATGTATCATGGGTCTTCGAGCTGCCATTGACCTGAGGAGTAAGTTCTTGAGTGTATTCGGAGATTCCGCTCTGGTGATAAGTCAGATCAAAGGCGAGTGGATACGAAGCACCCGAATCTCATTCCTTACCGAGAATATGTACTAACATTGATCCCACACTTTGAGGAGGTAACCTTTGAACACTTCCCACGAGAGGAGAACCAGTTAGCGGACGCGGTAGCTACCATGTCTTCTATGTTCAAAGTTAGGTGGGACAATGAAGCTCCCCAAATTACCATTGAGAGGTTGGACGAACCCGCACATTGCTATGACATTGAGACCGAAGAGGTAGCGGACAAACCCTGGTTTCACGAAGTCAAAAGGTATCCTGAGGTTCAGGAATACCCCGAGGGGGCGTCTGTTAATAATAAGAAGTTTTTGAGAAGGTTCGCTGCGAAGTTCTTCATCAGTAATGGAATCCTCTATAAGCGTAACCATGATTCAACCTTACTACTGTGTGTAGACAAGAGCGAGGCAGAAAGGGTCATGGCAGAGTTACATGAAGGTACCTTTGGAACTCATTCCAGTGGACATACCATGGCTAATAAGATCCTACAAGCAGGATACTACTGGTCCACTATGGAAGCCGATTGTTATCAGCACTCTCGAACCTGTCATAAGTGCCAAGTCTATGTTGATAAGGTGCATATGCTTCTAGTCTCTCTGAATGTCTTGACAGCTCCTTGGCCCTTTGCAATATGGAGAATTGACATGATTGGCGAGATCAGACCTACTGCGTCTAACGGGCATCATTTCATTCTGGTGGCTATTGATTATTTCACGAAGTGGGTTGAGGCAGCTTCCTTTGCTACAGTAACCAAGAATGTCGTGGCGTGGTTTATCTGACACAATCTGATCTATCGATATGGTGTCCCAGAGAGGATTATTACTGAAAATGGTACAAATCTCAATAACACAATGATCACCGAGCTATGTAAACAATTCAAGATACAACATCATAACTCTTCTCCCTACCGGCCAAAGATGAATGGCGTTGTTGAAGCGGCTAACAAGAACATCAAAATGATTGTACAGAAGATGACGATGACATACAAAGATTGGAACAAGATGTTACCATTCGCTCTTCATGGGTACCATACCTCAGCACGGACGTCGACAGGGGCAACACCCTACTCTTTGGTGTATGGCATGGAGGCATTCCTACCCATCGAAGCCTGGACACCCTCTCCCAAGATTATGAAGGATGCGGGTTTGAACGAAGACGAATGGATCCAAACCCGACTTGATCAGCTGAATCTAATCGATGAAAAGAGACTTACTGCTATCTATCATGGTCAGTCGTACCAAAAGCGAATGATCAAGGCTTTTAACAAGAAAGTTAGACGTCAAGAATATCGAGTCGGGGATCTAGTGATCAAATGCATCATACTATCGCAAGGTGATCCCAGGGGAAAATGGACCCCCACATACGAAGGGACATTTGTGGTTAAGAACATTTTCTCGGTAGGAGCTATGATTCTAACCACCATGGATGGCGACGACCTTCCTCACCCCGTCAATGCAGACATAGTGAAAAGATACTACGCATAACCAAAGACCCGCTAGTTTGAATGGACTAGGCAAAAATAAGGGCTTCCCGGCGAACCAAAAGGGTCCGGGCAAGAGTAAGGGATGAAAATTAAAAAAACTGTACACCCGGCAAGTCGAAAACCTGAAAAGGCGACTTGGGTAAAAATGGGTATCCTGGTGGACTGAAAACCCGAAAGGGCGGTCCAAGAAAAAATTAGGGATCAAAGCGTAACACTATGTCTCATTGGATCATCTTGCAACCAGACTTCGGTATCGACTATCAAGCTCAGATGGCGCCAATCAATCTGATCCACCTTCAACCAAGCAGCAAAGTGATGAGACGCTTGAAGATATAAAGGCAATAGCAGAGTTGAAACCCGATGGGGTCGTTCCACATAGCTATTTTTCTTTCTTTTACACAAATTGTATAATTTATTTCTTTCGGAGGCGTTATCTTACTAGGACGTCAGCCTCTTTGTACAAAAATGCTTATTACAGGCCAATTTCAAAATCAATACAAGTCATTTTTTACGAAACTTCAATTTGTTTATTTTTCTTTTTCTGTTTTGTTTTACAAGAACGTCCAATGATTTATTTTTGATATATGCATTTGAAAATGATTGTTGCTCATAAGGATTTACATAAGAAATAAAAGACGATTACTCGTAATGCCAAAAATAGGGAAAATAAGAAGTGCCTAAACCTTACGGTTACTCTTCCCATTAGGTACCGGGATAGAGCCAACTTGAGAACATGAGTAGTGGTACATACACTCCCCATAGAGTAAAAGGTATCCAAAGATAGTGATGTTAGCTTTCACGAACAAGACATAATTCTCCCCAACTGAGGTTCACAATTGCAAGTGAGTCAGTAAATTTTTCCCCAAGTAGAGTTTAATTCTCTCACAAGCAGAAATTCAATCTCCAACAGAATTCATTATCACCAGCAACAAAAATTCATCCCCAACCGAATTTATTTCTCCAAATCCGCAGATCTATCAGCAGAGTATCTCCTCTCCAACAGAGTTATTCCCCACAGAGTTATCCTCAGACAGGGTCTCTTCCGGCAGAGTATTCACCAGCCGAATGGATGTGAATCCCCAGCTAATAATCTTTGTTCACCATCCCCAACAGAAGTAGAGGAACTATGGTTTGTTACAGCAGTCAAGAATACCATTTCTCATACTCTCCAAACAGCAGTCAGGGATTTATTTTCACGCACTTAGATTATTACGCCAGCGTTTCATGTTCATACATCATGACATGTGCATACATTACATATAACATAATCTCATTTATTTCGAGAACCTCATCACAATGCATCTCATGCATCGCACATAACTAACCATGTATTTCTTTCAGGAAAGATAATGCTTATCAACAATTTCCAGCAAGTCCATGATCAACACTCAAAGCTAAACCGAGTAATCATCGATGCGACAAAAGTAACCATCCAGGTTCCTTCTCACAACCCTATTATCCAGGCATTCATGTCGAAGTAACCTTACTATCCAAGTTCCTTCTCACAACCCTACTATACAGGCTTTCATGTTGAAGTAACCCTACTATCCAGGTTCCTTCTCACAGCCCTACTATCCAGGTTTTCATGTCGAAGTAACCCTACTATCCAGGTTCCTTCTCACAGCCTTACTATCCAGGCTTTCATGTCGAGGTAACCCTACTATCCAGGTTCCTTCTCGCAGCCCTACTATCTAGGCTTTCATATCGAAGTAACCCTACTATCCAGGTTCCTTCTTGCAACCCTATTATCCCGGCTTTCAAATCGAAGTAACCCTATTATCCAAGTTCCTTCTCACAGCCCTACTATCCAGGTTCCTTCTCACAGCCCTACTATCCATGTTCCTTCTCGCAGCCCTACTATCCAGGCTTTCATATCGTAGTAACCCTACTATCTAGGTTCCTTCTCGCAGCCATACCATCCAGGCTTTCATATCGAAACAACCTTACCCAGGTTCCTTCTCAAGCCCTACTACCCATGCTTTCATCTCGAAGTAACCCTACTATCCAGGTTCCTTCTCACAGCCCTACCATCCAGGTTCCTTCTCACAGCCCTACTATCCAGGTTCTTTCTCACAACCCTACTATCCAGGTTCCTTCCTGCAGCCCTACTATCCAGGCTTTCATATCGAAGTAACCCTACTATCCAGGTTCGTTCTTGCATCCCTACCATCCAGGATTTCATATCGAAGTAACCCTACTATCCAGGTTCCTTCTTGCAGCCCTACTATCCAGGCTTTCATATTGAAGTAACCCTACTATCCAGGTTCCTTCTCGCAGCCCTACTATCCCAGATTTCATATCGAAGTAACCCTACTATCCAGGTTCCTTCTCACAGCCCTACCATCCAGGCTTTCATATCGAAGCAACCCTACTATCCAGGTTTCTTCTCACAACCCTACTATCCAGGCTTTCATCTCGAAGTAACCATACTATCCAGGTTCCTTCTCATAACCTTACTATGCGGGTTCTTCCTCTCTTATCCCCAGACAGCAGTCCATAACACTATAAGACCGGGACCCAATCAAACACGATTGGTTTCGCATATCTCTAGTAAGTCGTGGTGCAACATATACCCCGACCAAATACGCGGTTCACTTCCGCTTCCCTAAACCGGAGTTATTCCCCATTAGAGTAACGGACAATTGAAGCTCCTAAAACTCTATTTATCTCAAGACAAAGACCAGCATTCCCCAATGAAATCCTCCTCGACAATAGGTATGTGGGTTCTCGCAAAGGAATCTCTTATGCGATCAACACCTCTTCGGATGACATCTTTAATCCCATCTCCAACAATTCTCTAGAAACTTCCGAATGGCATCTGTAAGAGCATTACCGATATCACAAATCAAGTATCACTTCATGCGAGTGCAAATTTAAGGGCACTCTAGTGTTCAATCATTTACCACCTTCGGATCACGAAAGGCAGACGAGCCAATCTACATCTTCAGGTTTAAGAAGATTGAACAGGGGCAGTTGTTGTACCCTAAAATTTTCCCTCCCATATTTCTCAACACATGGCAAGTGAGGTCCCCAAATTTCTCAAGGAAGGTCAAGAGTTGACCAGATAAACTCTCTCCTAAGGCAGTATACCCCAAATTAGGGTTTCCATCTTCATCAAGATGTTTGAACCACAAAGGACTCAAATGCTCACCATTGTCCTAAAAAGTTCTCAAGATAATCCATGTCAAGTTTCATGCCTTGCAGAAGAAGTTTGCTCAGTCAATTGCTCAAATGCCTGAAAATCAACTATACTAGGTCAAAAGTCAACTGTGGCCCACATACAGTCAAACTTCAAGATTTTTGGTCAACGTACTCATTTTGAAATATTATTCATCATTTGATCAAGGTGTGATCATGATTCCTCAAGGATTGCTCACAATTCATCAAAACCCAAAAGTTGCTAAATTAGGGTTTTGTATGAAAAGTCAACTCATCTTTGACCAAGCATAACTTTCTCATACTTTATCAGAAATGACCCATCCAAATCTCGGATTGAAGAAGATGCAATTACCTACAATTCATCTTCATCTCCAAAGTTCAGAATATGCACTCACAAAAAGATATGAATTTTGACATTATAGGTCCTTTTGAAAGGTCAACAAAAACACCTTTTGGGTCAAAGCTTCATACATGAACATGGAAGACTCAATTGAGATGTGACCCAAAGGGTTGTTTAGCGGACATCCTAAGCTTTCTAAAAAGTCCAAGAACACCTCTCTAGGGTCAAAATTGAAAGAGTTATGTATTGGCGAAGTTGACCATTTTTGCAAAATTGCCAAAAGTCAAATGTGCTCAAATTTGCATTTTTTGCCAAATGGGCCCAACTTTTTATGCTTGCACCTCAATTATAATGTGGTCCAGGACTAAAATGTTCACTCACCCATTATGTGATTCATTTTTCAATTTATTTTGATTTTTCATTAATGAAAAAGTGAATTAAATCAAATAAATGATGAAAATTAATAAAGATATGATTTGATTTGTTTTTTTGACAGTTTGGCAATCAAGATATGCTGAGTTTACAACATCAATTAGTATCAAGGGCAATTGATACAAGAAATACATGATTTGGCTCAAAATAGCAACATATCATATAGCTTGAAAATCAAATCAAATCATGGATAAATGCAAAGATTCATTCCAAGTTTGTTAACCTAATTCACTATAGGTTATATAATGAGGCTTTCCAGATCAAAAAACAGGGGTTAGAGGTCGTGAGAGGCCTATAACAAAACTAAAAAATATTGACAAAAAGTGAGGTTCGGTTTGCAGGTTAGAGGACCTTTGAGAGAAATTCAAGGCCAACCATCATATCCTGGGCGTGCACTGAAGCCATCTCCACCATTTGCAAGGTCTGAAGGGCTCAAAATTCGCCTCTAGACCTCACGCGGTTTGCAAGCTTTTTCAAATTTGATTATTGATATTTATGCATCATTAGCACTTTTGATTGTTATATTCATGTTTGTCATCATGTTTGCAAGCTAACCATGCCATTTAATTTCATTTTTGATGCATGTATGTGATGTTGCCATTGTTAGGGTTTCTTTATTCGTTTTAGGGGTTTTTAATACAAGAACAATTGGACCTTGAATCAGGTACCATGATGCTCATGAGGATGAGAAGAGTTGATTTGTACCATTACCTTTCATTTATGTTTCCTGTACATGATTTTTGAATGTTACAGGTTTATAGTTACGCACAAATGTCCGTAGGTAAAAGTATTTTACCTAAAGCGACAGGCCATTGAAGGAGACGATGATGTGGCAGCATGTGGCTGGCCCGTTTGAATTTTCGCGCGTTTTGGAGGCGTGGCACGTTGTTTGCACTATGTTTCATTTGTTTCATAATAATCATGACTAACATTCCAGCGCAGATGGTAAAGAAGCGTGCCTTTGATGCACACGTTCTGGGTTCGATCCCAGGCGTGTGCATTTTGTTATTTTCTTAACAATTGCAGGCCAATCCAGTGCTTCACAATCTCAAGCGCCCACCATGCTCCATCGACATCCAGCCATCTGATGTGCCTCTAGCCAGATCCAACGTGCCAACAATGAGAGACCACCATACTCCTCAAGTCAACGCCCATACCAGATCCAACGCTGACCAGGCTTGATGCTTAATGGGCCTTACAAAAATCATATCTGCACCCCCTTTTTGCTAGCAATCAGGCCCATTTTTTCTCTTTTCTTTATTTATTTCTTTTATTTAATTATTTTGCTTAATTATTTTTTTTACCAAATTAATCACTTTTTTTGATTTTCTTTATAAAATCACAAAATCAAGAATTCACAAAAACTAGAATTAGTTTTTTTTTCTTTTTATCAAATTTAATTTAATTTATTTTAATTTAATTTAGGGAAATTTCAACTTGTTTTTATAATTAAAATCAATTAGAAAATTAGGTTTAAGTTCCTGATTTAATTCTTTTCTTTTTTCAAACAAAAACACAAAAATAGGTTAACTTAATTATTTTTTTCTTAATTAATATAAATTTGAACTTAGGATTTTCTTTTAATCTAATTATTCATTATTTTCTCAAATAAAAAAACATGACAAAAAAACATTTTTTTCTTTAATCAATCGAAAGTAGGATTAGTTAAAGGGTTAAAACCCTAATCGCCTCACATTTAATTCGTCGCGTGCTTGTTAATTATTTTACCATTTTTTGTAACTGTTCAGGGTTTGTAATAGTTAATTTAGGGTTTTTATTTACTGTTTAAATCCCCGATTTTTGGTTATGTAATTAATCCCCCTCCCCGAAGCCTTGTAATAGCTAGGTTTATTTTCTCGCCCTTTTTAATTCCCGCAAATACTTAACTGTCTAGATGTATGCTAATAGGATTGTATGACAAGAATGCATGAAAAAATTAAAATGGTTAGAAAACCTTAATGTGCAAAGATTAAATAACTGAAAATAAATCATTCGCACATATTCACTCTCAGGGTATACTCTCACTTCGGTTGCCTTCGGTAAACGATCATTAAGCATAGGGTGTCTTAGTGGTTGCCCTCCAGTCTAGAAAGATCAAAATGACCCATTCGAATGTTGCCTCAGAAATGTTGCCCCGGAAATGTTTCCTCAAAAGATCTTAAGACTCTAGGGTTATTACTAAGGTATCCTAATATTGCTTTAGTGATCGTACGTCCCTTTCGAATTGAACCTTACATACTCCAACGACGATGCTACCTAATCCTTAATAGTAGGATAGTGCTGTCTAAAGGAAACAAGAATAGAAACAATCTTTTTCCGAGTAGGTAGATGCTAGTAGGTACTTGCTCAAATAAAAACTTTTCACACTTACACTTTTCAAAAACAAATTTTCAAAACAACTTCGTCACACTCTTGAGGACTGATACAAGGGTTATCATGAAGTAAAACATTTTTCAAAAGAAAGTACACAAACACAAGCAATTTAAAAATGAGCAAGTACCTAAGAGTCCATGGAAAACCATGGCTAGAAAGGGTGCTAACACATTCCCTTTCCATAATCTACCCCTCGTACTCAAAATCTCGAAAAAGGATTTTTTTACGTACTTTTTTCCTTTTCGATTGGATGAAATAAAAGTCGGTGGCGACTCTTGCTTACTGCGACATTTTGTGAATAAAAAACGCAAAACGCAAACCAGTATTAAACAGTCGGTTATGCCACCGTATCATAAACAATAATTGAGAGAGTAAAGTGTATGCTCTCTTAAGCTAAATTGTCAAATAATTATTGGGGTGAAGCACTTTACACGGCGATGCATGTTCTTAATATCACTCCTATTGTTGCTTTGAACAACAAAGTTCCAAACAAGACTTGGTTTGGAAAGAATGTCAAGTATGATGATTTAAGAGTCTTTGGCTGTAAGGATTTTATGCATACTCCAAAGGATGAAATATCCAAGTTGGATGCAAAGTCAAAACAATGTATATTCATCAGTTATGGGCAAGATGAGTTTGGTTACAGATTGTATGATCTTGTAGGGAAAAGCTTATCCGAAGCCGTGATGTAGTGTTCATAGAAGACCAAAATATTGAAAACATTGATAAGGTAGAGAGGACTACACCCAAGAAAGATATCATCTTGTCTAATGTTAATCTAGTTCAATTACCTAATCATAATCTAGATGCTATTGGCGGTTATGATTATAATAGTGAGCCATATGATAATGTTAATGATCAACAACTTAGAGATGAGGTAAATATTCCAACTAATGATGATGAAGGGGAGAATGATATGACTCAGGACAAGAATCCTGGTGAAGCTCCAGAATCATCTCAAGTTCAACTTAGGAGGTCCACCGGGCATAGACAAAACCTTCTACAAGGTATAATTCTGATGAGTATGTCACCTTGACTGTGAGGGTGAACCTGAGTGTTTTCAAGAGGCCATGTAAAGTGATGATAATAAAAAGTAGTTGGATGAATGCATGACGAAATAAAATCATTGTATGATAATCACACTTATGATTTAGTGAAGTTACCTAAAGGAAAAAGGGCTTTGTAAAACAGGTGGATTTATAGAGTTAAACATGAGAGAAACTCTAAGTCTCCAAGATATAAAGCTAGATTAATGGTGAAAGGTTTTCGTTAAAGAAAGGATGTTGATTTTAATGATATTTTCTCACTCGTTCTAAAGATGTCATTAATCAGAATTGTATTGAGTTTAGCTGCTACTCTTGATTTAGAGGTTGAGCAAATGAAGGTGAAAACGACTTTCCTTCATGGTGATTTGGAGGAAGAGATCTACATGAAAAAACCTCACTGTTGTATCCCAAAATTTTCCCTCTCATTTATCAAGACTTTTCTCACAAGACTTCTTTGACTCAAGACAAGATTAGGGTTTAGTCAGCTCAAGACATCTCATCTTGCACTGATAACCCAAAATTAGGGTTTGAGTTTGCACAAGGATTTTTGGACCACAAATGCTTCATGTGACTTTCATACATCATTTTGGACCCCTAAGATTTCTCATGATAAGTTTCAAGCCTTGAAGCACATTTTTGATCAGTCAATTGGACAGTTGACCTAAAAAATCAGCTGTATTGGGGACAAAGTCAACCATGGCCAATTTACAGTAAAAATTCATAATTTTTGATCCACATAAATATTTTAGACTCATATGTACCATTTGATCAAGTTTGGATTACAACTCCTCAAGAAATGTGATCAAATCATCAAAAGGGCAAAATGGTCAAAATTAGGGTTTTGATTGAGAAAGAGCAATTTTTTATTTTTAACCCAGCAAATGACCAATTGAGTTTAAGCATGATTTCAATGATTCAATGGCATCATCTTGACTTAATTACATGGCTCAAAACCTCTCAAGTTCATTGGATTGATAGATGAAATTTGCAGTCAACTAATCAAAAGTCAACTGTACACTGAAAAGTCAAACTTTGACTTTTTGGTCAAAATCAAATGCCAAGGGTCATAATTCATCAATATATGTCAAAATGTGAAACTTGTTCATCAAGAAAACCAAATTTGAAAATTAGGGTTTTGAATTTGAAAATTTTCATAACTTAGAATTTTTCTAAGTATAAAATTTTCTTATTTTTTCTCAACTTTACACCACTTTTACACCATGATGCCTATTGATTCAAGGAAAGTCCCCAACATGAAAGTTGTAGACCTCCATGAAAACTACAACTTTACTTCACAAACTTTTCCCTAAAGATGCTTGGATCTCAAGTTATAAATTTGTGAATACATGGTCAAGAACTTCTTAACTTAGTGAAATTTTGCCCTAATTTAGGCAAGTTTTGGACCCAACTTCATGGAAATCTTTCACCTAGTTCCAAGAAGTATCTCAAAATTCATTTCAAATATGGATTATAGAGCACATTGCAAGCTTTCCAAAATGTCCAATAACTCTCCAAGATCATTTTTTAGTAGGGAGAATCGAAGAGAGGAAGTTGGCATTTTCTCACTTTTTGTTCAAGCCATTTTCATGAAGAACCAAGTTGCAAATCAAACCTATGTTGGCTATTTCATGCTTTACAGGTCCTAAAATTTCTACACACTCCTTAATTAAATGCATACTCAATTGACAAAGCCTCTATCCATTCTTTTGAACCTTTATCCAATTGATAATTCCACTTATGGCAAAAAGGTTCCATTGCCATTTTCATAAAGAGCAACTTTTGAAAACTTTGTGATCTTGAGCATTGGACCTGTCCCCTTGATACAAGCAAGTACCACAGACCAAAGGCAACTTGTAGGGAAGAAATACCAACCCTAAGCAAGCTGGTACAAGCATGAGAGTTTTGTCTTGTCACTTTGCTTCAAGTACAAGAAAAGTTGCAAAAAGGCTAGGGCTTGTACAGCTGATAGAGAGCTGACTTAAAACCATTTCTGTACTAATATGCAAAGGATATACAACACATAGGACACCAAGCAAAGACCTTAAACATTAAGAGCAAGCAAGCACCAAAATCTATCCAAAACACACAGTTTCTGCACAAACACATCCAACTCTCATTTGGCCCGTGTGTTTTGTGTTTAGATCATTCAAACATCTTACATGCTTGATATCAAACTCATCCAAACCATCATCCCTGTTCTGTAACCTCGGTTTCACCATCTGCCATTGTTAACTTTGAAGCTTGCAGTTGGACTTGGTCAGGGAGTTCTAGCCACTTTCAGAGCAAGGTAAGAGTTGGAATAGATCAAGGGAAGCTCAAGCAATCATCAGGCCTCCATTAAAGTCCTTGCATTTCCATACACGATTCCAGCTAAGGAGGTAATTTTTCAAACTATATCTCTTTGTACAGGTAACCTTAGACCACGATCTGTGAATGAAAAATGTAGTTCTCATCATAACGAAGTTGTACATATCATTATCTTGCATTTATATTACTTGTGCTAAGAGAATTTGGAGTTTGAAATCTCTAAAAATTTTAGGTTAGGATTTAGGGATTTCAAAATTCTCTTTGATCTTTGATAGTTAGATTACATAATTTATATGGTAGGAATCCTGAGTTCAAATGCTACATTTTTCATGTTATAAGTTTTCATTTTTATGCAAGCATGAGGAAGTTACAGGTTGAACTGGCTATGGCGTGAGGAAGAGAAGGCCGGACAGGGACGAAGCTTGTTTTGGGCTTTTTGCTTCCTGGGCTTTTTGTTTTTGCTAGCACTACCACTGTTTTACTTTCTCACCCCCTGCTAACTCTTTTCATATTTTATTTTTTCATTTTTATATTTAATTCTTTTAATTATTTTCTTTAATGATAAAAATCCTAAAAAATAATTTAATTATTTTTACACTTTTATTTTATTTCTCATATAAAAAAAATAGTTTATTTTGATAAATATAATTTGTTTTCTTAATAAACTTATAAATATAATTAAATATACTTAATATTTTTATTTTACATTTCCTATTTACAAATACTTATTTTTTGCACATATTTAATTTCTAAAATTTATATAAAATATTATTTATTATTTTTTATACAAAAAATGCACAAAATAATAATATAGAAACATTATTTTATTTTAAATAAAAATTAGGGTTTAATCCCTTTCAAAAGAATTAAATATTTTTCTTTATATTTTATAGGTTTAAATTCAATGTTCTTTTATACAAAAGCAAGACATAAAATATCTTTTCTTTACATACATATTTGCATTAAATTTTAAATATTGTATTATATTTATTTTAATTCGCGCAAATTTGATTTGGTTGTAATAATGTATTTAGTTTTATATTTAAGCAAATCCCCATTCAAACTTGTATTCCCCCCTCCCATAAAATTATTGTAATAGCTTAGTATATTTACATTACGCAATTTATTGCTTTCATATGTCATGATTAGTAATTAGGGTTTGTATTACAAGAACGAAACAAAACAACTAGAAAACCCTAAATGCAAGATCAAAAGCATGAAAATGATACACTTCGCACACAAGCACCCTTACGGTTTCTCCCATTTGGTTGCCTATAATAAAATGGCCATGTTACGCATGTGAAGTATCTTGGCAAAATAAAACAAATATAAGATCATAGCCCCTCGATGACGCTATTCAAAAGTTTCCTAAAAAAATGATCTTGGTCCCTCAAAAATACCAAGATACTTTGCAACATTGCTATCATGTTTATACGATGACCCGCGCCCGTCCCGTTTACATCCAAAGATAGGGTTGCTTACCAAATCAATGGTAAGTCAACAATGTCAAAGGAATAGAAAATGCATAAGAAAGACATTTGAGTAGGTAGATAGCTTCTAAGTTACTTGCTCCATTTCAAACAACAATCCTTGCTATTTTCAAACACATACACATTTCAAAAACATCTTACAAACATTAAAAACATTTACAAATGACGAACATCTTTGTATACATTCTTACGAACGAGAATCATTACAAAGATTGCCTAAACGAATGGCCTCTTTTACAAAATACTTTCAAAACCACATCAAACACTATTTCAAACAAACCAAAGAAAGTGATCTAAGCAAGTAACTAAGAGCCCATGGAAAACCATGGATGAAAAGGGTGCTAGCACCTTACCTTTTCCTAATCTACCCCCCGAACTCAAGAAAACATCTCAAAGGTCTTTCCTGTGATTTTTCACCTTTCCTTTTGGATAAAATAAAATTTGGTGGTGACTCTTGCTAACCGCGACATTTGCGATAAAACGTAAAACCTCAAGTCAGTTCTCCCACCGCATCACAGAACTGGAGACTCTGCTGGGGATTTTTATAAAAGTGGGGTTACCTTAAGGTTTATATCACATTTATTTGCTTCTCTTGTTTGACTTGTTTTCTTTACATTATGGTTCTTTGTTTGGGTTTGAATCCTCCACCCGGATTTGGGAAACATTATAAGTAAATAGCAATACGTTGTGGAAACTGTGTAGGGTATACCGACATGGTCTAATCAATAGCTATGTTAGTGTGACATATTTGTGGGTACCGGTAGCCTTTGAGTTAATCAAAGAGAATACGGGGCCACTGAGCGATGTCATGAAGCACTAATGAACTTCTAGAACCCTTTACTTGACCAACTTGGCCTGTAGGATATAGTGAGATGACCGACTTTGGTGCAGTCCGAAGTTGGTAGATACTCAATACTACACTCATTGAGGTTTGGTTTCTTGGGATATTTCGGTCGCCATTAAAGAGGCTTGAGCTGAAACAATGACCAAGGAAACAATCCAGTGATATTGAGCTCCTTAGAACCCGGTTACTATTACTAGGACGGGTTGAACCAACTAAACTTCGAGAGGGTATTTACCTATAAAACCCCATGCAAGCCTAAACTAAGAATTTGTTTGATTTGCTTGTATATGCATATTTGTACATAACATCATGGACATCATGAACATCATATGCATTCACTAACCATTTCAAGGATTTTGGAGATTCATCTTTGTTCTTGTTTTGTAGGATATGGATTCACTTCGCAGGAAAACTATCCAAATCAACCTTGTAAGAATTCCTCCACCACTCAATGAGCTAGCTTCAAGGATCCCTGAGAGCTCTCCATTCACCGAGAGATATGGTCGTCTACTCAACTTGGTCACCTCCAACACATAGGAGGATATGATGAAGGTTCTCTTCCAGTTCTTTGACCCTTTGCATCATTGCTTCACATTTTCTAACTATCAGCTTGTGCCTACTTTGGAAGAATTTTCTCAACTCTTGAGGATTCCTATTCTCAATCAACTACCTTTCAGCGGTACAGAAAGAGATCCAAAGCCAGAAGAGATTGCTCAAGCTTTGCACTTGCACTCATCTGATGTCACAACTCATTGGGAAACTAGAAGTGGTGTCAAAGGCTTTTTGGCAAAGTTTCTGTTTGAGAAAGCCCAAAACTGTTGGAATTCCTTAGACTTGCAAGCTTTTGAGGAGATTGTACCTCTTCTCATCTATGGGATGGTCTTGTTCCCCAATCCTGACCAACTCATAGATGTAAGCGCTGTCAAAATCTTCATGTCACGCAACCCGGTGCCTACATTTCTTGGGGATATCTTACACTCTTTTCACACTCGTACGATGAGGAAAATAGGTGTTCTTATGTGTTACACTCCTCTCCTGGCAAGATGGTTTATTTCTCATCTTCCCTAATCAGTCTTAAAGAATGAGCAAGGTTTGAGGTGGTCACAATGGTTAATGACGCTTAAACATTCAGATATCCATTGGTGTTCTCGATCCAAAGAGAATGTTATCATTGTTGACCGTTATGGGGAATTCCCTAATGTCCCTCTACTCGGCATTAGGGGAGGCATCACCTACAACCCATGCTTAGCTCTAAGACAGTTTGGTTATGCCCGAAGGGATGGCCCAGATGATATGCTGATTCAAGGTTTGGTTTTCGACTACGACAACGATGATCAAGGGCTTCGCCAGAGATTCATCCGAGCTTGGAGGATGCTAAACAAGGTGGATATCAAGACTTTGGGACACAAGAATTCCATCCCTCTTGAGCCTTGCCTCAAGTGGGTACGAACCCGCGCTCAAAGTCTTATGATGCCTTATCCTTCCATTCTCCCAGTGATTATTGAGCCTGTTAAGGAGGGAGAAGTCCCATACACTATCCTACATCCTGACATGCCTACATCACTCGAAGACCTACAAAGGGATTGGATACCGCTCAAAGGAGAGCGTGATACTTTCGAAGCCCAATTCTACGCAAGAGAGAAGAAGGTTTTGGAACTCACTTGGCTACTTCATGAGGAACAGACTCTAAATACCTACATTGCACCAAAGAGGATGGGCAATGTCTTTTTATCTTATAATTTTGTATTATTTTTCCCAAGGGGCATTGATGTACTGGAATTCTATCTTATCAATATAACGTGTGTTTCTTTTTGTTTGAAACAAATTCGAATTTTTAAATCCTTGAAAGCATTGCATGAATACATATCATTCATCATAAACATAAATAGGTATTTGCAACAAGTTTCCTCATCTCTCTATTGTTTATTTCAGTAAGATGGATCTCGAACAGACGGTCAAAGATCTCCAAGCTCAAAACACACAATTTCAACAGTTACTCATGACCTTAGCCAAGGGGCAAGAGGAGCTGAAGACTCTACTGGAAAAAGAGAAAGAGAAAAAGAAGAAAGAGAAGAAGCCAGCTGGTGTGGTAATCATGGGCAGAAGGTTTCAGGGACAAGCCAGAAGGACCTTAGATTTTCCAACAACATCTGATGAAGGGGAAAGAAATGGAAAAAAAAACGGCAGTTCCGTCAGACTCTGAAGAAGAGGAGGACTATTCTGAAGAGCAATACCCTTCGGCCGATGATAAGTACAAACACCTTAAAGAGCGTTTAAGCGCTATGGAAATCCAGAGAGTACCGGGTCTAGATTTTGAAGAGTTAGGGCTGCTGTCAGGAATTGTAATCCCGCCAAAGTTTAAAGTGCCATTGTTTTCCAAGTGTGATGAGGTGTCTTGTCCTAAAATGCACCTCCGATCATATGTCAGGAAGATTCAGCCACACTCTACTGATAAAGACTTTTGGGTCCACTTTTTCCAAGACAGTTTATCAGGAACACAACTCGATTGGTTTTACCAATTGGAAAGGGTCGACATCCACAATTGGGAAGACCTGGATGCAGCTTTCTATAAATAATACCAGTACAATGCCGATTTGGCACCTACCCGTACTCAACTTCAGAGTATGGCTATGGCTTCCAATGAGGGCTTCAAAGATTACGCGCAAAAGTGGATAGATCTAGCCGGAAGAGTGCAACCCCCTCTGTCTGAAAGGGAGTTGGTGGACATGTTCTTGGGAACACTATCAGGACCCTTCTTCAATCATCTGATTGGGAGTTCCTCTGCAGGGTTTACTGAATTGATTTTAACCGGCGAGAGGGTGGAAGCTGGTATAAGAAGTGGGAAGATTCAGAAAGACTCGTCAGCCGCTACAATTGTGAAAAAACATTTCACTGGGAAGAAGGAAGTATCTGCTGTTTATTCATAAAGGAATCAAGGAAGAACTGAATGCCGACCAGTGGTGGGGCCGTTATGATCCCAAAGCCCGCATCCGACCAGCCAAGAAATAACCAGCCAAGGGTGGAAAGGCCAGTCCGACAATTCACCAGGATTAACATGACTCTGGCCCAGGTTCTACCACATCTTCTGAATTAAATCTGGAAACTTTAAAAGAGGCCCCAAAGAATCCCAATACTGCATCCCCTCATTATCATCCAAATGCCAGATGCGCATACACTTCTGAAAGTCCAGGGCACGACACTAACAATTGCTGGGCTCTGAAGAACAAAATTCAAGATCTAATAGATGTGAAGGAAGTTGAGTTTGATGCACCTGAGAAACTAAACGTAATTTCCGCTCCGATGCCTAGTCATGGTCACAATGCCAAAGCTGTCGAGGAAGATTTATTTGTTGCCACAGTGGATGAACTTTTGACTCCGCTCCCAATCATTAAGATGAATTTGTTAAAATCTGGTGTATTCCCAGGATGTAAGGAAGACTGCCATCATTGCTTATCCTCACCCACCGATTGCCCTCTGTTGAAGAAAGGTATCCAACGCCTGATTGATAACCAAGAAATTCTATTTGAGAATGCTCCCGTGTTACCTATTTTTGTTAAAGAAGTTTCAATCATAAACATCTCCTCCAATCCTTCCAGGGCCCCTAAAAGACCCGTTAGGATTACACCTGCTCCAAAAACTACTCCACTTAAGATCACAATGCCCGGGCTGGTCTCGTATGAGTCAGATAAAATAGTACCATGGAATTATGGTGGAGAAATCTACTACTGTGGAATCAAACAAGATGAAATGACTGCCAAAGAAGAGAGCTCCGAAGAAGAAAACTCCGATGTTAGCAACATTGTCGGAACTAGCAAGATTATCCGTAGTGGTAGAATCTTCTCTCCATAGATTGCCCCTCCAAATGAAATCTTTGGACCCGTGGCCATTCCGAAGGTTACCTCTGCACCAGTGATTATACCTGCAAGCGTACCTACCAATAAAGACGACACAATTCATGTCCCTACTAGTACCTCTACTGCTGAGAATAAAGGAAAAAGCATTCAAGAAGAGCCTGTCCGGATGAAGGCTCAATCACTAGCTATCCCTGAAACATCCAAGAAGGAAATGGAAGAGATCCTAAGGATAATAAAGAAGAGTGATTGTGATGTGGTTGAACAGTTGGGGCAAAACCCATCCAAGATCTCTATGCTAGCTTTGATGTTGTGCTCTGAAGCACATGCGAAAGCTCTGGTAAAATTTCTGAAGACAGGTCATGTGCCACAAGAGACGTCTGCTGACCAATTCCAAGATTGTGTGGCCAGTTTGACAGCTGATAATGGCCTAGGCTTCTCTGATGCTGACTTGACACCCAAAGGGAGAAAACACAACGAGGCATTACATGTCTTTGTGGAGTGTATAGGAACAACCCTAGCCCATGTCTTGGTAGACACGGGATCATCTTTGAACGTCTTACCAAAGAAAGCTCTTGACAGATTGGATTGCGAAGGGCTGACGTTGAAACCTAGTAACATAATTGTGAGAGCATTTGATGGCTCGAAGAGGATGGTCCATGGGGAGGTGGACATCCCGATAAAGGTGGGAACTCATACTTTGAACTCAACCTTCTATGTCATGGACATCCGCCCCTCTTACTCTTGTCTGTTAGGACGGCCTTGGATCCATAATGTTGGTGCTGTCACCTTTATGCTACACCATATGCTGAAATACCCGGTCCAAGGAAAGATCATAACTGTCCACGGGGAGGAGGAGTACATGATTAGTCATCTGAATTCTTTCCGATATATGGAGTGGGATGACGAGTTCATTGAAACTCCTTTTCAACATTTTGAAGAGGTCTCTCAAGAAGTAGCAGCAACCAAGACAGTATCCTCGATTCCCAAGATCACGAGACCTCCACTTCAGATGTCATCTCTAAAGGACGCAAAGGCAGTAATAGAGGAGGGTGAATGCACCATCTGGGGGAAGCTTCCAGACATTTCGTACAAATCATACAAGTTTGGCTTAGGGTTTAATTCAACTGCTCAGAAGGCTGTGCGTCGTGCCCGTACTGGGGGGCCACCTTTGAAGATTAGTAACCAAGGGGTCAATGAAGTAGAAAATAATGAAGAGGACGGCAGCTTAGAATATTGGATATTTCCTACTGTCAACGGAGGGATTCGCAACTGGGAAGCCAGAAACTTTGTCCCAATAACTTTCATCTCTCAGTAATTTATCTTTTATATTTCTGTTGGACTTGTAATATTCACGAACAATTCACACTTTAAAAACCTTGTGTCTTACCCGAGGCACAATGGTCCATTTGTAAGGGTTTTTATTTCATCTTCATATGACATTCAATGAATCATGGACGCTTTTTCACATATAAATCTTTTGTGTTCATTGTCTTTATTTTACATTTTATTGTTTAAAGATGGCTATACCCTTATACACACCCACACTCACAAATGCAGGTACCCCTCCATTCCGAATCCCACGGGTAACAATACTGCTATAGCCTTCAGTGACTCTGAAGATCTGATCTACCAAGCCGAATACGAAGGTGAGGAAGATTGTGAGGTGCCAGGGGAATTGGCTAGACTACTACAACAAGAGGAAAGAGCTATTCAGCCTCATGAGGAGCTGTTGGATACAATCAACTTGGGAACCGAGGAAGATAAAAAGGAAATTAAAGTGGGTTCCAATTTAGAGCTGAGTGTCAAGGAGCGCCTAATTCATCTATTGCATGATTATGTTGAGATCTTTGCCTGGTCGTACGAAGACATGCCGGGACTTGATACAGACATCGTGGTACATCGTCTACCCACAAGAGAAGACTGTCCACCAGTGAAACAAAAAGTCTACCGCATGAGACCTGACATGTCAGAGAAGATCAAAGCGGAAGTCATGAAACAGTTCAATGCTGGATTTCTGGCTATTACTTCTTATCCTCAATGGGGGGCCAACATTGTTCCCCTACCTAAAAAGGACGGTAAAGTACGGATGTGCATGGATTATAGAGATTTAAACAGGGCCAACCCTAAAGATGATTTTCCACTCCCACACATCGACATCCTGGTTGATAATACGGCCCGACACAAAGTATTTTCCTTCATGGATGGATTCTCAGGCTATAACCAGATCAAAATGGCACCTGAGGACATGGAGAAAAATACGTTTGTCACACAGTGGGGCACATTCTGCTACAAAGTGATGCCATTCGGACTGAAGAATGTTGGGGCAACCTATCAGCGCTCTATGGTAGCTTTATTTCATGATATGATACATCATGAGATAAAGGTCTATATAGATGATATGATATCCCGATCACAAACGGAAGAGGAGCATCTTGAGCACTTGCAAAAGCATTTTCTAAGATTGAAGGAGTACAAACTAAGGTTGAACCCGAACAAGTGCACATTCGGAGTTCGGTCCGGTAAACTCTTAGGTTTCATTGTCAGCAACAAAGGCATCGAGGTCAATCTGCCAAGGTCAAAGTGATACAAGAAATGTCTGCTCCTCGTACTAAGAAGGAAGTAAGAGGATTCTTGGGACGCCTGAACTACATTGCCAGATTCATTTCTCACCTAACATCTACTTGTGAACCAATCTTCAAACTGTTGAAGAAAGATCAAGTAGTCAGATGGAATGATGAATGTCAGATTGCTTTTGACAAAATCAAAGAGTATTTACAAGAGCCTCCTATCTTGATGCCACCAGTCGAGGGAAGACCACTAGTCATGTATCTAAACGTTTTAGAGAACTCAATGGGGTGTGTATTGGGGCAACATGACGAGTCTGGCCGAAAAGAGCACGCTATTTACTACCTGAGCAAAAAGTTTACCGAATGTGAAACCAGATATTCACTGCTCGAGAAAACTTGTTGCGCTCTGGTATGGGATGCTCGCCGGCTAAGATAGTATATGTTGACTCATACCACTTTGCTAATATCTAAGATGGATCCGATAAAGTACATCTTTTAGAAGCTTACTCTGTCTGGGAGGATAGCTAGATGGCAGATGATCCTAACAGAATATGACATACAATACACTACCCAAAAAGCTATAAAGGGGAGCGTGCTAGCTGATCATCTTGCTCATCAAGCTGTAGAAGATTATCAGTCCATGAAGTTTGAATTCCCAGACGAATACATCATGACATTAGACAACTGTGAAGAAATCAGGCCATATGACGGACCTAAACAAGGATCCCGATGGACCCTGTTCTTTGATGGGGCATCCAATGCACTTGGTAATGGTATCGGTGTTGTAATCATATCTCCGAAAGGATGCCATACTCCTTTTACTGCCAGACTTTGCTTCAATTGTACGAACAACATGGCGGAATACGAAGCATGCATCTTTGGTCTCAAGGTTGCCATAGACTTGGGAATCAAATCTTTAGTTGTATTTGGAGATTCAGCTTTGGTCATCAGTCAGATCAAAGGAGAGTGGGAAACTAAGCATCCAAACCTTATCCCTTACAAAGAACATGTCTTGACATTGCTACCACATTTCGAGCAGATTACCTTCGAGCATTTCCCGCGAGAAGAAAATCATCTAGCAGATGCTCTAGCCACAATGTCATCTATGTTTAAACTTAATTAGGATAAGCAGGCTCCCCAGATCACCATTGAACGAATGGACGAACCAGCACATTATCACGAGATTAATACTGAAGAAGTAGTGGACCAGCCTTGGTTTCATGAAAGCAAAAGGTATCTCGAGGCTCAAGAATATCCAGAAGGAGCTTCAATCAATGATAAAAAGTTCCTAAGGAGATTCTCCGCTAAGTTCTTCCGAAGTAATGACATCTTGTACAAACGTAATCATGATTCTATTCTGCTCCATTGTGTGGATAAGATTAAAGCTGAAAAGATCATGGCTGAATTACATGAAGGTACCTTTGGCACTCACTCTAGTGTGCATACGATGGCGAAGAAAATCCTACGGGCAAGCTATTTTTGGTCTACCATAGAAGTAGACTGCTATCAACACTCCCGGACCTGTCATAAGTGTCAAATCTATTAAGACAAGGTGCACGTGCCTCCGGTTCCTCTAAATGTCTTAACAGCTCCTTGGCCCTTCGCTATATGGGGAATCGATATGATTGGAGAGATCAAGCCTACAACCTCCAATGGACACCACTTCATTCTAGTGGCCATTGACTATTTCAAAGTGGGTCAAAGCAGCTTCCTTCGCATCCGTTACTAAGAATGTTGTTTCCCGCTTCATCAAGAAGAACCTTGTTTTCCGTTACGGAATCCCAGAAAGGATCATCACTGATAATGGTACGAACCTTAACCACACTATGATCACCGCCTTGTGCGAGCTGTTCAAGATTCAACATCACAATTCATCCCCCTATCGGCCAAAGCTGAATGGTGCGGTCGAAGCTTCTAATAAAAACATTAAAAATATCATACAGAAAATGACAGTCACCTACAAGGACTGGCATGAAATGCTACCGTTTGCTCTCCACGGGTACCGTACCACGGCACGCACATCAACTGGGGCAACACCCTATTCTTTAGTCTATGGCATGGAGGTTGTCTTGCCAATTGAGGTTCAGATCCCCTCTTTGAGAATCATGAAAGATGCAGGCTTGAGTGAGGACGATTGGATCCAGACCCGGTTTGATCAACTGAACTTAATTGATGAAAAGAGGCTTACTACTGTTTTCCATGGTCAGATGTATCAAAAACGGATGATCAAGGCCTTCAACAAGAAAGTCAGACGCCAAGTATATCAAGTTGGAGATTTAGTGATCAAACGCATTATTTTGCCACAAAGTGATCCCAGTGGAAAATGGACTCCTACCTATGAAGGACCATTTGTAATCAAGAACATCTTTTCCGATGGGGAAATGATCTTAACCACCATGGACAGCGATGACCTGCCACACCCTGCGAACGAAGATATAGTCAAAAGATAATATGCATAAGAGACCCGCTAGGTTGACACACATAGGAAAAACAAGGGCATCCCGGCGAACCAAAAGGTTCCAGCAAAAATTAGGGATAAAATTAAAAAAATATGTACACCCGGCAAGTTGAAAACCCGAAAGGGAGACTTGGGCAAAAAAGGGTTTCCCGGTGGACTGAAAACCCGAAAGGGCGGTCCAGGAAAAAGTTAGGGAATTAAAGCGTATGACTATGTCTCGTCGGATCACTTTGAGGACAATCTCTTCACTGTCAAACTCAGAGTTCTGAACAATTCAATCATCTTCGGACGAAGCAACGAATAGATAAGATATTCAGAGATACATAGGCTATAGTAGAATGGGAACCCCATGGGATTATCACACATTAGTTGTCTTTCTTTGTATAAATTTTTTCTTACTTTTATGACACCATCCTCTTACTAGGATGTCTGTCTCCTTTGTACAAAATACTTATTCAAAGTAAATACAAAGATATCTCTTTGAAGTACAAAAAACTATTTGTCCTTTTCTTTTACACTTGTGTTTTATTTGCAAAAACGTCCAATGATTCATTAATGAACACATGCATCTGAACATAATTAATGTTTACAAATAAACAAAATGGAAAAGAACAATTACTGTCAGGTTGAAAGAATAGGAAAAACATCTTTAGGCTATTCCATGAGCAATTCCTACAGTACGTCATTAAGATCCCCAGCGGAGCTGAAACTTCAAGCTATTAATCCCCATTGGAAACCATCCAGTTTCTCCAAATTCCCCAACAAGTTGCCTTGAAGCCTAAAAATCAACCGGATAACAGTTAACTTCTGTTTCTCCCCAACCTAGGATAACTCCCCGGTAGAGTGGCAGACGACCGAAACTCCTGAACTTTTTCCAAACAGGAATAAGGTATCTCCCCACAGAGTTTTCTTTGCTCCCCAACAGAATGAATATTCCAATTGTTAAATTCCCAGTAGAAGCCATCAAAGTTCTCTGGATTTCCCAAGCAAATTGCTCAAGCAGTATATGGCATTGCTCACAACAGAATTTTTGTCAATTACTCCAACTTCAAGACATGAAGAATCCACATATCCTCAGCAGCAGTCAAGGATTTATTTTCCTCAACAATACAGCGAATCAGCTTACATGCGCATACATTACATCTACATATCATAAACATTGATAAAACACATATATTGCATCATACATTTCATGCAACATAATTCTATGTTCTAGCTAACATTTTACCCTTTTTAGGATAAGATTAATAACTATCATTAAACAATGTGCAATCATGATACAGTACAGAAACGCTTCAGACATGGAAGCCATTCTATTACTTATTCAGATTCAACTTTTAGATACTGTACAGATACACTCCAGACATGGTTGCCATTCTGCTACTCATTCAGATTTCAACATTTAGATACAGTTCAGATACGCTCCAGACACGGAAGCCATTATGTTACTCATTTAGATTCAAGTTCAGATACAGCTCGGATATGCTCCAGACACGGATGCTTTTCTGTTACTCATACAGATCCAGTCTCCAGATACAACTCAGATACGTTCCAGATACAGACACCATTCTGATACTTATTCTTTTGACTTACAACTTACAATTAAACAAACATTCTTGGATGGAATCTACAAGCCCATCTCCAACAAGATTCTATCACCTCTCCAAATGACATCTTTAAGCCCATTCCCTCAACTACACTTTGTCGAGTCCAAATTTACGGGCACTCTAGTGTCCAATAATATTTTACCTTCGAGTCACGAACGACAAAGCTCGCCAATATAACTCTTCAGGTTCAAAAAGATTGAACAGGGGCAGCTGTTGTACCCCAAAATTTTCCCTCTCATTTATCAAGACTTTTCTCACAAGACTTCTTTGACTCAAGACAAGATTAGGGTTTGGTCAGCTCAAGACATCTCATCTTGCACTGATAATCCAAAATTAGGGTTTGAGTTTGCACAAGGATTTTTGGACCACCAATGCTTCATGTGACTTTCATACATCATTTTGGACCCCTAAGATTGCTCATGATAAGTTTCAAGCCTTGAACCACATTTTTTATCAATCAATTGGACAATTGACCTAAAAAATTAGCTATATTGGGGGAAAAGTCAACCATAGCCAATTTACAGTCAAACTTCATAATTTTTGATCCACATCAATATTTTAGACTCATATGTACCATTTGATCAAGTTTGGATTACAACTCCTCAAGAAATTTGATCAAATCATCAAAAGGGCAAAATTGTCAAAATTAGGGTTTTGACTGAGAAAGAGCAATTTTTGATTTTTAACCTAGCAAATGACCAATTGAGTTCAAGCATTATTTCAAGTATTAAATGGCATAATCTTGACTTAATTACATGGATCAAAACCTCTCAAGTTCATTGGATTGACAAATGAAAATTTGCAGTCAATTGATCAAAAGTCAATTGTACACTGAAAAGTCAAACTTTGACTTTTTGGTTAAAATCAAATGCCAAGGGTCATAATTCATCAAGATATGTCAAAATGTTAAACTTGTTCATCAAGAAAACCAAATTTGAAAATTAGGGTTTTGAATTTGAAAATTTTCATAACTTAGAATTTTTCTAAGTATAAAAATTTTCTTATTTTTTCTCAACTTTACACCACTTTTACACCATGATGCCTATTGATTCAAGGAAAGTCCCCAACATGAAAGTTTCATACCTCCATGAAAAATACAACTTTGCTTCACAAACTTTTTCCTAAAGATGCTTGGATCTCAAGTTATAAATTTGTGAATACATGGTCATGAACTTCTTAACTTCGTGAAATTTTGCCCTAATTTAGGCAGGTTTTGGACCCAACTTCATGGCAATTTTTCACCTAGTTCCAATAAGTATCTCAAAATTAATTTCAAATATGGCTTATAGATAACATTTCAAGCTTTCCAAAATGTCTAAGAACTCTCCAAGATCATTTTTTAGTAGTGAGAATCGAAGAGAGGAAGTTGGCATTTTCTCACTTTTTGTTCAAGCCATTTTCATGAAGAACCAAGTTGAAAATCAAACCTATGTTGGCTATTTCATGCTTTACAGGTCCTAAACATGCTACACACTCCTTAATTAAATGCATACTCAGTTGACAAAGCCTTTATCCATGCTTTTGAACCTTTATCCAATTGATAATTCCACTTATGGAAAAAAGGTTCCATTGCCATTTTCATAAAGAGCAACTTTTGCAAACTTTGTGATCTTGAGCATTGGACCTGATCCTTGATACAAGCAAGTACCACAGGCCAAATGCAACTTGTAGGGAAAAATACCAACCCTAAGCAAGCTGGTACAAGCATGAGAGTTTTGTCTTGTCACTTTGCTTCAAGTACAAGAAAAGTTGCAAAAAGGCTAGGGCTTGTACAGCTGATAGAGAGCTGACTTAAAACCATTTCTGTACTAATATGCAAAGGATATACAACACATAGGACACCAAGCAAAGACCTGAAACATTGAGAGCAAGCAAAGCACAAAAATCTGTCAAAAACACACAGTTTCTGCATAAACACATCCAACTCTCATTTGGCTCATGCGTTTTGTGTTTAGATCATTCAAACATCTTACATACTTGATATAAAACTCATCGAAACCATCATCCATGTTCTGTAACCTCTGTTTCACCATCTGCAATTGTTAACTTTGAAGCTTTCTGTTGGACTTGGTCAGGGAGTTCTAGCCACTTTCAGAGCAAGGTAAGAGTTGGAATAGATTCAGGGAAGCTCAAGGAAGCTCAAGCAATCATCAGGCCTCCATTAATGTCCCTTCATTTCCATACACGATTCCATCTCAAGGAGGTAATTTTTCAAACTCTATCTCTTTGTACAGGCAACCTCAGGGCACGATCTGTGAATGAAAAATGTAGTTCTCATCATAACGAAGCTGTACATATCATTATCTTGCATTTATATTACTTGTGCTAAGAGAATTTGGAGTTTGAAATCTCTGAAAATTTTAGGTTAGGATTTAGGGATTTCAAAATTCTCTTTGATCATTGATAGTTAGATTACATAATTTATATGGTTGGAATCGTGAGTTCAAATGCTACATTTTTCATGTTATAAGTTTTCATTTTTATGCAAGCATGAGGAAGTTATAGGTTGAACTGGCTATGGCGTGAGGAAGAGAAGACAGGACAGGGACGAAGCTTGTTTTGGGCTTTTTGCTTTCTGGGCTTTTTGTTTTTGCTAGCACTACCACTGTTATGCTTTCTCACCCCCTGCTAACTCTTTTCATATTTTATTTTTTTCATTTTTATATTTAATTCTTTTAATTATTTTAATGATAAAAATACTAAAAAATAATTTAATTATTTTTACACTTTTATTTTATTTCTCATATAAAAAAAATAGTTTATTTTGATAAATATAATTTGTTTTCTTAATAAACTTATAAATATAATTAAATATACTTAATATTTTTATTTTACATTTTCTATTTACAAATACTTATTTTTTGCACATATTTAATTTCTAAAATTTATATACAATATTATTTATTATTTTTTAAACAAAAAATGCACAAAATAATAATATAGAAACATTATTTTCTTTTAAATAAAAATTAGGGTTTAATCCCTTTCAAAAGAATTAAATATTTTTCCTTATATTTTTTAGGTTTAAATTCAATGTTCTTTTATACAAAAGCAAGACATAAAATATCTTTTCTTTACATACATATTGCATTACATTTTAAATATTGTATTATATTTATTTTAATTCGCGCAAATTCGATTTGGTTGTAATAATGTATTTAGTTTTATATTTGTGCAAATCCCCATTCAAACTTGTATTTCCCCCTCCCATAAAATAGTTGTAATAGCTTAGTATATTTACATTACGCAATTTATTGCTTTCATATGCCATGATTAGTAATTAGGGTTTGTATGACAAGAACGAAACAAAACAAATAGAAAACCCTAAATGCAAGATCAAAAGCATGAAAATGATACACTTAGCACACAAGCACCCTTAGGGTTTCTCCCATTTGGTTGCCTAAAATAAAATGTCCATGTTACGCATGCGAAGTACCTTGGCAAAACAAAACAAATATAAGATCATATCCCCTCGATGACGCTATTCAAAAGTTGCCTAAACTAAATGATCTTGGTCCCTAAAAATGCCAAGATGCTTTGCATCATTGCTATCATGGTTATACGATGACCCACGCCCGTCCCGTTTACATCCAAAGATAGGGTTGCTTACCAAATCAATGGTAAGTCAACAATATCAAAGGAATAGAAAATTCATAAGAAAGACATTTGAGTAGGTAGATAGCTTCTAAGTTACTTGCTCCATTTCAAACAACAATCCTTGCTATTTTCAAACACATACACATTTTAAAAACATCTTACAAACATTGAAAACATTTTCTAAAGACGAACATCTTTGTATACATTCTTACGAATGAGAATCATTACAAAGATTGCCTAAACGAATGGCCTCTTTTACAAAATACTTTCAAAACCACATCAAACACTATTTCAAACAAACCAAAGCAAGTGATCTAAGCAAGTAACTAAGAGCCCATGGAAAACCATGGATGAAAAGGGTGCTAGCACCTTATCTTTTCATAATCTACCCCCCAAACTCAAGAAAATATCTCAAAGGTCTTTCCTGTGCTTTTTCATCTTTCCTTTCGGATAAAAGAAAAGCCGGTAGCGAATCTTGCTTACCGCGACATTTGTGATAAAATGCAAAACCTCAAGTCAGTTCTCCCACCATATCACACCCACGGTTTTCAAATTAAAGGAAAAGAAGGTCGTGTTTGTAGATTGATAAAGAGTCTATATGGGTTGAAGCAAGCTCAAAGTCAATGGTACAAGAAGTTTGAGTCTATTATGTGTGATCAAGGATACAAGAAGACTACTTCAAATCATTGCGTCTTTGCTAGAAAATTTTCTAACGATGAGTTTATTATCCTGTTGTTATATGTTGATAATATGCTTATTGTAGGGAAAAATATTCCTAACATTAACAGGTTAAAGAAGCAGTTGAGAGAGTCATTTTCCATGAAAGACATGGTAGTAGCTAAACAGATTCTTAGCATTAGAATCATGTGTGATAGAAAGGAGAAGAAACTTTGGATGTCACAAGAACATTATATCGAAATAGTGTTGCAAAGATTCAAAATGGAAAACTCTAAGGCGTTAAGCACTCCTCTTGCTACTCATTTCAAACTAAGTTCTAGTCAATGTCCTCCAAGTGAAGGTGAAGCATTTGATATGCAACATATTCCTTATGATTTTGTTGTGGGTAGTTTGATACAATGGTATGTACAAGACCAGATATAGCACATGTTGTTGGTACATTCAATAGATTTTTGTCAAATCAAGGTAGAGAGCATTGGAATGCTGTAAAATGGATTTTAAGATAATTTCACGGTACTACTTCTATGAGGCTTTGCTTTGGAGGAGATAAGCCTACTATAGTAGGATACTAGGACTCTGATATGGCTGGAGAAATTGATTCCAGAAAGTCCATTTCGGGCTACATGATTAAATTTTTAGGGGGAATTGTGGCTTGGCAGTCCATATTGCAAAAGTGTGTAGCATTGTCTACTAAAGAAGCTAAGTTTATTGCTATTACTTAAGCATGCAAATAGTTACTATGGTTGAAGAAGTTTTTGCAGGAGCTTGGTTTTGTTCAAGAAAATATGTGTTATTTGTTGATAGTCAAAGCGCTATTCATCTTGGTAAGAATATGCGTTTTCATGGTAGGCCCAAACACATCAAAGTTGTTGGAGATAGATAAGTTCCATACATATGATAATGGTTCTGATATGATGACTAAAGCATTATCAAGAGGAAAATTTGAAGCATGTTGTGATATCGTCGGTTTGGAGATTTCCTCCACATAGTTGTGAGAGGGAGATTTGTTGGGCTTGGGTTCCATTCATATATGGAGAAAGGCTGAAATATGAATAATCTATTTATCTCACTTATATAAGTGGAGAGTGTCAATTTAGGATTAAGAGAGATAGAAAAAAAATAAGGATTCAAAAAGAGAAAAAAGAGGAGAAACTCATTCCCGTTTTTCTACAACAGTCTCACTAAAATGGAGATTGCTGATTCATTCACCGTCAGATTAAGCTGAAATTCGGTGGACTTATTCGCAACATATATATCTAACTTTAGATTGTTGGGATCATCAAAAAAAGGTATGAGTTGAGATATATTTTCTTTGCATTGAAGCTGCAGATTTGGGAAATTTTTCATCTTTTTTATTCTTATTTTTTAATTTAGTTCGCTTTATGATTTGCGGTTGTTATCGTTATTTTGTGAATTAATTTAAGACTCTCTTGTAACCTCAATTGATTATAGTGGATCTATTTTTTTGATTTGGACGGCTCGTGCTTTTTACTCTCATATTGAGGGGTTTCCACGTTAAAAATATTGGTGTTCTTTTTGTGTTTTTTTTGTTCGGTTGTCGTCTTATATTTGTTTTTGATCCTCAAGGTTCCTACATGTTTCAGAAATATTATATTCGCTGCATATTGTTCTATTATTTTTGTCTTAATTTCCCATCAGTAATTGTATAAGAAATTAAGATATTTTTTTGTAACACCCCACACATATATTGCCTAGTATATATGCATATGGTATTAATAATGGTACTTCATGTCATACATAAGCAGCAGAATAGATACAAGTATTAGTATATGTTACAACTTTTTTCCGAAACTGTCATGGCTAAAATAATACAATACTCCCAAATAGTACTAATAGATAATACAAATAGATACATAGGCAGAAAGATATAAAGGAAATTGAACATCGCCAATGAAACATCACTGACAAGCTAAGTCATCTTACCCTTGTCACGATCCTACCTTGAAGAACCTGAAAAATAATTATTGGAATGAGGGTGAGATTACTAAATCTAAGTGAGTCTAACTATCTTACGAGTTCACTCAGTACTACATGGTACATGCAACAAAATGGATTCTCCACGAATCTGGGTTTCCTCACGGATGGGTACAAATACACAACAGGATAACACCACTATTAGAGGTCCTATAACGAATAATGGGGCAACAAGAAAAGACAATCGGGCCAAGGCCATACAAAATATGCAGACCCGTACCCATGTACGAGGAATCCAGAAGTACGTTACTTAGCTACTTAGACTACCTACCATACCCTCAATGAGTTATTCCTCGCGCCTATTCGTCAAGAGACTTGCACATACACACTGCACGATGAATCAGATCATTACTACATGGAATTCGATATGTGATGAGTTACTTCCATGATATTATATACGTGGCATCACCACCCCATCATACCAAGAACGCCAATATGTTAACGGCTAGTGGGGAAACATCCTTTAAGACTCCCACAAGCACATTGCAATGGTATTCATCTGTAATACACATGTGTGTTAACCACTATTACAAATGCGCTATCATAGCTATGCAAGCCCACTAGGAGAAAGCCTAATGGTATTGCCTACATGGCACACCTAGAGGTCAGTTATCCGAGAAGTGTATCCTATATGATATCACTACCTCACCATACCAAGAACACCAATGTGTTAACAACTAGTGGGGAAACGCCCTGTAAGATCCCCACATGCACATTTCAATGGTAGCTCAGATGTGTGTGATATACCGAGAACGCTGATGTGTTAACCGCAAGTGGGGAAACACATTGTCACTTATGTCCCACGCAAGCACACCGCAATGGTATTTTCCATCGTAAGTGACTTACCTTCTAATAGTAGGTCTACTTTGATTCAAGCATAAATTCACTAAGATTACACAATACGACATAAACAATCACATCACGCCATACGATAACACGTCAGAATCATTTACCCCGAAACGAATAAAAATCACCATGTTCATACATTTGTCCATCATATAATACCTTTCAACCATAATATGTATTAGGAATAAATAGCATCCATGAACATTTCAATAGCATACATAGTATTAGGCACAAATAGCATCCATGAACATTTCAATAGCATACATAGTAGTACATGAGGAGAAAATCATATGTTTTTGTCAGGGCACGTTCGCTAAGTGATCCTGTAGGGAGCCCTCGAATCGCTAAGTGAGGCTCCAGCAAACGAAGTTAGTAGCTTCACCAAGTTCTGGAAGTCACAGTTTGCTAAGAGAACTCCCAACGAATGCCCGATTCGCTAAGCGAACTAGTAGCGAATAATTATTTAATTTATTTTCTTCAATCCCAGACCGTCACTATGCAAAATTTGTAGCGTAGGCTACTTTTCTAAGTGAACCACAGTTCGCTAAGAAAACTTTGTTGCGTAATTTCTCTTCAAATTTCATACTTTCGCTAAGCAAGATGTAGTTTGCTAAGCGAACTACCCTGCATTCAGAAAAACCAGAAAATGCATAATATGATTTTAGGCCCCAAAACCCCAAAATCTCCACATGTAATCCATTATGAGAAACATATAGAATGAAATAAAGATGTATATACATTCTATTATAAGATTAGGGTCAGAATCATGCATAATTAAGAGTTAAAAGCACATTTCTCTCAAACCCATGTTCCCACATAAACCCTAAACCCCAAGTCTCTACATCTAATGAGACTCACCTGAAATTGATGGAGAAGAAGCTGCGAAAATTAGGAAGGATGGAAGAAAATATCTGGGCTTGAAGTGCATGCAAGAGTTAGAGAAGAAGATTGAGCAAAAATGGGACTTTTTCTTCCTCTTTCTATTTCACGCTTCCTTTATCTCTTTCTCTACAATCTAATTTTTTTGTTTAATAAGGGAATGGAAGCAAGCCAAACAAACCCGTAGGTTATCTCATAATGGAACAAAGACTAAAACACCCCAATCACTTATTTAGTTATTTCTTTAATTCCAACATATTATTAAATAAGGTGAATAGATTATATTTATTCAATAATAATCATCACTAAACGAATTAGTAATGTCATGAAAGAATAAATATAACATCGGGTATTACATTCTCCCCTCCTTAATTTAGAATTCGTCCTCAAATTCAAAAAATTACCAGAATCGATGAGGGTAAATCTCTCGCATCTCCAATTCGAGCTCCCAAGTAGGTTCCTTCGGGCAAGACTCTTCCCATAACATTTTGACAAGAGGTATCTCCTTACTTCTCAAGGATCTACTAGCATGCTCCAAAATGCGAACGGGTTGCGGATGATAGGAAATATCTGGTTCTAACTCAATAACATCTGGAAAGATAGAATGAAATAAATCTGGCACAAATTTCCGAAGTTGAGACATATGGAATACAACATGCAACCCAGATAGTGAAGGAGGCAATGCTAACTAGTATGCAACCTCACCTACCCGTCCCATGATCTGGTAAGGTCCCACATATTTTGGTCTAACCTTTCGTGTCTTAAACGATCCTTTCAACTTTAGCCTCGGAGTAACTTTCAAGAATACATGATCACCTTCATCAAATCTCAACGGTGTTCTCCTTTTATACACATAACTCTGTTGGTGATCTTGTGTTTGCTTCATATTTTCTTGGATCGTCTTAATTTTCTCTGTTTTCTCTTGAGTTATTTTCGGTCCAAGAATTCCTTTATCACTAACTTCTGACCAACATAAGGGTGATCGACATTTCCTTCTATACAAAGCTTCATATGGCACCATGCCGATACTCAAGTGATAGCTATTATTGCATGCAAATTCAACCAAAGGTAAATGATCTTTCCAATTTCCGCCACTTTCAAGAATACACACTCTTAACATGTCCTTAATTGTTTTGATAGTTCTCTCCATTTGTATGTCAGTCTGCTGATGATTTGAAGTACTCAAATTCATCTTCGTTCCCATTTCACAATGAAACGCCTTCCAAAATCGAGAAGTGAACTTTGGATCTCTATTTGATACAATGCTAGACATCACACCATGTAATCTCACAGTTTCCGCTACAAAAAGCCTCGTGAGATGTACAACCTTATGAGTCGCCTTAACCAATAAGAAATGTGCAGACTTCATCAACCAATCCACAATCACCCAAATAGAGTCATGACCACCTTAGGTACGAGGTAATCTAACTATAAAATCCATAGATATGTTGTCCCATTTCCATACACGCATATCCAATGGTTGCAACATACCATCGGGCCTCTGGTGCTCTATTTTCTTCTGTTGATAAATCATGCACTGCTCCACATATCTAGCAACATCCCTTTTCATACCGGGCCACCAAAAATTCTTATTTAAGTCTTGGTACATCTTGGTCGATCCGGGATGAATGGTAAACTTGCTCTTGTGGGATTCATCCAGAATCATTCTCTTTAACACCACATCATTGGGTACACACACCCTTTGGTATAAAAATAATGACTCCATCAGATGCTCGAAAGAAATCCAAAAGACTTTCCTTAGATTGCAATTCCATATTGTTGTAATGCATCAGGTGGATTCCTTCCTGCAATTCATTTTCAATATTCATATTGCTGATCATAACGCCTGTTGGTACCCATTCGAATTATAAATCAAGGTTCCTGAATTTCTCTAACAAATCAAATTCCAATACCATCAGTTCTGCAACTCGAATTTCCTTCCTACGCAGAGCATTAGCCACCTTGTTAGCTTTCCCAGGATGATACTGCAAATCAAAGTTATAATCCTTAAGGTATTCCATGCACCTTCTCTGATGCATATTGAGCTCTTTTTGATCAAAGAGGTACTTTAAGCTCTTATAATCGCTAAGCATCTTAAAGTGGACTCCATAAAAGTAATTTCTCCACACCTTAAGCGCAAAGACAATAGCAGCAAGTTCAAGGTCATGAGTAGGATAATTCTCTTCATGCAGTCTCAACTTCCAGGACGCATAAGATACAACCTTACCATCTTGCATTAGAACACCACCTAATCCTTTCTTAGAAGCATCATAAAAACTTCATATGATTGCTCTGGATTTGGAATTATCAACACCAGAGCGCTAGTCAGTTTCTTCTTTAACTTCTGAAAAATTTGCTCACATTTAGAACCCCAGTTGAAAGAAACTTCATTTCTTGTAAGTCTTGTCATAGGTAATGCCAATTTGGAAAATCCCATAATAAACTCCTGATAGTAACTTATCAAGCCTAGGAAACCTCAGACTTCAGTTGCATTCTAAGCTCATTCCCAATTCACCACAACTTCCCCTTTAGACGGGTCTACTGCTACACCGCCACCAAATATAACATGTCCAAGAAACTTGACTTTGGACATCCAAAACTCGCACTTGCTAAACTTCACAAACAACTGCTTTTCTCTTAGCACGGATAATACAATTCTTAGGTGTTCCATATGCTCTTCCATAGTCCAAGAATAAATTAGAATTTCGTCTATAAAGATTACCATGAACTGGTCCAGATATGGTTGAAACATACGGTTCATGTAATCCATAAAGAAAGCAAGAGAATTGGTCACTCCAAACGGTATAACCAAGAATTCATAATGGCCATATCGGGTCCTAAATGCAGTCTTCGAGACATAAAAACTCTTGACCTGAATCTAATAATACCCTGACCTGAGATAAATCTTCAAGAACATACAGGCCATTTTCAACTGATACAGGAGGTCATCAATATGTGGTAGAGGATACTTGTTCTTGATGGTTACTTTATTCAACTAGCGATAGTCAATGCACAAACCCATACTACTGTCCTTCTTCTTTACTAACAAAATAGGGACTCCCCATGGGCAAACACTAAGCCGAACAAAGTGCTTCGCCAATAACTCTTCTAATTGGTTCTTTAGTTCTCTCAACTATGCAGGAGACATCTGATACAGAGCGATAGAAACCAGAGCGGTTCCTGGAACTAGGTCAATAGAGAATTCAACTTCTCTTTCTAGTGGGAGAGAAGTGACATACTCTAGAAATACATAAGGAAATTCACACACTATAGGAATCTCTGACACACTATTCTTGCACTCGGGGTCTATAGTAAGGACCAAAAGAAAATACTTCTCTTGAGAAAATAGATAATTAACCAAGTTGATTGTACCTTCAATCCAATTTCCAATAGCATTGACAGGAGTGGTCTCCTCAGTTGGAATGAAGATAGCTTTTTCTTCACAACAATTGTACACTGAGTTAGTTGAAACCAATCCATACCCAATATCACATCGATCTTCTTGAGTGGCAAAAGATAAGGTCAATCAAGAAGTTATGGTCATTTATAGTAACATAACAATCCTTGCAAACTTTCTGAGCCTCTACTACACCATTCGTAGCAGATGAGATAATCAAAGGACTCAAAAGAATACTCGCTTCAAAACCAAGTCGCCTCACACATGAAGTAGAGATAAAATAATGCATCACTCTACAATCCACTAAAATAAATAAAGGTTGATTATTAACATAACACGTACCAGCAACAAGATTTGTGTTTCCTTGGGCTTTCCTCGCATCCAAGGTGTAAACACAACCTGTAATTCTCTTTGGAGCATCTTGCACGGGACAATTCTTTCTGTAGTGGACTAACATTCCACATTTGTAGCACCTTATCTTCTCTGGCCAACACCCCCCCCCATGATGCCTCCTATTACACTTGCCACATAAAGAAGGTTGGGCCGATCGATTACCATAAGTTGGCTTACTCACTAGAGAAGAGTTATGAGGCTTCAGATGATGACCCATATTTCCTTGGTCTTCACACACCGACCTATTTTGTTCCCTTTCTTCCTTGACTCTCTTCAAGATATTTTCCGCAACATAGCAATGCCTGAAACATTCAGCATAAGTAGAGAACTCCCTTTGTGACCCACTATGGGAAATATCAATATTCCGCCCAAACATAAACTGATCAATCTTCTATAACTCATCAGGTGCATACATAACTTTCCTAGAGTAGACAGACATGTCCTCAAATGTTTCAGCATATTTGGACACCGACATGCTATCATGTTTGAACAACTGAAACTATCGTTCCTTTTGAGCACACAAACTATCCGGATAAAACTTCTCCAAGAAAGCTGTCTTGAAGTGCTGCCAATCTTTTGGGATCATCTGAGAGGTAAAGTAGGTAGATGCAATATCCCACCACTAACCAGCTGGACCCTTCAACATCTGAGTGGAAAACATCACCTTATCTTCCTCAGTGCACTAGATGGCCTGAAATGATCTCTTCATACTATACAACCAATCATGTGCAGCTACTGGATCCAAGCCTCCAACGAACTCTAGTGGTTTCATTATGAAAAAAGGCATAAAAATCAGGACCCACTGGAGCTTGTGGAATAAGAGCAGGAGAAACTGGTTGTTGTCCTTGCATCCCTTGTATAATTTGCATCATCATTTGATTCTGCTGCTACATTTGTTGCGTCATCTACAACCAAGGTGCATTAGCATCTCCAGCTTCTGGCTCAGTCTCCACATTCCTAATTATGGGCCAACAGGGACCTCTGCGTCTATCAGCCATCTTCCTGTTTGTCCTACACAAAGAATTAAGTTGATCAGGATCAATGCCATAAGTAAAACATAAGGAATCATGCCAACTATTATACATAGGAGGAAAAATTGTGCTAACTTATGATGTTTCATGGAAAAGCCGAGAATTGACCTGCTCTGATACCAACAGTAATTGTATAAGAAATTAAGATATTTTTTTGTAACACCTCACACGTACATTGCCTAGGATATATGCATATAGTATTAATAATGGTACTTCGTGTCATATATAAGCAGTGGAATAGATACAATTATTAGTACATGTTACAACTTTTTGTCGAAACTGTCATGGCTAAAATATTACAATACTCTCAAATAGTACTAATACATAATACAAAGAGATACATAGGCAGAAAGATACAAAGGAAATAGAACATCGCCAATGAAACATCGTCGACAAGCTAAGTCATCTTACCCTTGCTATGATCCTGCCTCGAAGAACCTGAAAAATAATAATTAGAATGGGGTGAGTCTCCCTATCTTAAGGGTTCACTCAGTACTACAGGATACATGCAACAAAACGGATTCTCCACGAATCTGGGTTTCCTCACAGATGGGTACAAATACACATCAGGGTAACACCACCATTAGAGGTCCCATAACAACTAATGGGGAAACAAGAAAAGACGACCGGGTCGAGGCCATAAACAATATGCAGACTCGTACCCATGTACGAGGAATCCTATATAGTAAGAATCATTTGAATGAGAAAGAAAAGAATGTATACATGTCATTGTTTTAGAGGATAATTTTAAATTTATTTTAAATTTAATTTCTTTTTTAATAGTTATCATGGGGTAATGGTATAAATGAATGATTGAGATTTAATTCTTGTATTTCTTTCTTTCATGTTTTCTTACTATTAAGCATTTTCCTTTTTGAGTAATCATATATAGTAAGAATCATTTGAATAAGAAAGGCCATAATGTATACTTGTCATTGTTTTAGTGGATAATTTTAAATTTATTTTAAATTTAATTTCATTTTTAATAGGAATCATGGGGTAATGGTATAAATGAATGGTTGAGATTTAATTCTTGCATTTCTTGGTTTTATATTTTCTTACTAATAAGTATTTTTCTTTTTGAGTAATTATATATATAGTAAGAATAATTTGAATAAGAAAAACAAGAATGTATACTTGTCATTGTTTTAGAGGATAATTTTAAATTTAACTTCCTTTTTAATATGAATCATGAGGTAATGATATAAATGAATGATTGAGATTTAATTTTTGTATTTCTTACTTTCATATGGGTCCTACTAAATTTTACAATACACCTCACATTTATATTTCTTTTATGTTGAAAACTCAATATCTCATTACTTTTATTTAATTATCCAGCGTGGCAGGTAAAAAACCATTCTCAAACTAAAGCACATTTGTACATGTAGAAACACTAGTTTTATTTAAACATCCATCATCTATAAAACAAGGCACTTAGTTTATTCCGTAAGAACAGTAAAAATGAGCGATATTTATGCTCTTATATGTTAAGGTTTGTATACATTGCGTTACAGAGAATTTATTAATTAGAACTTTTTGAAGAATGGAAAAAATATAAAAAGGAGGGTTTGAATTGGGATTTTTAAAATTAAAATAGTCGACACATTGGTTATTCTAGTTCTTTTGAACTCAAATTACTCCTGTCCACCTGTCAAGATGATATTGTCTCTCTCAAACGAGGTCTGAATCCACTAATCAAAACTTGATTACACAGATACAATGATTATTGTCAATGTCTTCTTGATTTTAAACCACAAACCGATTTTCTCAAGGTATTACAAAATAAGTCAAATTAAGAGTGTGTACAAAATATGTTTTATAAACAAAACTATATCACAACAGTGATATATTCACAATTGAAAAGCACAAGATAGAACTGGTGTAATACGTTAGGAGAACTGACTTGGTTTGCGTTTTATCGTAAATATTGCGTATAGCAAGAGTCACCACCGACTTTTCTTTTATCCAATAAGGAAAGGGTTAAAAGAACAGGAAAGACCTTTTTCGATTTTAAATTCGGGGGGTAGGTTATGAAAAAGGAAAGTGTTAACACCCTTTTCATCTGTAGTTATATACGGCTCTTAATCGCTAGCTCACTTTGTTTTGAAAATTGCTTTGTGTCGTGTATGTTTGAAAATACTTTGAAAATGTCAATTGTAAGGCGAACTTTGTAATGATTCTCGCATTTGTCCTCGAGAATGCATACAAAGTGTTTGTTTTGAAAATATTTATTGAAAAACTTGATTTATGAGAAATGTTTTATTTTAAAGAGATTTGTGAGCAAGCGATTAAGATCTACCCTACTCAAGCTCTTTCTTGTACTTTCCTTCTCATTTAGATAGTGCTACCCTATCATTAGTTAGTAGGAAGCCCTATCGTTGGATGTGAAGGGACACGCGCGGGTCATCGTACAGTCATCAAAGGCAACTGGTAAGGACGCTTTAATAATTATCATTAAGGGACTAGATCATTTACTGAAGGCAAATTCGAAGGATCATCGAAGGACTATGATATTTGTTTTCGAGGGTATTTGCTAAAGCGTCCCCACGTTCGATGGACATGACTGTTTTTCTGAGGCAACAAAGGAGGTTTACCCTAGAGGTGCGAGTGTGCAAGATGTGTTGTGATTCAATCATTTTTATCTTGCGTTACGGTTAGCTATCATTTTCTTTTAATCTTCCCATACAAGACCTAATTACTAATAGTAATAATATAGCAACAATGAAAAATGGTAACGTGTGGAAAATAAATGCGGAAAATAAACCATAAGCTATTACACGACATTTGGAGAGGTACATAATAGAAATGCGGAAAGTAAACCCTAATTATTATTACACACCGAGAAACAATTACAATAATAAAAAAATGCGAGAATAATAAATTATATTCGCGAAAGTATGGGTGATCTGAAAATATAAATAAATAGAAAAGGAAAGATTTCTTTGGTATTTTTATGAGAAAAAGGTTTGTGACGAATTTATTAAAAAACCTAAGAAACTAATTAATTTTAGTAATAATAAAAACTCAATTAATTTAATTAAAAAATCTAAAAATCTAATTAATTTTAATTTAAAAAATTAATTAATTAAATTAGTTAATAAAAAAGGTGATTAAAACTAACCTAATTAACTGACCTAAATTAATGTTTTAGTTTCATTAAAATTAAAACAAATAATTAAAAGAAAAGAAAAAAATAAAGAGAGGAAGAAAATGGTCCTGAAACAGCAAGCAACGGGGTGCAGATTGCAATTCGTTAGGTCCAAAGAGAAGAGGCCCAAGATGCCAACGTTGGATCTCGTGCATTCATCCATAGAGGGTGAAGTGTGTGCTTGTGGACCTGGGATCGTTGGATCAGATCTATACATATTTGATGATGAGGTGTGGTAGGGTGCATGTTTGTTGTGTGTGACGTGCTACACTAGATCTGCAAAAGAGAGAAAATATGAAAAACATTGCAAAGCTCCAGGATCGAACCCACGCCCTGGTATAGGTATGCCTTAACGCGCGCTCGCTTGCCACTGGGATGTCTATACATCTGTTATCATCAACAACACAAAATAAAAATAAGATAAACCAAACAACTGGACCGGAGAGGCGCCAAAGCCCTAGCTCCATTCGTCTTCTCTAGTGAGTAGGTTTTTTGTTCCTGCAAAAATAGCGAATTTTAAAGATCTAAAGGGACCCTACCCCCCTAAATCAAGGCTTGTGAATCAGTGTGGTTATGGTGATTCACAATTCGATCATCATGGCACTCCCTTGTTGGTTTTTTCCTGCATATTAATACCTCATGAACATTTTAGAAAAGTCAGTATGCCATGAAACACGAAGAAAATGAAGATATGAATTTTGCAACAAAAAAAGAAACTGAGATGCATGCATGCGAATCTTGTGAGCTTTGGATCATCAGATTTGATTCATTCTTACTCTATAGGGTTGCTGGAAGTGAATGAACAAGTTTGTCTGCCTTGGAAATGGCTGCAACTAGGGTTCTAAGGTTGCCCTAGTTTTTACTTTTTTGTGATTTTTTAGGTAGCTTTTTGCACAAGATTTCATGGTGCTTTTCATTTCTGAATTGAGTTGAATATATAGCTTGAGTTTAGGTCAAAATAACACCGGCTTGTACTTGTATGAAAAAGCCTTGTCTTATTTTATTTATTTTGACTTTTAAAATAATAAAAATAAAAAATAAATATAATAAACCAAAGGGAGGTGTATGAACAAGTCTTGAGGTTCACTATAAGCTGAAAAGCAAGTTTGGACTTTGAAACAATAGCCCTATAGCCCAAAAATTCAATTTTTCTCAATTTGAACTTCATGCATTTGCTCAAAATTTCCCAACTTGCATCAATCGTAACTCTCTCAATTTTTATCATTTGAAGGTGATATTAGACTTTTTTGGAAAGCTCAAGATGTCCTCTGCAATCCCTCCTTTGATCATTTTTTCATTTGAATACTTTATCTTGATTTAAGTTGCCTTGATGAAAAGTATCTTTTTGTTGACTTTTGAAATGACCTATAATGTATTGGCCCATATCTCTCAAATGAAGCATTTTTTGGACTTGAGATTAGTGAGACAAAGTTGCAGAGAATTGAATTTCCTTCAAAATGAACTTTGGATGAGGAAAATATGATGAAGCGTGTGAAAGTTGTGATTGGTCAAAGTTCAGTTGACTTCTCCTAAAGAAAACCCTAATTTGGCAACTTTGACTTTTGATGAATTGAGAGTTTTCTTGATGAATCATGATCCACCCTTGATTAAATGATGAATGTGACTTCAAGATCTTGATGTTGACCAAAAATCTTGAAGTTTGATTGTATGTTGACCATAATTGACTTGTTATCCAATTATAATTGATTTTCAATCATCTGAGACATTGACTGAGCAAAATTGTGATGCAAGGCATGAAATTTAGTATGAGCATTCTTAGAGACATATAAGGAACCATGGAAACCTAAACTTCCTTGAGAAAAGTTAAACCCTAGTTATAAGTCCATTACTTAAGAGGAAAATTTGTCTGATCAATTCTTGAGCAACCTTGAGCATTTGAGAACCCTAGGAGAATGCATTGAATAAAATGAGAGGGAAAATTATGGGGTACAACAGCTGCCCCTGTTCAATCTTCTTATACCTGAGGAGTTAGATTGGCATGTCCTTCATTCATGATCTGAAGGTAGAAGAGGATTGAACACTTATGTGCCCAGAAATTTGCACTCGCATGTGTAGGAGGTAACGATGTTAGTTGATAATATTTATTGAATGAGATTAAAGATGCCATTCAGAGAGATGACAGAATGTCGTCGAAGATGGGCTTACAGACGCCGTCCAAAGTGGTTGTCAATAGGAGTATCAGAATGAGTATACGCTTGGCTATCTGAAAAATGCTTTCCAAAACAAACTTCTGGGGAAGGAACTTAAGTAGTTTCTTGTCAGATTTAGTCCCTGAGGGAAAGTGCTTGTCAGAATTCAGTCTCTGAGGGAAATGTTTGTCACGTAGATAGTTGCACCATCCTGTTTCGGGAATTGATCTACAATCAACTTTTGTTGGTAAACCTGTCCTGTTTCGGGAAATCATACCACTTTGCCATGCTGATAGTTTCTTCGTCCTGTTTCTGGATTTAATGTTTTCCTAGTTACATAGATAGTTTTCCCATCCTGTTTCAGGAGTTAATCTTTGCCTGGTCATATAGATAGTTGCCCCGTCCTTTTTCAGGAATTAACCTTTGACCTGCTTTCTGTTGGCAAACTCGTCTTGTATCAAGAATTCATATCGCCTGATCGTATAGATAGTTTCCCCATCCTGTTTCGGGAGTTAATCTTGGACCTAGTCATATAGATAGTGGCCCCATCTTGTTTGGGTAATTAATCTCTGACCTGTTTGAAAGTTGTTGATGATATTCGTCAGTTTGTGAACTTTACCTCAAAAGATAAAATTAGTCTTTATGCAATGTCATGACGTATTTAGTGCATTGTGTAATGATGTTCTCAAAGTAAATGAGAGTGTGTTATATGCGTTTCGCATGCATATGCTATGATACTTGTAAATGATGTATGTATGTGAGATGTCGTTGAAGTGTATCGGTTGCTTCATAAAATAACTTTGTTGGGGGAAAATAAATCCCCGACTGTTGCTGGGGATGAAGAATACGAATCTTAACTCTTGCTTAGAATGTCTCCGTTAGGGATTCCTGCTTTCTGTTTGAGGATACTCCTCTGGGAATGTTTGATTTTATGCTTGGGGATAGAAGAGTTCAAGAACATTGGTTGTTCATCGCTCTACTGGGGAATTTAATTCTTATATACCCTGACTAGGGATAAAAGAGATGAATGACCTTCAGAGGTGTTGTAGGACCGATTTTCCGATATGGATGCTAACTCTTCTGGGGGAGGACAAAGTTAAATGATGTTTGGCTCAATTTCAGATTCCGTATCAGCTCTCTTGAGATTGCAATCTGGACTATGCTTTGCTAGAGAAGGTAATATTGTCAGTGATTTGAAGTAATCAGAGAGATGAACTTTGCTTGGGAAATTAAATTTCATTGGGGAACTAAACCCTGCTGGGGAAATAAACCCTGTTGGAGAAGAGAAATCTGCAGGATATTTTGCAGTGTTTTGGGAAATGACTCAGCTGGGGAATTAAATCCCTCTAAACTTTGTTAAGGATGTAGTCTCTTATGAGGATTGGAATTATGTAAGTTGTGCGGAGGAAGTTTCCATTATATGCTGGAGAAATGATCTGACCCCTTTATCCGCTAGGGGGATTTTCTGGGGAGTATGGTTATATTAATAGCTGGAAGATGCCTCAATCCCTATCTGAAGGAATATTAGACTTACGGGGGAATGTATCTTCGTCAGGGATGAGCTTATGAAGGTAACTTTATGGGGATAATCCCATGGAGGTTGCTCTGTGGGGATTTATTGATGACTTGAATGTTATCCCAATTCCTAGAGTCTTTAGTAAATGCTTATTCCTATTTTTATGCATATATTTATTAATAGTAATCATATTCATATTCATATGATCATTCAATTTAGTCATTGGACGTTTGTGCAAATAAAATAGAAAAAGGTAAAACAAATTTTGAATTTTGAGATCGACTTGTATTAATAATTTTCCTATAAACATGCAGTTTTGTACAAAGAGACATAAATCCTAGTAAGAGAAAATCATCGTCAAATGAAAATAGTACAGAGTAAAAACAAATCATATAGCTATGTGTAAACGACCCCATCGAGTTTCAACTCTGCTATTTCCCCTATGTCTTCGAGCATCTCATCACTTGCTATCGGAAGAAGTTGACTGAATTGATTTGTACCATTTGAACTTGACGTTGGTAATAAAGCTTGTTGTATGTAGATGATTCAACGGGACATAGTCGTATGCTTTAACCCCTAATTTTTTCCAGGACCGCCCTTTCGGGTTTTCAGTCCACTGGGATACCCTTTTTTGCCCAAGCCACCTTTTCAGGTTTTCGATTTGCCGGGTGTACAATCATTATATATATATATATATATATATATATATATATATATATATATATATATATATATATATATATATATATATATATATATATATATATATCCCTAGTTTTTTCCCAAACCCTTTTGGTTCGCCGGGATGCCCTTATTTTTTCCTAGGCCAGTCAACCTAGCGGGTCATTTTCATGCGTAGTATCTTTTGATTATGTCTGTGTTCACAGGGTGCGGAAAATATTCACCATCCATGGTGGTAAGTATCATAGCACTGCCAGAAAATATTTTTTTGATTAGAAATGGCCCTTTGTAGGTGGGAATCCATTTTCCCCTGGGATCGCCTTGCGGTAGGATGATGTGCTTTATTACTAAGTCACCAGCCTGATATACCCGATGTTTGACCTTCTTGTTAAAGGCTTTGATCATGCGCTTCTAGTACATCTTACCATGACAAATAGTCGTGAGCCTTTTCTCATCGATCAAACTTATTTGGTCCAACCTAGTCAGAATCCATTCGTCTTCGTCTAAATCTGCATCTTTCATAATACTTAAAGAAGGAATCTAAAATTCAACAGGTAGGACAACTTCCATACCGTAGACTAGAGAGAATGGGGTTTCCCCAGTTGATGTTTGTACTGAAGTACGATAGACATGAAGAGAGAATGGTAACATCTCATTCCAGTCTTTATATGTCACAGTCATTTTCTATATAATCTTCTTAATGTTCTTATTGGCGGCTTCAACTGCGACATTCATCTTCGGTCGATACGGAGAAGAGTTATGGTGTTTGATCTTGAACTGAACGCAGAGTTCCGTGATCATAGTATTATTCAGATTAGTACCATTATCTGTGATGATCCTTTCTGGGATGTCATACCGATAGATAAGGTTATGTTTAATGAACCGAGCCACAACATTCTTAGTAACAGAGGAAAATGAGGCTGCTTCAACCCACTTTGTGAACTAATTAATAGCGACCAGGATGAAACACTGTCCATTAGAAGTAGTTGGCTTGATCTTGCCAATCATATCAATGCCCCACATTGCAAATGACCAAGGAGAAGTCAAGACATTTACAGGAACTGGAGGCACATGTACTTTGTCAGCGTATATCTGACATTTATGACAAGTTCTTGAGTAGTGATGGCAATCAGTTTCCATGGTCGACCAATAGTAACCCAATATCATAATTTTATTAGCCATCGTATGCCCGCTGGAGTGAGTACCAAATATACCTTCGTGCATATCTTCCATGATCTTCTCAGCTTCCTTCTTGTCTACACAACGAATCAGAGTTGAATCACGGTTGCGCTTGTATAAAATTATATTGCTCGGAAAGAACTTAGTAGAGAATCTCCGTAGAAATTTCTTTTCATTGATGGATGCTCCTTCAGGATAATCTTGAGCTTCGAGGTACCTCTTTACTTCATGAAACCAAGGCTTCTCCTCTACTCCGTCAATATCAATTTCATAGCAGTGTGCCGGTTGTCCAGTTTCTCAATAGTAATTCGAGGAGCTTCATTGTCCCATATTACTTTGAACATAGATGACATGGTAGCCAGTGCATCCACCAGCTGATTCTCTTCTCATGGGATGTGCTTAAAAGTGATTTCCTTGAAGTATGAAATTAGTGTTAATACATGCTCTCGGTAAGGAATGAGATTTGGATGCTTCGTGTCTCATTCTTCCTTAATTTGACTGATGACCAGGGCTGAGTCCCCGTATACATTCAGGAATTTGATTCTCGGATCAATAGCAGCCTTGATACCCATGATGCATGCTTCATATTCGACCATTTTGTTGGTACAGTCAAAGCACAATCTGGTGGTGAAGGGCATATGGCAACCCTTGGGGGAAATAATCACAACACCAATTCCATTGCCAAGTGCATTGGAAGCTCCATCAAAAACCATAGTCCATCGGGATCCTGGCTCAGGTCCTTCATACGGTCTAGATTTTTCACAATCTGTGACTAGCATAATGTTCTCGTTAGGGAACTCGAAATTCATAGATTGGTAGTCGTCTATGGCTTGATGAGCCAAATGATCTTCCAGTACACTTCCTTTGATTGCTTTCTGCATGGTGTACTGAATGTCATATTCTGTAACGACCATTTGCCATCGGGCTATTCTTCCGGAGAGAGCGGGCTTCTCGAATATGTATTTGATTGGATCCATTTTAGAGATCAACAAAGTAGTATAGGTTAACATATATTTTCTTAGTCGTCAAGTAGCCCATGCCAAAGCGCAACAAGTTTTCTCGAGTAGTGAGTATCTTGTTTCACAGTCGGTAAATTTTTTACTAAGGTAGTATATTGCATGCTCTTTTCAACCAGACTCGTCATGTTAGCCTAGTACACACCCCTGTGAGTTCTCTAACACTGTTAAATACATGATCAGAGGTCTTCCTTCAACTGGTGGCATCAGAATCCGAGGTTCTTGGAGGTACTCTTTGATTTTGTCAAAAGCTATATGGGAAACAGTTACAATAATCAAAAAATGCGAGAATAATAAATTATATTCGCGAAAGTACGGGTGATCTGAAAATATAAATAAATAGAAAAGGAAAGATTTCTTTGGTATTTTTATGAGAAAAAGGTTTGTGACAAATTTATTAAAAAACCTAAGAAACTAATTAATTTTAGTAATGATAAAAACTTAATTAATTTAATTAAAAAACGTAAAAAATATAATTAATTTTAATTAAGAAAATTAATTAATTAACTTAGTTAATAAAAAAAAGGTGATTAAAACTAACCTAATTAATTAACCTAAATTAATGTTTTAATTTAATTAAAATTAAAACAAATAATTAAAAGAAAAGAAAAAAATAAAGAGAGGAAGAAAATGGGCTTGAAACAAGAAGCAAGGGGGTGTAGATTGCAATTCGTTAGGCCCAAAGAGGAGAGGCCCAAGATATCAGTGTTGGATCTCGTGCATTCATCCATAGAGGGTGCAGCATGTGCTTGTGGACCTGGGATCGTTGGATCAGATCTACACATATCTGATGATGAGGCATGGCAGGGTGCATGGCTGTTGTGTGTGACACGCTACACTAGATCTGCAAAACATAGAAAATATGATAAACATTGTGAAGCGCCAGGATCGAATCCACACCCTGATATAGGTATGGCTTAACGCGCGCTCATTTTCCACTAGGGTGGCTATACATCCATTATCATCAGCAACACAAAATAAATATAAGATAAACCAAACAACTGGAGCAGAGAGGTGTCGGAGCCCTAGCTTTGGTCGTCTTCTCCGATCAGTACATTCTTTTCCTGCAAAAATAACGAATGTCAGAGATCCAGAGGGACCCTAACCCCCCTAAATCAAGGCCTGCAAATTCAACGGGAAGGTCAGTTTGGGCTAAATCACGCTGGTTTAAGAGGTATGTCAAAAATATTATGAATCAGTGTGGTTATGGTGATTCACGATTCTTTCATCATGTGACTCCCTTGTTGGTTTTTTCCTGCATATTAATACCTCATGAACATGTTATAAAAGTCAGTATGCCTTGAAACATGAAGAAATAAAGATATGAATTTTGCAACAAAAAAAATGAAACGAAGATGTATGCGGGCGGATCTTGTGAACTTTGGATCATCAGATTTGATCCATTCTTACTCTATATGTTTGCTGAAAGTGAATGAATAAGTTTGTATGCCTTGGAAACGGCTGCAACTAGGGTTATAAGGTTTCCCTAGTTTTTAATTTTTTTGTGATTTTTTGGGTTGCTTTTTGCACAAGATTTTGTGGTGCTTTTCATGTCTGAATTGAAGTGATTATATAGCTTGAGTTTAGGTCAAAATAACATGGGCTTGGACTTGTATGAAAAAGCCTTGTCTTATTTTATTTATTTTTGACTTATAAAATAATAAAAATCAAAAATAAATATAGTAAACCAAAGGGAGGTGTATGAACAAGTCTTGAGGTTCACTATAAGCTGCAAAGCACGTTTGGACTTTGAAACAATAGCCTACTAGCCCAAAAATTTAAGTTTTTTCAATTTGAACTTCATGCATTTGCTCAAACTTTCCCAACTTGCATCAATCATAACTCTCCCATTTTTTATCATTTGAAGGTGATCTTTGATTTTTTGGAAATCACAAGATTTCCTCTACAAGCCCTCTTTTGATTATTTTTTCATTTGAAGACTTTATCTTGATGTAAGTTGCCTTGACGAAAAATGTCTTTTGTTGACTTTTGAAATAACCTATAATGTATTGGCCCATGTCTCTAAAATGAATCATTTTTTTGGACTTGAGCTTAGATATACAAAGTTGTATAGAATTAAATTTCCTTCAAAATGAGCTTTGGTTGAGGAAAATCTGATGAAGCATGTAAAAGTTATGCTTGGTCAAAGTTCGATTCACTTCTCCTAAATAAAACCCTAATTTGGCAACTTTGAATTTTGATGAATTGAGAGATTTCTTGATGAATCATGATCAACCCTTGATCAAATGATGAATGTGACTTCAAGATCTTGATGTTGACCAAAAATCTTGAAGTTTGACTGTATGTTGACCATAATTGACCTTTTATCTATTTATAGTTGATTTTCAGTCATCTGAGCCATTGACTGAGAAAATTGTGATGCGAGGCATGAAACTTAGTATGAGCATTCTTAGAGACATATAAGGAACCATGGAAACCATTTGAGGCCTTGGAAACCCAAACTTCCTTGAGAAAAGTGAAAACCTAGTTGTAAGTCCATTTCTTAGGAGGGGGATTTGTCTGATCAATTCTTGAGCAACCTTAAGCATTTGAGAACCCTAGGAGAACGCCTTGAATAAAATAAGAGGAAAATTTTTGGGGTACAACAACTTGGTAATAATATTTTGTAGTGCATAGTTGTGGTATGATTTCTTATTCAAGTCTTCTTTATATAGGTGATGTATGAGAGACATAAGAATATACTTTTGGAAGGTTGATAAAGTGTTGTTAATGCACTTTCAAAAAATATAGATCTTGTCTTGGTTCAGCCGTTACTTTTTTATTTGTAATGAATGAGTTGTAACGCATTTGAACATTGTTTTATTGGATCATGTCAGAAGAAGAATATAACCGTTGAGACTTCTTTTATTCTTCCAAAATCTTTACTTATCAAAATATCAGAGTTTCGCTCGCAGCGTTGGTGTATTCAGAAGTTGTAACATTAGAACTTCTTCATTTTAGCGTGTTTACATGAATTTACTTCTAAGCATGTTGTGTCTAAACAAAGCTTTAAAAATGTAACTCTCTCATCTTCTATGCTTCTAACATCAGAATTTCCCTGCATATTCAAATACATTATTAGAGAACATATTTTTTTATTTATATATGTCATGTGTTTGTTATCATCAAAACTCTTATAAGGATGTAGAATCAAACTACGTTCTAACAATCTCCCCCTTTTTGATGATGACAAAAACTTGTATATTTTGATAGATTACTAAAGATCATAAAGAGTTAAGGTCTCTCTCTGAGTTGAATACTCAGATAAAGAAAAAAATACTTCCCTGAAGATGTCTGATCAGAGCTTTATGATGAAGGTTTTGATACGTCCACGTGATAGAAGTTACTTTCAGAGGTTGCTTTTCAAGCAATTTTTCCTATTTTGCTTTCTGAGGATAAAAACAGAAGTTATCATATTCAAAATGTTTGAGACTCAGTCTCGATACTGTTATAATCAAAGAGCAATAGAAAACATGTAAATATAACCAAAAAAGGATTTTATATTCAAAGTGGATTAAGATAAACACAAAATTGAAATAAGAAACAAATAGCAGAAACCAAACAATTATTCAGAACTATGGTTGAGGAGGTGGAAGTCGTGTGAATAGGGCTTCCAATAAACTCTTGATCTATTTATTTGATTCCTCTTGTTTCCCAAGCATCCCCTTAATTACTTTTATAGTTTAATCCTGTTTGTCTAGCCTTTCCTTAAACACATCATTTTCTTTCTTCAACTCCTCCAGATTTTTCAACACAAGAGAAGAGGGGGTTGTTTCAGCGGAAGAGACCATATTCTCATAATTAACTGCAGGTGATTCTTGCTCGGGAGATTCTTTGACTGCCTTGCCTTTGTATTGAAACATGACCAGAGGAAGAGGTTCAGGAGATGGTTCATTACACTCTGATGTCTGAGAGGCTTCCCAAGGGGTGTTGTTCAGAAGAAGGAGGGGTTTCTTTACCCAGTGTCGCAGAACTTGATCCTTGAAGATTTTCAGGCGATCGTAGAAGTCCTGTTAATAGATTTCATAGCTAAGTTCCTTCAGCATCAGAGATTCAGAGTTAAACCATTTTCTGAACTGATTCCAGTGAGAATCAGAAGCACCTGGGTTAAGATTCTCCATGCAAGATAGCTTTAAGGAGTTAACCCATTCCTGTATTTCTGTTTCAAAAATCAGCAGAGATTTACCAACATCTGGTTTGGATATTTTTGGTGTTGGTTTTGGAACAACAATTTTCCTATAACTTATGACAAGATTGTCCCAAGCTTCTAAATCAATGATTTTTCTGAAGGGATCTTCTGGGTAGTTATTGGGAGATGGAGAGTCAGAAAGAATTATAGATGAGTTAGGTGGTGTTGAGTGATAGGGAGATGGAATATCTGGAATGGAGAAAGTTTGTGATGAAGTTGTTGGGATAATTGGTGGTTGACAGATCGTGAGAGGGCAAATGATGCCTGGGATGGATGTTGTGATATTAGAGTTAAAATTTGGATTTTAGGTTTGGGGAGCTTCAAATAATGGATGAAATTGATCAATATCAGAGAGAACTTGTGCAAGTTCTGGCTGAGTATGATCAAAATGGGTAGAAGGTGGATTAATATAAGGATTATTTGTAGGTATTAAGGCGTCAATATCTAATTAAAAATCATCAAGGGTTTGAGGAGATGGATCTTCAGCAAGTTTTGAAGATGAGGGAGTTTCATATGTTGATAAAAGTACTGATTCAATAACAGAAACAAAAGATGAGTTACCTTTCTTTTTGGCAGCTTTGGGAGTTTTCTGAGAAGTTCCACCTCTAGCAGCTTTCCTTTTTCTTGATTTTGTGGGAGCAACTTCCAGAGGTTGTTGCCTTAGATCAAGAATGTTCACATCTAGAATCATACCATCAATCTTGCAGGCTTCCATATACTGTTGTTGCAGTATATAGTGGCAAGCAAAAAGTAAGTTATTAATTTACTGGGTGATATTTAGGTTATATCATATCGTTTCTACAAAGATTTATTATTGAATTGGCGTTCGACAAATCATTCGTTAATGAGTTTGGGGATAAATGGTATAGAAAAGTATCAACAAAAAATAAATTTAAACAAAAGAAAAAACTAAGGAAGAACTTATCAAGCCTTCATATAATCTACTCATCACAGACTTAAATCTATCGACCTGTTACATTCAACCTAACAATAATCATCAATATCACTACGTATCACTCACAACCTAAGTCATTTCTAACCCAAATCAAGAGACATAATGTATCACCAAGGAAATGATCTCTCTACCTCCTCAATAGCATAGAAGACAACTATGTAATTGCACTGAAGATCTCTCAGCATAGTACAACCACACAGAGGCATTAAGCTCTGATACCCAAGTAAATGTCAGCTATAAATCTATCTCTAGAGTTTAGAAACTAACAGATAATCATCTTAGATAAGAACCTAAGCAGTATATGTCTATAACAACTCAAATCCCTAGCACAGAGAAAAAATCTAAGACAATAATCCATAAAGATTTGTAAAGCAAGGTAAATATAATGCCATGGGCGACAAATATACATAAGTTCAAAGTAAAATACATACAAAACCCAACAAAACAGAAATACATATAGAGGAGAAGAGATAAACCACAAATCTTTTGTTTTGTCGGCTCCGATCAATGAGAAATACACCTCCAATCATCCATAAGCAAAGCCCTAGTGTTGTTATCTAAGCTAATCTACTACAAAAATGAGGTTGATGGAGTTGGGAGAACAAAAATCACCCCTAAAACCATCACCCAAAATGAAACAAAATGAAAGTATAAATAAATTCTATTCCGCGAGAATCGCCCGACGACATAAAGCGTCGCCCGATGACGTCTCTTTTTAACTTGGCCCAGGATAAGCCACGTCCTAAGCAGGTCAAAAATATCCTCCATCGCCCGATGATAGAAAGCTTCGCCCTGTGATACCTTTATTCCTCGCTTGGAGACACAACAACGAAGTAAGGCAGAGGCAATCATCAAAAATGGTCTTCTCACCCACTGTCGCCCAACGACAAGAATTTCGCCCGACAACACTAGGTAGAAGCAATAAGGAAATTTTTGCCTACAAATATTTCCCGGTGACAGGAACTTTTGCTTGGCGATCCATGACAGTCCAACAACTTTTGTTGCTTTCCTGCATAACTTCCAATGGCTTCAATCTTTCGCCTTATTCCTTTATTGATCCAAAAATGCATCTTGGAGCTTTTATTTCTCATTGCTCCAACCATGCTTAAATACCTACAAAACTAATCAAATGATACAATATGTACACAAACGCAACTAAGCACATTTACAATTGTGATACAGTGGAAGAACCGACTGCTAATACTGGTTTACATTTTGTATTCGCAAATGTTGTGGTAAGCAAGAGTCACCACCAACTTTTATTTTATCCAACAAAGTAAAGGGTGAAAAGAACCAAAAAAAGACCTTTTTCGAGATTTGCTGAGTATGGGGGTAGATTATGGAAAGGGAAGGTGTTAGCACCCTTTCCATCCGTGGTTTTCCACGGGCTCTTAGGTACTTGTTCATTTTTTAAAATTGTTTTCGTGTTTGTGTGTTTTGAAAGGTTTTGTTTGCTTTATGATAACTCTTGTATTAGTCCTCAAGAGTGTGATAAAGAGTTTTTGAAAAGAGTTTTGAAAGTGTGGTGTAAAAAGGAATCAGATTTGAGGAAGTACTTAACAGCTATCTACCTACTAAAAAAAAGGTGTTCTTTTCCTCCTTTCCTTTAGATAGAGCTATCCTACTATTAGTGAGTGGGTAGATCTATCATTGGATGTTAAGGGACTATCGAAAGGGACATTTTTGGTCATTGAAGGCAACATGTAAAAATACCTTAGCAGTTCGAAGGGACTATCATCATATATTCGTAGGCAACATCAAGGGACAAGATCATTTCTCGTAGACAACTCGAGGGACATTAAGGGACTATGATCTTAATGATGACTTTGAACTAAAGGGTCTTTGCTAAGGTATCCCTACGTTCGAGGGACATGACCACTTCCGAAGGCAACCAAAGTGGGAAATACCCTAGGGGTGAGAGTGTGCAATAGTGTGCTTTTTTCAGGTATTTTTATCTTGATGTTAGTGATCTAAGATTGATCGATTAGTTCTTGGCATACATGCTTAATTTACTAGCTGTTTACATACATGCATACAATATAGTGCGGAAAGTAAAACCTACAGCTATTACAAGGCTTTGGGGCAATTACAATTATATCTGACTGCAACGTAAAGTACGGAAAGTAAAAATCCTAATTAAGGCTATTACAATCCGGGAACAGTTACATAATAAAAAAGAATAATAGTACGAAAAATAATAACACAGAAAAATTGAGACGGGAATAAGTTTGAAACCCTAAAAAACCTAATTGCTTATTAAAAATATTTTTTGTATTTTATGAAAAAAATTGAGATTTAACCTAATCTCTAATTAATTTTAAATTAAAGCAAACAAGTTAAAATTAATTAAGTTAAATTAATTTGCAAGGATTAATTTTAATTGAAAAAAACATAAATTTATTTTTTTGTGATTTTTTGTTGATTTTATGTTGTTTTTTTTTTAAAATGAATTTTTAAAAAATGTAAACTAATTAAAAGAGAAAATAAAGAGAATTAAAAAATGGAAATGGGCCTGGGGTGAGAAACCAGATTGGGGGTGCTGGCTGGAATTTTTGTTAGGGCCCAGATCTGTTAGCCCACCACTGCTTGAGATCCCATGCTGCTGCATCTTGAAGTTCTATGATGGGGCTGCATGCTTAGAGGCGCTGGATCCAAACCAATGGGATCTGATGGTGATGGTGATGGTGTAAGGACACATGGTGTGCACGCTGGAGCTTAAAGCGCTAGATCTGCAATATAAATGTTAGAAAAAATAAACACCTGACCTGGGTATCGAACCCAGGTCTTTCACTTCACACACATTCTTCCTTACCACCCACCCATCCTTCTCATTCGTGAACATAAGTGAAACAATAATACAATATGCAAAATCAAGACAGATGTTGACTTATCCACGCACGCCCTTCAGTGGGCCCTTGGAAATTTGAATAGACTAATGACAATGGAGAGAGAAAAATCATGTTTTGAATCAATCAATGGGAGAGGTGGGAGATGCCACGCCACCGTTTGACCTTGGTCTGGACGGTCCAACCACTGGAGCCGGTGGTTTCCACCGTCTTCTCCGGTGGGGTCACCTAAAAACGTGAGCAAACAAAAAAAAACAAATATGCATATTGACTTAAAAAGGTCCACCGATCATGAATATGGCCTAAAAAATGGCTAAATCCTCGCGTATTACAAGATTCGAACCTAAAACCCTAACGACAGTCATCCATGGTGTATTGAGATTTCAGCCCTTATTGCCTCATGTAACACGTCCAAAAGTCAGCAAACATCAGCAGTAGTACAAATGTAAACTTAAATAAGATTCATATGGCCTAATATGAAAGTTTGAGATCCAAGAATTTACCATAAAAGTTGAGATCCGGTTGGGCAATCTCAAGGTCTTTCAAGCGCGTATGAGGAATGGTTTGCCTCCCTTGGAACCTCAGGAGGAATATTTGCTCTTTTGTTTGGATCAACAAAGGCTGGAATTGATGTTTTTGATTTTCACGATTTTCCTTGAAACTTTGCTAGGGTTTCCTGTGATGGTTGCGCCTCCTTTAGGTCTGGAATAGTTTGTGTATATGTAGTGAATCACATTAGGTTAACAAATATGGAAAATATCCATGCTTTGATGAAAAAAATTCTTCTTTCAATTATGTGTTTTTTTGGCTTTTTTAGAACAAATCCAATCTTTCTTTTCCCACGAGCTTCCGTTGATATGCCAGCATATTTTGTCCATTATTTGATGAGAAAAAGATTCCAAATCATATCTTCCATTATTTCTTTTATTTATTTATTTAATTTTGCATTTTAATGGATAAAATATCAAAATAAATAGTATAAATAATAAAATAATATATGAATGAGCTCATAGGTCGTGGGCCATGTTAGAAACAAGTTTCAAGCATGAAAAGATGGGCCCATTTGGAAAAAATTCAAGTTTGGTCAATATTGGCTTCATGCACTTTTCCAATAATTGGTCAACTTTTGAAATGCATATCCCTCTCATTTTTAACCCTAAGAGGGTGTTCTTGGACTTTTTAGAGAGATTAGGATGTCCTATAAACAACCCATTTTGTTTCATTTCAATTGGATCTTCCATGTTCATGGAAGGAGCTTTGACCCAAAAGGTGTTTCTGTTGACTTTTTGAAAGGACCTATAATGTCTGAGCTTGTATCTTTTAACTGGGGAATTTCTTGATCTTGAGGGCTGAAGAGAAGGTGTAGGGAATTGGATTCTCTTCAAAATGAGCTTTAGTGTAAAACTTTATGATAAAGTATGAGAAAGTTATGTCTGGTCAAATTTTGGTTGACTTTTCCTATAGAAACGCTAATTTGCAACTTTTGACTTCTGATGAGTTAGGAACATTTCTTAAGGAATCATGATCAACCCTTGATCAAATGATGGATATTACTTCAAAATGTTGATGTTGACCAAAAATATTAAAGTTTGACTGTATATAGACCACAATTGACTTTTGACCTAGTAGAGTTGATTTTCAGGCACTTGAGCAATTAACTGAGCAAACTTGTAGTGTAAGCCATGAAATTTATCATGGACAATCTTGAAGGAATATTAGGATAATGGAAAACATATTAGACCTTTGGAGCTGAAACATCTTGGTGAAAAGTGAAACCTTAGTTAGAGATTTATTTCCTTAGGAGGAGAATTTGTCTGGTCAATTCTTAGTCATCCTTGGTCAAGTTGGGGACCTCAATGGGCATGTGTTGAGTAAAATGAGAGGGCAAATTTTGGGGTACAACAGCTGCCCTTGTTCAATCTTTTTAAATCTTTGGATGTAGATTGGCTGGTCTGCCTTTCTTGATCTGAAGGTGGAAGATGATTGAACACTAGAGTGCCCAAAAATTTGCACTCATCTAAAATGATACTTGACTGTGTAGATAATATCGAGAATGAGTTTATAGATGCCATTTGGAGAAGATGGCAGAAGATCGTCGGAGATGGGCTTAAAGATGTTATCCAGAGAATATGTAAGAGATTTGTCGGAGATGGGCTTAAAGATGCCATCTGGAACAATGTTGATTTCATGAGATATTCCTTTATGGGGATTCCTATTCCTGTTGTTGAGGAGGACTCTGTTGTACCCCAAAATTTGCCCTCCCATTTTCACTAAAGACATGCCTTTAGAGGTCCTTAATTGCTCAAGGATGACCAAGAATTTACTAGACAAATTCTCCTCCTAAGGAAATAAAACCTCAACTAGGGTTTCGTTTTTAAGCAAGATGTATGAGTCCAAAGGATCCAAAATATTCTTCGTTGTCTTAATATGTCCTCAAGATCATCCATTCCAAAATTCATGCCTGGAAATCAACTATACTAGGTCAAAAGTCAACTGTGACCCAAATACAGTCAAACTTCAAGATTTTTGGTCAACACCAGCATTTTGAAGTAATATCCATCATTTGATCAAGGGTTGATCATGATTCCTCAAGAAATGCTCATAACTCATCAAAAGTCAAAAATGGCAGATTAGGGTTTCTATAGGAAAAGTCAACCAAACATTGATCAGGCCTAACTTTCTCATACTTTATCAAAAAAAAATCCACAAAATCTCATTTTAAAGAGAATTCAATTGCCTACAACTTCTCTTTAACCATTAAGTTCAAGAGATTCACCATTGGGAAGATACAAGCTCAGACATTATAGTGTTAGAACAAAGTTTGAATCTACTACCCTATGTTTAAGTTTTGATGATAACAAAATGAAAAGATATATTATTTATATGATTCATGTATGAACTATTTGCTACCTAAAAATATTACGTTCTGCTTTGCAGAAACTCTGATAGGTATCAGCAAGAGCACACTTAATCAACATCAGAATATTGGTTCTTGACATCAGCATCAGAAGTTGCTATATCAGAATACCAGAATCAGAAGATTAACTCACGTGTACGCTGAAGCTTGATGAACATAACTGCGCTCAACACTCTGATAAAGAAAACAACAGTTCATCAGCAGTTAAGCAGAGTCAGAATGAGCCAAGCCAGATCATGCATTAAGTAAGCAACGGTACTGTGCATTGAAAGCAAATTATTACCAACGGCCTCATTCCAGACAAGATCTGCTTGATAAGGAAAGTTTGTTATTAGCATTGAATCAAGAATATTGCTCCAACATTCAACAATCTCAGTGCTATATAAACAAGAATATGAAGATTGAATTGGCTAATGCTCTCCAACATTTTACACGCCTAAAAGCTAATCATAATCTTCCTTCTCCCAGTTTGCTAAACGCTACATATCTCCTTACTCAATCATTGTTTAGCAATCTAGTTTCATAAGATTAAGTTGTGTATACATCACAGTTGTGATACAGTTTTGTAGAAAACATTCACACACCTAGATTTATCTTCTTTGTAAGAAAGTGTTTCCTTGACAAACCGGGTTGTGGTTTGCATCAAGAAGGCTTTAGCAGTTGTTAAAGCAGTTTGTAATATTCAGTTGAATATAGTCGATTAAGACCTCGTTGGAGAGAGGAGAAATCACCTTGACGGGTGGACTGGAGTAGTTTGAGATCAAACGAACCAGGATAAAAATATCTTGTTCATTGCATTGATTTTCAGTTTTACAATTCAACCCCCCCCCCCCCCCCCCCTTCTTGTGTTTTTCACTTCTTCAATTGGTATCAGAGCTCCTGGTTTTGAGCTAAAACACTTAACCGTGTCAGTACAAGATCCAGCGTCAGAAAAACACAATGGCAGGAACTTATTCTCACACCAGCAATGACAACCATGAGGACAGAGACAGATTCAGCGGCAAACCTCCAGTCTTTGATGGAGAAAACTTTGATTACTGGAAAGACAGAATTGAAAGCTTCTTTCTGGCACATGATGTTGATCTGTGGGATATGGTGACAGATGGATACACGCACCCTGTGAATGCAAGCGGTCAGAAGATTGATAGAAAAACAATGTCTGACCAACAAAAGCGTGACTTCAAGAATCACCACAAGGCCAGAACCATCCTTCTCACCGCCATCTCCTATACTGAATATGAAAAGATCTCCAACAGAGACACAACAAAGAACATTTTTGACTCACTCAGAATGACGCATGAGGGCAACGTTCAGGTCAAAGAAACTAAAGCTCTGGCGCTCATTCAGAAGTACGAGGCGTTCAAAATGGAAGAATCTGAATCCATTGAAACAATGTTCTCAAGATTCCAGATTCTGGTAGATGGTCTCAAGGTTCTGGACAAAGGATACTCTACTGTTGACCATGTCAAGAAAATCATCAGAAGTTTACCCAAGCAGTGGAGACCAATGGTTACAGCTCTGAAGCTAGCAAAAGATCTCAACAAAATCACTCTGGAGGAACTTATAAGCTCCCTCAGAAGTCATGAGATAGAGCTAGAAGCTGACGAGCCTCAGAAGCAAGGTAAGCCTTTAGCATTAAAATCTAACAAAAAATCTGAGTCTAAAGTCTTGCAGGCAGTTAAAGAAACATCTGATGGATCCTCATCAGAAGAAGACGAACTCTCCCTCCTCTCCAGAATAGTAAATCAACTGTGGAAGCAGAGGCAAAGGAAGTTCAGGAATCCCAGAAGATCTGATCAGAACGAGTCCTCTTCTAGATACAGAAGGACAGACTCTTCCTCTGGATACAGAAGATCTGAAGGCTCCTCAAGTAGCAAAAAGCCAAACACCAAGGACATCATCTGCTATGAGTGCAATGAGCAAGGACACTACAAGAGTGACTGCCCAAAGCTTCAGAGGGAAAAGCCCAAAAAGAAGTTTGGAAGAGAAAAGAAGAAAAGTCTCATGGCTATATGGGATGACTCTGACTCGTCTGAAGCTGACTCAGAATCAGATGATGAGAGGGCAAACATAGCTCTCATGGCCAACATTTCAGAAGATAGTGAAGCTTCTGAATCAGACTCTGAATCAGACACTGAAGAGGTATTTCCTAACTTTGCTGTTAATTTTACCAAGGCTGAACTTGCTGAAAGCCTTAATGAAATCCTGGAAAGGTATCAGCAAATTAGAGTTAAATTCAGAGACCTGAAAAGGAATCTTGAATGTGACTCTAATAAGACTGAGAGTCTCAAATTGGAGAATTCTGAGCTGAGGAATAAGATTTCAAAATTAGAAAACACTTTACAAAACTCTCAGAAGGAACCAATTTCTGAAACTCCCAGCAACGCTGATGAGATCATCAAGGAGTATGATCACAGTTTCCAGAAGTTCCTTGCTAAAAGCATAGATAGAAGCAAAATGGCTTCAATGATCTATGGAGTTAGCAGAAACGGCAGGAAAGGAATAGGATACCAAGGTAAGGTTCCTACACCAAAGAATGTCATGGACTTAACCATTAAACACACTCCTCTGAATTCACATTTTGTGTATGGTCACACACATGATATTAAATACACTAGCAGTAAGTACTCTGTGAAACCAAAATTCAACCAGAGTTTTGGTAAAACTAACAAATCAGGACCCAAGAAAATCTGGGTACCTAAGGATAAAATAATACATGTTGCAGATATCTTTAGCAGCAAGTCAGAAACACCAGTCATGGTACCTGGACTCTGGCTGCTCGCGACACATGACGGGAAGAAGGCATATGTTCCAAAGCCTGGAACTTAAGCCTGGAGGCCACGTTGGCTTTGGAGGCAATCAGAGGGGAAAGATAATTGGCTCTGGAACTGTAGGTAATGGAAATCTTCCCTCTATTAATAATGTTCTGCTAGTAGATGGATTAATGCATAATTTGTTATCCATAAGTCAATTAAGTGATAACGGTTATGATATAATCTTTAATCAAAAATCATGTAAAGCTGTTAGTCAGAAAGATGGGACTATCCTATTTAATGGTAAGAGGAAAAACAACATTTACAAAATCAAACTTTCTGAACTAAAAAGTCAGAATGTAAAGTGCCTTCTGTCTGTCAATAATGAGCAGTGGATCTGGCACAGAAGATTGGGGCATGTTAGTATGAGAAGAATATCTCAGATTAACAAACTCAATCTGGTCAGAGGACTTCCTAATTTGAAGTTCAATTCAGATGCTCTGTGTGAAGCATGTCAGAAAGGCAAGTTTGAAAAACCTTATTTTAAATCTAAAAATGTTGTTTCTACCTCTAAGCCATTAGAACTTCTGCACATTGACTTATTTGGACCAGTTAAAACTGCTTCAGTCAGTGGCAAGAAGTATGGGTTAGTAATCGTAGATGACTATAGCAGATGGACATGGGTAAAGTTCTTAAGACACAAGGACGAGTCACACTCTGTGTTTGTTACCTTCTGTAACCAAGTTCAGAATGAAAAGGATCATAGAATCGTTAAAGTCAGAAGTGATCATGGTGGAGAATTTGAAAACAAAGATTTTGAGTCATTCTTTAATGACAGAGGCATTCTGCATGATTTCTCTTATCCTAGAACTCCCCAACAAAATGGAGTTGTAGAACGAAAGAACAGAACATTGCAAGAAATGGCCAGAACCATGATCAATGAGACAAACGTTGCTAAGATCTTCTGGGCAAAGGCAATAAACACAGAGTGCTACATTCAGAATAGAATCTCAATAAGACCTATTCTGGAAAAGACTCCATATGAATTGTGGAAGAACAGAAAGCCCAACATTTCATATTTTCATCCATTTGGATGTACCTGTTTTATGTTAAATACGAAGAATTATTTGAACAAGTTTGACTCTAAAGCACAGAAGTGTATTATGTTAGGATACTCTGAACGCTCAAAAGGGTACAAAGTATACAATACAGAAACACAAATTGTGGAAGAATCAATCAATGTTCGTTTTGATGATAAGCTTGACTCTGAAAAGTCAAAGCAGAATGAAGTTTTTGCAGGTATGGAAATTGAATTTACAGGTTCTGAAGACAAGTCATCAGAAGCTCTCAACACAGACACTCCTTCAACATCTGAAAGGAGCACTGCTAGCAATCCTACAACAACTGTTGATCAACCTCAGAAGAGATTACCCAAAAGCAGCTTGGATCACCCAGAAGAGACTATCTTAGGAAGAAAGGAAGATCCAATCAGAACAAGAGCAAGCTTCAGTAACTCTGAAGAAACACTCATGGGACTTGTGTCTCTAATTGAACCTTCTTCTATTGATGAAGCACTTCTGGATAATGACTGGATTCTGGCAATGCAAGAAGAGCTGAATCAATTCACCAGAAATGACGTATGGGATCTTGTTCCCAGACCAAAAGGATTCAACGTCATTGGAACAAGATGGGTCTTCAGAAACAAGCTAAATGAACAAGGTGAAGTCATCAGAAACAAGGCACGACTGGTTGCACAAGGTTATAGTCAGCAAGAGGGGATAGACTATACAGAAACCTTTGCTCCAGTCGCCAGGTTAGAATCTATCAGACTTTTAATTTCATTTGCTGTTAATAGAGGCATCACTCTGTATCAGATGGATGTCAAGAGTGCATTCTTAAACGGTTATATAGAAGAAGAGGTTTATGTGCACCAACCCCCTGGTTTTGAAAATACAAAACATCCAGAACATGTTTTCAAACTAAAGAAGTCACTATATGGTCTGAAACAAGCTCCCAGAGCTTGGTATGAAAGGCTAAGTAACTTTCTATTAGAAAATGAATTCACCAGAGGGAAGGTGGACACTACCTTATTCTGTAAATTAGTTAAGAATGACATCTTAATCTGTCAAATTTACGTTGATGATATTATTTTTGGTTCTACTAATCCTTCTCTTGGAAGAAAATTTGCTAAGTGTATGCAGGCAGAATTTGAGATGAGCCTCATGGGGGAACTGAAATTCTTTCTAGGAATTCAGATTAATCAAACTCCAGAGGGAACTTACATTCATCAGAGCAAATACATCAGAGATCTTTTGAAGAAATTTGACCTCTCAGAATGTAAGCCATCAAAGATTCCAATGCATCCCACGTGCATTCTGGAAAGAGAAGAGGTAAGCAAAAATGTAGAACAGAAAGTCTACAGAGGTATGATTGGTTCTCTCCTTTATCTGACTGCTTCAAGACCTGATATATTATTCAGCGTTTGTATTTGTGCTAGATTCCAATCAGATCCTAGAGAATCTCACTTAACAGCTGTTAAGCGAATTTTCAAGTATCTGAAAGGTACTACTAATCTGGGTTTGTTTTATAGAAAATCTAGTGATTACAGTTTAGTAGGCTACTGCGATGCTGACTTTGCTGGAGACAGAGTGGAGCGTAAAAGTACTTCTGGAAGCTGCCAGTTTCTGGGAGAAAATCTGATCTCTTGGTCCAGCAAAAGGCAATCAACAATTGCGCTATCAACAGCAGAAGCTGAGTACATAGCAGCAGCAGGATGTAGCACACAAATGCTCTGGATGAAAAGTCAGCTTGAAGACTTCCAGATTTTTGAGAGTAACATTCCTATACTCTGTGATAATACTTCTGCTATTTGCTTAAGTAAGAATCCTATTTTACATTCTAGAGCTAAGCATATAGAAATAAAACATCACTTCATTAGGGACTACATTCAGAAAGGAATTTTGAATTTAAAATTTATAGATACAGACCATCAATGGGTTGATATCTTCACTAAACCCCTTTCTGAAGATAGGTTCAATTTCATTCTGAAACATCTCAGCATGAAAATCTACCCAGAGTGAAAATGTTTTAATTCCATATATTTATCTTCAGAATGTATTTGTTTTACTGTGAACTTCTGATCAATCTCTTTTCAGAAAGATAGAACATGCAGATTGTATCAGATGCAAGTCTAAAGATCTGAGAGTCTAAGCTCAAAGACAGACGTGCTGATCACTACATCAAACAAGTGTCATCCAATCATCAGCAAATCTCTGAAGCAGAACGCGTGCACGCTTATGAGAAGGCAAAACACTGATTGGGTGCATTGAGACACATGTCTGGTAACCGTTTTAAGTATCTTTCTCAAATCCCCCAAAATCAGCAAGCATTAAATGAAAGTAATCATGTTTTTAAAACGTAATCATGATTTTATTCCTCTTTATTGAAAACGTTTACAATTTCAAAATATTCTGAACCCTATTTAAACACGTTAACCTCTCACTTTAATCTTTTACAGTTTCTCACTATTTCTCAAGCATTCTCTGCATTTTTCTGTGTTCATCTCTCTCAAACTCTTTTTCTCAGTTTTTCTAAAAAATCCCTAAGTGTGAACATGGCAACCTCCAGCAGTGCTTCTGCAGGTTCTCAGAAGAAAGCATCATCTGAACAGTATCAAGTGCCATTCAGAACACTCCTCACTCCTGTGAAGAATCTTGAAGTGTTATCTGAATTGATCATTGATTTTGGAAGTCTGAAGGAAAACGGTTTTGATTTAATAGAAGAAGTTAGGGCACAGAAATGGGAAAGGTATTTTGACAGGTTGGTTGGACCAACATTCCCTATGTTAGTCAAGGAGTTCTGGATTCATGCAACGGCTTCAACGCATCAAGTTACCTCCTACATTATGGGGAAGAAGATTGTGATCACTGAGGATCACATAGCAAGGTTAATTGGTTAGAGTGGCGGTGGCGTCCGCTGTATTGATATGGCTGAGAGATGTGCTGACGTGGGCGTCATAGCAGAAAGTATTTTCACCCATGGGGTGCCCAGCAGCAAGATCAAAGATCTGAAGGATCATCACAGAGTTTGGGCAAAGATAATTCTGGGGTGTTTTAATCATAGGAAGCCAACTAGTTCCCCTGATTACATAAATGTAGATCAGCAGTTTCTGATCTACTTTATCAATCAGAAGGTAAAAATCAACTTGGCTCATCTTCTGTTCAATCACCTCAGAACAAGCGTGAAGGAAACCAGGGAAGAAGAAAGAACAAAGAGGGATTGGATACCCTTTGGAAGGTTGATATCAGATATTCTGACTGAGAACAGGCTGATAGAGCATCTGATAGAAGCTCAAGAGTTAAGCACCATTGAACCAACGGTTGGGAAGCCTCTGAACGCGAAGAACTTGAAGAAAATGAAGTTGATAGAGAATATCAAAAAGGAACCCAGCGCTACTCCTATTGCTGATATCACCAGCAGAAGAGTTCCACTGAGTGACTTTCCTTTATTCTGTGAGATAGAATCCAAGCCAGTGGTAGTTCTCAGATATCTGGACGCGTGCAAAGCTGATGGTACAGATCCCAATCTGAAGATCAAAGATCTGCACCAACCTCAACCAGAAGTGACACTGAAGAAGACGAAGAAAAGGAAGGCACTGTAGTTGTTTAGGTATTGGCTTGCATTTTTGGTAAAACCCAAGTGTATGTGTGAATGTCATGACTGATGTCATAACATTCTAGTTTAGTTTGTACTGACTCATTAGGTACCTTTGCAGAAAAATATTGTAATTCAAGTATTGATGCTTATAAATGTGTATCTGAGCATTTTGCAAAATGATCACATTTTGCTAAATCAGTAGACAGGTTTTCTCAGATGTCATAACAGATGTTATGACATCCTGTTCTGAACTAACAGGTTTGCAGGTTGGATAAGTCTGAGTTTTTTCAGGAAAATAACTCAGTCTTTCCAGAACAGAATCCTGCGTTTTCTGAGGGGTAACCTAGCTCAACCCTAACCTGGTTAATAAAGTCCTGTGACCTGGTCTTTAGGTCAAACGGAATTAACCCTAGGTTTTTGTGGAAACCCTAACTGAAGTTGCAGCTGCTATATATTCAACAGAGCTGCTGTTTTGCAAGGAATCCCTTTTGTTGATCAGAAGATCATTTGTAAACTGTATAGGTTTGATTATTGTACTCCAAGCAATTATCATTGTGATAAGTGACTTGGAATAGGTTTTTAATTGTAAGGGTTGTGTAGCACTCAAAGCTTTGAAGCAAGAGTGTTTGAATGTTCCTTGACTAAAGCTGTGAAGCAGAGTCAAGTTAGTTGTGTGCATCACTCAAAGCTGTGAAGCAAGAGTGATTGTGTTGCTTGATTAAAAAGCTGTGAAGCTTAATCAAGTGTTTGTCTTTGAAGAGTGTCTTCATCAATTCTTTAGTCAAATTGTTTCATGTATCACTGCTGTGATTGAGGGGGAGTGAGTAGGAACTCAGGTTTAAGTTGTACTTAGATTGGAATTGCATTGGGTAGGTCTTAAGTGAAGGAGATAAACTGGTTGGTTTATTCCTGAATTAACATCTCTTATAGTGGATTTCCTCCCATGGCTTGGTAGCCCCCAGAGTAGGTGTTGTTGCACACTGAACTGGGTAAACAATTGAATGTGTTCTTTATTGCTTTTGTATTTACTGTCTTATAGTAAGTCAGATACGGTGTCATAACATTGAACGTGACATTGAGTATCTGCAGCCAGAATTTCAATTGGCATCAGAGCAGGCACCCTGCCTGTATTACTGGGTGAGATCTAGGGATATCACTTTCTGGCACTATGGACAAAGAAGGAGTTTTTGGAAATAGACCACCCATTCTGGATGGAACTAATTATGACTACTGGAAACCTCGTATGATTGCCTTCCTAAAATCTATGGACAAAAAGGCTTTGAGAGCTGCTGACAAAGGATGGATTCATCCCACCATAACTGAGAAAGATGGGACAATCAGTCTGAAGCCTGAGGAAGATTGGAGTAAAGAAGAAGATAAGTTAGCTCTGGGAAATTCAAAAGCTTTAAATGCCTTGTTCAATGGAATTGATAGAAACATTTTCAGACTAGTACATCAATATGAACTGGCCAAGGAAGTTTGGGACACTCTCAAAACTACTCATGAGGGCACTTCCAAAGTAAAAATGTCAAGGCTTCAGATGTTGACTACCAAGTTTGAGAATCTAAAAATGATGGAAGATGAAACCATTCATGAGTTTCACATGAACATCTTGGAGATTGCCAACACCTCAGGAGCACTGGGAGAAAAGATGTCAAAAGAAAAACTGGTAAGGAAGATTCTCAGATCCTTGCCTAAAAGATTTGCAATGAAGGTAACTGCCATAGAGGAAGCCCAGGACATCAACAAGTTGAAAGTGGATGAACTTATTGGGTCTCTTCAGACTTTTGAGATGGGGATCACTGATAATGGTGACAAGAAGAACAAAAGCATAGCACTTGTATCCAACACTGATGTTGAAAACAAGGAGGATGAAGAAGAAAATATATCAGAAGCTATTGCCATGCTTGGAAGACAGTTCAACAAGCTCATCAAAAGAATGGATCCAAAGTCAAGGTCTAATGTTCATAACATTCCCTCTGACATTGACAGTTCCAGCAGAAGACCAAGGTCAGAAGATAAGGGAAACCAAGGCAGAGGTATTCAATGCCATGGATGTGAAGGATATGGACATATTTGAGCTGAATGTCCTACCTTTCTTAAGAAACAAAAGAAAGGAATGACTGTTACTTGGTCTGACTATGATTCAGAAAGTAATTCTGAAGAAGAATCTGCCAAACTAGTTACTGCTCTAACTAGTGTTTGTACTTCTGAAAGTGACACTAGTGATGAAGAAGTGACATTTGAAGAACTGGCTGATACATACAAGAAATTGTGTATCAGAAGTGCTGAAGTCTGTGTGCAGAATGAGAAACAATCAAAACTCATTATAAAGCTGGAGGCTGAAAAAAGGGCAGATCTTGAAACTATAAGTCACCTAGAAGGGGAAGTTCAATTACTGAACTCACAACTGAACCAAATGACAAAATCTGTCAAGATGTTGACCAATGGATCAGATAAATTGGAAGAGATCCTACAAGTGGGACAAAATGTGGGAAACAAATCTGGTCTAGGATTTGTGGAAGCTAAGAAACCTGGTGCAGACAAGAAGATCAGGCATGTTAAACAATTGTCAAAGCAGATGTCTCAACACAACTCTCAACATCAGAAATACATGAAGAAAAAATACCAAAGATGGAGATGTCATCATTGTGGGAGGTATGGACACATAAAGCCCTTCTGCTTCAAATTGCATGGATACCCTAATCAAAACTCAGGTGCTAAACCTAAGCCAAAAAGGGTACCACATACTCCTCATTGGAAGAAAAAGGCTACTGCCCTGATAGCCCATACTTCCCTGAGAGTGTCTGCAAAGGAAGGCTGGTACTTTGACAGTGGATGTTCCAGACACATGACTGGAATCAAAAATCTCCTCAATAATGTTATGCCTCACACCACCAGTTTTGTGACCTTTGGAGATGGTGCTAAAGGTGAAGTCAAAGGAGTTGGTAATTTGGACTGCCCTGGAGTTCCAAGTCTGAATAAAGTACTGCTGGTAAAAGGGCTGACTGCTAATCTCATTAGTATCAGTCAATTATGTGATCTAGGATTCAAGGTCAACTTCTCAAGATCTGAATGTCTAGTAATTAAGGAAAAACTAGAAGTTGTAATGAGAGGAATCAGATCCAAAGATAACTGCTACTTGTGGCAGCCTGAGAACACTGATATCTCCACTATGTGTCCAATTACCAAAGAAGAAAAAGAGATGAAACTGTGGCAGCATAAGCTTGGTCCTCTTCATCTAAGAAGAATGAAAAGAGCTATTTTTATGGAAGCAGTCAGAAGAACTCCAAAACTACGGGTTGATAATATCTGTGATGTGGCAAATAAACTTGAAGAAGGATGTGTTGTCAGAACCATAAGTTATCTTGACAAGGATGTTGGAAATAACAAGTCTAATAAATTCTGTTTCCCTGAAGAAATGAGGCTTGAAGTCTCCTCTCCTATAACTCTCCATCAAAATGGACTGGACAAACAGAAAATTATTCAAGAATCAACCAGAACTATGATTCATATCAAAAGAATGCCTTCCCAATTTTGTGCGGAAATAGTTGCTGCTAGGAAAAACTGTTCTCAAAACATCTGGTCAAAACAGATGCTCACTGAGTACAATGTCACACAAGATGTTGTGACATTGTGTTGTGACAATCTGAATACAATCAATATTTCCTTGAACCCTATTCACCATAACTGGAACAAGCACATTGACTTTGAAGAGAAGAAGTCATTTAAACTGGAACATAGTTTCTCTAAGCTTCAGCTGACTGATTCTTCTACCAAGGCTCTTGTTGGAAATAAACTTGAAAATTTGAGGGGCAGGTTGGGTATTTACCAACATGAGAAATTATATCAATTAATTTTGCTTAAAACAAAGGTTGAAGGAATTAATTTTATTAAGTCTATCTTTAGTGGGTTAATCATATGCTTTCACAATTCTTTCAAAATCTTTAAGAAGTTGAAAAGACTCCCCTTTTCCCCCTACCTCTCTCGTCCTTGCAACCTGTTTCCTCCTCTCAATCAATGATTTTTCTCAAATTTCTACCATTACTCAAAGTCAATCAAAATGTCTCAGACATCGTCTTCAACCATGGCGACTTCGTCATCCTCATCATCTTCATCATCTGACCAAGACTCTAGGGCAATCACCACATGCATAGAATCTGAAGTTCTTGAGGTCACTCCTCTCAGAGAGATGGCAACTGACCCAGCCAAAGTCAAAAAGCTCAGAACCAGACATGCAGGAAGAGCTCAAGCTACAGCCTCTGGTAATTCTTCTCATCCTTCTTCTTCTGTACCAAATAGAGAAGGATCAGTTCAAGTTCATCAAGCTATTGCTAGGCTTGTTACTAGTATACTGAGTGGAAACCAATCTGTACCGGGGATTTCTGTCCCTTTAAATCAATCAGAAAGTCCAAATATGGAAGTCTCTGAGAATGTAGATGTCACTGAGAATGTTGTGACACAAAAAGACAACATTCAGAACCCTTCAGAAAAGGCTGCTGATCCACCTATCATTGATGTGGATGAGGATTACTCAGATAATGATCTGATTGCTAATGTGAACCTGAGCATAGCTAGGAGATTGATGAAAAGAAAGAGTAGTCAGAATGATAAACCTGCTGCTAAGAAATCCAAGGCTGAAGGCATGGCTGAGAAAAGTATTCAGACAAAAGGGAAGAAGGCCCAGGTGCATACTGCTAGACAACCAATCTCTAAGAAGAGAAAAGAACCTGAATCTTCTGATTCTGATGAGGAATCAGAATTTGAGATTGATATTGAAGAAACTCCTATCAGAAGGAAGCTCCCCTCCAGCAAAATTGCTAGAGTGCCTGAAGTCCCAACAGACAACATCTCTTTTCATCATCCTGACAATGCAAACAGATGGAAGTATGTTTGCTTAAAGAGAATAGCTTTAGAGAGAGAACTCAACAATGATGCCTTGGAGTGCAAAGACATCATGGACCTGATCAAGAATGCTGGACTAATGAAGACAGTGATAAAATTTAACAAATGTTATGAAAATCTGGTCAAGGAGTTTGTAGTGAACTTGTCTAATGATTGTGCTGATGGAAGGTCAGCTGACTTTGAAAGTGTTTTTGTTAGAGGAAGAAGGGTCAAGTTCTCTCCATCAGAAATCAACAAGTTTCTTGGAAGAACAAATAAGGATTGTCCTGATCTGGAGGCAACTGACAATGAAGTTTGTCAAACCATCACAGCCAGGCAAGTAAAGTGCTGGCCCTTGAAAGGCAAGCTGAATGCCAGTAAACTCAGCATGAAATTTGCCATCTTGCATAAAATAGGTGCAGCCAACTGGGTGCCTACAAATCATAAATCAACTATCTCCACAGGATTGGGGAGATTTATTTATGCTGTGGGAACCAAGACTGCTTTTGACTATGGCAGGTACATCTTTGAACAAACTTTAAAGCATGCTGGCAGTTATGCTGTCAAAGGACCAATTGCCTTTCCCTCCCTCCTTTGTGGAATCATCCTTGCACAATACCCGGATATCCTTGTGGCAAGAGATACAGTCTGCAAAAGAGCTCCTGCCCTTGGCTTGCACTACAAACTGTTTCAGGAATCTCATGCTCCAGACATTGTCATAACATCAGCTGAGACATCGTCTGTGAAGACCCAGTCCAAGACATCAGATGTCATAGCTGTTTTAAAAGAAACTTGCAAAGAACTGGATGCTAGAAAAAAGACCCTAGAAATTCTAATTTCCAGGCTAGAAAACGAGGAAGCTGAAGAAAATAGAAGGGAAGAAGGTGTAGAAGCTAAAGGTCATCTCAACATTGAAGAAACTAGCTCCTCTGAGTCTGATGACAGTGCTTGAAGGTTGGTTGCTGTTTGGTGGTGTTGCTGGTTGGTGCTGATATCTGGTGGAGTTTGGAAGTGTGTTCAGTTCTTTTTTTCTGTTGCTGCTCTTATTAATTGTTTTGGATAACTGTATAATCATTATGAACATGTATCTTTGGCCCATTTGTGGCTAAAGAGGGGGAGAATATTTTGGTACTTAATATGTACTTGCTCAATTAGACATTCTATTTTTCTGCAGTCATTTATTTCTGCTGCTATCTATCTCTGATTGCTTAGGGTCTTTAGCCAAAAATCTGCCAAAGGGGGAGTTTGTAGTTGTTTAGGTATTGGCTTGCATTTTTGGTAAAACCCAAGTGTATGTGTGAATGTCATGACTGATGTCATAACATTCTAGTTTAGTTTGTACTGACTCATTAGGTACCTTTGCAGAAAAATATTGTAATTCAAGTACTGATGCTTATAAATGTGTATCTGAGCATTTTGCAAAATGATCACATTTTGCTAAATCAGTAGACAGGTTTTCTCAGATGTCATAACAGATGTTATGACATCCTGTTCTGAACTAACATGTTTGCAGGTTGGATAAGTCTGAGTTTTTTCAGGAAAATAACTCAGTCTTTCCAGAACAGAATCCTACGTTTTCTGAGGGGTAACCTAGCTCAACCCTAACCTGGTTAATAAAGTCCTGTGACCTGGTCTTTAGGTCAAACGGAATTAACCCTAGGTTTTTGTGGAAACCCTAACTGAAGTTGCAGCTGCTATATATTCAACAGAGCTGCTGTTTTGCAAGGAATCCTTTTTGTTGATCAGAAGATCATTTGTAAACTGTATAGGTTTGATTATTGTACTCCAAGAAATTATCATTGTGATAAGTGACTTGGAATAGGTTTTTAATTGTAAGGGTTGTGTAGCACTCAAAGCTTTGAAGCAAGAGTGTTTGAATGTTCCTTGACTAAAGCTGTGAAGCAGAGTCAAGTTAGTTGTGTGCATCACTCAAAGCTGTGAAGCAAGAGTGATTGTGTTGCTTGATTAAAAAGCTGTGAAGCTTAATCAAGTGTTTGTTTTTGAAGAGTGTCTTCATCAATTCTTTAGTCAAATTGTTTCATGTATCACTGCTGTGATTGAGGGAGAGTGAGTAGGAACTCAGGTTTAAGTTGTACTTAGATTGGAATTGCATTGGGTAGGTCTTAAGTGAAGGAGATAAACTGGTTGGTTTATTCCTGAATTAACATCTCTTATAGTGGATTTCCTCCCTGGCTTGGTAGCCCCCAGAGTAGGTGTTGTTGCACACTGAACTGGGTAAACAATTGACTGTGTTCTTTATTGCTTTTGTATTTACTGTCATATAGTAAGTCAGATACGGTGTCATAACATTGAACGTGACATTGAGTATCTGCAGCCAGAATTTCAGGCACCTTCAGAAGGATCATCCCAGTAGACACCCAAGAAAAGAGGTAATTTATCTGCTGCTTCTGTTTTAAATTCTTCTACTATTCCAGCATCAATTCCACCTCCAACCTCTCATAGAATCTTAATCCCCATCCCAACAATAGATGAAACTGAACCAGAAGATGACCCTTCTGAGGCACTTCAACTCAGAAGACCCCGAACCAAACATCCCAAACCAACAATCTCAACAACATCAGCAATTGACAAAGTGTTGTCTGACATTGATCAACACACTTCTGATCACTCCTCCATTAATCCAAACTCTGAACCACAAATTGTCCCTTCTCCACAACCAGAACAACAGCAAGCTGCTGAAGAACCAGAACAACAGCAACCTCTCTCATCCATTCCAGAAGAACCTCTTATCCCTGAACAACCAGAAATTCCAACAACTTCTCCACAACCAGCAATTCCGTCTCCCTCTCCTCAACCAGAAATTCATCCACCATCACCTCAACCTGAGTTTCATCACTCTGAAACTCCAACTCCTCCACCTTCTAAACCTCATTCACCTCAACCATCACCTCTGGCAATCCAGCTTCCATGTGGAACAACAGTCACAATAGCCCAGTTGCCATCCTCACCAGAATCTACACCACCAAATACTCCCAAAACCCCAAACAGTCCAATCATAATTTCTTATTCTCCCACTCCATCTCCAAAACAAACAGCTCCCAAGCAAACCACCGAAAACCACAGCAGGACCTTCATAGACTTAACAATCCTTGACCGTCTTGCTGATCTGAAAAATAAAATAGCCATTCCAAAACCGAAACAACCAGATGTTGGCTCTGGTATTATGAATTTTGAAACAGGTTTGCAGCAGTGGATTTCTTCTCTGAAGCAAGTCTGTCCTGGAATGATTGACCCAGCTGCCTCTGACCAGCTCTGGTCACAATTCAGAAATTGGGTACGTGCTGAAGCCCTCAAGTTGCAGGATATCAACTATGAGCAGGCACAACAGAACTTCAGCAAGCTGCTGAAGGAAGTTGAAAGTCAGCTGCCACAGGAAGACGTGCTCCCTCTGGATAGTGAGCCATGGTCTAAGAAACAGCTAGCTTCAAAGGTGCAACCAGAAGAAGACAAGACTATTCAAGCTGAAGCAAGTCAAGCAGAAGATGTTGCAGAAAGCTCTCAGAAGCTCCCTGCTTCTGATGTTTCTCAAGCTGCCTTGGACAGGCAGACTCTGGAAGAGCTGAAGCTGAATGACATGCGTCTTCAGCAAAGGATGGATGAAAATGACCAGAAGATGAAAGAAAGGATGGATGTGCAGGATAGCAAGATAGACACAGTTGTCAGCATGTACACAAGCAGAATGAGACTGCTGATCAGATCAAAGCCATGCTGGAGAACCTGTTCACACGCTTTCCTCCCCAACCTTAGTTTTTTCATTCATGTCTTTTTCATGTTTTCTTTGATTATCTGTTGTACTGTTTTGTTTGATTCTGAACCTTTTAATATGACAAGTTATTATGCCTTAAATGTTTTTAGCACATCACTTACACTTTTTGATTGCTGACAAAAAGGGGGAGAACAAGAATGATATTTTAAATAATAACGGATTACTAAGACAGAAATTCTCGAACATTCTAACTCTGATATACTTGAATATGTTTTCTGTTTTGCTTAAGTCTACAGGTACAAGAAAGCTCCATGATACTCTGAAGACTAAAGCTCTGATACTCTGACCCAAAGCAAAGCTCTGACAACAAAAGCTCTGATACGCTGATCTGAAGATCTGCTCTGATATGCTGATCTAAAGCTTCTGATAGTCAAAACTCTGATAATCTGATGTTCAAAGAAAGGCAATAAAAATCTGATCCTGAAGAACTCTTGGAATTAAAAAGGGAAGCAATAAACTCAGGGGGAGTATCTCTCAACTCTTATCCCTTATCTTTGATAACCTCTTACTCTGATACATCTTATCATTTAGTTACCTCTGATACTTTTTCACGTTATTTTCAATTAAAAATATCTAGTTTTTGTCATCATCAAAAAGGGGGAGATTGTTAGAACAAAGTTTGAATCTACTACCCTATGTTTAAGTTTTGATGATAACAAAATGAAAAGATATATTATTTATATGATTCATGTATGAACTATTTGCTACCTAAAAATATTACGTTCTGCTTTGTAGAAACTCTGATAGGTATCAGCAAGAGCACACTTAATCAACATCAGAATATTGGTTCTTGACATCAGCATCAGAAGTTGCTATATCAGAATACCAGAATCAGAAGATTAACTCACGTGTACGCTGAAGCTTGATGAACAGAATTGCCCTCAACACTCTGATAAAGAAAACAACAGTTCATCAGCAGTTAAGCAGAGTCAGAATGAGCCAAGCCAGAACATGCATTAAGTAAGCAACGGTACTGTGCATTGAAAGCAAATTATTACCAACGGCCTCATTCCAGACAAGATCTTCTTGATAAGGAAAGTTTGTTATTAGCATTGAATCAAGAATATTGCTCCAACGTTCAACAATCTCAGTGCTATATAAACAAGAATATGAAGATTGAATTGGCTAATGCTCTCCAACATTTTACACGCCTAAAAGCTAATCATAATCTTCCTTCTCTCAGTTTGTTAAATGCTACATATCTCCTTACTCAATCATTGTTTAGCAATCTAGTTTCATAAGCTTAAGTTGTGTATACATCACAGTTGTGATACAGTTTTGTAGAAAACATTCACACACCTAGATTTATCTTCTTTGTAAGAAAGTGTTTCCTTGACAAACCGGGTTGTGGTTTGCATCAAGAAGGCTTTAGCAGTTGTTAAAGCAGTTTGTAATATTCAGTTGAATATAGTGGATTAAGACCTCGTTGGAGAGAGGCGAAATCACCTTGACGGGTGGACTAGAGTAGTTTGAGATCAAACGAACCAGGATAAAAATATCTTGTTCATTGCATTGATTTTCAGTTTTACAATTCAACCCCCCCTTCTTGTGTTTTTCACTTCTTCATATAGGTCCTTTCAAAAGTCAACAAAAATACCTTTTGGGTCAAAGCTCCTTACATGAGCATGGAAGATCCAATTAAGATGAAACCAAAAAGGTTATTTAGAGGAAATCCTAAGATCTCTAAAAAGTCAAAGAACACCCTCTTAGGTTTAAAATTGAGAGATAAATGCATTGCCAAAGTTGACCAATTTTTGAAAATATGCATGAAGTCAATATTGACCTAACTTGAATTTTCTCCAAATGGGCCTACCTTTTTATGTTTGAAACTTGTTTCTAACATAGTCCAAGACCTCCAATCCCATCCATGCTTTATTTGATCATTTATTTTATTTATTGAGATTTTTAATCATTAAAAATTCAATTTAAATCAAATAAATGATAAAAAAATATATGAAGATTGCATGGGTTTGATTTCCAAATCTCTTAAGGCCTAAAATAACTCAGGATAGCTGGAAAAAAATGTGTGGGAATTATTTGTGCAATATTTGGCCAAATTTGGAAAGATTTCATATCATTCCCAAAACAAATATTATATGATGAAAGTATTGGATTCTTTCCACAATTGTAACCCAAAATTGATTTACTATATGTACACAAGAACCCTAGGTCAAAAGACACGTGAAAGATGCCTCCACAAGTCCAGAAAAAACTCCAAATTATCAAGAAAAAGTGTGAATCAGATTTTAAGCTAGAGAAGGAGTCAAGACATTCTGAAGCTTGCAATTAAATCCCGGAGGCCTTATGAATCTAACTACATCACTCCCAAGCGCCTAAGCTCCAAGAATCGTGCTAACATAGTCATGGTTAGTTGTTCTTTTTTTGAAAACAATTATGATCATATGCGTATTATAAATGAATTTGGGTCATGCACTCTGGCTTGTATGAATGATTAGAACATGTTTGAATCATTAATTGTTTGTTTTGATGCACGTATGACATGCCATTGTTAGGGTTTTTACCTTGGATTTAGGGTGTTGTACCCCAAAATTTGCCCTCTCACTTATCAAGAATTTGCTCACAAGATCTCCTTTGGCTCAAGACTGCACTAGGGTTGATCAGTTCAAGACAACTCCTTAAGCACTGATGACCAAAATTAGGGTTTGAGATTGCACAAGGATATTTGAACTTCCAATGCCCCATATGACTTTCATGGATCATTATGGACCCCCAAGATCACTCATGTCAAGTTTCAAGCCTTGGATCATATTTTGCTCAGTCAATTGAGTAGTTGGCCTAAAAATTAGCTGTATTGGGGAAAAACTCAACTATGGCCAATTTACAGTCAAACTTCATAACTTTTGATCCACATCAACATTATAAACTCATATGTATCATTTGATCAAGTTTGGACCATGTAATACAGTGGGAGAACTAACTTGTTTGTTTTGCGTTTGATCGCAAATGTTGCGGTTAGCAAGAGTCGCCATCGACTTTTCTTTTATCCAAAAGGAAAGGTGAAAAAGCACAGGAAAGACCTTTGAGATTATTTCTTGAGTTCGGGGGGTAGATTATGAAAAGGGAAGGTATTATCACCCTTTTCATCAATGGTTTTCCATGGGCTCTTAGTTACTTTCTAGATCACTTGCTTTTTGTTTGAAATTGTGCTTGATGTGGTTTTTGAAAGTATTTTATAAAAGAGGTCATTGTTTAGGAAATCTTTGTAATGATTCTTGTTCGTAAGAATGTATACAAAGATGTTGATCTTTTAAAAATGTTTTCAAGTTTTGTAAGATGTTTTGAAAGTGTAGGTGTTTGTTTTTGAAAATAGAAAGGATGTTTGTTTTGAAATGGAGCAAGTAATTAGGAGCAATCTACCTACTCAAATGTTTTTCTTGTTTATTTTATTTTCCTTTGACATTGTTGTCTTATCATTGTTTGGTAAGCAACCCTATCTTTGGATGTAAACGGGACGGACGTGGGTCATCGTATAACCATGATTAGCAATGTTGCAAGGTATCTTAGAATTCTTTTTGAGGGACTAAGATCATTTGTAAGGAAACTTAGATAGCGTCATCGAGGGACTATGATCTTGTATTTTCTTGTTTTGGCTAAGACACCTTACATGCGTAATATGGCCATTTTGTATAAGGAAACCAAGTGGGATAACCCTAGGGGTGCTTGTGTGCAAGTGTATCATTTTCATGCTTGTTTTTGTCTTGAATTAGGGTTTTCTAAATATTCATTTTAGTCTTTCCATACAAACCCTAATTACTAGCATGTAATATAAAAGCGATAAATTACGAAATTTAAAGTTACTACGCTATTACAACATTTGTGGGGAGGGGGTATACAAATTCATGAATGGGGATTGCAAGAATTTAAACCTAATTAGTCTATTACAACCATATTGAATTAATATCAATGTACAAGGAAATAAATAAATACAAAGTATAAAATGAATGAATGTACGAAAAATGCAAAATGTAAAGAAAATGTATCTTTGTTTGATTTTCATGAAAAAAAGGATTTTGTCTTCACCTAATTAAATAAAAATAATAATTAATTAAATTTGAATTTTATTAAGGAAAGATTCTAAGTAAAACCCAAATTCTATCAATTAATCAAAAGAAAATAAGTTTAAGAAAAGTATTTTTTGGTATTTTTATCTTAAAAATACTTATAGCATTATAAAATATTTTTAGTCTTTTTTATAAAATTAAAAAATAATGTATTTAAATTAGTATGAAAGAAAATAACTAATAACCTAATTTTATTTATATTTACAAGATAATAAGTAAAAAGAAAATAAAGCATAATTAATAAAAATATGTTTTTGTGAGGAAAAATAAAATAAACTAAGTCAAAATATAAATATATCATTTTTTTGTATTTTATGATTTTTTTTATTATTTAGAAAATATATTTAAGAAAAATAAAAATGAAAATAAAAAAAATAAATAAAAAAATAAATTTGGGCCAGGGGTGTCAATGGGATACAGGGGTTTAACTAGAAGAATAAAAAAAATAAGCCAGGCCCAAAGAGGCCCAGCGCCCTGCAAACAAAAAAAAGTCAAAATTGTAAAAATATAAAAAATGAAAAGGGTACCACTGGGGCTCGAACCCAGGTCCAATAGGTTACAAGCGCGCGCTTCTACCACTGGGGTGGCTATACATCCGTTAACATAAGTAAAACAATAAATATGTAAGGCAAAACGCGCCCTGAAGACTTCATCTTCAACCTCCAGCCAGACCAACTGTAACTAGCTCATTTCTCATCAAAAATGAAAACTATAAACATGAAACTTGTAGCATATTTTCTCACGATTCCAGAAATGTAAAGTATTAAAACTATAAATCAAAGATAAGCATTAATTTTAATGGCCCTAATCTGAACCCTAAAAATTTTAGAGATTTCAGTTTCAAAATTCTCTAAGCTCAAGTAAAATCAATGGAAACTATGGACATGGTTAGCTTCAGGGTAATGATATCTACATGTTTTGTTCACAAATAAACTATTGATGATGCTTGTATGAAGAGTTCCAAGTTAAGAAAACTTACCTCAAAACTGGAAATCGTATTTGGAGTATGAGCTTGTTTTAGGCAGTGGTGATGATCAGGTTAGCTTCCTTGAGGTCCTAGGAAGCTAATGTAATGGTTTGCTTGAGTTAAGAGTGGCTAAAATGACCTAGAGAAGTCAATGTGCAATGCTCTGTTTTTGGTTATGGAGGATATGGTAAATGATGTTACAGTAATGAAACATGGACAGAGATAGGTTACACTTGATGTAAGGAAGCTTTAGAAACTAAAAGGCCAAGAAACACACGAGGGAAATGTGAGTTTGAAGTCCGAGGTCAGAAACTGTGCAACAATGGAGTTTTTGGGCAATTTCTGATTTGAGAGAGTTTTGGTGTATTTCACGGTGATTAAGCTTGTCCTCTAGCTCACAAATAGTGACTCTATTTATAAGCAATAAGTTTGGAGACCTCTTGTTGATCAGAATTCAAAATCACAAGCTTATGCATAACCTGTTATTTTTTTAGAAATTCAAGTTTCAAAGCTTTGTGTACTTGCTAAGATAGAGTGGTTATTCTTCAAACAAGCTTTCTTTTGACTTTGTGGATGGAGTGTGATCATAGGGAACAAGTTAGAGGCTCAAGAATGAACTTTAAGCAAAAAGCTTGCTTTACAAGAATGGCAATGTCAACTTTGTGCCATTAATGAAAATGCAACTTGGATAATAGCTCAATTACTTGGATCAAAGCCTTAACAGCTGTGCAAACATTTAATTATGGAGTTACAAACAAGTTTGAGGCCTGCAGAGCAAGGATTATGCATCCTAGTATAGATTTGGTTCACGTGTTCATCAAAAATGACTTGTAATTCAAGTGACAAAACCCTAATTTCATCTCTCCGATTCTCCCTACTCAAGAATGATCTCAAGGAGTTCTTGGACATTTTGGAAAGCTTGCAATGTGCTATACAACCCCTATTTGAATTTCTTTTTAATATTCCCCTTGGTACTATATGAAAAATTGCCATGAAGTTAGGTCAAAATCCTGACCAAATTAGGGCAAAATTTCACTAAGTGTTTAGTTTCATTACCACATGTTCATAAAATTATAACTTGAGATCCAAGAATTTTTGGAAGGAGTTGTGTAAAGAAAAGTTGTAGATTTCATGGAGATCTACAACTTTTATGTTGGAAGTTTCTCTTGAATCATCTTGTATCATGGTGAAAATTTTGTTGAAAGTTATGAAAAAACAAGAAATTTCCAACACTTAGAAAAATTTCTAAGTTTAGAAATTATGACTTTTCAAAATGAAATCTTGACTTTTTGATTTCTTGATGAATAAGTTTTACATTTTGACATTTTTTGATGGATTATGATCTTTGGCACTTGAATTTGACCAAAAAGTCAAAGTTTGACTTTTCAGTATACAGTTGACTTTTGATTAGTTGACTGAAAAATTCATCTGTCAATCCAATGGACTTGGAATGGTTTGAACCATGCCATTAGGTAAAAATGATGCAATTGGACTCTTTAGATCATGCTTTAAACCAATTGATCATTTGCTAGGTCAAAAATCGGAAATTCCCCTTCTCAATCAAAACCCTAATTTTAACCATTTTGCCCTTTTGGAGATTTGATCAAATTTATTGAGGAGTTGTGGCCTAAACTTGATCAAATGATACATATAAGTTTAAAATTTTAGTATGGATCAAAAATTAAGAAGTTTGACTTAAATTGGCCACAGTTGACTTTTTCCCCAATACAATTGATTTTTAGGTCAACTGCTTAATTGAATGAGCAAAAATGTGATCCAAGGCTTGAAACTTGACATGAGTGATCTTTGGGGGTCCATAATGATCCTTGAAAGTCATATGGGGCATTGTAAGTTCAAATGTCCTTGTGCAAACTCAAACCCTAGTTTTGGGTCATTAGTGCATAAGGAGGTGTCTTGAGCTGATCAAACCCTAATGCAGTCTTGAGCCCAAGGAGATCTTGTGAGCAAAAATATTGATAAGTGAGAGGGAAAATTTTGGGGTACAAAAGCTGCCCCTATTCAATCTTCTTAAACTTGAAGAGTTAGATTGGCTAGTTTTTCCATTCGTGACTCGAAGATGGAAGATGATTGGACACTAGAGTGCCCAGAAATTTGCACTCGGTGATGTGATGGTAGAGGGAATGGGCTTAAAGATGCCATTCGGAGAAGTGATAGAATATTGTTGGAGATGGGCTTGTAGATGCCATCCAAAAATGATTGTTGAACCGTAAGTTGAAACTGGATGAGTATTAGAACGGCGTCCGTGTCTGAAGTGTATCTGAACTGTATTTGAAACTTGAATTTGAATGAGTATCAAAATGGCATCCGTGTCTGTAGCGTATTTGAACAATATCTGAAAGCTGAGTCTGAATGAGTATCAGAATAACATCCATGTCTAGAGCGTATCTGAACTGTATCTGACACTTGAATTTGAATGAGTATCAGAATGGCATCAGTGTCTAGAGCGTATATGAACTTATCTGAAAGCTGAGTCTGAATGAGTATCAGAATGGTATCCGTGTCTGGAGCGTATTTGAACTGTATCTGAAGACTTTGAATATTTTTAATGGTAACTGTTGATTAATCTTGTCCTGAAAAAGGTAAAATGTTAGCTAATATGCAATGTTATGTTGTATGAAATGCATAGTATAATACATTTGTGTCATCAATTTTTATGATATATGGGTGTGATGTATGCTTATGTGAGCTAATTTGCTACACTGTTGTTGGATTGGGGAAAATAAATCCCTAACTGTTGTTGAGGATATGGAGTATAAGTCTTCATGTTATGAAGTCTAAGTGTTGATGAATTTCTACTTAGAGAAGTAAACTCTGTTGTAAGGGAAATGTTGTGTACTGCTTGTAAAATCCTATTGGGGAATCCTGAGAAATTTGACAACTTCTACTAGGGATTGATAACTGGAAGCTCTGTTATGCTGGGGATTAAACGGCACACTGCGGGGGATTATGGAAATAACTTAGAGAGATTTCCCTATCTCTTAAAGCAATGAGTGATTGTCTTTTTATTTTGTTTATTTGTAAACAGTAATTATGTTCAAATGCATATGTTCAAAAATGAATCATTAGACATTTTTGTAAACAAAACACAAGAGTAAAGAAAAATAGATAGTTTTACACTTTCAAAGGGGTATCTTTGTATTGACTTTGAGTAAGTATTTTTGTACAATTAGACGACCATTATAGTAAGAGAATGCCGTCGTAAAAAAATGAAAATTTTGATACAAAGAAAAGATAGGTATGTGCAATAATCCTATGGGGGTCCCATTCTGCTATAGCCTTCGTGTCTCTGAGCATATTGTCTATTTATTGTCTCGTCCGAAGATGATTGAATTGATCAGAACCTCTGAGTTTGTCAGTTGAAGCCAAAGGTTGACTGTAAGGTGATCAGTGGGACATAGTCATACGCTTTAATACCCTAACTTTTTCCTGGACGGCCCTTTCGGATTTTCAGTCCACCGGGATACCCTTTTTTGCCCAAGTCTCCCTTTCGAGTTTTCAGCTTGCCGGGTGTACACAATTTTTTGTTTTATCCCTAATTTTTTCCCAAACCTTTTTGGTTCGCCGGGATGCCCTTGTTTTGCCTAGGTGTGTCAACCTAGCGGGTCTATTATGCGTAGTATTTTTTGACTATGTCTACGTTCGCAGGGTGAGGCAAGTCGTCACCATCCATGGTGGTCAGGATCATTGCTCCACCGGAGAAAATGTTTTTGATTACAAATGGTCCTTCATATGTAGGAGTCCATTTGCCCCTGGGATCACCTTGCGGCAGTATAATACGTTTTATCACCAGATCCCCAACTTGATACATTTGGCGTCTGACCTTTTTGTTGAAAGCCTTGATCATTCGTTTTTGATACATTTGACCATGACAGACAGCAGTAAGTCTTTTCTCATCAATCAAGTTTAGTTGATCAAGTCGAGTCTGGATCCAATATTCTTCATTTAACCCTGCGTCCTTCATAATTCTTAGAGAGGGGATCTGGACCTAAATAGGCAAGACAGCCTCCATGCCGTATACCAGAGAATAGGGTGTTGCCCCGGTTGATGTGCGAGTTGTGGTACGATATCCGTGGAGAGCGAACAGTAGCATCTCATGCCAGTCTTTGTATGTGACTGTCATTTTCTATATGATCTTTTTAATGTTCTTATTCGCGGCTTCGACAACACCATTCATCTTTGGCCGATAAGGGGAAGAATTGTGATGCTGGATCTTAAATTGCTCGCACAAAGCGGTGATCATAGTATTGTTTAAGTTTGTACCATTGTCTGTAATGATCCTCTCTGGGATACTGTAACGACAGATGAGATTCTTCTTGATGAACCGGACGACAACATTCTTGGTAACGGAAGCGAAAGAAGTTGCCTCCACCCACTTTGTAAAATAGTCAATGGCCACTAAAATGAAGTGGTGTCCATTGGATGTTGTTGGCTTGATTTCCCCAATCATATCAATCCCCCACATAGATAAGGGACAAGGAGCCGTCAAGACATTCAGAGGAACCGGAGGTACATGCACTTTGTCAGCATAAATATGACACTTGTGGAAAGTTTAAGAGTGTTGATAACAATCTGCTTCCATGGTAGACCAGTAATAGCCTTCCCGTAGGATTTTCTTTGCCATCGTATGCCCACTGGAATGGGTGCCAAAAGCGCCTTCATGTAACTCAGCCATGATCCTTTCAGCTTTAACCTTGTCTACGAACCGAAGTAACACAGAGTCATGGTTGCGTTTGTAAAGGATGCCATTACTAAGGAAGAATTTAGCAGAGAGTCTCCTTAAGAACTTCTTATCATTGACTGAAGCTCCTTCTGGATATTCTTGAGTTTCGAGATACCTCTTGACTTCATGAAACCAAAGCCGGTCCACTACTTCTTCAGTATTAATCTCGTGACAGTGTGTTGGTTCATTCCTTTGTTCAATGGTGATCTAGGGAGCCTCGTTATTCCATTTAAGTTTAAACATAGATGACATTGTGGCTAGTGTGTCTGCTAGCTGATTTTCTTCTCACGGGAAATGCTCGAAGGTAATCTTTTCAAAATGTGGGAGCAATGTCAAAACATGTTCTTTGTAAGGGATAAGGTTAGGGTGTTTGGTGTCCCACTCCCCTTTGATCTGGCTAATAACCGAAGCTGAATCTCCGAATATATTCAAATATTTGACCCCCAAGTCTATGGCAGCTTTGAGACCAAAGATGCACGCTTTGCATTCCGCCATGTTATTTGTACAATTGAAGCAGAGTCTTGTCGTAAAGGGAGTGTGACATCCTTACGGAGATATGAGTACATCACCAATACCATTGTCGAGCGCGTTAGATGCCCCATCAAAAACCAGGGTCCATCGGGATCCTTGTTCAGGTCCGTCATATGGCCTGAATTCTTCACAGTTGTTTACCATCATGATGTCTTCATTCGGGAATTAGAACCTCATGGACTGGTAGTCTTCCACGGCTTGGTGAGCAAGGTGATCAGCTAGTACACTGCCCTTTATTGATTTTTGGGTAGTATACTGTATGTCATATTCTGTCAGGATCATCTGCCATCTCGCTATTCTCCCAGAGAGAGTAGGTTTCTCAAAGATGTATTTTATTGGATCCATTTTAGATATCAATAAGGTAGTATGGGTCAGCATATACTATCTTAGCTGGCGAGCAGCCCATGCCAGAGCGCAGCAAGTTTTCTCGAGCATTGAATATCTTGTTTTACAGTCGGTAAACTTTTTTTCCAGGTAATAAATAGCGTGCTCTTTTCGGCCACACTCGTCATGCTGCCCCATCACACACCCCATTGAATTTTCCAAAACGGCCAGATACATGATCAATGGTCTTCCCTCGACTGGTGGCATCCAAACAGGAGGCTCTTGTAAATACTCTTTGATTTTGTCAAAAGCAAATTGGCACTCATCATTCCATTTGACTACCTGATCTTTCTTCAGTAGTTTGAAGATTGGTTCACAGGTAGCTGTCAGGTGAGAAATGAATCTGGCAATGTAGTTCAAGCGTCCCAAGAATCCTCTGACTTCCTTCTCAGTATGAGGAGCAGGCATCTCTTGTATAGCTTTCACCTTGGCAGGGTCTACCTCAATACCCTTATTGCTGACGACAAAGCCTAGGAGCTTACTAGACCTCACCCCAAATGTGCATTTATTTGGGTTCAACCTCAGCTTTTACTTCTTCAATCTCTCAAACATTTTATGTAAATGATCAAGATGCTCTTCTTCTGTTTGAGATCTAGCTATCATGTCGTCCACATAGACCTCTATTTCATGATGTATCATGTCATGAAATAGAGCTACCATGGCATGCTGATAGGTTGCCCCAGCATTCTTCAGTATGAATGGCATCACCTTGTAGCAGAATGTGCCCCATTGTGTGACAAAGGTTGTCTTCTTCATTTCCTCAGGCACCATTTTGATTTGGTTATAACCTGAGAAACCGTCCATGAAGGAAAACACTTTGTGTTGTGCTATATTGTCGACTAGAATGTTAATGTGGGGAGTGGTAAATCATCCTTAGGGCTTGCCCTATTCAAATCTCGGTAGTCCACGCACATTCGTACCTTGTCGTCCTTTTTGGGCACGAGAACAACTTTGGCAACCCATTGCGGATAGAAGGTGACGGCCAAGAATCCAACATTGAATTGTTTCATGACTTCTGCTTTAATCTTCTCTGACATATCTGGTCGCATTCGACGAACCTTTTGTTTTACTGGTGGGCAATCCTCTTTTGTAGGTAGATAATGTACCACAATATCAGCATCAAGTCCTGGCATGTCTTCATACGACCAGGCAAAGACCTCAACATACTCGTTCAACAACTGAATCAGCCGCTCGTTGACACTGGGTTCCATATTAGCACCCACCTTGACCTCTCTTTTGTCTTCTTCAGTACCTAGATTGATGGTGTCCACCGGTTCCTCACGGGGCTGAATGGTTATCTCTTCTTGTTGTAATAGTCTGGCAAGTTCCCCTGGTACTTCATAATCTTATTCACCTTCTTCTTCGGCTTGGTAGATTAGATTTTCAAAGTCACAAAAGACCATAGTAGAACTTTTATCCATGGGATCCCGAATGGATGTAGACCTGCATTGTGAGCGTGAGTGTGTGTAAGAGTATAGCTATCTTTGAAAGAAATTAAAATGTAAAAATAAAAACAATGAGCACAAAGTTTGTATATAAAAAACGTCCATGATTCATTGATGTCATATGGAAATGAGATAATAACCCTTACAAATAGACCATCGTGCCTCGGGTAAGACACAAGGTTTTAAGAGTCTGAATTGTTTTAATATTACAGATCCAACAAAATGTAAAGACAAATTATTGTGGGATAAAAGTGATTGGGACAAAATCTATAGCCTCCCAGTTGCTGAGCCCTCCACTGACAGTAGGGAATATCCAATCCTCCAGGTTACAGCCATCTTCATCATCCTCTACCGCGTTGACTCCACTGTTGTTAATCTTCAAGGGTGGTCCTCCAACACGAGCGCGACGTACAACCTTCTGAGCACCTGAAGTGAAACCCAGGCCAAACTTATCAGACTTGTATGGGATATATAGGAGTTGCCCCAAATAGTGCACCCACCTTCCTCTATCACTGCCTTTGCATCCTTCAAAGATGACATCCTGAGTGGAGGCCTTGTGATCTTGGGAACAGCCTTGGTCACTGCCACATCTTGCGGGACTTCTTTAAAGTGTTGGAATGGAGTTTCAATAAATTCACCGTCTAATTCCACATATCTGAAGGAATTGAGATGGATGATCATATACTCTTCTTCTCCATAAACGGTGATAATCTTCCCTTGAATTGGATACTTCAGCATTTGGTGCAACGTAGAAGTGACATCGCCAGCATTGTGAATCCATGGTCGGCCTAGCAAGCAGGAATATGAAGGGAGGCTATCCATTACATAAAAAGTTGAATCAAACGTTTGGGTCCCAACCTTTATGGGGATATTCACTTCCCCATGTACCATCCTTTTCGAGCCGTCAAAAGCCCTTACTACTATGTTGCTTGGTTTCAATGTCAATCCTTCGCAGTCAAGCCTATCAAGAGCCTTTTTAGGCAACACATTCACAGACGATCCGGTGTCCACCAAAACATGAGCCAAGGTTATGCCCCTGCATTCCACTGAGACATGCAATGCCTCATTATGCTTCCTCCCTCTTGGCGTTAAATCAGCATCCGAAAAACCTAGACCATTATCTGTAGTCAAACTGGCTACGCAGTCTTGGAACTGATCGGCAGATGTTTCTTGGGGTACATGGGCAGTTTTCAGGAATTTTACCAAGGCCTTTGCATGCGCCTCAGATAATAGTAGTAAAGTCAGCATGGAAATTTTAGATGGATTTTCCCCAGTTGCTCAACTACATTGTATTCGCTTCTTTTTATGATCTTTAGAATTTCCTCCATCTCTTTCCGGGAGGTCTCAGGGGTAGCCAACGATTGTGCCTTTGTCCGGACAGGCTCAATCATAATATTTTTACCTTGAGACTCGGTTGACTTAGCAGAAGAAATGTCAGTAGGAGTGATAACATGGGATGTATTAGCTTTGTCAGTTGGAGTATTAGTGAAGATGATTGTAGGACCGGGAATAGCCTTCATAGGAGCAACAACAACAAGAATGATTATGGGTCTAGAAACTGCTTTTGGGGGAGCAATTTCTGGAGAGAATATCCTTCCGCTTCGGGTAATCTTGCTAGTCCTTGCAATATTAATGATATCAGAGTTAACTTTCTCGGAACTTGAATCTTCGGCAGCTGGCCAATCTTGCTTGATACCGTGGTAGTAGACATCCCCTCCATAATTCCATGGAACGGTTTTGTCTGACAAATATGGGGCTGGTCCAGGAATTGTAATTATCAAAGGATCTACTTTTAGAACTGATGTAATTCTAACGGGTCTTTTGCAGGAGACCCTGGAAGAATTTCCGGAAATGGTTACGATGGAAACATCATTATAAGAAACAGGGGGAACAGAAGTCTTTTCGAACAAAATTTCCTTGTTGTTTATTAGGCGCTGAACGCCTGCTTTCAACAAAGGATAGTTGGTTGGTGAGGACAAACAGAAATGACAACTTTCATCACAGCCCGAGAAAACACTGGCATTCAATAAGTTTTTTTTTATAGTCAGGAGTGGGGTCATAAGTTCATCAACTGAAGTAACAAACATATCCTCTTCAATGGCATTGGCATTATGGTCGTGCTTGTGCATAGGGGCAGAAATGACATTGGGCTTTTCTGGCGCATCGAATTTAATCTCTTTGGCTTCAAGGAGGTCTTGTACTTTGTTCTTCAAAGCCCAACAGTTGTTAGTGTCATGGTCGTGACTCTCATAATGGTATGCGCAACGGGCATTAGGATGATAGTGAGGAGATGTTGTGTTAGGGTTCTTTCGAGCTTCTTTCAAAGTCACTAGGTTGGATCTTAATAGATGAGGCAATACTTGAGATAAGGTCATGTTAATTCTGGTGAATTGTCTGACTGGTGTTTCCATTCTTGGTTGGTTGTTTCTTTGCTGATCAGGCGCAGGTTTAGGAATCATAACAGCCCCCGCCATTGGACGGTGTTCAGCCCTATCTTGATTTCTCTGAGGATATACGACAACCACTTCTTTCTTTCTGATGAATGGATTCCTTACAGCAGCAGAGGAAGCATCCTTTTGAATCTTTCCATTCTTTATTCCGGCTTCTACCCTCTCTCCGGTCAATATCAGTTCAGTAAAACCTGCCGATGAACTCCAAATTAAATGATTGAAAAAGGGACCAGACAAGGTGCCCAAAAACATGTCTACCAACTCTCTTTCAGATAGAGGAGGTTGAACTCTTCCGGCCAAATCTCTCCATTTTTGCGCATAATCCTTGAAGCCTTCACTTGAAACCATGGCCATAATCTGGAGTTGAGTACGGGTATGCGCAAGATCAGGATTGTATTGGTATTGTTTGTAAAAGGTTGCAGCAAGATCTTCCCAGTTATGAACATTGGCTCTTTCTAACTAATAAAACCAATCAAGTTGAGTTCCAGACAGACTGTCTTGGAAGAAGTGTACCCATAAATCTTTGTCAGCGGTATGGGGCTAGATTTTTCTCACGTAGGACCGAAGATGCATTTTAGGGCATGAGACTCCGTCATATTTGGCAAACACAGGTGCTTTGAATTTTGGAGGAATGACAATCCCCGACACTAAGCCCAACTCCTCAAAGTCCAAGCCAGACACTTTTTAGATTTCCATTGCACTCAATCGTTCTTCTAGATGCTTATACTTATCGTCGGCTGGAGGGTATTGTTCTTCAGAATAGTCTTTTTCTTCCTCTTCCTCCTCAGAATCAGACTGAACAATTGTTTCCTTTCCCTTCCCATCTTGATTGTCTTTCTCTCCGGTTGTTGTTGCAAAGTCTAAGGCCCTTCTTATTTGCCCTTGGAATCTTCTTCCCATGTTCAGAATTCCGGTTATCTTCTTCGTCTTCTTTTTCTTCTCCTTAACCAGCAAGGTCTTCAACTCTTCTTGTCCTTTGGCCAATTTAAGAGCAACTGTTGAAACTCTGCATTCTGAGCTTGGAGGTCCTTCACCGTTTGCTCGAGATCCATATTACTAAAATAAATAGTAGAGAGATGAGGAGACTTGTTGCAAGAAACCTTCTTACGTTATGATGAATGATAAATGCGTATGCAATGATTTCAAGGATTTTAAGATTCAAATTCATTCTAGACAAAAAGGAAACACACATTATATTAATATATTAAAGCCCAAATACATCAATGCCTTCTTGGGCAAAACAAATACAAGAAACTCTAAGATATAAAGGTAGTACGCATCCTCTTTGGTGTAATGTAGGCATTCAGAGTCTGCTCCTCATGAAGTAGTCTAGTGAGTTCCAAAACCTTCTTCTCGCTTGCGTAGAATTGGGCTTAGAAATTATCTTTCTCCCCCTTGAGTTGTATCCAATCTCTTTGTAGGTCTTAAAGAGAGGTGGGCATGTCAGGATGTAGGATAGTGTATGGAACATCTCCTTCCATGACAGGCTCAATGATTACCGGGAGAATGGAGGGATAACATCATAAGACTCTGAGCATGAGTTCATACACATTTAAGGTAAGGCTCAAGAGGGATGGAATTTTTATGCCCCAGAGTCTTGATATCTACCTTGTTCAACATCCTCCAAACTCGGATAAATCTCTGGCAAAGACCTTGATCATTGTTGTGTAGTCAAATACCAAACCTTGAATCAGCATCTTGTGCGGGCCATTCCTTCGGGCGTAACCAAACTATCTTAAGGCTAAGCAGGGATTGTAGGTGATACCTCCCCTAATTCCAAGTAAAGGGACATGAGGAAATTCCCTACAATGGTCGATAATAATAACATTCTCTATGGATCGGGAGCACCAATGAATGTCTGAATGTTTGAGCGTAATCCACCTTTGTGACCACCTTGAACCTTGCTCATTCTTTAATACAGATTGGGGAAGATGTGAAATAAACCATCTTGCCATGAGAGGAGTGCAACACATAAGGACACCTCTTTTCCTCATTGTACGAGTGTGAAAAGAGTGTAGGATATCCCCTAGTAATGTAGGCACCAGGTTGTGGGATATGAAGATTTTGACGGCGTTCACATCTATGAGTTGGTCAGGATTTGGAAACAAAACCATCCCATAGATGAGGAGAGCCACAGTTTCCTCAAAGGCTTGCAAATCCAAGTAATTCCAATAGTTTTGGGCTTTCTCAATCAATAACTTTGCTAGGAAACCCTTGACACCACTCCTTGTTTCCCAATGAGTTGTGACATCAGATGAGTGCAAGTGTGGAGCTTGAGCAATCTCTTCTGGCTTTGGATCTCTTTCTGTACCTTCGAAAGGTAGTTGGTTGAGAAAGGGAATCCTCAAGAGTCAGGAGAATTATTCTAAAGTAGGCACAAGTTAATAGTCGGGAAATGTGAAGCAATGGTGTAAAGGATCAAAGAACTGAAAGAGCACCTTCATCATGTCCTCATATATGTTGGAGGCGACCAAGTTGAGTAGGCGACCATGTCTCTCGGTGAATGGAGAGTTTTCAGGAATCCTTGAAGCTAGCTCCTTAAGTTGTGGAGGGATCCTCACAAGGTTGACTTGAATAGTTTTTCTGCGCAGAGAATCCATATACTACAAAACAAGAACAAAGATGAATCCCCAAAATCCTTGAAATGGTTAGTGAATGTGTATGATGTTATGTATAAGTATGTATATACAAACAAAGCAAACAAGTCCTTAGGTTTAGGCTTGCATGGAGTTTTATAGGTAAGTACCCTCTTGAAGTTTAGTTGGCTCAACCTGTCCTAGTAATAGTAACCGGGTTCTAAGGAGCTCAATATCACTGGATTGTTTCCTTGGTCATTGTTTCAGCACAAGCCTCTTTAATGGAGGTCGAAATATCCCAAGAAACCAAACCTCAATGAGTGTAGTATCGAGTATCTACCAACTTCAGACTGCACCAAAGTCGGTCATCTCACTATATCCTAAAGGCCAAGTTGGTCAAGTAAAGGTTCTAGAAGTTCATTAGTGCTTCATGACATCACACAGCGGCCCCGTATTCTCTTTGATTAACTCAAAGGCTACCGGTACCCACAAATATGTCTCACTAACATAGCTATTGCTTAGACCATGTCGGTATACCCCGCGCATTTTCCATAATGTATTGTTACTTACCTATAATGTATCCCAAATCCGGGTAGAGGATTCAAACCCAAACAAAGAACCATAATGTAAAGCATACAAGTCAAACAATGAAAGCAAATAAATGTGATCTAGCCCTAAGGTAACCCCTCTTTTAGAATTTTCCCCAGCAGAGTCGCCAGTTCTGTGATACGGTGGGAGAACTGACTTGTTTGTTTTGCGTTTGATCGCAAATGTTATGGTTAGCAAGAGTCGCCACCGACTTTTCTTTTATCCAAAAGGAAAGGTGAAAAAGCACAGGAAAGACCTTTGAGATTATTTCTTGAGTTCCGGGGGTAGATTATGAAAAGGGAAGGTATTAGCAACCTTTTCATCCATGGTTTTCCATGGGCTCTTAGTTACTTGCTAGATCACTTGCTTTTTATTTGAAATTGTGCTTGATGTTGTTTTTGAAAGCATTTTGTAAAAGAGGTCATTGTTTAGGAAATCTTTGTAATGATTCTTGTTCGTAAGAATGTATACAAAGATGTTGATCTTTTGAAAATATTTTCAAGTTCTGTAAGATGTTTTGAAAGTGTAGGTGTTTGTTTTTGAAAATAGCAAGGATGTTTGTTTTTAAATTGAGCAAGTAATTAGGAACAATCTACCTACTCAAATGTCTTTCTTATTCATTTTCTTTTCCTTTGACATTGTTGTCTTACCATTGATTTGGTGTGATACGGTGGCCAGAACTGGAACTGTTTGGATGCTGGTTTGCGTTTTGCGTTTGTGTTTGCAAAATGTTGCGGTAAGCAAGAGTCGCCACCTACTTTTATTTTATCCAACAAGGAAAGGAAAAAAACACAGAAAAATTCCTTTTTTGAGATTTTGAGTACAGGGGGTAGATTATAGAAAGGGAAGGTATTAGCACCCTTTCTATCTGTGGTTTTCCACAGGCTCTTAGGTACTTTCTCATCATTTTTTCAAAATTTGCTTGTGTGTGTTTGGTTTGAAAAAGCTTTTGTTTAACTTCGATTTAACCCTTGCTTTTGTCTTCAAGAGTGTTACGAAGTGTTTTTTTTTTGAAAACTTTGTTTGAAAAGAGTGTAAGTGTGGAAAGTTTGTTTTTTAAACAAGTACCTACTAGCATCTACCTACTCGAAAAAATAATTGTTCTATGTTTGTTTCCTTTAGACAGCGCTATCCCACTATTAGTGAGTGGGTAGCACCATCGTTGGAGTTTTAAGGGTCAATTTGAAAGGGACGTATGATCACTAAAGCAATGTTAGGACGTCTTAGTAGTAACCCTAATGTCTTAAGATCAGTATTCGAGGCAACATATCTGAGGCAACCTTTCCGAGGCAACATTTCCAAACGGGACTTCGATCTTTTGTTTAGACAACAGAGCGATCACTAAAATACCCTATACTTAATGATCGTTTACCGAAGGCAACCGAAGTGGGAATATACCCTAGGAGTGCGCATGTGAGAGTGATTCAATTTCAAATTATTATCTTTATACATTTAGGGTTTGCTAACCGTTTTAATTTTAACATACATTCTTGTCATGCAATCCCTATTATCATACATCTAACAGTTAATTTTTTGGGGAAATTAAAATGCTGAAAGTAAAGCTAAGCTATTACAAGGCTTCGGGTATTAATTACATAGCCAATAAAAACCCGCTAAAACGATAAATGAAAGGAAAAAATGTCCTAATTAATCTATTACATCTTGTGAGCAATTACATCAATATGGTAAAAATAATAAAACGCGCGCGGTGAATTAAGAACGAGAAAAGTTAGGGTTTTGACCCCGTCTAACCTAGTTAAAATAAAAAATTAATTTTGTTGTTTTTGATTATTTTTTTAAGAAAAAGAATAAGGTTTTTAAATTAAATACAAATCTAATTAGTAATTAAATTAATTTAGAGAAAATAATTTACATGACCTATTTTTGTATTTTGTTATTTTTTAAGAAAAAGAAAATAGAATTTAATTTAAACAAAACCCTAATTTCTAACTTATTTTAGTTTATTCACAAAATAATTAAAGTTACCCTAAAATTAAAATAAACTAATTAAATTAATTTTTGTATAAAAAATAAATTCTAAATCTAATTGGATGAAAATTATTTTTATGATTTTTTTATGGAAAAAAGAATTAATTTGGTGTTAGTAAAAATAATTTAAATGAATTAAATAAAAGAAAGTATAAAAAGAAGAGTAAAAGAAAATGGGCCTGAAATCAGTAATTTGGAGAGTGTGAATAACAAGCCTTGGGCCCAAAACAAGCTGATCCACGTTGACCTTTCTGCTCCTATGCTGTGCGTTGATTGGGCTTTTGGTGGACCATCACATGGTAGCCTTCAGATCTCGCTTGTGAACATCTGGTTGGTTGGATGGTGATGGTCCATGGTGATCTCCATGCCTTGTAGGATATGGAATCTGTAAAGAAAATTCAAGAAAAATGGCAAATGTTGGAGGCAGGGGTCGAACCCCTGACCTCATGCCCTCTAATGCCTTAACGCTTCCTTGGCCACCAATGGGCCACTTGGATCAGTTGGTTAATATATGAAACAAAAATAATAAAATACATAAAGCGAATCTGACTACCAAACACGCGCCCAATTTCAAATAGGCGAATAGGATGATGCCACGCGTGTCATCTTCTTCCTCTCTCCGTTGGTAAAAGTCATAGACTTTTACCTACAGACATATGTTTGTAGCTACAACCCTTGCTTGTTTCAAAATCTCACATGGGCATGACAAATGGAGTCTAAGGCCATGAATCAAACCGCATTGTCGTACTGAGCATGATGGTGCCCTTCTTGTGGGCCAATTTTACCTGTGTAAGAAAAACCCAAAACACAACAAAGAATCATAACAATGGCGGATTCCTATACAGCTAGCAATAATGCAATTAAATGGTATTATCAGCTTGCAAACATGTTAGGGATTCAGAATATGCTATTGAAACATGATAAATATGCAAGAAATTGGATAATCGAATATGAAAACTATACCAAATCGTGATGGCTATACGTCCCGTTTCTGGGCTTGAAAGGGCTGGAAAACGATTGAATCTGCTCCATAGAAGGTCCAGGAGTGGATTAGCTGCTTCAAATTGCCTTGAATCTTCCTCTAACTAGTAATTCGAACCAACACTTTTGATTGATTTTTTTGAATTCAGTTCTGACCTCTCACGCCTCCAAAGCTTGTGTTTTAGGTCTGCAATTGTACACTATATACCACTGATGGAATTAGGGTTGCAAAAGTGTTCTCAATCTTTATCAATTATGGCTTTTTATCTTGATTTGATTCACTTGAAAATCTTTCTAAAAATAGGACAAAACCAATCTTTTTGTGCCCACCTATGCCTTGCACGAATTGATTCACTTGCTAGCTGTATATGGGACCTGAAATGTGCACAAGATCTTGAGGTTTCAATGATTTGGATTTTTTTCATGATTTGTTTTGATTTAAATTGATTTAATTGTAATAAAAATCAAAATAAATAGAAAAAATAAGATAAAGACAAATGGGAAGGACTAGGGCTCGTGTACCATACTACCAACTCAAAACAAATGCAAAAAGTTAGGCCCATTTAGCAAATATTGCAATTTGAGGCACTTTTGACTTTTGGCAATTTTGCAAAAAAGGTCAAATTCACCAATGCATAACTTCCTCAATTTTAACTCTTTAAAGGTTTTCTTGGACTTTATAGAAATCTTGAGATGTCCTCTAAGCAACCCTTTTGGTCTCATCTCAATTGAGTCTTCCATGTTCATGTATGAAGCTTTGACAAAAAAGGTGTTTTTGTTGACTTTTCAAAATGACCTATAATGTCCAACTTCATAACTTCTTGTGAGTGCATATTTTGAACTTGGGAGATGAAGATGAATTATAGGGAATTGAATCATCTTCAAAATGAGATTTGGATTGGTCATTTCTCATAAAGTATGAGAAAGTTATGCTTGGTCAAACATGAGTTGACTTTTCCTACAAAACCCTAATTTAGCAACTTTTGGGTTTTGATGAATTGTGAGAAATCCTTGAGGAATCATGATCAACCCTTGATCAAATGATGAATTATACTTCAAAATGAGGATGTTGACCAAAAATATTGAAGTTTGACTATATGTAGGCCACAATTGACTTTTGCCCTAGCACAGTCGATTTTCAGGCCTTTGAGCAATTAACTGAGCAAATTTCCTCTGCAAGGCTTGAAACTTGACATGAATGATCTTGAGAACATATTAGGACAATGGTGAGAATTTTGGATCCCTTGGACCCAAGTATCTTGATGCAACATGAAACCCTAATTTGAGGTAGACTGCCTTAGGAGAGAGTTTTTCTGGTCAACCCTTGGACTTCCTTGAGCAATTTGAGGATCTCACTTGAGATGTTTTGAGAAATATGAGGGGGAAAATTTTGGGGTACAACAGCTTCCCCTGTTCAATCTTCTTAAACCTGAGGATGTAGAAGTGCTTGCTTGCCTTTCGTGATCCGAAGGTGGAAGATGATTGAACACTAGAGTGCCCAAAAATTTGCACTCGCATGAAGTGGTACTTGTCTTGTGATGTCGGGAATGGACTTACAGATGCCATTTGGAAATTAATGACGGAAGGTAAGCTTAAAGATGCCATTTGAAGGAGTGTTGATCGCCTAATAGATTCCTTAGAGAGAGTCGGTATACTTGTTGTTGAGGAAGACTACGCTGGGGAATGATGATCTCTGTCTTGAGAGAAAAGTTGAATTTTAGGAGCTTCGGTCGTCCGTTATTCTACTGGGAAATAGTCTCTTGGTCGAAGAGGTGAAAATGAACTACTATCTGGTCATGATCCAGGCTTCATAGTGATAAGATCGACTGCTATTTGGTCGTAATCCAGGCTTTACAATGACTTACTGGGGAGATGATATTAAACTTGCTATCCGGTTGTAATCCAGGCCATGCAATTTCTCAATTCTTATTTGGTCGTAATCCAGGCTTCAGAAGGAATTCAATTGTGATCCGGTCGCATCCGGGCTTCAACTTGAACTTAGGGCACACTAATATCCGGTCGACTCCGGGCTTCTTAGTAATTGTTCAGGTAAAATTGCTATTTGGTCGAAACCCAAGCTTTGCAATGTCTTGTACCGTTATCTGGTCGTAATCCAGGCTTCACGATGTGTTATACCATTATCCGGTCGAATCCAGTTTTCATGGTGTCTTGTACTGTTATCTGGTCGAATCCAGTCTTCACAACACCTCACTTCTTATCTGGTCGAAATCCAGGCTTCAGAAGAAATCAAGTGGTTATCCAGTTGCATTCGGGCTTCCATTTGATTTTAAGGCCTACTAATATCCGGTTGAATCCGGGCTTCATAGTAATTGGCCGGGTGAACTGCTATTTGGTCGTAATCCAAGCTTCACAGTGTCCCTCACTATTATCTGGTCATAATCCCAGGCTTCAGTGTCTTTACCACTATCTGGTCGTAATTTAGGCTTCGCGATGTAATATACCATTATCTAGTCGAATCTAGGCTTCATGGTGTTCGGAGAAATCAAGATACTATCCGGTTGAACCCGGGCTTCAAAACTTGCATTAAAGATATACCACTATCTGGTCGAATCCAGGCTTCGTAGTATTCTTGGCTGCTATCTGGTTGTAATCCAGGCTTCACAGAAACTTGCATTGCTATCTGGTCATAATCCAAGCTTCACAATAACTTGTTGAGTTGTTATCCGGTCGAATCCGGGCTTCATGGCTTGCTGGGGATTAAACTATTATCTGGTCAAATCCGGGCTTCATAGCTTGCTTTTAAGAGATACCACTATCTGGTCGAGTCCAGGCTTCACGGTATTCTGATACTGTTATTCGGTCGTTCTCCGGGCTTCACAATATGATGTAGTAATCAAGATACTATTCGGTCGTACCCGGGCTTCATAGCTTGAACTTTGTGAGGATTTGATTGTATTTTTCCTGAAAGGTAAAGGGTTAGTCATATGTAATGCATGATATGTATCAAGCAATGATGTTCTCAAAATAAATGAGATTGTGATGTATGATGCGTATATGCATGTCATAATGTATGGATGTGCAATGTTTTTATTATGTTCTCTAGTTAGGGAAAATAAATCTCGGATTGCTGCTGGAGAATATGAAGAGTTTCGCTCGCTGGGGATAACGAATGAAGATGATTGGGAGAATAATCCTGCTAGAGAATACATTAGTGAGAGAACGACTCTGTGGGGAAGAGATACTATGCTAGAAGATTTGCTGATTTGGAGCAGCAACCTCGGCTGTGGATGAATTACCGTTGCTGGTGGTGATGAACTCTGCCGGGGATAAAATTTTTGTTTGTGGAAGAAATAAACTCCACTGGGGATGGTCTTCCATTGTTGGTGAAAGATGAACTCTGCTTGGGGAGAATCTTACCGACTCATTCGCGATTGCAAACCTCAGCTGGGGAGAATTGTGTCCTGTTCAGGAAAGCTAACATCACTATCTTTCTTCTTACTCTGCAGGGAGTGTATATACTTTTAGTCATTTTGTCCAGCTGGGTCTATCCTTGTACCTGGTGAATAGAGCAACTGTAAGGTCTGGACATTTCTTGTTTGCCTCTGTTCCTAGTATCATGAGTAATCGTCTTTTGTTTCACATGTAAATATTTATGAGCAACAATTATTTTCAAATGCATATATCAAAAATGAATCATTGGACGTTCTTACAAAACAAAACAGAAAAAGGAAAATAACTTGAAATTTATTTGTGAAAATGAATTGTATTGATTTTGAAGTTGGCCCGTAACTAGGTGTTTTTGTACAAGAGGCTGGCATCCTAGTAAGAGGAAGCCGCCGAATGATAGAATTTATATAATTTGGGAAAAGCAAAGAAAAAACAGCTATGTGAACAATCCCACTGGGTTCCAACTCTGCTATTGCCTTTATATCTTCGAGCATCTCATCACTTTGCTACTTGGTTGAAGGTAGATCAAATTGATTGGCGCCGTCCAAGCTTGATAGTCGATACCGAAGTCTTGTTACAAGGTGATCCAATGAGACATAGTGTTACGCTTTAATCCCTAATTTTTTCCTGGACCACCCTTTCGGGTTTTCAGTCCACCGGGATACCCTTTTTTGCCCAAGCTGCCTTTTCAGGTTTTCGACTTTCCGGGTGTACAATTTTTTCATTTTCATCCCTTATTTTTGCCCGAACCCTTTTGGTTTGCCGGGAAGCCCTTATATTTTCCTAGGCCAGTCGACCTAGCGGGTCTTTGATTATGCGTAGTATTTTTTCACTATGTCTGCATTGACGGGGTGAGGAAGGTCGTCACCATCCATGGTGGTTAGAATCATAGCTCCTCTTGAGAAGATGTTCTTAACCACAAATGGCCCTTCGTAAGTAGGGGTCTATTTGCCCCTGGGATCACCTTGAGGCAATATGATGCGCTTGATCACCAGATCCCTAACTTGATATTCTTGTCGCCTAACTTTCTTGTTAAATGCCTTGATCATTCGCTTTCGATACGTCTGACCATGACAAATAGCAGTAAGTCTCTTCTCATCAATTAAGTTCAGCTGATCAAGTCGGGTCTGGATCCAATTGTCCTTGCTCAAACCTGCATCCTTCATAATCCGAAGAGAGGGTATCTGTACTTCAATGGGTAAGACTGCCTCCATGACATATACCAAGGAATAGGGTGTTGCCCCTGTCAACGTCCGCGCTAAGGTACGATACCCATGAAGAGCGAATGGTAACATCTCATGCCAGTCTTTGTATGTCACCGTCATCTTCTGCACAATCTTCTTGATGTTCTTATTAGCCGCTTCAATAACCCCATTCATCTTCGTCCGGTAGGTAGAAGGATTATGATGTTGTATCTTGAACTGCTTGTAGAGCTCGGTGATCATCGTATTGTTGAGATTTGTACCATTGTCCATAATGATCCTCTCTGGTACACCATATCGACAGATCAGATTGTGTCGGATGAACTGCGCCACGACATTCTTGGTTACTGTAGCAAAGGAAGCTGCCTTAACCCACTTCGTGAAATAATCAATAGCCACCAGAATGAAACGATGCCCGTTGCACACAGTAGGTTAGATCTCGCCAATCATATTGATTCCCCACATTGCAAAAGGCCAAGGAGTTGTCAAGAAATTCAAAGGAACTGGAGGTACATGCACCTTATCAGCATAGACTTGGCACTTATGATAGGTCTGAGAATGCTGATAATAGTCGGCTTCCATGGTAGACCAATAATATCCTGCCCATAGGATTTCCTTTGCCATGGTATGTCCACTGGAATGAGTTCTGAAGGTACCTTCATGTAACTCTTCCATGATTCTTTCCACCTCGCTCTTATCCACACATCGCTGTAAGGTCGAATCATGGTTACGCTTGTAAAGAATCTCATTGCTAATGAAGAACATCACAGTGGAAATCCTCAGAAACTTCTTATCATTAACAGATGCACCCTCGGGGTACTCTTGAGCCTCAAGATACCTTTTTACCACGTGAAACCAGGGTTTATCTACTACTTCTTCAGTCTTGATGTCACAGCAATGTGCGGGTTCGTCCAACCTTTCAATGCTAATCTGGGGAGCTTCATTTTCCCACCTGACTTTGAACATATAAGACATGGTAGCTAGCGCGTCCGCTAACTGATTCTCCTCTCTTGGGAAGTGTTCAAAAGTTATCTCCTCAAAGTGTGGAAGCAACGTCAATACATACTCCTTGTAAGGAATAAGATTTGGGTTCTTCGTATCCCACTCGCCTTTAATTTGACTGATCACGAGAGCAGAATCTCCGAATACACTCAAGAACTTAATCCTCAGGTCAATAGCTGCTCGAAGACCCATGATGCACGCTTCATACTCCGCCATATTGTTGGTGCAGTTAAAACATAATCGGGCGGTGAAAAGAGTATGACAGCCTTCAGGAGATATAATCACAACGCCAATACCATTACCGAACGTGTTTGAAGCTCCGTCAAAGTACATAGACCATCGGGATCCTTCCTCAGGTCCTTCATCCGGTCTAGGTGTTTCACAGTCAGTCACCAACATGATGTTCTCATCCGGAAACTCGAAATTCATGGATTGGTAATCATCCACGGCCTGATGTGCCAAATGATCTGCCAACACGCTCCCCTTGATTTCTTTTTGGGTTATGTATTGAATATCATACTCAGTTAAGATCATCTGCCATCTTACTATTCTTCTGGACAAGGCAGGCTTTTCGAAGATATATTTGATTGGATCCATCTTTGATATCAATAGGGTAGTGTGAGTCAGCATATACTATCTCAACCGGCGAGCAGCCCATGCCAAAGCGCAACAAGTTTTCTCATGCAGTGAGTATCGGGTCTCATAGTCGGTAAACTTTTTGCTAAGGTAGTAAATAGCATGCTCTTTTCGGCCAGACTCGTCATGCTGCCCTAGCACGCGCCCCATTGAGTTATCCAGTACTGTTAAGTATAAGATCAAAGGTCTTCCTTCCACTTGAGGCATCAGAACAGGTGGCTTTTGGAGGTACTCCTTGATTCTTTCGAAAGCGATCTGACATTCATCATTCCATTTTACTACTTGATCTTTCTTCAGCAGCTTGAAGATTGGCTCACAAGTAGCAGTCAGGTGTGAGATGAATCGGGCAATGTAATTCAGACGTCCCAAAAAGCCTCTTACTTCCTTTTCTGTTCAGGGAGCTGGCATCTCCTGTATTGCCTTCACCTTTAAAGGATCCACCTGAATACCTTTATCACTAACGACGAAACCTAGCAGCTTACCAGACCTCACCCCGAAGGTGCATTTGTTCGGGTTTAACCTCGGATTGTACATCTTCAACCTGTTGAATAGTTTCTGGAGATGGTCAAGATTTTCTTCTTCAGTCTGGGACCTTGCAATCATATCATCAACGTAAACCTCAATCTCATGGTGAATCATGTCGTGGAAAAAAGCAACCATGGCGCGCTGATACGTTGCCCCAGCATTCTTTAATCCAAACGGCATGACTTTGTAGCAAAAGGTACCCCACTGTGTAACGTAGTTTGTCTTCTCCATGTCCTCGGGAGCCATCTTAATCTGATTGTAACCAGAAAAACCATCCATAAAGGAGAAGACCTTATGTTGTGCGGTGTTGTCGACTAAAACATCGATGTGAGACAGAGGGAAATCATCCTTGGGGCTTGCCCTGTTCAGATCTCTATAGTCTACACACATATGTACTTTACCATCCTTCTTTGGCACCGGAACCACGTTAGCAACCCACTGCGGGTAGGAAGTAACAGCTAGAAACCCGGCGTCAAATTGTTTCATGACCTCAGCTTTGATTTTTTCAGACATCGCGGGGCGCATACGGTGAACCTTCTACTTTACTGGAGGATAGTCTTCTTTGGTTGGCAGGCGGTGTACCATAATATCGGTGTCCAAACCAGGCATATCTTCATAAGACCAAGCGAAGATCTCAACATAGTCGCGTAACATCTGTATCAACCGTTGCTTGACGCTAGGCTCCAGATTTGCGCCTATCTTGACCTCTTTCTTGTCTTCCTCTGTACCCAAATTTACTGATTCCATTGGCTCTTCGTGCGGCTGTATGGCCCTCTCTTCCTAAAGTAACAGTCTAGCAAGTTCCCCATGCACTTCACAATCATCCTTACCTTCGTCCTCGGCTTGGTTGATCGGATTTTCTAAGTCATAACTGGCAGTAGCAGAGTCCTTATCAATGGGATCCAGAGTAGATGTGAACCTGTATTATGATACGTGAGTGTGTGTAAGACAAATAGTTGTTTTGATAAAGTGCGAGATAGAAAAGAAAAATAAGGAGCGCAAAATTTGTAATGCAAGAAAACGTCTAATGTTTTATTGATGATATATGAAAATGACAATAATAAGCCCACACAAACAAATACAAAGTGCCTCGGGCAAGGCACCGGGCTGTAAAGTTTCAAATTGTCAGTTACAAATCTCAAAAACAAAAGTCTATTACTGTGTAATAAAAGAAACGGGCACGAAGTCCGTCGCCTTCCAATTGTTCAAGCCACTGCTGGTGGTCGAGTAAATCCAGTTGTCGAACTCTGACTCTTCTTCATCATATTCAATTTCACTCACTCCCGGATTACTGATATGTAGAGGAGGTCTTCCAATCCGCGCACGCCGAACATCCCTTTGAGCCTCTACAGTAAAACCCAAACCAAACTTGCCAGTCTTGTGTGCAAAGTCAGGGAGTTGGCCCCAATTTGCACACCCACCTTTTTCAATTACATCCCTGGCATCCTTGAGGGAAGCCATCTTCATCGGAGGTTTGTCAGCAGCAATTTTAGCCGACGCCAGAGTCTAGGGGACCTCTTCAAAGTTCTGACATGGGGTTTCAATGAACTCTCCATCCATCTCCACATACCAAAAGGAGTTGAGATGACTTACCATGTACTCCTCCTCACCCTGCATCGTAACAATCTTCCTTTTTACTGGATATTTCAACATCTGATGGAGCGTAGAAGTTACTTCCCCAGCCTTATGAATCCAAGGGTGACCCAACAAGCAAGAATAAGATGGTCGGATATCCATCACATAGAACGTCGATGCAAAAGTCTGAGAGCCAACTTTAACAGGGATGTCCACCTCCCCGTGCACCATCCTTTTTGACCCATCAAAAGCTCTAACCACAATATTACTCGGCTTCAGAACCAAACCTTCACGTCTAGACGGACCAGTGCTTTCTTTGGTAAAACATTCAATGAGGACCCAGTATCCACCAGCACATGGGCCAGAGTAGTGCCCCTGCATTCGATCGAGACATGTAGAGCATCATTATAGTTTCTTCCTTTGGCCGTTAGATCTACGTCGGAGAAACCCAACCCGTTGTCAGCGGTCAAACTAGCTACACAGTCTTTGAATTGATCAGCAGATGTTTACTGCGGCACATGCGCAGTTTTAAGGAAAGCAATTAGAGCCTTTGCATGGGCTTCCGAGCACAACAATAAGGATAACATGGAGATCTTTGACGGGGTTTTCACCAGCTGTTCGACTATGTTGTAGTCGCTTTTCTTGATAATCTTCAAATTTTCCTCTATCTCTTGCCTAGAGGTTTCCACAATGATCTTCTTAGGTGCCTCCATCTGGGCAGGCCAACCTGTAACTTCTTTTCCCCGAGTGTCGGATGACTCGGTGACAGGGGTGATAACTGGAGTAAGAATTGGAACAGTAGCTGATGTACTGGCGGATGGAATGGCAACAAGCTTTTGAATAGTCAGAGGGGAAATCTCAAGAGAGAAGAGTCTTCCACTTCTGGTGACCTTGCTAGACCCGACAATATTGCTGACATCAGCATCAGTCTCTTCAACCTTGAAGTCTTGTTTGATCCCATGATAATACACATCGGCCCCATAGTGCCACGAGACAGCCTTATCCGAAGTGTATGGGATAATACTAGGAATAGTAATGATTAATGGAGCAACTCTTGGAACAGATGTAATCCTAACAAGCTTTCTCGAGGAAGCCTTGGAAGGATTGGCGGAAATGGTTATGATGGAAATATCTTCAACAGGAATCAACAGAATCAAAGTCTTCTCGAACAAGATCTCTTTATTATCCATCAGGCGCTGAACACCTGATTTCAGTAAATAGCAACCAGCTGGCAGGATGGAACATAGGTGGCAACCTTCACCACAACCTAGAAATAAACCGGCCAACAATAGATTCTTCTTAACGGTCATCAACGAAGTAGAAATGTCTTCCACGAAGGTCACAAATGAATTATTGTCCATAGCATTTACTCCATTACCGTGCTTGGGCATAGGAGTAGTTATGACGTTGGGTTTCTCTGGAGCGTCAAACTCAATCTCTTTAGCTTCAATCAAATCTTGCACCTTATTCTTCAAAGCGCAGCAGTTGTTCGTATCATGACCCGGGCTATCAGAGTGATAGGCACAACGGGCGTTCGGATTATACAGCCGAGATGTGGTGTTGGGATTCTTTGGGGCTTCCCTCAGAGTTACCAGGTTGGTCTTTAACAATTGCAGTAGAATTTGTGACAAGGTCATATTAAGTTGAGTGTATTGTCTCTGCGGCCTCTCCATTCTTTGCTGATTGTTGCATTGTGGGGCAACGGTGGGTCTTGATATTACTACCGCATTCACGGCTTGACGGCGTTCAGGTAGGTTTTTGCTCATTGAACTGTAAACTGCACTAGCTTCTTTCCTGAAAGGCTTCTTTTCTGTACTTGATGAAGCACCCTTCTGTATCTTACCACTTCAGATACCAGCTTCTACTCTTTCCCCAGTCATAATCAATTCAGTAAACCCAGATGATGAACTACCGATCAGATGATTGAAAAATGGACCAGACAAGGTCCCCAAAAACATATCAACCAACTCCCTATCAGACAGAGGGGGTTGGACTCTTCCAGTCAGATCTCTCCACTTCTGAGCGTAGTCCTTAAAACCTTCGCTTGCACCCATAGACATACTCTGAAGCTGAGTACGAGTGAGAGCAAGGTCGGTGTTATACTGGTACTGTTTATAGAAAGCAGCAACAAGGTCCTCCCAGTTGCGGGCATTAGCTCCTTCCAATTGATAAAACCATTCAAGTTGAGTCCCTGACAGACTATCTTGAAAGAAATGGACCCACTGATTCCTATCAGCAGTGTAGGGTTGAATTTTTCGGACGTATGAGCGGAGATGGAGTTTTGGACAGGATACTCCATCGTACTTAGCAAAAATCGGAGCTTTAAACATGTGAGGGATCACCACCCCTGATGCTAGCCCCAGATATCCAAAATCCAAACCCGTGACCTTCTGAATCTCCATAGCACTCAGACGGTCTTCAAGTTGTTTGTACCTATCCTCAGCAGGAGGGTACTGTTCATCATCAAAATCAGTGTCATTATCAGAGACCACAGGACTAGGACCCTTTCCTTCCTCTTGATTCTCTCCTCCTCCAGATGAATGGGACAGATCAGCTTCCTGTCGCAACCTATTCCCAAACCCATGACCCATGTTCAACAAAACCACCTTCTTCTTCTTCTTCTTCTTCTTCTTCTTCTCCTTCAAGATGAGACTCTTCAAATCCTATTGTCCTTTGGCCAAGTTCAAGAACATCTCCTGGAGTTGAGCATTATGTGCTTGAAGAGCTTTGATGGCTTGATCGGTAGGTATTTCAAAAGACATTTTGTGCTGAAATAAACAGCGAAGAAGATAAGAAACCTGTAATGGTACCTGTAATGAGGTGCATGGTAATGGAATGCGTATGAAATGATTTCGAAGAATTTGGGAGATTTAAATTTGTAAACCAAGAAATAAACAAACTTTATTAGATTAACTTGTAAAAATGTTTAACAATGCCTTCATGGCGTTACAAAAGAAATAAACTGAAAACAAATCTAAGCTAGAAACAATAAAAGACATCAGAAATCCCATGGTCGTTTTCCCTTCGTGCTGACATAATCATTGATTGTCCTTTCATTCTCAAGTTTCCACGTGAGCTTCAAGATCTTCCTTTCCTGCTCATGATACTTCTCCCGGTAGGTATCCCTTTCTTCCTTCAACTGGATCCAAGATCTCTTCAATGCCTCAAGATCAGTAGGCATATAGGAATAGAGGACTGTATAAGGAACACCTTCTTCATTAGTATGCTCCACAACCACTGGCAAAACACCTTCATAGGGCATTCCCAGCTTTTGAGCACGGGCTCGAACCCACTGGAGATAAGGTTGCATAGGGAGAGAAGTATTTGGTCCTAGATCGTGAGGGTCAGACCTGTTCACCATGCTCCATGCCCATATAAACCTTCGGCGATGCTCATCAATGTCCCCCTTGTAGTCAAAGGCAATATCTGTAAGAAGCAGCTCATGGGGACCATCTCTCCGAGCGCGACCAAATTGTCGTAAAGCCAAACAAGGATTGTAGGTTATTCCCCCTATAATTCCAAGCAACGGGACATTAGGGTATTCCCCACATCGATCAATGACAGCTACTCTTTCCATATCCTTAGAGCTCCAAAGAATGTCCGTGTGGGCAATGGACATTATCTTGTAAGCCCAACCTAACCCTTCTTCATTCTTCAGTACAGACTTGGGGAGGTGCGAAACAAACCACCTCGCCAGCAGCGGCATGCAACACATGAGGGTCCCCCTTCCTCACACAGTACGAGTATAGAGAGCATGTAGGATATCACCCAAAAGAGTAGGCACTGGATTACGAGACAATAAGATCTTGACCGCATTCACATCTATGAAGGAATCTGGATTCGAGAAAAGAACCAAGCCGTAGATAAGGAGAGCCAAGATATCTTCAAAATCCTGAAAATCCAAGTTATCCCAGAACTGTTGAGCTTGATCCCTTAGAAACTTGGCCAAGTAACCTTTAACCCCGCTCCGTGTCTCCCAGTTGGATACAACATCAGCCCTTTTTAGATGTAAGGCTGAAGCAATGTCCTCAGGTCTAGGAACCTCTTCCAAACCTGTGAAGGGTGTTTGCTAGAGGATAGATATGCCCAGTAAGTCAGAAAACTCCTCCAGAGTGGGAACCAGCTGATAACCTGGGAAGGTGAAATAATGATGCACCGGATCAAAGAACTGGAAAAGCACGCTCATCATCTGCTCATCCAACTTTGAAGTGACCAAGCTAAGTATATGACCATGTCTTCTAACGAATGAAGAAGTATCAGGAACTTTTGAGACTAACTCTCTGAGTTGAGCAGGCATTTGCACAAAGTTAACTCGAATGGTGTTTCTGCGCACTGAAGCCATAATCTGCAAAACAGAACAAAGATAAATCCCCTCGGTCTTCGAAATGGTTAGCATAATGAAGTATGCATTCTATGTCATGATGCATGATGTCATGATAAAACACACAACAGGTATAGCAGGTAACAGACATGGTAAAGGCAAACAAGTCACACAAGAGCTCTTAAGTTTCAGGCTTGCATGGGGTCTAGGTACTACCCTCTTGAAGTTCAGTTGGCTTTAACCTGTCCTAATAATAGTAACTGGGTTCTAGAGGTTCTCAATATCACTAACCATCCTCCATCGATCATGGTTTCAGCTCACACAATCGTTTCTTGTGACCGAAACTATCTCGAGAGTATGGTCTCAATGAGTGTAGTATCGAGTATCAACCAGTTCTCAGCTCTATACCGAGGCCGACTATATCACTACTTCCTATGGCCAAGTTAGTCAATTATAGGTTCTAAGGTCAGTTGATGCTTAACGACCCATATATCAGCCTCGTATTCTCCTTGTTTCTCCATAAGGGATACCGGTACCAACCAATGTGCCACATTAATGTAGCTACTGCTTCAACCGTATCAGTCTACGCCATATAGTTCCCTCACAGTTTATTGCTACTTACCTAAAAGGTGTCCCCCAGATCCGGGTTAGGATCTATAGTAACTCCAATACAAAGCCCACAAAAATAAAGCAATCAAATCAAACAAGAGAAGTAAATATGATGAACTAATCCTAAGTTATACCCCACTTATTTATCCCCAGCAGAGTCGCCAGTTCTGTGATACGGTGGCCAGAATCGGAACTGTTTGGATGCTGGTTTGCGTTTTGCGTTTGTGTTTGCAAAATGTCGCGGTAAGCAAGAGTCGCCACCGAATTTTATTTTATCCAACAAGGAAAGGAAAAAAGCATAGAAAAATTCCTTTTTTGAGATTTTGAGTACGGGGGGTAGATTATAGAAAGGGAAGGTATTAGAACCCTTTCTATCCGTGGTTTTCCACGGGCTCTTAGGTACTTGCTCATCATTTTTTCAAAATTTGCTTGTGTGTGTTTGATTTGAAAAAGTTTTTGTTTGACTTCAATTTAACCCTTGCTTCTGTCTTCAAGAGTGTTACGAAGTGTTTTTTTTTTTTAAAGAGTGTAAGTGTGGAAAGTTTGATTTTTGAGCAAGTACCTACTAGCATCTACCTACTCGAAAAAAGAATTGTTCTATGTTTGTTTCCTTTAGACAGCGCTATCCCACTATTAGTGAGTGGGTAGCACCGTCGTTGGAGTTTTAAGGGTCAATTCGAAAGGGACGTACGATCACTAAATCAATGTTAGGACGTCTTAGTAGTAACCCTAATGTCTTAAGATCAGTATTCGAGGCAACATATCCGAGGCAACATATCCGAGGCAACCTTTCAGAGGCAACATTTCCGAACGGGACTTTGATCTTTTGTTTAGACAAGAGAGCGACCACTAAAATAACCTATACTTAATAATCGTAGGTGATACCTCCCCTAATTCCAAGTAAAGGTACATTAGGAAATTCCCTACAACGGTCGATAATAATAACATTCTCTATGGATCGGGAGCACCAATGAATGTCTGAATGTTTGAGCGTAATCAACCTTTATGACCACCTTGAACCTTGCTCATTATTTAATACAGATTGGGGAAGATGTGAAGTAAACCATCTTGCCATGAGAGGAGTGCAACACATAAGGACACCTCTTTTCCTCATTGTACGAGTGTGAAAAGAGTGTAGGATATCCCCTAGTAATGTAGGCACCAGGTTATGGGATATCAAGATTTTGACGGTGTTCACATCTATGAGTTGGTCAGGATTTGGAAACAAAATCATCCCATAGATGAGGAGAGCCACAATTTCCTCAAAGGCTTGCAAATCCAAGGAATTCCAATAGTTTTGGGCTTTCTCAATCAAGAACTTTGCTAGGAAACCCTTGACAACACTCCTTGTTTCCCAATGAGTTGTGACATCAAATGAGTGCAAGTGTAGAGCTTGAGCAATCTCTTCTGGCTTTGGATCTCTTTCCGTACCTTTGAAAGGTAGTTGGTTGAGAAAGGGAATCCTCAAGAGTCGGGAGAATTATTCCAAAGTAGGCACAAGTTGATAGTCGGGAAATGTGAAGCAATGGTGTAAAGGATCAAAGAACTGAAAGAGCACCTTCATCATGTCCTCATATGTGTTGGAGGTGACCAAGTTGAGTAGGCGACCATGTCTCTCGGTGAATGGAGAGTTTTCGGGAATCCTTGAAGCTATCTCCTTAAGTTGTGGAGGGATCCTCACAAGGTTGACTTGAATAGTTTTTCTGCGAAAAGAATCCATATACTATAAAACAAGAACAAAGATGAATCCCAAAAATCCTTAAAATGGTTAGTGAATGTGTATGATGTTATGATATTCATGATGTTATGTATAAGTATGTATATACAAACAAAGCAAACAAGTCCTTAGGTTTAGACTTGCATGGAGTTTTATAGGTAAGTACCCTCTTGAAGTTTAGTTGGCTCAACCTGTCCTAGTAATAGTAACCGGGTTCTAAGGAGCTCAATATCACTGGATTGTTTCCTTGGTCATTGTTTCAGCACAAGCCTCTTTAATGGCGATCGAAATATCCCAAGAAACCAAACCTCAATGAGTGTAGTATCGAGTATCTACCAACTTCAGACTGCACCAAAGTCGGTCATCTCACTATATCCTAAAGGCCAAGTTGGTCAAGTAAAGGTTCTAGAAGTTCATTAGTGCTTCATGACATCACAAAGTGGCCCCGTATTCTCTTTGATTAACTCAAAGGCTACCGGTACCCACAAATATGTCGCACCAACATAGCTATTGCTTAGACCATGTCGGTATACCCCGCACATTTTCCATAATGTATTGCTACTTACCTATAATGTATCCCAAATCCGGGTAGAGGATTCAAACCCAAACAAAGAACCATAATGTAAAGCATACAAGTCAAACAATGAAAGCAAATAAATGTGATCTAGCCCTAAGGTAACCCCTCTTTTAGAATTTTCCCCAGCAGAGTCGCCAGTTCTGTGATACGGTGGGAGAATTGACTTGTTTGTTTTGCGTTTGATCGCAAATGTTATAGTTAGCAAGAGTCGCCACCGACTTTTCTTTTATCCAAAAGGAAAGGTGAAAAAGCACAGGAAAGACCTTTGAGATTATTTCTTGAGTTCCGGGGGTAGATTATGAAAAGGGAAGGTATTAGCAACCTTTTCATCCATGGTTTTCCATGGGCTCTTAGTTACTTGCTAGATCACTTGCTTTTTATTTGAAATTGTGCTTGATGTTGTTTTTGAAAGCATTTTGTAAAAGAGGCCATTGTTTAGGCAATCTTTGTAATGATTCTTGTTCGTAAGAATGTATACAAAGATGTTGATCTTTTGAAAATATTTTCATGTTCTGTAAGATGTTTTGAAAGTGTAGGTGTTTGTTTTTGAAAATAGCAAGGATGTTTGTTTTGAAATTGAGCAAGTAATTAGGAACAATCTACCTACTCAAATGTCTTTTTTATTCATTTTCTTTTCCTTTGACATTGTTGTCTTACCATTGATTTGGTGTGATACGGTGGCAAGAACCGGAACTGTTTGGATGTTGGTTTGCATTTTGCGTTTGTGTTTGCAAAATGTCGCGGTAAGCAAGAGTCGCCACCAACTTTTATTTTATCCAACAAGGAAAGGAAAAAAGCACAGAAAAATTCCTTTTTTGAGATTTTGAGTACGGGGGGTAGATTATAGAAAGGGAAGGTATTAGCATCCTTTCTATCCGTGGTTTTCCACAGGCTCTTAGGTACTTTCTCATCATTTTTTCAAAATTTGCTTGTGTGTGTTTGATTTGAAAAAGCTTTTGTTTGACTTCGATTTAACCATTGCTTTTGTCTTCAAGAGTGTTACGAAGTGTTTTTTTTTAAAACTTTGTTTGAAAAGAGTGTAAGTGTGGAAAGTTTGTTTTTTGAGCAAGTACCTACTAGCATCTACCTACTCGAAAAAAGAATTGTTCTATGTTTGTTTCCTTTAGACAGCGCTATCCCACTATTAGTGAGTGGGTAGCACCGTCGTTGGAGTTTTAAGGGTCAATTCGAAAGGGACGTACGATCACTAAATCAATGTTAGGACGTCTTAGTAGTAACCCTAATGTCTTAAGATCAGTATTCGAGGCAACATATCCGAGGCAACCTTTCCGAGGCAACATTTCCGAACAGGACTTTGATCTTTTGTTTAGACAAGAGAGAAACCACTAAAATACCCTATACTTAATGACCGTTTACCGAAGGCAACCAAAGTGGGAGTATACCCTAGGAGTGCGCATGTGCGAGTGATTCAATTTCAAATTATTATCTTTATACATTTAGGGTTTGCTAACCGATTTAATTTTAACATACATTCTTGTCATGCAATCCCTATTATCATACACCTAACAATTAATTTTTTGCGGAAATTAAAATGATCAAAGTAAAGCTAAGCTATTACAAGGCTTCGGGTATTAATTACATAGCCAAAAAAACCCGCTAAAACGATAAATGAAAGGAAAAAATGTCCTAATTAATCTATTACATCTTGTGAGCAATTACATCAATATGGTAAAAATAATAAAACACGCGCGGTGAATTAAGAACGAGAAAAGTTAGGGTTTTGACCCCGTCTAACCTAGTTAAAAGAAAAAATTAATTTTGTTGTTTTTGATTATTTTTTTAAGAAAAAAAAGGTTTTTAAATTAAATACAAATCTAATTAGTAATTAAATTAATTTAGAGAAAATAATTTACATGACCTATTTTTGTATTTTGTTATTTTTTAAGAAAAATAAAATAGAATTTAATTTAAACAAAACCCTAATTTCTCACTTATTTTTGTTTATTCACAAAATAATTAAAGCTACCCTAAAATTAAAATAAACTAATTAAATTAATTTTTGTATAAAAAATAAATTCTAAATCTAATTGGATGAAAATTATTTTTATGATTTTTTTATGGAAAAAAGACTTAATTTGGTGTTAGTAAAAATAATTTAAAAGAATTAAATAAAAGAAAGTATAAAAAGAAGAGTAAAAGAAAATGGGCCTGAAATCAGTAATTTGGAGGGTGTGAATAGCAAGCCTTGGGCCCAAAACAAGCTGATCCACGTTGACCTTTCTGCTCCTATGATGTGCGTTGACTAGGATTTTGGTGGACCATCACATGGTGGCCTTCAGATCTAGCTTGTGGACATCTGGTTGGTTGGATGATGATGGTCCATGGTGGTCTCCATGCCTTGTAGGATATGGAATCTATAAAGAAAATTCAAGAAAAATGGCAAATGTTGGAGGCAGGGGTCGAACCCCGGACCTCATGCCCTCTAATGCCTTAACGCTTCCTTGGCCACCACTGGGCCACTTGGTTCAGTTGGTTAATATATGAAACAAAAATAATAAAATACATAAAGCGAATCTGACTACCAAACACGCGCCCAATTTCAAACAGGTGAATAGGATGATGCCATGCGTGTCATCTTCTTCCTCTCTCCGTTGGTAAAAGTCATAGACTTTTACCTACAGACATATGTTTGTAGCTACAACCCTTGCTTGTTTCAAAATCTCACATGGGCATGACAAATGGAGTCTAAGGCCATGAATCAAACCGCATTGTCGTACTGAGCATGATGGTGCCCTTCTTGTGGGCCAATTTTACCTGTGTAAGAAAAACCCAAAACACAACAAAGAATCATAACAATGGCGGATTCCTATACAGCTAGCAATAATGCAATTAAATGGTATTATCAGCTTGCAAACATGTTAGGGATTCAGAATATGCTATTGAAACATGATAAATATGCAAGAAATTGGATAATCGAATCTGAAAACTATACCAAACCGTGATGGCTATACATCCCGTTTCTGGGCTTGAAAGGGCTGGCAAACGATTGAATTTGCTTCAAAGAAGATCCAAGAGTGGATTAGCTGCTTCAAATTGCCTTGAATCTTCCTCTAACTAGTAATTTGAACCAACACTTTTGAGTGATTTTTTTGAATTCAGTTCTGAAGTCTCACGCCTCCAAAGCTTGTGTTTTAGGTATGCAATTGTACACTATATACCACTGATGGAATTAGGGTTGCAAAAGTGTTCTCATTCTTTATCAATCATGGCTTTTGATCTTGATTTGATTCACTTGAAAATATTTTTAAAAATAGGCCAAAACCAATCTTTTTGTGCCCACCTATTCCTTTCACGAATTGATTCACTTGCTAGCTGTATATGGGACCTGAAATGTGCACAAGATCTTGAGGTTTCAATGATTTGGATTTTTTCATGATTTGTTTTGATATAAATTGATTTAATTGTAATAAAAATCAAAATAACTAGAAAAAATAAGATAAAGACAAATGGGAAGGACTAGGGCTCGTGGACCATGCTACCAAGTCAAAACAAATGCAAAAAGTTAGGTCCATTTAGCAAAAATTGCAATTTGAGGCACTTTTGACTTTTGGCAATTTTGCTAAAAAGGTCAACTTCACCAATGCATAACTTCCTCAATTTTGACTCTTTGAAGGTGTTATTGGACTTTTTAGAAAGCTTGATATGTCTTCTATGCAACCTTTTGATATAATCTCAATTGATTCTTCCATGTTCACGTATGAAGCTTTGACAAAAAAGGTGTTTTTGTTAACTTTTCAAAATGACCTATAATTTCCAAATTCATAACTTCTTGTGAGTGCATATTTTGAACTTGGGAGATGAAGATGAATTATAGGGAATTGAATCCTCTTCAAAATGAGATTTGGATGGGTCATTTCTTATAAAGTATGAGAATGTTATGCTTGGTCAAAGTTGAGTTGACTTTTCCTACAAAACCCTAATTTAGCAACTTTTGGGTTTTGATGAATTGTGAGAAATCCTTGAGGAATCATGATCAACCCTTGATCAAATGATGAATGATACTTTAAAATGAGGATGTTTACCAAAAATCTTGAAGTTAGACTGTATGTAGGCCACAGTTTACTTTTGCCCTAGCACAGTTAATTTTCAGGCCTTTGAGTAATTTACTGAGCAAATTTCCTCTACAAGGGTTGAAACTTGACATGAATGATCTTGAGAACATATTAGGACAATGGTGAGTATTTGGGATCCCTTGGACTCAAGTATCTTGATGCAACATGAAACCCTAATTTGAGGTAGACTGCCTTAGGAGAGAGTTTGTCTGGTCAACCCTTGGACTTCCTTGAGCAATTTGAGGATCTCACTTGAGATGTTTTGAGAAATATGGGAGGGAAAATTTTGGGGTACAACATTTGGTAAGCAACCCTATCTTTGGATGCAAACGGGATGGGCGTGGGTCATCGTATAACCATGATTAGAAATGTTGCAAGGTATCTTAGTATTCTTTTTTAGGGACTAAAATCATTTGTAGAGAAACTTAGATAGAGTCATCTAGGGACTATGATCTTGTATTTGCTTGTTTTGGCTAAGACACCTTACATGCGTAATATGGCCATTTTGTATAAGGCAACCAAGTGGGATAACCCTATGGGTGCTTGTGTGCAAGTGTGTCATTTTCATGCTTATTTTTGTCTTGAATTAGGGTTTTCTAAGTATTGATTTTAGTCTTTCCATACAAACCCTAATTACTAGCATGTTATATAAAAGCGATAAATTGCAAAATTTAAAGTTACTACGCTATTACAACATTTGTGAGGAGGGGGTATACAAATGCATGAATGGGGATTGCAAGAATTTAAACCTAATTAGTCTATTACAAGTATATTGAATTAATATCAATGTACAAGGAAATAAATAAATACAAAGTATAAAATGAATGAATGTACAAAAAATGTAAAATGTAAAGAAAATGTATCTTTGTTTGATTTTCATGAAAAAAAGGATTTTGTCTTCACCTAATTAAATAAAGAAAATAATTAATTAAATTTTAATTTTATTAAGGAAAGATTCTAACTAAAACCCTAATTTTATCAATTAATCAAAAGAAAATAAGATTAAGAAAAGTATGTTTTGGTATTTTTATCTTAAAAATATTTATAGCATTATAAAATGTTTTTAGTCTTTTTTATATAAAAAATAATGTATTTAAATTAGTATGAAAGAAAATAACTAATAACCTAATTTTATTTATATTTACAAGATAATAAGTAAAAAACAAATAAAGTATAATTAATAAAAATATGTTTTTGTGAGGAAAAATAAAATAAACTAAGTCAAAATATAAATATATCATTTTTTTTGTATTTTTTTTTAGTATTTAGAAAATATATTTAAGAAAAATAAAAATGAAAATAAAAAAAGAAAAAAATAAATAAATTTGGCCCAGGGGTGTCAATGGGATACAGGGGGTTAACTAGCAGAATAAAAAAATAAGCCAGGCCCAAAGAGGTCCAGCGCCCTGCAAACAAAAAAAGTCAGAATTGTAAAAATGTAAAAAATGAAAAGGGCACCACTAGGGCTCGAACCCAGGTCCCATAGGTTACAGGCGTGCGCTTCTACCATTGGGGTGGCTATACATCCGTTAACATAAGTAAAACAATAAATATGTAAGGCAAAACACACCCTGAAGACTTCATCTTCAACCTCCAGCCAGACCAAATGTAACTTGTTCATTTCTCATCAATAATGAAAACTGTAAACATGAAACTTGTAGTAAATTTTCTCACGATTCCAGAAATGTAAAGTATTAAAACTATAGATCAAAGATAAGCATGAATTTTAATGGCCCTAATCTGAACCCTAAAAATTTCAGAGATTTCAGTTTCAAAATTCTCTAAGCTCAAGTAAAATTAATGGAAACTATGGACATGGTTAGCTTCAGGGTAATGATATCTACATGTTTTGTTCACAAATAAACTATTGATGATGCCTGTATGAAGAGTTCCAAGTTGAGAAAACTTACCTCAAAACTGGAAATCGTGTTTGGAGTTTGAGCTTGTTTCAGGCAGTGGTGATGATCAGGTTAGATTCCTTGAGGTCCTAGGAAGCTAATGCAATGGTTTGCTTGAGTTGAGAGTGGCTGAAATGACTTGGAGAAGTAAATGTGCAATGCTCTATTTTTGGTTATGGAGGATATGGTAAATGATGATACAGTAATGAAACAGGGATAAGGATAGGTTACACTTGATGTAAGGAAGCTTTAGAAACTAAAAGGCCAAGAAACGCACGAGGGAAATGTGAGTTTGAAGTCCAAGGTAAGAAACTGTGCAACAATGGAGTTTTTGGGAAATTTATGATTTGAGAGATTTTTGGTGTATTTCAGGGTGCTTAAGCTTGTCCTCTATCTCAATAATAGTGACTATATTTATAAGCAACAAGATTGGAGGCCTCTTGTTGATCAGAATTTAAAATCAAAAGTTTATGCAAAACATGTGATTTTTTGAGAAATTCAAGTTTCAAAGCTTTGTGTACTTGCTAAGATAGAGTGGTTATGCTTTAAACAAGCTTGCTTCTGACTTTGTGGATGGAGTGTAATCAGAGGGAACAAGTTAGACGCTCGAGAATGGACTTTATGCAAAAAGCTTGCTTTACAAGAATGGCAATGTCAACTTTGTGCCATTAATGGAAATGAAACTTGGATAATAGCTCAATTGTTTGGATCAAAGCCTTAACAACTGTGTAAACATTTAATTATGGAGTGAAAAACAAGTTTGAGGCCTGCAAAGCAAGGATTATGCAGCCTAGCATGGATTTGGTTCATATGTTCATAAAAAATAACTTGTAATTCAAGTGACAAAACCCTAATTTCATCTCTTCGATTCTCCCTACTCAAGAATGATCTCAATTAGTTCTTGGACATTTTGGAAATCTTGCAATGTGGTCTACAACCCCTCTTTGAATTTCTTTTTAAGATAACCCTTGGAAATATATGAAAAAGTGCCATGAAGTTAGGTCAAAATCCTGACCAAATTAGGGCAAAATTTCACTAAGTGTTTAGTTTCATGACTACATGTTCATAAAATTATAACTTGAGATTCAAGCATTTTTGGAAGGAGTTGTGTAAATAAAAGTTATATATTTCATGGAGATCTACAACTTTTATGTTGGAAGTTTCTCTTGAATCATCTTGCATCATGGTGAAAATTTTGTTCAAGGTTATGAAAAAACATGAAATTTCCAACACTTAGAAAAATTTCTAAGTTTAGAAATTTTGACTTTTCAAAATGAAATCCTGACTTTTTGATTTCTTGATGAATAAGTTTCATATTTTGATATGTTTTGATGGATTATGATCTTTGGCACTTGAATTTGACCAAAAAGTCAAAGTTTGACTTTTCAGTATACAGTCGACTTTTGATCAGTTGACTGAAAAATTCATTTGTCAATCTAATGGACTTGCAATGTTTTGAACCATGCCATTAGGTCAAAATGATGCAATTGGACTCTTGAGATCATTCCTTAAACCAATTGATCATTTTCTAAGTCAAAAATCAGAAATTGCCCCTTCTTAGTTAAAACCCTAATTTTGACCATTTTGCCCTTTTGGAGATTTGATCAAATTTCTTGAGGAGTTGTGGCCCAAACTTGATCAAATGATACATATAAGTTTAAAATGTTGGTATGGATTAAAAATTAAGAAGATTGACTGTAAATTGGCCATAGTTGACTTTTTCCATAATACAACTGATTTTTAGGTCAACTGCTCAATTTATTGAGCAAAAATGTGATCCAATGCTTGAAACTTGACATGAGTGATATTAGGTGTCCATAATGATCCATGAAAGTCATATGGGGCATTGGAAGTTCAAATGTCCTTGTGCAAACTCAAACCCTAGTTTTGGGTCATCAGTGCATAAGGAGGTGTCTTGAGCTGATCAAACCCTAGTGCAGTCTTGAGCCCAAGGAGATCTTGTGAGAAAAAAACTTGATAAGTAAGAGGGAAAATTTTTGGGTACAACAGATCACAATTCCTCAAGAAATTTGATCAAATCATCAAAAGGTCAAAATGGTCAAAATTAGGGTTTTGACTGGGAAAAGGAAATTTCTGATTTTTGACCTAGCAAATGATCAATTGGTTTAAGGCATGATCTCAAGAGTCCAATTGCATCATTTTGACCTAATGACATGGCTCAAAACATTGCTCAAGTCCAATGGATTTACAGATAAATTTTCAGTCAACTGATCAAAAGTCAACTGTATACTGAAAAGTTAAACTTTGACTTTTTAGTCAAAATAAAATGTCAAAGATCACAATTCATCAAAGCATGCAAAAATATGAAACTTATTCATCAAGAAATCCAAAATTCAAAATTTCATTTTTTGAAAAGTGAAAATTTCTAAACTTAGAAATTTTTCTAAGTGTTGGAAATTTCTTATTTTTTCACAACTTTGAGCAAAATCTTCACCATGATGTAAGGTGATTCAAGAGAAACTTCCAACATGAAAGTTGTAGATATCCATGAAATATACAACTTTACTTCACATAACTTCTTCCAAAAGTGCTTGGATCCCAAGTTATAATTTGAAGAACATGTGGTCATGAAACAAAACACTTAGTGAAATTTTGCCCTAATTTGGTCAGGATTTTGACCCAACTTCATGGCACTTTTTCATATATTTCCAAGGGGAATCTTCAAAATCAATTCAAATATGGGTTGTATTTCACATTGCAAGCTTTCTAAAATGTCTAATAACTCCTTAAGATCATTTTTGAGTAGGGAGAATCGAAGAGATGAAGTTAGGGTTTTATCACTTGAATTACAAGTCATTTTTGTGATGAACAAAATTCAAATTCAAAGTTATGTTGCATAACCTCTACTTTGCAGGCCTCAAACTTGTTAGGAACTCCATAATTAATTGCTTTCATAGCTGTTAGAGGTCTCATCCCAAGCATTTAATGCAAGGCCGTGCTTTATATCCATTTTGGGAAGAAAGTGCACATTGCCATTTTGATAAAGTGACTTTTTGCCCAAAACTTGTTCTTGAGCTTTGCACTTGCTCTTTTCTGATCATCCATGTCTTATAACACAAGAGAAACTTGTTAGACACTTACAATCACTCGTCCCATGCTTGTACCTCCTCTTGAAACTTGTTTTCTCACTTTTATTCAAAATCAAGTAACCTAGCAAATAGCTTCCAATTTGTACTTCTGACTTTCAAAATAACTCCAACCCTTTTGCTTATACATACACAAACCATTTTCCACAAAACACATGAATGCTTAAGCCCTGAAAAGACCTACAACACAGAATCACCAAAAACACTTCAAAACTTGTCATTTCTGAGTTTTGAAGCCAATCTTCAAATCTACTCGTGCGTTTCTTTGCCTTTTGCTTTCAAAAGTTTCTAAACAACATACCAAAACAATCCCAACCCCTGCAGCACCACTGTAACACCTCCATCATCATCCACCATTTTCAAAAACAGAGCTTTGCACTTGGACTTCTCCAGAACTCCCCAGGCACTTTCAGCTTAAGCTAAGCATCCCTTTAGCTTCCTGGGAACTTGAGGAAGCTGACCCAATCATTGGAACTCACTGAGAGTTGCTCAAACTACAAACGCGATACCCTCTTGCAAGGTAAGTTTTCTAACTTTGGAACTTTTCATACAGTCATCATCAATGATTTATTTCTGAATGAAACATGTAGATATCATTTCCCTAAAGCTAACCATGTTCATAGTTTTCATTAATTTTGTTTGAGCTTAGAGAATTTTAAGATTGAAATTTCTGAGATTTTTAGGGTTCAGATTAGGGCCAATGAAATTCATGTTTGTCTTTGATCCATAGTTTTAATGCTTTACATTTTTGAAACCGTGAGGAAATTTGCTACAAGTTTCATGTTTACAATTTTCATTTTTATTGAGGATTGATAGAGATGCAGTGCTTCTGGCTGAGCGTGAGGTTGAAGATGAAGTTGGCCTCAGGAACGTGTTTACCATATGTATTTATTGTTTGATTTATATAAACGTATGTATAGCCACCCCAGTGGTAAAAGCGCGTGCCTGTAACCAGAGGGACCTGGGTTCGAGCCACAGTGGTACCCTTTTGATTTTTTTTTACATTGTTTGCTTTCTGACTTCTTTTTTGGCAGGCGTTGGACCTCCTTGGGCCTTGTTGTTTTTGTTTTTGCTTGCTAACCCCCCTGTTTCATTTACACACCCCTGGCCCAGTTTTATTTTCTTTTTCTTATTTTTATTTATTTGTTTTCTTAAATATTTTTCTAATATTTAAAAATCATAAAAAAAATAAAAATAGTTGATTTGTATTTTGACATAGTTTATTTATTTTTCTCACAAAAATTATTTCATTTAATCAATACTTTATTTTACTATTTATCTTTGTAAATTTAATTAAAAATAGGTTTTAGTTATTTTCTTTTACACCAATTAAATATATTATTTTAGTATAAAAAAGGCCAAAAATGTTTTATAACATTATAACTATTTTCAAGACAAAAATACCAAAAATACTTTTCTTAAGCTTAATTTCTTTTTAATCAATTAATAGATTTAGGGTCTTATTTGAAATCTTTTCTTAGTAAGTTTAGGTTTAATTAATTATTTTCTTCTAGTTAATTAGGTTAAAATCAAAACCCATTTCTCATAAAAATCCAAACAAATATCCATTTACTTTACATTTCACATTTTTGTATATTTATTCATCTTGTACATTTTTGTTTTAATTCTTGTACAAATTCAATATGGTTGTAATAGATTAATTAGGTTTATTTTCTTGTAATCTCCATTTATAATTTGTACAACCCCTCCCAAAAGTATTGTAATAGCATAGTAAATTTTAAATTCCGCAATTTATCGCTTTATATACAATTGCTAGTAATTAGGGCTTGTATGGAAAGACTAAAACCAATCAAATAGAAAACCCTAATCAAAGACAAAATCAAGCATGAAAAACAATAGGGTAAATCCACTTGGTTGCCTTTACAAAATGGCCATATTACGCATGTGAGGTATCTTCGCAAAAACAAACAAAATATAAGATCATAGTCCCTCGATGACACTATCTAAGTTGCCTTTCAAATGATCTTAGTCCCTAAAGAGAATGCTAATATACCTTGCAACATTGCTAATCATGGTTATATGATGACCCACGCCCGTCCCGTTTACACCCAAAGATAGGGTTACTTATCAAATCAATGGTAAGATAACAATGTCAAAGGAAAATAAAAATGAACAAGAAAGACTTTTGAGTAGGTAGAATGCTCCTAATTACTTGCTCAACTTTAAAACATCCTTGCTATTTTCAAAAACAAACACCTACACTTTCAAAACCTCTTACAAACTTGAAAACATTTTCAAAAAGATCAAACATCTTTGTATACATTCTTACGAACGAGAATCATTACAAAGATTGCCTAAACAATGGCCTCTTTACAAAATACTTTCAAAAACCACACAAAGCATAATTTCAAACAAAGAGCAAGTGATCTAGCAAGTAACTAAGAGCCCATGGAAAACCATGGATGAAAAGGGTGCTAATACATTCCCTTTTCATAATCTACCCCCCGAACTCAAGAAATAATCTCAAAGGTCTTTCCTGTGCTTTTTCACCTTTCCTTTTGGATAAAAGAAAAGTCGGTGGCGACTCTTGCTAACCGCAACATTTGCGATCAAACGCAAAACCTTCAAGTCAGTTCTCCCACCATATCACATAGGGTTTTCAGATACAGGTACAATTAGGCCTAAAGAGGAGTACCATCATGCTCAGAGGATCAAACTCACTGTTCCATGACCATAAATTCAATTTATATTGCTTGTGGTGGATTTTGGAAATTTGCAGGTGATTTAGTGACAGATGATGACTGTAGGTAAAAGTCCCTAAGCAAACACGAAGGAGGCTGGGGAAGACGAAGGCGTGGCACATCCTGGTTAGCCCATTTGAAACAGCGCACGTTTTAAAAAAAAAAGTAATTCTGACCATTTTTTCACATATTATATTATTATTTCATTTATGTAACGAATGAGCAGACTGGCTTGGTGGTGGAAGGAACGCTTGGAAAAGGGAGAGACCCGGGTTTGATTCCCAGGTCGGGAATGTTATATTTTTCTAACCAATTTCTTTCATATCCCATATGGCATGGTCCCAGGCGTGCATCATAGACCCTCAGATCCAGCCATTGGATCATCCATGCTCCAAATCCAGCGCCCAATGACGCGTCCTCATGGTGAACCTCCCAAGCATTGCTTTTTACCAGATCCCATATAGTTGCATTAGGCCAACGCAAATTGGGCTTCAGATTTCAACATCATCACCCCTCCAATTGGGTTCTCACCCCCTCAGGCCCATTCTATTTTCATTTATTATTTATTTTTTTTTAATTAGCTTATATTCTCTATTTTTTCATAAAATCACAAAATCAGAAAAATCAGAAAATCATCACAAAAATTAGGACTTGGTTTTTTTTCTTAATAAATTAATATTTGCAAATTAATTAATTTAATTAAAATTTTAACTTATTTTCTTTAATTTAAAAATTAATTAGAGAATTAGGTTAAACTTCTAATCTTTTTTTACAAAACACAAAATAATATTTTTAATGAGCAATTACTTTTTTAGGGTTCAAAACTTTTTCCAATCTTAATTTTTACGCGTCGTTACTTTTTTTTACATACAAGCATTTTTTACCATTTATGTAATTACGCCCGGTTTGTAATAGTTAACTAGGGTTTTTATCTCCGCATTTTACTTTTTGCCCATTATTTATGTATCTCCACCAAAGCCCTGTAATGGCGTAGGAAATTTTATTTCTCGATCTTTATATTCTTATATGCTTGTAAATAATTGTTAGTAACTTAGGCGTGCATGACAAGATTAATCAATCAATAATTAGATCACTAGTCTCAAGACAAATATTTGAAAAAAGGCACTATTGCACACTTCCACCCTTAGGGTATTCTCACTTCGTTGCCTCGGAAAACAATGGTCATGTCCCTCGAATGTAGGGATATCTTAGCAAAGACCATCAGTTTAAAAGTCGTCATAAAAATCATAGTCCCTTACAGTCCCACAAGTTGCCTATGAGAAATGATCTTGTACCTCGATGTTGCCTATATGATGATAGTCCCTTCGAATGCTAGGATATCCTTACATGTTGCCTTCAATGACTAATGCGTCCCTTTCGATAGTCCCTCAACATCCGACGATAGGGCTACCTACTCACTAATAGTAGGATAGCACTATCTAAAGGAAAAGAGGAAAAGAACGTCCTTTTTCGAGTAGGTAGATGGTTCTTAAGTACTTGCTCAAACCCACACTTTTTAAAAATGCTTTATCACACTCTTGAGGACTGATACGAGAGTTACCATAAAGAAAACAAAAAACTTTCAAAGCACACAAACACAAACAGTTTTCAAGATAAGCCAGTACCTAAGAGCCCATGGAAAACCACGGATGGAAAGGATGCTAACACCTTTCCTTTCCATAATCTACCCCACTTACTCAGAAAATCTCGTAAAAGGTCTTTTTCCTGTTCTTTTCACCCTTTCCTTTGTTGGATAAAAGAAAAGTTGGTGGCTACTCTTGCTTACCATGACATTTGCAAATACAAAATGCAAACCAGTATAACAGTCGGTTCTTCCACCGTATCACAGACTCCGCTGAGGAATGTTGGTCTCTGTCTTGGGAAATACAGTTTAGGAGTTTCAGTTGTCCATTACTCTACTGGGGAGTCATCTCTTGATGGGAGAGACGGAAGTGAACTACTATCTGGTCGGGATCCAGGCTTCACAGTGACTTGTTGAGGATAATAAGGCTGACTGCTATCTGGTCATATTCCAGGCTTCACAGCGACTTACTGGGGGAACATGAAATTAACTACTATTTGGTCGGACTCCAGGCTCTGCTGTTTCTTTAACTAGAATATAAATTAGAAAAATACTAGTGTCGATTTAGCTGAACCAGAGAAAGGTCTTGAATTAACTGCAACTTCAACTGGAATATAAATCGGAAAAATCTTAGTGTCGATTTAGTTGAACTAGAGTAAGGTCTTGAATTAACTTTGACTGGAATAGAAATCAGAAAATCTTAGTATCGATTTAACTGAACCAGAAAAAGGTCTTGAATTGTCTTCAACTGAAATAGAAATCAGAAAAATCTTAGTATTGATTTAACTAAACCAGAGAAAGGTCTTGAATTAACTTTGACTGGAATGGAAATCAGAAAAATCTTAGTATCGATTTAACTGAACCAAAGAAAAGTCTTGGATTATCTTCAACTGGAATAAAAATCAGGAAGATCTTGGTATCGATCTAACTGAACCAGAGGAAAGTCTTGAATTAACTTTGACTGGAATGAAAATCCAAAAAATCATAGTATCGATTTAACTGAACCAGAGAAAAGTCTTGGATTATCTTCAACTGGAATAGAAATTAGGAAGATCTTAGTATCGATCTAACTGAACCAGAGAAAAGTCTTGGATTATCTTCAACTGGAATAGAAATCAGGAAGATCTTAGTATCGATCTAACTGAACCAGAGAAGGTCATGGATAACTTTAACTAGAATGGAAATCAGAAAAATCTTAGTGTCAATTTAACTAAACCAGAAAAAGGTCTTTGAGAATATCTTTCCGAGGAAAATGGTGAAATAGCCCTTAGTCAGACATAGCCTTTGAGAAGACTGTCAGGTAATATAAGTAGTCAACAGTGTTTGTAGATTTGATCTTTCCTGAAAAGGTAAAGAGTTAGTCGTATGCAATGTCATGATGTATGAAATGCAATGTGTGATGACATTATCAAAATAAATGATGTTATGTTGTATGCAATGTGTATGCACATGCCATGATGTATGAATATGGGATGTGGTTGTGATATTTCCTAGTTTGGGAAAATAAATCCCTGACTGTTGCTAGGGAGTACTGGGAAGCTGAATCTTTCATTTCCGCTGGGGATGATGAATGGAAATGATTTTTCGGGGATTTTCTCTTTCTGTTTGAGGATGTTCTGCCAGGGATCTTTAACTCCTGCTTGAGAATTACTCTATGGGGAAAAAGGTGCTCTGTTGGCAGATTTTACCAATCTAGGGAGATAAATGTTGTTGGGGGGTCAACTTTCGCAGCTAGAGAAATAAACTCTACCAGGTATAAGACTTTATAAACTATTCGAGATTATAAAAACTAGCTGTGGAATACGGATTTCAGCTCTCTGAGGGAATTCTGTTGGAGGAAGTAATTCCTACTTGGGGAAGAAGAGATCAAAATTTTGGTTGTTTCTACTCTGCGGGGACATGAGCATCACTAGGGCGTATGCTGAGGATGTGACAGGAGGATGCCCTCGTGCCTGCTGGAAAGAGTAACTGTCGGGATTACAAATGGCTTTTTAGACTTTGCCCTATTTCTTAAAGTCATTAGCAACCGTCCTTCTGTTTCCTATGCAAGTATTTATAAATAGTAATCATATTCAAATGAATATGTCAAAAATAATCACTGGACGTTTTTGTAAAACAAAACAGAAAAATGGAAAACAAATAGTTTTGTACTTTCAAATAAGTGATTTGCATTGATTTTGAAGTTTGCCTATAATAGGCATTTTTGTACAAAGAGACTGACGTTCTAGTAGGAGAACGCCGCCCTGAAAAATGAAAACTATACAAAATAGTGTACAAAGAGAAAACAACTATGTGTAATAATCCTATTGAGTTTCAATTCTTCTATTGCCCCTATGTACTTGAGCGTCTCATCACTTTGCTACTTGTCCGAAGTTGACTAGATTGGCCGGTACCAATTGAGCTTGATAGTTGATACTGGAGTCTGGTCGCAAAGTGATCCAATGGGACATAATTATACGCTTTAACTCCCTAAATTTTTCCTAAACCGCCCTTTCGGGTTTTCGATCCACCGGGATGCCCTTTTTTGCCCAAGCCGCCCTCTCGGATTTTCGACTTACCGGGTGTACAATTTTTATTTTGTATTTATCCCTAATTTTTGCCCGAACCCTTTTGGTTCGCCGGGATGCCCTTATTTTTTCCTAGGCCAATCAACCTAGCGGGTCCTTATTTATGTGTAGCATCTTTTCACTATGCCCGTATTCACGGGGTAAGGAATGTCGTCACCATCCATGGTGGTCATAATCATGGCTCCACCGGAAAATATGTTTTTGATTACAAATGGCCCTTCGTACGTGGGAGTCCATTTTCCCCTGTGATCACCTTGTGGAAGTATGATGCACTTGATTATTAGATCACCCACTTGATATACTTGATGTTTGACCTTTTTGTTAAAAGAATTGATCATTCATTTTTGGTACATCTGACCATGACAGACAGCAGTAAGCCTTTTCTCATCAATCAGATTCAGCTGGTCAAGTCGATTCTGGATCCAATCATCTTCATTCAAACCCGCATCCTTCATGATCCTTAAAGAAGGGATCTAGACCTCAATAGGCAGGACAACCTCCATACCATACACCAGAGAATAAGGTGTTTCCCCTGTTGACGTATGTGCTGAGGTGCAATAACCATGAAGAGCAAATGGTAATATCTCATGCCATCTTTGGATGTCACTGTTATCTTCTGTATGATTTTCTTAATGTTCTTGTTAGCAGCCTCCACAGTGCCATTCATCTTCGGCTGGTAAGGGAAAGAATTATGATGCTGGATCTTGAATTGCCTACAGAGTTCGGTGATCATCGTATTGTTGAGATTTGTACCATTATCTGTGATGATTTTCTCTGGCACACCATACTGACAGATAAGGTTATGCTTGACGAACCGCGCCACAACATTCTTGGTAACAGCAGGCAAAAGAGGCAGCCTTAACCCACTTCGTGAAGTAATCAATGGCCACTAGGATGAAGCGATGCCCGTTGGATGCAGTAGGTCTAACTTCTATAATCATGTCAATGCCCCATATTGCAAAGGGCCAGGGAGCCGTCAGGACATTCAAGGGAACCAGAGGTACATATACTTTATCAGCATAGATCTGGCATTTGTGACAAGTTCGAGAATGCTGATAACAGTCTGCTTCCATAGGACCAATAGTATCATGCCCGCAGGATATTTTTATCCATGGTGTGTCCACTAGAGTGGGTGCCAAATGTACCTTCGTGTAAATCTTCCATAATCCTCTCTGCTTCGCTCTTGTCTACACATCGAAGTAAAGTAGAGTTATGGTTGCGCTTGTAGAGGATTCCATTAATGAGGAAGAACTTTGCGGAGAACCTTCTTAGAAACTTCTTATCATTGACAGATGCCCCCTCAGGATATTCTTGAGCCTCGAGATACCTTTTCACTTCATGGAACCAAGGTTTGTCTGCTACTTCTTCAGTATCAATCTCATAGAAGTATTCTGGTTCATCCAATCTCTTAATAGTGATCTGAGGAGCCTTGTTGTCCCATCTGACCTTGAACATGGATGACATGGTAGCTAGCGCGTCCACTAACTGATTCTCTTCTCGTGGAAAATGTTCAAAGGTGACTTCTTCAAAGTGTGGAAACAACGTCAGCATATGTTATTTGTAAGGGATGAGATTAGGGTGCTTCGTGTCCCACTCCCCTTTGATTTGTCTTATTACAAAGGCTGAATCCCCGAAAACGCTCAAGAACTTAATCCTTAGGTCAATAGCAGCTTTGAGATTCATGATGCATGCTTCATACTCAACTATATTGTTGGTTCCGTTGAAACATAATATGGAGGTGAAAGGAGTATGACAGCCCTCGGGAGATATGATTACAGCACTGATGCCATTGCCTAGTGTGTTGGAGGCTCCATCAAAAACCATAGTCCATCAGGATCCTTCCTCAGGTTCTTCATCCAGTCCAGGTTCTTCACAGTCAGTCACTAACATGATACTCTCATCCGGGAATTCAAAGTCCATGGATTGGTAGTCGTCCATAGCCTGATGATCCAAATGATCATCTAATACACTTCCCTTGATTGCTTTCTATGTTGTGTATTGAATGTCGTATTCGGTCAAGATCATTTTCCATCTTGCTATTCTTCTAGAGAAAGTGGGCTTCTCGAAGACGTACTTGATCAGATCCATCTTAGATATCAACAAATTAGTGTGGGTCAACATATACTGTCTCAGTCGGCGAGCAGCCCATGCCAAAGCACAGCAAGTTTTCTCGAGCAGTAAGTATCTTGTCTCACATTCGGTAAACTTTTTGCTAAGGTAGTATATTGCATGCTCTTTTTGACCGGACTCATCATGCTGCCCCAGCACACACCCCATTGAATTATCTAACACTGTTAAGTACATTATCAAAGGTCTTCCTTCAATTGGCGGAATCGGAATTGGAGGCTCTTAAAGGTATTCCTTGATTCTCTTGAAGGCAGTCTGGCATTCGTCATTCCACTTTACCACTTGATCTCTCTTCAAGATTTTGAAGATTGTCTCACAAGTAGAAGTTAGATGGGAAATGAACCTGGCAATGTAATTTAGGCATCCCAAAAAGCCTCTAACTTCCTTTTCCATGTGAGGAGTCGGCATCTCTTGTATAGTTTCACCTTTGCAGGTTCTACCTGAATGCCTTTGTCATTGACAATGAAACCTATGAGTTTACCAGACCTTACCCCAAAGGTGCATTTTTCGGATTTAACCTCATCTTGTACGTCTTCAACCTATCAAACAGCTTTTGTAGATGATCAAGGTGCTCTTCCTTAGTTTGAGACCTGGCTATCATGTCATCAACATAGGCCTCTATCTCATGGTGAATCATGTCATGGAACAAAGCTACCATGGCTCGCTGATAGGTTTCCCCAGCGTTCTTCAATCCAAACGGTATCACTTTGTAACAGAAAGTTCCCCATTAGGTGACGAAGGTTGTCTTCTCCATGTCTTCGGGTGCCATCTTGATCTGATTGTAACCAGAGAAACCGTCCATGAAGGAAAAAATCTTATATTGTGCGGTGTTGTCGACCAGAACATCAATGTGGGGAAGCGAGAAGTCATCCTTGGGGCTTGCCCTGTTCAAATCTTTGTATTCCACACACATCCGTACCTTGCCGTCCTTCTTAGGCGCCGGGACTATGTTAGCAACCCATTATGGATAGGAGGTGACAGCTAAGAACCCGAAATTGAATTGTTTCATCACTTCTGCTTTGATCTTCTCTGATATTTCAGGGCACATACGATGAACTTTCTGCTTTACTGGAGGGAAATCTTCTTTAGTTGGTAGACGACGAACCACAATATCTGTGTCTAGCCCCGGCATGTCTTCATATGACCAAGAAAAGATCTCAACAATATCATGTAACATCTGTATCAACCGTTGTTTGACACTAAGCTCCAAATTCGCACCTATCTTGACTTCTTTTCTATCTTCATCTGGGCCCAAGTTCACTGCCTCAACTGGCTCTTCATGAGGTTGTATAGCCCTTTCTTCCTGATGTAATAGTCTGGAAAGTTCTCCGGGTACCTCACAATCTTCCTCACCTTCGTCCTCGACTTGGTTGATCGGATTTTCAAAGTCATAACCGGCAATAGAAGAACCGTTATCAATGGGATCCATAGTGGATATGGATCTGCAGTTTGATATGTGAGTATGTGTAAGAGCATAGCTGTATTGACAAAGTAAAAATAAGAAAAGAAAGACATATAGCACAAAATTTGTATTCAAAACGTCCAATGCTTTATTAATGACATATGAGATTGAAACACGATAACCCTCACAAATAAACCATTGTGCCCCGGGTAAGACACATGGCAATGGAGTTTATATTGTTTAATTATTACATATTCAAAAACAAGAAAGATAATTACTTCTGAATAAAAGTATTTGGTATAAATTCCTTTTTCGTCCAGTTACTGGGTCCACCGTTGGTAGTAGGGAAGATTCAGCTATCCGTGTTGTGATACGGTGGGCGAACTGACTTGGGTGTTTTGTGTTTTATCGCAAATGTTGTCGTTAGCAAGATTCGCCACCGACTTTTCTTTTATCCAAAAGGAAAGGTGAAAAAGCATAGGAAAGACCTTTGAGATTATTTCTTGAGTTCGGGGGGTAGATTATGAAAAGGGAAGGTATTAGCACCCTTTTCATCCATGGTTTTCCATGGGCTCTTAGTTACTTTCTAGATCACTTGATTTTGTTTGAAATTGTGCTTTTGTGTGGTTTTTGAATGTATTTTGTAAAGAGGTCATTGTTTAGGCAAACTTTGTAATGATTCTCGTTCGTAAGAATGTATACAAAGCTGTTGATCTTTTGAAAATGATTTTAAGTTTGTAAGATGTTTTGAAAGTGTAGGTGTTTGTTTTGAAAATACCAAGGATGTTTTGTTTTTGAAATAGAGCAAGTAATTAGGAGCATTCTACCTACTCAAAAGTCTTTCATGTTCATTTCCTCTTTCCTTTGACATTATTATCTTACCATTGAATTGGTAAGTAACTTTATCTTTGGATGTAAGCGGGACGGGCATGGGTCATCGTATAACCATGATTAGAAATGTTTGCAAGGTATCTTAGCATTTTCTTTTAGGGACTAAGATCATTTGAAAGGCAACATTGATAGCGTCATCGAGGGACTATGATCTTATATTTTTCTTGTTTTTGCTAAGATACCTCACATGCATAATATAGCCATTTTGTAAGGCAAAAAAGTGGATTTTACCCTAAGGGTGCTTGTGTGTAAGTGTATTGATTTTTATGCTTGGTTTTGTCTTTGATTAGGGTTTTCTATTGATTTGTTTTAGTCTTTCCATACAAACCCTAATTACTAGCATTTGTATATAAAGCGATAAATTGCGGAATTTAAAATTACTATGCTATTACAATACTTGAGGGAGGGGGTGTACAAATTACAAATAGGTATTGCAAGAAAATAAAGCCTAATTATCTATTACAACCATATTGAATTTGTACAAGAATTGAATAAATAATGTATAAAATGAATAAATAAACAAGAATGTAAAAGTAAAGAAAATAGATGTTTGATTTTTTTTAGAGAAAAGGGGTTTTGGTTTTAACCTAATTAACTAAAATAAAAAATAATTATGTAAATTAGTAAAAAGTAAAACCTAAATTTACTAGGAAAAGAATTTAAATAAAACCCTAATCTATTAATTGATTAAAAAAGAAATTAAATTTATAAGAAGAATATTTTTGGTATTTTTGTCTTAAAAAATAATTTATAGTATTATAAAATATTTTTGGTCTTTTTATATTAAAATGATATATTTTAATTGTGTGAAAGAAAACAACTAAAAAACTAGTTTCTAAATTAAATTTATAAACCTATTAGTAAAATAAATAAAGTATGATTAAATAAAATAATTTTTTGTGTTAAAAATAAATAAACTATATCAAAATATAAATCTAATGCTTTTTATATTTTTTCTGATTTTTTTTAGCATTAGATAAAATATTTAAGAAAATAAATAAATAAAAATGAGAAAAGGAAAATAAAATGGGCCAGGGGTGTGAATAGCTAGCAAGGGAGTCAGAAATGAAAAAAAAAACATGAGGCCCAAGGAAAGAGGCCCAGCGCTGCCAAAAAAGAAAAGTCAGAATGTGAAAAATATGGAAAAAAATCCAAAAGGGTACCACTGGGGCTCGAACCCAGGTCCCTCTAGTCACAAGCGCGCGCTTCTACCACTAGGGTGGCTATACATCCGTTTATATAAACCAAACAACAAATATATGATAGTAAACAAGTCCATGGCCTGAACTTCATCTTCAACCTCGCGCCCAGCCAGAGTACCTGCATCTTGTTCATCTCTCATCCATTTTCAAAAATGTAAACATGAATCTTGTAGCAAATTTCCTCACGATTTCAGAAATGCAAAGCAATAAAATTATAGATCAAATACAAGCATGAATTTTAATGGCCTTAAATTGAACCTTAAAAATTTCAGAAACTTCAATCCTAAAATTCTCTAAGCTCAAGCAATATAAATAAAAACTATGGACATGGTTAGCTTTAGGGCAATGATATCTACATTTTTCATTCACAAATAAACCATTAATGATGCTTGTATGAAGAGTTCAAAATTCAGAAAACTTACCTTGTAAGAGGGTATCGTGTTTGGAGTTTGAATAGATTTTAGTGAGTTATGATGATTGGATTAGCTTCCTCAAGTTCCCAGGAAGCTAATGTGATGCTTAGCTTGAGCTGAAAGTGCCTGAGGAGTTCTTGAGAAGTCAAGATGCAAGGTGTTGTTTTTGAAAATGGTGGATAATGATGGAGGTGTTACAATGGTGTTGCAAGTGTTGGAATTGTTTGTGTATGTTATTTAGAAGCTTTTGAAAGTAAAAGGCCAAGAAATGCACGAGCAAATTTGGAGATTGGATTCAAAACTCAGAAATGGCAAGTTTTGAGGTGTTTTTGGTGATTCTGTGTTCTTGGTGTTTTCAGGGCTTAAGCATGCATGGGATTTATGGAAAATAACTTGTGTATGTATAAGCAAAAGGTCTTGAGTGCTTTGGAGAATCAGAAGTACAAGTTACAAGCTAATTTCTAGGTTACTTGATTTTGAAGAAAAGTGGGAAAACAAGTTTCAATGTGTAGTACAAGCATGGTTTGGGTGATTATAAGTGTCTAAACAAGTTTTTCTTGAGTTATAAGAAACGTATGATCAGAAGAGAACAAGTGCAAGGCTCAAGAACAAGTTTTATGCAAAAAGGTACTTTATCAAAATGTCATTGTGCACTTTCTTCCCAAAATTGATATAAAGCATGGCCTTGCATTGAATGCTTGAATTGAGACCTCTAACATTTGTGCAAGAAATTAACTATGGAGTTCCTGCAAAGTAGAGGTTATGCAGCATAAGTTTGAATTTTGAATCTTGTTCATCACAAAATAACTTGTAATTTAAGTGTGAAAACCCTAACTTCATCTCTTCGATTCTCCCTACTCAAAAATGATCTCAAGGAGTTCTTGGATATTTTGTAAAGCTTGTAATGTGATCTAAAACCCCTCTTTGAATCACTTTTGAAAATTCCCCATGGAACTATATGAAAAAGTGCCATGAAGTTAGGTCAAAATCCTGACCAAATTAGGGCAAAATTTCACTAAGTGTTTTGTTTCATGACCATGTGTTCTTAAAATTATAACTTGAGATCCAAGCACTTTTGGAAGGAGTTGTGTAAAGAAATGTTGTAGATTTCATGGAGATCTACAACTTTCATGTTGAAATTTTCTCTTGAATCATCTTGCATCATGGTGAAAAGTTTGCTCAAAGTTGTGAAAAAATAAGAAATTTCCAACACTTAGAAAAATTTCGAAGTTTAGAAATTTTAACTTTTCAAAATGAAATCTTGTATTTTTGATTTCTTGATGAATAAGTTTCATATTTTGACATTCTTTGATGAATTGTTATATTTGACATTTGATTTTGACCAAAAAGTCAAAGTTTGACTTTTCAGTATACAGTTGACTTTTGATCAGTTGACTAAAAATTCATCTATCAATCGATTGGGCTTGAGCAATTTTTTGAGCCATGTAATTAGGTAAAAATGACGCAATTGGAATCTTGAGATCATTCCTTAAACCAATTGATCATTTGCTAGGTCAAAAATCAGAAATTGCCCTTTCACAGTCAAAACCCTAATTTTGACGATTTTGCCCTTTTGAAGATTTGAGCAAATTTCTTGAGGAATTATGATTGAAACTTGATCAAATGATACATATGAGTTTAAAATGTTGATGTGGATAAAAATTTATGAAGTTTGACTGTAAATTGGCCACAGTTGACTTTTTTCCCAATATAGTTGAATTTTAGGTCAACTGCTCAATTGACTGAGCAAAAGTGTGATCCAAAGCTTGAAACTTGACATTAATAATCTTGAGGGTCCATAATGATCCATGAAATTAATATGGGGCATTGGAAGTTCAAATATCCCTGTGCAATCTCAAACCCTAATTTTGGTCATCAGTGCTTAAGGAGGTGTCTTGAGTTGATCAACCCTAGTGCAGTCTTGAGCCAAAGGAGATCTTGTGAGAAAATTCTTGATAAATGAAAGGGTAAATTTTGGGGTACAAAACATGTCATAGTCACCATAACTATCTTCTAAAGCATTGACCCCATGGTTACTGATGCGTATGGGATGTCCTCCCGCACGAGCACGACGAACAGCCCTCTGAACCCCTGAAGAGAAACCCAAACCAAACTTATCAGATTTGTATGGAATGTTAGGGAGTTGACCCCAAATGGTACACCCAACTTCTTCAATAAATACTTTGGCGTCCTTGAGAGAAGCCGTTTTTAAGGGAGGTCTGGTGATCTTCGGTAGATTGGTAACAGTCTCGGTTGCATCCATAGTCTGGGTCACCTCTTCGAAGTTCTGAAAAGGAGTCTCGATGAACTTGCCATCCATTTCCACATACCTAAAAGAGTTAAGGTGACTTACCATGTACTCTTCTTCACCATGCACTGTGACAATCTTTCCTTTCACCGGGTACTTCATCAATTGATGCAGAGTGGATGTGCCAGCTCCCGCCCCATGAATATAAGGGAGACCCAACAAGAAAGAATAAGATGGTCTGATATCCATCACGTAGAAGGTGGAGTCAAAGGTATGAGAACCAACTTTGATGGGGATGCCCACCTCCCCGTGCACCATTCTTTTTGAAACATCAAAAGCCCTTACTACAATGTTGCTGGGCTTCAGGGTCAAGCCTTCGCAGTCCAATATGTCCAGAGCCTTCTTGGGCAGCATGTTCAATGATGAACCAGTATCTACTAGAACATGGGCCAAAGTAGTGCCCTTGCATTCGATGGAGACATGCAGCGCATCATTGTGTTTTCTTCCTCTGGGTGTCAGATCGGCATCAGAAAAACACAAACCATTATCAGCTGTCAAACTGGCCACACAATCTTCAAATTGGTTAGCGGAGGTTTCTTGTGGAACATGGGCGATCTTGTGGAATTTCTCCAAAGCTTTTGAATGAGCTTCAGAACACAATAGTAAGGCTAACATAGAAATCTTAGAAGGGGTCTGCCCCAGCTATTCGACCACATTGTAGTCGCTCTTTTTTATTATCTTCAATATTTCTTCCATTTCCTTCTTGGAAGACTTCGGGATAGATTCTGAGTGTGCCTTCATCTGGACAGGCTCAATCAATATGTATTTGCCTCGAGTCTCGGCCGACTCGGTGATAGGGGTGGCAACAGGGGTAATCACAGAAATTATGGTGGTAGTATCAGCAAGAACAACAGTAGGAATGATCATAGGAATAGTAATGGCTTTTGGAGGAGAAATCTCAGGGGAGAACACTCTTCCACTTCTTGTTATTTTGTTGGTCCCAACGATGTTGCCAATGTCGAGATTAGTAATTTCAGAAACTTGGTCTTCAGCAGCCAACAGGTATTGCTTGACGTCTTGGTAATACACGTCAGCCCCATAGTTCCAGGGAATAACCTTGTGCGAGGAGTATGGGATTGGCCCTGGAATAGTGATGATCAGAGGAGCCAACTTCGGAGAAAATGTAATCCTGACGGGTCATTTGGTGGAGACCCTGGGAGGATTGGCGGGAATGGTTATAATCGAAACATTCTTACAAGAGACAGTTGTGATGGGAGTCTTTTCAAATAGGATCTCTTTATCAACCATCATGCATTGAACATCTGCTTTCAACAAATAACACCCAGTCGCTAGAGATAAACATAGGTGGCAATCTTCACCACAGCCCAGAAATAAACCGGCTTGCAACAAATTCCACTTAACAGTCATGAGAGGAGTAACAAGTTCCTCAATAGAAGTAAAAAAATGTATCATCGTCAACAGCATTAACACCACGACCGTGCTTGGGCATGGGAGCAGTTATAATATTGGGAATCTCAGGAGCGTCAAATTCAATCTCCTTCGCCTTAATAAGGTCTTACACCTTATTTTTCAAAGCCAAACAGTCGTTTGTATCATGACATGGACTTTCTGAGTGGTAAGCATAGCGAGCATTTGGGTTGTAGCGAGGAGATGCAGTGTTAGGATTCTTGGGCACTTCCCTCGAGGTAATAAGATTGGATTTCAGTAGATGAGGTAAAACTTGAGATAAAGTCATATTTATCTGGGTGAATTGTCTTACAGGTATTTCTGCTCTAGGCTAATTATTTCGTTGTTGAGTAGCTGCAGGCTTGGATATCATAACATCCCCTACCGTTGGACGGCACTCGGTTCTGCCCTGATTCCATTGATTGTAAACATTACTGACCTATTTTTTCCTATGAAAGGTCTCTTTCCCTCACTTGAAGAGGCATCCTTCTAAATCTTGCCACTTCTAATCCCACTTCCACTCTTTCTCCTGTCAAGATCAACTCAGTAAAGCCAGCTGAGGAGCTTCCAATCAGATGATTGAAAAATGGACCAAATAGGGTACCTAAAAACATATCCACTAACTCCCTATCAGACAGGGGGATTGGACTCTTCCTGCTAAGTCCCTCCACTTCTGAGCATAATCTTTAAAACCCCTCGCTCGAACCCATAGACATACTTTAGAGTTGTGTACGGGTGGGATCAAGGTCTGCATTATACTGATATTGCTTGTAAAAAGTTGTATCCAGCTCTTCCCAATTACGAATATTGGTCCCTTCCAGCTGGTAGAACCACTTTAGTTGAGTCCCGGATAAACTGTCTTAAAAGAAATGGACCCACAAGTCCTTGTCTGCAGTGTGAGCCTGAATCTTTCTCACATAAGATCGGAGATGTATCTTGGGACATGAGACCCCATCATATTTGGCAAACACCGGAACCTTGAACTTCTGCGGGATGGAAACCTCGGAAACCAAACCCAACTCTTCAAAATCCATCCCAGGTACCTTCTGGATTTCCATTGCATTCAGACGTTCCTCTAGCTGTTTATATTTTTCATCGGCCAGAGGATACTGCTCCTCATTATAGTCAGTCTCATTATCAGATTCCCTTGGACTGGGGTCTTCCTCTCTTGTTTCCCCTTCTTGATTGTCTCCTTCTTTTGACGAAGATGTTAGCTCTACAACTTGCCTTAACGGTCCTCTAAACCTCCTTCCCAAATTCACCACACCACCTGGCTTCTTGGGTTTCTTGGTCTTCTCTTTAATGATCAGGTCTTTCAGTTCCTCTTGACCCTTGGCCAGAGCCATGATCATTTGTTGAAACTGAGCATTTTGAGTTTGTAGATCCTTCAATGTTTTTTTGAGAGCCATTTCTTTACTGCTGAAATAAACAGCGAAGAAGATGAGAAACCTGCTATGAAACCTGTTTATGCAATGATATGTATGATATGTGTATGCAATGATTTCAAGGATTTATGGAAATTTAAATTTATGAACCAAAATGAAACAAAGATTTTATTAATAGAATTCAAAGTACAATTTCCTTTTAGGCGTTCAATTGAAAATTCTAAAAACTAAGAAATCAGGTTTCCCCTGGGTGCTTCCTCTTCATGTTGAGATAGACATTAAGACCTTTTTCCTTGTGAAGTTGCTTCGTGAGCTCCAAAACTTTCCTCTCATGGGCATATAAATGATCTCTATAGGTATCTCGTTCTTTCCTCAGCTGAATTTAGGATCTCTGCAGTTCTTCAAGATCAAACGGCATATCAGGATGAATAACTGTATAGGGAACATCCCCTTAAGTAATGGGCTCCACAATCACTGGTAATATGGCTATATATGGCATCATAAGGTTCTGAGCACGAGCTCGTACCCATTGGAGATAAGGTTCCATAGGGATGGAAGTGTTCAGCCCCAAAGTCTTGGTGTCAAATTTGTTTACCATGCCCCAAGCTCGTATGGACCTCTGACGACATCCTTGGATATCATCCTCATAGTTAAACACAATGCCCTATACAATCATCTCGTGAGGACCATCCCTTTAAGCATAAGCAAATTGTCGCAGAGCCAGAGAAGGATTATAGGTTATGCCTCCCCTAATGCCGAGTAATGGGACATTAGGGAACTCCCCGCAGCGGTCAAAAATAGAAATATCCCCCATAGATCGGGAATACCAGATAATATCCACATGAGAAAGTGACATTATGCTTTGCAACCAGCCCAAACCTTCTTCATTCTTCAGCATTATTTTAGGGAGGTGAGAAATAAACCACCTCGAAAGCAATGGCACACAACACATAAGAATCCCTCTTTTCTTTGTGGTACGAGTGTGGAAGGTATGCAAGATGTCTCCGAGTAAAGTGGGCATAGCGTTGCGAGAGATGAAGACCTTGATAGCATTCATATCTATGAGTAAGTATGGATTAGGGAACAGTACTAACCCATAGATTAGAAGGGCCAAGACCTCCTCAAAATCCTAGAAGTCCAAATCATCCCAAAACAGCTGAGCCTTCTCTATTAGGAACTTGGCTAGAAAACCCTTAACTCTACTTCTTGTTTCCCAGTTAGATACAATGTCAGACCATTTCAGGTGCAATGTTGCTGCAATGATCTCTGGCTTTAGAGCTTCTTCCAAACCGGTGAAAGGCAACTGATCCAAAATAGGTATACCCAATATCTAAGAGAATTCTTCCATGGTGGGTACTAATTGATAGTCTGGAAAGGTGAAGCAATGGTGCTTAGGGTCAAATAATTGAAAGAGCACACTCATCATCTTCTTATCAAAGCCTGAGGTAACTAGATTGAGAAGTCGACCATAGTTCTTTGTGAATGAAGAAGTCTAAAAAACCCTTGATACTAGCTCTTTGAGTTGAAGAGGTATTCTCACAAATCTGATTCAGATGGTATTTCTACGAGTGGAGACCATGATCTGCAAAACAAAACAAAGATAAATTCTCCTAATCCTTGAAATGGTTAGTGTAATTAAGAATGAATGTTTATGATGCATGATGTCATGTTTAAGAAAATTAATCACTCACAAGAAAAGAACACAATAGACCTTAGGTTCAAAGGCTTTCATGAGGTTTAAGGTAAGTACCCTCTTGAAGTTTAGTTGGTTTTAAACATGTCCTAGAAATAGTAACCGGGTTCTAAGGAGTCTCAATATCACTGATCTTTCTTTATCAGTATTATTTCAGCTTAGCAATCTCTTCTTGCGGCCGAAACATCCCGAAAGTCCAATCTCAATGAGTGTAGTATTGAGTATCAACTGATTCCCAACTTTACACTGAGGTCGGCTATCTCACTACTTTCTAATGCCCAAGTTTGTTCAACTAAGGTTCTAAGGTTCATTAGTGCTTCATGACACCATGCAGAAGCCCCGTATTCTCCTCGATTTAACACAAGGGATACAGGCACCAACCAAAGTGTCACACCAACACAGCTATCGCTTAAACCATATCGGTTTACGCTGTACAGTCTCCATGATCTATTGTTGTTTACCTAAAAAGATGCCCCAAATCCGAGTATAGGATCTTTACAAGAATACCCCAACAAACCCTCACATATAAAGCAGTCAAAGCAAACAAAGAAAGCAATTTTAAAATGATCTAGACCCTAAGGTAAACCCCACTTTATAACGATTCCCTAGCAGAGTCGCCAGTTCTGTGATACGGTGGAAGAACTGACTGTTGATATTGGTTTACGTTTTGTATTCGCAAATGTTGCAGTAAGAAAGAGTCGCCACCGACTTTTCTTTTATCCAACAAAGGAAAGGGTGAAAAGAACAGAAAAAGACCTTTTTCGAGATTTTCTGAGTAAGGGGGTAGATTATGGAAAGGGAAGGTTTCAGCACCCTTTCCATCTGTGGTTTTCCCCGGGCTCTTAGGTACTTGCTCATTTTTTAAAACATTTATCGTGTTTGTATGTTTTGAAAGGTTTTGTTTGCTTTATGATAACTCTTGTATCAGTCCTCAAGAGTGTGATAAAGTGTTTTTGAAAAGAGTTTTGAAACTGTAGTGTAAAAAGGAATCAGATTTGAGCAAGTACTTAACATCTATCTACATACTCGAAAAATGAGTTCTTTTCCTCCTTTCCTTTAGATAGAGCTATCCTACTATTAGTGAATAGGTAGCTATATCATTGGATGTTGAGGGACTATCGAAAGGGACATTTGTGGTCATTAAAGGCAACATGTAGAGCTACGTTAGCAGTTCGAAGGGACTGTCATCATATATTCATAGGCAACATCGAGGGACAAGATCATTTCTCGTAGGCAACTCGAGGGACATTAAGGGACAATGATCTTTATGATGAATTTTAATTGAAGGATCTTTTATATGGTATCCCTACGTTCGAGGGACATGACCACTTCAGAAGACAACCAAAGTGGGAAATACCCTAGGGATGAGAGTGTGCAATATTGTGCTTTTTTCAGGTATTTTTATTTTGATGTTAGTGATCTAAGATTGATTGATTAGTTCTTGCTATACACGCCTAATTTACTAGCACTTTACATACAGGCATACAATATAGTGCGGAAAGTAAAACCTGTAGCTATTACAAGGCTTCGAGGAAATTACAATTATATCTGACTACAACGTAAAGTAAAAATCCTAATTACGGCTATTACAATCCTGGAACAGTTACATAATAAAAAAGAATAATAGTACGAAAAATAATAACACGCAAAAATTGAGACGGGAATAAGTTTGAAACCCTAAAAAACCTAATTGCTTAAAAATATTTTTTGTATTTTATGAAAAAATTTGAGATTTAACCTAATCTCTAATTAATTTTAAATTAAAGGAAACAAGTTAAAATTAATTAAGTTAAATTAATTTGCAAGGATTAATTTTAATTTAAAAAAACCTAAATCTATTTTTTGTGATTTTTTGTTGAATTTATTTATTTTTTTTATAAAAGATAAATTTTTAAAAAATGTAAACTAATTAAAAGAGAAAATAAAGAGAATTAAAAATGGAAATGGGCCTGGGGTGAGAAACCAGATTGGGGGTGCTGGCTGGAATTTTTGTTAGGGCCCAGATTTGTTGGCCCACCACTGCGTGAGATCCCATGTTGCTGCATCTGAAAGGTCTATTATGGGGCTGCATGCTTGGAGGCGCTATATCCAAACCAATGGGATCTGATGGTGATGGTGTGAGGACACATGGTGTGCACGCTGGAGCTTGAAGCGCTGGAATTGATGTTTTAAATTTTCACGATTTTCCTTAAAACTTTAATCTTTGCTAGGGTTTCCTGTGATGGTTGTGCCTCCTTTAGGTCCGGAATAGTTTGTGTATATGTAGTGAATCACATTAGGTTAACAAATGTGGAAAAGATCCATGCTTTGATGAGAAAAAATATTCTTTCAATTATGTGATTTTTTGGCTTTTTTAGAACAAATCCAATCTTTCTTTTCCCACGAGCTTCCCTTGATATGCCAGCATATTTTGTCCATTATTTGATGAGAAAAATATTCCAAATCATATCTTCCATTATTTCTTTTATTTATTTATTTAATTTTGCGATTTAATGGATAAAATATCAAAATAAATAGTATAAATAATTAAATAATGTATGAATGAGTTCATAGGTTGTGGGCCATGTTAGAAACAAGTTTCAAGCATGAAAAGATGGGCCCATTTGGAAAAAATTCAAGTTTGGTCAGTATTGGCTTCATGCACTTTTCCAAAAATTGGTCAAATTTAGCAATGTATATCTCTCTCATTTTTAACCCTAAGAGGGTGTTCTTAGACTTTTTAGAGAGCTTAGGATGTCCTATAAACAACCCCTTTGGTTTCATTTCAATTGGATCTTCCATGTTCATGTAAGGAGCTTTGACCCAAAAGGTGTTTTTGTTGATTTTTTGAAAGGACCTATAATGTCTGAGCTTGTATCTTTTAACTGGGGAATTTATTGATATTAAGGGCTGAACAGAATTCGAAGGGAATTGGTTTCTCTTCAAAATGAGCTTTAGTGGAAAAATTTATGATAAAGTATGAGAAAGTTATGCCTGGTCAAAGTTTGGTTGACTTTTCCTATAGAAACCCTAATTTGCAACTTTTGACTTTTGATGAGTTAGGAGCATTTCTTGAGGAATCATGATCAACCCTTGATCAAATGATGGATATTACTTCAAAATGTTGATGTTGACCAAAAATCTTGAAGTTTGACTGTATATAGGCCATAATTGACTTTTGACCTATTATAGTTGATTTTCAGGCACTTGAGCAATTGATTGAGCAAACTTGTAGTGTAAGGCATGAAATTTTGTCATGGACAATCTTGAAGGAATATTAGGACAATGGAAAACATTTGGGACCTTTGGAGCTCAAACATCTTGGTGAAAAGTGAAACCCTAGTTAGAGGTTTATTGCCTTAGGATGAGAATTTGTCTAGTCAATTCTTAGTCATCCTAGGGCAAGTTAGGGACCTCAATGGGCATGTGTTGAGTAAAATGAGAGGGAAAATTTTGGGGTACAACAACAACAACAACAAAAAGTGATGTTATTCAACTGATATTAACAACAAAGAGTCGATAACTGAAACAAAAAGTATATACAAAATAACTAAACTTTTGCACTTATCAAACTCTCCCCAACTTGAATCATTGTTTGTCCTCAAACAAAGTCAAATAACCCAAAGAAACAAGAATGATAAATCAAAGAATCATGAATTAACAGGTTTTTGAAAACAGAAAACGAATGCAATGGTTCAAATGGAAAACAGTACACACAAAGTAAACACTTACCACTAAACCACGTCTATAACATAAACACAAAACAAATGCTAAATACAAAAATCATGCCAAACATTCTAAAACAATACTAGTTCACAAATGAATCACACCTAGCAAATACAATCATCAGTAGATGAAAAACACACAAAAATGGGGTATTTTCACTCATCCAACAATCTTTCAAATAATACACTAAATTATGCATTCATCCAAAATTTACATTGAAAATATAAAAGCAAAAATCTCAAGGGCTTTTCAAGGTTGTAATGTAGCTTGATTAACAAACAAGTGATAAGTCCTAAAGATAATCGAAACAAAAACTTGCCTAAACCTAAGGGAGTAATTACTTCCATAAAGTTTCAAACAAAATAATTCCAATCACAATTCTTCTTCATCACAAGTATTACACTAAACACACATCACTTATTAACACAATATTATTCCATACTCTTTTTTTTTTTCTTTTTCAAAGCTTTTCTATTTTTTTCCTTATTTTTTCTATTACTTCTTTTTCACATTTTTTCTTTCTTTCTTTTCTTTTTCTTTTCAACCTCATAGCAATCAACCAATAAATACACAATCGTTTTTCTCCCCAACTTGAATTCAACCAACATCTTAGTGAATATTCGCTACTTTCTAGGGCAAGGTAAAAATTCAAACCAAAACAATGGTTAAGGGTTCAAGAAAACAACGAATCAACATCCATGAAAAAAGGGAAACTAAACACTCATAGATAAGTATTTAGCAAAAACAACATGAATATCAACAAAAAGCTCAAAGATGTTACTAATGATCACACACTAACAAGGTGAATTGGATATTTTGTTAGGTAGTTGTGCTCAAAATGAAACAAATAATGTCTTGATCCTTTTATTGCATTCATTCAATCAACAAAAACAAAAGATTTAGCATAATTAAATCCAGTTAAAACAAGAATTTTGGCTTCTAGCATATGTGAACAATGGAAAGCTACCTCACAAAAAGGGTGGGAACTAAAGTGGTTTATAAATGAACAAATATACAAAATAATGAATGGCATAAAATAGTAAAAATTATAAGTATCATAAATATTCTAAAGTATAGAAAGTGATAAACACATACCTCGAACATGTACAAAACTTTAACAAAAATCATTACCACGCATTCACAAGTCGAAACGATAAAAATTGACAAATCACCTCAATATTCTACAAGTTACCAGACTAAAACTTGAGTCCAAACAACAAAAAAAGAATTAGAAAAAATACTTAAGCTAATTACTACATAACTAGACAAAAAATACAATTTTTACAAACTTGTAACAAACTTCCTAAAGCTAAACACGACAAGCTTTCGGAAAAACTCAACTGACATGACGAAACAAACGGGTGAAAGTGAATTAACAAGTTGAAAAGTGAAGATTTGAAATTTAAAAACTAATTTAAGTTCAACTTGTTAAACCACAAGTCACCACACTACCTAAACTAACAAAAATGAAAAAAAAAAATACAACATGCTTGTTTTACGTCGTAAGGTCGACGTTTTAATTATGCATGCTAGTAACCTCCTCTCGTCATGCCATGGCATTGTCACACCGTGTAAATATAAAGCAAGTGTCCAAACAATCATACAACAAATGTTACGAAAACAAGATAATTCACAACAATACGTAAAAACACATGTATGCATAAATATCATATACAAGTTAATGTACACTTTTTATAAAACATATACATTAATTACAAAACTCAAAAACAAAATAATTATCGCAATGTAAAAATAATAAAACTAATCCCCGGCAACGGTGCCATTTTGTTGATGCGGTATATAACGACAAGCGAAAAGTAAGTTATTAATTTACCGGGTGATATTTAGGTTATATCATATCGTCTCCATAAATATTGGTTATTGAATTGTTGTTCTACAAATCATTCGTTAATGAGTTTGGGGATAAATGGTATAGAAAAGTATCAACAAAAAATAAATGTAGACAAAAGAAAAAACTAAGGAAGAACTTATCAAGCCTGCATATAATCTACTCATCACAGACTTAAATCTATCGACCAGTTACATTCAACCTAACAATACTCATCAATGTCACTACGTATCACTCACAACCTAAGTCATTTCTAACCCAAATCGAGAGGCAAACTTTATCACCAAGGAAATGATCTCTCTACCTTTTTAACAATACATAAGACAACTATGTAATCCCAGTGACATTCTCTCAGCACAACATAACTACACAGAGGCATTAAGCTCTGATACCCAAGTAGATATCAGCTCTAAATCTATCTCTTGGGTTTAGAAACTAACAAATAATCATCCTAGATAAGAATCTAAGCAGTATATGTCTATAACAACTCAAATCCTTAGCAAAGAGCAGAAATCTAAGACAACAATCCACAAATATTTTTAAAGCAAGGTTAATATAATGCCATGGGCGACAAATATACATAATTTCAAAGTAAAAATACATACAAAACCCAACAAAATATAAATACATAGAGAGGAGAAGAGATAAACCATAAATCTTCTGGTTTGTCAGCTCCAGTCAATGAGAAATCCACCTCCAATCATCCATAAGCAAAGCCATAGTGTTGTTATCTAAGTTAATCAATTATAAAAATGAGGTTGCTGGAGTTGGGAGAACAAAAATCACCCCCAAAACCATCACCCAAAATGAAACAAAATAAAAGTATAACGAAATTCTCTTCTGCGAGAATCGTCCGATGACATAAAGCGTCGCCCGACGATGTCTCTTATTCACTTGGCCCAGGATAATCCTTGTCCTCAGCAGGTAAAAAATATATTCCATCGCCCGGTGACAGAAAGCTTCGCTCGACGATACCTTACTCCTCGCCTGGCGACGCAGCAACGAAGCAATCATAAAAAATGGCCTTCTCGCCTATTGTCGCCCGTCGACAAGAATTTCTCCCGACGATACTAGGCAGGAGCAACAAAGAAATTTTGGCCTACAAATTTGGCCCGAAGACAGGAACTTTCGCTCGGCGATCCATGATAATCCAGCAAATTATGTTGCTTTCCTACATAACTTCCGATGGCTCCAATCTTTCGCCTTATTCATTTATTGATCCAAAAATGAATCTTGGAGCTTTTATTCCTCATTGATCCAACCATGCTCAAATACCTATAAAACATATACAAAACTAATCAAACAATATAATATGTACACAAAACTCAACTAAACATATTTACAACAAAAAGCTGGGTTATTCAACTGATATTAACAACAAAAAGTCAATAAGTGCAACAAAAAGTATATACAAAATAACTACACTTTTGCACTTATCAGATACATGAGAACAATTTCTAAAGAGGAGTTTTCTTGAGTGAAGAGAGGGAAATCCTTTAGAGGCACTCTTCGGGTGGTGATGAATTTCTTGGTGGTGATTATTGGGTCTTTCTTAATGGTTTCAATAATCTTCATCTTCTTCAGATTCTTGGCTTTTAGAGGCTTTCTATCACATGGTTCCAGAACATTTGCTTGTTAAGCCTCAGTCAGATGTTTTATCAATCTGTTTTCTGTCAGAATATCTGAAATGAGTCTTCCCAGAGGAATCCAATCTCTCTTGGTTCTTTCTTCTTCTCTTGTTTCTTTGACACTAGTCTTTAGATGATTGAACAGAATATGTGGAAGACAAACTTTTGCTTTGGTGGCGATGAAGTAAAGAAGGTATTGTTGACCATTGTTGATGTAGTCTAGAGAGCTGTTTGGTTTTCTGTGATTGATGCACCCCATAATCATTTTGGACCAAATTCTGAGATAGTCCTCCAGATCTTTGATTTTGTTGGATGGTTGTCCAGAGGAGAAAATTTCTTTTGAGACAGTGGTTAGGTTATAATCGTTTTCTGCCATATCAGTGCATCTTATGTCGCTGCCTTCGTGACCTATAAGCTTCCTAATAAGATCTTCAGTGATGATGATCTTCTTTCCCATAACGTAAGACGTTACCTGATGATATGAAGATGTGGAATGAAACCAAAAATCTTTCACTAATTTTTGGGAAATTGGACCTATGAGACGATCAAAGTATTTCCCTCCATCCTTGGAACTCAACATTAGGGATTAAGTCATACCCATTTTCTTTCATGCTTATAAAATCAACAATAAGCTCACATAGAACTTCCAGAGAGTCAATGGGTGTGATAAGAGTTCTTGATGGTTCGACGTACCTTTCTTCATTGGAGGAGGAAGAACCAGGAATAATTTGAGAAACTTGAGAAATTTGTTGAGAGGTAGCCATTGTTCACAGACTCTTTTAGGATTTTTAAAGATGAACAGATGAAGAGAGAAAAGTGAGTGAGAGTGAATATGTGATAGTGTTTGTGAGAGAGTGAAGTATAAATAGCCAACGAAAGAAAAAATGGGATTTTTTATTTTAATTTAAAAGAGTTAAAAATAATGATTACGTGCATTTAAAGATTCCTGAAAAGAGGGATATCATGAAGACATAGAACAGTTACCAATTTGACTCGCGCCTCAATACATCAACTCAACCGTTTCAGTCCCTTCATATTTTGAACATGTGTTCAGCCTTAGAGGGTGGCCTTGTGTATAGAGTTGGCAGATGTTAATATTATGAATAACTTTCTTCTATCTTAGAAATGAAACATTTTTGGAGAATGTTAAGATCTTCTGGATAGTTCTTGATACAACTTTCCTTCTCACTTCTGAAAAACTATTGTTCAGATGTTCACACAAAAAAATTTAACCATAAAGTTCTGAGGGTTAAATATACAAAAACTACAATTTTATTATGGGCATAATTCCATACTAAGATGATTCAAAATGAAATTAAATCTATCTTCAGAAAGGGTTTTAGTAAAGACGTCAACCCATTGATGGTATGTGTCTATAAATTTTAGAGAGAATTCCCTTCTGAATATAGTCCCTAATAAGATGTTGTTTAATTTCTATATGTTTAGCCCTAAAATGTAAAATAGGATTTTTTGAAAGACAAATAGCATAAGTATTATCACAGAGGATAGGAATGTTACTCTCATATATGTTAAAGTCTTCAAGTTAACTCTTCATCCAGAGCATCTGTGTACTGCATCCAGCTACAGCTATGTATTCAGCTTTAGTAGTTGACAATGCAATAGTGAATTGTCTTTTGCTGGACCATGAGATTAGATTATCTCCCAGAAACTGGCAGCTTCAAGAAGTACTTTTTCTTTCTATTTTGTCTCAGGAAAAGTCAGTGTCACAGTACCCTACTAATTTATATTCTCTATATTTTCTATAACAAAGACCAAGATTAGTAGTACCTTTCAGATACTTGAAAATTTGCTTAACTGTCGTTAAGTGAGATTATGTAAGATCTGATTGGAATCTAGCACAAAGAAAAATGCTATACAAAATATCAGGTCTTGAAGCTGTTAAATATAATAGAGAACCAATCATACCTTTGTAGAGCTTATGTTCTACTTTCTTACTTACCTCTTCCCTTTCTAAAATGCATGTAGGATTCATATGAGTTTTGGATGGCTTACATTCTAACAACTCAAATTTCTTCAGAAGTTCTTTGACATACTTGCTTTGATGAATGTAGGTTCCTTCTGGAGTTTGATTGATTTGGATAATCAGAAAGAACTTGAGTTCACCCATCAAGCTCATTTCAAATTCTGCCTGCATAGACTTAGAAAATTGTTTTCCCAAAAAGGCTTTAGAAGATCCAAAAATTATATCACTAAGTAAATTTAACACACCAGAATGTAATTTTTAAATAGTTTACAGAATAAGGCTGTGTCCACCTTCCCTCTGGTAAAATCATTTTCTAATAGAAAACTACTTAGTCTTTCATACTGTTGTACCCTAAAATTTACCATCCCATCTTTGAGACAAAATTAATTCAAGATATCTCCTCATGCTCATGAAAGTCTCAATTGCTCAAGACTATTCAAGGGTTGACAAGACAAATTCTCATCCTAAGCAATTAACCTACAACTAGGGTTTTGCTTCTCTCAAAGGAAATGGAGTTTCTAATTCCTCAACTGGATTTCATGGTTTCGCATATGTCTTAAGGTACCCTCATACCAAATGTCAAGCCTTGCAATACAAATTTGCTCAGTCAATTAGTCAGATGATTGAAAATTAACTATATTAGACAAAAAGTCAACTTTGACCAATTTATAGTCAAACTTCAAGATTTTTGGTCAACATCAACATTTTGAAGTCACATTCATCATTTTCTCAAGGGTTGATCATGATTCATCAAGAAAAATTAAGATTCATCAAAAGTCAAAAGTTACTAAATTATGGTTTTCTTTAGGAGAAGTCAAGTTAACTTTGACCAAGCATAACTTTCACATACCTCATCAGAAATTACTCAACCAAAGCCTATATTAAAGGAAATTTAATTCTCTACAAATTTGCAGCTCTAAGTTCAAGGCCAAAATTTCTTCATTTGAGAGATATTGGCCAAAACATTATAGGTCATTTTAAAATTCAACAAAAAGACATCTTTTGTCAAAGCGATTTACATCAAGTTAAATATTTGAAATGAAAAAATGACCAACATGAAAGTTGTAGGAGACATCTTTTGGTTTCCAAAAAGTCTAAGATCATCTTTATATAACAAAAATTGAGAGAGTTAAGAGTGGTGCAAGTTGATAAATTTTGAGAAAATGCATGAAGTTCAAATGGAGCAAAATTGAATTTTTGGGCTAATGGGCCTAAGTTTTTAGGTTCAAACGTGTTCATGACCTCATATTAGACCTCTAAATCCATTAATATATTTTTATGATTTTTATTTCTCTTATTTTAATTTTACTCATTTAAATTCAATATAAATCAAATAAAATATACAACTAATGAACTTAGGCGTGTAGACTTTTGTTCTGATCATGTTGGAGCCCCAAAATCTACCTTGAAGCTAAAGAAATCGTGTGGCCTTATTTGAAACAAGTCTTCATTAGTTTTGAAATATTTGAACTTATTTTCAAACAAAATCAAAGATATAATTTCATAAGATGTTCAAGCCCGTAACTTGAACTAATCCTCTCCTCTATATATACATAACATTTTCAGAAAATAAAAAAGCACGCGTGCATGCTCAAGAACAAACCCTTAAAAATTCAATTTTTCAAGAAACTAGGGCATGATCAAACCCTGGTCTCCGGCTGTTTTCCATCCATTCCAGGCATCACACTAGCCTCCTAAAGATCCCAATAGCTCATTCCAATCATCCCTAAAGCCTGAAGCATGCTAGAACACTGTCCCTCGATTGCACCAGTTATGTAATTTTCCTTGATTTCAAACTCTTAAATCACACGATACAAATTGTTTTTAAGCATTCACATATGTTCATAGTCATGTTTAGAATGTTTTTGAACCATTAACTTTGGGGTTTAGTGCAGGAATAACAAAACACCATTGTTAGGGAAATTTGGAATATTTCCACCGAATCACACGTTACAGGCGTTTTCAGGACAAAATAAGATCACCAATGGATTCAAGAGGTCCAAATTAGGGGGACATGATCCCTCTTGGTCTTTGATTCTTGATGTTTTTGTAGGTTGAGTTTTTGATTCATCGGGGAAGACGACCGGAGCTAGGGCTCTGGCGCTTCTCTGATTTAGCTTTATTATATTTTGATTTAATTATGTTTAATAACAAAAAAACAGTATGGTGTAGTGGTGAGTGATACTCTAGTATTGCAAAGGACGTGAATTCGAACCAGCCTTTTGTCAAAACTATCTTGTTTTTTTTTCAAACTAACGTGCAGGTTTTTAATATATTGATTCATTCATGTTCTCCATCACAAAAAATGCTATGGCGCAGTGGTAGGAGGGCGTGCTTGTAACTTCAAGGGCGTGGATTCAACCCCCACCCCATTCATTTGTTTTTCCTTATTTTTACTAACCCTAATTTTCCATTTTTTTTTACTAATTTTTTTTTAATTAACCATTAACTAACCTAATTTTTTTTTCAAAAATATAATTAATTAGGATTAGGATTTTTAATTAGTAATTAAATTTTTTATTACATTTTTCACTAATTAATTAAATTGTATTTTTTTTCTTAATATTAAAATAAATTAGAATTTAGGTTTTAATTACTATTATTATCACTTAAATTATTTTCTACAAAAGCACCAAAAACATTAACACTTAGATTCTAGGTCTTAACATTTTTCTAACATTTTTCTTATTTTCTTTATTTGCTATTTAAATTCATAAAACAATTGTATAGGTCGCACTATCAATTTAATAGCATGGATTTATCTTTTCTCGCATTTTTTCTAATTATGTAACAGCTCACATGATGTAATCGCTTAGGTTTAAATTTTCGCACTTTACATTCCGCACATTATATTTTTAACTGTTAGTAATTAGGGTTTGTATGGAAAGACTAGTAATTGGACATAGAAACCTAATTTTCAAGATAAATATAACTGAAAACAAACACTCTTTACACTTGCACCTCTAGGGTAACCTCTCTTGTTACCTTATGAATATTGGTCATGTCCCTCGAAAATGGGGATACTTTAGCAAAAGACCCTCGATTTAATAATATCATCAGGGTCCCCTTCGAATAAAGATCATAGTCCCTCGATGACCCTCTGAGTTACCTACAAAATGATGATAGTCCCTCATATACAATTGTTAAAGTATCCTTACCTATTACCTTCGATGGCAAAACGATGACCCTACATTTGTCCCTTCACATCCAATAGATAGGATTACCTACCAACTAATGGTATGGATAATACTGTCTCCAAAGGAGAAGGAAAATAACAAGAGAGACCTTTTATGGGTAAAAACTCTTAAATGCTTGCTCATAATCTTTTTCACAACTCAATACATTTTTACACATCACTTTCAAACAAATATTTTCAAAACCACTTTGTATACATTCTTGAGGACTGATACAAGAATTATTACAAAGTTAGTCTTACATTGGCATTTCAAAATATTTTCAAACAAATCACACACACGCAAAGTAAGTTTTTTAAAAGTGAGCTAAGCAATTAAGAGCCAGTAGATAACTACAGATGAAAAGGGTGCTAACACCTTCCCTTTTCATAACTTACCCCCCGAACTCAAAATCTATCAAAGGTTTTTCCTGTTCTTTTCACCTTTCCTAAATATTGGATAAAATAAAAGTGTGTGGCAACTCTTGCTAACCGCAACATTTGCGATAAAATCAAAAAATCAGTTCTCCCGACGTATTATAGAACTGGCGACACTATTGGGGACTTACTTAAAAAAGAGGGGTTACCTTAGAGTTTAGATCACTCTTACTTGCTTTAATTGTTCAAATTGTTTGCTTTACTTTAAGGGTTCATGTTGGGGTATTATTGCTTGTAAGATCCTACACTCGGATCTAGGGATTCCTTAGGTAAGTAGAAATAGATCATAAAGCATGCATGGTATAGACCAATATGGTTAACATGATAGCTACAGTTAGTGTGACACTTTGGTTTGTACTGATGTTCCTTGAGTCAGTCAAGGATAACCTTAGGCTTCTGTGTGGTATCGTTAACACTAAATTACTTTTAGAACCTTCATTGACCCATCTTGGCCATTAGAAGGTAGTGAGATAGTCGACTTTGCTGCAGTCTAAAGTTGGTTGATACTCGAAGCTACGCTCATTGAGATTTGACTTTTGGGATTTTTTGGTGGCAAGCCAGATGTCGTGCTAAAATAAATCATGTAAGAAAGATCGGTGATATGAGATTCTTAGAACCCAGTTACTATTTTAGGACAGGTTAAGTCAACTTAAATTCAATGGGGAAGGGTATTTACCTATGGACTTCATGCAAGCCTTTAAACCTAAGGCTCTTGTGTGACTTGTTTGTGTTTGCTACTTATTTAAACATGAACATAACATCATGACATCTGTGATACGGTGGGAGAACTGACTATGAGTTTTGCGTTTGTATTCGCACTTGTTCGGTTGAGCAAGAGTCGCCACCGACTTTTTATTTTATCCTAAGGAAAGGTTTAAAAAGCACAGCAAAAACCTTTGAGATGTTTTCTTGGGTTCGGGGAGTAGATTATAGAAAGGGAAGGTATTAGCACCCTTTCTATCCATGGTTATCCATGGGCTCTTAGGTACTTGCTTAGATCAACTTGCCTTGGTTTTCAATTGTTTGAAATGGTGCTTTGTGTGTGGTTTTGAAAATGTTTTGAAAAAGATGCCTTGTCTAGGCTACCCTTGTAACAATTCTTTACTCGAATGTTTTACAAAAGGTGTTTGTCTTTTTGAAAAGATGTTTCAAGGTTTTTGAAAGTTTGTTTTGAAAGTGTTTGTGAAGTGTGGTTTGAAAAATAGGCAAGTGTTTTTGTTTTGCAAGTTGACAAGTACTTAAGAGCTATCTACCCTAAAGTTCTCAAAGATTTTTTGTTGTGTTTTAACCCTTTTAACAATTTTGTTCCACCATTGTATTTGGTGGACAATCTTGTGTTAGGATGTGAAAGGGACGGGCGCGGGTCATCGTTTAGACCATAATTGCAATGGTGCCAAGTATCTTTGGGCAATGTTTTCTTTAAGGGACTTGATCATTTTTTAGGCAACTTTCGAAAGCGTCATCGAGGGACTATGATCATTTGATTGTTTGTTTTGTTTTTGCCCAAAGAGACCTAACATGCAATATGGCCCATTTATTGAAGGCAACAAGTGGAATACCCTAGGGGTGCAAGTGTGATTGGTGTTGTCCATTTTCATGCTTGATTATCTTGAAATTAGGTCGAACTATTTTGTTGTTTTTATTTGCATACAAACCCTAATTCTATCATGGTATATTTAGAAAACTTTAAAGTGCGAAAAATAAAATTACTAAGCTATTACAACACAATATATGGGAAGGGGGGTACAAATGTTCAAATGGGGGTGGTTTTTGACAAAGAATTTAAACCTAAACTATTACATCAATATTGAATTATTTACAAGATAATTGATTGCACAAATTAAATGGAAATAAAATAAATATGCAAGATGCCAAAAATGTTTTTATGTATATGAAAAAAATATTTTTATATGTCAAATAAACAAAATAAAAAAAGTATTATTTTTTGGAGTTTTTTATGTTTAGGGCAAAACCCTAATTTTATTAAGTAAATGCATTAATTATTTAATAGGTACAATATTTAATAATTATGTACAAAAATAAAATAAAAATGAAGTATATTTATAAAAAGGTATTTTTAATGTCAAATATTTAACAAAATAAAAATGTATATATTTTTATATTTTTGTCCTAAATATTCTAATAAGTATATATATATATTTATATTATTTTCTAAATATGTATTATATATACAAAAAATAATAATATTTAATATTTATAAAAAAAGTATATTTTATATAAAATATTTTCAGAAGATAAAATAAAATAAAAATTAGAAAATGAATGTGTTTGTATTATTTTTTTCTAGTTATTCTAAATAATAGTATTTATATATTATTTATGGACAAAACCTATTTAAACAAACAAATGCCTAATAAATTCAAAAATGGTGCAAAAAATATTTTTTATATTTTTAATATTATTAGCAAAAATAAATAAGTCAGAATAAAAAAAGAAAAGTCAAAAAATCATGAAAATAAGCACAATGGGCCACAGAGGTGTAAAAGCAAAAATGGGGTGCAAATAAGAAAAGATAGAACAGGCCCAGCCCAAAGGACCTTCTTCAACCTCTGGCCAAGAACTTTGTCAAAAACGCGCGCTTGGAACACTGATTCAAACACCTGGATTCTTGGACTTTTAGCACAAACTTACAACATAAGAAATGTTAATCATCAAGCCACGATTCTGGACATGTAAAGAACTCATCCTAACTCTCAGAAATGAGAGAGAATTTCTCCATTCCCAAATCTTAACCTAACTTTTATCAATATTCAGACCTTAAATTCTCACAGCATATGCAAAATAAATGAAAAGTAAAGGTATGTACAGTTTCAGGGGCATGAGTAGAACACTTCTTATTCACAAACTTAGAGCTAACAATGCCTACATTGAGAGTTAGAAGTTCAAGAATATACCTGTTCAGCTGGAATCGTGTCTGGCAATGGGGGAGCTTTCAGGGCAAGATGATGATTTGTACAGCTTCCTTGGAGTGTGAGGATGCTATTCCAATACTTGGTATGCTTTGAAACCTTCTATACCAAGCTGCAGAAGTCCACCTGCAAGAGGAAGAAATGAAAATGGCCAAACTGGTTAGAGGAGTTACAGTCCACTTCTAATGCTTTGGATAGTTTGGATTGATGGTAAGGAAAGTGTTTGAACTGGTTTTGGCCAAGATGCACGATGGAAATGAGTTATGGGATTCAAGTTGCAGAATATGCCCTGTTTTGGCAGTTTGAGGGTGATTCTGTGAATGAGAGGGTGTTGGAGAGGGTTGGCTCGTGTTCTAGCTCAGTTAGGGTGTTTAGAAAGTGTACAAAGTTTTTGCTTAAGCTTGTTTGTGCTGAGATGAAAGTTCCTGTACAAAATGCAAGCTTTTTCACACTTTAAGCAAGAGATGGCAAGTTGGTGCTTCTAGCATGTACAGGCCCCCATTCTATGCTGAACCACTTAGTCTTGATCAGTGCAATTAGTCCATAAACTTGTGCCAAAGAGATCTTAACTGTACTTGCTTGGATTTGTATTTTGACATAAAGTGAAACTTTTCTAAAATGGATATTATGCTTTATCTAAAAATGGATTAAACCTTTATGCAATGCTTGAACACATAGAATATGGTCTTGGCACAAAGAGTTTGCATTAAATTTATGAGTGTAAAAGAGATTTAGGGCCTGTAATCAAGAAATGCATGCTGATTTGAAAATTGCCTAAGTGTATGAACATGGAAATTGGCCATAACAAAAGTGAGTTTTTTCCATATTGCAAAATTCGATTCTCTCTAACCATGAGGTTGTTTGATGAGTTCTTGGACATTTTGGAAATCTTGGAATGTGTACTATAATCCATCTTTGAAATGCAAATTGAAATTACAAGTGGAAGCATGTGAAAAATGGTCTTGAAGTTAGGTAAAAACCTTGCCTAAAATAGGTCAAATTTTCTCTAAGTTAAGAATGGTTTGGTACCCTTGTTCCAAAAATTGTAACTTGAGATACAAGCTTCTTTTGGGAAAACTTTGTGAATAAAAGTTGTAGTTTTTGTAATAGGCTACAACTTTAATGTTTTGACTTTTTCTTGAATCCAAATGAATCTTGGTGAGAAAGTGGGGCAAAGTTAGGAAAAAATTAGGGTTTTTCATAACTTAGAAAAATTCTAAGTTATGAAAAATCTTCATTTCAAACCCTAATTTGAAATTCTTGATTTCTTGATGAACAAGTTTCATGATTTGGCATGTTTTGATGAAAAATGAATCTTGACACTTGATTTTGACCAAAAAGTCAAAGTTTGACTTTTCAGTATACAGTCAAAATTGATCAATTGATTGGGAAATTCAATTGTCAATCTTGTGCATTTGGGATCTTTTGAACTTGTTGAGTATGTCAAGAAAATTCCATGGGGGCCTTGAGTCCATATGTGAGCTTGGTTTTCCATTGGCTAGGTCAAACAGTCAAAAATTGCCCTTGTGCAATCAAAACCCTAAAAATGACCATTTTGCCCTTTTGGTGATCTGATCAAATTTCTTGTGGAGTTGTGATCCAAACTTGATCAAATGGTCCATATGAGTTCATAATGTTGATGTGGGTCAATTTTCATGAGATTTGACTGTCAATTGGCCACAGTTGACTTTTTTCTCCAATACAGTTGATTTCTAGGTCAACTGTCCAATTGACTGGGCAAAACTTGGAATCAAGAGTTGAAACTTGGTATGGATAAACTTGGGAGTCCAATATGAAGCATGAAAGTCATCTTAGGCAATTTTGGTCAAAACATTTTTGTGCAAACACAAACCCTAATTTGGGTCAACAGTGCAAGGAGAAGTCTTGAGCAGATGAAACCCTAACTGGATCTTGAGCTCCAAGGGCTTAGTGATGAGAAATGTTGAGAAATGGGAGGGCAAATTTTGGGGTACAACAACATCATATTATCATTACATTATATTTTCACTAATCATTTCAAGGACCTAGGGATTTATCTTTATTCCTTGTTGCAGATTATAGCCTCCGCTCGCAGAAATACTATCTGGATCAACTTTGTAAGGATACCTTCCAAGCTTAAGGAGTTAATCTTAAAGGTTCCCAAAAACTCTCAATTCACCAAGAGTCATGGCTATTTACTCAGCTTGGTCACCTCAAGTTTTGAAGAAGAAATGATTAGTGTTATGTTCCAGTTCTTTGATCCTAAGCATCATTGTTTTACCTTCCCAGATTATCAGCGGGTACCCACAATGGAAGAGTTCTCTGAGCTACTTGGAGCACCTATTCTTGATCAGACACCCTTCACCAGTTTAGAGAAAGTTCCAAAACCTGAAGTTATTGCAGCAGCCTTACATCTAAAGTGGCCAGACATTGTGTCTAATTGGGAAACGAGAAGTGGAGTTAAAGGTATTTTGCTAAATTTATGATAGAGAAGGCTCAGTTGTTTCTAGATGCTATGAGTTTTCATGATTTTGAGGAGATCTTGGCTCTGTTGATCTATGATTTGGTACTATTCCCTAATCCATACCAACTCATAGATGTGAATGCTATCAAGATATTTCTTACTCATAATCTTGTGCCTACTTTGCTTGGAGATATTTTGCACTCTCTTCACACTCTTACTATGAGGAAGCGAGGGATTATCATGCGTTGCATACCTTTGCTATCCAGGTGGTTTATTTTGCACTTTCCCGGATCACTGATGAAGAATGAACAAGGTTTGAGGTGGTCTCGAAGGATGATGTCACTCTCTCATTCAAATATCTATTGGTGTTCCCGATCTCAGGAGGTCATCACTATTATTGACCGTTGTGGGGAATTATCTAATGTACCACTCCTTGGCATAAGGGAAGGTATTACTTATAACCCTTCTCTAGCTCTACGTCAATTCGGTTATGCTCGAAGGGACAGTCCTCTTGATATGCTTATCCAGGGTATTATATTCAATTACGGGAATGATCCTCAATGTTACCGTCAAAATTTTATATGTGCTTGGGGCATGGTGAACTAGTTTGATAGCAAGACTTTGGGACAGATAAACTCCATCCCTTTTGAGCCCTACCTCATTTGGATATGATCTCGTGCTCAAAATCTTTTAATTCCATTTCCTATTGTCCTACCAGTAATTATGGAGCTTGTTGTCTAAGGAGATATTCCTCATACCATTTTTCATCCAAATATGCCTACAGATCTTGAAGAGCTACAAAAGTCTTGGATTCAACTAAAAGAAGAAAGTGGCACCTTTGAGACTCAGTTCTATGCTAGTAAGAAGATAGTGTTGGAGCTGACAAAACAACTTCACGAAGAGCAGAGCCTTAATGCATATGTCAACACTAAGAGGAAGTGTCCATGGAAGACTTGATTCATAATTTGTTTCCTTGTAACCCTTTTTGTTTTCATTGTAAGCGTAAGAGATTATTATAATTAGAACTTACTAATAAGATTCTTTGTTTCTGTTTCTTTTTTATTAACAAATATAAATCCCACGAGGTCCTTGAAAATATTGCATATGCATCTACATGACATACATATAATTGCATAACAGGTTTCTAAGACAGGTTTCTCATCTTTTTGCTATTTATTTCAGCAAAAAAAATGGCTCTCGAACAGACAATCAAAGAACTCCAGGCTCAGAATGCTTAGTTTCAAGAGATGTTCCTAAACTTAGCCAAGGGGAAAGAATAACTGAAGGCGCTCATTGACAATAGGAAGAAGAAGAAGACAAAGAAACTAATCAGCATCCTTAACATGGGGAGAAAGTTCAGAGGTCCAGTCAAGCCAGCTCAAGATCTTGATATCCCATTAGACGAAGATGACAAACGGGATGAAGATGGTAAGAGTGTTAAAACTTAAAAAAGCCATCATGGTTCTGACAAATGTCCTAATGAAGAGGAAGAGGATTATTTGGATGAACAATGTCCCCTGCTGGAGAGAAGTATAAGCTATTAGAAGAGCACTTGAAAGCTATGGAGATCTAGAAGGTTCCTGGCTTGAACTTCGAAGAATTGGGCTTAGTCTCAGGAGTCGTCATTCCTCCTAAGTTCAACACCCTTACCTTTTCTAAGTATGATGGATTTTCCTTCCCGAAGCTACATTTGAGATTATATGTTGGGAAAATTCAACCACACACTGCTGACAAGAAATTATGGTTGCAATTCTTTCAAGAAATTCTGTATGGAACACAATTGGAATGGTATTATCAACTCAAAGGTACCAATATCCATACCTGGGAAGATTTGGCTACAAATTTTTATAGACAGTATCAGTATAATTCTGATTTGGCACCAACCCGGATGCAACTACAGAGTATGTTCATGGGTTCTGAGGAAGGATATAAGGAGTACGCACAGAAATGGAGAGATCTTACAAGAAGAGTTCAACCTCCTTTGGCTGATAGGGAATTGGTTGACATGTTCATGAGTACGCTAACGGGTCCTTTCTATAATCACCTACTTGGAAGTTCTTCAGTCGGTTTCACTGAACTAATATTGACAGGAGAACGAGTTTATAATGGAATCAGAAGTGGTAAAATTCAAATGGCTACATCTTTGAATACTGCGAAGAAGTCATATCATAGTAAGAAAGAATCCAATATTGTGTACAACCAGAAGGTTCATAATAAGAGTGTCCACAGCTAATCTGTGGGGGCGGTTATGATCTCTAATCCTGCATCAGTGTAACAATAAAAGAACAATCATAGTAAAAAGGATGCACCCAGAAGACAATTCACCAAAATCAACATGCCATTGTCTCAATCACTGCAACACACGTTGAAGGAAGAGCTGATTACGCTGAAGGATCCTCCTCAGAATCTCAATACTTCATCTCCTTGTTATAATCCCAATGCAAGGTGTGCATATCACTCTAACAGTCCTAGACATGACACTAACAAATGTTGGGCTCTGAAAAATAAGATTTAAGATATGATTGACTCTAAGGAGATTGAATTTGATCCTCCTGAGAATCCTAATGTGATAACTGCACTTATGCATAATCATGACAAGGGCGTTAATGTTATTGATGATGTTTCTTATGTTTCTGTTGTGAGTGACTTAACTACTCCTCTGATTATTATTAAGAAGAAGTTGTTGCAAGTTGATTTATTTCCGGGTTGCGTTGAAAACTGCTACTATTGTGCATCCTAATACAATGGTTGTGTACTTCTGAAAGAAGGTATTCAACATATGATGGATTACCGTGTAATTCTATTTGAGAAGACTCCTTCTGTGAAGAGCTTATGTAAAAGTATGTCTCAAGGCCTGGAGCTTGAAGACGTGTCTGTGATTACAATTTCTGGTACTTCTGTAAGGATCACTTCTAAGGGTCTTGTGAAAATTACTACCAAGCCTAGGGTTTCTCCTCTGATCATTATTGCACCTGGGCAAATTCCATATTCCTTTAACAAGGCTATCCTTTGGAATTATGGAGCCGATGTATACTACCATGGAGTTAAGAAAGAACCATTGGCTGTCAAAGATAAAAATACCGAAGTTACTGATGCCAATGTTGGAAATATTACTGGGACAAGTAAGGTTACCAGAAGTGGAAGGGTTTTTTCTCCAGAGATCTCTCCAAAGGCTGTTTCTACACATGTTCGTATCCCTGCTACTGAATTAACTACTGAGACTCGAGGAAAAGAGTAGATGACTAAGTCTATCCAGACTGAGACACCGAAAGAGGTTACTGTTGAAGATATCACCAAGCAAGAGATGGAGGAGGTACTAAAAATTATTCGAAAGAGTGACTATAATATTGTTGAACAGTTGGGGTAGACCCCCTCGAAAATATCTATGCTATCTCTGTTGTTGTGCTCTAAAGCCCTTGCTCAGGCTTTGTTAAGTTTCTGAAATATGCTCATGTACCGCAAGAAATCTCTATTGACCAGTTCGAAAATTATTTTGCTAGCCTGACAACTGATAATGGGCTAGGCTTTTCTGATGCTGATTTAACTCCCGCGTAAGGAGCCATAATAAGGCCCTGCATGTTTCTATTGAATGTAGGGGCACTACCTTATCTCATATGTTGGTGGACACAGGTTCCTCATTGAATGTATTTCCAAAAGCGGTTTTAGACAAACATGACTATGAAGGGGTTGTGCTAAATCCCAGTGACGTTGTGGTGAGAGCTTTTGATGGTTCAAAGATAATGGTGCATAGAGAGGTTGATCTTACAATCAAAATGGGTTCCCAGGTCTTCGACTCTACTTTCTATGTGATGGACATTCGACCAGCCTATTCCTGTTTGCTTGGACGCCCTTGGATTCATGGGGCAGGCAATGTTACCTCTACTTTACACCAAAAGTTGACTTATCCCGTGAAAGGAAAAATCATTATAGTTTGTGGCGAAGAATAATACATTGTGATCCATATGAACTCCTTCAAGTATGTTGAGATGGATGGTGAATTCCTCGAGACTCCTTGCTAGACCTTTGAAGTTGTTCCTCTGATAACTTCTATTGCTAAAGTTGCTCCTATTGTTCCTAAGGTTACCAAGATTTCACCAATAATGGCTTCTCTGAAAGATTCTAAGGCTATGGTAGAAGAAGGTGGTGGCATTATTTAGGGTCACCTTCCCGACATTCCTTACAAGTCTGATAAATTTGGTTTGGGTTTCACCTCAGAGGCTCAGAGGGTTGTCCTTCTTGCTCATGCTAAATCAAGGAGACCGCTATTCTGCATCAACAACAATGAATTTCACAAAAATCAAGTCAACATTGTGGAAGACGTTGATAGCGAATGTGACACAGACAGTTAGATTTTCCCTATTACCGGCAATGGGCTCAACAATTGGAAGGTTGAGGACTTTATACCAATCTCCTTTAGTCAGGAGTAAATGATATTTTTTGTTTTCTTGCTTTCAAGTTTTTCGTTATGTAATTTGAACAATAACTTTAAGCCTTGTGCCTTACCCGGGGCACAAAGGTCCATTTGTTAGGATTGTGATTTTTCATCCACATACTTTCATTTAATAAATCATTAGATGTTTGCATTTAAATTTTGTGCTCTTTATCATTCTTTTACTTTATTGCTTTCAAAATAGTTATGTGTTCTTACACATACCCACATAATAAATTGCAGATCCACATCAACCCTGGGTCCCATTGATAACAATTCTACTATTGTCAATTATAACTCCCAAAATCCGATCTACCAAGCCGAGGACGGAGGTGAGGAAAATTATAAAGTTCCTGGAGAGCTTGCTAGACTGTTAGAGCAGGAAGAAAGAGCCATACAACTACATGAAGAGCCAATCGAGGTTGTGAACTTGGGTACTGAGGAGGACAAGAAATAAATCAAGATAGGTGCCTACCTAGAAGATAGTTTCAAAAAGAGATTAATCCAGATGTTACGAGATTATGTTGAAATCTTCACTTGGTCTTATGAGTACATGCCAGGGCTTGATACTGACATTATGGTTCACCGTCTACCAATGAAGGAAGTTTGTCTTCCTATAAAGCATAAGGCTTGTTGTATGTGTCCCGAGATGTTTGAAAAGATCAAATATGAGGTCATGAAGCAGTTCAATGCAGGTTTCCTAGATATTACCTACTTCCTTAGTGGGTTACAAATGTGGTGCCGATACCTAAGAAGGACGGTAAGGTGCGTATGTGTATAGACTACAGGGATCTGAATAGGGCAATCCCCAAAGATGACTTTCGGCTTCTGCATATTGATGTTATGATTAACAACATCGCTCAGCACAAATTATTTTACTTCATGGATGGTTTCTTTAGTTATAATCAAATCAAGATGGAACCTGAAGATATGGAAAAGACTACTTTTGCCACACAGTGGGGCACTTTCTATTACAAAGTGTTTTACCCCAAAATTTGCCCTCCCATTTCCTCAACATTTTCTCACCACAAGACCTTTGGAACTCAAGATCAAGCTAGGGTTTGCTCTGCTCAAGACTCCTCCTTGCACTGTTGACCCAAATTAGGGTTTGAGTTTGCACAAAGATGTTTTGACCTAAAATGCACAAAATGACTTTCATGCTTCATGTTGGACTCACAAGTTTATCCATACCAAGTTTCAAGCCTTGATTCCAATCTTTGCCCAGTCAATTGGACAGTTGACCTAGAAATAAGCTGTATTGGGGAAAAAGTCAACTGTGGTCAATTGACAGTCAAAACTCATGATTTTTGACCCACATCAACATTATGAACTCATATGGACCATTTGATCAAGTTTGGATCACAATTCCACAAGAAATTTGATCAGATCACCAAAAGGGTAAAATGGTCATTTTTAGGGTTTTGACTGCACAAAGGCAATTTTTGACTGTTTGACCTAACCAATGGCAAACCAAGCTCACATATGGACTCAAGGACCCCATGGCATTGTCTTGACATGTTCAACAAGTTCAAAAGATCCCAATTGCACAAGATTGACAGATGAATTTTCCAGTCAACTGAGCCAAATTTGACTGTATACTGAAAAGTCAAACTTTTACTTTTTGGTCAAAATCAAGTGTCAAGATTCATTTTTCATCAAGACATGTCAAATTATGAAACTTGTTCATCAAGAAATCAAAAATTGCAAATTAAGGTTTAAAATGAATAATTTTCATAACTTAGAAATTTTCTAAGTTTTGAAAATCCCTAATTTTTTTCCTAACTTTGTCCCATTTTTTCATGAAGATGCAAATGGATTCAAGGCAAACTCAAAACATGAAAATTATAGTCCATTGAAAAATCTATAACTTTGATTCACAAAGTTTCCTCAAAAGGAGCTTGTAGCTCAAGTTATGATTTTTGGAACAAGGGTGCAAAACATTCTTAACTTAGAATTTTTTTTGACCTATTTTAGGCAGGATTTTTGCCTAACTTCATGGCCACTTTTCACATGCTTCCACTTGGAATTTCAATTTTCATTACAAAGATGGATTGTAGTACACATTCCAAGCTTTCCAAAATGTCCAAGAACTTCTCAAACACCCTTGTGGTTAGGGAGAATCGAATTTGTCAATATGGGCAAAAGTCACTTTGTTCATGAGCCATTTCCATGTTCATAACTTTGCATTTTTGAACTCAGCATGTGCAAGCTACATTACAGGCCTTTTATCTCATCCACACTCAATAATTTAATGCAAATCCTTTGTGTTCAAGCCTTATCTTATGTGTTTAACCATTACATGCCAATTTAATCCATAATAAGAAAAAGTAACTTAGCCATTTTTGAAAAGGTGAACTTTATGTCAAGTTTACAATCTATGAGGTACAATGCAGATCTTTGAGGCACAAGTTCATGAGAAAAGTCCACTGATCAAGAGTGATTTGTGCAGCATACTTGAGGGGCCTGCATAAGCCTAGAAACTAACTTGTCATTTTTTGCTTAAGATAGAAGAAACATTGCATAACCAACAACAACTCACATTCCTGCAAACACAAGCCTAAGTAAACTTGTTGAACACATTCAAAACATCAAGCCTGAGCTAAAACACGAGCCAACCACTTCCAATACCTCCTCAAACACAGAAACACCATTTTGCTGCACAAAACAGGGCATCCCTGCAGATTGAGTGGCACAGCTCATTTCCATCGTGCATTTTCATCCAAACCACTTCATACACCTTTCATAACATCCATACAAACTATTCCAAGCCCTAGCTACAGACTGTAACTCCTCTAACCAACTTCACCATTTTCACTTTTTCTGTTTTGCAGGTTGACTTCTATAGCTCGATTCATTTAGTTTCAAAGCAAGCTAAAGGTTGGAGAAGCATCCCTGAACTTCAAGCAAGTTGTACAAGTCCTCGCATTGCCTTGAAAGTACCTCCATTGTCATACACGATCCAAGCTGAACAGGTAAGTTCATGGACTTCTATCTCTCAATCTAGGAAGATTTAGGTTTAGGTTTATGAATGAAAAATGCTCTACTCATGGCCCTGAAGCTACACATATAATCACTTTGCATTTATGTTATGTGTGCTGAGAGAATTTGGAACCTGAATATTAGAAAAAACTTAGGTCAGGAATTAGGGATGAAGAAATTCTCCTTCGTTTCTTAGAGTTAAGTTAAGTTCTTTATATGTCTGGATTCGTCTCTTGATGCTCTACATTTTTGGTGTTATGAGTTTTGCTTGAAAGTCCAAGAATCAGGATGTTTGAACAAGGCAAAGAAACGCGTGTTTTTTGACAGAAACTGGCTGGAGGTTGAAGAAGCTTGTCCTTTGGGCTGGGCCTGATTCATTTTCCTTTTTGCACCACTATTTCACACACACACCCCCTTGGCCCATTGTGTTTATTTTTATCATTTTTTGACTTTTTTCTTTTTGTTTCTGACTTCTTATTTTTTGTTAAGATATAAAAAACATTAAAAAATATTTTTCACTTTCTTTTTGTATTTTTTAGGCATTTATTTGTTTCATTTAGTTCTATATGTAAATAAATATGCATAATATTTTTGTTTAAAATAACTAAAAATAATACAAATACATTTTATTTTCTGATTTTATTTTATTTTATCTTTTGAAAACATTTTATAAAAAATATACTTTTTTTTTGTAAAATAATAAATATTTTTATTTTTGTACATATTTAATATATTTAGTAAATAATATAAATAATTATATATTTATTAGAATATTTAGGATAAAAATACAAAAATAATACATTTTCATTTTTATTAAAATTTAACTTAAAAAATTACTTTTTTACAATATACTTCCTTTTTATTTATTTTTTGTACATAATTAATAAATGTTGTATATAATAAATAATTAATACATTTTATTTAGCAAATTATGGTTTTGCCCTAAAAACACAAAATATCCAAAATTATTCATTTTTATTTTTGTTTATTTGTCACATGAAAAATACCTTTTTACATACATATAAAAATCACTTTTTGCATCTTGCATATTTATTGTATTTTATTTAATTATTGTGCAATTAAATAATTTGTATAATTCAATTTGGATGTAATAGTTTAGGTTTAATTTTCTTGCTATATCTATCCCCATTTGAACATTTGTAACCCCCATCCCATGAATTGTGTTGTAATAGTTTAGAACTTTTAATTCCGTATTTTAAAGCTTTCTAAATATGTCATGCTAGACTTAGGGTTTTGTATGCAAAAATCAACCAAAACAATAGTTCGACCTAATTCAAAGATAACAAAGCATGAAAATGGACAACACTAATCACACTTGCACCCCTAGGGTACTCCACTTGTTGCCTTCAATAAATGGGCCATGTTGCATGCTAAGTTTCTTTGGCAAAACAAAACAAATTCAAATGATCATAGTCCCTCGATGACGCTTTCGAAAGTTTCCTAAAAATGATCAAGTCCCTCAAAGGAAAAAGTTGCCAAAGACACTTGGCACCATTGCAATCATGGTCTAAATGATGACCCGCGCCCGTCCCGTTCACATCCTAACACAATATTGTCCACCAAATACAATGGTAGAACAAAATTGTTAAAAGGGTTAAAACATAGCAAAGATCTTTGAGTAAATTTAGGAGTAGACAACTTTTGGTTACTTGCCAACTTGCAAAACAAAAACACTTGCCTATTTTTTTCAAAACACACATCAAAACACACATCACAACACACTTTCAAAACCACTTTCAAAAACATTGAAAACTTTTCAAAAGACATACACCTTTGTATACATCCAAACATGGGTCATTACAAAGGTTGCCACAACAAATGGCCTCTTTTCAAAACATTTTCAAACCCACACACAAAGCACCATTTCAAACAATTGAAAGTACCATTTCAAACAATTTAAAATGCAAGGCAAGTGATCTAAGCAAGTAACTAAGAGCCCATGGATAACCATGGATAGAAAGGGTGATAATACCTTCCCTTTCTATAATCTACTCCCCGAACCCAAGAAAACATCTCAAAGGTTTTTGCTGTGCTTTTTAACCTTTCCTTAGGATAAAATAAAAAGTCGGTGGCGACTCTTGCTCAACCGAAACATTTGCGAAAACAAACGCAAAACCTCAAGTCAGTTCTCCCACCGTATCACAGAACTGGCGACTCTGCTGGGGAAATAATTTGAAAGTGAAGTAACCTTAGGGTTTAGATCACCCTCTTGCATGACTAATTGTTTTCCTTGATTGCTTTATATTTTGGTTCTCTTGTTTGGGCTTGAAATCCTACACCTGGATTTGGGGAAACATTCATAGATAGCAATACATTGTGGAAACTGTGCGGGGTATACCGACACGGTTGAAGCAATAGCTATATTAGTGCGACATATTTGTGAGTACCGGTAACCCTTGAGTTCAATCAAGGAGAGTACGGGGCCGCTGAGTGATGTCACTAGGCACTAATGACCTAGAACCTTACTTGACCATCTTGGCCTTTCATTAGGGGTAGTGAGATGACCGGCTTTGGTGCAGTCCGAAGTTGGTAGATACTCGATACTACACTCATTGAGGGTTGTTTTCTTGGAATATTTTGGTCGCTAGTTAAGTGGCTAAACCAAAACAATGAACATGGAAAACAATCCAATGATATTGAGCTCCTTAGAAGCCGGTTACTATTTATAGGACAGGTTTTTAAGCCAACTACACTCAAGAGGGTACTTACCTATGAAACACCATGCAAGCCTGAAACTAGGGTTTTGTATGAATTGCTTGTACATATGTTTGTGCATACATCATGAACATCATAATGCATCATATGCATACACTAACAATTTCAAGGGTTTAGATCTTCATCTTTGTTCTTGTTTTGTAGGTCATGGAAATTCCTCGCAGGAAAACTATCCAAGTCAACCTTGTGAGAATCCCTCCTCAACTTAAGGAGCTCACATCAAGAATTCCAGAAAGCTCTCCCTTCAGTGAAAGACATGGTAGAATGCTCAGCCTAGTCAACACCAACATTGAAGAGGACATGGTAAAGGTGTTGTTCCAGTTCTTTGACCCCCTTCACCACTGTTTCACTTTTCCCGACTACCAATTGGTGCCCACTTTGGAGGAATTTTCTCAACTCCTGAGAATTCCTATTCTTAATCAACTACCCTACAACGGTACGGAAAAAGAACCAAAGCCTGAAGATGTTTCTCAAGCACTACACTTGCAACCATCTGACATCAAGGGGCATTGGGAAACTAGAAGCGACGTCAAAGGCTTCTTGGCAAAATTCTTGTTTGAGAAGGCACAAGAGTGTTGGAATTCATTGGATCTACAAGCCTTTAAAGAAATTGTGGCACTCCTCATTTATGGGTTGGTCCTGTTCCCAAATCCTGACCAGCTTGTAGATGTCAACGCCGTCAAAATCTTCTTATCCAGGAATCCAATACCAACATTGCTTGGGGACATTCTTCTCTCATTTTACACACGAACAATGAGAAAGAGGGGTGTTCTCATGTGATGTACTCCTCTCCTTGCAAGGTGGTTTATTTCTCACCTTCCACAATCTGTTTTGAAGAATGACCAAGGCTTAAGGTGGTCACAACGGTTGATGACCCTCACTCACTCTGATGTACATTGGTGTTCTCGGTCCAGAGAAAATGTCATCATCGTCGATCGTTGTGGAGAGTTCCCTAATGTTCCATTACTTGGCATTAGAGGAGGCATTACCTACAACCCTTGCCTAGCTTTAAGACAATTTGGATAAGCACGGAGGGATGACCCTCATGACATGTTGATTCCTGACCTAGTTTTTGACTTCGACAACGATGCGCAAGGACTTCGCCAAAGATTCATCAGAGCTTGGAGGATGCCTAACAAGGTAGACAGCAAGACACTGGGGTACAAGAACTTCATCCCTCTTGAGCCTTATCTCAAGTGGGTACGAACCCGAGCCCAGAGTCTAATGATGCCTTATCCTCATGTTCTCCCTGTGATTAAAGAGCCCGTTAAGAAAGGAGAGGTTCCCCACACCATCCTATATCCTGACATGCCTACATCGTGGGAGGAGATGCAGAAGAGTTGGATCCAACTCAAGGAGGAACAGAATACTTTTGAAGCCAGCTTCTACGCCAGTGAGAAGAAGGTTTTGGAGCTTACCCTCCGACTCCATGAGGAAGAGACCCTCAACACCTATATCGCACCAAAGAGGATGCGCAACGTCTTTTTACCTTGAGAAGTTTTTTTGTAATATTTGGCCCATGGGGCATTTATGTACTGACAAATTTCTTCTTATTAATATGACGTGCGTTCTTTTTGTTTGCGACAATTTTGAATTTGCTAAATCCTTGAATGCATTGCACACATAAGCATATCATTCATCATACGCATAAGCAGGTCTCGACACCAGGTTTCCTTATCTTTCTGCTGTTTATTTCAGTAAGATGGATCTCGAACAGACGGTCAAGGATTTGCAGTCTCAGAACTCACAGTTTCAATAACTCCTGATGACCTTGGCAAAGGGTGAGGAGGATCTGAAAGCCCTGCTGGGGAACAAAGAACAAGTGAAAAAGAAGAAGAAGAGAATCGGGGTGGCTACCCTAGGAAGAAGGTTTGAGGGTGAAGCCAAAAGAGTTCTTGAATTTCCCCCTACATCTGAAGAGGGAACCAGTAAAGGGAATGCGGCTGTGGTACCTTCCGAATCCGAAGTTGAAGAAGAGGAGGCTGAAGAGGACGAAGACTACTCTGATCAACAATACCCGCCCGCCGATGATAAGTACAAAGGCTTGGAAGACAGGTTGGCAGCTATGGAGCTGCAGAGAGTTCCCGACTTAGATTTCGAAGATTTGGGATTAGTTGCTGGAATTGTGATCCCCCCGAAGTTCAAAGTGCCAGTTTTTGCAAGGTATGACGGGCTATCCTGTCCGAAGATGCATCTCAGATCATATGTAAGAAAGATCCAACCTTACACTGCAGACAAGAACCTATGGATCCATTTCTTTTAGGATAGCCTTTCAGGGGCTCAGCTCGAGTGGTTCTATCAGCTGGATGGAGCCAGTATCCAAAACTGGGAGGACTTGGCTACTGCATTTTATAAACAGTATCAGTACAATTCTGACCTCGCTCCCACGGGTACCCAACTCCAGGGTATGTCACTGGGGACGGGCGAAGGTTTTAAGGAGTATGCGTAAAAGTGGAGAGACTTGGCTGGTAGGGTGCAGCCACCTTTGACTGACCGTGAACTTGTTGACATGTTCCTAGGGACCCTGTCTGGTCCGTTCTTCAACCATCTGATTGGTAATTCTTCTGTTGGGTTTACAGATTTGATCTTGACTGGTGAGAGGATAGAAGTTGGTATCAAGTCGGGGAAGATACAGAAAGGTGCCTCCGCGAGTACTGAAAAGAAGCCCTTCAAGAACGAAGTCAGTGCTGTTTATGGTCCCAGAAGACAAATTAAGCCGGAACGCCGCCAAGCTGTCAATGCATTGGTAATTTCAAAGCCTGTTGCTGCTCCTCAGCAGTTTAACCAACCAAGGGGTGAGAGGCCCAAAAGGCAGTACACTCGGCTCAGCATGACCCTGTCTCTGATTTTGCCGCAACTACTATCAACCAATCTGGTAACTGTCAAAGAAGCTCCGAAGGTAGTGAACACAACTTCTCCAAAGTACAACCCCAACACCCGTTGCGCTTATCACTCTGATAGCCCGGGGCATACTACGGAAGATTGCTGGGCTCTGAGGAATAAGGTTCAGGACCTTATTGATGCCAAAGAAATACAGTTTGAGGCGCCCGAAAGGCCCAATGTTGTGACTGCTCCCATGCCCCAGCAAGGAGTGAATGTTGTGGAAGAAGATCGGTATGTAGCCTCCGTAGAAGAGATTGTTACTCCGTTGATGACTGTCAAAAAGAACTTGTTGCTAGCCGGTTTATTTCTGGGATGTGGTAAAGGTTGTCTGCTATGTGATGTTTCACCTGTTGGTTGTCCGTTGCTGAAATCAGGTATCTAAAGCCTGATGGATAGCAAAGAGATCTTGTTCGAGAAGATTGTCGTTCCTGCTATCCCTGCTGAAGAAGTTTCTATTGTTACTATTTTCAACAAACCTCCCAAGGCTCTCTCAAAGAAGCCTGTCAAAATCATGTCCACTCAGAAGATTGCTCCTATCATCATTACTGTTCCGGGGCCTCTCCCATATACATCCGACAAAGCTGTCCCATGGCACTATGGGGCAGATGTTTATGTGCTTGGAGTTAAACAAGAGTTCGATACAAGTACCGGCGTCAGTAACATTACCGGGCCTGCCAAAATTACTCGCAGTGGTAGGTTGTTCTCGCCAGATATCGCACCACCAGCTATTCAGAAACCTCTTATCATCACACCTGCAAGTGTGCCTGTTCCCCTTCCTAATCAAGTTCCTGTTTCTACCCCTGCTGCCGAGTCATCTGACGCTCGGGGCAAAGGGATTGCTACTGATTTTCCTGCCCTGGCGGAGGCACCGAAGACAACCACTGTTGAAGCTTCCCAACAAGAGATGGAGGAGATCCTCAAGATTATCAAGAAAAGTGATTTCAATGTAGTTGAGCAGTTGGGACACACCCCATCAAAGATTTCTATGCTATCACTATTGTTGTGTTTAGAGGCCCATGCCAAGGCCCTGATTTCCTTCCTAAAGACGGCCCATGTGCCGCAAGAAACGTCTGCTGATCAATTTATTGATTGCATGGCCAACTTGACTGTTGATAATGGTTTGGGCTTCTCTGACGCTGATCTGACCGCCAAAGGAAAGAACTATAATGACGCCCTGCATGTCTCCATTGAATGCAGGGGCACTACTCTTGCCCATGTGTTGGTAGACACTGGTTCTTCATTGAACGTCTTACCCAAGAAGGCCCTAGACAGGTTGGATTGTGAGGGTCTGGAGCTCAAGCCTAGTAACATTGTTGTCCGAGCCTTTGACGGTTCGAAGAGGATGGTACATGGTGAAGTTGACATTCCAATCAGGGTTGGTTCTCAAGTTTTTGATTCTACTTTCTATGTGATGGATATCAGACCATCCTATTCTTGTTTACTGGGTCGTCCATGGATCCACAAGGCTGGAGCTGTGACCTCCACATTACATCAAAAACTTAAGTACCCGGTTAGAGGGAAGATTGTTACAGTTCAGGGGGAAGAAGAGTATATGGTCAGCCACCTCAACTCGTTCCGGTACATAGAGATGGATGGGGAGTTCATTGAAACCCCCTTTCAACACTTTGAAGAGGTGCCTCAGACACTGGCATCAGCTAAAATTATGATTGAAGACCCTCCTTTGAAGATGGCTTCCTTAAAGGATGCCCGGGCTGTGATTGAGAAGGGTGAGTGCGCAAACTGGGGCCGACTTCCTGATTTCACTCCGAAGACTGACAAGTTTGGTCTAGGCTTCACTGCAGAGGCTCAGAGGCTTGTTCGTAAAGCAAGGATTGGAAAACCTCATGTGTTCATCACCAACCCGGGAGTAAATGCTATTGAGGACGACATGGAGGAATCTGAATTCGACAGCTGGATCTACCCAACAACCGACGGTGGACCAAGCAACTAGACTGCGAAAGAATTCACACCTATTACTTTTGTCACTCAATAATGAACTCTTTTGTTTTCAATTTGTAACAAACAATATGTTGAAACTTTTATGGCTCGATGTCCTACCCGAGGCACTGTGGCTTCATTTGTGAGGGCTTTTGTGTGCCATTTTCATATATCATCAATAAAAACATTGGACGTTTGTTGCATTTCAAAATCTTGCGATCCTTTTCTTTCTTTATTATATATTGCAAAACAGCTATATTTACACACACTCACCTATATAGGTTCCAATCCACTTTGGATCTCACTGGTAACGACTCTGCTACTGCCAGTTATGACTTCGAAAATTCGATCAACTTAGCCGAAGACGAAGGTGAAGATGATTGCGAAGTGCCTGGTGAACTTGCAAGACTGCTACTCCAGGAAGAGAGGGTCATTGAGACACATGAAGAGCCAGTGGAAACGGTAAATCTGGGTACTGAGACAGACAGAAAGGAAGTCAAGATTGGTGCCAATTTAGAGCTCAGTGTGAAACAACGGTTGATTCAGATGCTGCATGACTATGTGGAAATCTTTGCTTGGTCTTACGAATACATACCTGGGTTGGATACCGACATTGTGGTTCATCACCTGCCTACCAAGGAAGAGTGCCCTCCAGTTAAACAAAAGGTCCGCCGTATGCGTCCAGAAATGTCCGAGAAAATCAAAGCTGAGGTCATGAAACAATTTGATGCCGGATTTCTAGCAGTAACTTCTTATCCTCATTGGATTGCCAACGTGGTTCCAGTGCTGAAGAAAGATGGTAAGGTCCGAATGTGTGTTGATTACAGGGATTTAAACAGGGCGAGCCCCAAGGATGATTTCCCTCTGCCTCATATCGACGTTCTGGTTGACAACACTGCTCAGCATAAAGTTTTCTCCTTCATGGACGGCTTCTCCGGTTATAATCAGATCAAGATGGCTCCTGAAGATATGGAGAAGACCACTTTCGTTACTCAGTGGGGCACCTTTTTCTACAAGGTCATGCCTTTTGGGTTGAAAAATGTTGGGGCAACTTACCAACGTGCCATGGTTGCTTTATTTCATGATATGATCCATCAAGAGATAGAAGTATATGTCGACGATATGATTGCTAGGTCCCAAACTGAGGAGGAACACCTTGACCACCTACGAAAGTTGTTTGACCGTATGAAGTTGTACAAGATGAGGTTGAACCTGAATAAGTGCACCTTTGGGGTAAGATCTGGAAAATTGTTAGGCTTCATCGTAAGCGACAAAGGCATTCAAGTGGACCCTGCCAAAGTAAAAGCCATACAAGAGATGCCAACTCCCAAGACAGAGAAAGAAGTCAGAGGCTTCCTAGGACGGTTGAACTACATTGCCCGATTCATCTCACATATAACTGCTACCTGTGAACCAATCTTCAAGCTGCTGAAGAAAGATCAATTAGTACGTTGGAACGATGAATGTCAGGCCGCTTTCGAAAAGATCAAAGAGTATCTCCAAGAACCACCCATTCTTATGCCACCGGTTGAAGGGAGACCTCTATTACTATACTTGACAGTACTTGACAACTCAATGGGGTGTGTGCTGGGGAAGCATGACGAGTCTGGCCAAAAAGAGCACGCTATTTATTACCTTAGCAAAAAGTTTACCGACTGTGAGACCCGGTACTCACTGCTCGAGAAAACTTACTGCACTTTGGTATGGGCTGCTCGCCGGTTGAGGCAGTATATGTTGACTCACACTACTTTGTTGATTTCAAAAATGGATCCAATCAAGTACATATTCGAAAAGCCTGCTCTGTCTGGAAGAATAGAAAGATGGCAAATGATCTTGACGGAATATGACATCCAGTACACGACTCAGAAAGTAATCAAAGGAAGTGTATTGGCAGACCATTTGGCGCACCAGGCAGTGGACGATTACCAGTCAATGAACTTTGAATTTCCAGACGAGGATATCATGGTAGTAACTGATTGTGAAGTACCTGGACCAGATGAAGGACCTGAGGAAGGATCCTGATGGTCTATGCACTTAGATGGAGCCTCAAACGCTTTGGGTAATGGTATCGGCACTGTGATCATATCCCTCAAAGGCACTCATACTCCACTCACCGCCCGGTTATGTTTCAACTGCACCAACAACATGGCAGAGTATGAGGCATGTATCATGGGTCTTCAAGCTGCAATCGACTTAAGGATTAAGTTTCTGAGTGTCTTCGGAGATTCCGCTCTCGTGATCAATCAGGTCAAAGGCGAGTGGGATACGAAACACCCAAATCTTATTCCTTACAAGGAGTATGTGCTGACATTGCTTCCCCACTTTGAAGAGATAACTTTTGAACACTTCCCAAGAGAGGAGAATCAGTTAGCGGACGCGTTGGCTACGATGTCTTCTATGTTCAAAGTCAAATGGGACAACGAGGCTCCCCGGATCATTATTTGGAAATTGGATGAACTTGCACATTACTGCGATCTCGAAACCGAAGAGGTAACAGAAAAACCCTAGTATCATGAGGTGAAGAGGTACTTGGAAGCTCAAGAATACCCCGAAGGCGCATCTGTTAATGACAAAAAGTTTCTGAGAAGGTTTACGGCAAAGTTCTTCCTCAGCAATGGCATTCTCTACAAGCGAAACCATGATTCAACCTTACTGCGTTGTGTGGATAAGACTGAAGCAGAAAAGATCATGGCAGAGCTGCATGAAGGTACCTTCGGAACACATTCCAGTGGACATACCATGGCAAAGAAAATCCTTCGGGCAGGATATTTCTGGTCCACAATGGAAGCCGACTGTTACCAGCATTCTCGAACTTGTCATAAATGCCAGATCTATGCTGATAAGGTACACATTCCTCCGGTTCCTTTGAACATCTTGACAGCACCTTGGCCTTTTGCAATGTGGGGCATTGATATGATCGGCGAGATCAGACCTACGGCATCCAACGGGCATCGCTTCATCTTGGTAGCGATTGATTACTTCACAAAGTGGGTCGAAGCAGCTTCCTACGCTACGGTAACCAAGAATGGCGTGGCACGGTTCATTCGGCACAACTTAATATGTCGATACGGCGTCCCGGAAAGGATCATTACGGATAATGGTACCAATCTTAACAACAAGATGATCACTGAGCTCTGCGAGCAATTCAAGATACAGCACCACAACTCTTCTCCTTACCGACTGAAGATGAATGGAGCTGTCAAAGCAGCGAATAAGAACATCAAGAAGATTGTGCAGAAGATGACAGTGACTTACAAAGATTGGCATGAAATGTTACCATTTGCCCTTCATGGGTACCGTACCTCAGCACGGACGTCAACAGGGGCAACTCCCTTTTCCTTGGTCTATGGCATGGAGGCGGTCTTGCCTATTGAAGTCCATATACCCTCTCTCCGGATAATGAAGGATGCAGGTTTGAGCGAAGAAGACTGGATCCAGACTCGGTTTGATCAATTAAACCTAATTGACGAAAAGAGACTCACTGCTATTTGTCATGGTCAGACGTACCAAAAACGGATGATCAGGGCATTTAACAAGAAAGTCAGACGACAAGAGTATCAAGTCGGAGACCTGGTAATCAAGCGCATCATTCTTCCTCAAAGTTACCCCAGGGGCAAATGGACCCCTACGTACGAAGGGCCATTTGTGGTTAAACATATCTTCTTAGGAGGAGCTATGTTTCTAACCACCATGGATGGTGACGACCTTCCTCACCCCGCCAATGCAGACATCGTAAAAAGATACTACGCATGAATTAAAGACCCGCTAGGTTGACACACCTAGGCAAAAATAAGGGCTTCCCGGCGAACCAAAAGGGTTCGGGAAAAAATAAGGGACAAAACGAAAAAATCTGTACACCCGGCAAGTCGAAAACCTGAAAAGGCGGCTTGGGCAAAAATGGGTATCCCGGTGGACTGAAAACCCGAAAGGGCGATCCAGGCAAAAGTTAGGGATAAAGCGTAAAACTATGTCTCATTGGATTACCTTGCATCCAGAATTCGACATCAATTATCGGGCTCAGACGGCATCGATCAATCACCTTCATCTTCAACTAAGCAGCAAAGTGATGAGACGCTTGAAGAAATAAAGGCGATAGCAGAGTTGGAACCCAGTGGGATTATTTTTCACATAGCTGTTTTGTTTCCTTTTCAAAATTGTATAAAACTCTATGTTGCTCGGCGGCGTTCGCTTACTAGGACGTCAGCCTCTTGTACATAAAATGCCTATTTACAGGCAAATTTCAAAATTAATACAAGTTCAATTTTTCAGACAAATTATCCATTGTTTTTTCCTTTTTTCTGTTTTGTTTTGCGAAGAACGTCCAATGTTCATTTTTTATATATGCATTTGACATTAATTGCTAATCATGAATAGTTGCATGCGAAACAAAGGACTAATTACAGGTGACATCAGAAACAGGGGCAATTTAGATTTGTCCAAGCGGTCTAGTTGCTCTGTCCACCAAGGTACCAAGGTAGGTTCGGTTGAAGAACATAACCAAGTTACCTCAACTCCCCACAGAATAAGACAAGATTCAGCAATACTCTCCCCAGGAAGAGTTGGTCTCCCAGCAGCCCTGAAAAGGCACATTTTTCCCCTAGCAAGTCAGCGATACTCTCCCCAAGCCGAGTTAGTCTACTATCAGCCTTAAGGAAGTTGGGTATCCCCAGAAGATCTAAACATTCCCCAGCGGAGTATAGACATTCCTCAGCAAGCATCCCCGGCAGTCTTAATATAAGATTGTTCCCCGGCGGAATACCAACACCCCAGTACAGCTCAAAAGTGTCCCCAGGAGAGTGGAATCCACATCCCCAGTAAAGTCGCCGGTAGATTCTGAAGCTTATCCCCAGTAGATTCTGGAAGCTTATCACCTGCAGAGTACATACGTCTCTCCCCGACTTTATTCAAAAGTTATTTTCCCACCAGGGCTTATAAATGGGTTATCCTCAGCTAATTACCACGGAAAGATCGTCCTCGGAAAAGTTCTTCCTATCCCCAGCGAAGTATCTCTTCCCACAGAGTAATTCCCCTCAGAGTAATCTCTCCAACAAGTTTATTCCCCAACGGAGTCATCTTCTCCTACCTGTTTATTCTTGCAACCATCATCCCCAGCAGAAACGAAGAACTCTACTCTTCAACATCAGCCCAGGATTCAACAAAATTCCCGGCAGTCGTCAAGGATTTATTTTCCTAGACGAAAATACATTCATAGACATTTCACATTTCATACATCCTGTTTACATGCATGATAAAGTGCATACAACACTATCTCATACATTGCATCATGACATCATGACATTGCATACAACTAATGTTTTACCTTTTCAGGAAAAGTCAATCCAAAGATGATTACTATCAACTATCGCAATTCCAGATTCGATTCCTGTATCTAGCAAGGGCACATCTGTGAGTGATTGATTGTAGATTCGATACCTGTATCTAGCCAGGGCATATCTACATGAAGAGTTTGAAGATCAACCCCTGTAACAGACCAGGAAATTATCTTTCATTCTCAGGTCAGAGGTTTACACCTGTATCCAGCCAGGAAAGCTATCTCTACCAACCTTTTGCAAATTCCAGATTCGATTCCTGTATCCAGCCAGGGCATATCTGAAGATGACAAATTCCAGATTCGATACCTGTATCCAGCCAGGGCATATCTGAAGATAACAAATTCCAGATTCGATACCTGTATCCAGCCAGGGCACATCTGTAGACGACCAATTCCAGATTCGATTCCTGTATCTAGCCAGGGCATATCTGTGAGCGTTTGATTGTAGATTCGATACCTGTACCTAGCCAGGGCTTATCTGCATGAAGAGACTGAAGATCAACACCTGTAACAGGCCAGGAAACATCTTCCTTTCTCAAAATACGCAAGTTCTTGCTAAGGAATCTCTTACGCGATCAACACTTCCAAATGGCATCTATAAGCCCATTCCAGACAAGGTTCTGTCACACCTCCAGATGGCATCTATAAGCCCATCCCCCTATCCACCATCTCTCCAAATGGCATCTATAAGCCCATTCCCGACATCACATTGCTGATACTCCAGCATGCGAGTGCAAATTTCAGGGCACTCTAGTGTCCAATCTCCTTTTACCCTCGAGTCGCAAAAGGCAAACTTGCCAATCTAACTCTTCAGGTTCAAGAAGATTGAACAGGGGCAACTGTTGTACCCCAAAATTTGCCCTCCCATTTCCTCAACATTTTCTCACCACAAGACCTTTGGAACTCAAGATCAAGCTAGGGTTTGCTCTGCTCAAGACTCCTCCTTGCACTGTTGACCCAAATTAGGGTTTGAGTTTGCACAAAGATGTTTTGACCTAAAATTCCCAAAATGACTTTCATGCTTCATGTTGGACTCACAAGTTTATCCATACCAAGTTTCAATCCTTGATTCCAATCTTTGCCCAGTCAATTGGACAGTTGACCTAGAAATCAGTTGTATTGGGGAAAAAGTCAACTATGGTCAATTGACAGTCAAAACTCATGATTTTTGACCCACATCAACATTATGAACTCATATGGACCATTTGATCAAGTTTGGATCACAATTCCACAAGAAATTTGATCAGATCACCAAAAGGGTAAAAGGGTCATTTTTAGGGTTTTGACTGCACAAAGGCAATTTTTTACTGTTTGACCTAACCAATGGCAAACCAAGCTCACATATGGACTCAAGGACCCCATGGCATTGTCTTGACATGTTCAACAAGTTCAAAAGATCCCAATTGCACAAAATTGACAGATGAATTTTCCAGTCAACTGAGCCAAATTTGACTGTATACTGAAAAGTCAAACTTTGACTTTTTGGTAAAAATCAAGTGTCAAGATTCATTTTTCATCAAGACATGTCAAATTATGAAACTTGTTCATCAAGATATCAAAAATTGCAAATTAGGGTTTAAAATGAAGAATTTTCATAACTTAGAAATTTTCTAAGTTATGAAAATCTCTAATTTTTTTCCTAACTTTGTCCCATTTTTTCATCAAGATGCAAATGGATTCAAGCCAAACTCAAAACATGAAAGTTATAGTCCATTGCAAAATCTACAACTTTGATCCACAAAGTTTCCTCAAAAGGAGCTTGTAGCTCAAGTTATGATTTTTGGAACAAGGGTGCAAAACATTCTTAACTTAGATTTTTTTTTGACCTATTTTAGGCAGGATTTTTGCCTAACTTCATGGCCACTTTTCACATGCTTCCACTTGGAATTTCAATTTGCATTACAAAGATGGATTGTAGTACACATTCCAATCTTTCCAAAATGTCCAAGAACTTCTCAAACACCCTTGTGGTTAGGGAGAATCGAATTTGTCAATATGGGCAAAAGTCACTTTGTTCATGAGCCATTTCCATGTTCATAACTTTGCATTTTTTAACTCAGCATGTGCAAGCTACATTACAGGCCTTTTATCTCATTCACACTCAATAATTTAATGCAAATCCTTTGTGTTCAAGCCTTATCTTATGTGTTTAACCATTACATGCCAATTTAATCCATAATTAGAAAAAGTAACTTAGCCATTTTTGAAAAGGTGAACTTTATGTCAAGTTTACAATCTATGAGGTACAATGCAGATCTTTGAGGCACAAGTTCATGAGCAAAGTCCACTGATCAAAAGTGATTTGTGCAGCATACTTGAGGGGCCTGCATAAGCCTAGAAACCAACTTGTCATTTTTTGCTTAAGATAGAAGAAACATTGCATAACTAACAACAACTCACATATTCCTGCAAACACAAGCCTAAGTAAACTTGTTGAACACATTCAAAACATCAAGCCTGAGCTAAAACACGAGCCAACCACTTCCAATACCTCCTCAAACACAGAAACACCATTTTACTGCACAAAACAGGGCATCCCTGCATTTTGAGTGGCACAGCTCATTTCCATCGTGCATTTTCATCCAAACCACTTCATACACCTTCCATAACATCCATACAAACTATTCCAAGCCCTAGCTACATATTGTAACACCTCTAACCAACTTCACCATTTTCACTTTTTCTGTTTTGCAGGTTGACTTCTATAGCTCGATTCATTTAGTTTCAAAGCAAGCTAAAGGTTGGAGAAGCATCCCTGAACTTCAAGCGAGTTGTACAAGTCCTCACATTGCCTTGAAAGTACCTCCATTGTCATACACGATCCAAGCTGAACAGGTAAGTTCATGGACTTCTATCTCTCAATCTAGGAAGAGTTAGGTTTAGGTTTATGAATGAAAAATGCTCTACTCATGGCCCTGAAGCTACACATATAATCACTTTGCATTTATGTTGTGTGTGCTGAGAGAATTTGGAACCTGAATATTAGAAAAAACTTAGGTCAGGAATTAGGGATGAAGAAATTCTCCTTCGTTTCTTAGAGTTAAGTTAAGTTCTTTATATGTCTGAATTCGTCTCTTGATGCTCTACATTTTTGGTGTTATGAGTTTTGCTTGAAAGTCCAAGAATCAGGATGTTTGAACAAGGCAAAGAAACGCGCGTTTTTTGACAGAAACTGGCTGGAGGTTGAAGAAGCTTGTCCTTTGGGCTGGGCCTGATTCATTTTCCTTTTTGCACCACTATTTCACACACACACACACCCTTGGCCCATTGTGTTTATTTTTATCATTTTTTGACTTTTTTCTTTTTGTTTCTGACTTCTTATTTTTTGTTAAGATATAAAAAACATTCAAAAATATTTTTCACTTTCTTTTTGTATTTTTTAGGCATTTATTTGTTTCATTTAGTTATATATGTAAATAAATATGCATAATATTTTTGTTTAAAATAACTAAAAATAATACAAATACATTTTATTTTCTGATTTTATTTTATTTTATCTTTTGAAAACATTTTATAAAAAATATACTTTTTTTTTTGTAAAATAATAAATATTTTTATTTTTGTACATATTTAATATATTTAGTAAATAATATAAATACTTATATATTTATTAGAATATTTAGGATAAAAATACAAAAATAATACATTTTCATTTTTATTAATATTTAACTTAAAAAATCACTTTTTTACAATATACTTTCTTTTTATTTATTTTTTGTACATAATTAATAAATGTTGTATATAATAAATAATTAATACATTTTATTTAGCAAATTATGGTTTTGCCCTAAAAACACAAAATATCCAAAATCATTCATTTTTATTTTTGTTTATTTGTCACATGAAAAATACCTTTTTACATACATATAAAAATCACTTTTTGCATCTTGCATATTTATTGTATTTTATTTAATTATTGTGCAATTAAATAATTTGTATAATTCAATTTGGATGTAATAGTTTAGGTTTAATTTTCTTGCTATATTTATCCCCATTTGAACATTTGTACCCCCCATCCCATGAATTGTGTTGTAATAGTTTAGAACTTTTAATTCCGCATTTTAAAGCTTTCTAAATATGCCATGCTAGACTTAGGGTTTTGTATGCAAAAATCAACCAAAACAATAGCTTGACCTAATTCAAAGATAACAAAGCATGAAAATGGACAACACTAATCACACTTGTACCCCTAGGGTACTCCACTTGTTGCCTTCAATAAATGGGCCATGTTGTATGCTAAGTTTCTTTGGCAAAACAAAACAAATTCAAATGATCATAGTCCCTCGATGACGCTTTCGAAAGTTGCCTAAAAATGATCAAGTCCCTCAAAGGAAAAAGTTGCCAAAGACACTTGGCACCATTGCAATCATGGTCTAAACGATGACCCGCGCCCGTCCCGTTCACATCCTAACACAAGATTGTCCACCAAATACAATGGTGGAACAAAATTGTTAAAAGGGTTAAAACATAGCAAAGATCTTTGAGTAAATTTAGGAGTAGACAACTTTTGGTTACTTGCCAACTTGCAAAACAAAAACACTTGCCTATTTTTTTCAAAACACACATCAAAACACACGTCACAACACACTTTCAAAACCACTTTCAAAAACATTGAAAACTTTTCAAAAGACATACACCTTTGTATACATCCAAACATGGGTCATTACAAAGGTTGCCACAACAAATGGCCTCTTTTCAAAACATTTTCAAACCCACACACAAAGCACCATTTCAAACAATTGAAAGCACCATTTCAAACAATTGAAAATGCAAGGCAAGTGATCTAAGCAAGTAACTAAGAGCCCATGGATAACCATGGATAGAAAGGGTGCTAATACCTTCCCTTTCTATAATCTACTCCCCGAACCCAAGAAAACATCTCAAAGGTTTTTGCTGTGCTTTTTAACCTTTCCTTAGGATAAAATAAAAAGTCGGTGGCGACTCTTGCTCAACCGAAACATTTGCAAAAACAAACGCAAAACCTCAAGTCAATTCTCCCACCGTATCATACAAAGTTATGCCTTTTGGTTTGAAGAATGTCAGTGCAACATATCAGCGTGCTATGGTAGCTTTGTTCCATGATAAGATCAATCATGAGATAGAGATTTATGTTGATGACATGATAGCCATGTCTCAGACTGAAGAAGAACATCTCGACCACCTACACAAGCTGTTTGAGAGATTAAAGAAATACAAGTTAAGGTTGAATCCAAACAAGTGCACCTTTGGGGTAAGATCTGGTAAAATCCTAGGTTTCATCATCAGTGGTAAAGGTATTGAAGTTAATCCTGCCAAGGTTAAAGCCATTCAAGAAATTCCAGCTCCCCGTAGTGAGAAGGAAGTTAGAGGTTTCTTGGGATGATTGAACTACATTACCAGAGTTATTTCCTATTTGACCACTACTTGTGACCCTATCTTCAAGTTACTGAAGAAAGATTAAGTAGTGAAGTGGAACGACGATTGTCAGATAGAATTCGACAAAATCAAGGAGTACCTCCAGGAACTTCTAATTCTGATGCCACCGGTTGAAGGAAGACCTCTGATCATGTGCTTGATAATATTAGAGAATTCAATGGAGTGTGTATTCGGGAAACATGACGAGTCTGGTCGAAAAGAGCGTGCAATATACTACCTTAGCAAAAAGTTTACCTACTATGAAATATGATACTCACTGCTCGAGAAAACTTGTTGCGCTTTAACATGGAATGATCGCCGACTAAGACAGTATTTGTTGACTCATACTACTTTGTTGATCTCTAAGATGGATCCAATAAAATACATATTCGAGAAACCTTCTCTCTCTGGAAGAATAGCAAGATAAAAAATGGTCTTGATAGAATACGACATTCAGTACACTACTCATAAGGCAATCAAAGGAAGTATACTGGAAGATCATTTGGCTCATCAAGTTGTAGATGACTATCAGTCTATGAATTTTTAGTTCCCAGATGATAATATCATGTTAGTTATTAATTATGAAGAACCTGGACGATGTGAAGGACCTGAACCGGGATCCCGATGGACTATGGTTTTTGATGGAGCTTCCAACGCGCTTGTTAATGGAATTGGTGTTGTGATTGTCTCTCCCAAGGGTTTCCATATGCCTTTCACCGCCAGATTGTGTTTTGATTGTGCCAACAATATGACCGAGTACAAAGCATGCATCATGGGTATCAAAGCTGCCATCGATATGAGAATTATATTCTTAAATGTATATGGGGACTCATCCCTAGTGATCAGTCAGATTAAAGGAGAATGGGACACGAAGCATCCAAATCTCATTCCTTATCGAGAGCATGTGTTGACATTAATTTTGTACTTAAAAGAAGTCACTTTTAAACACATTCCACGAGAAGAGAATCAATTGGCAGGCGCATTAGCTACCATGTCATCTATGTTCAAAGTCAGATGGGATAATGAAGCTCCTCGAATTACTATTGAGAGACTAGATGAACCGGCGCATTGCTACGGAGTTGATACTGATGGAGTAGAGGAAAAACCTTGGTACCACAAAGTAAAAAGATACATTGAAACTCAAGAGTATCCTGAAGGGGAATCTATCAATGCTAAGAAATTTCTAAGTAGGTTCTCTACCAAGTTCTTTTTGAGTAACGCAATCTTGTACAAGCACAACCACAAATCGACTTTGCTTCACTGTGTAGACAAGAAGGAAGCTGATAAAATTATGGAAGATATGTATGAAGGTGTCTTTGGTACTCACTCTAGTGGAAATACAATGGCTAAGAAGATTCTAAGAGCAGGTTATTATTGGTATACCATGGAAACCGATTTCCATCATAATTCTAGAACTTGCCACAAATGTCAAATTTATGCTGACAAAGTAGATGTGCCTCTGGTTCCTTTGAATGTCTTGACTGCTCCTTGGCCATTCGCAATGTGGGTTATTGATATGATTGAAGAGATTAAGCCTATTGCTTCCAATGGGAATCGTTTCATCCTTGTCTCTATTGATTACTTCATGAAGTGGGTAGAGGAATCCTCGTTTGCTTCCGTTACTAGGAACGTTGTGGCTCGGTTCATTAAGTATAACCTTATTTGTCGGTATCGCATCCTTGAAAGGATCCTCACAGACAATGGTACCAATTTTAACAGAACCGTGATCATGGAACTCTGCATGCAGTTGAAGATTAAGCATCATAATTCTTCTCCGTATCGACCAAAGATGAATGGCGCGGTGGAAGCTGCCAACAAGAATATCAAGAAGATCTTGCAGAAGATGACAGTGGCATACAAAGATTGGCATGAGATGTTATCATTTTCTTTGCATAGTTTTCGCACTTCAGTACGTACATCAATTGGGGAAACCTTGTCATCCCTCGTCTATGGTATTTAGGTTGTCTTACCTGTTAAAGTCTAGATTCATTCCCTAAGGATTGTGAAAGGCACGGGTTTAGATGAAGACGAATGGATTCAGACTCAACTTGACCAGATAAATTTAATTGATGAAAAAAGGCTTGCGGTTGTTTGTCAGTGTCAAATGTATCAGAAACGCATGATCAAGGCCTTTAACAAGAAGTCCAGACATCAAGTGTACCTGACTGGTGATTTGGTAATAAAATGCATCATCCAACCACAAGGTGATCCCAGGGGAAAATATGCCCCCACATACGAAGGGCCATTCGTGATCAAAAAGATATTTTTTGGCGGTGTTATGATACTTACCACCATGGACGGTGAAGACTTTCCGCATCCTGTGAATGTGGACATAGTCAAAAAATACTACGCATAAAAGAAACCCGCTAGGGCATCCCGACGAACCAAAAGGATTTGGGAAATACGCAATCAAAATATGCAATCAATAAATATGCTTTTCAATACACTTTACTATAAATTTCCACTTCACACTAAAGTCCTTATTCCGACTTCCTTATTGCTTCTAAGAGGTATTATAATTTAGTAGCTTAATCTTAATAATATGTATTTATGTTTATGATTATTGTTAATATATGTTTAACCCACAATCAAAAGATGTAAATCCTGCTTGAACTGAATGTCATCATTAATCTAAGAAAGAATCTGTTAGGGAAGTAAGTACCAAGAGGGAAAATAGTTCCGTTAGGAGGAGATTCTTAGATCTTGTGTTTACATTGATGTTGTTCTTATTTTTTCTAAATCTGAAAAAGAACATCTAGAACACTTATATATAATTTTTTCCCTTATTCGAAAAACATGGTCTACTAATTTCAAAAAATAAATTTAAAATTGGAAAAAATTATATCTCCTTTTTAGGGGAAGAAATAGGAAATGAGACTATTAAATTACAGCCTCATATTTCTAGAAAAATTTTAAAATTTCCAGATAAATTGGAAGACTTAAAACAATGACAGTCTTTTCTAGGATAAGTAAATTATGTTAGGCCATATTTCAAAAATTTGTCTAAATTAACTTCTCCTTTATATAATAAGGCACAACACAAAGGAGTTAGAAAATCCAATGATCAAGATATCAAAATAGTTCAACAATTAAAAGAACAAATTAAAGCATTAGAACCATTGACTTTACCATTAGAATCAGATTATTTAATTATAGAAACTGATGAGTGTGAATTAGGATGGGGAGGAATCTTAATTAAAAACCCCAATGAATTTTCTTTGAAGCCATTAGAAAAAATTTGTAGATATACTTCCGGAACCTTCAAAGAAAAAGGATATTCAACATCCCTTGATTATGAAATTTTAGCTATTATTTATGTGTTGGAAAAATTCGCTTTATTTATCTTATCTAAAAAACAAATTACTATTACAACTCATTGTGAAGCAATTGCAAAATTTGCAGATACAAAAAATGAAAGAAAATTAACCTATAATAGATGGCTAAAATTTAGATAATTTGTCTTAAATAGAAGATTTAAAATAAAATGGGAATATATTAAAGGAAATGATAATAAAATACCATACTTATTATCTAGAAAATCGCTACATAATTAACAATTGTGCCTGGATTTTTCTGAAAAATACAGGAAATTCAGACATTACAAATAGCAGGCAAAGTCATTGACTTTGATATAACAAAATTAAAGACATTTCCAGAAAAGGAACAATTCAAAACACCTATGAAAAATCAGCTCAAAGAAGAAGAAACATGTCTTTTAGACAATGTTTGGAACTTATCCACTACCTCTCAAGGTAACAGTAAGATAGTTGCAGTAATAAATGTATTGACATCTTATTTTGCTATTAGAAGACATTTGGGCAAAAAAAACCATTTATTTGCTACACATTATTCACTGATCCAAAAGCCGTAGTTTATTTAGATTGGGAAGAAATGGCCCAATTAATTAAAGAAATTAAATTATTTCCAAGGTATGGTCAACCCTTGTATAAAGGATTCTATGATATACAATAAGCCATAGACATAGTAATTAAGAACTCGTGATGATATGATAATATCATTTCCGCAACTCTTAATTACCATCATTAATATATATATATATATATATATATATATATATATATATATATATATATATATATATATATATATATATATATATATATATATATATATATATATATATATATTGTATGTCCGGCAAGTCGAAAACCTGAAAAGGCGGCTTGGGAAAAAAAGGATATCTCGATGGACTGAAAACCCGAAAGGGCGTTCCAGGAAAAAGTTAGGGATTAAAGCGTATGACTATGTCCCATTGGATCACCCTTCTACTTACAGCCAGATTTATTACTAACGTCAAGTTCAAACCGTACAGATTAATTCAATCATCTTCTTCCGACAGCAAGTGATGGGATATTTGAAGACATAGGGGCAATAGCATAGTTGAAACTCGATGGGATTGTTTCCACATAACTGTTTTTCTTTGTTTATTTTCTTTGTAACCCTTTTTCAATTTTTACGACGATTTCCTCTTACTAGGATTTCTGTCTTCTTGTATAAAACTGCCTGCTTATAGGAAAACTTTCAGAATCAATGCAATCAAATATTTTCCAAATTCAAAATTGTTTTTACTTTCTCTGTTTTGTTTGCAAAAACATCCAATGATCACGTTGAATGAACATATTCATTTGAATATGATTACTGTTTACAAATATATGAATGAAAATAGGATTAGCATTTACTAAAGACTCTAGGAGTTGGGATAATGTTCAAGTTATCCATAAATTCCCACATAGAAATCTCCTTGGAACTATCTCTACAGAGCTATCTTCACAAGCTCATCCCCAATAGAGATTTATTCCCCGGCAAGTCTAATATGCCCTCAGACAGAAATTTGGCCATCTTCCAATAGTCCACCTTCATATGCCTGATGGATAGCTTGACATGATCATCTTCCCTAATAGGTCCCCTAGCAGATAAAGAAGTTGGATCATTTCTCCAGCATACAGTGGAAACTTCCTCAGGGTAGCCTATGAATTTCCAATGCCCATCAGTGGAAATTTCCTCAACGCAGTCTACAAGATTAAATTCCCCAACAAAGTTTATTTCTCCAATACTGCAAATTCCCCGAAAGAATTATCTTCTCCATCCAGGTATCATTCAATGTTGTCCTCCCCGGAAGAGATGATACCCATATCCGAAACCTGGTCAGATAGCAGTTCAGGGGAATGTCCATATCTTTTATCCCCAGTCATGGTACATAAGAATCAGATCCTTCAATAAAAAGAACGACGAACAAACTACTCTCCTTGAATGCTTTTATCCCCAAGCAGAAGTCGAACATCCCCAGTGGAGTGTCCTCAAAGAGAAAGCGGAAATCCCTAGTAAAGTTGTTCTCAACAAAAATTGAAGAATTACTTTCTTCATCCTCAACAATAGTCAGGGATTTATTTTCCTCAGCTAAACAGTGTTATAAGAAGCTACTGATACGCTCCAGCGAAATTATTGCATCCATACATCATTTACAAAATATCATAACATATGCATACAAAATGCATATTCTATTCTCATTTATTTTAAGAGCATCACTACAAAATACATTTTATGCATCATGACATTGCATGAAGCTAACTTTGTTTTCAGGTTAAGTTCACAAACAGATGAATATTATCAACGATTTATAGACAGGTTGTAGATAAATTATTGAAACAAGATGGGGCGAATATCTACATAACCAAATGATTTCCATTAGAGACTAATTGTGACGAGCATTTCCTTCAGAAATTCATTCTTAGAAGCATTTCCTTCATATACAATCAGGCGTAGATTTATTCTGATACCCTTTAGGATACAGTCGGGCGTAGACTCATTCCAATACATTGTTCAGATACAATCAGGCATAGATTCATTCTGATACTCTTTCGGATACAGTCGGGCATAGACTCATTCCAATACATTTTTCAGATACAGTCGGGAAAAGACTCATTCTGATCCACTTTTAGATACAGTCAGGCGTAGACTCATTCTAGTACATTTTGCAGATGCATTCGGGTGAAGACTCATTCTGATCCTCTTATAGATACAGTCAATGCATAGACTCATTCTAGAACATCATTCAGATACAATTGAGACATAAGACTCATTCTGACACTCCCTAGCTTGTCTGTTAGATACAGTCAGACACATACTCATTCTAGTATACTTTTTCAGATACGGTCAGGCATAGACTCATTTTGATACTCCTATCAACAGTTACTTTGGATGGAATTTATAAGCCCATCTCTGACAACATCCCGTCACTTTTTCCAAATGGCATCTTTAAGCCCATTCCAGATAGAATCAACCAACAATGTTACTTCGTGCATCTATGAGTGCAAATTTCTGGGCACTTAGGTGTTCAATCCTCTTCCACCTTCAGATCACGAATGGCGGACATGCCAATCTAACTCCTCAGGTTTAAGAAGATTGAACAGGGGCAGTTGTTGTACCAAAAACTTTCCCTCCCATCTTTGAGACAAAGTAAATTCAAGATATCTCCTCATGCTCATGAAAGTCTCAATTGCTCAAGCCTATTCAAGGGTTGACAAGACAAGTTCTCCTCTTAAGCAATTGACCTACAACGAGGGTTTTGCTTCTCTCAAAGGAAATGGATCTTCTAATGCCTCGAGTGGATTTTATGGTTTCTCATATGTCTCAAGGTACCCTCATGCCAAATTTCAAGCTTTGCAATGCAAATTTGTTCAGTCAATTAGTCAGATGATTGAAAACTAAATTTATTAGACAAAAGTCAGCTTTGACCAATTTAAAGTCAAACTTCAATATTTTTGGTCAACATCAACCTTTTGAAGTAACATTCATCATTTCATTAATGGTTGATCATGATTCATCAAGAAAACTCAAGATTCATCAAAAGTCAAAAGTTACTAAATTAGGGTTTTCTTTAGGAGAAGTCAACTGAACTTTGACCAAGCATAACTTTCACATACTTCATCAAAAATTCCTCAATGAAAAACTATATTGAAGGAAATTCAATTCTCTACAAATTTGTCTCTCTAAGCTCAAGGCCAAAAATTCTTCATTTGAGAGATATGAGCCAAAACATTACAGGTCATTTAATAAAGCCAACAAAAAGACATCTTTTGTCAAAACAACTTACATCAAGTTAAAGGCTTCAAATGAAAAAATGATCAACATTAAATTTGTAGGAGACATCTTGAGGTTTCAAAAAAGTCTAAGATCATCTTCATATGACAAAAATGAGAGAGTTATGATTGGTGCAAGTTGAGAAATTTTGAGAAAATGCATGAAGTTCAAATTGAACAAACTTGAATTTTTGGGCTAATGGGCCTAAGTTTTTAGGTTCAAGTGTGTTCATGACCTCTGTTGTACACCAAAATTTTCCCTCCCATTTTTACTCAAAGCATGCTCTTAGAGATCCTCAATTGCTCAAGGTTGACCAAGAATTTACCAGACAAATTCTCCTCCTAAGCAATGAATCTCTAACTAGGGTTTCACTTTTCATCAAGATGTGTGAGCTCCAAAGGTATCAAATGTTTTCCATAGCCCTAATATGCCTTCAAGAATGTCCATGCCAAATTTCATGCCTTACACTGCAAATTTTCTCAGTCGACTGCTCAAGTGTTTGAAAATCAGTTGTGCTAGGTCAAAAGTCAACTGAACTTTGACCAGACATAAATTTTACATACTTCACGCATTTTTCCCCACCAAAGCTCATTCTGAAGAGAATCTAGTTCCCTATAGCTTCTATTTTATCATCAATTTCAAAAATACATCATTTGGAAGATACAAGTCATACATTACAGCTTCCAATACAGAGGGAGGTTGCCACAACTTCTTGAAAATTCAAAACAAATGTTTAAGGAAAAAATACAGCATGAGTCGACACGTACCCACATGAGTAGACTCATTCTAGTGACAAATAGGGTATGAGTCGACATATGGCCTTATGAATCGACTCATATTATTATCCAGCTCCAAAATAGAATGATGAAAGGTGCATGAGTCGATACAAACATGTATGTGTCAACACAAACAGGTATGAGTCGATGCAAAGCTTCATGTGTCGATACATATTGTTATCCAGGATCCAAAACAGAGGGAGGAAAGGTGAATGAGTCAACATATCCCATTATGCGTCGACTCATACTGAGTTGATTTTGTTTTTACAGGAGCAAAAAGAATTATGTGTTGATGCATAATAACTTTGTTTCGACACATAATAGTTCAAAATGCATTTTTCCTGTCTTTTTACACTGCCTTTACAATTTTCATGGATTGGCTTCATTACTGTCCAACCATTCAATATGGACTGATGTTTTAGACAATTTAGAGGCCCAAAAATTCGTGCAAAGCATGTCCAAGTTCATAGCAAATTCAAAAAGGGACAAGAATGCACACTTTTTGCAATTTTTCAAATGTTTGGTTATGGCTCTTAAAGCACATGTTTATGGTTGTTTACTCCCTTGCTACCTTGTCCCCTCCTTCTACTCTATATAAGCAGCATGTTTGTAAGCCTTAAAGAGGCCGACACACTGTATAAGAGCTCTACCAAATTTCCAAAAAATTGTCAAAATCGTGAAAATCCAAACACCCATTTCCAGTCCTCCTGAGTCCAAACCAAGGATTCAAACATCTCTCTGAGACTTCCAGGAACTCAATCCAACCCTCTAGCACACGGTTACACGCCCAGATCAAGCAAACCATCACCATTCTATTTTGGTATTTTTGGAAATCTCAAACTTTCTTTACATGTAATATAAATTGATTCTATTCACATATTCATGTTATTATAGTTGTTTGTTGATGTTCTATCATATCTCATGTGAGCTAAAGTGTCAGGATCGTAGGACACCATCGTTAGGGCTAAAGAGCGTTTAAGCTTCAGATTCATTGATAAAGGAACTTTCGAGAAAAAAGGCCACCACCATTAAACTCGTAGCATACAAAATAGGGGGTATCCTTAATCTCAAGCCTTGATTTTTCCTTTTTTGTAGGTTTAAGTTTTTGAGGCAGACGGAGAAGGTGACTAGAGTTTGACTCCGGCATCCCTGCAATTGGTTGACTCCGTGGGAGTCTGTGTGCAGAATGATGCAATCCCATTGGCATGTTTGAATTAGCGCGCGATTTTATTTTTTATAAATATATTTGACTTCGTTTATATATAATACAATACGTTTGGTATAATGCATGAATGAAATGGCAGCTCAGTTGGTAAAGGCGTGCGTGTAAAAGGGAAATGACCTGGGTTCGAATCCCAAGTCTAGTATTTTACATTTTCTAACATTTCTATGCAGGATTCAGTGTGTTGCACCCCTAAGCATTCACCATGTACCTTCATGTTTGAGCCTTATGATGTGATGCAAAGGAATCTGACCATCCTAAGGTGCATTTCCACCCTGCAACTCCAAGGGTGGTGCCTACTGGATCATTATTGGGACGTTGGGCTCATGCTTTTGGGCCTGACAAAAATTCCAAACACCCCCTATTTACTATTTATCTCCAGGCCCAATTTGCTTTTCTTTGTTTTTATTTGTTTTATTATTTCTTTAATCTTTTTTTAACAAATCATAAAAATAAAATAAAAAATAATAAATAGACTTAGTTTTTCTTAAATTATTTTTTATTTTATTTTAAAAATTAATTAAATTAATTAATTATTTGGATATTATTTTATTAATTTAAAATCAATTAGACTTGGTTTATTTAATTCAAACATTTTCTTAATAAAAATATAAAAATAAATATTAGAATTAGGTTAATTTCATTTGATATTTATTTTCTTAATTAAATTTAGACTTATTTTAATTTTTTTTCTTAATAAATAAGCAAAAACGAAAAAAGATTTTTCTTGTTTACTTGGCAATTTCTTAGGGTGTTAGATGTTCGTCTCTATTTCGCGCGCATTTATCTTATTCTCGCATTTTTTATAATAATGTAACTGCTTATGGGATGTAATAGTAATTAGGTTTTACTTTCTGCTTTTAATTTTTGCACTCCCAAGTTCTGTACATTGTAAATACCCCTCCCTAAAGCCATGTAATAGCATAGGATTTATTTTCGTACTTTACATTCTTCTGTACATATTAATTGCTAGTAACTAGGATTGCGTGGCAAGACTGAAAACACAACACGTTAGCAAACCTAAATGAGCAAGATAAATACTTAAACTAAACACAATTGCATATGCACACCTCTAGGGTATCCCACTTTGGTTGCCTTCAGAAAACAGTCACAAATCTCGAAACGTGAGAAGTTTTAGTGGATGTCCTCTAGTTTGAAAGATCACAAGTCCCTCGATGACCCTCTCGATGTTGCCTCGGTTAAAAGTGATCTTAGAACTTTAGGATAGTTACTAAAATTCCTTACCAAGTTGCCTTCGTGACTGTAACGTCCCTTCGAATGTCCCTCAAACATCCAACGATATGGCTACCTACTCACTAATAGTATGATAGCACTGTCTAAAGGACAAGAGGAAAAGAACAACCTTCTCGAGTACAAGTAGATAGATATTAGATGCTTTCTCAAAATAAAACAAACTTTTTACACTTACACATTTAAAAAACAACCTTCAAAAAACATTTGCTTTGTCAACACTCTTGAGGACTGATACAAGAGTTATCACAAAGCGAATCTCCGTACTAAGGCATTTCAAAACATTTTTCAACATACAAAGCACAAGTAAATTTTCAAAATATTAGCTAGCATCTAAGAGCCCGTAGATAACTACAGATGAAAAGGGTGCTAACACCTTCCCTTTCCATAATCTACCCCCTTACTCAGAAAAATCTCGAAAAGGTCTTTTTCTATTCTTTTCACCTTTTCCTTTTATGGATAAAAGAAAAGTCGATGGCGACTCTTGCTTACCGCAACATTTATGAATACAAAAATGCAAACCCAGTATTAACAGTCGGTTCTGCCACCGTATCACAACCTCATATTAGACCTCTAAGTCCATTCATATATTTTTGTGATTTTTATTTCTTTTATTTTGATTTTATTCATTTAAGTTCAAATTAATCAAATAAAATATACAACTAATAGACTTAGGCGTGTAGGCTTTTGTTCTGATCATTTTGGAGGCCCAAAATCTACTTTGAAGCTAAAGAAATCATGTGGACTTATTTGAAACAAGTCTTCATTAGTTTTAGAATATTTGAACTTATTTTAAAACAAAATCAAAGATATAATTGCATGAGATGTCCAAGCCCATCACTTGACCTAATCTTCTCCTCTATATATACATAACATTTTTAGACATCAAACCCTAAAAACTTCAATTTTTCAAGAAACTTGGGCACGATCACACCCTGGTCTCCAACTGTTTTCCATCCATTCCAAGCATCACACTAGCCTCTAGAAGATCCTAGGAGCTCATTCCAATCATCCTTGAAGCCTGAAGCACGCCAGAACACTCTCCCTCGATTGCACTGGTTTGGTAATTTTCCTTGATTTCAAACTCTTAATTCGCATGACACAAATTGTTTTTAAGCATTCACAAATGTTCATAATCATGTCTAGAATGTTTTTGAACCATTAACTTTGAGGTTTAGTGCAGGAATTAAAAAGCGTCATTGTTAGGGCAGTTTGGAATATTTCCATTGAATCTCACGTTATAGGTGTTTTTAGGAAAAAATAAGATCACCAATGGATTCAGGAGGTCCAAATTAGAGGGACACGGTCCCTCTTGATCTTTGATTCTTACAGTTTTTACAGGTTGAGTTTTTGATTCATCGGAGAAGACGACCAGAGCTAGAGCTCTGGCGCTTCTCTGATCTAGCTTTATTATATTTTGATTTATTTGTGTTTAATAACTCAAAAACCGATGTGGTGTAGTGGTGAGTGATACACTGGTATTGCAGAGGGCGTGGGTTCAAACCATCCTTTTGTCAAAATTATCTTGTTTTTTCCAAACTAACGTGCGACGCAGTGGTAGGAGGGTGTGCCTGTGACTTTAAGAGCGTGGGTTCAACCCCCACCCCATGCATTTGTTTTTCCTTATTTTTACTAACCCTAATTTTCCATTTTTTACTAATTATTTTTTAATTAACCATTAACTAACCTAATTTTTTTTCAAAACTATAACTAATTAGAGTTAGGGTTTTTAATTAGTAATTAAATTTTTTAATATATTTTCACTAATTAATTAACTTGGCTTTTTTTCTTAATATTAAAATAAATTAGAATTTAGGTTTTTATTAATATTATTATCACTTAAATTATTTTCTACAAAAACACCAAAAACATTAACAATTAGATTCTAGGTCTTTAACATTTTTCTAACATTTTTCTTATTTTCTCTCTTTGCTATTTAAATTCATAGAACAATTGTATAGGTCGTGCTATCAATGTAATAGTGTAGATTTATCTTTTCTCGCAATTTTTCTAATTATGTAACTGCTCACAGGATGTAATGGCTTAGGTTTAAATTTTCGCACTTTATGTTCTGCTCATTATATTTTTAACTGTTAGTAATTAGGATTTGTATGGCAAGTGTGATACGGTGGCAGAACCGACTGTTAATACTGGTTTGCATTTTGTATTCGCAAATGTCGCGGTAAGCAAGAGTCGCCACTGACTTTTATTTTATCCAATCAGGAAAAGGAAAAAGAACATAAAAAACCTTTTTCGAGATGTTTCTGAGTACGGGGGTAGATTATAGAAAGGGAATGTGTTAGCACACTTTCTATATGTGGTTTTCCACGGGCTCTTAGGTACTTGTTCATTCTTAAATTGCTTTTCTGCGTTTGTGTGTTTGAAAATGTTTTACTTCGTGATAACCCTTTTATCAGTCCTCAAGGGTGTGACAAAGTTGTTTTGAAAATTGTTTCGAAAAAGTGTTTGTGTGAAAAGTTTTGTTTGAAAAAGTGTTTGTGTGAAAAGTTTTGTTTGAAGGGACAGATACGGTCATAAAAGCAATGTTAGGGAATCTTAGTAATCCCCCTAAAGCCTTAAAGATCTTTTCCAAGGCAACATTCGTTCATAACTTCCGTATTCTGTCGGGGAGAGACTCTGCTTGAGAATAACTCTACGGGGAATAACTTTGTTGGAAGGTGAACTTCCATATCTGAAGGAATAAACTCTGTCGGGGATTGAGTTTCTGTGTCCAGAGAAATAAAATCTGCTTGGGAGATAAAAACTTATTGATTCACTCGCGACTATGAAATTCGGATGGGGAACATACGTCATGTTTCTGAATGACCCTGGATGGGGAGGTTACTTCCTGTTTTGGAAAAGGCTGACGTCAATGCCTTTGAAAGCTTTTACTTTGTGGGGAGTACTGATATAACGAGATCGCGTGTACTGATGACTGTGTTCCAAAGCTGTCTCTTTCTCGGTACCTAGTGGACAGAGAAACTATCAGGTTTGACATTATTTTAGTTTTTTTACTCCTGTTTCTTAAGTTACGAGCAATTGTCTTTTTGTTTCCTATGCAAATATTTGTGAACAGCAATTATATTCAAATGCACATGTCAAGAATAACTCATTGGATGTTCTCGCAAAACAAAACAGAAAAAGGGAAAACAAACATTTTTGTGTGTAAGAATGACTTGTATTAATTTTGAAGTTGGCCTATAACAGCCGTTTTTGTACAAGGAGATCGACGTTCTAGTAAGAGAACGCCGCCGTAAAAATAGAAGCTATACAAAATTGTGTGAAAGTAAAACAGCTATGTGAAACGATCCTATTGAGTTCCAACTCCTTTATTGCCCCTATGTCTTCGAGCGTCTCATTACTTTTCTACTTGGACGCAGGTTAATTAAATTGATTGGTGTCGTTCGAGCTTGATAATTGATATCAAAGTCTAGTCGCAAGATGATCCAATGAGACATATTGATACGCTTTATATCCCTAATTTTTTCCTGGACCGCCCTTTCGGGTTTTCAGTCCACTGGGATACCCTTTTTTGCCCAAGCCGCCTTTGTAGGTTTTCGACTTGCCGAGTGTACAGATTTTTTTCATTTTCATCCCTTATTTTTGCCCGAACCCTTTTAGTTCGCCGGGAAGCCCTTATTTTTGCCTAGGCCAGTCAACCTAGTGGGTCTTTTAATTAGGCGTAGTATCTTTTCACTATGTCTGCATTGATAGGGTGAGCAAGGTCTTCACCATCCATGGCAGTTAGAATCATAGCTCCACCTGAGAAAATGTTCTTAATCACAAATGGCCCTTCATATGTGGGGGTCCATTTTCCCCTGGGATCACCTTGAGGCAGTATGATGCACTTGATCACTAGATCCCCGACTTGATATTCTTGACGTCTGACTTTCTTGTTAAAAGCCTTGATCATTCACTTTTGATACGTCTGACCATGACAGATAATAGTAAGTCTCTTCTCATCGATCAGATTTAGATGATCAAGTCGAGTTTGGATCCATTCGTCTTCATTCAAACCCGCATCCTTCATAATCCTGAGAGAAGGTATCTGGACTTCGATGGGTAGGACTGCCTCCATGCCATATTACAGAGAGTAGGGTTTTTCCTCTGTCGACGTCCGTGCTGAGGTACGGTACCCATGAAGAGCAAATGGTAACATCTCATGCCAGTCTTTGTACGTCACTGTCATCTTCTGTACAATTTTCTTAATGTTCTTGTTATCTGCTTTAACAGCGCCATTCATCTTCAGTCGGTAGGGAGAAGAGTTACGATGATGTATCTTGAACTTCTTGCAGAGCTCGGTGGTCATTATGTTATTGATATTTGTACCATTGTCTGTAATAATTCTCTCTGGCACGCCATACCGACAGATCAAGTTATGCCTGATAAACTACACAACAACGTTCTTGGTCACGATAGCAAAAGAGGCCGGCTCAACCCACTTCGTGAAGTAGTCAATGGCCACTAGAATGAAGCGATGCTCGTTGGAGGCGGTAGGTCTGATTTCTCTGATCATGTCAATGCCCCACATTGCAAAGGGACAAGGATCCGTCAAGACATTCAGAGGAACTGGAGGCACATGAACCTTATCAGCATAGATTTGACACTTATGACAGGTTCGAGAGTGCTGATAACAGTTTGCTTCCATAGTGGACCAATAGTATCTCGCCCATAGGATCTTCTTAGCCATGGTATGTCCACTTGAATGGGTTCCAAAGGTACCTTCATGTAAGTCATCCATGATTCTCTCTAATTCGCCCTTGTCTACACACCGCAGTAAGGTAGAGTCATGGTTGCGCTTGTAAAGGATTCCATTATTGAAGAAGAACTTTGCAGCGAACCTTCTCAGAAACTTCTTGTCATTGACAAATTCTCCCTCGGGATATTCTTGAGCCTCGAGATACCTTTTCACCTCATGAAACCAAGGTTTTTCGGCTAACTCCTCAGTATCGATATCACGGCAGTATGTCGGTTCATCCAACCTCTTAATAGTGATTTGGGGAGCTTCATTGTCCCACCTGACCTTGAACATTGACGACATAGTAGCTAGCGCGTTCGCTAAATGATTCTCTTCTCGTGGGAAATGTTCAAAGGTGATCTCTTCAAAATGCGGCATCAATGTCAGTACATACTCTTTGTAAGGAATAAGGTTCGGGTGCTTCGTATCCCACTCTCCTTTGATCTGACTTATCACCAAAGCGGAATCCCCGAATACACTCAAGAACTTGATTCTTAGGTCAATATCAGCTCTAAGACCCATGATACATGCTTTATACTCCGCCATGTTGTTGGTACAGTTGAAGCATAATCGGGAAGTGAACGGAGTATGACAGCCTTCCGGATATATGATTACGGTGCCGATGCCATTACCAAGTGCATTTGAAGCTCCGTCAAAAACCATAGTCCATCGGGGTCCTTCTTCAGGTCCTTCATCCGGTCCAGGTTTTTCATAATCAATCACTAGCATAATATTTTCATCCGGGAACTCAAAATTCATGGACTAGTAGTCATCCACGGCCTGATGAGCCAAATGATCAGCCAATACACTCCCTTTGATTGCCTTCCGGGTTGTATATTGTATATCGTATTCAGTTAAGATCATCTGCCACCTTGTTATTCTTCCGGAGAGTGCAGGTTTCTCGAAAATGTACTTGATCGGATCCATCTTTGATATCAACAAGGTAGTGTGGATCAGCATATACTGTCTTAGTCGGCGAGCAGCCCATGCCAAAGCGCAGCAAGTTTTCTTGAGCAATGAGTATCTTGTCTCACAGTCGGTAAACTTTTTGCTAAGGTAGTATATTGCGTGCTCTTTTCAACCAGACTCAAAATGTTACCCCAGCACACACCCCATTGAATTGTCCAGCACTGTTAGGTACAAAATAAAAGGTCTTCCTTCAATCAGAGGCATCAAAATTGGTGGTTCTTGAAGGTATTCCTTGATTATTTCGAAAGCGGTCTGGCATTCATCATTCCACTTTACCACTTGATCTTTCTTCAGAAGCTTGAAGATTGGCTCACAAGTAGCAGTCAGATGTGAAATGAACCTGGCGATATAATTCAGGCGTCCCAAGAAACCTCTAACCTCCTTTTCTGTACGAGGAACCGGCATCTCTTGTATGGCTTTTACCTTCGCAGGGTCTACCTGAATACCCTTGTCACTGACGATAAACCCCAGAAGCTTACTGGACCTCACCCCGAAGGTGCACTTGTTTGGATTCAACCTCAACTTGTATATCTTCAACCTGTCAAAAAATTTTTGCAGATGATCAAGGTGCTCTTATTCGGTTTGAGATCTGGCGATCATGTCATCCACATAAACCTCTATGTCATGTTGAATCATGTCGTGGAACAAAGCGACCATGGCGCGCTGACAAGTTACCCCAGCATTCTTCAACCCGAAAGGCATCACCTTGTAACAGAAAGTGCCCCACTGTGTAACAAAGGTTTTCTTCTCCATGTCTTCAGGAGCCATCTTGATCTGGTTGTAGCCAGAGAAATCATCCATGAAGGAGAAGATCTTGTGTTGCGTGGTGTTATCAACCAGAACATCAATGTGCGGCAGTGGGAAGTCATCCTTGGGACTTTCCCTGTTCAGATCTCTGTAGTCCACACACATTCATACCTTACTGTCCTTTTTAGGTACTGGGATGATGTTAGCAACCCATTGTGGGTAGGAAGTGAAAGCTAGGAACCCAGTGTTGAACTGCTTCATAACTTTCTCTTTGAAACACAGTATTTGCATCAAAACACGCGCGAAATTCAAATCAGCCAGTGGTGGCTAGACACGTTGTCGTCTTCCTCCTCATTCATCGTATTAGATCCTTGCACTTTTACCTACGGACAAATGTTTGTATCCATAGCCCTGCAAACTTCAAAAATCATCAAAATGCATGATAAATACATTCTAATTACATGGTTCAATTTGTCTTGAACCCACGAACATCATAGTATCCTTTTTGTTGGCCAATTTAACCTGTATGGAGAAGCCCTAAAATGAACTCAGAAACTGTAGTAATGGAAAACACGTATGTAAGAATCAAAAATTCAATTAAACCATTCAGTCAGGTTGCAAACACATCAACAATCACAAATATAACATTCAAATGTGTTAATGATACAAGAATTACTGTAATCGATTTTGAAAAAGATGGAAACCCGTATGAGGTCTAGGGAGTGATTCTGGGTGCGAGAGTGCTTGCTACTGATTGTGTTAGCTTCTGGGAAGGTCCAGGAATCTATTGGTGGTCTCAGAATGGCCTGAATCAACCTCTAAGTCCAAGAATGATCTCTCACTTTCTTGCAAATTTTTGAGTTTTTCTTTGTGCCTTCCACGACTGCTACCCCTTTGTTTCGTGCCTGGCCTTGCTCAATATATATTCCTGAATGAATTAGGGTTATAAAAACTACATGTATCTTTGGAAATTTTGAAGATTTGATCTCATTCCTTCCTTGTATGATTTGTTTCCAAATTAGGCCTAATCATGCCATTCTTGTTCCAATCCATCTTGATTCAATTTGATCCTGATATATCAACATAATTAGCTTGTGATCCTATCCAAAAATCAGATCAAAACAAATCTTTGCTATTAGTTGTCATTTATTTGATTTAATTCAATTTTTAATTAATAAAAAATAAAAATAAAATGAAAAATGAAGCAAACAATGTGTGGGTGAATATTTGGGTCGTGGACCATGTTATGAGTGAGTTTCAAGCATAAAAAATTAGGCCCATTTGGCAAAAAATGCATCTTTGAGCACATTTGACTTTTGGTAATTTTGCCAAAATGGTCAACTTTGACAAGGCATATCTCTTCAAATTTTAACCCTAGAGAGTTGTTCTTGAACTTTTTAGAAAGTTTAGGATGTCTCCTAAACAACCCTTTTGGTCTCATCTCAATTTGGTATTCCATGTTCATGTAAGAAGCTTTAACCCAAAAGGTGTTTTTGTTGACTTTTCAAAAGGACCTATAATGTGGAAATTCATATCTTTTGATGAATGCATATTTTGAACTTTAGGGCTGAAGATGAATTGTAGGGAATTGTATCCTCTTCAAAATGAGCCTTGGGTGGAAAATTTATGATAAAGTATGAAGAAGTTATGCTTGGTCAAAGTTTAGTTGACTTTTTTGAGAAACCCTAATTTAGCAACTTTTGATTTTTTTTTGATGAATTAGGAGCATTTCTTGGGGTATCATGATAAACCCTTGATAAAATGATGGATATCACTTCAAAATGTTGATGTTGACCAAAAATCTTAAAGTTTGATTGTATGTGGGCCACAGTTGACTTTTGACCTAGTATAGTTGACTTCTAGGCATCTGAGCAGTTGACTGAGCAAACTTCTTGTGCAAGGCATGAAACTTGACATGGATTATCTTGAGAGAATATTAGGACCATGGAAAGAATTTGAGGCCTTTGTAGTACACCCATCCTGATGAAAATGGAAACCCTAATTTGAGACACATTGCCTTAGGAGAGAGTTTGTCTGGTCAACTCTTGAGCAACCTTGAGCAAATTGAGGATCTCAATGGGCATGTGCTGAGTAAAATGAGAGGGCAAATTTTGGGGTACAACAGCAAGACTAATAATTGGACATAGAAAACCTAGTTTTTAAGATAAATATAACTGAAAACAAACACTCTTCACACTTGTATCTCTAGGGTAACCTCTCTTGTTGCCTTACGAATATTGGTCATGTCCCTCGAAAGTGGTGATACTTTAGAAAAAGACCCTTTATTTAACAATATCATCATGGTACCTTTCGAATAAAGATCATAGTCCCTCAATGACCCTCCTAGTTTCCTATAAAATGATGATAGTCCCTCCGATACAATTACTAAAGTATCCCTACCTATTGCATTCGATGGCCAAATGATGACCCTACGCATGTCCCTTCACGTCCAATAGATATGATTACCTACCAACTAATGGTATGGATAATATTATCTCCAAAGGAGAAGGAAAATAACAAGAGAGTCCTTTAGTGGGTAAGAACTCTTAAATGCCTGCTCACAATCTTTTTCACAACTCAATACATTTTTACACATCGCTTTCAAACAAATATTTTCAAAAACAAATCACACACACACACACAAAGCAAGTTTTTTAAAAGTGAGCTAAGCAATTAAGATCCCGTAGATAACTACAGATGAAAAGGGTACTAACACCTTCCCTTTTCATAACCCCCGAACACAAAATCTATCAAAGGTCTTTCCTGTTCTTTTCACCTTTCCTAAATATTGTATAAAGAAAAGTTGGTGGCGACTCTTCCTAACCACAACATTTGTGATAAAACCAAAAAGTCAGTTCTCCCACCGTATTACACATACTAAGCTTTGGGGGCTTGTTTCAGACCATATAATGATTTCTTAAGTTTATAAACATATTCTGGATGTTTTGTATTTTTAAAGCCAAAGGGTTGATGCACATAAAATTCTTCATCAATGTAACCATTTAAAAGAGAACTTTTAACATCCATCTGATAAAGAGTGATGCCATTATTTACATCAAAATAAATTAAAAGTCTAATAGACTTTAACTTGGCGACTAGAGCAAAGGTTTCTGTAGTTTATACCTTCTTGTAGACTATAAACTTATGCCACCATTCGTGCTTTATTTCTGACGACTTCTCCTTGTTTGTTTAGCTTGCTTCTGAAGACTCATTTGGTTCCAATGATGTTGAAGCCTTTTATTTCAGGAACTAGATCCCACAAATATTTTTTGGTAAATTAATTTAGTTCTTCCTGCATTGCAAGGATACAATCATTGTCTAGAAGAGGTTCGTCAATGGAAGTTGGCTCGATCAGAGATCCTAATCCCATGAGTGATTCTTCAGAATTTCTGAATGTAGATCTTGTTCTGATTTGGTCATCTTTCTTTCCCAGAATCATGTTTTCTGGATGAGCTAAGCTGCTTCTGGATTATCTTTTCTGGATGGGGTCTTCAGAAGTTGTTTTAATATTTGAGACATCTTCTTCTGTATTTGGTTGAGTTTATTTAAGAAGATTTTCTAAAGATATGTCTTCAGTTCCTGTAATCTAAACTTTGTTGCCAATAGTGCCAGAGCCAATAATCTTTCCTTTCTGATTCCCTCTGAAATCTACATAGCCTCCAGATTTAAGCTCTAGACTTTGGAACATATACTTTCTACCTATCATGTGTCGAGAGCATCCAGAGTCCAGGTACCAAGATTGGTGTTTCAATTTTGTTGTTAAAGACATTTGCAACTAAATGATTTTATCCTTAGGTACCCATATCTTTTTGGGTCCTTATTTATTAGAGTTTCCAAAATTCTGTTTGAATTTTGGTTTTGCAGAGAAAGCATTGCTAGTACATTTTATATCATGTGTATGTCCATATGTAAAGTGTGAATAGAGAGGTGTGTGTTTTATAACTATATCATCAATTTTATTTGGTTGAGATGTTTCTTCTCCCCTCGGTTTCACATATCCTATACATTTGTTGTCGTTTTTGCTAACTCCATAGATCATTGAAGCCATCTTGCTCATGTCTATTTTTTTAGCTAGAAATTTTTTAAAGATATGATCATATTCTTTTATAATTTTATCATAACTATTCGAAACTTCTGAAACAATTTATTTCTGATATTTTTGTAATTCATTTTTAATAACATAGTTTTCATTTTCAAGTTTATAAATGGTTTCTTTTAGCTCGGAGTTTTCTATTTTTAGTTTCTTAGTTTCCTCAGAGTCAGATACTAGATCCTTTTATAGGTTCTTGTTTTTTACTCGAAGTTGCTGATATCTTTCAAGAATTTCTAACAGACTTTCTTATAATTGAGATCTAGAAAAGTTAGAGAACTACTTCTACCTCCGAGTCTGGTTTTGATTCAGATGATTCATTGTCATCTATTATGTTGGTCATTAAGGCTATGTTGGCTCGTTCTTCTTCTGATTCTGTTTCGGCTTCAGAAGATTTTGAGCCATCCCACATTTCCATGAGACTTTTCTTCTTTTCTTTGAAGAGCTTCTTTTTAGGCTTTTCTTTCTAAATATTTGGGAAGTCACTTTTGTAATGACCTGGTTCGTTGCATTCGTAGCATAAAATATCTTTGTTGCTAAATTATTTGTATCCAAAAGATGATTCAGAGTGATTTCTTATTCTTATGGGGTTTCTAAACTTCCTATGCATGTGCTTCCATATCTGATTGACTCTTCTGGATAGAAGAGATAGTTCGTCTTCTTCTGACGAGGATCCACCAGAGTTTTCTTCTTTTGCCTGAAAAACTTTAGGTTCATATTTTTTATTAGATTTAAGAGAGAGAGAGAGAGAGAGAGAGAGAGAGAGACTTACCTTGTTTCTGGGGCTCATCTTCTTATAGTTCTATCTCATGACTTATCAAGGAGATAATAAGTTCTTCAAGAGATATTTTATTCAGATGTTTGGCTAGTTTTAAGGCTGTGACCATGGGTCTCCATTTCTTGGGTAAGCTTCTGATGATTTTCTTTACATGATTTGCTGTTGAGTACCCTTTGTCCAGAACTTTTAGCCCATCAACCAAAATCTGAAACCTTGAAAACATTGTGTTGTACCCCAAAATTTTCCCTCCCATATTCTTCAAGATTTGCCAAGATCAAGGTTCAAAATCTCTCAAGGGTTGCACAGTTCAATTGCCTCCTAACACAGTCAAAATTAGGGTTTTGGTTCTTGCAAAGAAAATGAAGTTTTCAAGGGTCCAATCAAGTCCCACATGCCTACATACATTGTCAAGCATCCATATGTCAAGTTTCAAGACTCACAGCCTCAAATTGCATAGTCAAAAACCCTAAATGCTCCACAGTCAACTGTAGGGGCAAAATGGTCATTTGACAGTCAAAAGTCAAAATTTTTGGTCAACATCTTATTTTGAAGCCACAAACATCATTTGATCAATTCTTGATCATGATTCTCAAAGCATGGCTCAAAAAGTCTCAAGATGCAAAAGTTTCTATTTTTGGACAGTTGAAAAAGTCAACTGCAAATTGACCAGGGCATAACTTCTTCATGGTTTATCAGAAAAATCCCATCCAAAGCTCATTTTGAAGAGAATGACATTTCCTACAACTCATCTTCACACTTCAAGTCCAAGAAATGCTCTCACAAAAAGTTATCAATTTCAACATTATAGGTCATTTTCAAAAGTCAACAAAAAGGCACTTTAAGTCAAAGACCATAACTTGAGATTGATAAATCAAAATGACATGGGACCAAAGGCATTGGTTAGAGGACTTCAATACCTTTCCAAAATGTTCAAGAACATGATCATAACTTAAAAATTGAGCAAGATATGCCTTGGAGAAGTTGGGAAATTTTTGGGAATTTTGAAAAGTCAACTTTGCACAAAAGGCTTCAAAAATGCTAATGGGCCTCAATTTCTTTCATGAATCATTACCCAAAGGCTATGCACGACCCATTGACCTCAAGGGGAGTTATTTTCTTATTTTTGATTAATTATTTGAATTTTTATTATCATTAATTCATTTAATTAAATTTAAATATAAGAAAAATACTAAATCATGTTTTTTAAATCTTTTTATGTAGCAAATATCCTCATCACATGTAAGAGATCTCGTGCATCAATCAAAAGGGACAAAATCATCCAAATTTGGTATAATTGGCATGGAAAAAGATTGAAAAAAGATGTGAACAAAATCAAATATTGAATCATTAAATCAATGGATCTTTGGGCTTGGTTTTGACCTAATTGCATTCAGATACATATACACAACATAACCCTAAGACATTACACACGAAAGCTGCTGAGAAAAGGGAGAACCAAATTGCAAATTTTTTGGAAAAAATTTGAAAACTGATTTCATACCTAGAGCTCGTTTCAAAGCACAAGAAGCCTTCCATTGTCTTCCTGACATTGCTAGGAACGTGTTGCAATCAAGAACACGCCTTCACACTCAAAGAATTGGTAGAACGACATCACATTTTTCTCAAACTTGTCGATTATCGTTTTTCAATTCTCATGCATTATTCACATGCTTTAAATGTTGATTCCTACTAATATTGATGTTCTGATGCGAATGGTACCATTTAATTGAATTAACAACGCTTGAACCAAGATCTGCCATGGACGTGTTCTAGGGTTTCAGAAGTTTTAAATTAGGGTTTCCCTCATGTGGTAAAATTGGACATTCAAACCTATGCCATTAAAATCGTGACATCCAAACGAAGCAAATTGACTACTCGCGCCTTTTTTATATTTGCCCAGGTGCTAATCGCTATTTTCTCTGGTTGAGTTTAGTGGGGGTTTAAAACCCCCGCTATTTGTTTGATAATTGCAGGAAAAATAAGGAAGACGAAGGACGTGGCCTGATGCTATAGGGCAGTTCAAAACCTGGCGCGTTTTTTGTTGTTTGATATCATTAACTTTGGTTTCTTTTTATATTATTCACGTTCCATTAATATTACAAATACGCGCGTTAGCTTGGTTGGTGAATGAGGTGGCTTGCAGGTACTGGGACCTGGGTTCGATTCTCTCCAGTGGTCCACCATATGCGCATATGCTAAGGCTTGACAAGTGGCTTCATGAGCAATCCAAAAGCCAGAACGTGAAGACTACCATACACGCTAGTCAACCACCCCACATGCAAGCACATAAAGTCAAAAGGCCTTGGATTCTGGTGGGCCAAAAATACTCCAAAACACCTCCAAATTGGACCAGACACCCCCATGGTTTGCATCATTTTATTTTTTATTTGATTTTTCTTTCTAATTCTATTAATTGTTTTAATTGTTTTTTCTTTAAATTCCTAAAATAATTTTCATAATAAAATAAAATACAAAAAAATCAAAAATGTTTATTGTTAGTATTAATTTCACCATTATTTATTTTGTAAATAAACTTTAATAATTAACTAGTTAATTTAGGTTTTAAAATTTTAATGTTTTTCTTAATAAATTAAAATAGATAGAATTAGGTTTTTGATATTTTTCACCTTTTCTTTTTAAGATAATTTTCTCATCATTATTATTATTATTAATTATTAATTATTTTGTAAATAAACATGTATATTAAATATTTAGTAAATTAGGTTAAACTTTAATTTTATTTTATTTTTTTAATTAAAAATACTTAGAATTAGGGTTTCATTTAACTTCTAATTAATTTTCTTTATTTCATAAATACAAAACAAAAAACCTAAAAACATTTCTTTCTTTTAATTTAATAATTAATTAGCTTTTTAACTTTCATTTAATTTCTTTAAAGGGTCCAACGCCCTCGAACGTTCCAACTTTAATTCTTTCGCGCATTTATTTTTCTTTCAAATATTATGTAATTGCTCAAGCCATGTAATAGTAACTAGGTTTTACTTTCCGCATTTTTATTAAAATGGGTCTTTGTTAATTTGGCGATGTATAGGCCCGCGCCTTGTAATAGCGTAGGATTTTACTTTCCGCACTTTAATTTCCGCACTTTTTAATCGCATGAAAGAATGTATGACCTAAATTAAAAACAAGCGTAGATCACCACAAATGCATGATCAAAGACAAATATTAACATGAAAACAACACACAAATTCACACACCACTCTTAGGGTACGCCTCACTGTTGCCTTGCCTTCGAAACGTGGTCGTCGAGTATAGGACGTTTTAGTAAGTCCTTATGTCCATGACATGATCCAGTTGCCTCGAAACGGTTGCCTCGGAATTAAAAAGGATCAATGGCATAAGGGTAGCTTCTAAGGTGTCCTACTGTTGCTCTGGTGACCACACTGTCCCTAAAACTCGAATTGACCCGAACACCTCCAACGGTGGTGCTACCTACCTCTCAATGGTGGGATGGCACTACCTTAAGGACATTTACACAGCCTAATTCCTTAGGGTAGGTAGATGACTCATGGAAACTTTCTCTTTTCAAAAACAAATCAAACTCTTTTCACACCGACACTTTTCAAAAAGCTTTCAAAACAATTTTTCAAACACTCTTGAGGACTGATACAAGAGTCGATCTGAAATCTTTAAACGAAACTTTTTTCAAACCCACTCACAATTGAAAAGCAAACACTTTTGAAAACACAAATGAGCAAGTATCTAAGAGCCCATGGATAACCATGGATAGAAAGGGTGCTAACACCTTCCCTTTCTATAAATCTACCTCCCGAACCGAGAAACTATCTCATAAAGGAATTTTGCTGTGCTTTTGTCCTGTCCATGTTGGAGAAAATAAAAGACAGTGGCGACTCTTGCTTCCGCGACATTTCGCGAACCAGCGTTAAGCAGTCAGTTCTAGATCCACCGATCACAGAACTGGCGACTCTGCTGGGGATATAATTTAAAAGTGAGGTGTACCTTAGGACTAAGATCACTTGTGTCTTCAATTGTTGTGCTTGTTTGCTTTATTATTGTGGGCTGTATCGGAGTTACATAGATCCTAACCCGGATCTGGGGATACCCTGTTAGGTAGCATAAGCTGTGAGGGACCTGTCCGGCGTAGACCGACATGGGTGAAGCAGTGGCTACGTTGGTGTGGCACCTTGGTCTGTACCGATATCCCTTGTTTCGCAACGAGGAGAATATGGGTCTTCTGAGGAGTCATTAAGCACCAACCGACCTTAGAACCTTAAATGACCCAACTTGGCCAATAGAACAGTAGCAGTATGCTACGCCCATTGAGGCTAAACTCTCGTGATGGTTCTGGCCGCAAGATAAGATTGCGATGCTGGAGTTATGACCGATTGAGGGTAGTCTGTGATATTGGGATCCTCTAGAACCCGGTTACTTCTGATAGGACAGGTCTTAACCAACAAACTGAAAGAGGGTAATACCTAGACCCCATGCTGGCCTAAACTCTAAGGGCTTGTCTTGTGTGACTTGTGTGCCTTATCATGTTTGCCTTTGTGAATATTTGTGGTGTGCTTTATCATAACATCATGCCATCATAAACATTGCATGCATCCTGCACAAGGACTGACCATTTCAAAGACAAGAGGGTTTCACCTTTGCTCTGTTTTGTAGGACATCATGATGCCTGTGCAAAGGAACACTATCTGGTTCAACTTTGTTCACCCACCTGAGTTGCTTGAAGAATTGGTTAGCAGAATTCCAAACACCACTTCCTTCATCCAGAGGCATGGTTCTCTTCTCGGTTTAGTCACGGCAAAGTGGGACCAACAACTGATGAGTGTCCTGACCCAGTTTTATGACCCTCTATATCAGTGCTTCACCTTTCAAGACTTCCAGCTGGTCTCTACCCTGGAAGAGTTCTCTGATTTGCTTGGCATCCCTATCTTGGATCAGATTCCCTTTACTGGTTGGGAAAATACTCTTAGGCTTGAGGAGATTGTTGCAGCTCTTCCCTTGACCCACAAGGAGGTAATGGACAACTGGGTGACTAGAAGCAAAGCTAAGGGTTTATTGGCCAAGTTTTTGATTGGTAAGGCTAACAGTTTCTGGAATGACCTGGACTTTAGGGCATATGAAGACATTCTGGCTCTCTTAATCTATGGTCTAGTTTTGTTTCCTAATCCTGATAACTTCATTAACGTCACTGCCATAAGGATCTTCATGTTTCGGAACCCTGTGCCCACTCTCTTGGGTGACATCCTACAACAACTCTATGCTCGTACTGCCCGAAGACGAGGAACTCTGTGGTGTTGCATCCCTTTGTTAGTGAGGTGGTTCATTTCGCACCTCCCTAAGTTCGTGCTGAAGAACAAAGAAGGAAGAGGTTGGGCTCATAGATTAATGTCTCTCACTGATAATGACATCATTTGGACTTTCAGGGGTTTGGATGAGGTAGCTGTTATTGATCGTTGCGGAGAATATCCTAATGTTCCTTTGATTGGTACCCAAGGAGGAATCTCTTATAATCCATGTCTAGCTCTCCGACAGTTTGGAAGAGCCAGAAGAGCAGGGCCTCATGAGATATTGGTGCCTCACATCAGTTTTGAGTTTCAGGTAGATAGTGACGAGCTGCGTCGTAGGTTCATCAAGGCTTGGGACAGAATTCACAAAGCTGACCCACAAGAGTTGGGACCATTGACTTCTCTACCTATGGAAGCCTACTACAAATGGGTCCGCATCCGTTCTCAGAAGCTAGGTATGCCGTATGAAGCTGCCAGACCCATTATTCTTGAATATCCTGATAGAGATGGGGCTCCTCCAACTGATCTCCCTCCTCAGATACCTACTGATATTGATACACTAAAGAGGTCTTGGGCGCAACTGCGAGAAGAACGGGATTCTTATCGGGAAAAGTTCAACAAGCAGGAATTGAAGATCCAGAAGCTGACAAAGCAGTTGGAGAATGAGCGAGCTCTGAATGACTACATCCGTACTGAGAAGAGGAGACCATGGGATCACTGATGAACTTTGGATATTCTTTTACAGTTTTATTTCCCTTTTCAGTATTTCCATTTTTATGTAATGCCTAAGGGCAACCTGTTGAACAATTTAAATTTCAAAGTTGAATCTAATGAAGTGTGTTCCTTTTTGTTTACAAAGTTGATTCCTGATTGTCTTTGAAAACATAAATCATACGCATTCCATGCATCATGTGCATCACAGATACTCTTCTTTTCAGGTTGCTTAATGTTCTTCGTTGTTTATTTCAGCATCATGAACCCTGAATCATCTACCGAGCAGTCCATCAAGGCCCTTCCAGCTCAGAACGCCCAATTCCAAGAGCTGATTATGAGTTTGGCCCAAGGTCAGGAGGAACTGAAGGCTCTGCTGGTCAAGAAGAAGAAGAAGAGAACTGTTCTATTCAACACGGGCCGGAGGTTTGGTAACACACTACAGAATGAGGTTGATCAAGCTGGTTCTTCTGTTGGGAAAGGCGGTCCCCAGGGGGGAAGAGCTCCTAGTCCGGTGGTCTCTGACAACGAGACTGATTTCAATGAGGAGCAGTATCCTCCAGCTGAAGACAGGTATAAGCAGTTGGAAGACCGTCTGAACGCCATGGAAATTCAACAAGTGCTTGGTTTGGATTTCGGAGACTTGGGTCTATCTTCTGGTGTGGTCATCCCACACAAGTTCAAAGCACCATCTTTCGCAAAGTATGACGGGGCATCCTGCCCTAAGCTACATCTCAGATCTTATGTTCGGAAGATCCAACCATATACTATGGACAAGAACTTGTGGATCCACTTCTTCCAGGAGAGTCTTTCAGGGACTCATCTCGAGTGGTTCTATCAGCTGGATGGAACCAAGGTTCGTAACTGGGAGGAGTTGGCTACTTCTTTTTACAAGAAGTATCAGTATAATGCCGACCTCGCTCCTACGCGTATTCAACTCCAGGGTATGTCGCTAGGATCGGGAGAAGGTTTTAAAGAGTATGCGCAGAAGTGGAGGGACCTGGCTGGCAGGGTGCAGCCACCATTAACAGACCGTGAGCTAGTGGATATGTTCTTGGGGACCCTATCCGAGCCATTCTTCAATCATCTCATTGGCAATTCATCTGCAAGGTTCACAGATCTCATTCTGACTGGGGAAAGGATAGAAGCTGGCATGAAATCAGGGAAAATTCAGAAAGGTGCGTCCTCAAGTTCTGAGAAGAAACCTTTTAAAAAGGAAGCCAATGCTGTGTATGGGCCTAGGAGGCAAGATAAACCAGAGCGCCGCCAAGCTGTCAACGCGGTGGTGATTGCTAAGCCTGCTACCGCTCCTCGGCAACCTAACCAACCAAGGGGTGAGAGACCCAGAAGAGAGTATACCCGACTGAGTATGACCTTGTCACAGATCCTGCCGCAAATGCTATCAACCAACTTGGTGACCGTCAGAGAGGCTCCAAAGGTGGTGAATACAACCTCTCCTAAGTATAATCCAAATGCCCGTTGTGCTTATCACTCCGATAGCCCGGGGCATTCTACTGATGACTGCTGGGCCCTGAGAAATAAGGTTCAAGACCTTATCGATGCGAAGGAGATACAGTTTGAGGCACCTGAGAGACCAAATGTTGTGACTGCTCCTATGCCCCAGCATGGAGTAAATGCCGTTGAGGAAGACTTGTATGCCGTTTCTGTGGATGATGTTGCTACCCCTCTGTTGACTGTTAAGAAGAACCTGTTGCTAGCCGGTTTATTTCCGGGTTGTAGCAAGGGTTTCCTTTTGTGTGCCGTTTCCCCTACTGGTTGTCCGTTGCTGAAGTCAGGCATCCAAAGCCTGATGGATAGCAAAGAAATTTTGTTCAAAAAGACCGTTGTTCCTTTTGTTCCCGCTGAAGAAGTATCTGTTGTCACCATCTTCAATAATCCTGCCAAGGCTCCCCCGAGGAAGCCGGTCAAAATCTTGTCTGTTGCACCTATAACCATTATTGTTCCAGGGCCAATCCCCTACAAGTCTGATAAGGCTGTCCCATGGCACTATGGGGCAGATGTGTATGTACTTGGAGTGAAGCAGGAGTTCAACACCAGTACCGGTATCACTAACATCACTGGTCCCGCCAAAGTAACTCGCAGTGGCAGGCTCTTCTTGCCTGACATTGCGCCACCAGTCATCCGAAGACCGCTTATAATAACACCTGCAAGTGCGCCTGTTCCCCCTTCTGACCAAGTTTCTACCCCTGCTGCCGAGTCATCTGACACTCGGGGCAAAGGGATTGATGATGAGCCTGCCCGGATGGAGGCACCGAAGACTGTGAATGTTGAAGCCTCCCAGCAAGAGATGGAGGAAATTCTTAAGATAATCAAGAAGAGTGACTTCAATGTCGTTGAACAACTGGGGCATACCCCCTCCAAGATCTCTATGCTATCATTACTGCTGTGCTCAGAGGCCCATGCCAAGGCCCTGATTTCATTTCTGAAGATAGCCCATGTGCCACAGGAGACTTCTGCAGATCAATTCACTGACTGTGTGGCCAATTTGACAGCTGACAATGGCTTGGGTTTCTCGGATGCTGATCTTACCGCCAAGGGAAAGAACCACAATGACGCCCTGCATGTCTCCATAGAATGCAGGGGCACTACTCTCGTGCACGTGTTGGTGGACACTGGTTCTTCCCTGAATGTATTGCCCAAGAAGGCCTTAGACCGGTTGGATTGTGAGGGCCTGGAGTTGAAGCCTAGTAACATCATTGTCCGAGCCTTTGACGGGTCGAAGAGGATGGTACATGGTGAGGTAGACATTCCTATTCGTGTGGGTTCTCAAGTATTTGACTCAACGTTCTATGTGATGGACATCCGTCCATCTTATTCCTGTTTGCTGGGTCGACCTTGGATTCACAAAGCCGGGGCTGTGACCTCCACTCTACACCAGAAGCTCAAGTACCCTGTCAGAGGGAAGATTGTCACTGTGCAGGGGGAGGAAGAATACATGGTTAGTCATCTGAATTCCTTCCGGTATATTGAGATGGACGGGGAGTTTATTGAAACCCCCTTTCAACATTTTGAAGAGGTACCTCCAACATTGGCAGCAGCAGAAGCAGTAATTGAAGAGGGTTCTCCTTTGAATATGGCTTCCTTGAAGGATGCCCGGGCTGTAATTGAGAAAGGTGAATGTGCTAACTGGGGCAGGCTCCCTGATTTTACTCCTAAAACTGACAAGTTTGGACTGGGTTTCACTGCAGAGGCTCAGAGGGCTGTACGAAAAGAAAAGATCGGAAGACCTCCCGTGTTCATCACCAACCCGGGAGTGAATGCTATTGAGAGCGATACGGAGGAATCAGAGTTTGATAGCTGGATCTACCCGACGACTGACGGTGGACTGAACAATTGGACTGCAAAAGATCCCATACCTGTTACTTTTGTTACGCAGTAATGAATTCCTTTGTTTCTTTAATTTGTAATAAACAATAAATTGAAACTTTATGGCCCGGTGTCTTACCCGGGGCACCGTGGCTTCATTTGTGAGGGCTTATTAACTGTCATTTCCATATATCATGAATAAAGACATTTGGACGTTTTTTCGCATTTCAAATCTTGTGCTCCCTTTCTTTCTTTCTTTATATATTGCAAAACAGCTATATTTACACACACTCACCCATACAGGTTTCAATCCACTCTGGATCTCACTGGTAACGACTCTGCTACTTCCAGTTATGACTTCAAAAATCCGATCAACTTAGCCGAAGACGAAGGTGAAGATGATTGCGAAGTGTCTGGTGAGCTTGCAAGACTGTTACTCCAGGAAGAGAGGGCCATTCAGCCACATGAAGAGCCAGTGGAAACGGTAAATCTGGGTACCGAGACAGACAGAAGGGAAGTGAAGATTGGTGCCAATCTGGAACTCAGCGTGAAACAACGGTTGATTCAGATGTTATATGATTATGTGGAGATCTTTGCCTGGTCTTACGAAGACATGCCTGGGTTGGATATCGACATTGTGGTCCATCACTTACCTACCAAGGAAGACTGCCCTCCGGTCAAGCAAAAGGTCCGCCGTATGCGTCCAGAGATGTCCGAAAAGATCAAAGATGAGGTTATGAGGCCATTCGACGCCGGTTTTCTAGCAGTAACTTCTTACCCTCAGTGGGTTGCCAATGTGGTGCCGGTACCAAAGAAGGACGGTAAGGTCAGAATGTGTGTCGATTACAGGGATTTAAACAGGGCCAGCCCCAAGGATGACTTCCCCTTGCCTCATATCGACGTTCTGGTTGACAATACTGCTCAGCATAAGGTGTTCTCCTTCATGGATGGTTTTTCAGGTTATAATCAGATCAAGATGGCTCCTGAAGATATGGAAAAGACTACCTTTGTTACTCAGTGGGGCACCTTCTGCTACAAGGTCATGCCTTTTGGACTGAAAAATGTTGGGGCAACCTACCAACGTGCCATGGTTGCTTTATTTCATGACATGATCCATCATGAGATAGAAGTGTATGTCGATGATATGATTGCAGGGTCCCAAACTGAGGAGGAACACCTTGACCATCTGCAAAAGCTGTTTGACCGTCTGAAGTTATACAAGTTGAGGTTGAATCCGAACAAGTGCACATTTGGGGTAAGATCTGGAAAGTTGCTAGGCTTCGTTGTAAGTGACAAGGGTATTCAGGTGGACCCTGCCAAGGTTAAAGCCATACAAGAGATGCCAGTTCCTAAGACAGAGAAAGAAGTCAGAGGCTTTCTGGGACGTCTGAATTACATTGCTCGATTCATCTCGCACCTAACTGCTACCTGTGAGCCAATCTTCAAGCTGCTGAAGAAAGATCAGGTAGTACGTTGGAATGATGAATGTCAGGCCGCTTTTGACAGAATCAAAGAGTATCTCCAAGAACCACCCATTCTTATGCCACCGGTTGAAGGGAGACCTCTAATATTATACTTGACAGTGCTTGACAGCTCAATGGGGTTTGTGCTGGGACAGCATAACGAGTCTGGCCGAAAAGAGCACGCCATTTATTACCTTAGCAAAAAGTTTACCGACTGTGAGACCCGATACTCACTGCTCGAGAAAACTTGCTGCGCTTTGGTATGGGCTGCTCGCTGGCTGAGACAGTATATGCTGACTCACACTACTTTGTTGATCTCAAAGATGGATCCAATAAAGTACATATTCGAGAAGCCTGCTCTGTCTGGAAGAATAGCAAGATGGCAAATGATCTTGACATAATACGACATCCAGTACACGACTCAGAAGGCAATCAAGGGAAGTGTGTTGGCAGACCACTTGGCACATCAGGCAGTAGACGACTACCAGTCCATGAACTTTGAGTTTCCAGACGAGAGCATCATGATAGTGACTGATTGTGAAGTACCTGGACCGGATGAAGGACCTGAGGAAGGATCCCAATGGTCTATGCATTTCGACGGAGCCTCCAACGCTTTGGGTAATGGTATCGGCGCTGTGATCATATCCCCTCAAGGCACTCATACTCCACTCACTGCCCGGCTATGTTTCAACTGCACCAACAACATGGCGGAGTATGAGGCGTGCATCATGGGTCTTCAAGCTGCAATTGACTTAAGGATCAAGTTTCTGAGTGTCTTCGAAGATTCCGCTCTCGTGATCAATCAGATCAAAGGCGAGTGGGATACGAAACATCCGAATCTTATTCCTTACAAAGAATGTGTGTTGACACTGATCCCCCATTTCAGAGATAACTTTTGAACACTTCCCAAGAGAGGGGAATCAGTTGGCGGACGCATTAGCTACGATGTCTTCCATGTTCAAAGTCAAATGGGATAACGAGGCTCCCCGCATCATTATCTGGAAACTGGACGAACCTGCATATTGTTGCGACCTTGAGGCTGAAGAAGTAACTGAAAAACCCTGGTATCATGAGGTAAAGAGGTACTTGGAAGCTCAAGAATACCCTGAAGGGGCATCCATCAATGATAAGAAGTTTCTGAGAAGGTTCGCGGCGAAGTTCTTCCTCAGCAACGGCATTCTGTACAAGCGAAACCATGATTCAACCTTGCTGCGTTGTGTGGATAAGACTGAAGCAGAAAAGATCATGGCAGAGCTGCATGAAGGCACCTTTGGGACACATTCCAGTGGACACACCATGGCAAAGAAAATCCTTCGGGCAGGATATTTCTGGTCCACAATGGAAGCCGATTGTTACCAACATTCTCGGACATGTCATAAGTGCCAGATTTACGTAGATAAGGTGCATATTCCTCCAGTTCCTCTGAATGTCTTGACTGCACCTTGGCCGTTTGCAATGTGGGGCATTGATATGATCGGCGAGATTAAACCTACGGCATCCAACGGGCATCGCTTCATTCTGGTGGCGATTGATTACTTTACAAAGTGGGTTGAAGCAGCTTCCTATGCTACAGTAACCAAGAACGTTGTGGCACGGTTCATTCGGCATAACCTGATCTGTCGATACGGCGTCCCGGAAAGGATCATTACGGACAATGGTACCAATCTTAATAACAAGATGATCACTGAGCTCTGCGAGCAATTCAAGATACAGCACCACAACTCTTCTCCTTACCGACCGAAGATGAATGGGGCTGTAGAAGCAGCGAATAAGAATATCAAGAAAATTGTGCAGAAGATGACAGTGACTTATAAAGATTGGCACGAGATGTTACCGTTCGCTCTTCATGGGTACCGTACCTCAGCAAGGACGTCAACCGGGGCAACTCCCTTTTCCTTGGTCTATGGCATGGAGGCAGTCTTACCGATTGAAGTGCAGATACCCTCTCTCCGGATAATGAAGGATGCAGATCTGAGCGAAGATGATTGGATCCAGACACGACTTGATCAGTTAAACCTAATTGACAAAAAGAGACTCGCTGTTATATGTCATGGTCAAACGTATCAAAAACGGATGATCAGGGCATTTAACAAAAAGGTCAGACCACAAGAGTATCAAGTTGGGGATCTGGTAATCAAACGCATCATCCTTCCTCAGAGTGATCCCAGGGGCAAATGGACCCCTACGTACGAAGGACCATTTGTGGTTAAACATGTGTTCTCAGGAGGAGCCATGATCCTAACCACCATGGACGGTGACGACCTGCCTCACCCCGCCAATGCAGACATAGTAAAAAGATACTACGCATGATAAAAGACCCGCTAGGTTGACATACCTAGGCAAAAATTAAGGCTTCCCGGTGAACCAAAAGGGTTCGGGCAAAATGAGGGATGAAATGAAAAAAATATGTACACCCGGCAAGTCGAAAACCTGAAAAGGCGGCTTGGGAAAAAATGGGTATCCCGGTGGATTGAAAACCCGAAAGGGCGGTCCAGGCAAAAGTTAGGGATTAAAGTGTAATATTATGTCTCATTGGATCACCTTGCATCCAGAATCCGGTATCAACATCAAGTTCAGACGGCATCGATCAATCAGCTTCATCTTCAACCGAGCAGCCAAGTGATGAGACGCTCGAAGATATAAAGGCGATAGCAGAGTTGGAACCCAGAGGGATTATCTTTTTCACACAGCTGTTTTGTTTTCCTTGTACAAATTGTATAAACTCTGTTGTTCGGCGGCGTTCTCTTACTAGAACGTCAGTCTCTTGTACATAAACGCCTATTTACAGGCAATTCAAAAATCAATACAAATTCACTTTTCAGCTAAAATTGCCAATTGTTTTTCCTTTTTCTGTTTTGTTTTGCGAAGAACGTCCAAGGTTCAATTTGTGATATATGCATTTGATAATAACTGCTAACTCATAAATATTTGCATACGAAACAAAGGATTAATTACAGGTAACATTAGAAACAGGGGCAATAATGAGTTGTCTAAGCGATCTAATTGCTCTGTCCACCAAGGTACCAAGGTAAGTTTGGCTGAAGAACGTAACCAAGATATCTTAATTCCCCAGAGAATGAGCCAGCAAGTCAACACCCTCTCCCCAAGCAGAGTTATCAGTCCGCCTCAAGGAAGTTGGATTCCCCCCAGCAGATGTCAACATTCCTCAACGCAGTATACGAACATTCTTAACAAGCATCCCCGGCAGTCTTGATCTAAGATTGTTCCCCGGAGGAATACGAACATTCAGTGGAGCCACTTCCCCAATACATCTCAAAAATTTCCCCAGGAGAGTCCAATCCAAAAGTTCCCCTAGGAGAGTTCAACCAATCTCCCCAGCAGGTCTTAAAGCTTATCCCCAGTAGATTCTGGAAGCTTGTCACCTGCAGAGCACGAACGCATCTCCCGGTTTTATTCAGAAGGTTATTTCCCCACCAGGATATAACTGGGTTATCCTCAGCCAATTACCACGGAAAGATCGTCCCCGACGAAGTTCTTCCTATCCCCCAGCGGAGTTCATCAATTCCTTCAACACAACTCAACAATGGTATCCCCAGCGAAGTTATCACCAATCTCAGCAAAGTATCTCTTTCCCCACAGAATTCACTCCCCGCAGAGTATTCTATTCGCCAAGTTTATTCCCCAAGGAGTCATCTTCTCCTACCGGTATTCTTGCAGCAATCATCCCCCAGCGGAAACAAAGCTCTATTCTTCAACATCAGCCCAGGATCAAACTTCCCGGCACCCGTCAAGGATTTACTTTCCTAGACAAAAACATATATTCATAAACATCGCATCTTCATACATTATAGCATGCACCTATGCATCATGAACATACAATCTCACTTATTCTGAGAACATCATGCATGTCATACATCATGACATCGCATACAACTAACGTTTTGTCTTTTCAGGACAAAGGTTAATACAAAGATAATTGCTATCAACGGTCGCAACTAAAGATCTGATTCCTGTATCTTGCCAGGGTGTATCTGTTGACGACTAACATTACCAGACTCGATTCCTGTATCTTGCCAGGGCACGTCTGAAGAGTTCGAAGATCCGATTCCTGTATCTTGCCAGGGTGTATCTGTTGACGACTAACATTACCAGACTTGATTCCTGTATCTCGCCAGGGCACGTCTGAAGAGTTCGAAGATCCGATTCCTGTATCTTTCCAGGGTGTATCTGTTGACGACTAACATTACCAGACTCGATTCCTGTATCTTGCCAGGGCACGTCTGAAGAGTTCGAAGATCCGATTCCTGTATCTTGCCAGGGTGTATCTTTTGACGACTAACATTACCAGACTCGATTCCTGTATCTTGCCAGGGCACGTCTGAAGAGTTCGAAGATCCGATTCCTGTATCTTGCCAGGGTGTATCTGTTGACGACTAACATTACCAAACTCGATTCCTGTATCTTGCCAGGGCACGTCTGAAGAGTTCGAAGATCTGATTCCTGTATCTTGCCAGGGTGTATCTGTTGACGACTAACATTACCAGACTCGATTCCTGTATCTTGCCAGGGCACGTCTGAAGAGTTCGAAGATCTGATTCCTGTAACAACTCTTGAACCAAGATCTGCCATGGATGTGTTCTAGGGTTTCAGAAGTTTTAAATTAGGGTTTCCCTCATGTGGTAAAATTGGACATTCAAACCTATGCCATTAAAATCGTGACATCCAAACGAAGCAAATTGACTACTCGCGCCTTTTTTATATTTGCCCAGGTGCTAATCGCTATTTTCTCTGGTTGAGTTTAGTGGGGGTTTAAAACCCCCGCTATTTGTTTGATAATTGCAGGAAAAATAAGGAAGACGAAGGGCGTGGCCTGATGCTATAGGGCAGTTCAAAACCTGGCGCGTTTTTTATTGTTTGATATCATTAACTTTGGTTTCTTTTTATATTATTCACGTTCCATTAATATTACAAATACGCGTGTTAGCTTGGTTGGTGAATGAGGTGGCTTGCAGGTACTGGGACCTGGGTTCGATTCTCTCCAGCGGTCCACCATATGCGCATATGCTAAGGCTTGACAAGTGGCTTCATGAGCAATCCAAAAGCCAGAACGTGAAGACTACCATACACGCTAGTCAACCACCCCACATGCAAGCACAGAAAGTCAAAAGGCCTTGGATTCTGGTGGGCCAAAAATACTCCAAAACACCTCCAAATTGGGCCAGACACCCCCCATGATTTGCATCATTTTATTTTTTATTTGATTTTTCTTTCTAATTCTATTAATTGTTTTAATTGTTTTTTCTTTAAATTCCTAAAATAATTTTCATAATAAAATAAAATACAAAAAAATCAAAAATGTTTATTGTTAGTATTAATTTCACCATTATTTATTTTGTAAATAAACTTTAATAATTAACTAGTTAATTTAGGTTTTAAAATTTTAATGTTTTTCTTAATAAATTAAAATAGGTAGAATTAGGGTTTTGATATTTTTCACCTTTTCTTTTTAAGATAATTTTCTCATCATTATTATTATTATTAATTATTAATTATTTTGTAAATAAACATGTATATTAAATATTTAGTAAATTAGGTTAAACTTTAATTTTAATTTATTTTTTTAATTAAAAATACTTAGAACTAGGGTTTCATTTAACTTCTAATTAATTTTCTTTATTTCATAAATACAAAACAAAAAACCTAAAAACATTTCTTTCTTTTAATTTAATAATTAATTAGCTTTTTAACTTTTATTTAATTTCTTTAAAGGGTCCAACGCCCTCGAACGTTCCAACTTTAATTCTTTCGCGCATTTATTTTTCTTTCAAATATTATGTAATTGCTCAAGCCATGTAATAGTAACTAGGTTTTACTTTCCGCATTTTTATTAAAACGAGTCTTTGTTAATTTGGCGATGTATAGGCCCGCGCCTTGTAATAGCGTAGGATTTTACTTTCCGCACTTTTTAATCGCATGAAAGAATGTATGACCTAAATTAAAAACAAGCGTAGATCACCACAAATGCATGATCAAAGACAAATATTAACATGAAAACAACACACAAATTCACACACCACTCTTAGGGTACGCCTCACTGTTGCCTTGCCTTCGAAACGTGGTCGTCGAGTATAGGACGTTTTAGTAAGTCCTTATGTCCATGACATGATCCAGTTGCCTCGAAACGGTTTCCTCGGAATTAAAAAGGATCAATGGCATAAGGGTAGCTTCTAAGGTGTCCTACTGTTGCTCTGGTGACCACACTGTCCCTAAAACTCAAATTGACCCGAACACCTCCAACGGTGGTGCTACCTACCTCTCAATGGTGGGATGGCACTACCTTAAGGACATTTACACAGTCTAATTCCTTAGGGTAGGTAGATGACTCATGGATACTTGCTCTATTCAAAAACAAACCAAACTCTTTTCACACCGACACTTTTCAAAAAGCTTTCAAAACAATTTTTCAAACACTCTTGAGGACTGATACAAGAGTCGATCTGAAATCTTTAAACGAAACTTTTTTCAAACCCACTCACAATTGAAAATCAAACACTTTTGAAAACACAAATGAGCAAGTATCTAAGAGCCCATGGATAACCATGGATAGAAAGGGTGCTAACACCTTCCCTTTCTATAAATCTACCTCCCGAACCGAGAAACTATCTCATAAAGGAATTTTGCTGTGCTTTTGTCCTGTCCATGTTGGAGAAAATAAAAGACGGTGGTGAATCTTGCTTCCGCGACATTTCGCGAACCAGCGTTAAACAGTCAGTTCCAGATCCACCGATCACACATTGTTTCAATTGTTTCATCTTCTTCCATTTTGAAAGCCTCATACTTATGAATGATTGCAAGAGTTTTGGTTTCTTTGACTTTCGTGTCTACTTCATGCGTCATTCTCATACAGTCAAACATGTTATTAGCTAATTCTATGTTCATGATCTTCTCATAATCGACGTACGAGATAACACTCAAGAGGATTGTTCTGGCTTTGTGATGATTTCTAAATTCTTTCTTTTGTTGATATGTCATTCTCTTTATGTCGATCTTCTAACCGCTTTCGTCAACTGGATGAATGTATCCATCAATCACCATATCCCATAGATCAGCGTCATTAGCTAGAAAGAAACTTTTGATTCTGTCTTTCCAGTAATCAAAGTTCTCACCATCAAATATAGGAGGTTTTATGATGATTCTATCTTTTCCATCATGATTATCATTATTGATAATCTGACTTGGTCCCATCATAGTGTTTTTCTTGCTAGAATCTTTTTCTGACACGGTTAAGTGTTTACACCCAGAACCAGGCGCTCTGATGCCAATTGAAGAATGGAGAAAAAAAGAAGGGGGCTTGAATTGGGGTTTTAAAAATTAAAACAGTAGACACATTGATCATCCTGGTTCATTTGAACTCAAACTACTCAAGTCCACAAGCCAAGGTGATTTCACCTCTCTCAAACGAGGTCTTAATCCTCTAATCAAAACTTGATTACACAGATACAATGACTACTATCAATCTTCTTGAGTTTAAACCACAACCCGGTTTTCTCAAGGTATTATAAAATAAGTCAAATTAAGAGTGTGTACAAAATATGTTTTCTAAACAAAAATGTATCATAACAGTGATGTATACACAATTGAAAAGCACAAGATAGAACTGGGTAATAATATTTTTCAGTGTGCAATTATGTTTTGATTTCTTCTTCAAGTCTTCTTTATATAGGTGATGCATGAGAGACATAAGAAGATGCTTTTTGAAGATTGATAAAGTGTTGTTAATGCACTTTCCAAAAGTATAGATCTTGTCTTGGTTCAGCCGTTACTTTTTGATTTGTAATGAATGAGTTATAATGCCTCAGAATATTGTTTTCTTGGGATCATATCAGAATAAGAATATTACCGTTGAGACTTCTTTTGTTCTTCCAGAATCTTTACTTATCAGAATATCTAAGTTTCGCTCGCAACGTTGGTGCATTCAGAAGTTGTAACATTAGAACTTCCTCATTTTAGTGTGTTTACACGTATTTTCTTCTAAGAATGTTGTGTCTAAACAGAGCTTTAAAAATGTAAATCTCTTACCTTGTATTCTTCTTACATCATAATTTCCCTACATATTCAAATACATTATTAGAGAGCATATTTGTTCTTTATATATGTCATGTGTTTGTTATCATTAAAGCTCTTACAAGGATGTAGAACCAAACTATGTTCTAACATTTTTATATGTATGGAACTTACATTAACAAGTTATTTATATGCATACAACCTAAAGTTAATGATGTTAGGGCTTATTCGGGGACATTTAACACTTGGGGCATTTTCTTTTAAGAAACACACCTTTGTGAGAGACACATCATATACTCACCCAAAATTTTAATGACATATGTGTGTGGGTTATCCCGCTTATAAATGCTTAAATCTCCACATTCCTAACAAATGTGGGACTTTCCTTCACTACTCACATTTGTATTTATTTTTCAACACTCCCTTCAAGTGTGAGTCTATCCATAATGCTTCCTCTTAAGTGGAATCTTTTTTATCCATATACAATTGTACCGTTGTTGACACTCTTCAACAGGACACTCTAACCAAGACCCTATGGGAATACTTTCCTTACAAGTGAGTCAGTCTCTACACTCGAACCAAAAGCTTTAATACCATTTGTTTGGGCTAATGTGAGGGTTCAACACGAGGGAACAATTTACACTTGATGATTTTCCTTTTGAGAAACACATATTTATGAGAGACACACCACTTACTCACCAAACCTTAATATGATAGGTGTGTGGTGTTGTAACCGGCAAAAAATAATGAGTCGCCACCATTACATTTTTTCCTAACAATGGGTGAATAATGAAATAAACCTAATTGTACAGAGATTCTAAGTGCTTGATTCACTTTAGACAAAGGGAATGTGTTAGGCACCCCTCACCTACCGTGTTCTAAATGAAGTCCTAAGGTTTAGGTTAAAAGGGTTGGAAGGATTTTAATTTTTTTATTAGGGGAACTCGCCTTAGTTTTTAAGTCGCGTGCTTATGTATCCTCTTATGAGGAATCAGAGTCTCAATTCTTAGTTTGTAGTATTTAGTTATTTTTTTATGGATTATGGAAATATTTTGAATTAATCCTTGAACCAAGTTTGGGTTGGAAATAGCGGAATCGTAAATACAGTTCGCAGTTAATAAAAAATATTTCCACAATCCTTTTAGAAAACATCTTGATTTAATTATGATAGTAGAAAAATGTTAGTAATTGATTGGTAGCTGTTTTAGAGTATGTTATGCAATATGTAAAAAAAATTGAATGAGAAAAAGATTTAATGCAATTAAGAAATGGGGTTAGTGTTTTAGAAAATATTTAATTAATAAATAACTATTTTTTCCCTAAATATTAAAAATATATTAAGTATTTATGATAAAATATCCAATAATTATTTATTAATATGCAAAATTATAATTTAATACAAATTGCTAAAAATATGATATATGCTAATTAAATGAAGAAAATAGAATAAGTTAATTAAATAATTAATTTAATAAATTAATTAATTAAAGGAGGAGAATAAAAGTTAAATTTAGAGTGTATTTTGTTATTCAAAAGAAACTAAAGTCATTTTTTAGATTTTTGTAGTTTTCTATTGTTTTTTTGTATTTTTTAATAATGAATAAAAGTTAAGATAAAAAAGTTCTTTTTTTTAATACAAATAATAAGAAGAAAAGTTAAAGTTAGAAAAAATAATTTTTAGGTTTAGAAAAAATGGGTTTTTCTATAATAAAAAAACATAAGGTTAAAAAAATGTATTTTTAGGGTTAAAGAAAAGGTTTTTTTATTAAAAAAAAGGTCAAAATAATAATAAAAATACATGAATATCATAAGCTATAAACAAAACAAATAGCAATCAAACAATCAAACCAAAACTCAAACAAGAATAAATGCTAATCTACATCAAATACAATATTCATACACATACTTAAAGATATAAAAAAAAATACCAACCTAGAATGTCGTGACCAAATTAAGTTTCTCCCTCCATCATTTTTTTTCTTTTCTTTGTGCTTTTCTCCTTTCTCCTTCGGTGTAAGATTCTCCTTTTTTCCTTCGATACAAGATCCCTCTTTTTTCAGATTAATGATGGAATAGAGACCTTAGGGTTTAGTTGTTGTTGTTCTTCGATGTGAAGATCAACAACTTTTAAGAGAACTCTAGTGAGTTGTTGATCTGCAAATAATTTGATTCTCCAAACGGTTGTTGATCCTCCAAATGATTGTTCATGGGCAAATTTTAGGTATTTTGTTCAAAGCCCTAAAATTATCCAAGAGAGTTGCGTAGAAAAAATATTTGTGAGAAAGAGATAAAAAATTGATGTAATTGTTGATAAAAAATTATGGTGAATAGAGCCCTATTTTTATAATTAGAAATTAGGTTCAAAACACCAAAAAGGAAATTACCCAGCATAAAAAGCTCAAATTTTTATCTTGGTCAACAAGTTTAAGAATCTAGTCCTATTTGTGACTCTATACAAGATATGATTTGAAAAATATTTAAACTGAAAAAGATTTTGTTTATTTTTAGATTTTTTGCATAAAATAATTATTTTAATAAAAAAATAATATTTCAAAATATATTAAATATAAGAAAACAAAAATATTATTTAAATAAATAAAAAAACACTTTTTTATGATATTTTTGAAAAGATTTATACAAATTGAGATTTGATTGAAACTTGGAGGACAAATTATGAACCTAGACACTTTTGTGATTTTTTCAATATGGTGATTGATTTGGTGATTAATAAAAATTGATTTTGAAAGATTTCAATTATTTTTAGCATTTTGACTATTAAGTGTATAAAATCAATGATTTAAAAAAATAAAAAGATGATTTTAAAATACCCTTAAAATAGAAAACAAAAATAATAATAAAATAATTGAAAATGACTTTTTTATCCTTTTTATTGAAAAAAAAACACACAAAAAAATATAAATACCAAAAAATAGTGTAATGGAACTTGAACTCAAGAACTTCCACTTATAATCCTTACTCCCTTACCAACTGTGATATGTCATTCTATTCGAGAGAAAAAGACACATAGAAGCATATGAAGATGAGAAAGTATTTTGCTATTATAAAAATACATATAATTTAAAGTAAATTATTATATATTTCAAATAAGCAAAAACAATTTTTTGTTAAACCATATGTGAGTAATGCCCAAAAAAAATTATGAAATCAAGTTTAAAAATAAGTTGAATATTATAAAAATGGGGCAGGCAAATTTAAGGTATGACAGATACCCTATTTAATTACTCTTTGATTGAGGGTGCGAGAATATGCAGGTCTCATACATTCGAATCGAAAGGTTATTAAATAATGGAAGACTCGGAAATTTGACAAAAGATTGGCTAGATAAGGATACACTGTACATCATACCCCAGAGGATGAAGAAATAGGCAAAGATAGTGATGTATCATCCTACCTGAGTTAGAGCGAAAAGTGAGATTGACCTAGATATGACGACGCAGATAACTCGCCAATACCTAGAAAAGAGAACGTAGATTTTGCAAATTTACCATAACCTAGGAGGTAAATAACACAAATTTGAAAGTTGACTTACTAACTCTTCAAGACTAACATAGTAAACTTATAACGTAGGTTTTGTCTATTCATCACAGCCTAGGTCATGAATAAAATAGAGTTGATAATCCATTTCCGCATGTAGACTTAACACAATGAATTATATTATAGAGAGACAGATAACCTATTGCTGCTTTGAGACTAACGCAATGAGTTATATCGCAAATTTTGTATATTTACTATAACTCAGGGAGTAAATAATACAAATATAGATTTGTGTATTTATCACGACTTAGAGGATAAACAACACATACTTGATAATTTATCGCCGCTTAGAGACTAACACAATGAACTATATCAAAGATTTTTGCATACCTACCACAATCTAGGGGGTAGATAACACAAGTATATGCTTGTGTATTTATCATGACCTAGAATATAAATAACACAAACTTGATAATTCATTATTGCTTAGAGACTGACACAACGAACTATATATTTTCGCACATCTACCACAACTTAAGGGGGGTAAATAACACGAGTATAGGCTTATGTATTTATCACGACCTAGAGGATAAATAACACAAACCTGATAATTCATTATCGCTTAGAGACAGACATAATGAACTATAGATTTTGCATACCTACCACAACCTAGGGGGTAGATAACATGAGTATAGGCTTGTGTATTTATCACGACCTAGACGATAAAAAACACAAACCTAATAATTCATTATCGCTTAGAGACTGACACAGTGAACTATAGATTTTTTCATATCTACCATAACCTAGGGGGTAAATAACACGTGTATAGGCTTGTGTATTTATCACGACCTAGAGGATAAAAACCACAAACCTGATAATTCATTATCGCTTAGAGACTGATACAATGAACTATAGATTTTCGCATATCTACCACAACCTAGGGGGTAGATAACACGAGTATAGGATTGTGTATTTATCACAACCTAGAGGATAAATAACACAAACCTGATAATTCATTATCACTTAGAGACTGCCACAATGAACTATAGATTTTCGCATACCTACCACAACTTAGGGGTAGATAACACGAGTATAGGCTTGTGTATTTATCACAGCCTAGAGGATAAATAACACAAACCTAATAATTCATTATCGCTTATAGACTGACACATTGAACTATAGATTTTTTCATACCTACCACAACTTAGAGGATAAATAATACGAGGATATGCTTGTGTATTTATCATGACCTAGAGGATAAATAACACAAACCTGATAATTCATTATCGCTTAGAGACTGACACATTAGACTATAGATTTTCGCATACCTACCAAAACCTATAGGATAGATATTTGAAAAGTGATTTCATAATTGAATCTTAGATAAGTAAACCAGAGATAAGATCAAAGTTTACCGATTGTGTATGTTCTCAACCAAGGCGTTTGTTTGTTTTACAAATCTAGTTCAATAATAGGCCCCGAGAAAGTTTGTAGTTTAACCAAAGTAGATTTGAAAATGACATGCATGATGTATAATGCCCTAAGTTGATATGGAACCCAATGTATATGTACTGAATGTTTTGTATATGCACCAAATGTTTTTTTAAATGTCTTGACATTTATCTCCTTTTAAACCATTGGTTTTTTTTCTTAGTCGCTGATTCCCCAACGTTGTTTGTTGTTTATATTGGTATCTTAAAGGTGATTTGAATTCTGATATATCATGGTGAACAGTGTCAACGTGTTGCTGATAATTTGCATCTTAGGCGTAGAAGTAGTCGTGGACCTCTTTCGACGTTTTTCTAACCAAAATAAACTTTGATGTTTTATGAAATGCTCTTTGGTGTTTCTGTATGTTAGATGCACCAAATGTTATGAATGACCTTGATACTTTGATATGATTATGTGTACATCATGCTTGATATGAGGATCTTAATAGGAAATCTACTGTCGAGATTAACTAGGAGAATCTACTGCTGAGATTCTATTGAGAACAACCTTTTCTGAGATCTTCTGGATAATCAACTGCTGAGATCAACTAGAGGAATCCACTGTCGAGATTCAAAATAAGGAACTACCTTCTGCTGAGTTCATCTGGAAAATCATCTACCGAGATTAACCAGAGGAATCTACTTCCGAGATTATGTTAAGAAATTATATTTTGTTGAGGTCTTCTGGAAAATCATCTTTCGAGATCGACTAGGAGAATCTAATGCCGAGATTCTGCATAAAATAGATAACTTGATTGACAATGATGATCGTCTTTACATGAAACATGGTTTTATGTTATCCGTGTACATATTGATTGATGCATAAAATGTAATGATTGATTGATGCATGTAATGAATGACTTAGATATGTATTAATGGATGTTGGATTTTGAAATGCCAATGAGTAATTGGGATTTTTGACATATGCTCGATCCATACTGTCGGAATTCGTCAGATGGATGAGATGATAAGTATAGCTTGATTTTGGATTGAAGAGCCCTAATAAATGATTTATGCAGACTCATATTCTTTTAATATATGCCCTTTTGAGGGATCGCAGATGGTTAAGACGTAAAGAGGTTGCCTATGTAACAAGGTTGCTTGTCACATGGTGGTAGAGTGTTATGTGTAATAATCGACAAAAAAATATAGAGTTGCCGCCATTTATTTTTATCCTAAGATGGGAATATAACGGAATAACCATAATTGATGATACAGAGATTATAAGTTCTTAACTCACTTTAGACGAAGGGAAGGTGTTAGGCACCTGTTATACCCCAAAATTTTCCCTCCCATATTCTTCAAGAAATTGCCAAGCCAAGTCACAAAATTCCCCAAGGGTTGCACAGTGCAAGGGCCTCCTAAACAGTCAAAATTAGGGTTTTGAGTCTGATCAAGAAAAGGAAGTGTTCAAAGGCTCAATCAAGTCTCATATGCTTACAAACATGGTCAAGCATCCTCATATCAAGTTTCAAGGCATTCAGTTCAAAATTGCACAGTCAAAACCCTAAATTGCACTACAGTCAACTGTAGGGGCAAAATGGTCATTTGGCAGTCAAAAGTTTAAATTTTTGGTCAACATATCATTTTGAAGCCACAAACATCATTTGATCAATGCTTGATCATGATTCTCAAAATTTGGCTCAGAAAATCATCAAGATGCAAAGTTTCCTTATTTGGACAGTTGAAAAAGTCAACTGAAATTGACCAGGGCATAACTTTCACATGGATTATCAGAAAAATTCCATCCAAAGCTCATTTTGAAGAGAAAGACATTTCCTACAACTCATCTTCATACTTCAAGTCCAAGAAATGCTCTCACAAAAAGTTATCAATTTCAACATTATAGGTCATTTTCAAAAGTCAACAAAAAGGGACTTTAAGTCAAAGGCCATAACTTGAGATTGGAAAATCAAAATGACATGGGACCAAAGGCATTGGTTAAAGGACTCAAATACCTTTCCAAAATGTCCAAGAACATGAGAAAAGCTTAAAAATTGAGCAAGTTATGCATTGGAGAAGTTGGGAAATTTTTGTGAAATGGCAAAAGTCAACTATCCTTGAAACTTCAATTTTTGACAAAAGGGCCCACTTTCTTCCACTTGATTCAGCCTTGTCATGCCACACACGTGTCCCATGATTAATTTCAAGATCAAACATTGATTTTTCTATTTTATTTATTTTTTGATAATTTAATTCATTTTAAATCTTTAAAAGTTCAAATAAAATTTAAAAATCAATGGAATAGTGTCATTTGAATTTGGATAGCTTCCATATATCATGTGCCAGCTCACAAACTCATGCTAGGGTTAGATTGTACACCAAGTCTTGGTTTTGCTTAAAAAAGGGAAAGTTGGTTAATGGTGAAAGACCTAGGACTAGTTCTCTCATGGGCATGGATAAAGGCCAGCTAATGACCTAATTCCCTTCCCTCATAAGTGCTGAGTCAAAACCTAATGCCCACACACATTGAAGCTGCGCAAAAGCTAAGAACAAACTTGGAGTTTTCACTTAAAAAAAGCAAAACTGAAATCAACCTTAGAGGTGGATTCAAGTCCTAATATTGATTCCAAAAGCTTCCTTGTGGTTCACTGATCATATTCCAATTCATAACACTCATCAAAAGGCAAGGAATCAGTGTACAGAACTCAGCATATGTCGTGAAAAACTCACAATCGTATTCTTAAATTTAAGCATTTTCATAACATTTTCTGCATGGATTCTTATTCCTCTTGCAATTCTAAAGCTAACTGATACATTTAATTGCGTTTTCCTGTGTTATGTACAAAGATGCCATTGTAGCTTTTTAGGGTTTGCAGGTTTTCGATTTGGGGCTTTCATAACAAGGCAAAATTAGAACTCCAGATCAGTGCCATTAGACTCAACGCTTGAAGACGAAGATGATGGAACCCTCGCGCTCAATTTATGAGCGTTGAGGGTCTAATCGCTATTTTCTTAAAACATCCCTTAAGCCACGCCCAGAAAACCGTTGCCATACATTCATGTTTCAGAAAAAGTGAAGAAGACGAACTCGTGGCCGGCGTTGATTGGAGGATTCGAATTTCGCGCGTTTTAGCCCACTAACGCATTATTTTCTTTTATTATATTTGTTGCTTATTCATTTAACAAAAGAATTGCATAGCTCAGCTGGCAGGCGTTGATAAGCGTTCACATCCAAGACCTGGGTTCGAGTCCCAGGTCTGTACATTTCTCATATTATTTTTCATTAGCCATTCATGTGCAGCGCTTAAGATAAGGCACACCATACATCCTTCATCATCAAGCCAGCCACGTTCATCTGGAGATTTAATCCAAGGCCAAAAATCAAAGAGCACGTTACACCCCCAGTCAACATCCACACGCTATGCAAAAAGTCAAATGGACTCATGGTTGTTGGGCCAGCATTCTAAGATCAAGACCTCCATATTGGGGCCTGAACCCCCCCTGGTTTGCTTTCTCTATACTTTTCTTATTTTATTTTTTAATTGCTATTTTATTTTTATTATTTGTTTTAATTAAATAATTATTTTTTACCAAGATATAAAAATATCATAAAAAAACAGAAAAGATGGAAAAAGTAATAAATATTTTTATCCTAATTATTTTCATAAATAAATTGTATATAATTGAATTTAGTGTAATTAGGTTTTTTTTTGCAATTTTAATTCTTTTTAATAAATCTAAAAAACATAGAATTAGGTAATTGATAATTTTATTCCATTTTTTTAATTTTTCTTTTTTTTATAATAATAATATTACTTATTTTATTTTCATAATTAAATTGTACATAAATTAACTTAGGTTTAATTTAGGTTATACTTTAACATTTTCATAATAACTAAAAAATAATAATTAGAATTAGGGTTTGACATTTTATTTTAATTATAATTAATTCTTTTTTTTATTAAATCTAAAAACACAAAAACATTTTCTTTTAATTTTAATTTTAAATTCCTTATTAATTTTAATTTTGCAAAAGGGTCCAACGCCCTCGTTCGTATTTTATTTAATTCGCACATTTATTTTATTTCGCTTAATTCATTATGTATCTCTCCCAAAGCGTTGTAACTTTAACTTTTCGCACTTTATTTTGCTTTCTTTATCTTTCCGTCAAATCGGGTCCGGTTTAATTTTGGCGATGTGGACCCGCGCCATTTGTAATAGCTTAGATTTATTTTTCCCGCAAACTTTTAACTGTTAACCAAGCATGAAAGAATGAATGACCATAATAAAATCAAGCGTAGAACACCAATAACATGAACAAGACAAATATCAATGAAAACAACACACGAACCGCACACACCACCCCTAGGGTACGCCTCACTATTGCCTTTCGAAAGGTGATCGTCGAGTAGAGGATGTCTTAGTAAGTCCTCATGATCCGGGAACCTGGCATGAGGGTAGCTTCTAAGGTGTCTTCCCATTGCTCTGGTGATCACCATGTCCCGAACATCGAATTGACCCGAACACCTCCAACGGTGGTGCTACCTACCTCTCAATGGTGGGATGGCACTACTTTAAAGGACATTTACACAGACGAATTCCTTAGGGTAGGTAGACGACTCATGGATACTTGCTCTCTTCAAAACAAAAATTCAAAGACTTTTCACACCAACACTTTTCAAAAGCTTTCAAAGCAAATCTTTCAAACACTCTGACGTACGAGTCGAACTGAAATTTTTCAAGGAAACTTTTTAAAACCCACATTGAAAAGCAAGCAAACATTTTGAAAACACATTGAGCAAGTATCTAAGAGCCCATGGATAACCATGGATAGAAAGGGTGCTAACACCTTCCCTTTCTATAACCTACCTCCCGAACCGAGAGCGATCTCTTTAAGGAATTTTTCTGTGCTTTTGTCCTTTCCATTTGGAGAAAATAAAAGACGGTGGCGACTCTTGCTTCCGCGACATTTCGCGAACCAGCTTTAAAACAGTCAGTTCCAGATCCACCGATCACAGAACTGGCGACTCTGCTGGGGACTTAACTTAAAGTGAGGTGTACCTTAGGGATAGTTCATAACTGTGTTTTCAATTGTTTTCCTTGTGTGCTTTAAAATTGTGGGTTGCTTTGGAGTTTTATAGATCCTAACCCGGATCTGGGGGATACCTTCTTAGAAAGTAGCAACAAGGCTGTGAGGGAACTGTGCGGGGTATACCGACATGGTTGAAACAGTCTGCTACGTTGATGTGGCACTTTGGTGTGTACCGGTAACCCTTGAGTTCAGTCAAGGAGAGTACGGGGCCTCCGCGTGGTGTCGTGAAGCATCAACAGACCTTAGGAACCTTAATTGAACTATCTTGGCCTCTTTAGGGTAGTGAGATAACTGACTTTGGTGCAATCCGAGGTTGGTTGATACTCGATACTACACTCAATTGAGGGTTGCTTTCCTGGAATATTTCGGTCGCCAGTTCAGTGGCTAAATCGAAACAATGAACAATGAAAGCAATCCCGTGATATTGGGAACCTTAGAACCCGGTTACTTTGATTAGGACAGGTTGAACTCACCAACTTCAAGAGGGTACTACCCAGACCCCATGCTGGCCTTAAACCTTAAGGGCTTGTCTTGTGTGCCTTGTGTGCCTTATATGTTTGTCTTTGTACATATCTGTGGTGTGTTTAATCATAGCATCATGACATCATCCAGCATCATATGCATTAACTAACCATTTCAGGGGTTCGAATTTTCATCTCTGTTCTTGTTTTGTAGGACATGGAAACTGTTCGTAGAAAGACAATTCAAATCAGTCTTGTAAGGGTACCTCCTCAGCTTAAGGAGCTTATATCCAGGATTCCCGAGAACTCTTCATTCAGTGAAAGGCATGGAAGCCTCATCAGCTTGGTCAACACCAACATTGAGGAAGATATGATAAAGGTCTTGTTCCAGTTCTTTGACCCTCTGCATCACTGTTTTACCTTCTTGGATTATCAGTTGGTACCTACATTGGAGGAGTTCTCCCGGCTCCTGAAGATCCCCATCCTTGATCAGCTACCCTTCAACGGTACAGAAAAGGAACCTAAGCTTGAAGAGATTGCTAAAGCCTTGCACCTACAGTCATCTGACCTCAAGGGACATTGGGAAGTCAGAAGTGGTATTAAAGGGTTCTTAGCCAGGTTTCTGTTTGAAAAGGCCTATGAATGTTGGAACTCCCTTGACTTGCAAGCTTTTGAAGAGGTTGTGGCCCTCCTTGTTTATGGTTTGGTGTTGTTCCCTAACCCAGATCAGCTCATTGATATCGGTGCTGTCCAGATCTTTATGTCCAGGAATCCTATACCTACGTTGCTGGGGGACATCCTTCACTCATGTTACACTCGAACCATGAGAAAAAGAGGTGTCCTTATGTGTTGCACTCCTCTCCTGGGAAGGTGGTTTATTTCACACCTTCCCCAATCAGTCTTGAAGAATGAGCGGGGTTTGAGATGGTCACAACGGTTGATGACTCTTACACATGCAGATATACATTGGTGCCCTAGGTCCAGAGAAGATGTCACTATCATTGATCGTTGCGGGGAGTACCCTAATGTTCCTTTACTTGGAATCAGAGGAGGTATTACTTATAGCCCATGCCTGGCTTGGAGACAGTTTGGTTATGCTCGGAGGGATGGTCCTCATGACATGTTAATTCCTGACATAGTTTTTGACTTCGACAACGATACTCAAGGACTTCGCCAGGGATTTATCAGAGCCTGGAGGATGCCTAGTAGGATAGACAGCAAGACACTGGGGCACAGGAACTCCATCCCTTTGGAGCCTTACCTCAAGTGGGTACGAGCCCGCTCTCAGAAGTTAGTAATGCCTTATCCTCACATGCTTCCAGTAATCAAAGAGCCTGCCTTGGAAGGAGAAGTGTCCTACACTATTCAGCATCCTGATATGCCCACATCCTGGGAAGAGATGCAGAAGAGCTGGATCCAGCTTAAGGAAGAGCGGAATTCTCTTGAGACTAGTCTGCGTTCCAGTGAAAAGAAGGTCTTGGAGCTCACCCGCCTGTTGCATGAGGAGAGGAACCTCAACACTTACATAGCTCCAAAGAGGATGCGCAGCATATTTTGGGATTGATTTGATTTTTTGTACTTTTGCCCATGAGGCTTTGATGTATTAAACAATGATTTTCTTAATAAAAACGTGTGTTCCCTTTGGTCTACAACAAATTTGAATTTTCGAACTCTTGAATGCATTGCATAAACACATATCATTCATCATGTGCATCACAGGTACTCTTCTTTTCAGGTTGTTTACTATTCTTCGCTGTTTATTTCAGCATCATGAACCCTGAATCATCAACCGAGGCATCTATCAAGGCTCTTCAGGCGCAGAACGCCCAATTTCAGGAGCTGATCAAGGGCTTGGCTCAGGGTCAACAAGAGTTGAAGACCATGCTTCTGAAGAAGACTAAGAAGAAGAGGAGGACTGTGCTATTTAACACTGGGCGCAGACTCGGGAACACCTTACAGGTTGAGACTGAAAGGACTACTCCATCTGTGGGGGAAGGTAGTCACCAAGAAAGGGAGGTCCCTACTCCTGTGGGCTCTGATACTGAAACAGACTTCAACGACGAACAGTACCCTCCTGCTGAAGACCGGTACAAGCAGCTGGAGGACAGATTAAAGGCTATGGAAGTTCAGCAGGTGCCTGGACTGGATTTCGGAGACTTGGGGTTATCTACTGGGGTGGTGATCCCACACAAGTTCAAGGCACCTGCCTTTGTGAAGTATGACGGGGCTTCCTGTCCCAAGATGCACCTCCGTTCTTATGTAAGGAAGATCCAGCCTTACACAGCAGACAAGAACCTTTGGATCCACTTCTTCCAGGAGAGTCTTTCAGGGACTCGCCTCGAATGGTTCTATCAGCTGGATGGAATCAGCATTCGTAACTGGGAGGATCTGGCCACTGCTTTTTACAAGCAGTATCAATATAATTCCGACCTCGCTCCTACGCGTACCCAGCTCCAGGGTATGTCGCTAGGGTCGGGTGAAGGTTTTAAGGAGTACGCCCAGAAATGGAGAGACCTGGCTGGCAGGGTGCAGCCACCATTGACGGACCGGGAGCTGGTAGATATGTTTTTGGGGACCCTATCTGGTCCATTTTTCAATCATCTCATTGGTAATTCCTCTGCTGGGTTTACTGATCTGATCCTGACTGGTGAAAGGATCGAGGCCGGTATAAAATCGGGGAAGATACAGAAGGTTGCCTCCTCCAGTGCTGAAAAGAAACCCTTCAAAAAGGAGGCTAGTGCTGTATATAGCTCCCGGAGACCAGAGTGACCTGAACGCCACCAATCTGTCAGTGCGGTAATGATTGCCAAACCTGCTGCCACTCCTCGGCCAACTAATCCTCAAAAGTTTGAAAGACCCCAGAGAGAGTTTACCCGGTTAAGCATGACCTTATCACAGATCCTGCCACAGTTGCTATCCACCAATTTAGTGACTGTCAGGGAGGCTCCAAAGTTTCCCAATACTGCATCCCCCAAGTTTAATCCAAATGCTCGCTGTGCTTACCACTCTGATAGCCCGGGGCATAGCACAGATGACTGTTGGGCGTTAAAGAACAAGCTGCAGGACCTTATTGACGCCAAGGAGGTACAATTTGAGGCATCTGACAAGCCTAATGTGGTAACAGCTCCCCTGCCTGCTCATGGGGTAAATGCTATTGGAGAGGAAGACGAAGTGGAAGAGTCAGAATTCGATAGCTGGATCTACCCGACGACCGACGGTGGATTGACCAATTGGACTGCTAAAGACTTTACACCCATAACTTTTGTTCCCCAGTAATGAACTTCTTTGTTTTGGATTTGTAATAAACAATAATTTGAAACTATATGGCCCGGTGTCTTACCCGGGGCACCGTGGTTTTGTTTATGAGGGCTTTTGTTTGTCACTGTCATATATCATGAATAAAAGCATTGGACGTTTTTCACATTTCAAATTTTGCGCTCCTTTTCTTTCCTTTCTTTACATATTGCAAAACAGCTGTATTTACACACACACCCACTCATACAGGTTTCAATCCACTCTGGATCTCACTGGTAACGACTCTGCTACTGCCAGTTGTGACTTCGAAAATCCGATCAACTTAGCCGAAGACGAAGGTGAAGATGATTGCGAAGTGCCTGGTGAACTTGCAAGACTGTTACAACAGGAAGAGAGGGCAATTCAACCCCATGAAGAGCCAGTGGAAATAATAAACTTGGGTACTGAAGAAGACAAGAAAGGGGTAAAGATTGGTGCCAACCTAGAGCTCAGCATAAAGCAACGGTTGACTCAGATGCTGCATGACTATATGGAGATCTTTGCCTGGTCCTACGAAGATATGCCCGGATTAGATACCGACATTGTGGTCCATCACTTACCAACTAAAGAAGATTGCCCTCCGGTTAAGCAAAAGGTCCGCCGTATGCGTCCAGAGATGTCTGAGAAGATTAAAGCTGAGGTTATGAAGCAGTTTGATGCCGGGTTTCTTGCAGTGACTTCTTACCCTCAGTGGGTTGCTAATGTGGTGTCGGTACCTAAGAAGGACGGCAAGGTCAGAATGTGTGTCGATTACAGGGATCTGAACAGGGCCAGCCCCAAGGATGACTTCCCTCTACCTCACATTGACGTCCTTGTTGATAATACAGCTCAGCACAAGGTATTCTCTTTCATGGATGGCTTTTCAGGCTACAATCAGATCAAGATGGCTCCTGAAGACATGGAAAAGACTACATTTGTTACTCAGTGGGGCACCTTCTGCTACAAAGTCATGCCTTTTGGACTAAAGAATGCTGGGGCAACCTACCAACGTGCCATGGTTGCTTTATTTCATGACATGATCCATCATGAGATAGAAGTGTATGTTGACGACATGATCGCTAGGTCCCAGACTGAGGAAGAACACCTTGATCATCTGCAGAAACTGTTTGACCGTTTGAAACTGTACAAGCTGAGGTTAAACCCGAACAAGTGCACCTTCGGGGTAAGATCTGGAAAGTTGCTAGGCTTCGTGGTAAGTGACAAGGGAATTCAAGTGGACCCTGCTAAGGTCAAAGCCATTCAAGAGATGCCAGTTCCTAAGACAGAGAAGGAAGTCAGAGGCTTTTTAGGACGTCTAAATTACATTGCTCGGTTCATCTCACACCTAACTGCTACCTGTGAACCAATCTTCAAGCTGCTGAAGAAAGATCAGGTAGTACGTTGGAATGATGAATGTCAGGCTGCTTTTGACAGAATCAAAGAATATCTCCAAGAACCGCCCATCCTTATGCCACCAGTTGAAGGGAGACCTTTGATACTTTACCTGACAGTGCTTGATAATTCAATGGGGTGTGTGCTGGGGCAGCATGACGAGTCTGGCCGAAAAGAGCATGCCATTTATTACCTTAGCAAAAAGTTTACCGACTGTGAGACCCGATACTCACTGCTTGAGAAAACTTGCTGCGCTTTGGTATGGGCTGCTCGCCGGCTGAGACAGTATATGCTGACTCACACTACCTTGTTGATCTCAAAAATGGATCCGATAAAGTACATATTCGAAAAGCCTGCTCTGTCTGGGAGAATTGCAAGATGGCAGATGATCTTGACGGAATACGACATTCAGTATACGACCCAAAAAGCCATCAAGGGAAGTGTATTGGCTGACCACTTAGCACATCAGGCCGTAGATGACTATCAGTCAATGAATTTTGAGTTTCCGGATGAAAGCATTATGATAGTAACTGACTGTGAAGTACCTGGACCGGATGAAGGACCTGAACCAGGATCCCGATGGTCTATGCATTTTGACGAAGCATCCAACGCTTTGGGAAATGGTATTGGCGCCATCATCATATCTCCACAAGGTACTCATACTCCACTCACCGCCCGGCTGTGTTTCAACTGTACCAACAACATGGCGGAGTATGAGGCATGTATCATGGGTCTTCAAGCTGCGATCGACCTGAGGATCAAATTTATGAGTGTCTTCGGAGATTCCGCTCTTGTGATCAATCAGATCAAAGGAGAGTGGGATACGAAACATCCAAACTTGATTCCTTACAGAGAATGTGTGTTGACCCTGATCCCCCACTTCACAGAGATAACATTTGAGCACTTTCCAAGAGAAGAGAATCAGTTGGCGGACGTGTTAGCTACAATGTCTTCAATGTTCAAGGTCAAATGGGATAATGAAGCTCCCTGTATCATCATCTGGAAACTGGACGAACCGGCATACTGTTGTGATCTCGAGACTGAATTGGTGACTGAGAAGCCTTGGTACCATGAAGTAAAGAGATACTTGGAAACTCAGGAATACCCCGAAGGTGCCTCTGTCAATGATAAGAAGTTCCTAAGAAGGTTCGCAGCCAAATTCTTCCTTAGCAACGGCATCTTGTACAAGCGAAACCATGATTCAACTTTACTGCGTTGTGTGGATAAGGCTGAAGCAGAAAGAATCATGGAAGAGCTACATGAAGGGACCTTTGGTACACACTCCAGTGGAAACACCATGGCTAAGAAGATCCTACGGGCAGGATATTACTGGTCCACAATGGAAGCTGACTGCTACCAACATTCCAGGACATGCCACAAGTGCCAGATTTATGCAGACAAGGTGCATGTTCCTCCGGTCCCCCTGAATGTTCTGACTGCGCCTTGGCCGTTTGCAATGTGGGGCATAGACATGATCGGCGAGATTAAACCTACGGCATCTAATGGACATCGCTTCATCCTAGTGGCGATCGATTATTTTACGAAGTGGGTTGAGGCAGCATCCTATGCTACGGTAACCAAGACTGTTGTAGCACGGTTCATTCGGCATAACCTGATCTGTCGGTACGGCGTCCCTGAGAGGATTATTACAGACAACGGTACCAATCTGAACAATAAGATGATCGCTGAGCTTTGCGAACAGTTCAAAATACAGCACCACAATTCTTCTCCTTACAGACCGAAGATGAATGGGGCTGTAGAAGCAGCAAATAAGAACATCAAGAAGATCGTGCAGAAGATGACAGTAACTTATAAAGATTGGCACGAGATGTTACCGTTCGCTCTACATGGGTACCGTACCTCAGCTAGGACGTCAACCGGGGCAACTCCTTTCTCTTTGGTTTATGGTATGGAGGCAGTCTTGCCAATCGAAGTGCAAATACCCTCTCTCCGGATAATGAAGGATGCAAATCTGAACGAAGATGATTGGATCCAGACACGACTTGATCAGCTCAACCTTATTGATGAAAAGAGACTTGCTGCTATCTGTCATGGTCAGACGTATCAGAAACGGATGATCAGGGCATTTAACAAAAAGGTCAGACCACAAGAATATCGAGTCGGGGATCTAGTAATCAAGCGAATCATCCTTCCTCAGAGTGATCCAAGGGGCAAATGGACCCCTACGTACGAAGGGCCATTTGTGGTTAAGCATGTGTTCTCAGGAGGAGCCATGATACTGACCAACATGGATGGTGACGACCTTCCTCACCCCGCCAATGTAGACATAGTAAAAAAATACTACGCATGAAAAAAGACCCGCTAGGCTGACATGCCTAGACAAAAATTAGGGCTTCCCGTCGAACCAAAAGGGTTCGGGCAAAATGAAGGGATGAAAATGAAAAAATCTGTACACCCGGCAAGTCGAAAACCTGAAAGGGCGGCTTGGGCAAAAATGGATATCCCGGTGGACTGAAAACCCGAAAGGGCGGTCCAGGCAAAAATTAGGGATAAAAGCGTAATGCTATGTCTCATAGATCACTTTGCATCCAGAATCCGGTATCTACAGCAAGATCAGACGACATCGATCAGTCAGCTTCACCTTCAACCAAGGTCATCAAGTGATGAGACGCTCGGAGTTATAAAGGCAATAGCAGAGTTGAAACCCAGTGGATCATTCATTTCACACAGCTGTTTTATTTTCTTTTGTACAAAATTTGTATAAACCCTTTTTGCTTGGTGGCGTTCTCTTATTAGGACGTCAGCCTCTCGTATACAAAACGCTTATTCACAGGCCATTCAAAAATCAATACAAATATACCTTTCAGTTAAAATGTGCCTTTTGTTTTTTCCTTTTCTGTTTTGTTTTGCGAAGAACGTCCAAGGTTCAATTTGTGATATATGCATTGACAATAATTTGCTAGCTCATAAATATTTGCATACGAAACAAAGAATTAATTACAGGGGACATTAGAAACAGGGGCAATAAGGAGTTGTCTAGGCAATCTAATTGTTCTATCCTCCAAAGTACCAAGGTAGGTTCAGCTAAAGAACATAACCAGGCATCTTAAATTCCCCAGAGAGTGAGACAGCAAGCAGTATACTCTCCTCAAGCAAAACAGTTATCAACCTTAAGGAAATTGGGTGTCCTCCCGCAGATTTCAACATTCCCCAGCAGCATATATTCTTAACAAGCATCCCCGGCAGTCTTGGTCTAAAGATTGTTCCTCGGCGGCATACATCAACTTTCAAAGGAATCACTTCCCCAGCACATCAAAACTCCCCAGGAGAGTCCAATTAGTTTCCCCAGGAAAGTTGGAATTCATATCTCCCCAAGCAGTAAGCTTATCCCCAGTAAATTCTGGAAGCTTATCCTTCGCAGAGCACGAACGCGTCGTCCGGCTTGATTTAAAGAGTTATTTCCTTAACAGGATATAACTGGGTTATCCTCAGCCAAAAGCCACGGAAAGAGTGTCGTCGACGAAGTCTTCCTATCCCCAGCAAACTATTATCAACACTCAGCAAAGCATTTCTCTCCCCACAGAGTATTGCTTCCCAGCATGGTCGCTAGAGTATCTTTTCTCCCCGCAGAATCCTCCATTTGCCAAGTTTATTCCGCAACGGAGTCATCTTCTCCTACCGGTATTCTTGCAGTTATCATCCCCAGCGGAAGCAAAATCTATTCTTCGACATCAGCCCAGGATACGACTTCCCGGCACCCGTCAAGGATTCACTTTCCTAGACAAAAACATACATAAAACATCACATACATCATTATAGCATGCATAGACGCATCATATCCTACGAATCTCATTTATGTTGAGAACATCATTGCTTGATCCATGTCATGCATTGCATATGGCTGACCTTTACATTTCAGGAAAGATCCAGTTAAAGTTCTCAAGCTACATTTCAAGACCTAGACCGGTTCAGTTAAATCGACCCTAAGATTTTCCTGATGCTTATCCAGTCAAAGGCCTTCTCTGGTTCAGTCAGATCGACCCTAAGATCTCCCTGATGCTTATCCAGTTGAAGATATTCCAAGACCTTGTCCGGTTCAGTTAAATCGACCCTAAGATTTTCCTGATGCTTATCCAGTCAAAGACCTTCTCTGGTTCAGTCAGATCGACCCTAAGATCTCCCTGATGCTTATCCAGTTGAAGATTCCAAGACCTTGTCCGGTTCAGTTAAATCGACCCTAAGATTTTCCTGATGCTTATCCAGTCAAAGGCCTTCTCTGGTTCAGTCAGATCGACCCTAAGATCTCCCTGATGCTTATCCAGTTGAAGATATTCCAAGACCTTGTCCGGTTCAGTTAAATTGACCCTAAGATTTTCCTGATGCTTATCCAGTCAAAGACCTTCTCTGGTTCAGTCAGATCGACCCTAAGATCTCCCTGATGCTTATCCAGTTGAAGATATTCCAAGACCTTGTCCGGTTCAGTTAAATCGACCCTAAGATTTTCCTGATGCTTATCCAGTCAAAGGCCTTCTCTGGTTCAGTCAGATCGACCCTAAGATCTTCCTGATGCTTATCCAGTTGAAGATATTCCAAGACCTTGTCCGGTTCAGTTAAATCGACCCTAAGATTTTCCTGATGCTTATCCAGTCAAAGGCCTTCTCTGGTTCAGTCAGATCGACCCTAAGATCTTCCTGATGCTTATCCAGTTGAAGATATTCCAAGACCTTGTCCGGTTCAGTTAAATCGACCCTAAGATTTTCCTGATGCTTATCCAGTCAAAGGCCTTCTTTGGTTCAGTCAGATCGACCCTAAGATCTCCCTGATGCTTATCCAGTTGAAGATATTTCAAGACCTTGTCCGGTTCAGTTAAATCGACCCTAAGATTTTCCTGATTCTTACCCAGTCAAAGGCCTCTCTGGTTCAGTCAGATCGACCCTAAGATCTCCCTGATTCTTATTCCAGTAGAAGACACCCAAGATTTTTCTCAACAAGCGTTGTTGAAGTTAAAGACACCCAAGATTTTTCTCAACGAGCGTTGTTGAAGTTAAAGTCGCCCAAGGTTCTCTTACCATTCATGCTAAGGTAGTAACCATCCCTGGTTCTTTCATCGCCGTTTGAAGCTCCAGACTCAGCTCCTGTAACCAGTCAGGACACATCTATACCAGGCATCTAAAAATCAGCTCCTGCAACGTGTCAGGTACTCATTTTCTGTTTTGCAGGTATGCAGGTTCTCGCCACGGAATCTCTTACGCAATCAAACATCCAGATGGCATCTATAAGCTCATCATCCTATCCAGCGACATCCAGATGGCATCTATAAGCCCATTCCCCCATCACTGCCACTATGTGAGCGCAAATTTCTGGGCACTCTAGTGTCCAATCATCTTCTACCCTCGGATTACGAAAGGCACGTCCGCCAATCTGCATCCTCAGGTCTAAGAAGATTGAACAGGGGCAACTGTTATACCCCAAAATTTGCCCTCCCATATTCTTCAAGAAATTGCCAAGCCAAGTCACAAAATTCCCCAAGGGTTGCACAGTGCAAGGGCCTCCTAAACAGTCAAAATTAGGGTTTTGAGTCTGATCAAGAAAAGGAAGTGTTCAAAGGCTCAATCAAGTCTCATATGCTTACAAACATGGTCAAGCATCCTCATATCAAGTTTCAAGGCATTCAGTTCAAAATTGCACAGTCAAAACCCTAAATTGCACTACAGTCAACTGTAGGGGCAAAATGGTCATTTGGCAGTCAAAAGTTCAAATTTTTGGTCAACATATCATTTTGAAGCCACAAACATCATTTTATCAATGCTTGATCATGATTCTCAAAATTTGGCTCAGAAAATCATCAAGATGCAAAGTTTCCTTATTTGGACAGTTGAAAAAGTCAACTGAAATTGACCAGGGCATAACTTTCACATGGATTATCAGAAAAATTCCATCCAAAGCTCATTTTGAAGAGAAAGACATTTCCTACAACTCATATTCATACTTCAAGTCCAAGAAATGCTCTCACAAAAAGTTATCAATTTCAACATTATAGGTCATTTTCAAAAGTCAACAAAAAGGGACTTTAAGTCAAAGGCCATAACTTGAGATTGGAAAATCAAAATGACATGGGACCAAAGGCATTGGTTAAAGGACTCAAAGACCTTTCCAAAATGTCCAAGAACATGAGAAAATATTAAAAATTGAGCAAGTTATGCATTGGAGAAGTTGGGAAATTTTTGTGAAATGGCAAAAGTCAACTATCCTTGAAACTTCAATTTTTGACAAAAGGGCCCACTTTCTTCCACTTGATTCAGCCTTGTCATGCCACACACGTGTCCCATGGTTAATTTCAAGATCAAACATTGATTTTTCTATTTTATTTAATTTTTGATAATTTAATTCATTTTAAATCTTTAAAAGTTCAAATAAAATTTAAAAATCAATGGAATAGTGTCATTTGAATTTGGATAGCTTCCATATATCATGTGCCAGCTCACAAACTCATGCTAGGGTTAGATTGTACACCAAGTCTTGGTTTTGCTTAAAAAAGGGAAAGTTGGTTAATGGTGAAAGACCTAGGACTAGTTCTCTCATGGGCATGGATAAAGGCCAGCTAATGACCTAATTCCCTTCCCTCATAAGTGCTGAGTCAAAACCTAATGCCCACACACATTGAAGCTGCGCAAAAGCTAAGAACAAACTTGGAGTTTTCACTTAAAAAAAGCAAAACTGAAATCAACCTTAGAGGTGGATTCAAGTCCTAATATTGATTCCAAAAGCTTCCTTGTGGTTCACTGATCATATTCCAATTCATAACACTCATCAAAAGGCAAGGAATCAGTGTACAGAACTCAGCATATGTCGTGAAAAACTCACAATCGTATTCTTAAATTTAAGCATTTTCATAACATTTTCTGCATGGATTCTTATTCCTCTTGCAATTCTAAAGCTAACTGATACATTTAATTGCGTTTTCCTGTGTTATGTACAAAGATGCCATTGTAGCTTTTTAGGGTTTGCAGGTTTTCGATTTGGGGCTTTCATAACAAGGCAAAATTAGAACTCCAGATCAGTGCCATTAGACTCAACGCTTGAAGACGAAGATGATGGAACCCTCGCGCTCAATTTATGAGCGTTGAGGGTCTAATCGCTATTTTCTTAAAACATCCCTTAAGCCACGCCCAGAAAACCGTTGCCATACATTCATGTTTCAGAAAAAGTGAAGAAGACGAACTCGTGGCCGGCGTTGATTGGAGGATTCGAATTTCGCGCGTTTTAGCCCACTAACGCATTATTTTCTTTTATTATATTTGTTGCTTATTCATTTAACAAAAGAATTGCATAGCTCAGCTGGCAGGCGTTGATAAGCGTTCACATCCAAGACCTGGGTTCGAGTCCCAGGTCTGTACATTTCTCATATTATTTTTCATTAGCCATTCATGTGCAGCGCTTATGATAAGGCACACCATACATCCTTCATCATCAAGCCAGCCACGTTCATCTAGAGATTTAATCCAAGGCCAAAAATCAAAGAGCACGTTACACCCCCAGTCAACATCCACACGCTATGCAAAAAGTCAAACGGACTCCTGGTTGTTGGGCCAGCATTCTAAGATCAAGACCTCCATATTGGGGCCTGAACCCCCCCTGGTTTGCTTTCTCTATACTTTTCTTATTTTATTTTTTAATTGCTATTTTATTTTTATTATTTGTTTTAATTAAATAATTATTTTTTACCAAGATATAAAAATATCATAAAAAAACAGAAAAGATGGAAAAAGTAATAAATATTTTTATCCTAATTATTTTCATAAATAAATTGTATATAATTGAATTTAGTGTAATTAGGTTTTTTTTTGCAATTTTAATTCTTTTTAATAAATCTAAAAAACATAGAATTAGGTAATTGATAATTTTATTCCATTTTTTTAATTTTTCTTTTTTTTATAATAATAATATTACTTATTTTATTTTCATAATTAAATTGTACATAAATTAACTTAGGTTTAATTTAGGTTATACTTTAACATTTTCATAATAACTAAAAAATAATAATTAGAATTAGGGTTTGACATTTTATTTTAATTATAATTAATTCTTTTTTTTATTAAATCTAAAAACACAAAAACATTTTCTTTTAATTTTAATTTTAAATTCCTTATTAATTTTAATTTTGCAAAAGGGTCCAACGCCCTCGTTCGTATTTTATTTAATTCGCACATTTATTTTATTTCGCTTAATTCATTATGTATCTCTCCCAAAGCGTTGTAACTTTAACTTTTCGCACTTTATTTTGCTTTCTTTATCTTTCCGTCAAATCGGGTCCGGTTTAATTTTGGCGATGTGGACCCGCGCCATTTGTAATAGCTTAGATTTATTTTTCCCGCAAACTTTTAATTGTTAACCAAGCATGAAAGAATGAATGACCATAATAAAATCAAGCGTAGAACACCAATAACATGAACAAGACAAATATCAATGAAAACAACACACGAACCGCACACACCACCCCTAGGGTACGCCTCACTGTTGCCTTTCGAAAGGTGATCGTCGAGTAGAGGATGTCTTAGTAAGTCCTCATGATCCGGGAACCTGGCATGAGGGTAGCTTCTAAGGTGTCTTCCCATTGCTCTGGTGATCACCATGTCCCGAACATCGAATTGACCCGAACACCTCCAACGGTGGTGCTACCTACCTCTCAATGGTGGGATGGCACTACTTTAAAGGACATTTACACAGACGAATTCCTTAGGGTAGGTAGACGACTCATGGATACTTGCTCTCTTCAAAACAAAAATTCAAAGACTTTTCACACCAACACTTTTCAAAAGCTTTCAAAGCAAATCTTTCAAACACTCTGACGTACGAGTCGAACTGAAATTTTTCAAGGAAACTTTTTAAAACCCACATTGAAAAGCAAGCAAACATTTTGAAAACACATTGAGCAAGTATCTAAGAGCCCATGGATAACCATGGATAGAAAGGGTGCTAACACCTTCCCTTTCTATAACCTACCTCCTGAACCGAGAGCGATCTCTTTAAGGAATTTTTCTGTGCTTTTGTCCTTTCCATTTGGAGAAAATAAAAGACGGTGGCGACTCTTGCTTCCGCGACATTTCGCGAACCAGCTTTAAAACAGTCAGTTCCAGATCCACCGATCACAGAACTGGCGACTCTGCTGGGGACTTAACTTAAAGTGAGGTGTACCTTAGGGATAGTTCATAACTGTGTTTTCAATTGTTTTCCTTGTGTGCTTTAAAATTGTGGGTTGCTTTGGAGTTTTATAGATCCTAACCCGGATCTGGGGGATACCTTCTTAGAAAGTAGCAACAAGGCTGTGAGAGAACTGTGCGGGGTATACCGACATGGTTGAAACAGTCTGCTACGTTGATGTGGCACTTTGGTGTGTACCGGTAACCCTTGAGTTCAGTCAAGGAGAGTACGGGGCCTCCGCGTGGTGTCGTGAAGCATCAACAGACCTTAGGAACCTTAATTGAACTATCTTGGCCTCTTTAGGGTAGTGAGATAACTGACTTTGGTGCAATCCGAGGTTGGTTGATACTCGATACTACACTCAATTGAGGGTTGCTTTCCTGGAATATTTCGGTCGCCAGTTCAGTGGCTAAATCGAAACGATGAACAATGAAAGCAATCCCGTGATATTGGGAACCTTAGAACCCGGTTACTTTGATTAGGACAGGTTGAACTCACCAACTTCAAGAGGGTACTACCCAGACCCCATGCTGGCCTTAAACCTTAAGGGCTTGTCTTGTGTGCCTTGTGTGCCTTATATGTTTGTCTTTGTACATATCTGTGGTGTGTTTAATCATAGCATCATGACATCATCCAGCATCATATGCATTAACTAACCATTTCAGGGGTTCGAATTTTCATCTTTGTTCTTGTTTTGTAGGACATGGAAACTGTTCGTAGAAAGACAATTCAAATCAGTCTTGTAAGGGTACCTCCTCAGCTTAAGGAGCTTATATCCAGGATTCCCGAGAACTCTTCATTCAGTGAAAGGCATGGAAGCCTCATCAGCTTGGTCAACACCAACATTGAGGAAGATATGATAAAGGTCTTGTTCCAGTTCTTTGACCCTCTGCATCACTGTTTTACCTTCTTGGATTATCAGTTGGTACCTACATTGGAGGAGTTCTCCCGGCTCCTGAAGATCCCCATCCTTGATCAGCTACCCTTCAACGGTACAGAAAAGGAACCTAAGCTTGAAGAGATTGCTAAAGCCTTGCACCTACAGTCATCTGACCTCAAGGGACATTGGGAAGTCAGAAGTGGTATTAAAGGGTTCTTAGCCAGGTTTCTGTTTGAAAAGGCCTATGAATGTTGGAACTCCCTTGACTTGCAAGCTTTTGAAGAGGTTGTGGCCCTCCTTGTTTATGGTTTGGTGTTATTCCCTAACCCAGATCAGCTCATTGATATCGGTGCTGTCCAGATCTTTATGTCCAGGAATCCTATACCTACGTTGCTAGGGGACATCCTTCACTCATGTTACACTCGAACCATGAGAAAAAGAGGTGTCCTTATGTGTTGCACTCCTCTCCTGGGAAGGTGGTTTATTTCACACCTTCCCCAATCAGTCTTGAAGAATGAGCGGGGTTTGAGATGGTCACAACGGTTGATGACTCTTACACATGCAGATATACATTGGTGCCCTAGGTCCAGAGAAGATGTCACTATCATTGATCGTTGCGGGGAGTACCCTAATGTTCCTTTACTTGGAATCAGAGGAGGTATTACTTATAGCCCATGCCTGGCTTGGAGACAGTTTGGTTATGCTCGGAGGGATGGTCCTCATGACATGTTAATTCCTGACATAGTTTTTGACTTCGACAACGATACTCAAGGACTTCGCCAGAGATTTATCAGAGCCTGGAGGATGCCTAGTAGGATAGACAGCAAGACACTGGGGCACAGGAACTCCATCCCTTTGGAGCCTTACCTCAAGTGGGTACGAGCCCGCTCTCAGAAGTTAGTAATGCCTTATCCTCACATGCTTCCAGTAATCAAAGAGCCTGCCTTGGAAGGAGAAGTGTCCTACACTATTCAGCATCCTGATATGCCCACATCCTGGGAAGAGATGCAGAAGAGCTGGATCCAGCTTAAGGAAGAGCGGAATTCTCTTGAGACTAGTCTGCGTGCCAGTGAAAAGAAGGTCTTGGAGCTCACCCGCCTGTTGCATGAGGAGAGGAACCTCAACACTTACATAGCTCCAAAGAGGATGCGCAGCATATTTTGGGATTGATTTGATTTTTTGTACTTTTGCCCATGAGGCTTTGATGTATTAAACAATGATTTTCTTAATAAAAACGTGTGTTCCCTTTGGTCTACAACAAATTTGAATTTTCGAACTCTTGAATGCATTGCATAAACACATATCATTCATCATGTGCATCACAGGTACTCTTCTTTTCAGGTTGTTTACTATTCTTCGCTGTTTATTTCAGCATCATGAACCCTGAATCATCAACCGAGGCATCTATCAAGGCTCTTCAGGCGCGGAACGCCCAATTTCAGGAGCTGATCAAGGGCTTGGCTCAGGGTCAACAAGAGTTGAAGACCATGCTTCTGAAGAAGACTAAGAAGAAGAGGAGGACTGTGCTATTTAACACTGGGCGCAGACTCGGGAACACCTTACAGGTTGAGACTGAAAGGACTACTCCATCTGTGGGGGAAGGTAGTCACCAAGAAAGGGAGGTCCCTACTCCTGTGGGCTCTGATACTGAAACAGACTTCAACGACGAACAGTACCCTCCTGCTGAAGACCGGTACAAGCAGCTGGAGGACAGATTAAAGGCTATGGAAGTTCAGCAGGTGCCTGGACTGGATTTCGGAGACTTGGGGTTATCTACTGGGGTGGTGATCCCACACAAGTTCAAGGCACCTGCCTTTGTGAAGTATGACGGGGCTTCCTGTCCCAAGATGCACCTCCGTTCTTATGTAAGGAAGATCCAAGTTTCGCTCGCAACGTTGGTGCATTCAGAAGTTGTAACATTAGAACTTCCTCATTTTAGTGTGTTTACACGTATTTTCTTCTAAGAATGTTGTGTCTAAACAGAGCTTTAAAAATGTAAATCTCTTACCTTGTATTCTTCTTACATCATAATTTCCCTACATATTCAAATACATTATTAGAGAGCATATTTGTTCTTTATATATGTCATGTGTTTGTTATCATTAAAGCTCTTACAAGGATGTAGAACCAAACTATGTTCTAACATTTTTATATGTATGGAACTTACATTAACAAGTTATTTATATGCATACAACCTAAAGTTAATGATGTTAGGGCTTATTCGGGGACATTTAACACTTGGGGCATTTTCTTTTAAGAAACACACCTTTGTGAGAGACACATCATATACTCACCCAAAATTTTAATGACATATGTGTGTGGGTTATCCCGCTTATAAATGCTTAAATCTCCACATTCCTAACAAATGTGGGACTTTCCTTCACTACTCACATTTGTATTTATTTTTCAACACTCCCTTCAAGTGTGAGTCTATCCATAATGCTTCCTCTTAAGTGGAATCTTTTTTATCCATATACAATTGTACCGTTGTTGACACTCTTCAACAGGACACTCTAACCAAGACCCTATGGGAATACTTTCCTTACAAGTGAGTCAGTCTCTACACTCGAACCAAAAGCTTTAATACCATTTGTTTGGGCTAATGTGAGGGTTCAACACGAGGGAACAATTTACACTTGATGATTTTCCTTTTGAGAAACACATATTTATGAGAGACACACCACTTACTCACCAAACCTTAATATGATAGGTGTGTGGTGTTGTAACCGGCAAAAAATAATGAGTCGCCACCATTACATTTTGTCCTAACAATGGGTGAATAATGAAATAAACCTAATTGTACAGAGATTCTAAGTGCTTGATTCACTTTAGACAAAGGGAATGTGTTAGGCACCCCTCACCTACCGTGTTCTAAATGAAGTCCTAAGGTTTAGGTTAAAAGGGTTGGAAGGATTTTAATTTTTTTATTAGGGGAACTCGCCTTAGTTTTTAAGCCGCGTGCTTATGTATCCTCTTATGAGGAATCAGAGTCTCAATTCTTAGTTTGTAGTATTTAGTTATTTTTTTATGGATTATGGAAATATTTTGAATTAATCCTTGAACCAAGTTTGGGTTGGAAATAGCGGAATCGTAAATACAGTTCGCAGTTAATAAAAAATATTTCCACAATCCTTTTAGAAAACATCTTGATTTAATTATGATAGTAGAAAAATGTTAGTAATTGATTGGTAGCTGTTTTAGAGTATGTTATGCAATATGTAAAAAAAATTGAATGAGAAAAAGATTTAATGCAATTAAGAAATGGGGTTAGTGTTTTAGAAAATATTTAATTAATAAATAACTATTTTTTCCCTAAATATTAAAAATATATTAAGTATTTATGATAAAATATCCAATAATTATTTATTAATATGCAAAATTATAATTTAATACAAATTGCTAAAAATATGATATATGCTAATTAAATGAAGAAAATAGAATAAGTTAATTAAATAATTAATTTAATAAATTAATTAATTAAAGGAGGAGAATAAAAGTTAAATTTAGAGTGTATTTTGTTATTCAAAAGAAACTAAAGTCATTTTTTAGATTTTTGTAGTTTTCTATTGTTTTTTTGTATTTTTTAATAATGAATAAAAGTTAAGATAAAAAAGTTCTTTTTTTTAATACAAATAATAAGAAGAAAAGTTAAAGTTAGAAAAAATAATTTTTAGGTTTAGAAAAAATGGGTTTTTCTATAATAAAAAAACATAAGGTTAAAAAAATGTATTTTTAGGGTTAAAGAAAAGGTTTTTTTATTAAAAAAAAGGTCAAAATAATAATAAAAATACATGAATATCATAAGCTATAAACAAAACAAATAGCAATCAAACAATCAAACCAAAACTCAAACAAGAATAAATGCTAATCTACATCAAATACAATATTCATACACATACTTAAAGATATAAAAAAAAATACCAACCTAGAATGTCGTGACCAAATTAAGTTTCTCCCTCCATCATTTTTTTTCTTTTCTTTGTGCTTTTCTCCTTTCTCCTTCGGTGTAAGATTCTCCTTTTTTCCTTCGATACAAGATCCCTCTTTTTTCAGATTAATGATGGAATAGAGACCTTAGGGTTTAGTTGTTGTTGTTCTTCGATGTGAAGATCAACAACTTTTAAGAGAACTCTAGTGAGTTGTTGATCTGCAAATAATTTGATTCTCCAAACGGTTGTTGATCCTCCAAATGATTGTTCATGGGCAAATTTTAGGTATTTTGTTCAAAGCCCTAAAATTATCCAAGAGAGTTGCGTAGAAAAAATATTTGTGAGAAAGAGATAAAAAATTGATGTAATTGTTGATAAAAAATTATGGTGAATAGAGCCCTATTTTTATAATTAGAAATTAGGTTCAAAACACCAAAAAGGAAATTACCCAGCATAAAAAGCTCAAATTTTTATCTTGGTCAACAAGTTTAAGAATCTAGTCCTATTTGTGACTCTATACAAGATATGATTTGAAAAATATTTAAACTGAAAAAGATTTTGTTTATTTTTAGATTTTTTGCATAAAATAATTATTTTAATAAAAAAATAATATTTCAAAATATATTAAATATAAGAAAACAAAAATATTATTTAAATAAATAAAAAAACACTTTTTTATGATATTTTTGAAAAGATTTATACAAATTGAGATTTGATTGAAACTTGGAGGACAAATTATGAACCTAGACACTTTTGTGATTTTTTCAATATGGTGATTGATTTGGTGATTAATAAAAATTGATTTTGAAAGATTTCAATTATTTTTAGCATTTTGACTATTAAGTGTATAAAATCAATGATTTAAAAAAATAAAAAGATGATTTTAAAATACCCTTAAAATAGAAAACAAAAATAATAATAAAATAATTGAAAATGACTTTTTTATCCTTTTTATTGAAAAAAAAACACACAAAAAAATATAAATACCAAAAAATAGTGTAATGGAACTTGAACTCAAGAACTTCCACTTATAATCCTTACTCCCTTACCAACTGTGATATGTCATTCTATTCGAGAGAAAAAGACACATAGAAGCATATGAAGATGAGAAAGTATTTTGCTATTATAAAAATACATATAATTTAAAGTAAATTATTATATATTTCAAATAAGCAAAAACAATTTTTTGTTAAACCATATGTGAGTAATGCCCAAAAAAAATTATGAAATCAAGTTTAAAAATAAGTTGAATATTATAAAAATGGGGCAGGCAAATTTAAGGTATGACAGATACCCTATTTAATTACTCTTTGATTGAGGGTGCGAGAATATGCAGGTCTCATACATTCGAATCGAAAGGTTATTAAATAATGGAAGACTCGGAAATTTGACAAAAGATTGGCTAGATAAGGATACACTGTACATCATACCCCAGAGGATGAAGAAATAGGCAAAGATAGTGATGTATCATCCTACCTGAGTTAGAGCGAAAAGTGAGATTGACCTAGATATGACGACGCAGATAACTCGCCAATACCTAGAAAAGAGAACGTAGATTTTGCAAATTTACCATAACCTAGGAGGTAAATAACACAAATTTGAAAGTTGACTTACTAACTCTTCAAGACTAACATAGTAAACTTATAACGTAGGTTTTGTCTATTCATCACAGCCTAGGTCATGAATAAAATAGAGTTGATAATCCATTTCCGCATGTAGACTTAACACAATGAATTATATTATAGAGAGACAGATAACCTATTGCTGCTTTGAGACTAACACAATGAGTTATATCGCAAATTTTGTATATTTACTATAACTCAGGGAGTAAATAATACAAATATAGATTTGTGTATTTATCACGACTTAGAGGATAAACAACACATACTTGATAATTTATCGCCGCTTAGAGACTAACACAATGAACTATATCAAAGATTTTTGCATACCTACCACAATCTAGGGGGTAGATAACACAAGTATATGCTTGTGTATTTATCATGACCTAGAATATAAATAACACAAACTTGATAATTCATTATTGCTTAGAGACTGACACAACGAACTATATATTTTCGCACATCTACCACAACTTAAGGGGGGTAAATAACACGAGTATAGGCTTGTGTATTTATCACGACCTAGAGGATAAATAACACAAACCTGATAATTCATTATCGCTTAGAGACAGACACAATGAACTATAGATTTTGCATACCTACCACAACCTAGGGGGTAGATAACATGAGTATAGGCTTGTGTATTTATCACGACCTAGACGATAAAAAACACAAACCTAATAATTCATTATCGCTTAGAGACTGACACAGTGAACTATAGATTTTTTCATATCTACCATAACCTAGGGGGTAAATAACACGTGTATAGGCTTGTGTATTTATCACGACCTAGAGGATAAAAACCACAAACCTGATAATTCATTATCGCTTAGAGACTGATACAATGAACTATAGATTTTCGCATATCTACCACAACCTAGGGGGTAGATAACACGAGTATAGGATTGTGTATTTATCACAACCTAGAGGATAAATAACACAAACCTGATAATTCATTATCACTTAGAGACTGCCACAATGAACTATAGATTTTCGCATACCTACCACAACTTAGGGGTAGATAACACGAGTATAGGCTTGTGTATTTATCACAGCCTAGAGGATAAATAACACAAACCTAATAATTCATTATCGCTTATAGACTGACACATTGAACTATAGATTTTTTCATACCTACCACAACTTAGAGGATAAATAATACGAGGATATGCTTGTGTATTTATCATGACCTAGAGGATAAATAACACAAACCTGATAATTCATTATCGCTTAGAGACTGACACATTAGACTATAGATTTTCGCATACCTACCAAAACCTATAGGATAGATATTTGAAAAGTGATTTCATAATTGAATCTTAGATAAGTAAACCAGAGATAAGATCAAAGTTTACCGATTGTGTATGTTCTCAACCAAGGCGTTTGTTTGTTTTACAAATCTAGTTCAATAATAGGCCCCGAGAAAGTTTGTAGTTTAACCAAAGTAGATTTGAAAATGACATGCATGATGTATAATGCCCTAAGTTGATATGGAACCCAATGTATATGTACTGAATGTTTTGTATATGCACCAAATGTTTTTTTAAATGTCTTGACATTTATCTCCTTTTAAACCATTGGTTTTTTTTCTTAGTCGCTGATTCCCCAACGTTGTTTGTTGTTTATATTGGTATCTTAAAGGTGATTTGAATTCTGATATATCATGGTGAACAGTGTCAACGTGTTGCTGATAATTTGCATCTTAGGCGTAGAAGTAGTCGTGGACCTCTTTCGACGTTTTTCTAACCAAAATAAACTTTGATGTTTTATGAAATGCTCTTTGGTGTTTCTGTATGTTAGATGCACCAAATGTTATGAATGACCTTGATACTTTGATATGATTATGTGTACATCATGCTTGATATGAGGATCTTAATAGGAAATCTACTGTCGAGATTAACTAGGAGAATCTACTGCTGAGATTCTATTGAGAACAACCTTTTCTGAGATCTTCTGGATAATCAACTGCTGAGATCAACTAGAGGAATCCACTGTCGAGATTCAAAATAAGGAACTACCTTCTGCTGAGTTCATCTGGAAAATCATCTACCGAGATTAACCAGAGGAATCTACTTCCGAGATTATGTTAAGAAATTATATTTTGTTGAGGTCTTCTGGAAAATCATCTTTCGAGATCGACTAGGAGAATCTAATGCCGAGATTCTGCATAAAATAGATAACTTGATTGACAATGATGATCGTCTTTACATGAAACATGGTTTTATGTTATCCGTGTACATATTGATTGATGCATAAAATGTAATGATTGATTGATGCATGTAATGAATGACTTAGATATGTATTAATGGATGTTGGATTTTGAAATGCCAATGAGTAATTGGGATTTTTGACATATGCTCGATCCATACTGTCGGAATTCGTCAGATGGATGAGATGATAAGTATAGCTTGATTCTGGATTGAAGAGCCCTAATAAATGATTTATGCAGACTCATATTCTTTTAATATATGCCCTTTTGAGGGATCGCAGATGGTTAAGACGTAAAGAGGTTGCCTATGTAACAAGGTTGCTTGTCACATGGTGGTAGAGTGTTATGTGTAATAATCGACAAAAAAATATAGAGTTGCCGCCATTTATTTTTATCCTAAGATGGGAATATAACGGAATAACCATAATTGATGATACAGAGATTATAAGTTCTTAACTCACTTTAGACGAAGGGAAGGTGTTAGGCACCCTTCATCTACCTTGTTCTCAAGGAAGTCATATGGTTTAGGTTAAAAGGGTTGGATAGGGTTTTAATTTTTTAATTAGGGAAAAAGGGCTTTAGTCTTTTAATTAGGGGAACTCGCCACAGTTTTTAAGTTGTATGCCTATGTATTCTCTTATAAGGAATCACAGTCTCAATTCGTAGTTCGTAGTGTTTGGTTAGTTTTTTTTTATGGAATGTGGAAATGTTTTGAATTAATCCTTGAACCAAAACTGGGTTAAAAATAGAAGAGTCGTAGAGGCAATTCGCAGTTAATATAAAATAGATTCGCAATCCTTTTTAAAAATATGTTGAATTCGAATTAAGTTAGTAAAAAAAGGTTAGCATTTGATTGATTAGCTATTTTAGAATATGTTATGCAATATGTAAAAAATAAATTTGAATGAGAAAAAGATTTAATGTAATTAGAAAAATATGGTTAGTGTTTTAGAAAATATTTTGATTAATAAATAACTCTTTTATAATTTATTAAAAAAATATGTTAAATATTTTTAATAAAAAAATCTAATAATTATTTAATAATAATGCAAAAATTATTTAATACAAAAATACAAAAAATATATGATATAAAAATAAGAAAATAAGGTCAATTAAAATAAGAAAATATAATTAAACAAATTAATTAATTAAAGGAGGGGTGTAAAAGTTAAATCTGGAGTGTGTTTTGTTATCCAAAAGAAACTAAAGTCATTTTTTATAGGTAAAATACTCATTTTGGTCCCTTAACTATAGGTCATGGTTCATTTTGATCCCTTATCTTTTTCCGTGCCAAATTGGTCCCTTAATTTTCAAAACGATGCAAAAAAGTCCATGTCGTCTACTCCGTTAGTCAAACTCTGTTAAAAGTCTACGTGACACATTTGACCAACTATTGTGACGGAGTTAGCATCGGAAAAACCGATGCTAAAAACTATTTCTGGATTTTAATTAATGTTGTTCATCTCCTTCCCCAAAATTTTATGGATTTTAATTTTCTTGAAAACCAAAACACACCCACTTCACAAAACAGTGTCAGCAATACACTTCACTTAAAAAAGATCATATGAAAGATTCAAAGCTTTTGTAAAACGCTCAAAACGAAGTAATATTAAAAAGTAATTTTGTATTTTTTTTTCATTTCAAAGTTTTTTTCTATTTTGTGCATCTGCTCTATATTTCCTTTCTATTTTCTCCAACTGAACCTCTTCATTCATCTCACGAGAACAACAACCATCAAATACTTCATTCAATTTTGTCGATCTGCTACACCTCTCCACGTAACACTTTACCCTTCATTCATCAATCTGCCGTAACCGCTATCACAAGCTCTCTCAACACCACGCATTCTCCATCTACTAACACCAAACAACGTATCCGCATATACTCCCTAGCTACAACCACCAATCACTGTCTTCATAAACTCTTCACCATTACAAAACCTCCCAAGCTTCACCAACATCCACAACGATCCAACACAGAATCCGCGAATCCATTGCCACAACATTTTCGCGAGATGCCGCTTATGTCTGCTTGCTATTATCAAAAACAACACAACTTGCTTTTACGCACAACTCCAATTTCTGATTACTTTTAACATTTTCACGACCAAGCTTTGCAAATACGACAACGTAACAACCACTCGAATCACATTAATAAGGTTTGAATTAGAATTGATAAACTTGTGCATACTATTGATCTTAAGAAAGGAGAGGTTACCAAAGGTTTGTTTCAGTATGTACATGATGGATAATGATGCAATTTAGTAAGAAATTCTGATTTTTGTTGTTATCCCCAAATTTCTTGGTTTTTGTAAGGAAAAAGGGTTAAACTTTGTTTATGGGTTTCATTCAGGGTTAAATTTGGGGAAGTAGATGAACAACATTAATTAAAATCTAGAAAGAGTTTTTAGCGTCGGTTTTTCCGACGCTAACTCTGTCACAATAGTTGGTCAAATATGCCATGTAGACTTTTAATAGAGTTTGACTAACGGAATAGACGGCAGGGACTTGTTTGCATCGTTTTGAAAATTAAGAGACCAATTTGGCACGAAAAAAAGATAAGGGATCAAATTGAACTATGACTTATTGTTAAGGGACCAAAATGAGTATTTTGCCTTCTTTTTTTTTGTATTTTTCTATTATTTTTTTGTATTTTTTAATAATGAATAAAAGTTAAGATAAAAAAAGTTCCTTTTTTAATACTAATAATAAGAAGAAAAGTTAAAGTTAGAAAAACTAAGTTTTAGGTTTAGAAAAAAAAAGTTTTTCTATAAAAATAATAATAAAAAAGCTTAAGGTTAAAAAAATGTATTTTTAGGATAAGAGAAAAGGTTTTTTTATAAAATAAAAGGTGAAAGTAATAGTAATAAAAAAACAAATATTATAAACCATAAACAAAACAAATAGAAATCAAGCAATCAAACCAAAAATCAAACAAGAATAAAATTTAATCTACATCAAATACAATATTCATACCCATGCTTAAAGATTAAAAATACCAACCTGAAATGCCGTGTCCAAATTAAACTTCTCCCTTCATTCTTCTTTTCCTTTTCTTTGTGCTTTTCTCCTTTCTCCTTCGGTGCAAGATTCCCCTTTTTTCCTTCTGTACAAGATCCCTCTTTTTTCATATTGAGGATGGAATGGAGACCTTAAGGTTCTGTTATTGTTGTTGTAGTTCTTGTGAAGAACAACTTTAAGGAGAATTCTAATGAGTTGTTGATCTGCAAATGATTATTGATTCTCCAAATAGTTGTTGATCCTCCAAATGATTGTTAACGGAAAAGTTTTAGGTGTTATGTTCAAAATCCTAAAATTAACCGAGAGAGTTAGGTAGAAAGAATATTTATGAGAGAGATAGAAATTTGTTGATGAAATATTATGGTGAAGAGAGCCCTATTTATAGATTTGCAATTAGGTTAAAGACACCCCGAAAAGGAAATAGTCCACACTAAGAAAAGCCCAAAGTTTATGATTTTATCTTGGTCAACAAGTCTACAAATTCTGACCAATGAGAAATCAATTTTGTCAACATGTGACCAATCAGAAAGTGACAAATCATGTGATTTTGTTGTTTTTATATTTTATATAATGTTTTGGTTATTTTCTAATTAAAAATTGAAAAAAGTGAAGAAAAAAAACTATTTTTGAAAATTTATTAATTAATAAATACGAAAATAATAATTTAATAAAAAAAATGATTTTTTTGGAAGATTTATACCAATTGAGATTTGATTGAAACTTGAAGGACAAAATTATGAACCTGGACACTTTTGTGATTTTTAAATCAATATTGTGATTAATTTCGTGATTAATAAAAATTGATTTTGAACGATTTCAATTATTTTTAATAACTTGATTATTAAGTGTATAAAATCAAAGATTTAAAAAATTAAAAAGTAATTTTAAAATATCCTTAAAATAGAAAACAAAAATAATAATAAAATATTTGAAAAATGACTTTTTTATCCTTTTTATTGAAAAAACACACAAAAGAAAATAAATACCAAAAATTTGTGTAACGAGACTTGAACTCAGGATCTTCCATTTACTTGCAAGTCTTACTAGTTTAACGATTGTGCTATGCCATTCTATTTGAGATAAAAAGGAATATAGAAGCATATGAAGGTGGAAAAATATTTTTCTATTTTAAAAATACAAATAATTTAAAGTAAATCATTATATATAAGTAAAATAAATTATTGTTAAACCAAATGTTATTAATACCCAAAACAATTATGAAACCAAGTTTAAAAATAATTTGAATATTTTAAAAATGGGGCGGGAAAATTTGGGGTATGACATTGTGCTTGCATGAATTCTTGATACTCATTTCGAACTCGAAGATTGCTGGTGTCAGAGGAGAGTTTTCCCCTTCGTGGTCAGTCTTGTGCCAATTTGTTGGTAGGGTCTTGGAGAGATTCTTCTTGACATGATTTTGAAAGTAGTTTGATCATAAATGACCCTACTATTTTAAAATATGCCCCTGATTAACGGACACTTAAAGACAAACATCTCTGATCAACTTCTCTTGATCGAGCCTCACAGTGGTTTTCCCTAATATTTGAGTTCCTTGAAAGGTATGCCTCTTAATCTCCAGAATTTGGAGGAGGTACTCTTGGATCTCCATGATATATGTTCGATATGAATCACCCCAAGTATTTGAATCTTGTGGAGTTTGTATCAAAAGTCGCTTGAAGGGGAACTTGAACCCTATATTATGTAAGATGAACTTGATATGCACTTCCCCAACATTTGAGTCTTGGATGGTTGCCCCCTGATTATTAGGGCCTTGAGAAGTTTGTTGAAAAGATGAAACCGAGTCATACCATGTTGTGAAATGACTTAATTAAGGAATGCTCCTTTGAAAGGTATGCCCCTGATTAATGCTTTGAAATGTGATCCAAGTTAATTGAATCTTAGAATGATCACCCCTAGTGAATAGGATCTTCATGTGATATTCCCCTATGATCAATACTCTTGCTTATGATTATAAGGTTCCTTTTTAGACGTTTTTCCCTAGTTAGGAGCTTCCTGGAAATGAGCGATTTTGATTAAACCAATTTGAGATCTCCTTTGATGCTAAGTGTCTATTCGTAGATAAAATTGTACATTTTAAAAAGTTATTATGTTTAATGTACATGCAATTTTTGAAATTTAAGTTTGTTATGGAATAAAAATGGATGATTAGAAATGGAGATTCAAAGAAGCAAAGTGGTCAGCAATAATCTTAACAAACATAGGAGTCAGTTTAACACAATTTTAGCCGAGTATGCTTTCATAGTTAACCTTGCTTCAATTAGGACTTTTTAAGGTTGTAACATGGACTTGGTTTATGGTTTAAGAAACAAAGGATATAAGGCTCAAGATTTATTTTAACCCACCCCACTCTCCTTGACGTTCTCCAATTCTAAGTTCGATTAATCCATTAGATGTATTCAGTTTGCAAGAGAATTTTCATAGTCGCAATGATGAGCAGGAGCATTAGTAAATATCCAACCATCGATGAAAAATATTGATAAGATACAAGCATTAATGAGAATCCTTGATGATTCTTGTGGAAGTCACAAGATTGTTCTCCAATTTATTTGTTTTCAATCCCTTATTTTTGCATGGACCAATTCTTTTGAATTTTGGTCCATCGGGATACCCTATCTTTTGCCTAAGCTAAAAATTTTATTTTCTTTGACTTAACGGGCTTTCTCCTTTTGAATTTATTTTTCCTTTTTTTTTTTTGAACACTTTTGACAGTCATGATTGTTGTAAGCTTTGTCTTCATTGTTTTCTTGATCTTGAATGTTGTACAGAGGAAGAAGATATTGAGAGCTTCATGGATTCCTCAACCTTGGATGATGAATGTGAGGAAGAGGATGTGCTTGAACCTTTCGCTTATATTTACTTGATTATCTTGATGCATCATTGAATTAATTGAAAGACTACCCTTCCACTGGTTAAAATTAAGGGTTTTTTAGAAAATAGAACAAAACTCCAACTTCTGGCTCGAGGGGGTTGACTACGGATTAACTCCTTATTTCTCCATTGTTTAGGAATGGAAATAATGCCTTACATCGTCAGCTCGATCTTACATTGAAAGCATACGTCAGCCAAATTCAATTATTTAGGTTACATCATTCTCCCTTAAAGTTTGTTAAAGTTGTGAAATGGAAGATGAAAGTGAATTGTTGATATTTATGGAAATTCATCGAAGAGTGAAATGAATGGATTGGTTTCAAAAACATCCATGTTCATTTTATTTGAATCACTAGTCAAAAGATGCAAATTTACACCAAATACAACTTTGCAACTTGGAAACTACAATTTGAAATTGATAAAATCTAATGATCCTATGGAAGAGCTTCTTTGTCGATCAACTTGAGTCTAGGATATCTCCTTGATAATCTTGGACTTGCCAGAGTAGGGGGTGACCCTTGTCTTTTCTTCTGTTGAGCATACCAATTTTGTTGAGAGGGCAATTGTTGATACGGTTATTTCTGAATCACCAATGATAATTGCATTTGAGGAGTTGTGTAGGCCTTTGACTTGTATGAAGAAGAGTTGCCTTCTCTCCTTAACAAGATTTATAGGACCAAGCTCACTGGTTGACTTTCTCTTTCAATAACTTAATAATTTCTTGAGTTTCGTCACCGCTTTCTTGAAGCATGCTCGAAATTTATTCTTTGAGTATCGGGAAATCTTGCTAACTGGATTGATAACGATCGAGGGCGAAGGTAAAAATACATGAAATGCAAATCTATGAATGTATGAAATTGCATGGGTATGCAAAAGATATTTTTATGGAGACGCAATATAATGCGAGGTTAGAACGAAGATAAACCTAAGGACACCTTACATGGGTTTTAGGGATATATATATATATATATATATATATATATATATATATATATATATATATATATATATATATATATATATATAATGTGAAACCCCTACAAGTTAGGGATTATTATACACCAAAGGAAACCCCTAGAACCTAGGGATTAAGACAGACAAAAGATAACCCTACAGGCTAGGGATTATGATAAGCCAATAGACAGTTGAGATGGTGATTTGACTGAGGGAATAGCGTGGAAGAGAGCACATGGTGACCGATCAACAGTCACTAGATCCCATGGCCTGATATAGGCCACATGGCGTGCATTAGCGAGGACGTCTTTCATGGGAAGATTCCATATGGAGAACAAGATCCTATAGAGGTTCTAAGGATAGCGACATACAAAAGGGAATCCCTACCGATTAGGGATTATAACAAACAAAGGAATTCCCTATAGGCTAAACAAAAGAATACCCTTATGAGTTTAGGGTATAATAATGATAATAAATAACCCTACGTAGGTTTATGGTTATAAAAGAATGTTCCTCGCTGGAAGATTTCCTATGCAAGATGGGATGACAGTAATTTCCTTAGTACGTAGGTTTTAGTTTCTTCCTACGGATATTCTACCCTGCCCATAAGGTGGCTTCCTTAAGGGTATCATGGATTGCACTAGAGAGAAAGGAACAAGGGCCTCCCTTAAGTGGAGCCTCATTGTAGACCGAAACTTTCGTCTCTAAGGTCGTACAATGTCTCACCATGAGATTTTGGTTTAGGGTTATACAAAAAGTCATAGGTTTTATTCCGAAGTCCTATCCCCTAAAAGGATACCTCTGAGACATATCCCTTTTTTGGAATTCCACCGACTCTAGGAGAATTCTTCACAAAAAGTCATAGGGATGATATATCCCCTTAGCCAATAGACGAACCTTCTTTCAAGGGTTTTGAATAATTTTGAATTTTAAATTCCACCAACAATAAAATAAAATTATAATAAAGATAATGTAAACATATAATATAAATAAATAAATAAAAATGACAAATATAGAAACTATAGCATACCAAAAATAGAAAATAAACCTTAGAAAAACACTAGGTATAAAAAGAGGGAAATACTCTAAAACCCTAGGGTTGTGTTTCCCCACTACTTTTTGTCCTAACGACGGATGAATAAGAGAATAACCCTAATTGTACAGAGATTCTAAGTGTTTGATTCATTTTACACAAAGGGAAGGTGTTGGGCACCCCTCATCTATCTTGTTCTCAAGGAAGTCATAGGGTTTAGGTTAAAATGGTTGGATGGGATTTTAATTTTTTTATTAAGGGAACTCGCCTTGATTTTTAAGCCGCGTGCCTACGTATCTTCTTATGAGGAATCAGAGTTCAATCCGTAGTTTGCAGTGTTTGGTTTTTTTATGGACTGTGGAAATATTTTGAATTAATCCTTGAACCAAGTCTAGATTGAAAATAGCGGAATCGTAGACGCAGTTCGCAGTTAATAAAAAAGATTTCCACAATCCTTTTTGAAAACATCTTGATTTAATTATGTTAGTAGAAAAAAATATAAGTAATTGATTGGTTAGTTGTTTTAGAATATGTTATGCAATATGTAAAAAAATAAGTTTGAATGAGAAAAAGATTTAATGCAATTAAGAAATAGGGTTAGTGTTTTAGAAAATATTTAATTAATAAATAACTATTTTTTTCTAATTATTAAAAATATATTAATTATTTTTGATAAAATATTCAATAATTATTTATTAATATGAAAAATTATAATTTAATGCAAATTACTAAAAATATGATATATGCTAATTAAATGAAGAAAATAGAATAAGTTAATTATAGAATTAAATTAATTAATTAAAGAAGTGGTGTAAAAGTTAAATTTGGGATATATTTTGTTATTCAAAAGAAACTAAATAATTTTCTAGATTTTTGTAGTTTTCTATTTTTTTTGTATTTTTAATAAAGAATGAAAGTTAAAAAAAAAAATTTCCAATACAAATAATAAGAAGAAAAGTTAAAGTTAGAAAAAGAATTTTTATGTTTAGAAAGAAAAAGATTTTTCTATAATAATAATAAAAAAGCTTAAGGTTCAAAAAATGTCTTTTTAGGATTAGAGAAAAGGTTTTTTTTTATAAAAAAAAAAGGTGAAAATAACAATAATAAAAAACACGAATATCATAAACCATAAACAAAACAAATAGCAATCAAACAATCAAACCAAAACTCAAACAATAATAAATTCTAATCTACATCAAATACAATATTCATACACATGCTTAAAGATATAAAAAAAATATCAACCTAGAATACCGTGACCAAATTAAGTTGCTCCCTCCATCATTCTTTTTTTTTGTGTGTGTTTTCTTCTTTCTCTTTCGGTGTAAGATTCCCTTTTTTCCCTTCGGTACAAGATCCCTCTTTTTTCAGATTGATGATGGAATGGAGACCTTAGAGTTTAGTTGTTGTTGTTCTTCGATGTGAAGAGCAACACCTTTTAGGAGAACTCTAGTGAGTTGTGGATCTGCAAATGATTATTTATTCTCCAAATAGTTGTTGATCCTCCAAATGATTGTTGATGGAAAATTTTTAGGTGTTCTATTCAAAACCTTAAAATTAACCAAGAGAGTTGCGTAGAAAGAATGTTTGTGTGTGAGAGAGAGAGAGAGATAGAAAATGTTGATGTAATTGTTGATGAAAAATTATGGTGAATAAAACCTTATTTATAGAATTAGAAATTAGATTCAAAACACCAAAAAAGAAATTACCCAGCATAAAAAATCCAAATTTTTATCTTGATCAGCAAATTTAAGAATCTGGTCCTATTTGTGACTCTATACAAGATACGATTTGAAAAATAATTAAACTGAAAAAGATTTCATTTATTTTTAGAATTTTTTGACTATTTTTTGTATAAAATAATGATTTTAATAAAAAAAATATTTTAAAATATATTAAATATAAGAAAACGAAAATATTATTTAAATAAATAAAAAAAACACTTTTTATGATATTATGAAAAGATTTATACAAATTTAGACTTGATTAAAATTTGGAGGACAAGATTATGAACTTAGACACTTTTGTGATTTTTCTCATAATTGTGATTGATTTGGTGATTAATAAAAGTTGATTTTTAAATATTTCAATTATTTTTAACATTTTGACTATTAAGTGTATAAAATCAAAGATTTAAAAAAAAAAATTTAAAAATACTCGTAAAATAGAAGAAAAAGAATAATTAAAAATGACTTTTTAAATATTTTTTATTAAAAAAAAAACACACACAAGAATATACATATCATAAAGTAGTGTAATGGGACTTGAACTCAAGTCCTTTCACTTGTAAGTCTTACTTCCTTATTAATTGTGATATGTCTTTCTATTTAAGACAAAAGAGCACATAGAAGTATATGAAGGTGGAAAAATATTTTACTATTTTAAAAATATAAATAATTTAAAATAAATTATTATATTTTTAATTAAGCAAAAATAAATTATTATTAAACTAAACATGAGTAATACCCAAAAAATTTATAAAATTAAATTTAAAAATAATTTAAACATTTTAAAAATAGGGCGAACAAATTTAGAATATGATATCCTGGTTTTCACACTACTCATATTTATAATTATTTTTCAACAAATAAAATTTGATTTAATAAATAATTTTTTACCATGCTATATATGAAAATATTCTACAATAATGATTATTTGCTTTCCTCGAATTTTATATAAAAGTGAATGTGGAATTATGTATAAATAAAATTTGATTTAATAAATAATTTTTTACCATGCTATATATGAAAATATTCTACAATAATGATTATTTGCTTTCCTCGAATTTTATATAAAAGTGAATGTGGAATTATGTATGGAATGAAACTTTCAAATGGCAATCACATAACTACATGATATTGATCTAAGGACCATAAGTGGTGCAACATAAAAACATTTGTATATATGTATTTAAGAATATATACTGCACAATAAATGTTTTCACAGTTTTATAAATGAATAGATTATGACTATTTATATTGTTACTGTTGGTTCTTTGAATATGCACAATGTGTTGAGTTTTCAAATTTATTGCATCAAAGTGACAATGAATCAATTATACATGGTTGTTTTGTATCAATGATAACACACTCATTTGAAGCGAATGCAATTGTCTTCCACTTGTTGGTATATAAAATGCTATTTTTTAATAGATAACAAAGTTGATGAGAATAACATATATGTCCCGTTGTTTTCTGATATATAACAAATTTTAAGATCTTGAAAGATTCTTAGAATTGTAATGGTTAGGTTTATGATTTTATGATTCACATAAATTTTATTAAAATATAGTTTTTAGTTGATCTTGAATAAGATGTCACAACATCTTGATCAACTATAATGACAGGTTTTACTGTCATATATTTTCGGCAGATTTTGAGTCAGATGTTTTGACATCTTGACCTATTGTATAACAGGTGTTGTTGTTATTATTCTTGACAGATTTGATTTGATTCTATAAGATTCATTTTAGATATATTTCACTTATTTGTGCAGGTCAAGAAGATTTAATCTAGAACAATTAATTTGATTTTAACTGTACCAAAGTTTCTAAAATTGGATGTTGAGACAATTTAGGAAACTTGATGTTTTTTTTCTAAGATTTAAGGAGATTTTTCTGCATAATTGGTGCTACCCTCAGCTTGTGGATCAAGAAATATCTCAGTGAAGATTTCGAAGTCCATGAACTTCTGAGGAGTATATAAAAAGAAACATAAACCTAATATAATTTGACTTTCACAATTTTCTAAAAATAAGGGAAAGTCTAGAGTCTTAGTTTTTGATAGTCACTTTAATGGGTTTTGTCTTTGTAGGTCACCCATGTATCTTTTGATACATTGAGGTAGACTAATCATTCATTGTTACCTGCCCATCACTCATGAGATTTTAAACAAAGAGTTGATTGTGCTTCAAGTTATTGTTCTCACTCATGAGCTTTTAAGCAAAGAGTTGGGTATTGTTTATTGAAAGTGTAATCTTCTGGTTTTGGTTTTGTCACGGGTTTGTGATTGTTTTTATCACCGAGGTGATTGTGGGAAGTGAGAGAGAAACTCATATCTAGAGGGTTCTAGGTAGAAGTTACACAAGGTAGTGATTAGGAGATAAGTTGTAAACTAGGACTGATTTAGCTTTGAACTAATACTATCATAGTGAATTTCCTTCCTGGCTTAGATGTCCCCAAAGTAGGTGATGTTGCAGAGATCTAGGTTAACAATTGATTGTGTTCTTTATCATTCTGCAATTTATATTTACATAATTTACAGTTTGATATATTTGTTCTGTCTATCAACTGATATCGTAACATCTGCCTTGACATTGTGTTCTGATGTTGAAACATCAATATTAACATGTTTTAAAGTGCCACCGTCTTTTAATAAATTAATATTTGCTAAGATATTAAATTCTGAATTAAGATACTAAAACATTTGAAACATGTTTTAACATACTTTTAATAGAAACTCACTTTTAATTTGAATTGTACTCAAATTTTAAACATTATAAAATTTGTCATTTAAATGTATATATAAATATTAATTCAATTGTGTGATTTAAATGATAAAATTTACTGAAGTTTATAATTTTAAATTATACAAGTAAATTATATATATATATATATATATATATATATATATATATATATATATATATATATATATATATATATATATATATATATATATATATATATATATATATATATATATATATATATATATATATATATATATATATATATATATATATATATATATATATATATATATATATATATATATATATATATATATGCTATGTGAATTATTTGTGTTATATTAAATTTATTATTACAATACATATAAAATAGAGTATGACTTATATAAACTTCTCAATTTGGAGTATAATGTAACTATTAAATCTTAAGATGTCGGATTTTGAGAACTTTATTACGGAGGATACAAAATTTGAGTTTCCCATAAAAGAAGAACCTCATGAGGAATGTTCTACATAAATTGTTGAAACACAAAATGAAAGTTCGTCACTGATTGTTGAAAAAACAACCCAAACTTAGAATAAGCGAGAGAATCCGAAAGGCTAAGGATCTTGGACCAAACAAAATCGATAGTTAAGTTATTTATTTTTTATAATATAAGGAAATAATGAGAATATTGTCTTTAAGATTTCTATCATTCTTCAAGTGGGAGATGATTCTAAGACTTATAAGGAAGTATTAGCTTCAAGGAACTACTCTTTTTAGAAGGATGATATCCAAGACAAAACAGTTTCAATAATGTCAAGTCACACTTGGGAACTTGTCGATCTACCTAAAGGACAAAATCCATTGGATGCAAGTGGGTGTTTAGAAGGAAGTATCATAGTGATGGTATACTAAACACTTACAAGGATAGACTAAAAACCAAGGTTTTTATACAAAAGAAAGATGTTGATTATCTCGACATATATGCACTAGTAGCAAGCACAACAAGTATTAGAGTTTCATTTTCGTTAGACTTTGTGAATGACCTTCTAGTTCATCAAACAAATGTCAAAACAACATTAATATATATGAGGATATTTAAAATGAAGCAATCAGAAGGTTATGTGCTTCCTAGTAATAAACAAAATATTCACCAATTAAGGGGGATACACACAACTTATGGGGAGACTTTTCAATAATTATCAAAATACGAATTCAATGAGTTTATCATCATCAAAATAGGGAGATTTTAAAGAATATGTCTTATATCTAATTCAATTTTGATAAAGACAAAGATTATGAAAGAAGAAAAGGATCAATACGGTCATGCACGTCAATCATGAAATTGATCAAGAAGGTTTAAAATAGAAATTCATGTGAAGATTTAAGACAAGTGAACATAACTAAGGTGCTCATTTCAATTCATACTATAACATTTTAAATTTCTTAGAATTTCATCTCTCACTTCATATAAAAACCTTTTTACATCATCATGCATGATCATCTAAAATCTTTCTTCACCTAAATATTAGGACAAGTTTGTACACAAAGTTGTGTGAGAATATTATGATACTCCTTTGTCTCCATGTTGATTACATGATTGATAATTAGCAACTAGATGAATGGAATTTTAGAAACAAATAGGTTTCTAACTCCCACATTGAAGGCGAAAGATCATGGACAAATTGATACTCTTTTAGGGATCAAAGTAAAGCAAAATAGTGAGAATTATGAACTTAGTCAAATACACTATATTGAGAAAGTATTCCGGCGAGAAAATTGAGATTAAGCTATTGATTAACTTAACTCAAGAAAAGCAAGAGTTGCCACCGAATTTTATTGTTTCCAAAGGGAAAAGGTCGAAAAAAAACCACAAAAGAGAAGTTTTGAAAACCAAAACAAAAAGAGATTTTGGTACGGGGATTGGTTATACATGGGGTAGGTATTAACACCCTTCACATCTATGACACTCCATAGGAACCACTTGCATTTGTGTATGAAACGTGATTTTGTTTGTTGATTGATTTTAGGTAGAAAAGACATTTTGTCATATCTGAGTGGATAATTCAACTTACTACCCATAAGTATGAGGAAATGAGCATTTATATCATCTTGATATAGAGATTTTTACTTGGATTTACTCAACAAGAATATCTCAACATTCAAGTGGAAAATGTCTATCAATTTCTCTGCATATTGTAGAAGTATAAGAATTTGATCACTTTGAGGATAGACTTGTGTCCTTTCTTAAAAAAAAAGGTTGGTTTAAAAAGAAAAGTGCACTGAGGCGCAAAAAGAAGTTTAATAAGGTTTGTCTTTTTTAGAAGTTTTTGAAAAGAGTTTGAGTATGCTTAAGTGATTTAGCATTTATTAAGAAAAATATTTTCTAGATCTCTTGAGAAAGTTAATATTTATTAAGAAAATATGTGAAGTTTGAAAACAATAAGTTTTTTGAAATAGGGAGAAGGTGTTTGATAATTAAAGAAGGGAAGGAGATGAAGAGACTATCCTAATGCATAAAGTAAATGACAATAAATAAATGGTCTCATTGTAAGTTAGTCCAAGAGAAAGTCTTTGTGTATGCAAGTGATCTAACCACGAGAAGAGTAAGAATTTGAAATTGGTCAAGATGAAGCATTATTTTCCCTTTAGATTTAGGCCACAAGTCAAGCATCAGATGAATAATCACATAAGAAGATGAACTTAAAAGTATCAGATGAAGTCCAAAGGTGATCAAAACAAAGTCTTAATTTGAAGCTCAGGTGTTCAGATGAATCACAAGGTCTCATATGAAGTCATAAGGTATCAGATGAATCCTTAAGTCTCAGATGAATTTATTCCATGCAAAGGAAAGGTTCTAAATCCTAAGTCCAAAGTCCAAACTCCTCAAGCAAAGGATAGTAACCAAATATTACTCAAGAACATGTTAAATTTTTTTAGGTTTTTTCCTTTATTAATGTCTTTTAATCAAAATAAAAAGAAAAACTCAATGGGAAAAAGGAAAAAGGCATAAAATAAATGACATGAAATTAAGTGGCATGAAATGAAAATGACATGAAAAGTAAAGTGCTTGAAATTAAATTGTATTAATATAAAGGGCACGAAATTAAATGACATTAATGTAAAAGTGTGGAATATAAAGTTAGCACAATTAATATGAGTTAATGTTGGTGTAAGTAGTTCATATTATGATTCAAAAAAATTTTAGCACTATGTTAAGCAATCGTAAGTGAACTTATGTAGAAGTTGCACCTATCTGAGGTCGGGCAATAGCAATGTAGGTGTAGTGCATGTTAGAGAAATGATACAAATTCATTCTACAAAAACAATGCAACACCATAGTTTAAAACAAAACAAAAGATATGAAAAGAAGATCTAGCATAAAGGCAAGGAGATTAGATCATTACTTCAATCAAATTCTTCATGATACCTTGCGACAAACTTATCATCAATCAAAAGTACCACAAGTGATCAAATGATCATTTAATGGTACATTTGAAATGATGAAACTTCATCAAGCATGAATCTAAACCTAATTGATCAAGATGAATCTATTATCATCCAATTGATCAAAATAAAAGAAGAAAGAGATGAAGAGAGTAGAGCAACCAAATTGAACCACAACCTTAAGTCAAGCTATCATCAATTTCAACCACCTCTCTTGATGCATCAATGTAATAAACCTATCATCAATCCAAAGTATTAAAAATAATCCAAATGATCATTTACTAATAAGTTTGAAATGATGAAGGTTCATGCAAATAAAGTATCATCCAAATTTCATTGATATTGATGAAGCATTTGATCAAATAAGTCGTTATCCAAGTCAACAGAAGTCAAAACAAAATTAAATTAAAAAAATAAACAAATAAAATGTATTAAAATGATTTTTAAAATGGTTTTAAATAGAAAATAAAAGGAAAATTCAAATGAATCATCAAATTATCCAATAAAGGCTTAAGAAAATTATGGAAGATCAGAAAAACTCCAAGGATCAAGATCTCAAAAGATTAGATCCAAAATATTTCAAAATCAATGAGAAAAAAAGTTTAGAATCAATTAAAATATAAAACAAAATAAAATAGAAAAAATACTAAAAATATCATTTTAAAAAACTAGAAAAATCACAAAGTAGAAAATATTTTGAGAAATTTATAGGGGGAAAATGGAGTGAAAAAGATGTTAAGAGCTATTTTTAAATAATTTTTGAAGAAAAGGAAATAAAATAGAATTTAAAACAAGAGAAAAAAATAAATGCAACAGATAGGAGTAGGTGGAACTATCTGATTGGTCATGGAATTTGAATTTCCTACCCTTACGCGTGCACCTACTCATCTTCAACCTCCGTTCACTCACTTTTACATGCACAAATCTTGAAATTTTCTTGGACAAATGATGTTGAATTAGTATTATGGTGATTATAGCCTAATATTATAGGTCATGTCTTGGAGTTCAAGCTCTTAAGGGCCATGGTTGACCAATATTTGACCTCGAGCCATCAAAATCCTAATTTGGAAATCATCTTGATCTCTTGGTGAAAAAGCCCTACCTTGCAAAAATAAGAAAGGAAACAAAGTATTTTTTTTAAATTTTTAATACGGTTAGTAAATCCTAAAAGTAAGTAAACACAAAGATAAAATAAAAAAGAAAAGGGTGCTTGGTGATCTCCCACACAGCAGACTCAAAGACAAGAGAGTTAGGAGGTTACCAAGTTTGTGATTTGATGAGATGCATTGGTATGATAGGTGGAATCTTAGGGGTAAAAATTAGAGTATGATTGAAAGTACTTGATAAGCTCAAACACTTACGTTTAAAGGAAGTAAGTACTCTATTTGATCCTAGTGTCAAAATTCAAAAGAATGATGGAAGAGTCGTGGTTCAATTGAAATATACAAGTGGAATTGGTTTACTAATGTATTTGATGAAATATACTAGTACCAACATAGCTGTTGTAGTTAGTAAATGAGTAGATTTACTAGAAATCTAAATGGCGAACATTGGAAGGCCATCACAAGGATTTTTTATTATCTTTTGAAAACAAAAAATCTTGACCTCCATTATGGTAAGTTTCTTGTCATATTTCGAGTTGGATATCAAGTGTTGGAGGTTATAAATTTACAACCGAGTGGATATTTGCACTAGATGGAGGTGCAATTTCTTGGAAGAGCAAGAAACAAACATGTATTACTCTTTCGACCATGAAATCAGAGTTTGTGACTCTTGTTTTCGCTGATCAAGAAGGTGAATGGTCGAGAGACCTTCGGCTGGAAGTTTCATTGGCTAAAGACAATGGTTCAAAGGTGTTGATACATTGCTGGTAGTCAAGGCACTTTTTCTAGAGCATACAACTAAGTGTATAATGGAAAGTATAGGAACATAAGACTTGAAAATTCTCTCATGAGAAAATTGATTAAATATGTAATCATTTCACTCACATATATACGACCATGCTATAATTTGGATAATCCATTTACTAAACCACTAGCCAGAGAGTAAAGAATACCTCGAGAGGGATGAGATAAAAACTTCTTGAATAAGAGTTCCAACAATGGTAGAAAACCAATCCGAAGTAAAGAAAACCTTAACCTAAGATTCAATGGATAACAACAAGTCGTTGATTTGGATGTTTGTGCAACATCATGTGACATTTTGTTATTGTATATTGAGGGTTGAGTTTTCAAAACTCTTAATGAAGTTCAATGTCGAGAACACATATATAAAGAAAATAGATACAATATGAACTTCACCTATGTGAATTTTGAGATGGTTTCATCTCAAAGTGAGAACTGGAGTTTCTCTCATGGAAAATTCACGAAACAAGAAAAACACATGTCCGTTAATAGTGCTAGGCGAGAGATGTAGGAGAATAACAATTGAAATGTGTGTGTAAGATAATGTAACACCCCAATTCTACCCGACAATATATATGAAATCAGAGTTATAAAACTTCCACAACTAAATAAGGATACTACAAATTCAACTTAAAACAACATTATTTATTACAGATACATAACACATTAAACCTGGATGAACCAACAACAATATAAATTAATCTTTTAAAATCAACAACTTTCATAACTACGCAGCAGAATCAAATATTCAACTTAAAGAATATAACATCTTTATCCAACTAAAACAACTACAAATAACAAGTATTTAACGAACAAAAACTCAAAGTTCAATCAACCGAAATAATAACAACAATAAAACAGCAAGCGTTCATCCCCTCGAGTGTTACGTATCGGAGCAATAACACTGACTCGAACTACTGAAGGTAAACCGCCTTCACTATGGATTACCTGCACGTTACCAACATATGGGTAACATTCAAATGGAAGGGGTAAGATATCAGACATTATAATATAATGTATGATAAATAAAACATTAGAATCAGTTCACAAATATTCACCAGTTCTCAGATTTTTAACAACATAAGCATAATCAGATCAACCACACAATGACTTAGAATGCAACACAAGTTGCAACTTGTCTTTATGCAAGTGCATGTGGTACCAATGGAGCAGAACTAGCAACTTAAAAATCTGCCAATAAATAGAGTCATCAACAAGGCATAAGCCTTAAACTTAATATTTTTCCAATTCAGGCCAACTTAACGAACATCAGTTCCAACTTGATATGCGATGTATGCGAGACAACATGAATGTAGAAAAAATCAATAACAAACAACTACTCAACATAAATCAACATTGGCCATAAGCCTAACATCAACAACAATTCAACATCAACATAATTCAACTTTGGCCATAAGCCTACAACATCAACAACAATTCAACATCAACATAATTCAACTTTGGCCATAATCCTACAACGTCAACAATAATTCCACATCAACATAATTCAACTTTGGCCATAAGCCTACAACATAATATCTTCCAAAAATTAGAGGCGTATCAACATAATTCATCAACCTGCAAATTCTCAGTTCAGAACAACTTATACAACACTGATATCGACCAAACCAACATATACGGGCAATATGACTAGGGAAACTGCATACCCCTCAACATGCATAGCAATCAAGACAGAATAATAACTAACTCATGTTCCTCGGCACAACCTGTAATTTCATTCCGTTCGACAACAGTATTGTGCTCCTCGGCATGACTCGCAGCCTAATGTCGCTCGACATCCACACACATATTCTCTGACACACCTCGCAGCCTACATGCTGCTCGGAACCTAACACCATTAAAATCCTCCTCGATCACTAATTTCGTCCAATAGTATAGAACAATACAACAACATAACAACCACCAAAACACAATCCATGATTTCTGGCCAACTGCTCGGAATAACACATCAACGGGAAACTATATCTACTTTCAACAGATTCACTAATTGTACAAGACAGTCACGCTGAACCTTTCCTATAACGACCAAAATAATAATTTACTAATTTTCCTACCAACCGCTCGGAATATCACAACGTCCTAATGACCACATCAACAGGTAAAATCTACACTAACCTAATCATCGATTCTACCGGGCAATTATACAGACAACTCAAAATGCCCATAACATAACAACCAGGAAACTTCCTATGACATGTTCATTAAACAGTCGTACGGTAACTCCCTAAACGACCACAACATAACAAACGGGAAACTTCCTATAACAAATTCAAAAACATCAACACACAACAGTCATACAAACGACCAAATCCCACATAATACACATCATCAATCCTGTTATACGGTTAGAACCCCACCCTTACCTGGATTGAAGGTCTCTATACCAATATCCCAGTCGACAGCCTTGCTTTGTTCTGCTCGATATCGGGCAACTTGCTCCTCTCTTCGCGCGGCTTCACACGGTCAACGCACAAAACCCTTAATCACCAACTAAATCAAATCCTTGTATCAGCTTAACCTTATATCACCAACTCTATTGGGCCTAACAAACACACCCCCACTTTAATACTTCCAACCTATAACATGAGCCCAACACAATTGTTCTATTAATTCTAACATTCTTATTATTATTAATCAACTAATTAATTAATTAATAATAATCTAACAACTTATACCAACAATTCTCAATATTTCACAACTTTTCAACAAATAATCCAAAAATAATTTAATTAAATAGTTAATTAAATTAACGGGCGTTACAACTCTCCCCCAGTTAGAATATTTTCGTCCTCAAAAATTTACCTCATTCGAACAACTCGGGATAGGAGTCCCACATCTTGCTTTCTAACTCCCACATCATGCTTTCTCCGGCAGCTCCTAACCAGACTACTTTCACCAAAGCAATCTCTTTTCCTCTTAGAGTCTTCATCTCATGATCTGTGATTCGTACATACATCGTCTCCATAGTAAGAGTATCCCGTACTTGCACATCATCCATATGAATCATATGAGATGGATCTAAAATATACTTTCAGAGTTGTGACACATGAAACACATCATGCAAATTCGAAAGATTAGGCGGTAAAGCCACTATATAAGCAACATTTCCAACTTTGTCCAAAATCTGATACAGACCAATAAAACGAGAAGTGAGCTTCTTAGACTTTATTGCTCGCCCAACACCAGTCACAGGTGTAACTCTCAGAAACACATGGTCACCTGCTTGAAATTCCAAATCTTTCCTTCGTCTATCATGATAACTTTTCTGTCTACTTTGGGAAGCTTTTATCTTTTCTCGAATCAACTTCACCTTCTCAGTAGTCTCACGAACAATTTCAAGTTCAAGCACTACACTTTCTCCAAATTCATGCCAACATAAAGGAGTTCTACATCTCTGACAGTACAACACTTCAAAATGTGCCATTCCAATACTAGAATGGTAACTGTTATTATAAGTGAACTCTATCGATGGAAGATAAGTATCCCACGGACCTCCCTGTCCAAGAACACATGCTCTCAATAAATCTTCTAACGACAGAATAGTCCTCTCTGTCTGACCATCCGTCTGAGGATGATACGCCAAACTCAACATCAACTTAGAATCCAACGCCTCTTGCAAACTCTTCCAAAAGTCTGAAGTAAACCTCAGATTTCTATCTGAGACAATACACAAAGGAACACCGTGTAGATTCACAATTACACTAGTGTAAATATCTGCCAACTTTGATACTGGAAAATTGATGTTAATAGGAATAAAATGATCCAACTTCGTAAGCCTATCAATAATCACCCAAATTGTATCATGCCCTCTTGAAGTATTAGGTAATCCTGTCACAAAGTCCATCGAAATGCTATCCCATTTCCATTCTGGAACATCCAACGGTTGCATCAACGATGCAGGCTTCTGATGTTCAACTTTTGACTTCTGACAAGTTAAACATGCATACACAAACCGAGCCACATCACTCTTCATTCCAGGCCACCAAAACAAATCTTTAAAATCTTGATACATTTTTGTAGCTCCCGGATGAATGCTTAACTTGCTTCTATGACTTTCATCAAGAATCACTTTCATCATCTCTATATAATTAGGAATTCAAATCCCATTACGAAATCTCAACACACCTTGTGCATCTAACATAAAATCACTATTCTCAGACTAATCGATCCCAAACATCGAATCTACCAGTTTCATATCCAACTTTTGATCTTCTTTGATATTATCTAGAAAATCATTATTAATCTTTAACATTTCCAACATAACACTATGCGGTGTCACCTCGCAAACTAAGCTCATATCTCTAAACTGTTCAATCAATTCCAACTCTTTAACCATCATTGTTGACATATGTAAAGTCTTTCGGCTTAACGCATCAGCTACCACGTTTGCTTTTCCTGAATGATAATTCAAATCGAAATCATAATCTTTTAACAACTCTAACCATCTTCATTGTCTCATATTGAAATCCTTCTGATCAAATAAATACTTTAAACTCTTATGGTCACTAAATACTTCAAATCTAGAACCATAAAGATAATGCCTCCAAACTTTTAACACAAAAACAACTGCAACAAGCTCTAAATCATGCATAGGGTAGTTCTTCTCATGAGTCCTCAAATTCCTTGACGCATAAGAAACTACCTTATCATTCTGCATAAGCACACCTCCTAAACCAATCTTAGAAGCATCACAATATACCACAAAATGTTCTCCTGGATTAGGTAATGTCAAAATCGGAGCCGACGTCAATCTTTTCTTCAATTCTACAAAACTCTCTTCATATTGAACATCCCACACAAAAGCTCTACCTTTCCAAGTCAACTTAGTCAATGAAACTGCCAACTTAGAGAAACCTTTGATAAACCTTCTATAATAACAAGCTAATCCCAAAAAGCTTCTAATCTCGGTAGCCGACTTTGGAGTTTCCCACTGCAACACAACATCTACCTTAGGTGGATCTACAGTAATGCCACTGCCTGAGATCACATGACCAAGAAAACTAACCTCCTCTAACCAAAATTCACACTTAGACAGCTTTACATACAACTTCTTCTCTTTCAAAACTTGCAATACTACTCTTAAGTGTTCTGCATGTTCTTCCTCCGATTTAGAGTCAATCAAAATGTCATCAATGAACACCACTACAAACCAATCCAAATAAGTATGAAAGATACGGTTCATGTAATCCATGAATACTCCCGATGCATTAGTATCACCGAAATGCATCACTGAATATTCATAATGTCCGTAACGCATTCTGAAAGCCGTCTTCTGGATAACTTCATCCTTCACTTTAATCTGATGGTAGCCTGACCTCAAATCAATCTTACTAAACACTTGAGAACCCACTAATTGATCCATTAAGTAATCTATTCTTGGAAGTGGATACTTGTTCTTAATCTTCACCTTATTCAATTGTCAATAATCAACACAAAGTCTCATACTTCCATCTTTCTTCTTTACTAGCAACACTAGAGCTCCCCACTGCGATACACTTGTTCTTACAAACTTCCTTTCAAGTAAATCTTCCAATTGCTTCATTAGTTCTGACAATTCAGATGCAGACATCATGTATGGTGCCATAGAAACAGGCCTGGTACCAGGTACAAGATCAATAGCAAATTCAACTTCTCACTCTAGTGGTACATCAGGAATTTCATCAGGGAAAACTTCAGGAAATTACCGCACCACTTGCAATTCCTCAATTACAGCTTGATTCTTGACAGATAGCGATGCCATCAACACGGACATCTGAGCCTCTTCTTGCATCAATTGCCGCAACTATCTAGCAGACAACAAACTAGCTTCCTCTGCTTCAAGAGTATAAAAACTCACCGACTTGTTATAACAGTTAATATGAACATAATTATGCTCTAACTAGTTCATACCTAGTATCACATCCAACCCTCTTAAAGGCAAACCAAATCAACAGCAAAGTCTTTGTCAAAGATCAACAAAGGACACTTTAAACACACAGTAGAAGTAGTTACCGACCCCTTGGCATGAGTATCAATGACCATCTCTCCATTCATAGAAGATAACATAAGACCCAATCTTTCAACACAATTAGTAGCAATAAAGAAATAAGTAGAACCAGTATCAATAATAGTAATTAAAGGAGTACTATTAATGAAACATGTACCTCTGATGAGTCTGTCCTCATTAGCCATCTGATTTTCAGCCAAAGCGAACACTTTCCACTGGTTTGCACCTTCTTTGGATTTTGACACTAACTACCAATGTGTCCTTATTCACCATAATTGAAGCAAATAATCTCCTTATGCTTGCACTCAGATACAACATGTTCAGTCTTACCACAATGGAAACACCTCTCCACCTCAGCAGTACACACATTGCTCTTATGACCAGGTTTTCCACATTTGAAACAAACCACACTAGCAGGAGCATCTCCCCCACTAGTCCTCTGACCCTGAGCAACTTTCTGTTTACCTTTACCAACTGGGGCATCATAAGGCTTACCATGATTATGTTGGTGCTTACCCCTCTTTTCGCTGATAACTTTATAGTGAGCATTATTATCCTCTTCATAGATTATGCGACTATCAATCAAATCAGCAAACACACGAATCTTCCGGTATCCAACTTCCTTCTTGATCTCTAGGTGCAACCCATTCACAAACTTGATCACTTCAAAAACTCAGCATTTGCCTCGCTATAGTGCGAATAAAACTTGGCCAACTCAGCAAACTTTGCAACATACTCAACAATTGACATACTCCCTTGCTTCAGCTCAAGAAACTCAATTTCCTTCTTACCAAAAATGTCTTCATAGAAATACTTCCTCATAAACTCTCTACGGAACACAACCCAAGTGATATTTTCACCTACAACTTCCAACCTCTGACAAGTCTCTAGCCACCAGTCATCAGCCTCGACTGCTAGCATAGGAGTACCATATTGAACCTTCTGCGTTGGAGTGCAGACCATCACACGGAAGATTATCTCAATCTCTTTCAACCAATATAACGCTCCTTCAGGATCATACTTACCCTTGAAGGTAGGTGGATTCTCCCTCTGGAAGGTCGCCAAACTACGAGATCCAGCATTCCCATCAGGGTTCGGATGATTCTCCATAGCATGCGCCATTGCTTCTAAAGCAGCAGCAAGTGCATCATCATTCCTTCCAGTCATCTTAACTTATATCTACACATAAACAAAGGTTAGAACTCAAGTTAACAATACTCGATTGTTAAACAAACTACGACTCGACAACTTGGTTGGACGGACCGACTTTGCTCCGATACCAACTTTGTAACACCCCAATTCTACCCGACAATATATATGAAATCAGAGTTATAAAACTTCCACAACTAAATAAGGATGCTACAAATTCAACTTAAAGCAACAACATTTATTACAGATACATAACACATTAAACCTCGATGAACCAACAACAATTATAAATTAATATTTTAAAACCGACAATTTTCATAACTACGCAGCGAAATCAAATATTCAACTTAAAGAATATAACATCTTTATCCAAATAAAACAACTTCAAATAACAAGTATTTAACGAACAACAACTTGAAGTTCAATAAACCAAAATAATAACAATAATAAAACAACAAGCGTTCATCCCCCCGAGTGTTACGTATCATAATAATGACACCGACTCGAACTACTGAAGGTAAACTACATTCACTCTAGATTACCTGCACGTTACCAACATATGGGTAAAATTCAAACAGAAAGGGTGACATATCGGACATTATAATAGAACGTATGATAAATAAAACATTAGAATCATGTCATACATTTTTATCACTTCTCATATTTTTAACAACATAAGAATAATTAAATCAACCACACAACGACTCAGAATGCAACACAAGATGCAACTTGTCTTTATGAAAATGCATGTGGTACTAATGGAGCAGAACTCCCAACTTAAAAATCTTCCAATAAATAGAGGCATCAACAAGGCATAAGCCTCCAATTTAATATTTTTCCAATCCAGGCCAACTTAACGAGCATCAGCTCCAACTCGATATGCGATGTATGCGACACAACATGAATATAGCAAAAATCAACAACAAACAACAACTAAACATAAATCAATGTTGGCCATAAGCCTATAACATCAAAAACAATTCAACATCAACATAATTCAACTTTGGCCATAAGCCTACAACATCAACAACAATTCAACTTCAACATAATTCAACTTTGGCATAAGCCTAGAACATCAACAATAATTCCACATCAACATAATTCAACTTTGGTCATAAGCCTACAACATAATATCTGCCCAAAATTATAGGCATCTCAACATAATTCATCAACCTGCAAATTCTCAATTCAAAACAACTTATACAACACTGGTATCGACCAAAACAACATATACGGGCAATGGGACTAGGTAAGCTACGTACCCCTCGACATGCACAACAACCAAGACAAAATAATAACTATCTTATATTCCTCGGCACAACCTGCAAGTTTTTTCTGCTCAACAACAGTATCGTGCTCCTCGACACGTCTCGCAGCCTAATGCCGCTTGACATCCACACATATATTCTCTGACACACCTCACAGCCTACATGTAGGTCGGCACTTAACACCACCAGCATCCTCCTCGACCACTAATTCTGACCAACAGTATAGAACAATATGTGATACGGTGGTAGAACCGACTGTTATACTGGTTTTTGCGTTTGTATTTGTAAATGTTGCGGTAAGCAAGAGTCATCACCGACTTTTATTTCATCCAACAAAGGAAAAGGGAAAAGAACAGGAAAAAAAAATTTCGAGATGTTTCTGAGTACGGGGTTGTATATGTCCTCAAGAGTGTGACAAAGTTATTTTTGAAAACTGTTTTGAAAGTGTTTGTGTGAAAGAGTTTTTGTTGTTTTGAGCAAGTACTTAAGAGTTTCTACCTACTCAAAAAAGACTATTCGTTTTCTCATTTCCTTTAGACAGCGCTATCCTACTATTAAGGAGTAGGTAGCCCCGTCATTGGAGTTAAAGGGACATTCGAAGGGACAATTACGGTCACAAAAGAAATGGTTAGGAAACCTTAGTAGTTACCCTAGAGTCTTAAATATCTTTCCGAGGCAACATTCGAATGGGTCATTTTTTATCTTTTGGGACTAGAGGGCGACCACTAAAATTCCCTATACTTCATGACCGTTTATCGAAGGCAACCGAAGTGGGGATATACCCTAGGAGTGAGCATGTGTATGTGTTTGTTTTTCGGTTAATTTTATCTTGCGCATTTAGGGTTATCTACCGTTTTAATCGTTATTCTTTCCATACAAGCCTATTAGTCTAAGCAGTTAATAATAGCAGAAAGTAAAGTGCGAGAATAAAAACCTAGCTATTACAAGGCTTCGGGGAGGGGTTATGTGATACGGTGGCCAGAACCGGGACTGTTTTGAAATGCTGGTTTGCATTTTGCGTTTGTGTTTGCAAAATGTTGCGGTAAGCAAGAGTCGCCACCGACTTTTATTTTATCCAACAAGGAAAGGAAAAAAACACAGAAAAATTCCTTTTTCGAGATATTTCTGAGTACGGGGGGTAGATTATAGAAAGGGAAGGTATTAGCACCCTTTCTATCCGTAGTTATCTACGGGCTCTTAGGTACTTGCTCATCATTTTCAAAATTGTTTTCTTTGTGTTTGTGTGCTTTGAAATTTTTTTATTTTAACTTCGATTTAACTCTTGCTTCTGTCTTCAAGAGTGTAATGAAGTGTTTTTGAAACCTTTGTTTGTAAAAGTGTAAGTGTGAAAATTTTTGTTTGGGATGAGCAAGTACTTAAGAACTAATCTACCTACTCGAAAAAAGAATCGCTCTACGTTCGTTTCCTTTAGACAGTGCTATACCACTATTAGTGAGTAGGTAGCACTGTCGTTGGAGTTTTGAGGGTCAATTCGAAAAGGGACATACGGTCACTAAAGCAATGTTAGGACGTCTTAGTAATAACCCTAATGTCTTAGATCAATTATCCGAGGCAACAGTATCCGAGATAAACTTTCTGAGGCAACTTTGATCTTTGGACAAAAGGACGACCACTAAAGCATCCTATACTCAATGGTCATTTACCAAAGGCAACCAAGTGGGAGTGTACCCTAGGAGTGCGCGTGTGCGAGTGATTCAGTTTCAGATTTATTATCTTTGCACATTTAGGATTGTCTAACTGTTTTAAAATTACATACATTCTTGTCATGCATCCTAATGTCATACATCTAACAGTTAAATATTTTGCGGAATTTAAAGTGCGGAAATTAAACTAAATTATTACAAGGCTTCGGGTATTTACATAGCCAAAAACAAACTCTTGAAAAGTAAAGCGGTAAATGTAAATAAACGTCCTAATTAAACTATTACAAACTGTAGGCAGTTACATCAATATGATAAATAATAAAGCGCGCGAGAAAAATTAAGATCGGAAAAAATAGGGTTTTGACCCTTCTAACCTAATTAAAAGAGAAAATGTTTTTGTTGTTTTTAATATTTTTTAAAGAAAAGAATATTAGGTTTTAAAATAAATGTACAAATTAATTAGCTAATTTAAATTAATTAATGAAAATAATAAAATGACCTATTTTTGGTTTTTTGGTTATTTTAGGGAAAAAATAAAATATAATTAAGTTAGTAATAAAACCTATTTATTCTAATTATTTTTAAGTTATTTACAAAAAAATTAAAGATACCTAAAATTAAATTAAAACCTAAAATTAATTATTCGAGTTTATTACAAAAAATTAAAGGTTTGTGAAAAATGTTAAGTTTTTTGAAAAAAAAGATTTTAAACAGAAAGAATAAAAATAGGTAAAAGGATAAATAGGAAGGAAGAAAATCAAAACCAATAGGGGTGGTTGTTGAATCCACGCCCTTAACCTTCTCAGGATGTATGCCTCGCCATGTATTGGTGTCATGTGTTGGCTGTTCTGTTTTGGCCATTTGTGTTTTGGCCTCAACGTTCTGTAGGAAGAAAATCAAAACCAATAGGGGTGGTTGTTGAACCCACGCCCTTAACCTTCTCAGGATGTCTACCTCGCCATGTATTGGTGTCATGTGTTAGTTGTTCTGTTTTGGCCATTTGTGTTTTGGCCTCAACGTTCTGTAATGAACCTATATGGGATCCTGTCTAAATCTGCAGTGTTGAATCTCATGAACACATTAAATAAATTACTATATATTATGAAATACAAATAAAGCCAATATATGAGAAACAAATTAATGTTAAAACTGATATGGCATGTATGAATGATTATACCCTTTTGATCATGGAGATCAAACCAACCTTACCCTTACTGGAGAAGTAGTGAGATAAATGCTTTTACGCCCTTTTGATCATGGAGATCAAGCCATCCTTACCCTTACTGGAGAAGTAGTGAGATGTGAGTTTGTAACAGGGATGACTTGTTTGTAGTGAGATGGAAATTTGTAATAAGGATTTCAAGGTTTTAGGGTTCTTGAAAGAATTTTATATTCTGACAGTGTTGTGTCAAAGGTTAATTTTTTCTCTCCTTTTGTTTGTGTGAAAAGAATGAGATTATATAATAGAAATTAGAGAGGAAAAAAATGGGCTTTGAATGTGTAATTAGGCCTCCAATGTTCACTTGAGTCCGTCACATTCTAGGCTAAATCGAAGGGGCTTAAGTGCAATTTTTGAAGTTGAAATATGAAAACAAAATGTAGCTAACATCGAGAACTAACTCCTGTCCGAAAATGGGCTCAACCGGATAAACGGTGAATTAGTTATGATTTTTTGAAGTTTCAGCTCAGACAAACTTATTTTGAGCTTCAGTGTCGATTCTGACACGTTCTTCAATAAAAAACTGGTATTGATCGGAGCATAATTCAGTCTCGACTTTTGTAGCAAAGTTGTAGATCTCTGAGTCTGTGACCTTGTGTAAAAATATGAGCTCAATCCGATAAAAAATGACCGAGTTATGAATTTTCGAAGTTTCGACCTAGATAAAATAATATTCAGCATTCAGGATTTTTGGCGCGTCACACGCACACTGAGCCAAAAACGAAGGCCTTTTGAATACCGTTCAAACTCGATACCTCCTGTGAAAACGTAGCCAACTCAATTTTTGAAATTTTGGCGCCGGAACCAACTCAATACAATGAAAATCGACTAAGTTATGATTTTCTGAACATGACGCAAATAAATTTGTCACAAATTTTCTGTACGAAAATACTTGATAAATCCGCATTTTTGAAGACCTTCTGATTGAAATTGGCTTCCAGCCGTGAGATATGAAAATGTAGATGACGTCAATACGGAAATTTGGTCACCGAAACGGGTTCAAAACGAGCCACGATCTTCAAGTTATGAATTTTTTAGCGCGTAAAATCTGCACTTTCAGCACACTTTTTCACCATATTTCTTCGAGAAAACTCACACATTCGAATACCTTCTTTAAAGAATTGACTCTTGAGCCGAACCTGAATTTGAGAATACGTTATCAGATATATCTTGGCGAAAGAACACCTGAATATGACGCGTCGGGTTGGACTTGTGAATCTTTGAACCCCGAATCATTGCAAAACGGCGAATCGATCTTCAGCATGGAAAATACTCTAAGAATATCCATTGACAAAATAAACGTCACTTGTAACCTGAAGAAGCTTGATAAATATACCTTTATTCCATAACTATAAAACCAATAATATGCGTGTATGAAAAGAGGGCAAATTTTGGGGTACAACAGGTTACATAACCAAAAACTGGGGAATAAACAGTAAATAATATGCGGTAAACCCTAATTAAAAGCTATTACAAACCCGAAGCAAATACAATAATTGGAATTAAAAATAAAATATTGCACGCGAGAATAAAGTAAATATCCTAAAGAATCTTTTTAAATAAAGAAGATATTTTTTTATTTTTTTATTGAGAAAATTAAATATTTGCAAATTAAACCTAATTTCCTAATTGGTTTTATTTATGGAAAAAGAAATTAAATTATCCTAATTAAATTAATCTAATTAAATAATGAAATTAATTATTAAAAAAACCTAATTCTAATGTTTGGTGATTTTTTATTTTAAGATTTAATTAAATATGGTTTTTTTTAAAACAATTAAAAATAAATAAAACAATAAAAATATTTAAAGAAATTAAAAGCAAAAGAAATAAAATGGGCCTATTGAGAAGATATTTGGGGGGTATATGACTGGAATTCTCCAGGCCCAAGATTGCTAGCCCAATATCCAGCGTGAGATTCAGTGTGAGCAACGCCCGAGGGTGCACCATGGGCTTTACTGGTAGGAGCGCTGGATCTGTTTGATGATGGATCTGATGGATAAGATCTAGGGTACATGATAATTGCCTAGCTGGGAGATGTATTGGATCTGAGACAGAAAAATTCGAAATTTTGAAAACGTGGGATTCTGGGATCTAACCCAGAACCTCTTGGTTCACCAGCCTACTCCTTTGCCATCTATGCTGGGATGGTTAGTTGTTAATATAATAAACAAATAAAACATAAATGAAAAAAAACACATTATGCCCAGAAAATGCGCCAAGATTCAAACGAGCCAGTGTATGGCTGCCACGTGATCATCTTCCTCCTCAGAACCGTCGTTTTAGGCCTGAACTTTTACCTACGGACGATGTTTGTAGCTATAACCCTGCGTCATTCAAAAATTAAATACAAGCAATATAAATTCTAATAGAGACCATGAATCAACTGGGCTTGAATCTCTGAACACCATGGTACCCATGTCTAACCCTAATTTTGCATGGACGGAGAGTCCCTAATTTGGGACCTTAAAACCCTAACAATGGCATTATGCCATTCCTGCACTTGAACTCAAATTAAACCATCCAGAAACAATGCAAATATGATAACAAGCATGGATATGTGATCAAAACATGTTTATAATGGGTAAATCAATAAATTTGAGTTTGAGAAAAATATGCAAACCGTGGTCTTGTAAGGGCACGATTCTTGATGTTTCAGGCCTTGAAGATGATTGGAATAGCTTCAGAATACGTCCAGGAACGGATTGCTGGCTTTGAAATTTCTTGATTTGGTCTATGGAAGAGAATCCGATCTGCACTTTTCTTTCAAAATTTGCAACTTTGTTCTTCAGTTTTCACGACCCAATCCTTGTTTTTTTGCTTTGGATATGTTGCGTATATATGATAGAATGATTTAGGTCAACAAACATTGATCATATCTTTGCAAATTATGGAGATTTGATTTCATTCTTTGCCTTGTATGATTTGTTTCTAAAATAGACCAAATCATGATTTTTTTCAATCCAAATAGCCCTTGCATGATTTGGATGATTTGCTAGCTGTTCATTGACTCATAATATGCTCATAAAATCAAATTTTGGATTTTACTTCATTATTCTATTATTTAAATGGATTTATTTTGATTTAAATGGATAAAAAAATCAAAATAAATAATAAAAATAATAAGTGAACAAGCTCAGGTGTCTTGGGTCCTCTTAGGAATAATTTTCAAACAAGAAAACATGGGCCCATTTGGAAAAAAAAGTCATTTTGATCAATGTTGACTTCATGCACATTTCCAAAAATTAGTCAACTTTGACAATACATATCTCCCTTAATTTTAACCCTCAGAAGGTGTTCTTGGACTTTTTAGAAAGCTTAGGATGTCCTTTAAGTATCCTCTTTAGTTTCATATTAATTGGATCTTCCATGTTCATGTAAGAAGCTTTGACCCAAAAGGTATTTTTGTTGACCTTTTGAAATGACCTATAATGTCTGAATTTATATCTTTTCATGAGTGTATTTTTTGAACTTGAGGATGAAGATGAGTTATAGGGAATTGGATTCTCTTCAAAATGATCCTTGGATGAGAAATTTCTGATAAAGTATGAGAAAGTTATGCCTGGTCAAAGTTTGGTTGACTTTTCCTATAGAAACCCTAATTTAGCAACTTTGAGTTTTGATGAATTTGGGGGAATTTCTTGAGGAATCATGATCAACCCTTGATAAAATGATGGATGTTACTTCAAAATGTTGATGTTGACCAAAAATCTTGAAGTTTGATTGTATGTGTGTCGCAGTTGACTTTTGACCTAACACAATTGATTTCCAGGCATCTGAGTAGTTGACTGAGCAAACTTGTAGTGCAAGGCATGAAACTTGGCATGGATTATCTTGAGGATATATTAGGGCAATGGATACCAATTAGGACCCTTAGAACTAAACATCTTGATGAAAATGGAAACCCTAGTTTGAGGCTCATGGTCTTAGGAGGAGGATTTGTCTGTTCAATCCTTAGGCATCCTTGGGTAAGTTGAGGACTTCTAGGAGTATGTTTTGAGTAAAAATGAAAGGGGAAATTTTGGGGTGCAACAGCTGCCCCTGTTCAATCTTCTTATACTTGAGGATGTAGATTGGCTTGTCTGCCTTTCGTGATCTGAGGGTGGAAGATGATTGAACACTAGAGTGCCCAAAAATATGCACTCGTATGAAGTGAATGTTGATCGATAATATCAGGAATGGGCTTACAGATGCCATTTGGAAGGTGAAGGAGAATCATCGGAGATGGGCTTAAAGATTCCATTTGGAGAAGATAACTAAAAGTCGTCGGAGATGGGCTTAAAGATGCCATCCAAAAAAGATATTGGTTGTGTAAGAGATTCCTTTGCGAGAATTCCTATAACTGCCGTTGAGGAGGGCTTCATCAGGGAATGTTGATTTATGTCTTGGGAAATAGAGTCTAGGAGCTTCGGTTGTCCATTACTCTACTGGGGAATATGAAATTGACCATATCTGGTCGGGTCCAGGTTTTAACAGTGTTGTAAACTGTTGTCTGGAGATAAAAGAGATGGAACTTGGATAGTAGGGTTACTTCGAAATGAAAGCCTAGATAGTAGGGTTATGAGAGGGAACCTGGGTAAGGTTGCTTGGGTAAAACTGCATCTGAATCGAGAAGGAACCTGAGTAATGTTGCTTCGTGAGGAGTTTGGCTAAAACTGCATCTGAACCGAGAAGGAACCTGGGTAAGGTTGCTTCGTGAGGAGTTTGGATAAAACCGCATCTGAACCGAGAGGGAACTTGGGTAAGGTTACTTCATGATGATTTTGGGTAAAACTGCATCTGAACCGAGAGGGAACCTGGGTAAGGTGGCTTCGTGATGAGTTTGGGTAAAACTGCACCTGAAGCGAGAGGGAACCTGGGTAAGGTGGCTTCGTAATAAGTTTGGGTAAAACTGCATCTGAACCGAGAGGGAACCTGGGTAAGGTTGCTTCAGGATGAGTCTGGGTAAAACTACATCGGGAAATTGTAAGGAGGAACCTAGGTAGGGTTGCTTCAGGATAAATTAGTGTAAAACTTCAGAAGGAACATGGGTAAGGTTACTTCGGGCTAAGTCTGTGTAAAACTTCAGGAGGAACCTGGGTAAGGTCACTTCGGGATAAATTCGTGTAAAACTTCAGAAGGAACCTGGGTAAGGTTACTTCAGGATAAGTCTGTGTGGGGCTATGGGAAGGAACCTAGGTAGGGTTACTTCAGGATGAGTCTGGGTAAAACTACATCGGGAAATCGTAAGAAGGAATCTAGGTAGGGTTGCTTCAGGATGAGTTTGGGTGAAACTACATCGGGACCGAGAAGGAACCTAGGTAAGGTGGTTTCGTGATGAGTTTGTGTGAAACTTTATTTGGAAACGTATGAGAAGGGACCCGTGTATGATTTTTCAGGATAAACCCGTGTAAGATTGCTTTGTGACGAATCCGTGTAAAGCTGCATTTGGTCGCGTAGATAATCACTATGTTTAGTTTCAGGAGATAATCTTGAACCTGCTGGAAATTGTTGATGATAACCATCTTTTCTAAAAAGGTACATGATTAATTATATGTGATGCATGAAATGCATTGTGTGATGATGTTCTCAAAATAAATGAGATTATGTTGTATGCAATATGTGTGTGCACGTCATGATGTATGAACATGAAATTCTATTTGTGACATATCTGATTCTGGGAAAATAAATCCTGACCATTGTTGGAGAGTACTGGAAATTGACTTCCTGACCGTCGTAGAAAAAGTGGTTCTTGTACTTCCATTGGGGATGGCGAACGGAGATGACTATGTCGTGGATTTTCTCCTGTTTGTGAATATTCTGTCGGGGAGAGACTCTGCTTGAGAATAACTATGCGGGGGAATAACTCTGTTGGAAGGTGAACTTCCATAGCTGAAGTAATAAGCTCTGTTGGGGATTGAGCTTTTGCATTCAGAGAAATAAACTCTGCTCGGGAGAAAACTATATGAACCGCTTGCGATTACAAAATTCGACTGGGGAATATAGATATCGGCTCTTTGAAGGAACTTTGTTGGGGAAAGTAACTCCTATTTGGGGAAGTCGATGTCACAGCTTTGGTTGCCTCCACTCTGTGGGGAGTGTAGATGTCATTGGGACGTATGCTGAGGATGTAGCGGTGACTTTGCATCAAGACGTTTCTGCCCCTGTACCTGTTGGAGAAAGTACCTGCAGAGGCTTCGTGGATAGCTTGAGTGTTATCCAAACTCTTGGGGTGCTTGGTAACTTCCGATTAAAATGATAAGTCTTCTACTAATAGGCAAGTGACACGATAACGGGACATAGTCGTACACTTTAATCCCTAAATTTTTCCTGGACTGTATTTCCATATTTTTAGTCCACCGAGATACCCTTTTTTGCCCAAGCCGCCTTTTTAGGTTTTTGACTTGCCGGGTGTACATATTTTTTGTTCTTATCCCTAATTTTTGCCTAGGCCAGTCAACCTAGCGGGTCTTTGTTCATGCGTAGTATTTTCTGACTATGTCCATGTTCATCGGGTACGGAGAATTGTCACTGTCCATAGTAGTAAGTGTTGCCACATTGCTAGAAGATATTTGTTTGATCGTACATGGTTCATTGCTGGAATCCATGTTAAATGCCCCAAGTGATTCAGATGGAGATCTGCCCCTGGTTATTTGGCACCTTTGGAGAGACTGCCACAGGTGTGTTAGACATCATGTCATGCCCCCTTGCTTATGGAAGACCTATTATTGGAAGTGTTTTTCCCGCTGAGGTGATTCTGTCCATTGAGAGGGTGTTTGTTCATTAAATATCCATTATGCGGATTTCTCTGCTGTCAAACAATTAGTCATATGCAAACAATGTCATTTAAAGAATGCAAAACTCATGTTTGTCTTGAAAGAATTTATTTTTTTGAAAATGTGTTTTGTGTAGTAAAACAAAATTTGCAAGAATGTGATATCAACTCAGGTCCTATAGGAGTCAGGATACCTTTGTAACAGTATGCTCTCAAACTAACCCATGCTTCAGCTAGGACTTTTGAGGGTTATAACGTGTCCTGGTTCACGGTTTAAGAAACAAAGGATAAAGGCTCAAAATTTATTTGTACCCACCCGTTCTTCGTGATGTCCTTCAGTCTTATGCTCAGTTAATTGCGCGTTTAGAATCCCAGTTGAGTCCTGGAGTATTGTCCTTGATGTTTCGGTGATGGTTCAGATACTGGAAGTTTATTTTGAATAGGAAGTCATCTTTTTTGTCGAGGATTTGTAGGACCTCTTTCTTTTTTATTTTTCCATCCCTGTCTTTTTCCTGAACTGTTTCTTTTTGTGATTACAGTCAGCGGGATGCCCCAGTTTTTTCTGAAGTCCCCTTCATAGGTTTTGGCTTAACGGGCTTTTATTTCGAGAGATAATAACTGTCTGTCTTGACGATTATGTGGAACCATCACCGTCTTTTTATTTAGAAGGACGACTTTGATGCCATTCATTGTGCATGAAGTGGAAGATTGTGACTGGATGTGCCTCTGAATTAATTGAGAAAACTACCCCGCCCCAGGTTATGATTTAGGGTTTTAATTTGTGTGAAAAGAAAAACTCCTACTTCTTTGGCTCAAAGGGGTTGACTAGGGATTATCTTCCTTATAACTCCACTGTTTAGGATTTGAAACAACGCCTATACATCGTCAGCAAGGTCTGTTCAAAAGCATATTATAGATATTATGGTATCGTTTTCGTCATCCTCCCTCTAAAGGCTTAGAGCTTTTAATCGAGAGTTGAATATCACGAAAAGGAAGTATAAAGCAGTTTATGCATAGTGAAAACAGATTAATTCAACACAAAACATGTGTAATGCATTAATGAAATAACAAAGTTTTGACATGACGATAATTGTTTGAATAAGCAAAGAAAATACAACTTGAGAATTCAAATGAACAAAAATGCTTTCAATCCTAGCCATGATTTGGCATGGGAGCAGTGATCATGTTGGGAGTCTCAGGAGGGTCGAATTCAATCTCCTTGGCGTCAATCATATTCTGAATCTTATATTTCAGCACCCAACAATCGTTAGTATCGTGCCCCGGGCTGCCAGAATGATAAGCATACTTTGCATCTGGATTGTAGTTAAGAGAGGAATTCTTCGGGTTTGGATGAGGATCTATCATCGTAATCAAATTCATCTTCAACATGTGTTGTAATGCTTGTGACAATGGCATGTTGGTTCGGGTGAGCTGCCTTTGAGGTCTTTCTACCCTTGGCTGATTGTTCCGTTGTTGTGGTTATTATGCGCGTGCCAAATTAGAGACCAACACTGCCCCCACAGATTGGTGGTAATCTGCCTTATTACGCCCCCTCTAGCCGTGCACAGCATTAGCTTCCCTCTTACCACTAAATGACTTCTTCTCAGCACTAGAAGATGCAGCCATCGGGATCTTCCCGCTCCTGATACCATTTTCGATCCTCTCTCCTGTCATAACCATCTCTGTGAACCCGGATGAGGAACTCCCAATTAGCAAATTCAAGAATGGTCCTGTCAGAGTGCCCATGAACATGTCTACCATTTCACGATCAGTCAGAGGAGGTTGTACTATGTCCGCTAGATCCCTCCACTTTTGTGCATATTCCTTGAACCCTTCTTTCGAGTCCATGGACATATTCTGCAGTTGCACTCGAGTTGGTGCCAGGTCAGTGTTGTATTGGTACTGCTTGTATAAAGAAGTAGCCAAGTCTTCCCAGGTATGGATGTTGGTTCCTTCCAACTGATATAACCAATCCAGTTGAGTTCCTTCCAAACTTTCCTGGAAGAAATGGACCCATAACTTCCGGTCAGCAGTGTGAGGTTGGATCTTCCTCGCATGGAATTTTAAATGCAACTTAGGGCAGGAGACACCATCGTACTTAGAGAATGTGGGGACCTTGAACTTTGGTGGGATGACAACCCCAGATACCAAACCCAGCTCTTCAAAATCCATGCATGGTACTCTTCGGATCTCCAATACGCTCAGACGATCCTCTAGCTGTTTATATCTATCCTCGGTCGGAGGATACTATTCATCATTGTAATCAGTGTCATTATCAAAAACCTCTGGGCTAGGGTCCTTCTCCCTTGTCTCTTCCTCTTGATTCTCCCCTTCTTTGGATAAGGAGGTCAGATCAACCAGTTGCTTCAATGGTCCCTTGAATCTTCTGCCCAGATTCAGGACACCAGCGGTCTTCCTCTTCTTCTACTTTTTCTCTTTCAGAATAAGGGCCTTCAGATCTTCTTGCCCCTTAGCCAAGGCTATGAACATTTGTCGAAATTGGGCATTTTGTGCCTGGAGATCCTTGATCCTTTATTCAGAAGACATTATTGTTGAAATAAATAGTGAAGAAGATGAGAAACCTGTTATGGTACCTGTTTATGCAATGTCATGGATGATATGCGTATGCAATGATTTCAAGGACTTTGGGAAATTTAAATTTGCAAACCAAAATGAAATAAATATTTTATTAGTAGAATTCAAAATACAACAGTCTTTTAGGCGTTACAATTGAAAATTATAAAAACTAAAAGAAAATCAAATTTCCCATGGATGCTTCCTCTTCGTGCCGAGATAGACATTAATGCTTCTTTCCTCATGAAGCTTCTTTGTGAGCTCTAAGACTTTCTTCTCCTGGGCATAGAACTGGTCCCTATAAGTATCCTGCTCCTTCTTCAACTGAATCCAGGACCTCTATAATTCTTCAAGATCAGTGGGCATATCAGGATGAAGAACCGTGTAGGGAATATCCCCTTCAGTAATGGGCTCCACAATCACTAGCAAGACAGATATGTACGACATCATCAGTTTCTGAGCACGAGCTCGTACCCATTTGAGATAAGGTTCCATAGGAATGGAATTCTTCGGCCCCAAAGTCTTGGCGTCAGATCTGTTTACCATGCCCCAGGCTCGTATGAGCCTCTGGCGATACCCTTGAACATCATCCTCATAGTTAAACACAATGCCCTGGATAAGCATCTCATGACGACCATCCCTTCGAGCATAACCAAATTGTCGCAGAGCCAAACAAGGATTGTAAGTTATGCCTCCCCTAATGCCAAGTAGTGGGACATTAGGGAACTCCCCGCAGCGGTCAATAATAGAAATTCCTCCCATAGATCGGGAATACCAGAGAATATTTGTGTGAGAAAGTGACATTATCCTTTGCGACCAACCCAAACCTTCTTCATTCTTCAGCACTGACTTAGGGAGGTGAGAAATAAACCACCTCGACAGTAATGACATGCAGCACATAAGAACCCCTCTTCTCTTCATGGTACGAGTGTGGAGAGCATCCAAGATGTCTCCGAGCAAAGTAGGCATCGGGTTGCGAGAGAGGAAGATCTTGATAGCATTCACGTCTATGAGCAAGTCTGGATTAGGGAACAGTACTAACTCATAAATTAGAAGGGCCAAAACCTCCTCAAAATCCTGAAAGTCCAAATCATTCCAAAACAGTTGGACCTTCTCTATTAGGAACTTGGCTAGAAAGCCCTTGACTCCGCTTATTGTTTCCCAATTGAATACCACGTCGGCTCGTTTCAGATGCAAAGCTGAGGCAATGACTTCGGGCTTAAGAACTTCTTCTAAACCTGTGAAAGGAACCTGGTCAAGAATAGGTAGATTCAATAATCGAGAGAACTCTTCCATGGTAGGGACCAACTGATAGTCTGGAAAGGTGAAGTGGTGGTGCTTGGGATCAAAGAACTGAAAGAGTACACCCATCATCTTTTCATCAAAGCTCGAAGTAACCAGATTGAGAAGTCGACCATTTCTTTTAATGAACAAAGAAGTTTCAGGAACCCTTGATGCTAGTTCCTTGAGTTGGGGAGGTATTCTTACAAAGCTGATTCAGATAGTGTTTCTACGAGCGGGAGCCATGATCTGCAAAACAGAACAAAGATAAATTCCCTTGGTCCTTGAAATGGTTAGTGTAATGAGAATGGAGGATATGTTATGATGCATGATGTTATATTCAAACGGAGTAAATCACACACAAGCAAAGCACACAATAAACCTTAGGTTCAAAGGATTGCATGAGGTTAAAGGTCAGTACCCTCTTGAATTTTAGTTGGTTTCAAACCTGTCTTAGAAAATTAACCGGGTTCTAAGGATTCTCAATATCACTGATCATCCTTTATCATTCATTATTTCAGCTCAGGCAATCTTTTCTTGCGGCCGAAATATCCCGAAATTCTAATCTCAATGAGTGTAGCATCGAGTATCAACCAATCCTCAGCTTTATACCGAGGCCGGCTATCTCACTACTTCTAATGGCTAAGTTTGTTCAACTAAGGTTCTAAGGTCCGTTAGTGCTTCACGACACCACGCGGCGGCCCCGTATTCTCCTCGTTTCAACACGAAGGATACCAGTACCAACCAAAGTGTCACACCAACACAGCCATCACTTAAACCATATCGGTCTACGCCGTACAGTCTCCACGATCTGTTGCTATTTACCAAAAAAGTGTCCCCAGATCCGGGTGTAGGATCTTCAATAATACCCAAGCAAAAACCCTTAAAGATAAAGCAGGCAAAACAAACAAGAAAGCAATTTAAAAAAATGACCTAGATCCTAAGGTAAACCCCACTTTATAAATCATAGTTTCCCCAGCAGAGTCGTCAGTTCTATGATACGGTGGCAGAACTAACTATTATACTGGTTTTTGTGTTTGTATTTGCAAATGTTGCGGTAAGCGAAAGTCGCCACCAGCTTTTATTTCATCCAGCAAAGGAAAAGGGAAAAGAACAGGAAAAACCTTTTTCGAGATATTTCTGAGTACGGGGGGTAGATTATAGAAAGGTAGGGTGTTAGCACCCTTTCTATCCATGGTTTTCCATGGGCTCTTAGGTACTTGCTAATTTTGAAATTACTTGTGCATGTTTTTGAAAAGTTTTTGTTTAACTTCGCAGTAACCCTTGTATCTGTCCTCAAGAGTGTGACGAAGTTATTTTTGAAAACTGTTTTGAAAGTGTTTGTGTGAAAAAGTTTTTGTTGTTTTGAGCAAGTACTTAAGAGTTTCTACCTACTCGAAAAAGACTGTTCATTTTCTCGTTTCCTTTATACAGCGCTATCCTACTATTAAATAGTAGGTAGCCCCACCATTGGAATTAAAGGGACATTCGAAGGGACAATTACGGTCACAAAAGCAATGGTTAGGAAACCTTAGTAGTTACCCTAGAGTCTTAAAGATCTTTCCGAGGCAACATTTAAATGGGTCATTTTTTATCTTTTGGGACTAGAGGGCGACCATTAAAATTCCCTATACTTCATGACCGTTTACCGAAGGCAACCAAAGTGGGGATATACCATAGGAGTGAGCATGTGCAAATGTTTGTTTTTCAGTTAATTTTATCTTGCGCATTTAGGGTTATCTACCATTTTAATCGTTATTCTTTCCATACAAGCCTATTAGTCTAAGCAGTTAATAATAGCGGAAAGTAAAGTGCGAGAATAAAAACCTAGCTATTACAAGGCTTCGGGGAGGGGTTACATAACCAAAAACTGGGGATTAAACAGTAAATAATATGCGGTAAACCCTAATTAAAAGCTATTACAAACCCGAAGCAAATACAATAATTGGAATTAAAAATAAAATATTGGGCCCGAGAATAAAGTAAATATCCTAAAGAATCTATTTAAATAAAGAAGATTTTTTTGATTTTTTTATTGAGAAAATTAAATATTTGCAAATTAAACCTAATTTCCTAATTGGTTTTAATTATGGAAAAAGAAATTAAATTACCCTAATTAAATTAATCTAATTAACTAATGAAATTAATTATTAAAAAACCTAATTCTAATGTTTGGTGATTTTTTATTTTAAGATTTAATTGAAAATGGTTTTTTTTAAACAATTAAAAATAAATAAAACAATAAAAATATTTAAAGAAATTAAAAGCAAAAGAAAAAAATGGGCCTATTGAGAAGCAATTTGGGGGGTATATGACTGGAATTCTCCAGGCCCAAGATTGCTAGCCCAGTATCCAGCGTGAGATTCAGTGTGAGCAATGCCCGAGGGTGCACCATGGGCTTTACTGGCAGGAGCGCTGGATCTGTTTGATGATGGATCTGATGGATAAGATCTAGGGTACATGATAATTGCCTAGCTGGGAGATGTATTAGATCTGGGACAGAAAAATTAGAAAATATGAAAACGTGGGATTCTGGGATCGAACCCAGAACCTCTTGGTTCACCAGCCTACTCCTTTGCCATCTATGCTGGGATGGTTAGTTGTTAATATAATAAAAAAATAAAACATAAATGAAAAAAACACATTATGCCCAAAAAACGCGCCAAGATTCAAACGAGTCAGTGTATGGCTGCCACATGATCATCTTCCTCCTCAGAACCATCGTTTTAGGCCTGAACTTTTACCTACGGACGATGTATGTAGCTATAACCCTGCGTAATTCAAAAATTAAATACAAGCAATATAAATTATAATGGAGACCATGAATCAACTGGGCTTGAAGCTCTGAACACCATGGTACCCATGTCTAACCCTAATTTTGCATGTACGGAGAGTCCCTAATTTGGGACCTTAAAACCCTAACAATGGCATCGTGCCATTCCTGCACTTGAACTCAAATTAAACCATCCAGAAACAATGCAAATATGATAACAAGCATGGATATGTGATCAAAACATGTTTATAATGGGTAAATCAATAAATTCAAGTTTGAGAAAAATATGCAAACCGTGATCTTGTAAGGGCACGATTCAAGATATTTTTGATATTTTTTATTGAGAAAATTAAATATTTGCAAATTAAACCTAATTTTCTAATTGGTTTTAATTATGGAAAAAGAAATTAAATTACCCTAATTAAATTAATCTAATTAATTAATGAAATTAATTATTAAAAAAACCTAATTCTAATGTTTGGTGATTTTTGATTTTAAGATTTAATTAAAAAAGGATTTTTTAAAATAATAAAAATATTTAAAGAAATTAAAAGCAAAATAAAAAATGGGCCTGTTGAGAAGCAATTTGGTGGGGTACATGACTGGAATTCTCCAGGCCCAAGATTGCTAGCCTAGTATCCAGCGTGAGATTCAGTGTCAGCAACGCCCAAGGGTGCACCATGGGCTTTACTGGCAGGAACGCTGGATCTGTTTGATGATGGATCTGATGCATAAGATCTAGGGTACATGATAGTTTCCTGGCAGGGAGATGTATTGGATATGGGACAGAAAACTTAGAAAATATGAAAACGTGGGATTCTGGGATCGAACCCAGAACCTCTTGGTTCACCAGCCTACGCCTTTGTCGTCTATGCTGGGATGGTTAGTTGTTAATATAATAAACAAATAAAACATAAATGAAAAACAATGCATTATGCCCAGAAAATGCGCCAAGATTCAAACGAGCCAGTGTGTGGCTGCCACGTGATCATCTTCCTCCTCATAACCGTCATTTAGGCTTGAACTTTTACCTCTGTGTCATTCAAAAATTAAATATAAGCAATATAAATTCTAATGGAGACCATGAATCAACTGGGCTTAAATCCCTGAACACCATGGTACCCATGTCTAACCCTAATTTTGCCTGTACGGAGAGTCCCCAATTTGGAACCTTAAAACCCTAACAATGGAATCGTGCCATTCCTGCACTTGAACTCAGATTAAACCATCCAGAAATAATGCAAATATGATAACAAGCATGGATATATGATCAAAACATGTTTATAATGGGTAAATTAATAAATTCGAGTTTGAGAAAAATATGCAAACCGTGGTACTGTAAGGGCACGATTCTTGATGTTTCATGCCTTGAAGATGATTGGAATAGCTTCAGAACACGTCCAGGAACGGATTGCTGGCTTTGAAATTGGTTGAATTGGTCTATGGAAGAGAATCCGATATGCACTTTTCTTCCAAAATTTGCAACTTTGTTCTTCAGTTTTCACGACCCAATCCTTGTTTTTTTGTTTGGATATGTTGTGTATATATGATAGAATGATTTAGGTCAATAAAAACTGATCATATCTTTGCAAATTATGGAGATTTGATTTCATTCTTTGCCTTGTATGATTTGTTTCTAAAATAGACCAAATCATGATTTTTTCAATCCAAATAGCCCTTGCACGATTTGGATGATTTGCTAGTTGTTCATTGACTCATAATATGCTTATAAAATCAAATCTTGGATTTTATTTCATTATTCTATTATTTAAATTGAATTATTTTGATTTAAATGGATAAAAAATCAAAATAAATAATAAAAATAATAAAATAATAACTGAACAAGCTCAGCTGTCGTGGGTTCTCTTAGGAACAAGTTTCAAACAAGAAAACATGGGCCCATTTGGAAAAGAAGTCATTTTGATCAATATTGATTTCATGCACATTTCCAAAAATTGGTCAACTTTGACAATACATATCTCCCTCAATTTTAACCCTAAGAAGGTGTTCTTGGACTTTTTAGAAAGCTTAGGATGTCCTCTAAGTATCCTATTTGGTTTCATCTCAATTGGATCCTACATGTTCATTTAATAAGCATTGACCCAAAATATGTTTTTGTTGACCTTTTGAAGTGACCTATAATGTATGAATTTATGTCTTTTCATGAGTGCCTGTTTTGAACTTGAGGGTTGAAGATGGGTTATAGGGAATTGGACTCTCTTCAAAATGAGCCTTGGATGAGAAATTTCCGGTAAAGTATGAGAAAGTTATGCTATGTTAAAGTTTGGTTAACTTTTCCTATAGAAACCCTAATTTAGCAACTTTTGAGTTTTGATGAATTTGGGGCATTCCCTGAGGAATCATGATCAACCCTTGATCAAATGATGGATGTTACTTCAAAATGTTGATGTTGACCAAAAATCTTAAAGTTTGACTGTATGTGGGTCGCAGTTGACTTTTGACCTAACACAGTTGATTTCCAAGCATCTGAGCAGTTGACTGAGCAAACTTGTAGTGCAAGGCATCAAACTTGGCATGGATGATCTTAAGGATATATTAGGGAAATGGGGGCCAATTGGGACCCTTAAAACTCAAACATCTTGATGAAAATGGAAACCCTAGTTTGAGGCTCATAGTCTTAGGAGGAGGATTTTCCTGGTCAATCCTTAGGCATCCTTGGGCAAGTTGAGGACCTCTAGGAGTATGTTTTGAGTAAAAATGGGAGGGAAAATTTTGGGGTGCAACACAATACAATAACATAACGACCACCATAACACAATCCATGATTTCCGGCCAACTGCTCGGAATAACACAGCAACAGGTAACTATATCTACTTTCAACAGATTCATTAATTGTACAAGACAAGTCATGTTGAACCCTTCCTATAACAACCATAGTAACAATTTACTAATTTTCCTATCAACTGCTCGGAATATCACAACGTCCTAACGACCACATCAACAGGTAAAATCTATACTAACCTAATCATCGATTATACCGGGCAATTATACAAACAACTCAAAATGTCCACAACATAACAACTGGGCAACTTCCTATGACGGGTTCATTAAACAGTCGTACGGTAACTCTGTAAACGACCACATCATAACAAACAGGAAACTTCCTATAACATATTCAGAAACATCAACACACAACAGTCACACAAACGACTAAATCCCACATAATACACATCATCAATCCCATTATACGGTCAGAACCCCACTCTTACCTAGATTGAAAGTCACTCTACTAAAATCTTATCCGACGGCCTTGCTTTGTTCTGCTCGACACCGGGTAACTTGCTGCTCTCTTTGTGCGACTTCACACAGTCAGCACACAAAACCCTTAATCACCAACTAAATCAAATCCTTGTGTCAGCTTAACCTTATATCACTAATTCTATTGGGCCGAACATACACACCCCCACTTTACAACTTCCAACCAATAACATGAAACCAACACAATTATTCTATTAATTCTAACATTCTTATTATTATTAATCAACTAATTAATTAATTAATAATAATCTAACAACGTATACCAACAATTCTCAATATCTCACAACTTTTCAACAAATAATCCAAAAATAATTTAATTAAATTAACGGGTGTTACAGATAACGCCGATTTAATCCCAAGGGATGACGGTTCAAAGCATTTCTACCTAACGTTTCAATTAGACTTTGTGTTGTTCTTACTAAGGCTAAGTTCAAATCAAAAGATACTTAATTGTATTAACATTTGTTGTTTCCCTTTTCTAAAATTGATCTTGTCATTTTTAGAATAAGTGGGGGATTGTTGTAATTAATAATAGTTAATTTTTCACGGGTGTGTTCTAAAATGATAAAAAAATATGCAAGTGAAGGTTATTTTTTGAATTCAGAAATAGGCAACACTTGTGAAGTGTTGCAGTAGGCAGTTTGTCTTTTGAATTAAAAAAAAAAGGCGACGCTTTAGGAAGTGTAGCAGTTGGCAGTTTGTATTTTGTATTCAAAAATAAATAACACTTCGTGAAGTGTTGCAGAATGTAGCCAAAATAGGCAACGCTGCTGAAATGTAATGTAGGCAAAATAATGCAACATTTGATAAAAGTGTTGCTGAAAATTTGTGTTTCATCAAGGGTCGCAACCTTGTGAAACAACATCATTTTGGCCTATAAATTAAACATTCCATATTCAGAAAAACACATTAGAAAAGCCTATCATTTTCACACAAAATTCCAGATTTTATCTTTCATACATTTAAGTTTTCCATCGATCATGTGCAAACTCAAGAATAGGCAAAATTATCCTAAGTATTTATGCGTACAGACTCTAAAATGATTTGAGATGTTTGAAATACTAAAATATGATTCTACTTCCTCGATCCATTTAATTTACGATCAATTTTTCTAACAATTTACATGAGAATTTGAGTGAAGAGGTTTACATGTAAACACCTCATGATTTTGAAGTTGTTAATTCTGCATGTTATACTAAAGTACGTAGATTTCATAAAAAAAATTATGTCTTGAATCAAGATAGTCAAAAATGGAATTATAACCTTACTTCAACTCTTATATCCTTTGGTTATTACCAATCCTAAACTGACCATTCTTTATTTATTAAATTCATTTTTCTCAATTTACAACTTTATTAGTCTTTGTTGATGACATAGTAATAACTTGTAAACTCAATGATTAAGATTCAATCTGTTAAAAAGGTATTAGATAACCATTTCAAATTTTGGTCCATTAAGATTTTTTCTCTGACTAAAGTTTGCTCGTAGGGTTGTGCATGGTAACCAACCCGCGAAAACCAAACCATTTTTTTGGTTATGGTTTCAAAACCAAATCATTATCTTGAAAAACTGGTTCATGTTTGTGAAATTGGTTCAAATTAGTTTGGATTCAGTTTAAAACCGGTTTTGATTAAAACATAAATTTCAATCGAAGATCTCAAGTGATGATGGACACTGCGATAGAAAATGCAACGATGTTGAAACCATCATTTATGTGAAGGTTGTCAGTTCCACAAACGCCGCATGTCATCGTTTCTGTAAATAATATTGGTTTCGTCGTTCGGCAAACGCTGCATGCCATTGTTTCTGTAAATAATATTGGTTCCGTCGTTCCGTAAACACCGCATGCCATCGTTTTTGTGAAGATGGTTGGTTCTGCAAACACCACAATTCACCCTTTCTATGAATGTCGTAGGTTCCACTAATGCCGCCTCTGAGTGTTGCTGGTTCCATGACATTAATGATAAAAGCTAAAAAACATTTTTCGGTTCCGCTGTCGCCTGAGTGTTTCTGTTTCCACTAACGCCGCCTCTGAGTGTTTCCGGTTCCGTCAACGATAAAAGCAAAAAAAAATCCTCAAAAACATTCACAGATAGGATTGAGAAAGACATGTAATCTGATCAACATGAAAAGGATTGAAAAACTAAAATAATGAACTAGTTACAGAGATTGCAAGTGAGAGACATGTGTACCTTTGCTTTAATGAAAGAGAAGATAAACATAAACTTGCCACTGCACTAAGATAAACTAATTTATAAACCAATGCACAAAACGGTATCCAGTTTATTAGTCTTTGGTTTCATTGAATCCAAATTTACTATTTTACAAATAGATTGGGCTTTTTAAAAATGGAACAGTTTGGGTATGGATCAGTTATGGAAAACTAATTTTTTTGAACACCCCTATTTGTAATTTTTTTGAACACCCCTATTTGCTCATACTAAAGATGGAATTTCTTTGAACCAAAAAAATATAAAAGTGAATATATTAGGGTGCTCTAGGTAGGGATATTTTCCTGATGTTAACCACTTTACTAAAAAAAAGTTGTGGGGTTAACCTCCCAAAACAAGAACCAAAAAAATAATTAAAAAACATAATAGTGAATAGTGATGGGATACTCCTCACAAATGAGCAAAGAAATTAAAAAAACAAGTGTATCAGGGGTTATCCCTCACAAAATTTTAAGAGGGAAACGAAAACCTATAAGAATTTATTAGGCGCTTCATGTAAGAAGCTTAGTCAGGAGTAACCCCAAATAAATTGTTACGTATGTGTTTGAAAGGGGTAATCTCACCCAATGAGAAAAAAAAAACTTTTTCAGCTTTTAAGTCAAAAGCCTGCTAGTGTCAGGATAAGGTTGATCGTTGAGTTTGTGAGGGGTGTCCCCGCGCAATAATGTGGCGTATCCAAAATTATTAGAGCATGGACGAGGGAATTACTGTTGCAGTTTGTAAGGGATAGTCCCAACAAAAACAACTCATTTTTATACTTATTGTCATATTTCTCTCTCTTTCTCATTCAAGACACCAAACCAAAATTCACACTATATTTTTTTCTATTGGGAGGTGAGATTTAAGTATTTCTTCTCCGACTCAAAAAGCATGCAACTTGAATATTTCTTTTATTTGGTCTTATACCACATCAAGTCTTCCCCAATTTAGTTTTTTCTTCTTCTTTCATATCAACTCAAAACATAGGCAGTAAGGTCCACTGTTAATTGCTTCCCATTTTTTTAGTTAATTTTATTTTGTATGAATGATAAATAGGTTGAATATTGCTAGTTGTGGATAAATTTGTTGTTGTGAGAAGGTTTTTTTTTTTTTTTTAGTAATAACTATGTTTTAAAATTAAAGTACATGAATAACTCTGTTTTCAAAAATTTTACGCAAATAAGTCGGTTTTAGAAATAGTTTAAGTGAATGCGTTATATGAGATGGTACATGCATGTAAAATTTGAATGGATGCGCCATATGAGATAGTGCCTAGGTTCATGTGAAATCTAGCAAGCCGTCTCATATGACGCCTACGTGCATTTTAGGTGAACTTTTTACACTCATGTGTCATATGAGATGACGCTTCCTCACAATCAAGACAATGCATACGCCATTTTATTTGGTTTACAGGTATTGCATGTGCCATCTCTTATGACGCCTAGTGCATTTTTAGGTGCATGTGTCATATGAGATGGCGTGTCCACTTAAATTATTCCTGAAATCTGATTATTTACATAAATATTTTTGAAAGTGAATTATTGATGTATTTTAATTTTCAAACATAGTTATTCTTGAAAAACTTTCTTGTTATGAATGTGTTGTTACAGGTTGTTACGGATGTGTTGTTTTCAATAGATTGATTAAATATATATGTAATGGAGAAATATATGTTTTATTTTAAACTATATTTCTAATATTATAAATATTATATTATAAAACAATTTAAAGGTTAAAATAATTTATATTATGTCAAGACATCAGATTCAACATCTGTTTAATACACATGACAACAGAACATGTTATGACAGTTGGTGAATATGTTGTGACATCTTGCTCAACATTAGTCCAGAACCATATTTTAGTAAAATTTATGTCAATTCTAAAACCATGAATTTAACAGAAAGAAACTAATACACCATTGTTTTAGGGGTTCTCAAATTCTAGACTATTAATGTGTGTGAGACTATTAGTTACCGAGTCAAATTAGAATGTTTCTAATTAGTGTTTAGAATTCTTTCTTGAAAGGATATTGGATGCGACTCCTGGAAGAAAAAAAAACATGCCTACAAATTATTATGATGCTAAAAGAATAGTATCAAAGTTTGTTAAATGTAATGGATAGATTGATATAACTAACTAGTTCATAGGATATCATAACTGAAGTTATCAATTCGTTAAAATGTGTGTTCAAGTTAGTCACATGTTACTTGATATATATGTAACCACCTCCACTTGTAATAATTTGAGATGATGAGTAATGTAAAGTTGCAATATCTCTTTCTCTCTTGTTTTAATTTCTAGATTTTACATGCTTAGTTTGAATATTAACATGGTATTATCAACATGTGATAAGTCTAACCATCAAACTACCAAATGGAGCACTTGTCACTACTCACTATGATGGAACCATACACTTTTATCACTATTTATGTATATCAGTAATGTACTATACATGTCTAAGTTTTCCTTTAATCTCATATTTGTCCCTAACTTAACCAAAACTTTGAATTGTCAATTGATGTTTAATGATACTAATTGTATAATACAAGATACTCACTTCAAGAAGATGATTGGTATAACTAAATTGAATGGTGGATTGTATATCTTGGATTCTCCCTCAATTAGCTTGCATCACATTCCATCCAATAATTCCATTAATACCTTACACAATCATTCTTTAAACATGTCTCAAAATTATAATCTTGGGCACTTAAGACTTGGCCATACTTCAAATACCAAATTGATTCAACTAAATAAATGTTTTAATTTTATCAAAATCTATCAATTTCTACTATTCATTGTGATGTATGTTTCTATGCTAAAAAAAAGGCTTCCCTTTCCTCATAGTTCTCATGTTTCTACTTTTGTTTTTCATTTAGTGTATATGGATATTTGGGACCCCTTATCCACACCATCAATGATGGGATATAAATATTTCCTAACTATTGTGGATGATAAAAATAGATTCACTTGGTTATTCTTCACGAGATAGAAATCTCAAGCATCACCCATCATCAAAACATTTGTGTCAATGATCAAAACTCAATTCAATCTAACTAAATCCATTAGATCTGATAATTATTGTGAATTCATTCTCATAGATTTCAACAACAAAATTTGGCATTATTCATCAAAAATCTTGTGTTGGTACCCCTCAACAAAATGTCATTATTTAAAAGAAGCACAAACACATTTTAGGTATCACTCGAGCCATCTTATTTCAAGCTCAATTATCTCGTATATTTTTTTGCCTCTGGTTGTTGGTCATGGAGTTCACATCATTAATATATTTCCTACCATTTTCTTAAAGCATAAGTCACCTTATCAAATCATTTACAACAGATTACTTGACATCACAAACTTAAGAGTTTTTTCTCATTATCTTTTGCTTCAACTTTGAAAGCTAATAGAAAGAAGCTAGAATCTAGATCTAGAAAATGCATTTATTTAGGCTATAAGTATGGGATCAAAGGTCACATTTTGTTTGATTTACATTGTAAAGAGTTATTTGTGTCAAAAGATATATCTTTCTTTAAACAATATTTTCCTTATAAACAACCTTTAATAGATAATAATTGCTCTGGACTGGCCCAATGGCTAATCAGGGCCCAATCCACTTCTACATTTAGGACGGCCCAATAACCTTGGCCCAACCAACCATAATGAATAAGGGACACATTTTTCTTCTTCCCATCACTCGAGGAGCCATGGTCGGTTGACCCCAGGGTCAACAAGGTCACTTCTTCCTGCTCAAACAGGCTAGTCCTCATCCTGCCATCCGCACGAGGACAGTCACCCAGGAACAACTAGAAATCAGGCTTGCCCGTTGTAACACCCCATAAACAGCCACGCAATAATATGACATAACCAGAGTAAATTTACATGCACATCAAAAGAGGGTGTCACATGTATTTCAAAAACAAACACAAATACACGAGTTATGTTCATAACACGCATTTAAAATCATATTTCATACACATATGCATCTCATAGAGGAATAATATTCTTTTCAAAATGTGATACGATGGGATAACTGACTTGGTATTTTGCGTTTTATCGCAAATGTTGCGGTTAGCAAGAGTCGCCACCGACTTTTCTTTTATCTAAAAGGGAAGGCTGAAAAGAACAGGAAAGACCTTTGAGATTATTTCTTGAGTTCGGGAAGTAGATTATGAAAAGGGAAGGTATTAGCACCCTTTTCATCCATAATTATCTATGGGCTCTTAGTTGCTTGCTATATTACTTGCTTTTGTTTGGAAAATATGCTTTGTATGGTTTTTGAAAGTATTTTGAAAAGGCGCCATCGTTTAGGCAAACTTTGTAATAATTCTCGTTCGTAACAACGTATACAAAGTGTTGAGCTTTTGAAAATGTTTCAAGTTTGGAAGATGTTTTGGAAGTGTTTTTGAAAGTGTTGGTGTTTGTTTTGAAAATAAGCAAGAGTGTTTGATTTGAAATTGAGCAAGTAACTAGGAACAATCTACCTACTCAAAAGTCTTAATTCATTTCTTCCTTTCCTTTGATATTGTTATCTTACCATTGATTTGGTAAGAAACCCTATCTTTGAATGTAAAGGGACGGGCGTGGGTCATCGTATAGCCATGATAGTAATGTTGTGAGATATCTTAGCAATTCTCTTTGAGGGACTAAGATCATTTTGAAATGCAACATTTGATAGCGTCATCGAGGGACTATGATCTTGTATTTTTTTATTGTTTTTTGCTAAGATATCCCACATGCATAACATGGTCATTTTTATAAGGCAACAAAGTGGATTTATCCTAAGGGTGTAAGTATGCAAGTGTGTTGATTTACATGTTTTGTTTTTTCTTGAATTAGGGTTTGCTAACTTGTTGATTTTATTTTTCCATACAAATCCTAATTTACTAGCATTTATATATAAAACTTTAAATTGCAGAAAATAAAAATACTAAGCTATTACATCAATAGGGGAGGGGGTGTACAAATTTACAAATGGAGGAATTGCAAGAAAATTAAATCTAATTAATTATTACAACCATATTGAATATTGTACAAAATTGAAGATAAAATGCAAGAATGCAAAAATGAAAAAGAAATTATTTTTATTTGATTTCATGAAGGATTTTAATCTTGACCTTAATTAATAAAATGATTAGTTAAAATCAAATAAAACTAACTTAAACTAATTAAGAAAAGAAATTAACTAAAAACGAATTTTTAGGGTTTTTTATGAAAAAAGTTTTAAGAATAATATAAAAATTATTTAATTAAAATAAACCTAAATTCTAAATTAATTTTAATTTACAAGAAAATAATATAATATAATAATTAAACCTAATTATCTAAATATTAATTAAAAAAAGAAATTAATTTGTTAAGAAAATTGCTTTTGTTCTTTTTAGTTTTTGTAAAGAAAAATAAAATATGAGTGTAAAAATAATAAAATAAATATTTTTTTTATTTTTCTATTAATAATAAAAAAATAATACTAGTAATAAAAATAATAAAATGAAAATATGAAAGTAAAATAAACTAAAATAAAAATAAAATGAAATAAAGAAATAATGGGTCTGGGGGTGCTGAAGCAAGGCAGGGGGTTAGAAGCTAGCAAAAGACCAAGGCCCACTGTATTGAGGCCCAGGTATGTGTGTTTGTGACAAAAGGAGCAGAAATTGAAAAAAATAACACCAAAAGGTAGAGCTAGGTGTTGAACCCTTGACCTCATGCATACACGCGCACTACATTTGCCACTGGGGTGACTGTACACCCGTTAACATTGGCACAACAATAAATATATAACACAAGTTATGCCCTGAATACAACTTCATCTTCAACCTCCAGCCATGGATCCTGTAACTTCACCATTTCTCAACAAAAATGAAAGATGCAAACATGAAAGTTTCTCTATTTTTCCATATGAATCCAACCATATAAATATCATAAGCTATAAATCAAAGATGAATGAGAATTTCTAAAAGTACCAAATTCTGACCTAACTTTTTTCAGATATTCAAACCTAAAATTCTCTAAGCTTAATCAATATAAATGAAATCTAAGGACATGTAAAGTTTCAGGGCAATGATATCTACATCTTATCTTCACAACTCAGAATCAAATGATGCTTGTATAAAGAGATAGAAGTTTGAAATTTTACCTCTTGCAGCTGGAATCGTGTATGGAGTTTGAGCAACCTTTGAGATGGTCTGATGATTTCTGTAGCTTTCCTGGACCTCCTTGAATGTATTCTAACTCCTACTTTGCTTTAAGGATGGCTGAAACTCCCAACTCAAGTCAAGTTGCAAGCTTCAGTTTTAGAAATGGTGGATAGTGATGGAGGAGTTACTGTCTTGAAACAGGGGCTTGGATCACTTGCGTATGATGTATGTAAGGTGCCTGGATGATTAAGAATCAAAACGCACGAGTGGAAATGGAGATGGAGAGTTTTGGCTCAAAATTGTCAAGTTGAGCAATTCTATGCAGCAAGGGTCTTTGGGAGAGTTTTAGGAGGCCTCAAATCGTGTGTTAGCTTGCAATAAACTTATATAGTTATATGAAAAAGATCCTAACACTTGAGGTGGTCAGAAGTGTGAGATATAGAGTTATGGCTATGTTACTTAATTTTGAAGAAAAGTGAAAAACATAGTTTCAAGGCATAGTACAAGCATGGTATGAGTTGTTAGAGGCTTTAGACAAGTTTCTTATGACTTTTAGATTGTGTGTGATCAGAAGAAAACAATTGCAAAGCTCAAGAATTGACTTTGTGCATAAAAGCCACTTTTTCAAAATGGCAATGTTGCCTTTCTTCCTAAAATGGTATTAAGCATGGGCAGTGCATTGAATGCTTGGATTAAAGCTTCTAACAGCTGTGTAAACATTTAATTATGGAGTGTCAAACAAGTTTGAGGCCTGCAAAGCAAAGATTATGCAACCTAGGCTTGGATTTGAATTCTTGTTCATCATGGAAATGACTTATAATTCAAGAATGAATGTCCAACTTCTTGTCTTTGATTCTCTTTGCTAAAGCATGATCTCAATGAGTTATTGGACATTTTGGAAATCTTGTAACATTCTCTACAACCTCTATTTTGATCACTTTTGAAAATTCCCCTTGGAACTATATGAAAAATTGCCATGAAGTTAGGTTAAAATTCTGCCTAAACTAGGGCAAAATTTCACTAAGTTTCTAAGTTTCATGAACATGTATTCACAAAATCATAACTTGAAATCCATATATTTATAGGAGAAGTTGTGTTATAAAATGTTATATATCTCATTAATATCTACAACTTTCATGTTGAAAGTTTCCTGTGAATCATCTTGCATCATGGTAAAAAATTTGCTCAAAGTTGTGAAAAATATGAAATTTCCAACACTTAGAAAAATTTCTAAGTTTAGAAATTTTGACTTTTCAAAATGACATCTTGACTTTTTGATTTATTGATGAATAAATTTCATATTTTGACATGTTTTTATAAATTGTGATCTTTGATACTTAATTTTGACAAAAAGTCAAAGTTTGACTTTTCAGTGTACAGTTGGTTTTTTATCAGTTGACTGAAAATTCATCTGTCAACCAATTGGATTTGAGGAACGTTTTGAGCCATGTCATTAGGTCAAAATGATTCATTTTAGTCCTTGAGATCATAACTTAAACCAATCAATAATTTTCTAGGTCAAAAATCAAAAATTGCCCTTTCTTAGTCAAAACCCCTAATTTTGACAATTTTGCCCTTTTAATGATCTGATCAAATTTCTTGAGGAATTATGATCCAAACTTGAACAAATGACATATATGAGTTCATGATGTTGATATGGATAAAAAATTATGAAGTTTGACTGTAAATTGGCCATATTTGACTTTTTTCCCCAATATAGTTAATTTTAGGTCAACTGATAAGTTGACTGGGCAAAAATGTGATCCAAGACTTAAAACTTGACATGAGTAATCTTGAGGATCCATAATGATCCATGAAAATCATATGAGGCATTAAGAGTTCAATTATCCTTGTGCGATCTCAAACCCTAATTTTTAGTCATCAGTGCTTGAGGAGGTGTCTTGAGATGATCAACCCTAGTGCGGTCTTGAATCAAAGAAGATATTGTGAGAGATTACTTGATAAATGAGAGGGAAATTTTTGGGGTACAACATCTGCCCATGTTCAACTTTCTTAAACCTGAAGAGTTAGATTGGCGGGTCTGCCATTCGTGACTTAAAGGTGAAAGATGATTGAACACTAGAGTACCCAGAAATTTGCACTCGAAGATGGATTGTGAATGGGATTATAGATGCAATTTGTAGGAATGTTGGTAAACACTGGAAGAAGTATCAGTATAAATCTCTTGTTTATTTATATCAAAACTTGATGTTTTACCTGTGAGAAAAAGAGTTAGTAAAATGCAGGTGTATGCATGATATTCACTAGATATGGTATTATGCTAGATGCAATTTGTATGTACATGCTATGATGTATGAATGTGAGATGTATGTTTTTTTGTCCGGGAAAATAAATCCCTGATTGTTGCTGAGGAGTTTTGGGAAGTTGACTCCTGAATTTTCGTTGGGGATGAAGAATATACATATATGTTACTGAGGATGATTTCACTGTGGAATTATCTCTTGAATGCCAGCTGTTATCTGGTCGGATCCAGGCTTCACAACTTGTTGATAATGAGGAAGTCAACTGATATCTGGTCGGATCCAGGCTTCATGGTAACTTACTATGGAAGAGATAAATTAACTGCTATCTGGTCGGATTCCAGGCTTTACAATTTTTTTTTTGAAATTGAATAGTTATCTGGTCGGATCCAGGCTTCACAACATCTTGCTGGGGATAAGGAAGTTAAACTGTTATCTGGTCGGATCCAGGCTTTGCAGTAACTTGAAGTGGTAACTACTATCTGGTCGGGTCCAGGTTTCGTGGTTTTTGGAAAGTTATAATATTATCTGGTCGGGTACAGGCTTCACAGTGTCTCTCTGGGGATCGTAGTTAATTGTTATCTGGTAGGACTCCAGGTTTCACAATAACTTGTTTGAAAACTAACATATTGTTGGGTCCAGGCTTTGCAGATTTTTGAGGTTGGTGAAGTTAATTGTTATCTGGTCGGGTCCAGGCTTCACAATAAACTATTTGGGGATTTAGTTGTTATTTGGCCGGGTTCCAGGTTTCGTAACGAATTTATGAGGGTAGTTGCTATCTGGTCAGATCCAGGCTTCACAACAACTTGTTGGGGTAGAGGAAAACTCTACTGGGGGAAAGAAGTTAAACCTTGGTCTGGTTGAGTCCAATTTCTTCTATATTTTGAATATTTAAACTATTATTTGGTCGGGTCCAGGCTTTATAGTACCTTAAAATTGAGATTAACTATTATCTGGTCGGGTCCAGGTTTCAGAAACTCAAGTTATTATCTGGTCGGGTCCAGGTTTCAGCAATTGATAAAATTAAACTAATATCTGGTCGGGTCCAGGCTTTAGAGTGACTTGATAAGTTGACTATTATCTGGTCGGGTCCAGGCTTTATAGTAAAGGTTTTGTTGATGACTTTACTGGGGATCAGGGGTTATGTCCCTATGATTTGTAATAATTTGAAATGCAAACTCAAGCTGGAGAGTGTAGACTCGGTCGAGGAGGACAGACTCAGCTTGGGGAGGTATACTCAGCTGGGGGTAACAGGCTAAGCTGGAGAAGATAGACCAAAGCTGGGGAACTTTGTACTCGGTTGGGGAGTTATGCTACTCTTTGTTTGTTGGGGAAATAAACCCTGTTGAGGAAATAAACCCTATTGAAGAGGTGAGTTCCTTTTACGAAGAGATACACGAGGCTTCTACTTGTAAAATTCAACTTAACTAGAGAGAGAGTTGCCGAGAGATTGAGACTCTGGTTGAAGATTATCCTATGCAAAGAGACTTTGTTGAGGAGGATGTTGATGAAATGACTCTGTGGGGGTATTCCATATTCATTAAAGAGGTGCTTGTTACTGCTTAGGTCATATGTGCCAAACAGTTTTAATTATGTTCATATGCATATGTTCATTCAATTTTAGTTATTGGACAAGTTTGCATTCAAAACAAAGACAGGAAGTTTGCACTTCAAAGTATATTTGTATTGATATTTTGCCCAAGAATATGAGTTTTTGTACAAAGAGACAAAGATCCTAGTAAGAGGAAATCGTCGAAAGGAAAACAAAATTGAAAACAAAAACAAATAGCCATGTGAAATGATCTCATTGCCTTCCAACTCTACTATTACCCCAATGTCTTTGAATGCCTCTTGCCATTGATAGAAGTTGATTGGATTGATCTTGGACCGTTTGAACTTGGACCTTGGTGATAAAATTGACTGTGGTGATTCCACGGGACATAGTCATACGCTTTCAATCCTTAACTTTTTCCTGGACCGCCCTTTCGTGTTTTCAGCTCACCAGGATACCCATTTATGCCCAAGTCGCCCTTTTGGGTTTTCAACCTGCCGGGTGTATAATCTGTTGCATATATCCCTAATTTTTCCCAAACCTTTTGGTTTGCCGGGATGCCCTTATTTTTCCTAGGTGTGTCAACCTAGCGGGTCTCTTATGCGTAGTATTTTTTAAATATGTCCATGTTTATAGGATGTGGGAAGTCTTCACCATCCATGGTAGTCAGTATCATGTCACCGCCAGAGAACACTCTCTTGACAACAAACGGCCCTTCGTAGGTGGGAGTCCATTTGCCTCTGGGGTCTCCTTTTGGTAGAATGATATGTTAAGTCACCAACTTGATATACTCGAGGCTTGATCTTTTTGTTGAAATCCTTGATCATACGTTTTTGGTATGTATGACCATGACAAACAGCAGCCAATCGTTTTTCATCAATCAAGTTCAGTTGTTCCAATCTCGTTTGAATCCACTCGTCTTCGCTTAAGCCCGCTTCATTCATAATCCTTAGCGAGGGAATCTGAACTTCCACTGGCAAAACAGCTTTCATTCCAATAGACTAGAGAAAAGGGAGTTGCCCCAGTTGATGTTCTAGCTGGAGTGCGGTATCCATGTATAGCAAACGGAAACATCTCATGCCAATCCTTATAGGTTACTACCATTTTCTGCATAATCTTCTTGATATTTTTGTTGGCTGCTTCAGCTGCACCATTCATTTCCGGTCTATATAGAGAAGAATTGTGATGCTTGATCTTAAACTAAGTGCAAAGCTCAGTAATCATAGTATTGTTGAGGTTAGTCCCATTGTCGGTGATGATCCTTTCGGGGATACCATAACGGCATATGATGTTGTGTCTGATGAATTTGGCTACCACGTTCTTGGTGACTGGGGCAAATGAGGCGGCTTCGACCTATTTGGTGAAATAGTCGATAGCGACAAGAGTGAAACGATGTCCATTGGAAGCGGTTGGCTTGATCTCTCCAATCATATCAATGCCCCACGTTGCAAATGGCCACGGGGCTGTCATGACATTCAGAGGGATAGGAGGCACGTGAACCTTGTCAGCATAGATTTGAGATTTGTGACAAGTCCTTGAGTGTTGATGGCAATAAGTCTCCATTGTTGACCAATAATAACCAGCTCTTAAGATTTTCTTAGCCATCATATGTCCACTTGAGTGAGTGCCAAAGAGACCATCGTGCATGTCTTCCATGATTTACTATGCCTCCTTCTTGTCCACACATCAGAGTATAGTAGAGTCATGGTTGCACTTGTACAATATTATGTTGCTTAGGAAGAATTTGGTTGCAAATCTTCATAAGAACTTTCTATCATTGATGGATGCTCCCTCTGGATACTCTTGTACTTCAAGATATCTCATCACCTCATGGTACCATGGCTTTTCCATGTCAGTGTCAAGCTCACAGCAATATGCAGGTTCGTCAAATCTTTCAATTGTAATCATATGGGCTTCGTTGTCCCATTTGACTTTGAACATTGAAGACATGGTTGCCAAAGCGTCAGCCAACTGATTTTCTTCCCTAGGGAAGTGCTCAAAAGTGATCTCTTTGAAGTAAGGAATTAGGGATAGAACAAGTTCCTTGTAAGGGATAAGATTAGGGTGTTTAGTGTCCCAATCTCCTTTTACTTGGCTGATCACTAGAGCGGAATCCCTAAACACATTCAAATGCTTGATCCTCAAGTCAATGGCAGCTTTCAGCCCCTAGATGCACGCTTTATACTCGGCCATATTGTTCGTACAATCGAAGCATAGTCTGGCAGTGAAAGGAGTGTGGCAACCTTTAGGAGAGATGATCACAACACCAATTTCATTACCCAAGGTGTTGGAAGCCCCATAGAAGACCATAGTCCATCGGGATCCTTGTTTAGGTCCATCATACGGTCCAGGTTTCGCGCAATCGGCTATTAGCATGATGTTTTCATCAGGGAAGTTGAAGTTCATTGACTGATAATCATCCACAGCTTGATGGGCAAAATGATCAGCTAGTACACTTCCTTTGATGGCCTTTTGCATAGTGTATTAGATGTCGTACTCAGTCAAGATCATTTTCCATATGGATATCCGTCTGGAAAGGGCAGGTTTCTCGAAGATGTACTTGATTGGGTCCACTTTAGAAATCAACAGAGTGGTATGAGCCAACATATATTGTCTTAGCCAGCGAGCAGCCCATGCCAGAGCGTAAAAAGTTTTCTCAAGTAGTGAATATTTGGTTTCACAGTCGTTAAACTGTTTGCTCAGGTAATAAATAGCATGCTCTTTTCGGCCAAACTCGTCACGTTGGCCCAAAACATACCCCATAGAGTTCTCTAGTACTGTCAAGTACATGATCAAGGGTCTTCCTTCAACTGGAGGCATGAGAATATGAGGTTCTTGTAGATATTCTTTGATTTTTTCGAAGGCAGCTTGGCACTCATCATTCCATCTGATTACCTGATCTTTCTTCAAGAGTTTGAAGATTGGCTCACAAGTAGCAGTTAAGTGTGATATGAAGCGGGCAATGTAATTGAGACAAATCAAGAATCCTCTAACTTCCTTTTCAGAATGAGGGACTGACATTTCTTGGATGGCCTTTACCTTGGCATGATCAACTTCAATGCCTTTATTGCTGACAACAAAACCTAGAAGCTTTCCAGATCGTACTCCAAACGTGCACTTGTTAGGGTTTAACCTTAACTTGTACTTTTTCAGCCTCTCGAATAGTTTGTACAGGTGATCAAGATGTTCCTCTTTAGTTTGTGATCTAGCAATCATATCATCCACATAGACCTCTATTTCATAATGTATCATGTCATGAAACAAAGCTTCCATAGCCCTTTGATACGTTGCCCCTACATTCTTCAATCCGAACGGCATGACCTTATAGAAGAAGGTGCCCCATTGTGTAACGAAAGTAGTCTTCTCCATGTCTTCGAGAGCCATCCTTATCTGATTATAGTCGGAAAAACCATCCATGAAAGAGAAGACTTTATGCTGAGCAGTATTATCGACCAAGACGTCAATGTGTGGTAGAGGGAAGTCATCCTTGGGGCTTGCCCTATTCAGATCCCTATAGTCTACGCACATGCGATCCTTTCCGTATTTTTTTCGGCACTGGAACCACATTGGCAACCCATTGGGGATAGGATGTAACAACTAGGAACCCTGCATCAAACTGTTTCATTACTTCAGCTTTGATCTTCTCAGACATATCAGGCCTCATGTGACGAACCTTTTGTTTGACGGGAGGACAGTCTTCTTTTGTCGGTAGACGATGAACTACGATGTCGGTATCCAACCCAGGCATATCTTCATAAGACCAAGCAAATACTTCCACATAATCATGCAACATTTGTACCAACCAGCTCTTGACACTATCTTCTAAGTTAGCACCGATCTTGATTTCCTTCTTATCTACCTCAGTACCCATATTGATGACTTCAACTGGCTCTTCATGTGGTTGAATAGCTTTTTCCTCTTGTAATAGAATTCGGTCTAATTCTCCTGGTATGTCACAATCTTCCTCTCCTTCGTCTTCGGCTTGATTAATTGAGCATTCAAAGTCATAGTCGGAAATAGTAGAGTCATTTGCAATAGGATCCGGAGTGGATGAGGACCTGCAAGAGTGTGTGTGTGTGCGCATGTAAGATACATGGCTATTTTTTAAAATGTATTTGAAATAAAAATAAAGATAATGAACATAAATATTTGAATGCAAAAGAGTCAAATGTACTGAATGATAATATGATTTGATGAATATAAATAAAACCCTTGACAAATGGACTAAAGTGCCTCGGGCCAAGCACATGGCTTAAAAGTCATTGTTGAAAATTACAGACAAAATATTCTTGAATTTAAATAAAAGCAATAACAAGTATATTACTCCTCAATGAAGGAGATGGACACAAAGTCCTTTGTATGCCAATTCTTCAGCTCCGTTGTAGTTGGGTACATACAATATTCAAATGCAGCTTTTTCATCAGAATCACCCACGGCGTTGACTTCATGGCTTCCAATGCGGAGAGGTGGCCTTCAAGCACGGGCACATCTCACTTCCTTCTGAGCTTTGACGGTGAAGCCCAAACCAAATTTGTCCGCTTTAAAAGGGATATCGAGGAGTTTCCCCTAAGTATCACAATTTCCTTCTTCAATTGTCGTACAAGCATCTTTGACTGAGACCATCTTCGATACAACTTTAACAGCTTTAGACTCATCAAAGGAACTTTTAGTAATAGAAATCATTGGTGGCACAACCTCTAAGGCTTGACACGGGGTCTCAATGAATTCTCTATCCATCTCTATGTATTTGAACGAGTTAAGGTGGCTTACCATAAACTCTTCTTCTCCACAGATGGTGACTATTCTCCCCTTGACTGGATATTTGAGTTTCTGATGGATAGTTGAGGTTACTGTCCCAGCTTTATGGATCCATGGGTGACCCAATAAACAAGAATAGACAGGACGAATATCCATAATATAGAAGGTGGAGTTGAAGATTTGGGAGCCCACTTTGATTGGAAGATCTACTTCCCCATGAACAGTCCTCTTTGATTCGTCAAATGCCCTTACAATGATATTGCTTGGCTTCAAAACTAAACATTCATAGTCTAGACGGTCTAACGCCCCCTTGGTTAATACATTCAGAGAAAAACCAGTGTCGACTAGCACATGTGCTAACGTAGTCCCTTTGCACTCGACAGAAACATGTAAAGCTTTATTGTGATTCTTCCCAAGAGGTGTTAAGTCAGCATCTGAAAATCCCAGGCCATTATCAGTTGTCAGGATAGCCACGCAATTGTTAAATTGGTTCTTTGTTGTCTCATGGGGGACATGAGCCATTTTTAGGAATTTGATTAATGTCCGAGCATGGGCATCGGAAAAAAGCAGCAATGACAACATTGAAATCTTAGAAGAGGTTTGCCCCAACTGTTCCATAATCTTGAAGTCGCTTCTTTTTATTATCTTAAAGATCTCGTCCATCTCACGAGCGGAGGGCTCTCCATCGGCAACATCCTTGGAGGGTACTTCAATCACATCAGGCTCAACAACCTTCTCCTTCCCTCTTGTATCAGTACTTGGCTTGGCAACAGTAATACGGATGGGTGCCTTTGTAACAACTGGTGGTGAGATATTGGGTGAAAACATTCTCCCAATTCTAGTTACTTTGCTTGAGCCAACTATGTTACCGACATTGTTATCTTTTTCTTCTTCGATCCAGGTGTCTTGTTTAATCCCATGATAGAACACCTCAGCACCATAATTACATGGTACCTCTTTGTTTGAAGAGTAGGGAATTGGTCCAGGATTGGTAATTATTAAGGGAGCAATAGTGGGTTCATTTGAAATCCTAATAGGACCTTTGGAGGTGATCCTAAGAGGCTTGTTTAAGATGGTAATAATGGAGAGGTCTTCACATTTGTTAATCAAACTTTTGGCAAGTGGGGTTTTCTCAAATAGAATTTCATGGCTATCCATCAGGCGTTGAATGCCTTTCTTCAGCCCTTCACATCCATTGAGTTGTCTTGTACAACACACACAGTCTTTTACACAGCCATGGAAAATCCCAGCTTTAAACAGGTTGTTTTTGATGATATTCAGCGGAGTAGTCAATTCTTCAATAGAGGCAACAAAAATTATATCTTCAACAACATTAACACTCTTGTCATGCTTCAGCATTGGAGCGGTGATTACATCCGGAGTTGGAGGAGGATCAAACTCAATAGTTTTGTTATCAATCAAATCCTAGATTTTGTTCTTTAATGCCCAACACTGGTCAGTCTCGTGCCCGGGGCTTCTTGAGTGGTAATCACATTTAGCATTCGAATTATACTTTGGTGACGAGGTATCAGGGTTGGCAGGAGGGTCGCGCAATGTCACTAAGTTAACCTTTAGAAAATGTTGAAGGGCTTGAGACAATGACATGCCTAATCTCGTAAATTGTCTTCTTGGAGTTTCAAAATGTTGATGATTTGCAGATGGTCTTGGAGTAGGAGTTGGATTGGAGATTCGGACGACATTGACAGACGAGTGATCATTCTTCTTGGTACGGGCCCTTGCCCCGTACACATCATTGACTTCCTTTTTTTCAGCAAAAGGTTTCTTGATAGGATTTTAAGTAGAGGTAGATGCCACAGAGATCTTCCCACTTTTAATGTCGCTTTCAACTCTTTCACCGGTTAAGATTAATTCGGTGAAATCAGAAGAAGAGCAGTCAACCAATTGATTAAAGAAGGGACCAGATAACGTGCCCATGAACATGTCGATGTGCTCCCTATCATTCAAGGGTGGTTGAACCCTACTGGTGAGGTCTCTCCATTTTTGCGCATATTCCTTAAATCCTTCATTCTTTCCCATGGTCATATCTTGTAGCTGAACCCTCGTTGGCGCCAAGTCGGTGTTATACTGATATTGATGGTAGAAGGCAGTAGCTAAATCCTCCCAAGTATTGATACGGGAACCATCTAACTGATAAAACTATTCAAGTTGCGTTCCAGCCAAGCTCTCTTGGAAAAAATGAACCCATAGCTTATTATCAGTAGTGTGCAGCTGTATCTTGTGCACATAAGATTTTAGATGGAGTTTTGGGAAAGAAACTCCATCATATTTTGTGAAGATTGGTATTTTGAATTTGTGGGGGATGAATACCCCAGAGATCAAACCCAAATCATCAAAATCTAAACCGGGGACGGCTTGGATTTCAACAGCTTTCAATCTGTCTTCTAACTGCTTATATTTGATATCGGCGGGTGGATACTGCTCGTCGAAATAATCATCATCTGATAATTGATCATTAACACAGTCAGCCTGGGTACTCTTGACCTCACCAATCTGGTTCTCGTCCTCTTCAGATGAATCTCCTCATACTGGGATTTGACGGACCGTCTCCTTGAACCTTCTACCCATGTTGAGTAGAGCTTTCTTATTTGGCTACTTCTTAACGGCCAACAAAGCCATCATATCTTGCTTCCCCTTGGCTAGGGCTAGTAGAGTTTCCTGGAACTGATAATTTTGGGCTTGGAGATCCTTCACAGTTTTCTCTAGATCCATCTTGCTGAAATAAACAGTAGAAAGATAAGGAAACCTGTTATGCGAAAACCTGGCATGTTATGATGCATGGAATATGTGCATGCAAATGATTTCAAGGATTAATGAGATTTAAATTTGTATAGACAAAATAATGAACAAACGTCCATTTTCATTAAACAAAACAAGAAATATTACATCATGCCTCTTGGGCTTACAAAATAACTTTCTAAGATAAAAAGATTGAACGCATCCTTTTCGGTGCAAGATAGGCGTTCACACTTTACTCTTCTTGTATCTGCTTCGTAAGCTCTAAGACCCCCTTCTCACTAGCATAGAATTAAGCCTCGAAAATATCACGCTCTTCCTTCAGCTGAATCCAACCCTTTTGTAAGTCTTCGAGAGAGGTAGGCATGTCGGGATGGAGGATGATGTACGGGACATCTTCTTCAACCACAGGATCCATGATGACTGGTAAGATGAAAGGATAAGGTATCACAAGTTTTTGAGCATGAGCTCCCCCCCATTTAAGGTAAGTCTCGAGGGTAATGGGATTCTTGTGTCCTAGTGTCTTGCTATCCACTTTGTTCAACATCCTCCAAGCTCGGATAAACCTCTGACGGTAACCTTGATTGTCATTCTCGTAGTCGAATACCACTCCTTGGATAAGCATCTCATATGGACCATCCCTTCGGGCGTAACCAAACTGTCATAAGGTCAAGCAGGGGTTGTAAGTGATACCTCCTCTAATTCCAAGTAAGGGGACATTAGGGAATTCTCCATAATGGTCGACAATAGTAACATTCTCCAAAGATCGGGAACACCAATGAATATCTGAATGTCATCAACCTATGGGACCACCTTGAACCTTGCTCATTCTTTAATACAAATTGGGGAAGATGCGAAATAAACCATCTTTCCAATAGAGGAGTACAACACATGAGGATACATCTCTTCCTCATAGTGCGAGAGTGAAAAGAATGTAGGCTTGCATGTGCAAGGTCTATCCAAAAGCATACTGCATGAGCTTATAACATTGTTTTCGTCATCCTCCCTCTAAAGGCTTGCAACTTTTAAAACAAGAGTTGAATATCATAAAGGGAGTAAAAAGCATAGTTTAAATATAATGAAAGTGAACGGATTGATTCAAGACAAACATATTTAATGCATTAATGAGAGTAATCAAAGTTTGACATAAAGATAACTATTTGAATAAACAAAGGAATTATAACTGAAAATTAGAATAAATAGAAAATTTCCTCGCCCAGATTGTCACTTCATATGGATGCCCTTGAGGGGTGATAGAAGAGTTCCAGTTGATCGTCTTGTGTAAATTCCAGAACTCCTTCGTCGATTAGGTCCTGAATACTGTTCCTCAGAGCCCAACAATTGTTCGTATCATGCCCAGGACCATCATAATGGTATGCACACCTCTCATTGGGATGGTAACTAGGAGCAGCAGTGTTAGGATTCCAAGGAGGAACCTTTAATGTAATTAGCTATGCCTTTAACATGTGTTGTAGCACCTGAGCTAGCGACATGCCAATCCTGGTAAATTGTCTCTTATGTGCTACCTCCTTGTGTTGATTCCCTTATTGTTGTCGGCGAGGTTGTTGTTGGACTCGAGACGCGGCAGCAATTTAGAATGGTCTACTCTCCACCAAACCGGCTTCATGTCTCATGGGAGGCTGAGTAGTGACTTGATCCCCAATCTTGATCGTTTGTTTCATATGGTTACAACCGTCTTGATGAAGTTTATTGATGAGAGTCCTAAGCTCTTCTTGTCCTTGAGCTAAGTTTTGGATAAGATCCATTTGGCCCACCAGTTGTCCCATCATCTGGACTTTCATTATGACTAGCTTAGTTTGTAGCCGCTCCAACTGGTCATCCTTGTTGCCCTCAGGATTCCCCATGATCATTCCCCTAGTGAGGAGCGCCTTCACCTCTTCTTGTCCCCTGGATAGGTTCAAGAACATTTCCTGAAGTTGAGCGTTTTGAGTCTGAATGTCCTTGATAGTCTATTCTAGAGCCATCTCTACTGAAATAAACAGTAAGCGGATGAGAGACCTATGCGGGAAAAGCATGTCATGATATGATGCATGTTATGTGGATGCAATATTTTCAAGGATCTCATGGGGTAAACACAAGAAGATGTTGGAAATTGAATTATAATCAACAGCTTTGATTGTAGAACTTCGTATTGTTAAATGTCCTTCCACGAGAATCAAGCTCACCATGTCAAGTGGGTCGTAGCCCTTGACTCAAGTTACCGTGCTTTGGTCTTTTGACGGTGCTTGATTAGAAAATGAATCCTCTTGCCCCTTGATAGGCGTCTGGTTCAACATGACCCTGCATCATATGCCCTTGAGATCCTTGAAATGGTTATTGAAAATGCTATGGTATAATGTCATGATGTTATGTACAAGTATGCAAAGTAAGCAAGTTGTTATGTACACGCAAAGCAGACAAGTCTTTAGGCTTGCATGGAGTTTGATAGGTAAGTACTCTCTTGAAGTTTAGTTGGCTCAACCTGTCCTAATAATAGTAACCGGGTTCTAGGGGATCTCAATATCATTGATCTTTCTTCATCGGGCATTGTTTTAGCGCAAGCCTCTTTAATGGCGACCGAAATATCCCGAAAGTCCAATCTCAATGAGCGTAGTATCGAGTATCAACCAACTTCGGACTGCACCAAAGTCGGCTACCTCACTACTTCCTAATGTCCAAGTTGGTCAAATAATGTTCTAAAGTCAGTTAGTGCTTCATGACACCATACAACGGCCCCTTATTCTCCTTGACTACTCAAGGGCTACCGGTACTAACAAATGTGTCACACTAATGTAGCTATTTCTTAGACCATATCGGTATACCCCATACAGTTTCCACAACTTGTTGCTACTTACCTAAAAATGTGTCCCAGATCCGGGTAGAGGATCAAAATAAGCCCAAACAAGGAAGCATAATGTAAAGCAAGCAAGTCAAACAATGAAAGCAAGTAAAGGTGATCTAACCCTAAGGTAACCCCACAAACTACAGATTCCCCCAGCAGAGTCTCCAGTTTTGTAACACGGTGGGAGAACTGACTTGGTATGTTTTGCATTTGATCATATTTGTTACGGATATCAAGAATCGCCACCGACTTTTCTTTTATCCAAAAGGAAAGGCTGAAAAGAACAAGAAAGACCTTTAGATATGTTTTCTTGAGTTCGGGGGGTAGTGTGATCGGTGGAAATAGAACTGACTGTTTTGGAATGCTGGTTCGCGAAATGTCGCGGTAAGCAAGAGTCGCCACCGTCTTTTATGTTCTCCAACAAGGAAAGGACAAAAGCACAGCAAAATTCCTTTTCGAGATGTTTCTCGGTTCGGGAGGTAGATTATAGAAAGGGAAGGTGTTAGCACCCTTTCTATCCGTGGTTATCCACGGGCTCTTAGGTACTTGCTCACTATGTTTTCAAAAATGTTTGCCTTTCTTGTGTATGTGGGTTTTGAAAAAAAGTTTCGTTTTGAAAACTTCTAGGTAACTCTCGTATCTGTCCTCAAGAATGTATGAAGTATTTGTTTGAAAACTTTTTGAAAGTGTAGATGCGGAAAGATGTTTTTGTTTTTTTGAAAGAGCAAGTACCCAAGAGAAATCTACCTACTCTAAAGGAATTAAGCTGTATAAGAGTCCTTTAGACAGTACTATCCCACTATTGAGAAGTAGGTAGCATCGTCGTTGGAGTTATCGGGTCAATTCGATTATAGGAACATGTGTGGTCACCAAAGCAATAGTAGGACGCCTTAGCGGTAACCCTAATGTCCTAGATCCTTTTTTATCCGAGGCAACCGTTTCGAGGCAACTGGATCTTTAGACAGGAGGGCAACCTCTAAAACACCCTATACTTAATGACCACCTCGAGGCAACCAAGTGAGGCGTACCCTAGGAGTGGCATGTGCATGTGTGTCAAGTTTCATGTTAAATTGTCTTTGCATATTTCATGGTGTGCTACGGATTGATTTTATTTTTCAGGCAAATCTTGTCATGCATAATTAACAGTTAATAATTGTGCGGAAAATAAAATGCGAAAAGTGAATCTACGCTATTACAAGGCGTCGGGTATTTACATCGCCAAAAACATAACCCTTGAAAATAAATGCGAGAAAGTAAAATAAAGCGATAAAAGCCCTAATTATCTATTACATTCTCGGAGCAGATACATAAATATGATCAAAATAGTAAAGTGCACGCAAAGAAATTGAATCAGGACGTCCTTAGGGTTTTGACCCTTTTTGAGAAAAGAATGGAATTTGTCCTTTTTTTGTTGCAATTAATTCAAATTAAACCTAATAACTAATTATTTAATTAATTAAAAGAAAAAGTATTTTCGTGTTTTTTAGGTCTTTAATGAAAATAAAATAAAAGGATTAAAATTGTCAAAAGAAAAACCCTAATTCTAGATTGATTTTATTTATTATGAAAAAGATTAAAATTGTCCTAATTAAACAACTAAATTAATTAATTAGAATTTATTTACAAAATAATAATTAATAGTGAAAATAATAAATAATAAAATAAATAATATTTACATTTTTTGAATTTATTGTGAAAATATAATTATTTGTGAATTAATTAAATAATAATAATAGTTATTAAAAGAAAATAAAAAGGAAAAAGAATAAAAGAATAAAAAGAAAACCAGGGGGTGTGTGTTGGCCCATTAGGAGGTGAGTTTAGAAATTCCTGGCCCATTAACAATTCAGTCCATTGACTTTTCCTGATTGGCTGTGTGTTCATTGACCAGGAGTATGATGGTCTTCCAATCCATGCCTTTGGATTTATGATTATGGCCACATGACATGCTGAGCGCTGGAGGTATATGGTGAAGCCTTTCATGAAGCCTGTATGTAATTCTGTATAGAAAAATAGAAACAAATATTTGGGTGGACCTGGGAATCGAACCCAGGTCCCAATGATTCACAGCCACCTCAACAGCCACTACACCATCTGAGCGCATTTGTTAATATTATGATTAATGAATATAATATATACAAACAATTAATATGCTGGAGATTATGAAAAAGCGCGCGTTTTATTTGAATTTTCTAATGGCACGTCACCACGTCTTCGTCTCCTTCGCTGAAACCTGCAAATAATAAATAGATAGCGGGGGTTTTTAACCCCCACAAAATAGCATGAGGAATAATAGCGATTAGCTCCCTAGGCTATATAAATATGGCGCGAGTATGGCATTCAATTCGTCTGGTTGCAACGATTACAACCATATGCATGAGAGGTTCCAATTTTTCCTGTATGGGAAAGCCCCAATCTGAGAACTCAAGAACCCTAGAATTCTCCAATAGCAACTTTCGATTTGCTGCATAATAACTCAATTAACCTATGCCAAAAGCTTTGTAAAGGTTCAAGCAATGCAAAGCAGTCAATAAATCATGTTAAACGTGCATGAAATATGAATTATGATTATGAACAAAAGTGCCAAACCGTGAGTCTGTTTAAGGTGATTCCTGGAGCTTTAGCGCGTGGTTTTGATTCCAAAAGGTTTCTGAGAGTTCTAGCAATGTGTTTGAATCCTTAAATTGCTTTGAAACGGCCTGGGAGTGAGAAAACAGTTTTGAGTTTTCTTGACTTTTTTTCAATATTGGCTGTGGCTTTCTGCAGCAATTCTCACGTGTGTGGCATTAGGTTTAGGTTCTGTATATATAATGGACTGAATTTAGGTTAAATCTTTGACCAAAAATCCATTGCTTTGATGTTTCAATATTTGATTGAAAATCAAATATTTTTCAATCTTTTTGATTGAAGAAACTTGCTAAATTTGGAATTTTTGACATCCTTGATTGGCACACGAGATCTCCAGCATATATTGGTCATATTTGCTTCATGAAAAGATTGCAAAACCATATCTTGATATTTTCCTACAATTAAATGAATTAAATGAATTAATATTGATTAAAAATTCAATTAATTAATAAAAAATAATAAAATAACTCAATTTAATCCCAATGGGTCGTGCGTAGGCCTTGGACAATGTTTCAAGAAGAAATTTGAGGCCCATTAGCAAAAACAAAGTATTTTGAGCAAAGTTGACTTTTGCAAATTCACAAAAATTTCCCAACTTCTCCAATGCATATCTTGCTCAATTTTGATCATATGAACATGTTCTTGGACATTTTGGAAAGATCTTGAAGTCATCTAATCAATGCCTTTGGTACCATGTCATTTGGATTTACCAATCTTAAGTTATGGTCTTTGACTTAAAGTGCATTTTTGTTGACTTTTGAAATTGACCTATAATGTAGAAATTGATAACTTTTTGTGAGAGCATTTCTTGGACTTGGAATATGAAGATGAGTTGTAGGAAATGTCATCCCCTTAAAAATGATCATTGGATGGGATTTTTGTGATGAACCATGAAAAAGTTATGCCTTGGTCAAGATACAGTTGACTTTTCTACTGTCCAAAAATAGTAACTTTTTGCATCTTGATGGTTTTTGAGCCATTCTTGTGGAATCATGATCAAGACTTGATCAAATGATGATTGTGAGTTAAAAACAAGATGTTGACCAAAAATTCTGACTTTTGACTGCAAAATGACCATTTTGCCCCTGCAGTTGATTGTAGGTCAAATGAAGCTTTTGACTGTGCAATTTGACCATGTGAGTCTTGAAGCTTGACATGTAGATGCTTGAGAATATGTATAGGCCTATGGGACTTGATTGAGCCATTGAAAACCTCAAATTCATTGAAGGAACCAAAACCCTAATTTTGACTGGCTTAGGAGATGGTTTGACTGTGCAATCCTTGAGTAGTCTTGAACCATTTGAAGATGATTCTTGACAAACCTTGAAGAATATGGGAGGGAAAATTTTGGGGTACAACAGGTAGGTTATGGAAAGGGAAGGTATTAGCACCCTTTTCATCTGTAGTCATCTACGGGCTCTTTGTTGCTTTCTAGATCACTTGTTTTTTGTTTGAAAGTGTGCTTGTGGTGTGGGTTTTGAAAGTATTTTGAAAATGTCTTTGTAATGGTTCTCGTTTCTATAAGAACGCGTACAAAGTGTTGTTTGGAAAAATAGTTCAAAGAGGTGTTTGTGGAATGTTTCTTGAAAGTGATTTTGAAAATGTGTCTTTGTAATGGCTCTCGTTTCTATAAGAACGCATACAAAGTGTTTGTCTTTTGAAAATGTTTCAAAATGAGAGTGTTGGTGTATAAGATGTTTTTGTTGTGAGCAAGCGAGCAACTAGAAGTAACCTACCTACTCAAAAGGTCTTAAATTTTCTTTTCCTTCTCCTTTAGATGTTGCTATCTTACCATTGATTTGGTAAGAAGCCCCATCGTTGGATGTGAAGGGACATGCGTGGGACGTTTGTATAGTCATAGAAGGCAACCTATGGGACATTTTAGCAATGTCATTTGGGGACTAGATCATTTACCGAATGCAACATTGAGGGTCATCGAGGGACTAAGATCTTTTATCGAGGGTCTTTGCTAAAACGCCCATATTCGAGGGACATGACTATTTTTCTGAGGAAACAAGCGGAATTACCCTAAGGGTGCATATGTGAATGGTGTGTTTGATTTGCACGCATTTAGTCTTTGATTAGGGGTTGTCTATTTGTTGTTTTTATCTTGCCATACATTCCATATTTTACTAGCATTTATACAAAAGCAAATAAAAAATGCAAGAAATAAAACCTACACTATTACAACCATATTGAATTGAATGGAAATATAAAGGTAAAAATAAAATAAATGCAAGAAAAATGGATCCTCTGATTTGGGTTGAAACACCCTTCAATTCTGCATTTCCTGGATTTCTTCGATTTGGATTCTGAAGTCAGTGGAGTCATGACCTTTGATTTGGGCTTAATCTGAGGTATGAGATACAACATTCGATTCTGCCTTTCTGCCTCATTCAACTGGGGTTGGAATCAGTGTGAGCATGCCTTTCGATTGGGCCTGAGATCAGTGCAAGATGCAATCTGCCTTTCTGCCTCCTTCGATTGGGCTTGGAGTCAGTGAGGAAGCCCGAGGCTTCGTTTCATACTCCTGTCTCATGTCTCTTTCGTTTGAGATATTAAATAGCAACATGGCCTAAGGCCATGCTAGCACTTCCTTACAACCAATTTCTAAACTTTATGCATGTTTAGGTAAACAAGAAGCAAACGAAAGGGTTAGCTCTGAAAACATGTTAAAAGGGTGGAAACGAAAAGAACAATGATATATGCATGTTTGAAATGAAAGAAAAGCTTACTCACGTGTTATACAAGAAACGAAAAAGCTCAAGGTTTGGAACAACTTACCTTGCTGGAGGCTGGAGGGTGTGTTGGACCTTCAAGTGGCTAAACTAAATGTTCATGGATTCGAAGGAAAGAAACATGTGTAGTGTTCCTTTGACTGGATTCGAAGGTCAGGAGGTGTGAGGGTGGCATTTGTTATTTCTAGGTTTGAAGGAGGAGAATAGGTGTAGTGTTCTTTCTTGAATCGAAAGAGGTAAGTGTTAGATTCTGGGTTTTTGCTTTCACAAGTGTTTGAGTGTTTGAGAGCTTTGTTGTGTTTGAGAAAATTTTGGAGATTTGTTCCTCTGGCCAAAAAAAGTCCTCCATAAACGTGTTGTGAGGCCTCTTATTTATAGGCAAGGCTACCTGAAGTTCTTGGACAGAAAACAAAAGATTTGAACAATTTGACTAACCTGTACCTTGTAGCTTTCGAGAGACAGTGCCTTGTATGCTATTTTGGTGTAAGAAGGGAGCAGTGTTTCAAGACTGTTGTGCAGCAGTCTTGGCCAGTGTACCATGCCTGAACTTGGCAACAAGCATCTTTGAATATCATCTTTTCATTTTGACCCTTCTTCGACCAGACTCTTCTCCAAGTAATTTGATTTTCCTCTACAAGTGCCTTTTGATTGAGTCATTTTTGGGCATCCTTCGAAGGAGTCAAAAGTGTGACCCTTGGATGGGTCACCGAAACTCTGCCTTAAAGTGGGCTTGTAAATCCTTCAAATAGACTATCAAGCATATCCTTCGAACGGGATGCCCAGAGTTAGATTCGAAGGATGCTGATTTGAAGGGTAACAGGATGTAAGGAAACCTTGTAAAGGTGGTTCTATCCAGTCAAAGGCTTGCCTTCCCCAAGGTCCAAGTGGCCAAATGAAAGAGTGTACATAGGGGGTCCCTGCCTTGTGACTTCATGCCAACATAAAAAGGTCTATGTTCAAACGAAGCTTGCGTGAAGGGAATCAACATGCCCAAACGAAAGGTGTGACCAGTAGCTTATACTGAAAGATTCATGCGTCCAAACGAAGGGTGTGACTAGTAGCTTGTACTAAAAGATTCATGTGCCCAAACGAAGCAAGCATGAAGGGAGTCAAATGCCCAAATGAAAGGTTTGATCAAAACCTTGTGCTGGAGGATTCATGTGCCCAAACGAAGGGTGTGACCAATAGCTTGTACTGAAGGAACCACATGCCCAAACGAAAGGTGCATGCAGGAGGCCAAAATATCCAGATTCGAAAGAGGCATATTGGAGGCAAGAAGTGCAAAACAAAGGATGTCAAAAGGGAGCCTTTTGCCTTGGAATCGAAGGAGACTACAGGAGGCTTTGTGCCTTGTGAATCCAAGCCAACATGCTAGAGGCCCACGCCCAATCGAAGGATGCAACCAAAGCCTGCATCGAAGGAGGCCAAAAGGCCAATCGAAGGAACTAAATCGAAGAACACTTGTTTTTCTCCAAATATGTCAAAATATTATTTTTATCTGTTTTCCCCTTTTTGACAGTTTCCTTTTAATCTTGGTATTGGGAAATCCCAATGTACTTGTGCAAGCTTGAAACTTGAGAATCCTTGTGAGAAATGCCTTGAAAAAAATGAGAGGGAAAATTTTGTGGTACAACAGTAATCAACAGCCAGGTAACAACCGCTCATCATCACCCAAACTGAAGTATCGTTCAATGAGCATATCTCCTCGTCGGGACAACATCCCTCGCGCATACTTGGTATATTTTGTTACGGGGAGAGGGATCAGCCCATTGATACGGGGAGACGTGATCATATTCCCCCACGCCAAGAGAGAAGACCCCATGGAAATAGAAACAGGGGAATGATAAACAACGACACCGCCTGAGGGATCATCTCCGCAACCAGGGTCACCATCACGACCGCCACTACAAGAGATCTCTTTCTCGTTCACCAGACATAAGTGACAGGGACGACCCCCGGGGTCCTTTGTCACAGGAAATTATGGAGGCACCCACCCCCCAGGCATGAAGAAACCTCCCCAACTGAAGAAGTATGATGGCATTGCCGATCCAGTCGACCACATCAATGGGTCCGAGGCGATGCTGCACTACCATAACATTGGGGGACCAATCAAATGTCAGTTGTTCCCCACAACTTTGAGAAAGACTGCGATAGACTGATATAAGAGCCTCGCCCTGGGCTCATTTACCTCCTGGAGATATTTAAAAAACTAGTTCATTAATTCATTCACTGCCTCACGTCGACATCCAAAGATTGAGGCATCCCTCAAGGCCATCGTCCAAAGAAACGAAGAGACCCTCAGGGAGTTTATTGATCAGTTCAACCGCGAGGCCATTCAGGTCCCCTACACCGATCATATGAAGAGATACTTGCTCGAGAGGGGACTCCTCCAAGGCACGGGTTCAGAAAAGCCGTTGGCATCGAACCACCGCGGACATTCGATGCTCTCCTCGAAAAGGCTAGGGCCTATATGGGCTATGAGGAAAGGGAAGCGACCAATAGAGCCCGGGACCCAAAGAATCATGGATCAACCATCAATCCACGACAACAAGATTAGGGCCCTCCTCGAAGAATGAGCGAGAAGAGGAGGGATGACAAACCACGGGATCCTCGTGAGCAAAGAGGGTCGCAGGGTGATTTACTGAGTACACTCCGCCGACAGCTTCCCACGAGCACATCTTGGCAGAGTGTGCTAATATTGATTTCAAGAACGGCAGCATCAAGCGTCCTCGTCCTTCTCCTGCTAAGCCCAAGGTTGGTCGGAGTAAATACTGCCAGTATCACCGAAGCCATGGACACCTGAGTGAAGACTGTGTCCATCTCAAAGACGCTATTGAAACCCTCATTAAATGAAGTAAGACTCGGGAAATATCAGCACGGAGACGCCCCTCAGCGAGATGCCCGTGACACAAAGGAGGTTGAGGAGGATTCCCAACCATCAGACGAGACGGTCCCCATCCAGACAACATTCTCCATTACAAGACCAGAGGACTTCTACGTCCCCAACGACATCGAAGAGCCTCTGTACATGCACAGTAGATGGGAAAGATTCCCCTCTTCCATGGTTATATATGGCGGGGGGTTCAACGACATATCTATAAACTCCACAAAGAGGAAGTTGGACGAGCTGGTCGACGCGGCCCCCCTGCAAGCAGTGACATTCAAGAGGGTCAAGGGTAGACCGGAGCCGATCACATTCTACCTCGAAGAATTGCCCAGAGGGGCCCCTAATTCAAGCATCCCTCTTTTGGTTAGGGAAAGGATGGCTAATTTTGACTTTCATCGCGTCTTGGTCGATGAAGGGAGTTTCGTCGACATAATATATAGCCAAATCTTCTGAACCTTACAACTCGATGAAACCCACCTTTCACCATATGTGGGGTCCAACCTGCAGGGCTTCAACGACTCGACCTCTAAACTGTGGGGGTACGTGGAGCTCTTAGTCACCTTCGGCGAGGAAACTGCCACCAGGCAGGTCAAGGTATGTTTTCTGGTCGTCGATTGCCCGTCTCTCTAAAACTGCATTCTGGGGAGACCAACACTGGTCGAATTGACCGCTATTCCGTCCACCGTCCATCTAAATATGAAATTCTACACAAAGAGAGGATGCGTCACCACTATCCAAGGCGACCTTGCAGCTTCCCGGAGATGTTTTAACGCAATGTCAAAGGGATAGAGTATAGTCGACACTAGAGCACGACCCGCCAAGAGAGCTTCTACCGCACGACAAGAGCCACATCCCATCAAGACGGAGGAACAAGGAGCTCCTCCTAAGGTCGACTCCATTTCACTGGACACCCGCTTCGACCAGGATGAAGCACCCAACGGCGAGCAGGGACTCCTCCGACCAATCCCGGATGGAGACTTTGAGTTCGTCCCCCTCACTGAAGACCCTTACAAAGGCGTGAAGATCGGCACCGAACTCCCCGACTTGGCGAGGAAAAAGATCAAAGCTTGCTTGAGGGAGAATGCGGACCTGTTCGCGTGGAGTGCTGCGGAGATGCTCAGTCTCGACCCTGAGGTCGCCTGCCACCAACTGGCCATTGATCCAGCCGCTAGAGAAATAGTACAATGTAGACGTAGGCAGTCTCCCGAGAAAACAGAAGCTGCTGAAAATGCTGTAGAAGACCTCTTAGAGGGAAATTTTATTTGAGGCCAAGTATTCAACCTGGTTGTCAAATGTTGTACTAGTTAAAAAGAATAATGGAAAATGGCGTATGTGTGTTGACTATATCGATCTTAACTGGGCATGCCCCAAAGATGCATTCCCCTTGCCTAATATTGACATGTTGGTCGACAACTCGGCCGACTATAAAATTCTATCTTTTATGGACGCCTACTCGGGCTACAACCAAATTCCAATGGAGATGAGCGACAAGCACTGCACCGCTTTCATGACCAGCTTGGGAAATTATTACTACAACGTAATGCCCTTCGGTCTAAAAATGCAGGGGTGACATACCAACGAAGGATGAATAAAGTTTTCCGCAACGAGATCGAAGATATGCTCAAGGTATATATGGACGACATGATCGTCAAATCTCAAGCAGACACCGACCATGTTGCCCACCTCAGAAAGGTCTTTTCACAAGCGAGACAGTGTAGAATGAGGTTTAACCCCGAGAAATGCACTTTTGGGGTTAAGGCGGGCAAGTTCCTCGGTTTTTATCTAACAGAATGGGAAATTAAAGCCAACCCCGATAAGTGTTGGGCGTTCTCCGACCTCCCTACACCTAATTTGAAAAAATCCATACAAGTCCTGAACGACATGCTCACCTCGCTCTCCCGTTTCATGGCGAAGTCCACTCAAATTCATGGAAAGGAATTTGAGAACAATAAATTTGCTGATTTTTGTTCTTCTGAAGGAATTAGTCATGAATTTTCCTCTCCCATTACCCCTCAGCAAAATGAGATTGTAGAACCCAAAAACAAAACTCTTCAGGAATCTGTCAGAGCTATGATTCATGCTAAGAAGTTACCCTACCACTTTTGAGCTGAAGCTATGAATACTGTATGTTATATCCATAATAAAAGGGGAGCTTTCTCTGGACAAAACAGAGGCAGCCGCATCCAAATGAAGAGCATGCTCGTACGTGGTACTCGAACACAAGTTGTACCATCATGGATTCTCCATCCCACTCTTGAAATGTGTCGAAGAATCTGCAATCCTTAAGATACTGCAAGAAATCCACGAAGGAATAAACGCCCAGCACATGGGCGGAAGATCCCTAGCATGAAAGGCGCTGCGAGCAGGGTACTACTAGACAACCATGCAACAAGACGCTAAAGAGAATGTAAAGAAATGCAACAAATTCCAGAGGTCATTTCTCTGGTGGGGAATGGACATCCTCGGACCTTTCGTGTAAGGGACATACCAAAACAAATTCCTCATCATGGCTGTAGACTATTTCACCAAATGGATAGAGGCCGAAGCCCTAGCAAAAATCACTTCACACAATATCCTCTATTTCTATAAACGAAATATACTTACTCGGTTTAGGATACCACGAGCGCTCATCACGGACAATGGCACCCAATTCACCGATCAAAGTTTCCAAAGCTTCGTCACCAAACTCGGCACCAAATAACATTTCACCTCCATCGAACACCCCCAAACCAACGGGCAAGCTGAAGCTGCAAATAGGGTCATCTTGCGAGACTCAAATGTAGGATGGGCGAAGCCAAGATGGGTTGGGTAGAAGAACTACACAATGTCATGTGGGCTTATCGAACAACGCCTTATTCGACAACTGGCGAGACACCATTCTGACTAACCTACGACATCGAGGCTGTCATCCCAGTAGAAATCATAGAGTCGTCCAGGAGAACCGAAATTCCCCTTGACAAGGAGATTAACAAAGAGGCCCTCAGAGATGAGCTCGACCTAGTCGAAGAAATTCGATCAGGAGCAGCTCTTCACGAGGCCACACTAAAACAGCAGGTACCCCCACGCCATGACAACAAAGTCATAAAGCATGAATTTCAGGTCGGCAGCCTAGTCTTGCAAAGAAACCAGAAGGATTCCCGCGAAGGGAAGCTGGCCGCAAACTAGGAGGGGCCTTACCACATCCAAGGATCTACGGGCACCAAAGCATATTACCTCGAACAATTAAATGGAGAACCACTACCTCAGTCATGGAATGCTACGAAGCTAAAACAATACTATAGTTAAGTCCTTCACCTGTTAAGGGAATTGGCAGTCGATCGATCCTCTCATGTCGACGAGGGGACGAGTTCTACCATGTAGGCATGTCTAGGTACAGACATGGCCTCCAAACATCAGCAAAAGGCGAGATTCTGTTCATTTCATGAGCAAGATCTTAGCCCGACAGGGACACCTCAATCGAGCTTTGCTGTTGAAGTACCCAATATGGCAGAACACCCAGCTCGTGATGGGCAGTTCGTGCCACGGGTTTAAGATCCCGACCGCGATCTTACACTCGTTTCACGGATCCCTACTCTGCCTCCTCAACACATCCCAACATATGCTGAACAATATGAGGGTCAAGAATACATTTCCACACATGGAAAAAATGAACTTGTGTGACCACAACAAAGTTCGAACATACATCTCCCCACATGGAATAAATAAGTTAAAAAACATCGACGAGCAAAAAATAGGCAAGCATCAACAAAAACATAAAGGCATTGAAGCTAAGTAAAGCATTTATAAATCTCGACCGCTAGAGCCGACGATTTCTGAATGGTACAAAAAATCATGGGCACGCAGACCCAAATACAAATAGCTAAGTTACCTAAAAAATGCTAATCACTCCTAGGAGTGCCCACTTCGACCTCGGGAGAGTCAGGAGGAGGAACCACCCGACCATCAATCACCTGGGACAGAACCCCGGTTCCTTCGGTGTTTAGCCTCGGGTTCAACACGGATAGCTGGTTCACGGAAGCCTCGAAGCCGTCGGCCAAAGCATCAATGCAGTTCGACTCGAGGATTCGAATCCGAGCAACAAAATCAGCACGAGTGTGCAAATCAGTTACCCACTCGGGTTCGCCCTCCACGGGCATCATGGCATCCATCAGGTCAACGACTTCCCTCTCCAGCCATTCCCTTTCGCTCTCTCACAGTTCTTTTTCGAGTAGGAGACAATCCTTTTCCTCGAGGGCTTTTTTAGCTCTCTCTTTCTCCCCCGTCAAGGCATCGTCCTGCTCCCGAAACATCTCCTCGCTTTGTTCGATGGCGGTCTTCAATTTTTGTGTCTTCGCCTGAAGAGTCGCTTTCTCCGACTCTAGTTCCTTGACCTGACCAGAAGGGCTGTCCCATTCGCCCACAAGGACCACGACCATTTCCGCCACCTTCATCAGCCCAACCATACTGGAAGCCAAATGCTTCCTTCAACCCTCTTCTTCGAGTTGCCTGATGATGTCGAACTCATTATCAGACATAGTCAGAGGAAAGCCCTCGAAGAAATCCTTCTCCACGAAGCAGGGCAGTAGGTTGAAGGCTCGGGCAGTCACCCCTCCCTCAATCACATCGGCGAGCCCATCTTCTGGGTGACTCCTTTTCTTGCTCAACCTAGCAGCGTGCAGCTCAGCATCGTGGGTGTCCGACGACCCACTTGATCCCTCCTTGACTGGTTCGGAAACTGAACCCATGCATGTAGCCTGGTGCGACTTCGTCAACCTCTTATGGCTCTTTTTCTCTTGGGTCAGTTTCAATAATCTCTCACGGTGCTCCGCCATGTTATCTACAAAAACAAAAATAGTATCCTTAGATCAGCCTCGACGGGAAAATAAAAGAAGCCAAGTCAAGAAGTAAAAATATAGTAAAATCAAGCGAGCAGAAACCTAAGAGATTCATAGCTTTCCCGTAAGAATGACACTTGACGATCACCTTGGTGTTGATCGAGCGCGCCTCGAACATCGACTCACCATCTTCATCGAGGATGTCATGTCCTTCCCTCGTGACCTACCTGGCAAGGAAGAACCCGTCGATGAACCGATTAAGGACGCCATAGACCTCTTCGTCCTCAACGCTCAGGCCACTGGCGGGAGTATGGTAATTCCCGGGACCATGATCGTAGTGGCCCGAACACCAATGGATGGGAAACTTCGAGAGTCTTTGAACCTCTGGGTTACCCTCTGCATTATAACATGTTTCACTATTTTCATCTATAACATAGGTCGGGTCAAACACGGCGTCCACGACTGCCTGAGTAGAAGGTTACATGACATACCATCTGTCTTTGAAGTCGCGGACAGAGTCCGTGTACATCCTAAACAACCTCTTCGATTGTTTGAGGGAGACCCAACTGTGTTTCCCACCCCGGGACTGCCGTTGTAGATGAAAAACCCTGAAGAACAAGGGAACGGTCTCCTCGGTCCTCGAGAACCAGCAAGTAATCTCAAATGCCCGAATGAAGGAAACTGTGTTGGGGTGAAGCTGAGAGGGTGATAGGTTCAAGTGATTGAACACCCCCATCTGGAAATCGTTGAAGGGAAGGCGGAGCCCCAACTCTTTGAATATGATCTCGTACATGGGGAAGCAGTCTTCCTCGAATTCCGAGCATATTCAAGCGGTGGGCGTCGGTCACAAGATCTTGAAGTTCCTTTGGAAACTTTCCTGATCACCGCCATACTCGATGATAATGTAAGCCTGCCTCCTACTATAACTGTATATCGAGGCTATTCCTCGAGGCTCTGCCCCGACCCAAGCCAATATGGGATCATTGATTGTGTCAACCAAGTTGACAGCCTCCTCAGCTACGCTGGTCTCTTCGACGTCCATGTGCTCAGAAGATTCAAGAGTGTCATCCATTTTACCTTAAAGCAGATGAAACCAGTGAATTCGACAGCAAATCCAAATCCATCCCTCCATGACGTAGGTGAAAAGGTTATATGATGCCTAGACCAAGTCGACAGTCACTCGGGAAGAAATAGGAAGTACACGGCCCTCGGTCAGGGCATGAAAATCATGCCAGTTTTATAAGACCATATAGCGGTTATAACGATGAACGCTTGTTTTCATGAACACCCTGGGCACACGATGAATACAGCGAGCAAAATATGAATTTTTCGGCCAAAATCATGAATTCTCAGGGGATTGCATAAATTTCTAGTGCAAAATTCATGAATTTCACGGGGATGTGTGGAGACCACGGGGGTAAATTCATCTAAGTGTCAGTGAAAAGATGAATATCACGGGCTCAAACACAAAAAGTATGCATGAATACCCCGAGCAAAACCCCCAGTTGCGAAATTATTCAACTTAAACATCATCAAATCCAATCTAAATAAGAGTATCACGAAAAATACTTACTTGAACAAGAATATATGAGGAATAACGAGGGTAGATGAAGAACACGCCGCAAATTCCGCGGTGGCTTTAGCAGTTGAAGAAAACGGCATGGTGTTGGCAATAGGGAGAGTGAAGAGCGCGAGAATGTAAATGTGAATAATGGGCCTTGGGGCGCTATATATAGAGCTGGCGTGGAATGTGAAACATCGCGTTGGGCAGCTCACCATCCGCCTTTCTCCTTGACATCTACGCGCTCAGTTAATGATGTCCCTTATTCCCTAGGCCATCATTACAATCCCAAAGGCCACGCCACATGTCTACACCCTGCAAGCTTTCCTCTCCCTGTGAGTCGAGGGACAACTAGAATTACTCCATCTCAAATCCATTTCGAACGCTGCTCGGGTAAATCCATATACCGATGACTTTCTACGTCAACACAATGAAAGATCCTTGTCGAGTAACGCACCTGGTAAAATAAAAAGTTGGACTTAAGTCATAACTCCTTCATCAAGAGCAACGACTTGGGGGGCTCTTGTTCTGGACTTGGCCTGCCCTTGGCCCAACTCCATGTGAGGCCCAACCCAATTATGTTGGTCAAGGCATGCTGGCCAGTCCTGCTCTCGACTGCGTCGGGCAGCAACTTCCACTCTCCGCGAGGAGGTAGCCTCACCACACGGGAATAAACCCAATTAGTCTTAGGAATATCATCGCTGGTCAGGAGGACCCCGAGGTCACCCTCCAATCCTCTCCTTTACCAAGAATGATCATCCCATGTGACCTCGCGTCTTACGGGGAACATCCATGACAAGCAGAAGCACCCCCACGAGCATCCTCCTTGTAAGGGCTGACTATCAACATCTCCAAATATCACGGAGTCGTTGTGGCTCTGGAAAGACCGCATCCATATCCTCCTGATTGTGCGGAGGAAGTCATCCAGGTGGGGGACCACGTGTCGGTCTCCACTATTCACGTAGGGCCTGACAGTCTCCATTTTAGGCCTGCTTGACCAGCCCAATAAGGAGACTCTGGCCCAGCACTGGGGGCTATAAATACCCTCTCTTTCGAGAGGGTCAGGTATTGAACATTTCTCACTCTCTTACTCGCTTGCACGATTTTGTATCTCATTTTGGTATCAAAGTGTCTTGCAGGTACCCCCCCCCCCCCCCCCACCCACCTCACTCTTAAGTACTGCTCGAAGTAAGCTGTGACGGTCCATTCTGGTCAGATACAATTAGTGACAAATCAGAAACATTAAATATGACATTTTTTCCTGCTATTATTTATGTTTGAATATATTCAAATAATAAATCTATATATGAAAGATTGAATTTTTATTTTTTTGTGTTTGAATATATTTAAATAATGAATATAAATTTGTGTTCTGCAGATATTTGTGTTTTTCATATACTGGTACAATGATAGAAAAAAAGTTTTGAAATGGAAAAAGCAACGTGAAAAAGAAGCTTTTGAATTCGAATGTGTTTACTGAAGAAATTAAAGAGAATGAGAGTGGACTATGAACTTCTTTCTTTTATATATTGTCCAACTAACTTTTAAAATGAGATACAATATGATTTATATAGAGTCACATGATAAAATATTAAGAGTTTACAGCAATAACTATTTCTAGTTCCCTAAGGGAATAAACTTCCCATTGCCCAAGGGAATATGTCTTTTGATTTACCCAAGACTGATTTGAATTTAACCAACAAAACTCCCTCATAAATTCAAATATTCCTTCGATCCATCATGCCTAGCATTTTCTTGCCTCTGTCGAAAAGCTCCTTCAATAGTGGTTTTGTAAGGATGTATGTTGCTTGATCTTTGCTTGCAACATACTTTAGTTTGATGCTTCCATCCTTTATATGTTCTCGAATAAAATGGAATCGAACATCAATGTGCTTACTTCGTTCATGGTTGACTGTATTTTTCGCCAGTTCGATTGCAGACTTGTTATCAACTTGAATTATTGTTGCATCTTCCTGTTTCGATTCCATCTTGCTCAATAATCTTCTCATCCATATTACATGGCATACACACCAGGATGCTGCTACATACTCTGCTTCACAGGTCGAAAGAGTTACAATAGGTTTCTTTCTTGACAACCAGGTGAAAGCAATGTTTCCCATGAAAAATACATATCCTGAAGTGCTCTTTCGATCATCAATGTCACCATACCAATCGCTATCAGAGTAGTCAGTTAGCTTGTATTCTTCTGCTTTCGAATAGAATATTCCAAGTGACACAGTTTCTTAGACATATCGAAGGATTCTCTTTAGAGATTTTCAGTGTGAAACAACTGGTTCTTCCATGAAACGACTCACAATTCCAACACCCAGCGAAAGATCTAGCCTTGTGCATGTGAGGTATCGAAGACTTCCCACTAAGCTTCAAAATTTATTTGCTTCGACACACTCTCCCCCATCATTTTGAAGGCTTTGCTCCTGTATCCATTGGTGTCGAAATGGGATTGCAGTTATCCGTCTTAAATCTTTTTAGAATGTTTTTTGCATACTTTTCTTGTGAGATGAAGATTCCTGTTTCTTCCTGTTGAACCTCCAAACCAAGAAAGTATTTCATTAGGCCTAAGTCAGTCATTTCAAATTCTTGTGTCATTGTTCCTTTGAACTCTTCGATCATCTGATTGTTGTTTCCCAAGAAAATTAAATCATCAACATAGAGAGCAACAAGCAGTATTTTCTCTTTTTTCTTCTTCACATACAAGGCATGTTCAAAGGGACATTGCTGAAATCCATTTTCTTTGAAGTATGTGTCAATTCGAGTATTCCATGCTTGTGGTGCCTGCTTCAGCCCATAAAGGTTTTGTGATACGGTGGGAGAACTGACTTGAGGTTTTGCGTTTGTTTTCGCAAATGTTTCGGTTGAGCAAGAGTCGCCACCGACTTTTTATTTTATCCTAAGGAAAGGTTAAAAAGCACAGCAAAAACCTTTGAGATGTTTTCTTGGGTTCGGGGAGTAGATTATAGAAAAGGAAGGTATTAGCACCCTTTCTATCCATGGTTATCCATGGGCTCTTAGTTACTTGGTTTAGATCACTTGCCTTTGATTTCAATTGTTTGAAATGGTGCTTTGTGTGTGTGGGTTTTGAAAATGTTTTGAAAAGAGGCCAATGTGGTGGCAACCCTTGTAATGATCCATGTTGGGATGTATACAAATGTGTATGTCTTTTGAAAAGGTTTTCAATGTTTTTGGAAGTTGTTTTGAAAGTGTAGTGATGTGTGGTTTTGAAAATAGGCAAGTGTTTTTGCAAGCTTGATGCAAGTAACTAAGAGTTCGTCTACTCCTAAATTTCTCAAAGATTTCTCCTATGTTTTAAACCTTTTAACAATTTTGTTCCACCATTGTATTTGGTGGACAATCTTGTGTTAGGAGGTGAACGGGACAGGCGCGGGTCATCGTTTAGACCATGATTGCAATGGTGCCAAGTATCTTTGGGCAATTTTTCTTTTAAGGGACTTGATCATTTTTTAGGAAACTTTCGAAAGCGTCATCGAGGGGCTATGATCATTTGACTGTTTTGTTTTTGCCAAAGATACCTAACATGCAATATGGCCCATTATTGAAGGCAACAAGTGGAATACCCTATGGGGTGCAAGTGTGATTGGTGTTTGTTCATTTTCATGCTTGTTTTTGATTTACATACAAAACCCTAATTCTAACATGGCATATTTAGAAAGCATTTAAAGTGCGAAATTTAAAAAGGTCCTAAGTTATTACACACTGATCATGGGAGTGGGGGTACAAAATATTCAAATGGGGATGAGACTTCATAGGAGGATAGTACCCAATATTTACAACCAAATTGAATTGCGCAAATATAAATGTAAAGATGTATAAGAATAGAACAATGTATATGTGAAGGTATTTTTTGTGTAAGTGTATATTTTTTATTCACAAATAAAATAAAAATAAATAAAGAAAAGTTAATTTTTGAATATTTTTATGTTTAGGGCAAAAACCCTAATTTTGCTAAATAAGAGGTATTAATTATTTATTAAGTATTATATACAATATTTGTTAATTATGTGTAAAAAATAAATAAAAAAAAGAAGGTATATTGTCAAAAAAGATTTTTAAGTTAAATATTAGTAAAAAATAAAAATGTATTATTTTTTATGTTTTTAACCTAAATATACTAATAAACATATAAATATTAATATTATTTACTAAATATATTAATTATGTATAAAAATGAAATATTTAATATTTACAAAAAAAGGTATATATATTTTTTTATAAAATGTTTTCAAAAGGGTAAAATAAAATAAAATCAGAAAGTAAAAAAAATACTTGCATTATTTTTAGTTATCTTAAATAAAAGTATTATGTTTATTTTATGTACAAAATTAAATAAAATCAAATAAATATAAAAAAAATGTAAAAAATGTGAGAAAAATAATTTTAATATTTTTTCATGCTTAAATAAAATAAATGAATCAGAAACAAAAATCAAAAGTCAAAAATAATAAAAATAAAATGCAATGGGCCAAGGGGGTGCATATGTGAGAATGTGGTGTAAAAAGAAGAAAAATCACAGGCCCAACCCATGAAAGGTTGTCTTCAACCTTCATACAACAACATTTGAAAACACGCGCCTTTTCTTCCCTGCTTGCTATCTCTTGATTCTTTGATTTTCAGCACAAACTCACAACATGAAAAATGTCAAGCATTGAACCACGAATCCAGACATATAAAAAACTTAACCTAACTCTCAGAAATGAGAGAGATTTCTCCATCCCTAATTCTTGACCTAAGTTTTTATCAATGTTCAGATTCAAAATACTCTCAGCATATGCAATATAAATGGAAAGTGAAGATATGTATAGTTTCAGGGACATGAGCATGACATTTTTCATTCATAAATCTAAGCCTAACTCTTCCTAGATTGAGAGATAGAGATCCATGAACTTACCTGTTCAGCTTGGATCGTGCCTGGCAATGGAGGTACTTTCAAGGCAAGGTAAGGATTTGTATAGCTTGCTTGATGTCCAGGGATGCTATTCCAATGCTTGGTGTGCTTTGAATCTTGCTATATCAAGCTGCAGAAGTCAACCTGCAAGATAGAAAAGTGAAAATGGAAAAACTGGTTAGAGGTGTTACAGTCTGCTTCCAAGGCTTGGGACCGTTTGTATGGATGGTAGGGAATGTGTTTGAACTGGTTTGGATGAAAATACACGAGTGGATTGAGCTATGGGATTCAAACTGCAGCTTATGCCCTGTTTTTGCAATTTTATGGTGTTTTTATGAATAGGGAGATATTGAAGGTGATAGGCTCGTGTTTCAGGTCAGGTTGGATGTTTGGAAGATGCTCAAGAAGTTTGTCTAAGCTTGTTGTTGCAGCAATGTGAGTTGGTGTTACAAAATGCCAAGTTTCTTGTAATGTAAGTCAAAATGCCAAGTGCTGGTACAGGCTCCTCTAGGCCCCCCTAATGTGCTGTAAAACTTGCCCTTGATCAGTGGGATTAGTTTAATAAATTGTGCCAAAGAGATTTGCCTTATACTACTTGGATTACAAATTTGACATAAAGCTAATCTTTTCAAGAATAGATAAAATGCTTTTTCTATTTATGGCTTAAACTTCCATGTAATGACCAAATGAGCAAAATAATGTCTTGGCACAATGGATTAGCATTGAATTTATGAGTGTAAATGAGATTTGTGGCCTGTAATCTAGGATTGCAAGCTGAGTTCAAAAATGCCTAAGTGTATGAACATGAAAATTGGCCATGAGCAAAGTGAGTTTTGCTTATATTGCCAAATTCGATTCTCCCTAACCACAAGGTTGTTTGATGAGTTCTTGGACATTTTGGAAAGCTTGGAATGTGTACTACAATCCATCTTTGTAATGCAAGTTGAAATTCCAAGTGGAAGCATGTGAAAAGTTGCCATGAAGTTAGGCAAAAATCTTGCCTAAAATAGGTCAAAAATTTTCTAAGTTAAGAATGTTTTGCACCCTTGTTCCAAAAATCATAACTTGAGCTACAAGCTTCTTTTTAGGAAACTTTGTGAATCAAAGTTGTAGATTTTGCAATGGACTACAACTTTCATGTTTTGACTTTTGTTTGAAACCAAATGCATCTTGGTGAAAAAGTGGGACAAAGTTAGGAAAAAATTAGGAAATTTCATAACTTAGAAAATTTCTAAATTATGAAATTTCTTCATTTTAAAACCCTAATTTGTAATTTTTGGTTTCTTGATGAACAAGTTTCATAATTTGACATGTTTTGATGAAAAATGAATCTTGACCCTTGATTTTGATCAAAAAGTCAAAGTTTGACTTTTCAGTATACAGTTAAAAATTGATCAATTGACTGGAAAATTCATCTGTCAATCTTGTGCATTTGGGATCTTTTGAACTTTTTGAACATGTCAAGACAATTCCATGGGGTCCTTGAGTCCATATGTGAGCTTGGTTTTCCATTGGCTAAGTCAAACAGTCAAAAATTGCCTTTGTGCAGTCAAAACCCTAAAAATGACCATTTTACCCTTTTGGTGAACTGATCAAATTTCTTGTGGAATTGTGATCCAAACTTAACCAAATGGTTCATATGAGTTCATAATGTTGATGTGGGTCAAAAATCATGGGGTTTGACTGTCAATTGGCCACAGTTGACTTTTTCCCCAATACAGTTGATTTCTAGGTCAACTGTCCAATTGACTGGGCCAAGATTGGAATCAAGGCTTGAAACTTGGTATGGATAAACTTGGGAGTCCAATATGAAGCATGAAAGTCATCTTAGGCATTTTAGGTCAAAACATCTTTGTGCAAACACAAACCCTAATTTGGGTCAACAGTGCAAGGAGAAATCTTGAGCAGAGGAAACCCTAGTTGGATCTTGAACTCCAAGGGTCTTGTGGTGAGAAAATGTTGAGGAAATGGGAGGGAAAATTTTGGGGTACAACAGGTTTTTTTTTTTTGTTTTAGCACCTTTCCTTCATTTTCTATTTTCATGAATCCAGAGGGTTGTTCGATGTAAACTTCTTCTTCGAGCACGCCATTCAGAAAGGCTGACTTGACATCCATTTGATGTATTTTCCATTTGTATTGAGCAGCTTGAGATATGAGCAGTCGAATAGTCTCCATTCTCGCAACAGGTGCGAAGACTTCATCATAATCAATTCCTTCTTTCTGCCTGTATCCTTTCGCCACAAGTCGTGCCTTGCATCTTTCGATTTCACCTTGTGCATTATCTTTTTCTTAAACACCCATCTCACACCAATTGTTTGACTTCCTTTTAGTAACTATGCTAGTTCCCAAGTATTATTGCGTTTGATGGCCTTAATTTCTTCATTCATAGCATCCTTCCAATTTTTGTTCTTTATTACTTCTTCGAAACTGACATCTTCGGTGTTTGCCAACAAGCGTATGAGATGCACTTCTTCTGTGTTTTCATACAAGTCTTGTAAACTTCGCAACATGGGCTGTGAGGGTCCTTCTTCATCATCAGAGTTTTCTGGTTCTGTCGAAGTGTCTTTTGATATAGAATCTGGTACTTCGACCATAACTTCAGTTGAGTTGTCCCAGTCCCACTTACTTTCTTTGTTCACTCGAACATCTCTACTCACTATCACTTTTTTGTTTATTGGGTCGAAAAGTCTATAACCTTTCGTTTTCTCATCATACCCAATGAGTATGTATTTATGACTCTTATCTTCCAGCTTTGTTCTTCTTTGATCAGGTACATGTGCATAAGCCACACTTCCAAACACTTTAAAGTGATACACAGTTGGCTTTCGACCACTTCAAGCTTCTTGAGGTGTTAAATCTCCCAACTTCGAATGTGGATATCTATTTTGAACGTAGATAGCACATTGTACTGCTTCTGCCCAAAACTCCTTCGACATTTTTTTGCTCTTCAGCATTTATCAAACCATGTCAAGGACTATTCGATTCTCCCTTTCCGCTACACCATTTTGTTGGGGTGAGTAAGCTGCAGTCAGAAATCTTCTTATGCCTTGCTCTTCACAGTACTTCATAAAGGTTGTCGAAGTATACTCCCCACCTTTGTCTTATCGAAGGGCTTTGATGTGCTTGTTTGTTGTTTTTTCAACCATTATCTTAAACTTCTTGAATACTTCGAAGGCTTTAAATTTTTCTTTCAGAAAGTACACCAAACTTTTCCTTGAGAAATCATCAATAAAGCATATAAAGTACTTTTTGCCACTGAAGGATTCTGGGGTAATTGGTCCACATATGTCAGTGTGAATCAATTCCAGAATTTGTTTGGCCTGATATTCTGCCTTCGATTGGAATGAGGTTCTCGTATGTTTTCCAAACACACAATCTTCACAGAATTTTCTTTCGAATTCCACGTCTGGCAGTCCATGCACCATATTTTTCTTTACTAACCTCCTTAGTCCAGCTTGATGTAAATGACCAAAACGAAGATGCCATAGGGATGTTTGGTCTTCGACATTGACTTGCAAACATTTTTCTCGAATGCTTCTCAAGTTTAACTTGTACATTCGATTTCTCCCCATTTCGATTTGAGCAACCAAATGTCCTGACTTGTCTTTTAGGTGTAAGCTTCGATCTTCCATGAGAATCGAATAACCCTTTTCTGTGAGTTATCCCAAACTCAAAATATTTTCTTTGAGATTTGGTACATAGTACACTTCTTGGATAGATCCTATCAAATCATCCTTCTTCAAGAAACTGATTGTTCCTTTTCCTTCGACTCTTACTTTCGACGCATCTCCAAACGAAACATGACCATCCTCAATTTTCTTTATTTATTTGAACAAGTGCTTATGACCACACATATGGTTGCTTTCTCCTGAGTCCAGGTACCACATAGTGTCATTTTCTGCATTTGCTTCCTTTTGAGTCATTAACAGAAATCCTTCATTCGATTCTGTTTCTAGGGCAAGATTTGTTGTTTCTTCTACCTTTCTTTTGAGACGACAATCTTTTGCAAGATGTCTCATTTTACCACAGTTATAACAACTGTAGGAGTTGCAATCTTTCGCATAGTGCCCCTGTTTGTTACATTTGTAACATTTAATATTGTTGTAATTTGATCTACCACCTCTCTGGCCACATCCTCTTCCACGCCAGTTTTGTTGACTTGACTGTCCTTTGTCAAAGTTGTTATTTTGGTAACTCCGACCACCATTACGTCCTCCACGTCCATGTCATCTCCCACGCCAATTTTGAGATAAAAGTGTCTATTCATCTCTGTTGGGTTCTGCATCCTCAAGTGTCTCTTCCTTCTTCTTTATTTTGTGATGTTCATGTGCCTCAAGCGAACCAACCACTTCTTCGACAGTGATTGTCGAAAGGTCTTTTGCTTCTTCTATTGCGCATACTATGTTTTCGAACTTGTCTGTCAAAGATCTCAGAATCTTTTCGACAATACGAGCATCAGACATTGCTTCTCCATTTCGATTGAGTTGATTTTGCCACTGTCTGCACACGAGTGATATAGTCCGATACAGACTATGTTTCCTTCATCTGGATACTCCAGTTCTCATAATTCGACTTTGAAAGTCGTGGCAGTGGCATTTGTCCCAACATATTTGGCATGCGCTCTGATACCAATTTGAAGAAATTAAAGAGAATGAGAGTGGACTATGAACTTCTTTCTTTTGTATATTGTCCAACTAACTTTTAAAATGAGATACAATGTGATTTATATAGAGTCACATGATTGAATATTAAGAGTTTACAACAATAACTATTTCTAGTTCCCTAAGAGAATAAACTTCTCACTGTCCAAGGGAATCTGTCTTTTGATTTACCCAAGACTGATTTGAATTTAACCAACATTTACACATTATTAGGTCGAGCACGACAGTTCCCCGATATATTCCAAGGTCAACACTACTATAAACATCACATTGAACGCGCTGCTATTAATACCCCAGTCCAGGTCCTCGATTTTTAAAAAATATATTAATGCTACATTATACCCATAGAAATTCATAGCATTTAGAAATCAATTTATATTTTTTTGGTTTTCTGATGTTTCAAATGCAACAGGGAAGTGCAGCTGATGTTACTATGCTTGCTATGTTAGAAATATCAAATAATTAAGATAATTAATTGACATAGTACTTCTATAAACAATGAATTGATTTTCAAGGTGATAAAGTTTTGGCATCTGTGTTTTGCTACTGCAATCTGTTTATGCATAGTGTTATTTTTAGTGAAAATGAGGTCAGTAACTACTTTGCATTAAGTTTCAATGATTTCTCTTTTCATAATTTCATTTTTAGGAATGTGAAATGTTACATGAATTTGTAATCTACTATCAAACCTTTACTAAAAGATTGACCAAACATTCCATTGTGTCCTTACCTCCAAATTTAATTAAACTAACATTTGGACACTTTGGTAACTAGCAAAATACACCTTCACTATTTCTGATTTCCATTGTTGTTTTGTTGTTTGCTTCTAATTTTCATTGTCGTTTTGTTGTCTTTTTCTGTTAGGCTTGATGTTTACAAATATATGATTATTTGGAGAAGAAAAAGTTGCACAATACTGCCAAGTCTTTTATGACAGAATGGAAGGTTTCTCCTGATCCAGTAGGTGAGAGTTTGCTAAAGTAGTAGTTTAGTGTTATTTCCTTTACCTGATTATTTAATAATATGAATTGATGATTAGTTAGTCCAATTCAATCCAATACAAGCCCTAGATTTGGCAGATGATTATGATACAAATGATTATATCTAACACTGAAAATGCAGTAATTGATGCTCTTTGATTATATTTTGAGATGGGTTCTAATCAATGAGAGAAATTTACTGGTTTATTGATTAAGTGGCAAGATATTTTGTTTAGACATAGTAACATAAGGGAATAAGTACTTATTGTATTCGTTTGATATTTTCACAATTAGTGGACATTTGGTGGAAATTACCCATCTATATTTATAGAAAATTAACCCATCATGTACTGCATATGGAGATTTTGATTTTGTTTTATATTTTAGCAAAAGTTGTATAATTTTAAAAACTTAGACAATTCTTTTACAAAATTTACTATATCTCTAGAGAAGTCATGAATTGATTTGTTTTAAGGGAAATCATGCATGAAATTAGTCATGATTATATATACTGATGGATAGCTATCAATGACAATTCTTGATAACATGATTAAGATTTTCTTCCACTCTTGCATATTTTTATGGATTTCCGGCATAAAATTAGTACTTAAAGGATACTCATGTTAGTACTTAAAGGATACTCATCCACCTCGCTGGATACTCAAAAAGTAATTATTATTTAATTGACTAAATTATCTATTAGACTATTACACACAAAATTAGCACATGAATACGAAAATGTTTATTTTTATGGGTCATTTTCAACACAATGTCTATTTTATTTTAATCAATAATAAATTTTACGTTTAAATGCAGTTTTGATCCTCCTATTTACACTTTTATCAACTTTTGAACCTCCGTTTTCAAAATTCAGCATTTTAGTCCCCAAACATAATATTTTTTGGTATTTTTTTAGCCCATTCGGAAATGCATATGTGGCACATAAAAATGTTGAGCTGTTCAAATTCTTGGTGCCACATATTTTAAGTCAAATCCTCTCTTGCTCTAAGTTCATTCTCTATTACCATAATCCTTTTCTACCTTAATCCTCTGTCTCCCAATGATCTTCCTATCGTAAACCTTAAATCCTCTTCATCTTAGTTTTTCAGATTCCTTCTTCAAAGATCTTTATCTTCTACCATTCGTCCATGCAACAACGAAGATGAGGAACATTCTATCTATTCCACCGTGTTCGACAGGAAAAGAAGATATTCGTTTATGTATAAGGTATGCTCTTTGAACTCGTTATTTTTCCTCATATTGTTTTCACCATGTTTTATACAGTATTCTGATGGAAAGTTTGTTATTTATTCAGACCATCTCAAAATCATTGCATTAAGATAAGATCCCATCATAGGGGAAAGTTAGTAGAGAGTCTTGTTAAATGGTACGTTGATGGATTAATGTCTGAATTGGATTGGAAGTGGGATACGAATTACATGTCGTATATGGATTTAGAAAATCTGATAAAGGAAGAGGGATATATGAATATCAAGTGTATGTGGTATTGGAACCCTAAGTATAGCTTTAGTCGTGGCCTTAGACCCCTAAACTATGATAGTGGTGTTCTTAAGTTGGCCGAGGATATTAAGGGTTTTGATTTGGTGGATGTGTATGTTGAGCACTCAATAGAAGTGACTCCTGTTGAGGATAATGTTGATGGTTGTCCAAACTATGTTGATGATGAAGCTGACTCTAATGTTGAAATTATAAGTAATCATGATGAGACTGAAGTTGAAGTTGGAAGTGAACCTATTGAGGCTGAAGTTGAAGTTGAAAGTGAACCTATTGAGGCTGAAGTTAAAGTGGGAAGTGAACCTATTGAGGTTGAAGTTGAAGTTGGAAGTAAACCTATTGAGGCTGAAGTTGAAGTTGGAAGTAAACTTGTTGAAATGGATGACGGTAATGAGGGTGAGACAAGTAGTTCTAGTCATGAGGCTAATAAGCATGATGCTGAAAGTGAGAATATTAAAGAGAATGTGGATTTGGATTAGACAACTGCATTTATTATGATGATGCTGGTGATAAGGCTATAAATTCTAAAGATGGTCATTAAACTCTTACATGGCATGATGATGATGACATGGAAATATATGATGTGACTTATGGAAGAGACACATATGTTGTTAATCTAAAGAAACAGACTTGTGCATGTAGGAAATAAGATTTAACTGGCATCCCTTGCAGTCATTCTATCACATGTATGTGGAAAATCAAGAGAAAACCTGAAGAATATGTTTCTCAATATTACAAGTATCATTTAAACACTAATTGGTTTATGTTAATGACAATCTGACTGGTTTATGTTTAATTGCAATCTAACTTGCAGGAAGAGTAATTTCAAGAACATTTACTCACACATTATTACCCTACTAATGGTCCACAACTGTGGCATTTGGATAAGCAGTCCATTATGAATCTACCAGTTATGAGAAGGGCTATAGGTCGTCCAAAGAAAATGAGAAACAAGGCTAACGATGAACCAAAAAATACGCATGTCTTTCCTAGAAGATTGGCAACCGTCACTTGTCATAAGCGTGGAGCAATGGGTCACAACAAAAGAAGTTGTAAGGGAAAGAAGGTTGCTGAAAAAGCCATTCCAACAGGTGGAAATAACAAGAAGTCTAAAAAGGGTGGCCAAGGAAAGAAGAAAAAGACAACTCAAGTTGAGATTGGAAGCTCGTTACAAGTTAGTTGTAGGATATAACAAACTGTTATCTGTTATATGTAACTTCAAATAAACTTGATCTGTTATTTGTAGGATATAACAAACCATTCAAGATGACCTGTAATGAACATATAAATTTGGATACATTTGGAACAACATTGATATAACAGATACATGAAGAGACAAAATGATATAACATGCATATAAATCTTGATATAATAAACTAAAATTACATTTGGAACAACATTGATATAACTGGTATAATTAGAACAAGATATTATACAACATTCATATAAATCTTGATATAACAAACTCAAATTACATTTGGAACAACAATGATATTACATTAATTGATACATTTGGAACAAACTGAGACAAAACATTGAACAATATTTGAGATCCTAATTCCTTAAAATTCCTATAACTAGTCCTACTACCAACACATCAACCATAACAATCGACAACTTCAAATACTTGATCTCATTCTTCAAATTCCTGATCTTCCTGTTCAATTCATCTTCTTGGATCTTTCCTGTATCAATTTTGAGCTTTGCGATATTCAATCTCTGGTTCAATGTTGAAATTATGTCTTTTTCTATAGGGTCCATCTCTTCATCATACCAAACAAAATGATTGCATCACTTATACCCCTGAATCTACAGAAATTTATAGAAGAAATTTACAACAATTCTCAGTGATAACTGGTGAAAATTACAGATATAATTTACATAATTTTTGATAGCTTATAATCTTGTACATCCCACACCCGTAAAAACGACGTCCTGGGTTAGCATCAGTCCATGATGTCATCAATGGTGCATCGAGACCACATCTACATTCGCCATGGACAGAGGGAGACTTGGTTAGACTACTTGCTTCAGAATACTGAGACATGGTAACTGAAGAACGAACGAAGCTGAAGAACGGTGGAAGATGGAGATCTTTGAAGCTCAAGAGCGAACGAAGCTAAAGAACGGTGGAAGAACGAACGGATCTGAAGAACATTGGTCGTTGCGCAAGAGACGATTCCTCCAGGAAAGGATTAGGGCAAGAGACAATCTGATTTACAATAGGAAGATCGTTGGGAGAGAGAGGATTAGGGCAGGAAAGGATTAGGGTAGTAGAGAATGAACTTAGGGCAATAGAAGATTTAACTTAAAATACGTGGCACCAAAGATTTGAACAACTCAACATTTTTATGTGCCACATATGCATTTCTGGAGGGGGCTAAAAATGCCAAAAAAATAGTATGTTTAGGGACTAAAATGCTGAATTCTGAAAACAAAAGCTCAAAAGTTCATAAAAATAAAAATAGAAAGGTCAAAACTACATTTAAGCTTAAATTTTATTTGAAAACTAAAATCTTTATTTTCAAATTTCTTTTTTTTTCTTTCTCCATCTCATTAATTTCCTATTTCTTTTCATTTGATATAATTATTTAATACACTTGAACTTTTATGATAATTGTTTTTTTTAATAATTAAATATCTCATTTCAAACTTACATATTTTAAATTTATCAATTAATCATAATATATAAATAGATTTATCACGAGTCACTATGGCCATAATACTTATTTTTTAAAATGATCAAACCTTATCAAATAATTTAATATATAAATGAAAGTATTCTACTATTATGCCTTAATACTTTGACTCGACGAGACTTTCTCCAAACACATCCCCAAACTTGATTGGGTAGGCGCGTGAGTGACACGACCACACTCCGAGTGTGCTAGTTAATTCTAGAATAGTCCGTTACAGATAAAACCCTCCCAATCTTCATTTCTAGGGTTTTTATTATCTTCAATTCATTTCAATTTCAACGCCACTCTCTCACACAAAACCCAATCCTCCATTATCTTCTTCCTCTTCCAACAACAAATTAAGGTAACTACAATCTTCTCTCGAATTACAACAACATCATCACCAACGTTAAATCATTGTTTTTGTTTCTTTTGCAGTGTAAATGGCTTCTTCTCAGTTGACAGCATCATCAATTTCTACCAGGAACGTTGCATCCTTTCAAGGACTTCGACCTTCAGGAGTTCAGTTTCATGGTGCTCAAAATGTTAGGATTGGTAACCCTGCACGAAGGTCCTTCAAGGGTGTGGTTGTCAAAGCAGCCACTGTCGTTGCCCCCAAGGTTTGTGGGTTTTTTTTTGGTGTGAAAATGATGAATTGAAAGTAGTTTTTGTTTGCTATTATTGTTGATGTTGTGGTTATGTTGTTAAGGCTTGTTTTAATTTTGGTGGATTTGGATATTGAAAAGTTGTTATTGGTGGTTGTGAAGTTCTTTTTGGAGTTGAATTTCTATGCTTTTATGGAAGTTGTTTTTGTGAAAGAATGTTGGTGGGTCATGGGTGAAGTTTTTTTTTTTTTTTTTTTTTTGAGTTAATTGAGTTATGTAGCTTTTATAGAAATGATAAGTGAGGATTCTAGAACCAAATACTTGGGCTCTAGTGGGAAAAGAGCTTCCACTAAAGACGAATTGTTTGGGTACTACCCGAGTTCGATTCTTGGTGGAAACAAGGCTTGACCAGTGAGTCGTCTTCTCTGAACCACAAAATCAGATTAGTCGGTTCACTATGTGGATCGAAACTGGTTTGCTAAATAAAAAAAAAAGTGAGGATTTAAAGGTTTGATGGTTTTGGTTTTTGATTGGAAGAATAGTGTTGATACAATTGAATGAGATGTCATATGTCCAAGAAGCTATGAAGCATTGACACCTCTAGTAGTAGGCGTGTCGTGGTGTGCGGCACTTGTATGACATATGTACGTGTCAGGATAGTCAGAAAAGTTAAATAAGTGTCCCTAAAAAATTACTTTTTTTTTTCTTTGACACTCTTTTAATTGGTGTACGTAGAACACTCACACTCAGACAATTACAATTTAGATAAGTGTTTAAAAAAAAATGTTTTTTTTCTCTGTTTCAACACACTTGATACATTTTTTCGACAAATCTACATATCTAAAAGGTTTAACATGTATTGAAGCTATGTTAACAATGAATAATTAAAGGCATTAATCTTGATTAGACAAATCTTTAATTATTTTAATATTAGATGGATAAATGATGCTCGAACACTATAACGTATGTAGCGGTGTCGGTGTTCTATGTTTTTGACATTATCGGTGTTGGAGTCAGTGCTTAATACTTTGATCTTGAAACCTCAAGGTTACAGAATTCAAATCCCATCATGCACGTTAATAAATGTTTTCTTTTTTCCTTTTAATTGAACAAGAAATGCCTTTATGACGGTTCAGTTGTAGCTGAATTCTTGAGATATAATTTCCACAATTGTCTTTTAACGATGTATCTATTATCATGATTCAATGCTATGTGTATCTGAGTGGTGGTTTTACTGTGCAGTACACCACAATCAAGCCTCTGGGTGACAGAGTACTTGTAAAAGTTAAGGACGCAGAAGAGAAAACAGAGGGTGGAATTTTGCTTCCATCAACTGCTCAAACAAAGCCTCAAGGTGGTGAGGTGGTTGCTGTTGGAGAGGGAAAGACACTTGGAAAGAACCAAGTTGATATTAGTGTGAAGGTGATGTTGCAACGATTTGAATTTTGATGTTGTTAAACCTTTGACGGTCGATCTTTAATTTTTTGGGGTGTTCTCTCTAATTTTAACTAATGCGATGCATTTTGTTTGTACAGCCAGGTGCACAAGTTGTGTATTCAAAGTATGCAGGTACTGAGGTGGATTTCAATGGTGAGAAGCATCTTATCGTGAAGGATGATGACATTGTTGGCATCCTTGAAACTGGTGACATCAAGGATCTTAAACCATTGAACGATAGAGTCCTGATAAAGGTACTCTTACTTCTCATACAGAAGTGTAACTCAGAGACACTAGTCTCTAATACTTTGTGGTGCCTTTGATTACTTTTGATGTAGTCGCTGACTAGTTTTTAATATATACTGCAGATTGAAAAAGCCGAGGAAAAAACCTCTGGTGGTTTGTTTCTCACAGAGGCAACCAAGGAGAAACATTCGTTTGGAACAGTAAGCTTTCATGTTATCGTCGATTGGCAACTGTCCTATGAATACTTTTTTCAATCAACAGTAGGGTGTTTGAAAATTGTTTTTCTAATACTTGGATGCTACAGGTCGTAGCAGTTGGTCCAGGGCTTGTGGACGAGGAAGGCAACAGAAAACCTTTGTCTGTCACTCCTGGGAACACAGTTTTGTACTCCAAATACGCTGGTAATGACTTCAAAGGAAAAGATGGTTTCGAGTACATAACATTGAGGAGTTCAGATGTCATGGCTATTCTCTCTTAGGAATACAATCGTAAGATGAACACGCATGATACACTCTTTCAGTAGGCACTACATTTTGTTACTAGTTTTCACCTTGTTTTGATCACCAAATTATTCAAATAAGGTGCTACTGGTTTTCCAGGCATCTGAATGTTGTGTTAGTGAGTTTGAATTCATGTATCAACTCTCTTTTGTCAGTTATTAGATAAGATCTTGTATTACCAACTGAGCAGCAATATTTGAGAAACAAACAGGAACTTTAAATATATTCAATGAAATTGGCGAGAGCTATCTTGTTTATGTATTTCATTCTGTAAAAAATGTGGCTATGCAGCTCCAGGTTATATAAACGTTGTGTATCTTGGAAGGTGATTAAGCACATGCTTAATCCTTTAGCTTTTTATCGTCGTCCATATTTGACCAATTCATCCAAACTAAGTTTAGAACACATTTAAACTTAGCAGAAAAAAATCTGAATGGTCTTAGTGATGTTTTATCTGATTCTTACAATGCCTATAAGGCTGCTAAAGAAACCTAGATGCTTTGACAAAGAAATATGGCATAATGGCACCGAGGAAGTTTGTGCAAAAACATACATTATGATAAATATAAGATGATTGATGAAAATTCAGAGACCTAATGCTATGAAATCCACAATATACTTTGTTAATCATGGTTGTTATAATTCAAATATTTTGATGAAAATCTTCAAATAGTTATAATTGACAAACTCTTTCTTTTGGAAAATTTTCAAAAAATTTATAAGGTACAAGACGAAAGAGTTTTTTTTAATAAGTATGATAATTTGTTTTTGTATTGAAGATGAATTTCAAAATTTTGATCAGAAAAAAGAAGTGTTTTTATCTCAAAGAATTCATAGATGCTTTGTAGCCAACAGACAAACCTTTAGGGTATGTTAGATTCCCTCCGCAAAGTTTTTTTCGTTCTCTTGAAATTCGGAGAAATTTGGAGAGTAAGGGAAGAGAGAAAGAAGTGAAGTATTTTTTCGTTCTCTTCAATTCGGAGAAATTTTATCCGTGTGATGTATGAGATAAAATTTCTGAGATAAAATTTCTGAAATTTCGTGTGACATAAAATTTCTGAAATTAAAAAAAATATTAATTTCCAAATAAAATTATAATAATATTATAATTTGTCACGTTTGAAAATTGAATTTCTTTAATTTTATTTTTTTAATTTATTATAAATAATTTTTAAAATTTTAAATTATAATGTTAATTTAAAAAAAATAGAATTTGTTTTAATATTTTTGTAACTTACCAAAAAAATATTCAATTTTTAAATATATAATATCAATTAAAAAATTAAAACTAAAATCTTTTCAAAAGTTGTTTGGAATTATCGATGTAAGTCATGTATATTTTTCTTTCTCATTTAAGTAATTTTCGTTTATTTATTCTATTTAATTATACAAAGTTGAATGATATAGTATCCATGAAATTAATATGATAGAGAAACACCATTAAATTTACAACTCTTCAATTAATTTTTTTGAAATAATATATATAATTATTATAAATGTATCAAAAATAATATATATTAAATTTAAATGTGTGATTAATAATAATAATATAAACTTAAATATATTAGAATAAATATTTAAAGAATTTAATTGAAATACATTAACAATGTAAATAAATTTTACACCGTCAGTGAATCATGATCGTTAGATTGTAAATTATATTTTATTTTTATTTTAATTATTTTATTAAATAATATTAGTGGATGGTTGTGATGCACTAATTATGTAAAAATTTTTACAATATATATATATATATATATATATATATATATATATATATATATATATATATATATATATATATATATATATATATATATATATATATATATATATATATATATATATATATATATATATATATATATATATATATATATATATATATATATATATATATATATATATATATATATATATATATATATATATATATATATATATATATATATATATATATATATATATATATATATAATTAGTCTCATATTTAAAATAGTAATTAATTTTATATAAAATATAACGGTAAATAATTAGGAAATTAAGATATAAGATTTATTTCTGAAAGATAAACAATCACTTAAAATATTAAAAAAAAAAATTACCAATTCAAAATGTTGAATAGACATAATTTAACACTTAATACATCTGAATAGGTTTATAATTGAACAAACAATAGATGTCAATAGACCTGTAAAAATATTAATAATTTTATCCAATTATAATTCGATATTTATATTCATAAGAAAATAGAATATATAAAGTAATAAATTTGAATATTTACTTATCAAATTAGAGGATTATCTGATATCATTAAATATAAAATTACACTATTTATACTTGTATTGAAGTAACCAATAGAAATACATAAGTTAATAAAATATGCTATTTCTATAAGAAAAAAAACATTAAATAAAAATAAGTGTATGATTGTTTTTCTTTTTGGTGTGAACTTCCATCAGACGTTACAATCAAATTCTAAGACATGCCTAAGAAAAGATCAGGAGTGCATCCTTCTCTTAATGTCAAATTACTTTAAATTGACAGATTTTAAACACACATTACATACTAAAAAAAATGATAATAGAGTGCACCAGAATATTAATGTATCTTTCTCTTATTTTAGAGTTCCTTTTACAAACATAACAATATTCTCACCATTAATCCATGATAAAGTAATTTTTATACACAAATCAAATAAAACTATTGTGAAAATTATAAAAGCAAATGCTCACAAAGTTGGCTCATTCAAATTACCAACCAAATCCCAAACAACTGTTTACGCAACACTTATATCTTTATTATTATTACAAAAGCAAAATTAACTCAACAAAAAATAAAAAAAATCCAGCAAGATGAATAGTAAACAAAATACTCAAAACCATATATCACATTAATAATACTAACGATTTTTTTTTAATAATTAGGTATTAAATTTTCCCCCCGCAAATAACTATGTTTCGGAGAAAATTACACAAATAATCATGTTTAAGAAAACTCCACAAGGAAGGAGCCATCTCAATTGGCACCTACACCTTATTTTAAAGGGGAGGCGCCATCTCACTTGACGTCTAAGTGTTAAATTTGTACCCTAAACCAAGTGAGATGACGCCTTAGTGCAACGGGGAGGCGATTTTTCGCGTTTTTTATTTTAAATGCGGGATGTTACGTAAACGATATAGGATCACGAAAAATTGACTTTTTATTTACACAATATAATTACACAAAACGATTACATAAAAAAAATAAAATAATCAGTGGTCCCCCAGAACCCGGTAACGACCCGCAATTATGCATCCCCGTCCTCGCCTTTCTCGTGGTGGATTTCGTTGCATTTCCTGTTGTGGCAGGATCGATGGCCCGACGAAGTCAATGCGTTCCAGATCCATGAAATCGATCAGATCTCCATATCTAAAAGATCCGCTACTGGTCGTCTGAGTACGGGGTAGAAAGGAAATGAATCCTGGGGTGTTTGGTATTGGGAATGTTGGGTGCTTTGGTGGTGTGGTGGTTGATGATAAGTTGGGTCGGTTGGTTCATAATCTTCGGAAAATCCCAGATCAGGGCTAAGGTTAGATATTGAGGGGCCCATATTGGGATACGTAGAAGACTAGAATTGTGTGTGGGGCATGCAGGTGTATTGGTATTGTGATTGAAATTGTGGTTGAGTGTGGGGCATGTGGGAGCATTGGTATTGAAGTGGTGATTGTGGTTGGTTGTGGGGCATGCGAATGTAATCGTATTGTGGTGGTGATTGTGGTTGGGTGTTTGTGGTTCTATTTCACCGGGGAGGTTGGTAGGAGGTTGATGTGTGTTGGGTTTCTTGTTGGGGAAATGAGGATTATGCCCATTGTGTTCGTGGGTTAACCAAATACCTTAGATGAGACACGTGCATTTCTGGGATACTAACCGATATGTACCAAGCTAAATATTGATCTGTGTGTCGCATATTACAATGGTTGAGGAAAATTGGGAATTGCAAGACATGTCGGTGATGCCTCTGCCACATCTTACACTATTCTGGAGCAAAATCTTTCCAGTTGGTAAGACCCCATTGGGCGTCGACCCTTTTGAGATTCCACGGGGACAAACAAGTTGGATCGCAGGGTATCTCTTGATGCATTCCAAACTACATCTTGACACAATCACTGTGGTGCATCTCCACAACATCGAACCGTACGATTGCAGTCTTTGCGCTCCAAATTGCTGCATCCTCGGAGTTTGGTTCATGGTCCAAACCCAAATATGGTCTCCAGACAAACTGCGGATAAAATTAAATCAGCTTAATAAAAATATAATAAATAAATAATTTAAAAGTAGAAAAGTTGAAAGGTATGACGTACATCATCCGGGCCAAGGTGATCCAATAGATTGCGATATAGAGCGACATTAAATCTTGGATTCTTGCCGTAATCCATACCCCTCACGCAGTACCTAAAGGAATGGAAAATATTTTATTTTTACCATATATTTGGTGAAGAGATGAATAATAATAAATGATATAAGTTATTGACTTAATTTGTTGCGTATGAGAAAACAAATGCATTGTTTTTGACGGGGTTTAGGGACTCCATTCTCCACCAACCCCAGACTTGAAGTAAAAAAGTGCAGCCATAAAAGGTATATTTTTCCTTGATTTCATTTTTACACAAGGAACTGTATAGATGGGTTAAAACAGCAGAACCTCAACTATACTTTCTAGTTTTTTCAAAGTCTCTAAGTAAATTTTAATACATGAAATTTACACTATTCCCCGTACTTTCTGGAAATAAAAAGGTTCCAAAAAGTATCATTATATAATTTCTAGCTTTTATTACCTTAGCTAGCTCAGAGGAATTTTCGTTCAACTCCAGAGTCGCATAATGATTTTTGAGCTCAGTAAGTAGTATACCTTGGCCTCTCGCACCACCACCTTCAACCATATCCCTACCCAACAATTCTTCTCATAGAGAATTGGGCTGTTGAACCGACCCGTTAACCGCCTTACCATTGACAGGGATACCCAATAACATGTACACGTCCTCTAGTGTGACGGTACATTCACCTATTGGTAGATGAAATGTGTGGGTCTCTGGTATCCACCTTTCCAACATTTTAAGTATGAACTTTGAATCAATCGTGCAATTGAAGATCTTTATAACATTTTCGAAACATGCGTATTCGAGATAGGGTACGATCAACGGGTCAGGAGCAAGGTAGTTGTGTGACCGGATTCTGAATCTTTTAGTATCCTAAGTTAAGAATGTAAAAAGTGTAAGAGTCCATAAGATGTATAAATCATTAATAGAAGTACAAAAAATGTATAAGTATACAAGAAAATTACAAACGCTGCAATGTTGTCCCTTGTTCCTCTGAGAATCGCCCATTGTAAGAAGAGCCATTGTTGAATTTGTCTAAGATTATGAAAGAGTTTGTAGCAAAGAGTGAGATGATTGTGCATGAAATAGAAGTATGTGAGGCTCTGTATTTATAGGCAAAATTTTATCACATAGTAAGTGAGGTGGTTGGTGGGTGCATGCATGCATGATAAATGTCACTCTTGCACTGTATGTGCAGGCTAGGTGGCAGCCTTGGGGAAGACATCTCTGCATGCATATAATATGATCGGACGTGTAGGGAGGCGCCATTGGACTTGGCGAATGAGTACAAAAATGAAAGGTGTCGCTATCACTGTAGGCGAATTAGAGGTGGTATGGGTTGCAATGTAGGTGCAGGCTAGGTGGCTGCCTTGGGGAAGGCATCTCTGCATGCATGTAATGCGATTGGACGTGTAGAGAGGCGCCATTGGACTTGGCGAATGAGTACAAAAATGAAAGGTGTCGCCATCCCTGTAGGAGAATTAAAGGTGGCATGGGTTGCAGTGTAGGTGCATGATAGGTGGCAGCCTTGGGGAAGGCATCTATGCATGCATGTAATACGATTGGACGTGTAGGGAGGCGCCATTAGACTTGGCGAATGAGTACAAAAATGAAAGGTGTCGCCATCCCTGTAGGAGAATTAGAGGTGGCATGGGTTGCAGTGTAGGTGCAAGCTAGGTGGCAGCCTTGGGGAAGACATCTCTGCATGTATGTAATACGATTGGACGTGTAGGGAGGCGCCATTGGACTTGACAAATGAGTACAAAAATGAAAGGTGTAGCCATCCCTGTTGGCGAATTAGAGGTGGCATGGGTTGCAATATAGGTTTAGGCTAGGTGACAGCCTTGGGGAAGACATCTCTGCATGTATGTAATATGATTGGACATCCCATTTGGCGAATTGGAGATTGTTTACTGTTGTTTTATTCAAGATAAAGTGCATGCGCCAAGTGAGATGGAGCCTAGGGCAAATGGGCCAATGCATGCGCCATCTCACTTGGATCCTCCCTTGTGAGGTTTTCTGAAACATGGTTATTTGCGATTTTTTTTTCATTAATTGGTTATTGAAAAAAATAAAAATTCAATACTAACACCATAAAAAAATAGGTAAATCTAAACCGAATTTATTAAAAAAATCAGAGTTGTCGTGTGATAGCTGTAAATTGGTGTTGATCTTGTAGTTTGACAGAGATCCACGATTTTGGTTTAGAAGTTGTGGTGTGCTCACAGTTGAAGCATCTTCACGATTTTAGAGTTATAATTCATCAGATTCAATAGAGGTTGTGGGCGGTTTAGTTCATGAGAGAGTGGTTGTTCCAATTTGCCGTTGTTACGATGAGGAGTTACGCCTATCTAGTGGAGTTTGTGGTCTGTCGGTGAGTCACGATGGTAGCGGTTTAGAAATTTGCACGATGGATGGAGGTAGTGTGATTGGAACATGATGATGATGGTGTACCACATTTTGGATCGGGTGGTTAAATGGTGGTTGTATTGTTCAAGTTTATGGTGGAAGTGTGTGTTGAAAGGTGATCATGAAGAAAAATAACTACTCTAACATAAAAAAGTGGGTGTTCAAGTTGAAACACAATGCAGACGAGTCAATAGCAAGACATAAAGCAAGATTAGTAGTTTGAGGTTTTCTTCAAAGAGCAGGATTTGACTACTCTGAAGTATTTGCTTCAGTAGCAAGATTAGAGACTGTTCGACTAGTGGTAGCATTGGCATGCAACTAAGGCTGGTCAACATTCCATCTAAATGTGAAATCAGCATTTCTGAATGGTCCTTTAGACGAAGAAGTTTATGTCCACAACCTTATGGGTTTGTGATTTAGAAGGAAGCGAGTAAAGTATATAGATTGCACAAAGCGCTCTATGGCCTCAAGCAGGCACCTAGGGCATGGCACAAGAAGATCGACTCATACTTATTCGAATTGAGATTTGTCAAATGCAAATCAGAGTATGGTGTCTATGTTTAGGTTGTAGAACAAGATATAACAATCATCTGCTTGTATGTTGATGACTTGCTAGTAACTGGAAATAATTTGGAGAACTTGTCGAAGTTCAAAGAGCTGATGATGAAGGAATTTGAAATGTCGGATATAGGAAATTATCTTATTTTCTAGGCATGGAATTTCAAATGTCGAAGCAAGGTATGGTGCTACATCAAAGAAAGTATGTCAAAGAGATACTCAAGCGATTCAGAATGGATGATTCGAATCCTGCATCCTCACCTGTCGAACCAAATGTGAAGTCGGAGAATAATGGAGAGGAAGACAGTCAATGCAACTTTGTTCAAGCAAATTGTGGGATCTCTGAGGTATGTGTGCAACAGTTGACCTAATATAGGTTTCGTAGTCGGATTCGTAAGCAGATATATGGGTGAACCAAGAGTGTCACATATGAAGGCTGCAAGAAGAATCCTGAGATATTTGAAAGGTTCAATAAATTGTGGAATACTCTTTCGACGAGATTCTGAAGGCAAAGAAGCAAGAGTTAATTGTTTTTCAGATGCTGATTGGTGTGGAGATAAGGAAGATCGAAAAAGCACAATTGGATATTTCTTTCAAGTATTTGGTGCCCCAATCTCATGGTGTTTGAAGAAGCAGCATGTGGTGGCATTGTCATCGTGTGAAGCTGAATATATAGAAGGATCCTATGCTGCATGTCAAACAATTTGGATCAGATTTGTACTTGAAGAAAACTGTCGAAGTGAAGAAACCTCTAGTATTACAAATCGACGACAAGTCAGCCATAAATCTGGCAAAGAATCCATTTCTGCATGGAAGAAGTAAACATATTGAAGCAGGGTTTCACTTCTTGAGGGAAAAAGTAAATCAAGGTGAACTTGAAGTTAGACATTGCTCAAGTGAAGCACAGTTGGCCGATATTTTCACCAAAAGATTGAAGATCGACAGATTCCTGAATTTGAGAAAAAAATTAGGAATAGTTCAGATTGACTATTTTTGAGGATGTTCGACAACTTGAATTATGAAGGTGTGCTGAAATATTAAATTAGATTAGATTAGATTTTATTAGATTTAATATTTAATATAATCCAAATTGTGTTAGCCCAAGCTCAATTAGGATTGTATATAAATAGTCATAGTGTGTATCATTATTTGTACAATTGAATAATACAAATACTTATTTCCTTTATTATTCTCTCTTTCTCTCCTCACTAAAAGTGTTTCACGCACTAACAAAAATGAACATGATATTTGAAGATGGTTCTCACTACCCCACCTTTTCTTTTTATGAATTTTCACATATCTGAGTGGTATTGGTATATTTCAAAATGAAAAAAAGAGAATAAGATAAGTGCTATTGGTTACCGCTGCGTTCCAACTTTACACAACCACAAACAACTATATTTGACATTAGAAAAATCAAATTACCTTTTAAATTTCAATTTAAAAAAAACTCAAATGAGAGTATGCAACAGCGGCGGCGAAATAAACAAGGAAGAGATAAAGAAGAATAAAACATTGAAGTTGAAAAGATCTAAATGAATTTGAAAATAGTGACTTTATGAATTTACTAATACCAATATCAATGTATTAACGAGAGCAAGAGATAATTAAATGTTTGAATTTAAAAATTAAGAAAATGAGTTGTGTCTTTGCATATTCAACAAATTTATTTTTGAAATTTTACATATCTCAATGTAACTATTGAGTTGCCATGTGTTTACAGTGATTTCTAGTAAACAACCGCTAGTCTTCCAATTTATTGATTATTATTGGTTACTTGCAGGATCGACTAGATTGATCCTAGAACACATGTGTCATAACTCATTTCTATGTACATACCCATTATCTTGATAAACTTATATTGTATGTTAAGTTCGAAAGTGAGATTCTTAAGAAATATCTCTAAAATTGTCTATAGGAATAAACTGACTGAATGTCGGAAGAAAAGACTTCGAATTAGACTTAGGATTTAATGCTTGAATGTAAAGATAAGGAGTTTCTGAGAAAATAACAGTTTCTGGAAATATGAAGTGTTTGAATAAAATGATAAAGTAAAAGTGAAGTTTCTAACGAAATAACTGTGTTTAAAGGCAAGTAAAACAAGGAAATGCAAGGAAATCGAAGGATTTAAGGGCAGAAATACTGTAACAGTGAACTAAATATAAAAAGACTTATATTGAAATTGTAAAGAATGATGATGTTCAATACGTACATTGTGTCTTCTGACTCGTTTCCCTTAATTCACGGTAATTTGAGTGTTTTGAGATCTTTTAGTACATGAAAATGAACATCCAAATCTAACGTAAAAACACCTATTTATAATGTCCTATCCATAACGGTACTATTCTAGGAAAAGGCCACGTTGCTCTCTTGCATGTCTTTCGACACTCTAAGGCTTCCACGCGTCCTTCTTATCCAAAGAAACCCTTTTCGAATTTCAAATAATCCCGCTCAAGCCTTCAGTAATGATTTTCTTACGTGGCCGTCGAAAATGCGCTCTTTGGACCAAATAAACAATTTGTCTTTTCAGACTATCTTCGACACAGATCTAGTAATGTATTTCGACATAAAAGCTCTTTTTCAGCCGTTTTATGAAAATTTTAAAGTGTAAAAGCTCCTATATTAACCTGGTTGAAATTCCCAGCTAACAGATTGCCCCCAAAAAATGTCTGTTTCGAATGGGTGCAGAAATAGGCATTTCTTGTGATTTATGCTATTTCGACCAGCAAAGAGGACCTTTTCGTACTTTAAAGATATCATCATGACATCTCTCCAAAAACGTCGTTTCAAGACGTGCGTGCAACAGTTTATAATGATGAATAACTATTCCCAATGTTGGGTGACTTGACAAACTTCTCACCTTCTCCTTCAAGATGTGAACACGTGTCCCTCGATAGAAGATCACTTTTCACTATAAAACAATTTTTCTTCTTCCTCTCTTCTACTTTTACACATTTCTCTTAGCATAAACCCTTTCAGTTCTTTGTAAAACCCTTTCCTTTCCAAAAAAACTTCCGAAAATCTCCAGAAAACTTAAAGAACCTCAACAATGGCCTCAGATAAACAATCAATGAAAATCAAAATAAAAAATTCTGGAGCTTCCATCGGTTCATCTTCTCAATCCATTCCAACTAGCAAAATAATCACGCATGAGAATAAGGAGTTTATCACACCTCCGAAGCTGTCCAAAGAACAAAAAGCCATTTTTGCTTCCCAGGTATTAATTTCTTCTTCACTATCTGGTAAAACCTTAGGATTCCTAGGCCCCTTAGTTTCTACCAAACATCTGGAAGATTGCAAAAACTTTTTTCCAACCTATCATGCTGTTAAACCCATAGCTAACAAGGGAAATATTTCTGATGATTCTTCCAAATCCCCTAAAAATATATCCACAGAAAGTCTTGAAGTAAATAGGGGACCTTTCCAAATGAACTATATCACTGATAACTTCAGACCTTTCTGATCCTGCCCCACTTTAGACAAGTCTTATTTGAACTGGCTAGAAAAAGTAGAGAAAAAGAAAAGCCAATTTTGGAAAGATTTAGGCATTTTCGACCTGATCCAGATGTCGAAATTAGGTTTTAGCTATTGCCAACCCTTACTTCTTGCATCTCATTATTTTTGGGATACCACTTACAACACTTTCCATCTTCCTTGTGGGATGATAACCCCTACACTGTTCGATGTAGCAGCTATTACAGGACTTTCTCCTATTGGAGAAATATTTGACCCCTTTCTCCAATCTGACAATAGAATAGATTTCAACACAAAAACCGCCTATTTTAATGCTTATATGAATTTTTATCATACGGATGGCGAAGATGTTTCTGACATCGAACATATAGCTTTCTTAGCTTTATGGTTGTCCAAATTTGTTTTCTGTTGCAAATCCCTCCAAGTAGCTAGAAGATTTTTGACTTTGGCTAACCAATTACATTCTGGTCGAAAGGTTTGCCTTAGTGAATTATTACTAGTAAGTTTGTATGAAAGTCTAGGCGCTGTTGTAGCCAAGCTTAAAGAACATGAAGCTGGTAGTAACCTCCTCTTCTCCGGACCTTACTGGCTTCTTCAACTGTGGCTGAATGCCACCTTCGAACCCTCTCTTCGAACTTCCATAAATGTGAATGAAGAGGACCCCATGATATTAGCAAGAAGTATTGAAGGAACTAGGCTTCTGTTACTGACTCCTAGTGAAGACACGAATCTTCAATCCAGCCTCACCAAGTATATTCTGATGTTCTCGAAACGTCATGCCTTTACTCCTGCTATGGTTCCCTTTGCCAAACGAACTCATGGCCCTTCCTGGTTTACTGCTTCGATCGAAGAAGCCATAAAGGATGCCAATACTGAAGTTGAAAATGTCTGGCGTGCATTCCTCCTTCCCAGACTCCTCATTTCCAGGATTTTGCCTGTGAAGAACTATGTATGCATGCTAGCTTATCAACCAAACTTTGTCTCTCGACAGTTTGGGTTGAATCAACTTGTCCCCGTGTCTCTCTTTAATCGTAAGAAGGAGATCTGCTATGCAGGAATAAATTATGTTATGAGGGACGTGGCGAAACATCAAGAATACCATGCTGACTTTGCTGCCTTCAAACTTGCTTCTTTTGAACCTACGACTTATATGACCAAAGGCTTTTATACTTGGTGGAGCGAGTTTTATAATAACAACATGTTCGACAGTATTGAAATAAAAGATCAACTGACTCAAGCCTTTTCATCTTTGCAGGATCATGGACCCAAAGGTAAAACTACCCATTGCAAAGAAATAAAAGCCTTTCAGGATTATTTTGAAACTGTCTATGACCCTGCGCAGCTTAGTCAAATAGTCTATCAAGCGTCACTTACTTTGAAAGAAAAATTTACGAAAACTCTTTCAAAATTAAAACTTCCCAAATCTGTAAAACCTGAATTCAAGTATGATTTAGCTTTTGAACTGCAACCACCCAGATTTCCAAAATTTCCCACAACGGACTTCGCTCTGGCATTTTCGCCACCTTACCCAGACTGGTTCGTCTGTGGGAACATTTTTCATGATTTACAAAATGATAGTAAAAAACGCGCAAAACGGGTTGTTCCGACTAAGCTCACTCTGGACAGTTTCGACGGTTTCCTACACTATGATTTGTCTGCTGTGAAAATCCTTTCTCCAATGCTTCAAGGTGCCAAGTTGAAAAATGTATTTTAAAATTTTCCATCTTAACATGTTCCCTTCTGACTTTGTTAATTTTCAACTATCGAAAGGAAAACCCCAAAAAAGGGGAAACCCGCTTCAAAGACTACTCCATCTGGAACGTCAAAGCCTACTTCTCCACCAACAGACAATGCCGGGAAGAACATTTCTTCAAGAAAAAATGTCAAAGTTTCTGAGGTTTTTATACTAAACTTTCTTCTCTGGAATTTTTTCTTCTAGTTTTGCTTATTTATCGAAATTTTGATGTTTTCTGCAGGATAGGAGTTCGCCAGTTGCCAAGGCGAAGAAAAGAAAAAGTGTTTCTGAAAAAGAAATAATTACACTCGAAGGTAGCAGCGCTGATGACTTTCCTCCTCCTTTGAAGAAGAAAAAGAAAAAAGGGTCGAAGGTAACTTCGTCCCAGGGCACTGCCCAAAAGGAGACCGAAACTGCTACTCTCCCTTCTTCTGCGAAAGAAGCGGGACCTCCAACCTCTGGAGTCAAAATTTCGGAGCGTATTGGAAGAAACACCTCTTCTGCTGATAAGGTATTTTACTTTAAACTCTTCTTTTCATTTCCCTATGTTTTGACATACTATGTTCCTTGAACCCATATTGGTATTAACTTTTGCAGAAAAAGTCTAACAAGTCCCCCAAAACTTGTGATCCTCTGAAAAATCCGATAGTCGAAGGAACTCCTTCACCTCCTCCCAATGCTGGAATTGCGCAAAACAAAGGGTCTGCGACTGGCCATTCTCAATCTGATTCGAATGACGCAGAAGAGCAGGAGAATTCTTCTCCTGAGGCAGATACTCAAAAAATGGTACTTCCCCTAACACTAGCACGTCTGAGGAAATTGAAATAAATGAGGAAGCAGAACGTTCCTCCGATATAGAAGGTTTCTTCGAAGGTAATGGGGGTATGGGAGATGATGAAAGAAACGTCGAAGAGCCAGAACAGATTATTAGTAACAAAGACTTGGATTTCGCTCACGCCATTGAAGAGTCTAATCTTGCTTCGACACACAACCAGCCTTCTTCAAGTCAGCCCACTATTGCCACTTTCTCAGAAGATGAAAGAACTGCCCTAAAAACAATGGATCCTTTAAAGTATGTCAAACTAATGATGGCTTTAAAGGATTCATCTCCTGCTAAAACATTTCTTGATACTTCTGCCCAAGCTGGTGTTGGCATCAAAGAAACTCCTCTTGATGCCCTCTTGCAACAGGTGAAGCAAGCTGTCTTTGATGTGGACCTTTTTATCAACCTAAAGGAGGATTGCACTGCTGGTTCTTGGATAAAGAAACTGATTTCTCAGATACCTATCACAGCGTGTCCACCTAATATGGGCGAAGCTCTCGTTGATATTCAGCAATTGATTGATCAAGTGAGTTTTGAGTTTAATAGAGACTTCAATGCTCAGACTAAACTCCAAGCGGCGGAAAAGGCACAATCTCTAGCATATGGAAAAGCTTACAACGCCTATACTGCCTCTGAAACTCTCATGCAGTCGAAGAAAAAAGCCCAAGAGGAATACAATAACTATGCATCCTCCATCCAAGTTTGGGAAACTTAGATCTCAGAGTTACAAGCAAGGATTGCTGAGGCGAAAGAAAAACAGGCTGCCATTCAAGGCTTGAATGACCCTCAGGCTGACCTTTTGGCGAAAGAAAGTGTTGCTCAAGTGGAAGCGGCTACCAATATGGACAAAGAAATAGCCAAAATTCAGGAGTCCCAAGCAGCTATCCAGTAGAAACTTAATTTGTCGAAGATCAAATATGCAAGAATAAAGAACAATCTTCCTTTCTAGCTTTTAGCTGCTAGCTTTGAAAATGCCATTTAAATTGTAATATTCAGACAAATGCCAGTTTGGCACCTTTATTCTAAAATTTTCTCTTTCGAATTCTCTGATATGTTGCAGTAGCCATTCTAGTATTTCCATCTTGGTTTCGCTAATATTTATTTGTCGCTACTGTTTTCTTATTCTAATTTCTTGCAGAAATGGTTTGTACTTCTTTAAGTATTTCCCATTTACCCTTAGGATTCTCCGATCTTCTGCTAGTTCTTCTATTTCATAAGCGTTATTCGAAAATGCTTTCAAAACCCGAAAGGGACCCTCCCAATGGGGTGACCATTTACCTAATAATCTATTCTTTTCATCCATAGGTAATATAACTTTCCACACCAGGTCATTGGTTGAGAACAACTTACTTTTAACTCTTTTGTTGTATGCTCTGGCTACTCTTTCTTTCTGTCTTCTCATAACTTCTAAAGCATGTAGCCTATCTTCATCCACGTCCACTAATTCATTCATCATCATTTCCCAATATTGATCAGCTGGTATCTCATTTTGTCTTTGGATTCTCACTGATTGTAAATGTATTTCGACTGGAAGCACTGCGTCGTGTCCAAACGTAAGTCGAAACAGAGTAGTATTCGTTGCTTCTTTAGGGGATGTTCGACATGCCCACAAAGCTTGGTCCAAAGTTTTGTGCCAGCTCTTTGGCTTTCATCCTACATGTTTCTTTATCAACCCTATTATGACTTTATTGGCTGCTTCCACTTGTCCATTAGCTTGAGCATAATAAGGAGTTGACGTGAGTAACTTAAATCCCATTTCTTTTGCAAACTCTTGCATTTTTTGCCCTGTGAAAACTGAACCTTGATCTGTTGTGATACTTTCTGGTATTCTGAACCTGTAAATTATTTGCCTCTGGACAAATTCCATAATAGCCTCTTGATCAACATTCACTAGAGGAATTGCTTCGACCCATTTTGTAAAATAATCTATACCCACAAGGATATATTTCTGCCCTTTGGATGATGTTGGTCTAATTTCACCAATTAGATCTAATGCCCATCCTCTAAAAGGCCAAGGCTTAACAATTGAATGTAACTCACTCGCAGGAGCATGTTGAATACCTGCATGAACTTGGCATTCCTCGCATCCTTTAGCAAATTCTATGCAGTCTTTGAGCATAGTGGGCCAATACATTCCATATCGAAACAACAACCATTTCATTTTGTGACCTGCTTGATGTGCCCCACATGCCCCACTGTGCACACTGGACAATGCTAAATATGCTTCATTTTCTCCTAAACATTTGAGTAAGATACCTTCTGGGGTTTTCTTAAAAAGTTCATTCCCTATTAGGACATAAGACAATGCCCTATATTTGATCTTTTTCTCTGTACTTATTGAAGGTTCTTTCAGGTAATTTACTATGGGACTTCTCCAATCTGTATCTACCAAAGTATCAATATTTAGTACTTTGAATTCTTTCTAATCTGCATAACCAAGTTTCAAAATTTCCAAGTCTAATGGTGATAATTTGGTAGCCATTATTCTGCCTCTTGTTTCTATGAGATATTGGAGTTTTTCTCTAGATGTCTTATATCCTGAAGCTATTTGAGCCAAGTCATTTGCCTCCTGATTATCAATTCTGGGAATATGTTTTATATCCACATATTCAAATTTCTTGAGTAATCTGTTAGCAATAACGAAGTACATGATCGAATTTTCCTTGATACATTTGTATTCTTTGGTTATCTGTTTGATGACCAGCTCTGAGTCTCCCCTAATTTCGACTCTGGTTTCCCCCAATTCCAACAAAGCTTCAAGCCAGCAATTAATGCTTCATACTCAACTTCGTTGTTCGAACATGGAGGGCCTTCTAACTTGTACTTGAATTTTGTTGGGATTCCCTCAGGAGAAATTATAAGGACTCCAACACCACTTCCGTTTTTATGCGTTGATCCATCGAAGGATAATTTCCAAGGGTGGATCTCAACATAATCTAACGCGAAGTCCTCACTCACAGAGTGATCCACTATGAAATCTGAAACTACTTGTCCTTTCACAGCCTTTAAAGGCTTGAAGGTCAAATTATACTCAGTGAGCGCTAAAGCCCATTTTCCAATCCTGCTGTGCATGTTTGGTTTTGAAAGCATATGTTTAATAACATCAAAGTGAGATGAAACATAGACATCAACTGGTTTAATATAATATTTAAGTTTTGTACAAGAGAAATACAGACAGAGGCATAATTTTTCAATGCTACTATACTTAGTCTCTGCTTTATTTAGGACCCTACTAAGATAGTAGATGGCTCTTTCAACGCCATCATCATTTTCTTGGGCCAACATACTACCTATAGTTACATTGGAGGCAGAGATATACAGTCTCATTGGTTTATCTTTAGAAGGCGGTGCCAGTATAGGAGGATGCATCAAATAGGCTCTGATCTTCTCGAATGCCTCTTGATGCTGCGCCGTCCATTCAAAATTCCCTTGGTTGAGACGAAGGAGTGGAGAGAAAGCCTGAGTTCGCCCACTCAAATTAGATATGAATCTCCTTAAAAAGTTAATTTTACCCAATAGAGATTGCAACTCTTTTTTTGTTGAAGGAGGTTTCGTCTCCATAATAGACTTCGTCTTGTTCAAGTTAATTTCGATCCCCTTCTTGTGGACCACAAAGCTTAGGAAATCCCTAGCCTGAACAAAGAAAGCACATTTAAGAGGATTCATTTTTAAGCCATGTTTTCTCATTCTTTCGAATGACTGGCAAAGGTGAGTCAAATGATCCTCATCAGAAACAGATTTGACTACTATGTCATCTATATAAATCTGCATGAATGACTCAATGAAATCATGAAAAATGGTGTTCATTGCCCTCTGATATGTTGCCCCAGCATTTTTTAGTCCAAAGGGCATAACTATCCATTCATAAGTGCCTAAGACGCATGGACATCTGAATGCAGTTTTGGGAACATCATCCTCAACAATAAAAATCTGATTATACCCAGAGTATCCATCTAACATACTCAGGTATTCGAAACCCGCAACAGAATCAATCAGCATTTCTGCTATAGGCATGGAATATTCATCTTTTGGGGTGGCAGTGTTTAAATCCCTAAAATCTATGCAAATTCGTAAAGAGCCATTTTTCTTAATAACAGGTACAATATTAGCAAGCCATTCTACGTACCTTGTGGTCCTGATAAATTTGCATCGAAGGAGCCGTTCCACCTCTGCCTTTATTTTTGAGAGGATTGCTGGAGCGAATCGCCTAGGCATCTGCTTGATGGGCTTTTTGCCATCCTTGATTGGAAGCCTATGTTCTACCAGTTCCCTCTTTAAACCAGGAATTTCATCGTAGTCCCAGGTGAAGCAATCTCTGTTTTGTTTGAGCATTTCAACCACCTTGCCTTTTAGACTGGGACTAAGTTTCACACTGATGTACGTAACCCGTTTTTCGACGCCATCCCCAATATCAACTTCCTCCAAAGGATCTTGGGCCAGCATCTTAGCGCTTGATGACTCTGGATCCTTCTCGAACCCCAAGGGCTCTTGATCATAAATGGCATCTAGTCGTTGATCCACCAATTCAGAAGTTTGTCCATCACATGGTGAGGGTGAATGGTTTCCTTCAAGATTTGCTATTTCTTTTTTGTCTATGGATTCGACAGCCATGTTTTGTATTTCGGCTTCGAGAGCCGTTCTTCGTTTGTTCTCAGCCAGATAGGCTGAAATCTTTTGGTAGTAATTTGACTCAGTCATAATGACCTTCGCTTGTCCAGCCAGTTGGCCGTATCGTCGAAGTCTCTCCATCCCACATGATTTCCCTATCCCATTGGAATCCATTGGGACACAGGGTTAAAGAATAATAAGCGTTCTCATTGGGCTTGAAATATTCCTCTGGTGGGTGACATGGCCCTATGTTGGCCATATTTCGATCGAAGTTTCTTTTATCCACATTGTTGATTTCTGTCAAATAGTAACTTTAGTCTGCTTCTATGTTTTCGAAAATTCCATCATCTCTCCACAACACCAATCTTTGATGCATTGAAGAAGGCACTGCGCCAATTCCACGGATCCATTCCCTGCCAAGCAACATATTGTAGTTTGCCTTCGCAGCAATGACCATAAATATTGTTGGTCTTGTGAGGGAACTAACTGTCAAGTTAACTTGTATTACTCCCAAAGTCTTGCCAACCTTTCCTTCATAATTCGAAAGCACCATGTTGTGAGGTCTAACATATGAGTCCTGCATGCCTATCCTTTTCAGCATGAATTGAGGCATCAAATTAACAACAGCTCCACCATCCACCAGAACCTTGTTCACACCATATTGTTCCACCTTTGCCCTAATGAATAAGGGTTTTAGATGGTTCCTCATTCCTTCGTCTGGTTTTTTGAAGAAAGCGTTCTTCTCTTCGACCGCTCCATTGTTCATCACATAATAGCACACTGGCCTATGTCTGGCCATTTCGTCCTCATCAGTCTCCTCACCAGCATAAACCTCTGTATCCTGATTGTACTCACAAGGCAGCACCGAAACTACATTGCAGTTTGCATTAAAGAAGGATTCCCCTTCCGATTCGAAGTCATCAGTCATCAAGTCCTCTTCGTTTGCAGCCTCCTTTTGAGTCTTATTTTCTTCAGTGCCTTTCTGTGGTGAAAAAAGTTTCTTGGACACTGGGGATTTTCCCCCAGTCTGGTTCACTGATGTTGGGTTATTGGTACTAGATTCTCCTATTCCCATAGGCTTCGAATCCCTTGCAGCTTTTTGGTTTCTCTGGTGTCTGCGCCATTGAGAGCGAGACATTGGATTTCTGCCTTTATAATTCTCCAATCTTATTTCTTCCCTCCTATTTGAATTGAATTTCCTCCTGTAAGCCATCGCAGTCCTGCCTCCTCGGTCAAAGCTGCGCCACTTCCCTTTCCCCTTATCAGCATTCACCTGCAGCCATCTGTCAGTGGGGATTTCTGCAGGTAGTTTAAAGGAAACTCTCTTTGCTCCCCTGGGGTAAGGGCTATCTGGCCTCCTTAGCATACTTCTTCCAGTGCTAACAAGATTCGAAGGCATTCCTCCTTGGTGCCCCCAGCCTGATGCAAACAGAATTCTCTCGAACGCTTCAGCCATCTCTTTATCATACACCGCTGCACATTTGGGACATATTAAACACTCTGTTCCAATCTTGTGGCAACGAACCAAGAATTCGAGCAGACTTTCATCAGCTTTTGGATAGACTCTGTACAACTGGTTGTCTTTCCTCCAATTGGCCCATGTTCGTTCGCGCTGGGCCCTTTCGAACTCAGCAGCAACTCTGGGGTTGCAAATGATGCTGCACCTTGGGCACAACAACTTATCCTGGTTTTTCTTATGACAGTGGAAGAGGTATTCGCGCAAACCTGCGTCTTTTCTAGGTAAGTTTTCTCTTCTTTATTCTCTCTCCCTCTCCAAACAGCATTCCACTTCTTCCATTTCAGCGTTAGGCTGTTCGAAGTCAACCATATTCACTCCCAGCATTTGATCATCAGAAATTTTGACTTCTTCAAATTTCATCCTAAGACCCTCAATGGCCTCAGTTAATTTTTTGTCACTTAATATCTTTGCTTTGAGCACCTTTGGGAGGCCATCAGTAGCCTCTCTTTCGTTTTTGATCAATGGGAGGCCATCAGTAGCCTCTCTTTCGTTTTTGATTAAGATGAAGTCCCACTCCTCTTCGAATTCTATTTTCGATTCAACTTTCCCCTCATCAATTTCTACTACATTGATGTCCAGAGGTTCAACATAGTTAGTCTCTGCCATCAGCAACGGATCCGTATCAACTTTCATTGGATTCTTCCCCTTGTCTGAGAACTTCAGCCTGCCATCTTTGATTGCATTTTGTATCAGATCCCTGAAAAGAAAACACTGTGAGGTTTTATGGCCTAAAAAGTTATGATATTTACAAAAGCCCCTCTTCTTCCTTTGTTCCAACGGAGGAACCTTAAGGTTAGGTGGGACTATTAACTGGCCATCTTTAACAAGCAGATCAAATATCTCATCACATTTAGTTATGTCGAAAGTATATATTTTCTTAGGGAATTTATCATTCCTTTCACTTTCGACAGAATCCTTTCCATTGGAAGGAAGCAGAACTTTGCAAGCATAAGGGGGTGCTTCCTTTAGTTCTGCAAGATCTATTTCGAACTGATCGAAGTCATAAGGGTCTTGAGAATCATCTATGTTCTCCTCTTCAGCCTCTATGTAGGCTATTCTCTCTTTCTTATGATTTTTACTAGCCCTAGCCTTTTCAGCTTTTAACCTTTCGACCTGACGAACTCTGTCTGCTAATTGGGCCATATCTATAAGATACTGTGTATCCAATTTCTTTCGAATGGAATAATCTAGGCCCCCAGCAGCCATTTCAACCAATTCATGTTCAGGGACCACTGTGAAGCATCCGGATTTTAATAAACGGAACCTATTCAAATATTCATCTATTGGTTCCGTGAACTTTCTCTTAATGCTTGTTAGTTCCTTGAGACTGATTTTAGACTGACCCATGTAAAATTGTTCATGGAAAAGTCTTTCTAAATAAGGCCATGTGTCCACAGATCTAGGGGGGCAAGATGGTGAACCAAGTTAAAGCTTTCTTTGTTAAAGAACTTGGGAAGTATTTTATCCTAAGATTTTCATTATTTGCTATATCTCCTGCTTCGGTTAAATATCTTGCTATATGTTCCACTGTTGATTCACTTGTATCTCCAGCAAATTTCGTGAATTTAGGGACTTTAAAGCCCCTGGGTAATTCTGTTTGCAAAACATAATCTATAATAGGAGATGTGTAATTTGGCCTCCTAAATCCTGAATTTAAACCATTCTGGGCCATTATTCTTTCAATCATGGTGGTGAGGTTATTTTCTGCCACCAAATTGTCATTTCTAATTCTATGAACAATTTCGTCTGCATTTTGGTCCCTATTCACCATCATTACAGGTCTAGGCTGTTCATTCTGAACTTCCTGAACTTCCTTAATATTACCCCTATATTTCTTTCTTCGACCACTTGTACAGGGGGTTGAATTTGTTCGATTATGGGTTCTTCATTTCGAATCACCAATGGGTTTTGCCTACGCCTTGCAGGCGCATTAGGGGCACCAAAAAAATATGCTATTCTGGCCATCTGGGCTGTGTTTTCTTGGTTTGTTCTATTTATATTCTGGATTAGGGGATTGAAATTAGCATTCATTTCATGGGCTAGGATTCCTAGCATATCACGATTGCTATCATCCATCTGTTGCCTAAGCACTGCTTGACTATTGGTTGTAAGGGTAGGCAACTGGGCGAAGTTTCCTATATTCTGGAAATTTGTACCCAAATGGTTCATTCCTGAACCAGACCCTTGGAGTGGGGACAAAGTTGATGTATTATGTAACCCTGCCATAAACGAAGTTGGAATTCCATACTGAGGGTTTCTGGGTCTCAAAGGTTCGAAACCTGGAGGCCTAGGGGGGGGGGGGGTCGAATACTGTTGATTCCCTACGTGTGGCACAGTCTGCACTGAGGACACGTTCGATGGCATTTCTAATGTACTTACTGGGATTGTATTCGAACTGCCAACAGGGATGGCATTGGAGGCATCAATCGAACTTGAAACGATTGTTGGAGCCCCCTGTGGGGGATTTTGTACCCCATCTTGGTTGGTTGTGTTAACCATTGTTTTGGTACATTATTTTCTGGGTATATGTGGATTATTATTCTTTATTTTTCCGCTTCGAAGGTTCATGTACCGAAACGCGCTCCACACTCAGAAAATCCTAAAAATTCTTCTAATATATTTGATAAAACTTTTTGTTATGACACTGTCCCACCAGGTGTGCCAATTTGTTTACAGTGATTTCTAGTAAACAACCGCTAGTCTTCCAATTTATTGATTATTATTGGTTACTTGTAGGATCGACTAGATTGATCCTAGAACACATGTGTCATAACTCATTTCTATGTACATACCCATTATCTTGATAAACTTATATTATATGTTAAGTTCGAAAGTGAGATTCTTAAGAAATATCTCTAAAATTGTCTATAGGAATAAACTGACTGAATGTAGGAAGAAAAGGCTTCGAATTAGACTTAGGATTTAATGCTTGAATGTAAAGATAAGGAGTTTCTGAGAAAATAACAGTTTCTGGAAATATGAAGTGTTTGAATAAAAGGATAAAGTAAAAGTGAAGTTTCTAATGAAATAACTGTGTTTAAAGGCAAGTAAAACAAGGAAATGCAAGGAAATAGAAGGATTTAAGGGCAAAAATACTGTAATAGTGAACTAAATATAAAAAGACTTGTATTGAAATTGTAAAGAATGATGATGTTCAATACGTACATTGTGTCTTCTGACTCGTTTCCCTTAATTCACGGTAATTTGAGTGTTTTGAGATCTTTTAGTACATGAAAATGAACATCCAAATCTAACGTAAAAACACCTATTTATAATATCCTATCCATAACGGTACTATTCTAGGAAAAAGCCACGTTGCTCTCTTGCATGTCTTTCGACACTCTAAGGCTTCCACGCGTCCTTCTTATCCAAAGAAACCCTTTTCGAATTTCAAATAATCCCGCTCAAGACTTCAGTAATGATTTTCTTACGTGGCCGTCGAAAATGCGCTCTTTGGACCAAATAAACAATCTGTTTTTTCAGACTATCTTCGACGCAGATCTAGTAATGTATTTCGACATAAAAGCTCCTTTTCAGCCGTTTTATGGAAATTTTAAAGTGTAAAAGCTCCTATATTAACCTGGTCGAAATTCCCAGCTAACACCATGTATGGTGTTTTGATAATTATGAGTAATTAATAATTGATAAAATAATTAATTAAATATCAGAAAAATAATTAAAGTTAATTATAATAATATTTCTATTAATATTATTTGTTAAAATAACAAGTCTTCTAATAACATGACAAGTGACAAACTTGTTGTTTTATTTAGTTATTATACTCATAAAATTATCCTTATTTTTTAATTAAAATCTTAAATTATCCTTAAATAAATATTATAAGTTAATTTTTGTCCCTTTACTAAAATTCGTATGTATATTGTTTGCGAGAATTTCATTATTTTCACTAATATGATTCGATTTCTTTGTTCTTTTTTCATATGCATCATTTTTGTTCTTTTTTATTTTTTATTTTGTTTGTAAGAACTTAATTTATTTATGAATATTTTGTTTATATTTTAATATATTTATAAATATTTTTGTAAGTTTATGGTTTTTGGATTAACAACAATTTTGTTAAAACATAGTTCTATGATGTTGGGACAAATGTTCTGACATGCTGATTGTTGTATCCCAAAATTTTCTCTCCCATTTTTTAAGACAATATGATTTAAGATACCTTATCATGCTCCTAGGATTCTCAAACACTCAAGACTACTCAAAGATTGATTATAAAAATCCTCATCCTAATCATTAACCTACAACTAGGATTTTGTTTTTCTCAAGGAAAATTGGACTTCTAATGCCTCAAGTGGATTTCATAGTTTCTCATATACTTCAAAGTATCCTCATTGCCAAATTTCAAGCCTTGCAGCACAAGTTTGCTCAATCAACTACTCAGATGATTAAAACTCAACAGTATCGGACAAAAACTCAATTTTGACCAATTTATAGTCAAACTTCAAGATTTTTGGTCAACATCAAGATTTTGAAGTCACATTCATAATTTGATTAAGGGTTGATCATGATTCAACAAGAAAACTCAAGATTCATCAAAAGTCAAAAGTTACTAAATTAGAATTTTCTTAAGGAGAAGTCAACTGAACTTTGACTAAGCATAACTTTTACATACTTCATCAAAAAATTCTCAACCAAAGCCCATTTTGAAGTAAATTCAATTCGCTACAAGTTTGTCTCTCTAAGCTCAAGGCCAAAAATTCTTCATTTGAGAGATATGGGCCAAAACATTACAGGTCATTTGAAAAGTCAACAAAATTATATTTTTTGTCAAAGCACTTTACATTAAGATAAAGGCTTCAAATGAAAAATGACTAACATGACAGTTGTAGGAGACATCTTGAGCTTTCCAAAAAGTCCAAGATCACCTTCATATGACAAAGATTGAGCGAGATATGATTTGTACAAGTTGGACAATTTTAAGAAAATGCATGAAATCCAAATTGAGCAAATTTGTATTTTTGGGCTAATGGGCCTATCTTTTAAAGTCCAAACGTGTTCCTGAACTCATAATGGACCTCTTAATCCATTCATTTATTTTTGTGGTTTTTATTTATTTTGATTTTGATTTTATTCAATTAAAAGCAAAATAAATCAAATAAAATATCAAATAAATAATATAAGGCACGAGAATCTATTTTTGAATCAAATCATAAGTATAAAAAGCTGCTGACAACTTGCAAAAAATGTGATTGGTATGAGATTGACCTAAAAAATAAAGATTTTATGCAAAATTTCAATCAAATATTTGATCATGAAATTTAAATCTTTTGTAATTTCATCAATATTTGATCATGAAATATTTGATCATGAAATTCAAATCATGAAATATTTGATCATAAAATACAAAATATTTAATTCATTTTTGTTGACCTAAATCTCCGACTATAAATACATGACATCTTCAGACCAAGAGGGACACGAAAATTGCCTCAAGAACACACTCTCAAAAATATAAATTTTCTCAAAACTAGGGCAAACTAAAAACCTTGTATGCAGCAACTTCCAATCCATTCCAAGTATTCCATCGTGTTCCTGAAGTTCTTAGGAGTTTACCCCATCCATCTTTGAAGCTTGAAGCGCACTAGATCATAACATCTCGACATCACCGGTTGAGTAATATTCTTGAAATTCAAACTCATAATTCATGCGTTGTTGATTAATTCTATGCATTTATACATGTTTATAATGATGTTTAGACTTGTTTAGAATCATTTTTTACAAGCTTTGACGCAGGAATAAGGATCTGCTATTGATACGGCAGTTTGATTTATTTTCATCGAATCTCACGATACAAGTGTTTTCAGGCCAAGCTAACACCCACCCCATGCAATTGATTTTTTTCTCCTTTTTTTACTAACTGATCAATGGTTTTTACACATGAATTATGCATTTATTTCAGTCATCGTTTCTTTCAATTGAATGGTGTTTTATTCCATTTTACTGCATTGTATGTCTTGGTTTTGTATTTTAGTGTTTTCAGGTTTAAACAAATAAAATAGGACAAATCAGGATAGAAAAGTGCAGGATTCAGAGATTTGGAAAAAGTTCAGATTCGAGCAAGGAAGAAGGCGACACGGGCGCCCGTATCACACGACATATCTTATGTCAAGTTAGCTAATGCATGAATTATTGGAGGAAGGACCGAAGGCGACACGGACACTCGTGTCACACGACACGGCCCATGTCAATTTAGCTGGGACCTGGAATTGAATAACACAAATCATAGATTCTGACACGGGCGCCCGTGTCAGCTTAGGCATGTGAAATTCCAATTTTGAGATTTTCCTGTATTCTTGGATCATTAAGGGTACTTTGAACATTTTGTATCACTTAAGGATGGCCTAACGCTATAAAAACCTGTTTGGTAGAAGAAAAGAAGAACTTTTTAAACGGGAGAAGAATTTGATGAAATAATATTGAAGTCTATGCAAGTTTTGGGAGAACTAAGACCTTTCATGAGCGAAAGCAATTGAAGATCAGAGTTCACCATCAATTTGTGTAATGTCTATCTTTATGTTTATTGAAATCTCTTTGAATATTATATGCGGCTAAACCCCCCAATGCTAGGGGGGGGGGGGGTGTCCCTGATTTGCAAATGTATTGACTATGAATTATTGATTTTAATACAGTAGTTTCCTTTCAATTTAATCATTCAAGGTTTCTAATGCTTTCCTGATCAGAACAATTAGGACTGACTTACAGTTAACAACTAGCTGGGCCGTAGTTGATAAGGTTTTTGTATGATTAGGCTATAATAGATATCACCTAGGACTAGGGATATCCTATAGTCACCAGATTTAACCCTTGATAAGATAAAGGCTTGACTCCATCAAATATTTCTAAGGACCTAGGATTTAGGATGGATGGTTAAAGGTTTTCTCACTAAGGACTTAGGGGAAAATAATCTAAAGGGCCGATAGTTGAAGGTAATGAACTTGTAGAAGAGATCAATAATGAAGGTCATTACAGGGTAAACCACACACCCACCCCTAGCATACTATTCACACTAGTAAAAAAAGTCATAATTTACCTTCGCATATTTTCAATTATTGTTAAGTGCAATTACCAAACCAAAACCTCTCATTGAGTTTTATTTAATTGAACCTCACATTAAACTCGGTAATTTTGTGCAGTCCTTAAGATCGACATTCGTGGAATTTTCCTTGTTATTACAAGAGGCAAAATAGTACACTTGTTATTTTTCTGATCAAGTTTTTGGCGCCGTTTCTGGGGACTGCCTAATCATTGATTTTAATTTGAGTTCAATTAAAATTTTATTGCTCTACAACTAAAATTTCTTTTCTTTTATTTCCATATTTGTTATTATTGATTTTTCCTAACCATTACATGCGAGGAAAGCCCTCAGCTGAATTTCCTTTTGACAAAGAAATAGAAATAACTTTTCATGCAAGGCACATACAAGCTCGGTTAGTTAGACATGAGTAATAAGGTTCACCAGATCATTCTGATTCAGAGTCTGAAGAGGAAAAACCAATAGTTGAAGACCCACCACCACCCTGAGAGACTTCTTGGGGATTATGGAGGAGCCAATGCTCCAGCAGATCGGTTGACTATTATGAATCAACCGGTCAATGTTGTAAATTTTCAACTGCATCCTTCAACCATCCACCAGCTCGAGAACAGATCTTTCACCATAAAGATCAATGAAGATGCCAATAAGCATTTGCAGAGATTTCTCACCATAAGCACTACTTTGAAGATTGAGGGACACTCTGAGGAAGCCAAGAAATTAAGGATGTTCCCGTTCACACTATCTGAAGATGATGAAGAGTGGTTTTACTCATTATCAGCTAGAAGTATCACCACTTGGTAATAGATGGAGAAGACTTTCCTTGATGAGTACTTTCCTACTGCTGTTTACATTCACAAAAGATATCTGTAATACCCCAATTTTGTCCTACTCTTTTTCTTTTATCTGGCTTATGCATCTTACACTTTTCGCATGTATATAACTTCGATTAGGTCATCTTACACAACATGCATTATTGATCAGCAATTTGGCATGAGATCAAGGATGTTGAGGAATTAGGGTTTATCGTCGTGTTTAGGCTCTAATCTTCACTCAAGTGTGTTTCAACTGGTTTTTCATCAATCATGGTTTATAGAACTAAGGTTATGTGGGAAGCTTCCTGTGATACGATGGGAGAACTGACTTGAGGGTTTTCCGTTTTATCGCAAATGTCGCGGTTTAGCAAGAGTCACCATCGACTTTTCTTTTATCCAAAAGGAAAGGTGAAAAAGCACAAGAAAGACCTTTGAGACTGTTTCTTGAGTTCGGGGCATAGATTATGAAAAGGGAAGGTGTTAGCACCCTTTTCATCCATGGTTTTCCATGGTCTCTTAGTTACTTGCTAGATCACTTGCTTTTTGTTTTGAAATTGTGCTTTGTGTGGTTTTGAAATTATTTTGTAAAAGAGGCCATTGTTTAGGCAATCTTTGTAATGATTCTCGTTCGTAAGAATGTATACAAAGATGTTTGTCTTTTTGAAAATATTTTCAATGTTTGTAAAATGTTTGGAAATGTGTGTGTTTGTTTTGAAAATAGCAAGGATAGTTGTTTGGAAATAGAGGAAGTAACTAGAAGTAATCTACCTACTCAAATGTCTTTCTTGTTCATTTTCTATTCCTTTGACATTGTTGTCTTACCATTGATTTGGTAAGCAACCCAATCTTTGGATGTAAACGAGACGGGTGTGGGTCATTGTATAACCATGATTAGCAATATTGCAAAGTATCTTAGCAGTTTTGAGGGACCAAGATCATTTTGTAAGGCAACTTTGAATAGCGTCATCGAGGGACTATGATCTTATACTTGTTTGTTTTGCCAAGATACTTCGCATGCGTAATATGGCCATTTTTGTATAAGGAAAACAAGTGGAGAAACCCTAAGGGTGCTTGTGTGCAAGTGTTTTGTTTTCATGCTTTGATTTTGTCTTGGATTTAGGGTTTTCTATTTGATTTGTTTTTATCTTGCCATACAAACCCTAATTACTAGCATGGTATATAAAAGCGGTAAATTGCGTAATTTAAAGATTACTACGATATTACAACATTTTTATGGGAAGGGGGAATACAAATTATGAATGGGGATTTTCAATAATGTAAATCTAATTAAGCTATTACAACCAAATCGAATTTGTACAAGTAATGGAATAAATAATGTACAAGACAATTTAAATATGCAAGGATACATAAATGCAAGAAATGGATTTTTGTTTTTTTTTATATGAAAAGGGTTTTGACTTAAATCTAATAAACTTAAGAAAAAGAAATTAATTCTTGAAAATAAAATTTAACCCTAATTTATAATTTAAAAGAAAATAAAGTTCTATAGGTATTATTTTTATGTATTTTTTTGTATTAAAAATAATAAACAATATCTTATGAAAATATTTAGTTTTTATATATCAAAAATAAATATTTTACAAGTATGAATAAAAAAAGGAATAAAGTAGTTAACCTAATTCTATTATATTATATTTACAAGTTTATTTAAGAAAAATAATTAATATATAGTTTAATAAAAATATTTTTTATGTGAAAATAAAAATAAAATAAATCATAATGCAATATTTATCATATTTATATTTTTCATGATTTGTATGTATTAAAGAAACTATTTAATAAAACAAAAATGAAAATAAAATATATGGGCCAGGCGATATCTTGAGTAAACAGCATGTAAGCATCAGAAAAAAAAATAAAGCCCAATGAGACAAAGGCCCAGCGTTGCATAGTGAGAAAAATGGCAAAAAAAATGTGAGAAAATAGGCAAAAGGCAGGCACCAAGGCTCGAACCCATGACCTTAGCAATTTCAGCGTGCTGCCTTGCCATTAGGGTGGCTGTACATCCGTTAGTCTAAATGAAATAAAATATACATAACACAAAGCCGTTCCTAGCTCTGTACTTCATCTTCTTCCTCAAGCTAGCCGGACCTCCTGTAACTCTTTCATCTCTCAACAAAAATAGAAATTGATAACATGAATGTTATAGCATTTTGTCTCACGATTCTAACCATGTGCATAACTAAAACTATAAGTCCAAGATTAAAGAGAATTTTAATCGCCCTAATTCTTAACCTAATTTTTCCAGGAACTTCAAGTTCAAAATTCTCTCAACTCAGGCCAAATAAATGCAAGTTATGGGTATGTACAACTTTGTAGCAATGATATCTACATTTTTCTTTCACAAATCATGGACAATGGATGCCTGTATGAGGAGATAAAAGTTGGAGTTCTTACCTCTTTCAGTTGAGATCGTGAATGGAGTTTGAGTGAGATTTATGAAGGCCTGATGATTGCTTGAGCTTTCTTGAACCTCCCTGAGTGTGTTCCAGTCCTTGCCTTGCTTTGAAAGTGCCTGGAACTCTCTATCTAAGTCAACCTGCAAGCTTGGAAAACAAAAATGGCAGATGAAGAAGGATGAGTTACAGTGCAGGGATGATGGTCTGGATCACTTAGATATGAAGTAGGTAAAGTGTTTGGATGATTAAAACTTGAAACGCACGAGCCAATTTATGGATTGTTGTGCTTATGCTTAAACTGAAAGTTTTTTGACAGGTTTTTGGTGAGAGGGAGTGTTTGAGTGTTTCAGGCCTTTTTCAATCGTGATCTAAGTTGTAATGGGTTTGTGTATTAGTATGGAGAAAGTTTCAAGTCAGTTCCACAACAAATCTTTGAGTTGTAGCCTTTTTGCACCCTTTCTTGCTTTTGAAGCAAAGTGAAGGGACAAGTCTTTACATGCTTGTACTGGCTTGCTTAGAGTTGGTACAAGCTCTATACAAATTGCTTTAGGTTTGTAGGACTTGTGTGTGCAAAGAAGACATGTCCAATGCTCAAGAAATGTAAAGTGTCAAAAGCTATGCTTTTCCAAAATGGCAATGGCAACTTTGTGCCATTTATGGAATTAAAGCTTGGACAAGGACCTTTGGGCTTGGATTAAAGCTTTGTCAACTGAATAAGAATTAAATTATGAAGTGAGAAACAAGTTTGAGACTTGTAAAGCAAGAATTAGGAAGCATAGGTTCAAATTTGAATTTTGTTCTTCATGAAATGGCTTGAATTCAAAGTGAGAAATTGCCAATTTCATCTCTTCGATTCTCCCTACTCAAAAATGATGTTAAGGATTTATTGGACATTTTGGAAAGCTTGAAATGTGCTCTATAACTAATCCTTGAAATGGATTTCAAGATTCCTCTTGGAACTAGGTGAAAAATTGCCATGAAGTTGGGTAAAAAACCTGCCTATATTAGGGCAAAATTTCACTTAAGTTATTTTAGTTCATGGGCATGTATTCACAAAATTATATCTTGAGATCCAAGCATCTTTAGGGAAAAATGTGTGAATAAAAGTTGTAGATTTCATGGATATCTACAACTTTCATGTTGGGAATTTCCTTTGAATCATCTTGTATCATAGTGAAAAAAGGCTTAAAGTTGAGAAAAAATAAGAAAAATTTCTATACTTCGAAAAAATTCTAAGTTAAGAAAATTTCAAATTTCAAAACAAAATCTTCAATCTCTGATTCCTTGATGAACAAGTTTCACATTTTGACATGTTTTGATGAATATGATCCTTGGCACTTGATTTTGACCAAAAAATCAAAGTTTGACTTTTCAGTATACAATTGACTTTTGATCAGTTGACTGCAAATTTCATCTGTCTATCCAATGGATTTGCAATATTTTGAACCATGTAATTAGGTCAAGATAATGAAATTTAATCCTTGGAATCATGCTTCAAACCAATTAGTCATTTGCTAGGTCAAAAATCAGAAATTTCCCTTTCTCAATCAAAACCCTAATTTTGACCATTTTGTCCTTTTGATGATTTGATCAAATTTCTTGAGGAATTGTAATCCACACTTGATTAAATGATACATACGAGTCTAAAATGTTGATGTGGATAAACAATTATGAAGTTTGACTGTAAATTGGTCATGGTTTACTTTTTTCCCAATACAACTGATTTTTAGGTCAACTGTCCAATTGACTGATCAAAAATGTGATTCAAGACTTGAAACTTGACATGAGTAATCTTAAGGGTCCATGATGATGTTTGAAAGTCATATGAAGCATTAATAGCCCAAAAATCCTTGGGCAAACTCAAACCCTAATTTTGGGTCATCAGTGTAAGATGAGATGTCTTGAGTTGATCAAACCCTAATGCAGTCTTGAGTTTAAGAGATCTTGTGAGGAAATCTTTGATAAGTGAGAGGGAAAATTTTGGGGTACAATAGCTGACCCTGTTCAATCTTCTTAAACCTGAAGAGTTAGATTGGCGAGTTTTGCCATTCGTGACTCGAAGGTGAGAGAATGATTGGACACTAGAGTGCCCATAAATTTGCACTCGACGATGTGTAGTTGAGGGAATGGGCTTAAAGATGCCATTTGGAATGAACCCTAGACCAAACTTGTTAGATTTATACGGAATATCTGGAAGTTTCCCCCAGATGGTGCATCCTCCTTCCTCTACTACTGCTTTGGCGTCTTTTAGAGATGACATCTGGAGCGGAGGTCTTGTAATCTTGGGAATCTGGGACACAGTCTTGGTCACTGATACCTCTTGGGAGACTTCTTCGAAATGTTTAAAAGGAGTTTCAATGAACTCACCATCCAATTCCACATACCTGAAGGAATTGAGGTGGCTAATCATATATTCTTCCTCTCCGTGGACAGTGATAATCTTTCCATGGATCGAATATTTCAGCATCTGGTGCAGTGTAGAGGTGACAACACCAACATTGTGTATCCATGGCCGTCCTAGCAGACAAGAGTAAGAGGGGCGGATGTCCATTACATAGAAGGTTGAGTTGAAATTTTGAGTCCCAACCTTTATGGGGATATCCACCTCCCTGTGCACCATCCTCTTTGAGCCATCAAATGCTCTCACGACTATGTTACTGGGTTTCAACGTTAATCCTTCGCAGTCTAGTCTGTCAAGAGCTTTCTTTGGTAAAACATTCAAAGATGATCCAGTTTCCACCAAGACATGGGCTAGAGTTGTTCCTCTACATTCCACAGAGACATGCAGTTCCTCGTTGTGCTTTCTTCCCCTTGATGTCAGATCAGCATCCGAGAAGCCTAGGCCGTTATCCGCCGTCAAACTGGCCACACAATCTTGAAATTGGTCATCCGATGTCTCTTGAGGCACATGGGTTGTCTTTAAGAACTTCACCAGGGCTTTCGCATGTGTCTCAAAGCACAGTAATAATGCCAGCATGGAGATTTTGGAGGGAGTTTTCCCCAACTGTTCAACTACGTCGTAGTCGCTCTTCTTTATTATTCTCAGGATCTCCTCCATTTCCTTCTTGGAGGTTTTGGGGATAGTCAGTGGTTGAGCCTTCGTCCGGACAGGCTCTTCTTGAATACTTTTTCCTCGAGTTTCAGCAGTAGGGGTGTTGGTAGGGATAACAACAGGGGTTATGTCGTCTTTGTCAATAGGAGCACTTGCAGGTATGATTATTGGTACAGAAGTCACATTTGGAGCAGCCACGGGTCTAAAAACTGCCTTTGGGGGGGCAATTTCTGGAGAGAAGATTCTATCGCTTCGGGTAATCTTACTGGTTCCAGCAATATTGCTAATGCCAGAGTTTTCTTCTTCGGAGCTCATCTCTTCGGCAGCCTACCCATCTTGTTTGATGCCATGGTAATAAATGTCCCCACCGTAATTCCACGGTACAGTTTTTTCCGATTCATACGGGACTGGCCCAAGCATTGTGATTATAAGAAGAGTAGTTTTTGGAACTGATGTAATCCTAACAGGTCTTTTGGGGACCCTGGAAGAATTGGCGGAGATGGTGATGATTGAAACGTCTTCAATAGGAACATGTAAAACAAGAGTACTTTCAAACAGAATCTCTTTGTTGTCTATCAAGCGTTGAATGCCTGTTTTCAACAAAGGGCAAACAGTTGGTGAGGATAAGCAGAGATGGCAATCTTCATTACAACCCGAGAATACACCGGCTTTTAACAAATTTATCTTAATGAATGGGATTGGAGTCAAGATTTCATCGATTGTGGTAACAAATAAATCTTCTTCAACAACATTAGTGTGGTGACCATGTCTAGGCATAGGAGCAGAAATGACGTTTGGCTTCTCGGGTGCATCAAACTCAATCTCTTTTGCGTCTATAAGGTCTTGAATCTTATTTTTCAGGGCCCAACAGTTGTTAGTGTCATGACCCGGACTTTCAGAATGATATGCGTATCTGGCATTTGGGTGATAATGAGGGGACGCTATGTTGGGGTTCTTTGGAGCTTCTTTTAAAGTTACCAAATTATATTTTAGAAGGTGCGGTAAAACCTGGGATAGAGTCATATTGATTCTGGTGAATTGTCGGACTGGCCTTTCCACCCTCGATTGATTACTTCTTGGTTGATCAGATGTAAGCTTTGGGATCGTAACAGCTCCTACCATCGATCGGCGTTTAGCTCTCCCTTGGTTCCTTTATGGGTAAACAACAGATACCTCCTTCTTCCCAGTGAAAGGCTTCCTCACAGATGTAGAGGAAGATGAATCCTTCTGAATCTTTCCACTTTTTATGCCAGCTTCCACCCTCTCTCCGGTTAGTATTAATTCAGTAAATCCTGCAGATGAGCTTCCAATCAGATGGTTGAAGAAAGGGCCTGATAGAGTGCCTAAGAACATATCCACCAACTCCCTTTTAAACAGAGGGGGTTGAACTCTTCCTGCTAGATCTCTCCACTTCTGCGCGTAATCCTTGAAACCCTCATTGGAAGCCATGGCCATACTCTGAAGTTGAGTACGGGTAGGCGCCAAATTTGCATTATATTGGTATTGCTTATAGAAAGCTGCGGCAAGATCTTCCCAGTTGTGGATGTTGGCCCTTTCCAATTGGTAAAACCAATCGAGTTGTGTTCCAGATAGGCTATCTTGGAAAAAATGCACCCACAGGTCTTTATCGGCGGAGTGCGGATGGATATTTCTCACATATGATCGGAGGTGCATCTTAGGACATGACACCCCATCATATTTTGCAAACAACGACACTTTGAACTTTGGTGGGATCACAACTCCCGACACTAGTCCCAATTCTTTAAAGTCTAGACCTGGCACCTTTTGTATTTCCATAACGTTCAAACGCTCTTCAAGATGTCTGTACTTATCATCAGCTGGAGGATACTGTTCCTCAGAGTAGTCTTCCTCTTCTTTCTCCTTGGATGCTAGGTCATTGTTCACTTCCTGGGTTTGATTATCCCCTTCGCCTGATGATGTCGCAAAGTCCAAAGTTCGTATGGTTTGTCCTTTAAACCTTCTCCCCATGATTACAACATCGGTTGATTTCTTCACTTTCTTCTTCTTCTCTTTGGCCAACAGAGTCTTCAACTCCTCTTGTCCTTTGGCCAGGGTCATGAGTAAATGTTGAAATTGCATGTTTTGAACTTGAAGATCTTTGACAGTCTATTCGAGATCCATCTTACTAAAATAAACAGTAGAGAGATGAGCAAACTTGTTGCAAAAGACCTGTTTATGTTATGATGAATGATATGTGCATACGTAATGTTTTCAAGGATTTTTAAAGATTCAAGTTCGTTTTAGACAAAAAGAAACACACGTTATATTAATAAGATAGAGTTTGAGTACATCAATGCCCCTTGGGAAAAATAATACAACAATCTAAGATGAAAAAGTAGTGCGCATCCTCTTTGGTGCAATGTAGGCATTTAGAGTCTGCTCCTCATGAAGTAGCCTAGTGAGTTCCAAAACCTTCTTCTCGCTTGCGTAGAATTGGGCTTCGAAAGTATATCGCCCTCCTTTGAGCTGTATCCAATCCCTTTGTAGGTCTTCAAGAGATATGGGCATGTCAGGATATAGGATAATGTATGGAACCTCTCCTTCCTTAACAGGCTCAATGATCACCGGGAGAATGGAAGGATAAGGCATCAAAAGACTTTGAGCGTGGGTTCATACTCACTTGAGGTAAGGCTCAAGAGGGATGGAATTCTTGTGTCCCAAAGTCTTGCTATCCACCTTGTTTAGCATCTTCCAAGCTCAGATGAATCTCTGGCGAAGACCTTGATCATCGTTGTCGTAGTCGAATACCAAGCCTTGAATCAACATCTCGTGCGGGCCATCCCTTCGGGCATAACCAAATTTTCTTAGAGCTAAGCATGGGTTGTATGTGATGCCTCACCTAATGCCAAGTAGAGGGACATTAGAGAATTCCCCACAACGGTCAACAATGATAACATTCTTTTTGGATCGGGAGCACCAATGAATATCTGAATGTTTGAGCGTCATTAACCTTTGTGACCACCTTAATCCTTTCTCATTCTTTAAGACTGATTGGGGAAGATGAGAAATAAACCATCTTGCCAGGAGAGGAGTGCAACACATAAGGACACCTCTTTTCCTCATTGTGCGAGTGTGAAAAAAGTGTAAGATATCCCCTAGCAATGTAGGCACCAGATTGTGTGATATGAAAATTTTGACGGCACTCAAATCTATGAGTTGGTCAGGATTGGGAAACAAAACCATCCCATAGATGAGGAGAGCCACAATTTCCTTAAAAGCGTGCAAGTCTAAGGAATTCCAACAACTTTGGGCTTTCTCGAACAGAAACTTTGCTAAGAAGCCTTTGACACCACTTCTAGTTTCCCAATGAGTTGTGACATCAGATGAGTGCAAGTGCAGAGCTTGAGCAATCTCTTCTGGCTTTGGGTCTCTTTCTGTACCGTTGAAAGGTAGTTGATTGAGAATAGGAATCCTCAAGAATTGAGAGAATTCTTCCAAAGTGGGCACAAGCTGATAGTCGAGAAATGTGAAGCAATGGTGTAAAGGATCAAAGAACTGGAAGAGCAACTTCATCATATCCTCATCTGTGTTGGAGGTGACCAAGTTGAGTAGACGACCATGCCTCTCGGTGAATGGAGAGTTCTCATGGAGACTTGAAGCTAGCTCCTTGTGTTTTGGAGGAATTCTTACAAGGTTGACTTGGATAGTTTTCCTGCGGAGTGAATCCATATCCTACAAGATAAGAACAAAGATGAATCTCAAAAATCCTTGAAATGGTTAGTGGATGCATATGATGCTCATGATGTCCATGATGTTATGTACAAGTATGCATATACAAGCAAAACAAACAAGTTCTTAGTTTAGGCTTGCATGGGGTTTTATAGGTAAGTACCCTCTTGAAGTTTAGTTGGCTTAACCCTGCCCTAGTAATAGTAACCGGATTCTAAGGAGCTCAATATCACTGGATTGTTTCTTTGGTCATTGTTTCAGCTCAAGCCTCTTTAATGGCGACCAAAATATCCCAAGAAACCAACGCTCAATGAGTGTAGTTTCGAGTATCTACCAACTTCGGACTGCACTAAAGCCAGTCATCTCACTACATCCTAAAGGCCAGGTTGGTCAAGTAAAGGGTTCTAGAAGTTCATTAGTGCTTCATGACATCACTCAGCGGCCCCATATTCTCTTTGATTGACTCAAAGGCTACCGATACCCATAAATATGTCATACTAACATAGCTATTGCTTAGACCATGTCGGTATACCTTGCACAGTTTCCACAATGTAATTGCTATTTACCTATAATGTCTCTCAAATCCCGGTGGAGGATTCAAACCCAAACAAAGAACCATAATGTAAAGCAAACAAGTCAAACAATGTAAGCAAATAAATGTGATCTAGCCCTAAGGTAACCCCACTTTCATAAAATTCCCCAACAGAGTCGCCAGTTCTGTGATACGGTGGAAAAACTGACTTGAGGGTTTTGCGTTTTATCGCAAATGTTGCGGTTTAGCAAGAGTCAGCACCGACTTTTATTTTATCCAAAAGGAAAGGTGAAAAAGCACAGGAAAGACCTTTGAGATTGTTTCTTGAGTTTGGGGGGTAGATCATGAAAAGGGAAGGCGTTAGCACCCTTTTCATCCATGGTTTTCCATGGGCTCTTAGTCACTTGCTAGATCACTTGCTTTTTGTTTTGAAATTGTGCTTTGTGTGGTTTTGAAAGTATTTTGTAAAAGAGGCCATTGTTTAGGCAATCTTTATAATGATTCTCGTTCGTAAGAATGTATACAAAGATGTTTGTCTTTTTGAAAATGTTTTCAATGTTTGTAAAATGTTTGGAAATGTGTGTGTTTGTTTTGAAAATAGCAAGGATAGTTGTTTGGAAATAGAGGAAGTAACTAGAAGTAATCTACCTACTCAAATGTCTTTCTTGTTCATTTTCTATTCCTTTGACATTGTTGTCTTACCATTGATTTGGTAAGCAACCCAATCTTTGGATGTAAACGAGACGGGTGTGGGTCATTGTATAACCATGATTAGCAATATTGCAAAGTATCTTAACAGTTTTGAGGGACCAAGATCATTTTCTAAGGCAACTTTGAATAGCGTCATCGAGGGACTATGATCTTATACTTGTTTGTTTTGCCAAGATACTTCGCATGCGTAATATGGCCATTTTTGTATAAGGCAAACAAGTGGAGAAACCCTAAGGGTGCTTGTGTGCAAGTTTTTTGTTTTCATGCTTTGATTTTGTCTTGGATTTAGGGTTTTCTATTTGATTTGTTTTTATCTTGCCATACAAACCCTAATTACTAGCATGGTATATAAAAGCGGTAAATTGCATAATTTAAAGATTACTACGCTATTACAACATTTTTATGGGAAAGGGGAATACAAATTATGAATGAGGATTTGCAATAATGTAAATCTAATTAAGCTATTACAACCAAATCGAATTTGTACATGTAATGGAATAAATAATGTACAAGACAATTTAAATATGCAAGGATACATAAAATGCAAGAAAAGGATTTTTGTTTTGTTTTTTAATGTGAAAAGGGTTTTGACTTAAATATAATAAACTTAAGAAAAAGAAATTAATTCTTGAAAATAAAAGTTAACCCTAATTTCTAATTTAAAAGAAAATAAAGTTCTATAGGTATTATTTTTATGTATTTTTTTGTATTAAAAATAATAAACAATATCTTATGAAAATATTTAGTTTTTATATATCAAAAATAAATAATTTACAAGTATGAATAAAAAAAGGAATAAAGTAGTTAACCTAATTCTATTATATTATATTTACAAGTTTATTTAAGAAAAATAATTAATATATAGTTTAATAAAAATATTTTTTAGGTGAAAATAAAAATAAAATAAATCAAAATGCAATACTTATCATATTTATATTTTTCATGATTTTTCTGTATTAAAAAAATATTTAATAAAAAAAATGAAAATAAAACAAATAAATAAAATATATGGGCCAGGGGGTATCTTGAGTAAACAACATGTAAGCATCAGAAAAAAAATAAAGCCCAATGAGACAAAGGCCCAGCGCTGCATAGTGAGAAAAATGGCAAAAAAATGTGAGAAAATAGGCAAAAGGCAGGCACCAAGGCTTGAACCCATGACCTTAGCAATTTCTGCGCGCTGCCTTGCCATTGGGGTGCTTGTACATCCGTTAGTCTAAATGAAATAAAATATACATAACACAAAACCGTTCCTAGCCCTGTACTTCATCTTCTTCCACAAGCTAGCCGGACCTCCTGTAACTCTTTCATCTCTCAACAAAAATGGAAATTGATAACATGAATGTTATAGCATTTTGTCTTACGATTCTAACCATGTGCATAACTAAAACTATAAGTCCAAGATTAAAGAGAATTTTAATGGCCCTAATTCTTAACCTAATTTTTCCACGAACTTCAAGTTCAAAATTCTCTTAACTCAGGCCAAATAAATGAAAGTTATGGATATGTACAGCTTTGTAGCAATGATATCTACATTTTTCTTTCATAAATTATGGCCAATGGATGCCTTTATGAGGAGATAAAAGTTGGAGTTCTTAGCTCTTTTAGCTGAGATCGTGAATGGAGTTTGAGTGAGATTTATGAAGGCCTGATGATTGCTTGAGCTTGCTTGAACCTCCCTGAGTGTGTTCCAGTCCTTGCCTTGATTTGGAAGTTCCTGGAACTCTCTATCCAAGTCAACCTGCAAGCTTGGAAAACAAAAATGGCAGATGAAGAAGGAGGAGTTACAGTGCAGGGATGATGGTCTGGATCACTTAGATATGAAGTAGGTAAAGTGTTTGCATGATTAAAACTTGAAACGCACGAGCCAATTTTTGGATTGCTATGCTGATGCTCAAATTCCAAGTTTTTTGACAGGTTTTTGGTGAGAGGGAGTGTTTGTGTGTTTCAGGCCTTTTTCAATCATGCTCTAAGTTGTAATAGGTTTGTGTATTAGTATGGAGAAAGTTTCAAGTCAGTTCCACAACAGATCTTTGAGTTGTAGCCTTTTTGCACCCTTTCTTGCTTTTGAAGCAAAGTGAAGGGACAAGTCTTTACATGCTTGTACTGGCCTGCTTAGAGTTGGTACAAGCTCTATACAAATTGCTTTTGGTTTGTAGGACTTGTGTGTGTAGAGAAGACAGGTCCAATGCTCAAGAAATGTAAAGTTGCAAAAGCTATGCTTTTCCAAAATGGCAATGGCAACTTTGTGCCATTTATGGAATTAAAGCTTGGACAAGGACCTTTGGGCTTGGATTAAAGCTTTGTCAACTGAATAAGCATTAAATTATGAAGTGAGAAACAAGTTTGAGACCTGTAAAGCAAGAATTAGGCAGCATAGTTTCAAATTTGAATTTTGTTCTTCATGAAATGGCTTGAATTCAAAGTGAGAAATTGCCAATTTCATCTCTTCGATTCTCCATACTCAAAAATAATCTCAAGGAGTTCTTGGACATTTAGGATAATATATTTAGACTATTCCATAAAATCCCCCACAGGTACTTTTTCCAGCAAGAGCGGAAGACAGGACATCCCACTACAAGATCGCTAACATATCTCCAATATGCAGCTTAATGATATCAAGTTCTCTCACATCCCAGACAGAACAAAACTTCCAGTTACCGCTCCCAAGATTCCTCAGTGAAAGTTGCCCAATTTCTCAAGATTCCCCAACAGGATTTCACAAGGTCCACAAGCAATGCACAACGTTTCCCCTTACACAACAGAGTTTATTTCTCTAAAAATGGAGGCTCATCAACACTTCAACTTCAAAACATGAAGACTTACACTCCTTATACCCAGTAGTGCTTAGGGATTTATTTTCCATGACTCCAGCAACACTGAGGCATAACAATTAACATGTCCATACATTGTACCCATACGTCATAGCATTGACAACACAAATACATATGACACAATCTCATTTATTTTGAAAACATCATTGCACCATGCATTTCATACATCATGACATTGCATGCAACTAACCTTTCATCTTTTTCAGGAAAGATCAATCAATAGAGAATTATCGTCAAAATTTTCAACAAGTCAATTACAGATCAATTCCCAAGAAAGGAATGGTCAACCATCTACCTAACAGATATTTCTTTTAGACCCCTGTCGGTTTAGTTTAAATTTCAACGGTTTATTCTGATTCTTTCCTGCAGACGTCTTCTCTGGTTCAGATAAATCTCTCAATGATTTGTTCTGATTCTTCTCCAGATCCCTGCCGGTTCAGTTTAAATCTATCAACGGTTTATTCTGATTCTTTCCCGTATACATTTTCTCTGGTTCAGATAAATCTCTCAATGATTTATTTTGATTCTTCTCCAGATCCCTGCCAGTTCAGTTTAAATCTCTCAACGGTTTATTCTTATTCTCTCCCGCAGACGTTTTCTCTGGTTCAGATAAATCTCTCAATGATTTATTCTGATTCTTCTCCAGATCCCTACTGGTTCAGTTTAAATCTCTCAACAGTTTATTCAGATTCTTTCCCGCAGACATTTTCTCTGGTTCAGATAAATCTCTTAATGATTTGTTCTGATTCTTCTCCAGATCCCCGCCGATTCAGTTTAAATCTCTCAACGGTTTATTCTGATTCTTTCCCGCGGACGTTTTCTCTGGTTCAGATAAATCTCTCAATGATTTGTTCTGATTCTTCTCCAGATCCCTACCGGTTCAAATTAAATCTCTCAATGATTTATTCTGATTCTTTCCCGCAGACGCTTTCTCTGGTTCAAATAAATCTCTCAAAGATCTACTCTGATTCTCTCCAGTTAAAGAATATTCAAGACCTCTTTTGGTTCATTTTCAAATCTCTCAACAGTTTATCCTGATACTTTCTAAATGAACATTTATGGTTTAGATAAATCGCTCCAAGATTTATTCTGATTCTTCCCAGTCAAGCAACATACAAGACTTCTCCTGGTTCAGATAAATCGCTCCAAAGATTTGTGCTGGTTCTTTTCCAGTTGAAATAAAGTTCATACTTAGTCCATTTTCTGTCAACAGTAACTCTTGGATGGCATCTGCAAGCCCATATCCAACAAATCTCCACCATTCCTCCAAATGGCATCTATAAGCCCATTCGCAATCCATCTTCGAGTGCAAATTTTTGGGCACTCTAGTGTTCAATCATCTTCCACCTTCAGATCACGAATGGCCGATCCGCCAATCTAACTCTTCAGGTTTAAGAAGATTGAACAGGGGCAGCTGTTGTACCCAAAATTTTCCCTCTCATTTATCAAGTATTTTCTCATAAAATTTCCTTTGGTTCAAGACTGCATAAGGGTTGATTAGCTCAAGACACCTCCTTAAGCATTGAAGACTGAAATTAGGGTTTGAGGTTGCACAAGGATAATTGATCTTTTAATGCCTCATATGAATTTCATGGATCATTATGGACCCCCAATATTGCTCATGTCAAGTTTCAAGTCTTGGATCACATTTTTGCTCAGTCAATTGATCAGATGACCTAAAAATTAGCTGTATTGGGGAAAAAAATCAATTATGGCCAATTTACAGTCAAACTTCATAATTTTTGATCCATATCAACATTGTGAACTCATATATGTAATTTTATCAAGTTTGGACCATAATTCCTCAAGAAATTTGATCAGATCATCAAAAGGGCAAAATGGTCAAAATTAGGGTTTTGAATGAGAAAAGGCAATTTTTGATTTTTGACCTAGCAAATGGTTAATTGGTTTGAGTCATGATTTCAAGATTTCAATTGCATCATTTTAACCTAATGGCATGACTCAAAACATCCCTCAAGATTAATTAATTGATATTTGATTTTCAATCAACTGATCAAAAGTCAATTGTACACTGAAAAGTCAAACTTTGACTTTTTGGTCAAAATCAAGTGTCAAAGATTACAATTCATCAAAACATGTAAAAATATGAAAATTGTTCATCAAGAAATCAAAAATTCAATATTTCATTTTGAAAAGTCAAAGTTTCCAAACTTAGAAATTTTTCTAAGTGTTAAAAACTTCATGTTTTTTCACAACTTTGAGCCATTTTTTCACCATGATGCAAGATGATTCAAAGGAAACTTTTAACATGAAAGTTGTAGATCTCAATGAGATCTAAAACATTGCTTTAAACAACTTCTCCTAGAAATGCATGGATTTCAATTTATGATTTTGTGAATACATGTTCATGAAACTAAACACTTAGTGAAAATTTTGCCCTAGTTTAGGCAGGATTTTGACCTAACTTCATGGAAAATTTTCACATAGTTCCAAGGGGAATTTTTAAAAGTGATTCAAAGAGGGGTTGTAGAGAACATTACAAGATTTCTAAAATTTCCAAGAACTCCTTGAGATCATGTTTGAACAAGGAGAATCGAAGGCATGAAGTTGGCATTTCATTCTTGAATTATAGGTCATTTTCATGATGAACAAGAATGCAATTTCAATGTTAGGATGCATAATCTTGCTTTGCAGGCCTTCTAACTTGTGTATCTATCCATCATTAATGGATTACACAAACTTTTGAGCTATAATCCAAGTGGTTTAAGCTTTATCCAATTTACATTGCCATTTTGGGAAGAAAGTGAAGAATACCATTCTTGAAAAGCAAGCTTTATGCACAAAGTCAATTCTTGAGCCTCTAACTTGTTCCCTCTGATCACACTCTATCTACAAAGTTAGAAGCAAGTGTGTTTAAAGCATAACCACTCTATCTTAGCAAGTACACAAGACTTTGAAACTTGGATTTCTAAAAAAATCACATGTTATGCTTAAACTTGTGATTTTGAAATCTGATCAACAACAAGCTTCCAAACTTGTTGCTTATAAATAGAGGCACTATTTATGAGCTAGGACACGAGCTGAAGCACCATGAAACATACCAAAACTCCCTCAATCCAGAATTTGCACAAGAAACTCTTTTGATGCATAATTTTGACCTTAAACTTATATCTCTCATTTCCCTCGTGCGTTTTCCTTCCTAGTCAATCACAAAGCTCCTACCCTTCAAATATAACCTATCCCTGAACCTGTTTCATAACTGTAACTCCATCTTCATCAGCCTCCATAACCAAAAACAGAGCTCTGCAAGTTGACTTCTCTAGACCATTTCAGCCATCCATTGCTCAAGCTAATCATTGCATTAGCTTCCTGGGAAATTGAGGAAGCTAACCTGATCATTGCAGCACCTTGAATCAAGCTCATTTGCATTTCACGATTTCCAGTTTTGAGGTATTTTTCTTGAACTTCTATCTCATTACTTAGGCATTGTTAGGATTGCATATGTGAAGATAAAATGTAAGACATCATTATCCTGAAACTGTACATATCCATAGATTTCATTTATATTGATTGAGCTTAGAGGATTTTAGGTTTGAATCTCTAAAAATATTTAGGTCAGAATTTGGTACTTTTAGAAATTCTCATTCTTCTTTGATTTACAGCTCATGATATTTATATGGTTGGATTCGTATGAAAAAATGGAGCAACTTTATGTTTGCATTTTTTATTTTCGTTGAGAAATGAGCAAGTTACATGAACTATGGCTGGAGGTTGAAGATGAAGTTCATTTCTGGAACTTGTTTTGTGTTATATTTTTATTGTTTCAGTTATATCAAAGGATGTATAACCATCCCAGTGGTAAGGCAGCGCACTGGTAACCAAGAGGGTGTGGGTTCAACACCCAGCGCGCTGCCTTTTGCTATTTTTTCCCCACATTTTTACACTTTTTTTGATTTTTGCAGCGCCTGGGCTCCAAACATTGGGCCTTTGTTTCTTTTTGCTAACTTTCTAACCCCTTTAACCATTTCCAAACCCCCCGACTTTTAAATTTTATTATATTTTATTTTTCTTTATTATTTTATTATTATTATTATTATTATTATTATTATTATTATTATTATTATTATTATTATTATTATTATTATTATTATTATTATTATATTATTATTATTATTATTATTATTATTATTATTATTATTATTATTATTTTTATTAATAAAAAATCCAAAAAATATTTATATTTTGTTATTTATATTTATTTAGTTTATTTTTCTTCATAAAACTAAAAGAACAAAAAATATTTTCTTAATAAATTAATTTCTTTCTTAATAATTAATGTTTAGGTTTAGGTTTAACTATTATATTATTTTCTTTTAATTAAAATTAATTTAGAACTTAGGTTTCTTTTAAATAATTAATATCCATATTATTTTTATTAAAAATAAACCCTTTTATAAAAAACCCTAAAAATGTTTCAAACTTAATTTCTTTTCTTAATTAGTTTAGGTTTAATTTTTATTTAACTTTAATTAATCATTTTTCTTAACTAGGTCAAGACTAAACCCCTTTCATAAAAACAAAAATCATTTCTTTTCCCATTTACATTCTTGCAATTTTATTTTCAATTTTGTATAATATTCAATATGGTTGTAATAATTATTTAGATTTAATTTTCTTGCAATTCTCCCATTCATAAACTTGTACCCCCATCCCCTAAAGGGTTGTAATAGCGTAGGATATTTAAATTCCGCAATTTAATGCTTTATATACAAATGCTAGTAATTAGGGTTTGTATGGAAAGATTAAAACCAACAAATAGCAAACCCTAATCAAGACAAATCAAGTATGAAAAATACACACTTGCACACTTACACCCTTAGGGTAAATCCACTTTGTTGCCTTATAAAATGACCATATTATGCATGTGGGGTATCTTAGCAATAACAAACAAAATACAAGATCATAGTCCCTCGATGACACTATCAAAGTTGCCTTTCAAAAATGATCTTAGTCCCTTAAAGAAAATGCTAAGATATCTTACAACATTGCTAACCATGGCTATATGATGACCCTTTCCCGTCCCTTTTACATCCAAAGATAGGGTTACTTACCAAATCACTGGTAAGATAACAATGTCAAAGGAAAGAGGAAATAAACATGAAAGACTTTTGAGTAGGTAGAATGTTCCTAGTTGCTTTCTCATTTTCAAACCAAAATATCCTTGCTATTTTCAAAATAAACACCAACACTTTCAAAAACACCTTTCAAACTTGAAAACATTTTCAAAGGATCAACACTTTGTATACATTCTTACGAACGAGAATCATTACAAAGTTTTCCTAAACGATTGTGTCCTTTTCAAAATACTTTCAAAAACCACACAAAGCACATTTTCAAACAACAACAAGTGATCTAGCAAGCAACTAAGAGCCCGTAGATAACTACGGATGAAAATGGTGCTAATACCTTCCCTTTTCATAATCTACCCCCCGAACTCAAGAAAACATCTCAAAGGTCTTTCCTGTTATTTTCAGCCTTTCCTTTTGGATAAAAGAAAATTCGGTGGTGACTCTTGCTAACTGCACATTTGCGATCAAACACAAAACAACCAAGTCAGTTCTCCCACCGCGTGACAGACTGCAACATGTGAACCGATCTTTAAGTTGTTAAAGAAAGATCAAGGTTGTGTGTGGACGGATGCCTGCCAAAGGGAATTTGAAAGTATTAAAGAATATCTGCTCGAACCTCCTGTCGAAGGAGTTGATTATGTATCTGACAGTGTTAGATAATTCTATGGGTTGTATTCAGGGACAACAGGATGAAATAGGGAAGAAAGAGTTTGCCATTTATTATCTCAGTAAAAAGTTCACTGATTGTGAGTCGCGGTATTCCATGCTAGAAAAGACATGTTGTGCTCTAGCCTGGGTGGTGAAACGTTTGCGGCAGTATATGTTGAACCACACTACTTGGTTGATCTCCAAAATGGATCCAATCAAGTACATTTTTGAAAATCCTGCTCTTACTGGGAGAATTTCCCACTGAAAGATGTTGCTATCTGAATATGATATCGAATACCGACTCAAAAAGCTATTAAAAGCAGTGTGTTGGCAGATTATCTTGCTCACCAACCAGTGGAGGATCATCAGTCTGTGGAGTATGATTTCCCTAATAAGGATGTGATGTTCCTGAAAGTAAAAGATTGTGATGAACCATTGCCTGAGGAAGGTCCGGATCCTGAATCTCGTTGGAGTTTGATATTTAATGGAGCTGTGAATGCTTATGGTAAAGGAATTGGTGTTGTGATTGTCACTCCACATGGATCACACATTCCTTTTACTGCAAGGTTGACATTTGATTGCACTAATAATATGGCAGAATATGAGGCTTGCATCATGGGTCTCGAAGAAGCTATTGATGTCAGAATTAAAATTCTAGATGTGTATGGTGATTCAACTTTGGTAATAAATCAAATTAAAGGAGAGTGGGATACTCGTCACCCTGGCTTGATCCCCTACTGTTGTACCCCAAAATTTGCCCTCCCATTTCCTCAACATTTTCTCATCACAAGACCCTGGGAACTCAAGATCCAGTTAGGGTTTCCTCTACTCAAGACTTCTCCTTGCACTGTTGACCCAAATTAGGGTTTGTGTTTGCACAAAGATGTTTTGACCTAAAATGCCTAAGATGACTTTCATGCTTCATGTTGAACTCCCAAGTTTATCCATACCAAGTTTCAAGTCTTGATTCCAAACTTTGCCCAATCAATTGGACAGTTGACCTAGAAATCAGCTGTATTGGGGAAAAAGTTAACTGTGGTCAATTGACAGTCAAACCTCATGAAATTTGACCCACATCAACATATTGAACTCATATAAACCATTTGGTCAAGTTTGGATCACAATTCCACAAGAAATTTGATCAGATCACCAAAAGGGCAAAATGGTCATTTTTAGGGTTTTGACTGCACAAAGGCAATTTTTGACTGCTTAACCTAACCAATGGAAAACCAAGCTCATATATGGACTCAAGGACCCAATGGAATTGTCTTGACATGTTCAACAAGTTCAAAAGATCCCAAATGCACAAGATTGACAAATGAATTTTCCAGTCAATTGATCAATTTTTGACTGTATACTGAAAAGTCAAACTTTGACTTTTTGGTCAAAATCAAGTGTCAAGATTCATTTTTCATCAAAACATGTCAAAATATGAAACTTGTTCATCAAGAAACCCAAAATTGCAAATTAGGGTTTAAAATGAAGAATTTTCATAACTTAGAATTTTTCGAAGTTATGAAAATCCCTAATTTTTTCCTAACTTTGTCCCACTTTTTCATCAAGATGCATTTGGATTCAAGGAAAAGTCAAACTTTGTCCCACTTTTTTCTTGCTGATTTGCCTGCCTTGGCGGAGGCGCCGAAGACAACCGCTGTTGAAGCCTCCCAGCAAGAGATGGAGGAGATTCTCAAGATTATCAAAAAAAGTGATTTCAATGTTGTTGAGCAGTTGGGGCACACCCCATCAAAAATTTCTATGCTATCACTGTTATTGTGTTCAGAGGCCCATGCCAAGGCCCTGATCTCCTTCCTGAAGACGGCCCATGTGTCGCAAGAAACGTCTACTGATCAATTTACTGATTGTGTTGCCAACTTGACTGCTGATAATGGTCTGGGCTTTTCTGACGCCGATCTGACTGCAAAAGGAAAGAACCATAATGACGCCCTGCATGTCTCTATTGAATGCAGGGGCACTACTCTTGCCGATGTATTGGTAGACACCGGTTCTTCATTGAATGTATTGCCCAAGAAGGCCCTAGACAGGCTAGATTGTGAGGGTCTGGAGCTCAAGCCCAGTAACATTGTTGTCCGAGCCTTTGACGGTTCGAAAAGGATGGTACATGGCGAAGTTGACATCCCAATCAGGGTTGGTTCTCAGGTGTTTGATTCTACTTTCTATGTGATGGACATCCGTCCATCCTACTCTTGTTTGCTGGGTCGTCCATGGATTCACAAGGCCGGAGCTGTGACCTCCACACTACATCAAAAGCTTAAGTACCAGGTTAGAGGAACGATTGTTACAGTTCAAGGGGAAGAAGAGTATATGGTCAGCCACTTAAACTCGTTCCGATACATAGAAATGGACGGGGAGTTCATTGAAACCCCCTTTCAACACTTTGAAGAGGTGCCTCAGACGCTGGCGTCAGCTAAAACTGTAATTGAAGACCCTCCTTTGAAGATGGCTTCCTTAAAGGATGCCCGGGCTGTGATTGAGAAGGGTGAATGTGCAAATTGGGGCCCGCTTTCTGACTTTACTCCGAAGACCGACAAGTTTGGTTTGGGCTTCACTGCAGAGGCTCAGAGGGCTGTTCGTAAAGCGAGGATTGGAAGACCTCCTGTGTTCATCACCAACCCAGGAGTGAATGCTATTGAAGACGAAGTGGAGGAATCGGAATTTGACAGCTGGATCTACCCAACAACCAACAGTGGACCAAGCAACTGGACTTCCAAAGACTTCACCCCTATTACTTTTGTCACTCAGTAATGAATTATTTTGTTTTCAATTTGTAACAAACAATATGTTGAAACTTTTATGGCTCGGTGTCCTACCCGGGGCACCGTGGCTCCATTTGTGAGGGCTTTTGTATGACATTTTCATATATCATTAATCAAAACATTAGAAGTTTGTTGCATTTCAAATCTTGTGCTCCTTTTCTTTCTTTATCATATATTGCAAAATAGTTATATTTACACACACTCACTTATACAGGTTCCAATCCACTCTGGATTTCACTGGTAACGACTCTGCTACTGCCAGTTATGACTTCGGAAATCTGATCAACTTAGCCGAAGACGAGGGTGAAGATGATTGCGAAGTGCTTGGGGAACTTGCAAGACTGCTACTCCAGGAAGAGAGGGCCATTCAGCCGCATGAAGAGCCAGTGGAAACGGTAAACCTGGGTACCGAGACAGATAGAAAGGAAGTCAAGATTGGTGCCAATCTAGAGTGCAGTGTGAAACAACGGTTGATTCAGATGCTGCATGACTACATGGAAATCTTTGCTTGGTCTTACGAAGACATGCCTGGTTTGGATGCCGACATTGTGGTTCATCACCTGCCTACCAAGGAAGACTGCCCTCCGGTAAAACAAAAGGTCCGCCGTATGCGTCCAGAGATGTCCGAGAAAATCAAAGCCGAGGTTATGAAACAATTTGATGCCGGGTTTTTAGCAGTGACTTCTTACCCTCAGTGGGTTGCCAACGTGGTTCCAGTGCCGAGGAAAGATGGTAAGGTCCGAATGTGTGTTGATTACAGGGATTTGAACAGGGCCAGCCCCAAGGATGATTTCCCTCTGCCTCATATCAACGTCCTGGTTGACAACACTGCTCAGCATAAGGTATTCTCCTTCATGGACGGCTTCTCCGGTTATAATTAGATCAAGATGGCTCCTGAAGACATGGAGAAGACCACTTTTGTTACTCAGTGGGGCACCTTTTGCTACAAGGTCATGCCATTTGGGTTGAAAAATGCTGGGGCAACTTACCAACGTGCTATGGTTGCTTTATTTCATGATATGATCCATCATGAAATAGAAGTGTATGTCGATGATATGATTGCAAGGTCCCAAACTGAGGAGGAACACCTTGACCATCTACGGAAGCTGTTTGACCGTCTGAAGTTGTACAAGCTGAGGTTGAACCCAAACAAATGCACCTTTGGGGTGAGATCTGGAAAATTGCTAGGCTTCATCGTAAGCGACAATGGTATTCAAGTGGACCCTGCCAAGGTGAAAGCCAAACAAGAGATGCCAGCTCCCAAGACAGAGAAAGAAGTCAGAGGCTTTCTAGGACGTCTGAATTACATTGCCCGATTCATCTCACATCTAACTGCTACCTGTGAACCAATCTTCAAGCTACTGAAGAAATATCAAGTAGTACGTTGGAATGATGAATGTCAGGCTGCTTTCGAAAAGATCAAAGAGTATCTCCAAGAACCACCCATTCTTATGCCGCCGGTTGAAGGGAGACCTCTAATACTATACTTGACAGTAATTGACAACTCAATGGGGTGTGTGCTGGGCCAGCATGACGAGTCTGGCCGAAAAGAGCACGCTATTTATTACCTGAGCAAAAAGTTTACCGACTGTGAGACCCGGTACTCACTACTCGAGAAAACTTGCTGCGCTCTGGTATGGGCTTCTCGCCGGCTGAGACAGTATATGTTGACTCACACTACTCTGTTGATTTCAAAAATGGATCCAATCAAGTACATATTCGAAAAGCCCGCTCTGTCCGGAAGAATAGCAAGATGGCAAATGATCTTGACAGAATATGACATCCAGTACACGACTCAAAAAGCAATCAAGGGAAGTGTATTGGCAGACCATTTGGCACACCAACCTGTGGACGATTACCAGTCGTTGAACTTTGAATTTCCAAACGAAGATATCATGGTAGTAACTGATTGTGAAGTACCTGGACCGGATGAAGGACGTGAGGAAGGATCCCAATGGTCTATGCATTTTGATGGAGCCTCAAACGCTTTGGGTAATGGTATCAGCGCTGTGATCATATCCCCCAAAGGCACTCATACTCCACTCACCGCTCGGTTATGTTTCAACTGCACCAACAACATGGCGGAGTATGAGGCATGTATCATGGGTCTTCAAGCTGCAATTGACTTAAGGATCAAGTTTCTAAGTGTCTTCGGAGATTCCGCTCTCGTGGTCAATCAGATCAAAGGCGAGTGGGATACGAAACACCCAAATCTTATTCCTTACAAGGAGTATGTGTGGACATTGCTTCCCCACTTCGAGGAGATAACTTTTGAACACTTCCCAAGAGAGGAGAATCAGTTAGCGGACGCGTTGGCTACAATGTCTTCTATGTTCAAAGTCAAATGGGACAACGAGGTGCCCCAGATCATCATTTGGAAGTTGGACGAGCCTGCATATTGCTGTGGTCTTGAGGCTGAGGAGGTAATTGAAAAACCCTGGTATCATGAAGTGAAGAGGTACTTGGAAGCTCAAGAATACCCCGAGGGTGCATCCGTTAACGACAAGAAGTTTCTGAGAATATTCGCAGCAAAGTTCTTCCTCAACAATGGCATTCTCTACAAGTTAAACCATGACTCAACCCTACTGCGTTGTGTGGATAAGACTGAAGCAGAGAAGATCATGGCAGAGCTTCATGAAGGTACATTCGGAACACATTCCAGTGGACATACCATGGCAAGGAAAATCCTTCGGGCAGGATATTTCTGGTCCACAATGGAAGCCGACTGTTACCAACATTCTCGAACTTGTCATAAATGCCAGATTTATGCTGATAAGGTGCATATCCCTCCGGTGCCTCTGAACGTCCTGACGACACCTTGGACTTTTGCAATGTGGGGCATTGATATGATCGGCGAGATCCGACCGACGGCATCCAACGGGTATCGATTCATCTTGGTAGCGATTGATTACTTCACAAAATGGGTTGAAGCAGCTTCCTACGCTACTGTAACCAAGAGCGTCGTGGCACGATTCATTCGGCACAACCTGATCTGTCGATACGGTGTACCTGAGAGGATCATTACGGACAATGGTACCAATCTTAACAACAAGATGATCACTGAGCTCTGCGAGCAATTCAAGATACAACACCACAACTCTTCTCCCTACCGGCCGAAGATGAACGGGGCTGTAGAAGCAGCAAATAAGAATATCAAGAAGATTGTGCAGAAGATGATAGTGACCTACAAAGATTGGCACGAAATGTTACCGTTTGCTCTTCATGGTTACCGCACCTCAGCACAGACGTCGACAGGGGCAACTCCCTTTTCCTTGGTCTATGGCATGGAGGCAGTCTTGCCTATTGAAGTCCAGATACCCTCTCTCAGGATAATGAAAGATGCAGACTTGAGCGAAGATGATTGGATCCAGACTCGGCTTAATCAGTTAAACCTAATTGACGAAAAGAGACTTACTGCTATTTGTCATGGTCAAACGTACCAAAAATGGATGATCAGGGCATTTAACAAGAAAGTCAGACGACAAGAGTATCAAGTCAGAGACCTGGTAATCAAGCGCATTATTCTTCCTCAAAGTGATCCCAGGGGCAAATGGACCCCTACGTACGAAGGGCCATTTATGGTTAAACATATCTTCTCAGGAGGAGCCATGATTCTAACCACCATGGATGGTGACGACCTTCCTCACCCCTCTAATGCAGACATAGTAAAAAGATACTACGCATGAATAAAAGACCCGCTAGGTTGACACGCCTAGGCAAAAATAAGGGCTTCCCGGCGAACCAAAAGGGTTCGGTCAAAAATAAGGGATGAAAAAAAAAATCTGTACACCCGGCAAGTCGAAAACCTGAAAAGGCGGCTTGGGCAAAAATGGGTATCCCGGTGGACTGAAAACCCGAAAGGGCGGTCCAGGAAAAAATTAGGGATAAGCGTATTGCTATGTCTCATTGGATCATCTTGCATCCGGAATTCGGCATCAACTATCAGGGCTCAGACTTTGGCATCGATCAATCAGCTTAATCTTCAACTAAGCAGCAAAGTGATGAGACGCTTGAAGACATAAAGGCGATAGCAGAGTTGGAACCCAGTGGGATTATTTTTCACATGGCTTGTTTTGTTTCCTTTTCAAAATTGTATAAACTCTATGTTCCTCGGCGGCGTTCTCTTACTAGGACGTCAGCGCCTTGTACAAAAACGCCTATTTACGGGCAAATTTCAAAGTCAATACAAGTTCAATCTTTCAGACAAATTATCCATTATTTTTTCCTTTTTCTGTTTTGTTTTGCGAAGAACGTCCAATGTTCATTTTTGATATATGCATTTGCCGTTGATTGCTAACCATGAATATTTGCATGCGAGACAAAGGATTAGTTACAGGTGACATCAGAAACAGGGGCAATTTTGAATTGTCCAAGCAATCTAGTTGTTCTGTCCACCAAGGTACCAAGGTAAGTTCAGCTGAAGAATGAAACCAGGTTAGCTCAATTCCCCAGCAGGTCTTGAAGCTTATCCCCTGCGGAGTACGGTCGTCTCTCCCGGACTCTATTCAGAGTTATTCCTTACAAGAACTTATAACTGGGTTATCCTCAGCTAATTACCACGGAAAGTCCGTCCTCGGCAAAACTCTTCCTATCCCCAGTGGAGTTCATCAAAGTTCCCCAACATAACTTATCAGCGAAATCCCCAGCGGAGTTTATCGTTGAAATCCCCAGCTGAGTTTATCGTTGAAATCCCCAACGAAGCTCTCATCAAAACCCCAACGAAGTATCTCTTCCCACAGAGTAATTCCCCTCAGAGTAATCTCTCCAACAAGTTCATACCCCAACAGAGTCATGTTCCCCTACCGGTTTATTCTTGCAACCATCATCCCCAGCGTAAACGAAGAACTCTACTCTTCAACATCAGCCCGGGATTTGATTCCCCGGCCATTCGTCAAGGATTTATTTTCCTAGACAAAAATACATTCATAGACATTTCACATTTCATACATCCTGCTTGCATACATGATAAAGTGCATACAACACTATCTCATTTTGAGCATCGTGCACATCATGACATCACATACAACTAATGTTTTGCCTTTTCAGGAAAAGTCAATCCAAAGATGATTACTATCAACTATCGCAATTCCGGATTTGATTCCTGTATCTAGCCAGGGCATTTCTGTGAGCGACTGATTGTAGGATAACACCTGTAACAAGCTAGGAAATTATCTACATGAAAGAGTTTGAAGATCAACCCCTATAATAGGCCAGGAAATTATCTTTCATTCTCAGGTCAGAGGTTTACACCTGTATCCAGCCAGGAAAGCTATCTCTACCAACCTTTTACATTTCCAGATTCGATTCCTGTATCTAGCCAGGGCACATCTGTGAGCAACTAATTCCAGATTCGATACCTGTATCCAGCCAAGGCATATCTGTAGACGACAATTCTAGATTCGATACCTGTATCCAGCCAGGGCACATCTGTAGACAACAATTCCAGATTCGATTCATGTATCTAGCCAGGGCACATCTGCGAGCAACCAATTGTAGATTCAATACCTGTATCTAGCCAGGGCATATCTGCATGAAGAGACTGAAGATCAACACCTGTAACAAGCCAGGAAAACATCTTCCTTTCTCAAAGTACACATGTTCTCGCTAAGGAATCTCTTACGCGATCAACACTTCCAAATGGCATCTATAAGCCCATTCCTGACAAGGTTCTGTCACGTATCCAGATGGAATCTATAAGCCCATCTCCCTATCCACCATCTCTCCAAATGGCATCTATAAGCCCATTCCCGCCATCACATTGCTGATACTCTAGTATGTGAGTGCAAATTTCTGGGCACTCTAGTGTCCAATCTCCTTCCACCCTCGAGTCGCGAAAGGCAAACTTGCCAATCTAACTCTTCAGGTTCAAGAAGATTGAACAGGGGCAACTGTTGTACCCCAAAATTTTCCCTCCCATTTCCTCAACATTTTCTCATCACAAGACCCTGGGAACTCAAGATCCAGTTAGGGTTTCCTCTGCTCAAGACTTCTCCTTGCACTGTTGACCCAAATTAGAGTTTGTGTTTGCACAAAGATGTTTTGACCTAAAATGCCTAAGATGAATTTCATGCTTCATGTTGAACTCCCAAGTTTATCCATACCCAGTTTCAAGTCTTGATTCCAAACTTTGCCCAATCAATTGGACAATTGACCTATAAATCAGCTGTATTGGGGAAAAAGTCAACTGTGGTCAATTGACAGTCAAACCTCATGAAATTTGACCCACATCAACATATTGAACTCATATAAACCATTTGGTCAAGTTTGGATCACAATTCCACAAGAAATTTGATCAGATCACCAAAAGGGCAAAATGGTCATTTTTAGGGTTTTGACTGCACAAAGGCAATTTTTGACTGCTTAACCTAACCAATGGCAAACCAAGCTCATATGTGGACTCAAGGACCCAATGGAATTGTCTTGACATGTTCAACAAGTTCAAAAGATCCCAAATGCACAAGATTGACAGATGAATTTTCCAGTCAATTGATCAATTTTTGACTGTATACTGAAAAGTCAAACTTTGACTTTTTGGTCAAAATCAAGTGTCAAGATTCATTTTTCATCAAAACATGTCAAAATATGAAACTTGTTCATCAAGAAACCCAAAATTGAAAATTAGGGTTTAAAATGAAGAATTTTCATAACAGAATTTTTCTAAGTTATGAAAATCCCTAATTTTTTCCTAACTTTGTCCCACTTTTTCATCAAGATGAATTTGGATTCAAGGAAAAGTCAAAACATTAAAGTTGTATTCTATTGCAAAATCTACAACTTTGATTCACAAAGTTTCCTCACAAGAAGCTTGTAGCTCAAGTTATGATTTTTGGAACAAGGGTGCAAAACATTCTTAACTTAGAAAATTTTTGACCTATTTTAGGCAGGATTTTTTCCTAACTTCATGGCTACTTTTCACATGCTTCCACTTGGAATTTAAATTTTTATTACAAATATGGATTGTAGTACACATTCCAAGCTTTCCAAAATGTCCAAGAACTCATCAAACAACCTTATGGTTAGGGAGAATCGAATTTGGCAATATGGGCAAAACTCACTTTGTTCATGGCCAATTTACATGTCCATAACTTTGCATTTTTGAACTCAGCATGCTCTAAGCTAGATTACAGGTCCTTTATCTCATTCACACTCATAAATTTAATGCCAATCCTTCATGTTTAAGTCTTATCTTGTGTGTTTAAGAATTGCATACAAGATTGAGCCATAATTAGAAAAAGCAATATATCCATTTTGGTAAAGGTGCACTTTATGTCAAATTGGCAATCCAAGTGGTACAATGCATATCTTTGGACACAAGATTCATGGAGATATCACACTAATCAAGGCTCAAGTGTGCAGCATACTTGAGGGGCCTGTACAAGTCTAGAGAACCAACTTGCCATTTCTTGCTTAAGTTAGAAGTAACTTGGCATAACTTACACCAACTCTCATTTCAGCCAACACAAGCTTAAGCAAAGTTGTTGTACACCTTCCAAACAATATAACAGAGCTAAGGCACGAGCAAAACACCCTCAAAACATCATCAAACCTCAAAACACCCTCCTACTGCAGAAAACAGAGTCACCTCTACAGTTGGACTTCCATAACTTAGTCCACTTGTGCATTCTTGCTAAGACCTGTTCATACACATTCCATACCACATATACAAACGATCCCAAGTATTGGACACGACCTGTAACACCTCTAACCAACTTCACCATTTTCATTTTTTCTGTTTTGCAGGTTGATTGCCAAAGCTTGATTCAGTTGGTTTCAAAGCAAGTTAAAGGTTGGAATAGCATCCCTGAACTTCAAGCAAGCTGTACCAATCCTCACCTTGCCTTGAAAGTGCCTCCATTGCCAGACACGATCCAAGCTGAACAGGTAAGTTCATGGATTTCTATCTCTCAATATAGGAAGAGTTAGCTCTAGGTTTATGAATGAAAAATGTTCTACTCATGGCCCTGAAGCTATACATATCTTCATTTTCCATTTATATTGCATATGCTGAGAGTATTTTGAATCTGAACATTGACAAAAACTTAGGTTAAGAATTAGGGATGGAGAAATTCTCTCTCATTTCTGAGAGTTAAGTTGAGTTTTTTATATGTATGGAATCGTGGCTTGATGCTTAACATCTTTCATGTTATAAGTTTGTGCTAAAAGTCCAGGAATCAGGAGATAGCAGGGATCACATGTTACTCTGTTTTGTTGTTCAGATTTGAAGACAACCTTTCATGGGCTGGGCCTGTGATATTTTTACTTTTTACACCATGATTTCACATTTGCACCTCCTTGGCCCATTGCATTTTATTTTCATTATTTTTGACTTTTGATTTTTGTTTTTGACTTATTTATTTTTGACAAAGCATAAAAAATATTAAAATTATTTTTTTCACCTTTTTTTGCATTTTTAGGCATTTATTTGTTCTAACTTGATATATGTAAATAAATAAATATAGATACTTTTATTTTAAAAAAATACAAAAAATAATACAAACATATTTTATTTCTGATTTTTATTTTATATTATCTCATGAAAACATTTTTATTAAAAATATATTTTTTGTAAATATTAAATATTTTTTTTATACATAATATATATATTTAATAAATAATGTAAATACTTATATATTTATTAATATATTTAGGGAAAATACAAAGAATTAATACATTTTATTCTTATTAATATTTTGACCTCAAAAATACCTTTTTTACAATATACCTTCTTTTATTTATTTTTGTACATAATTAATAAATATTGCATATATTAAATAATTAATACATTTATTTAGCAAAATTAGGGTTTTGCCCTAAATAACTAAAAACATCAAAAATTAATTCATTTTATTTTTGTTTATTTGACACATGATAAATAATTTTTACATACATATGAAAACCATTTTTGCATTTTGCATATTTATTTTTATTTTATTTAATACTTGTGCAATTAAATCCTTTGTGTAATTCAATTTGGATGTAATAGTTAGAATTTATTTTCTTGTCAAAATACCCCCATTTGAATATTTGTACCCCCCATCCCATATATTGTGTTGTAATAATTTAAGACCTTTTATTTTTCGCATTTAAAAGCTTTCTAATTATGCCATGTTAGAATTAGGGTTTGTATGCAAATCAAAAAAAAAAAAACAACAAATAGTTTGACCTAAATTCAAGATAAACAAGCATGAAAATTGACAACACTAATCACACTTGCACCCCTAGGGTACTCCACTTGTTGCCTTCAATAATGGGCCATGTTGCATGTTAGGTATCTTTGGCAAGAACAAAATAATCAAATGATCATAGTCCCTCGATGACGCTTTCAAAAGTTGCCTAAAAATGATCAAGTCCCTTAAAGGAAAAATTGCCCAAAGATACTTGGCACCATTGCAATCATGATCTAAACGATGACCCGCGCCCGTCCCTTTCACATCCTAACACAAGATTGTCCACCAAATACAATGGTGGAACAAAATTGTTAAAAGGGTTAAAACATAGCAAAGATCTTGAGAAATTTAGGGTAGATAGCTCTTGGTTACTTGCCAATTTTGCAAAAAACAAAAACACTTGCCTATTTTTTCAAAATCACACATCACAACACTTTCAAAACAACTTTCAAAAACATTGGAAACTTTTCAAAAGACATACACCTTTGTATACATCCCAACATGGATCATTATAAAGGTTGCCACCACATTGGCCTCTTTTCAAAAACATTTTCAAACCCACACACAAAGCACCATTTCAAACAATTGAAAATGCAAGGCAAGTGATCTAAGCAAGTAACTAAGAGCCCATGGATAACCATGGATAGAGAGGGTACTAATACCTTCGCTTTCTATAATCTACTCCCCGAACCCAAGAAAACATCTCAAAGGTTTTTGCTGTGCTTTTTAACCTTTCCTTAGGATAAAATAAAAAGTCAGTGGGGACTCTTGCTCAACCGAAACATTTGCGAAAACAAACGCAAAACCTTAAGTCAGTTCTCCCACTATATCACACCTACAAAGACTATGCTAGAAGATTGTTACCCTTCTTCAATAAAGTCGAATTCCATCACATTCCTAGAGATGAAAATCAGATGGCGGATGCTCTGGTAACTCTGGCTTCTATGTATCAAGTGAATACATGGAATGATATACCTCAAATTATGGTTCGGTGACAAGATAGGACCGCTCATGTGTTTACAATAGAGGAGGTAGCAGATAAGAAGCCTTGGTATTATGATATCAAGCATTTTCTCCAGACTTAGGAATACCCGATCGGTGCATCGAATAAAGATAGAAAGACATTGAGTAGATTGGCTGACAGTTTCTTCCTCAGTGAAAATATGTTGTATAAAAGAAATTATGACATGGTCTTGCTCAGATGCATGGATAGACACGAAGCAGGCATGTTAATGCATGAGGTTTATGAAGTTTCATTTGACAGTCATGCCAATGGACATTCGATGGCTAAAAAGATGCTAAGGGCAGGTTACTATTGGCTGACAATGGAATCTGATTGTTATAAATTTGCAAAGAAGTGTCATAAATGCCAGATTTATGCAGATAAGGTCCATGTGCCTCCGACACTTCTCAATGTGATTTCCTCCCCGTGGCCTTTCTCCATGTGGGGTGTTGACATGATTGGGATGATAGAACCCAAAGCTTTGAATGGACACCATTTTATCTTGGTAGTAATTGATTACTTCACCAAGTGGGTGGAGGCTGCTTCATATGCCAATGTTACTAAGCAGGTGGTTGTGCGCTTCATTAAGAATAATCTTATATGTAGGTATGGTGTGCCGAGCAGAATTATCACCGACAATGGCTCGAATATGAACAATAAAATGATGACAGAATTATGTGAAGAATTCAAGATTGTCCATCATAATTCCTTTCTGTACAGGCCAAAGATGAATGGGGCTGTTGAAGCTGCTAATAAAAATATCAAGAAGATTATCCAGAAAATGGTCGTTACTTATAAGGATTGTCATGAAAGGCTCCCTTTTGCTTTGCATGGATATCGAACATCTGTCCGCACCTCAACAGGAGCAACCTTGTTCTCCCTGGTGTATGAAATGGAAGCTGTACTCTCAGTTGAGGTTGAGATTCCCTCTTTGCGTGTGATAATGGAAAAAAAGTAGACAGAGGCTGAATGGGTCCAAAACCCATTTGACCAATTGAATTTGATCGAAGAAAAGAGAATGAGAGCTTTGTGTCATGGAAATTTATATCAGAAGAGAATGAAGAAAGATTTCGATAAAAAGGTCAAACCTCGTGAATTCAGAGAAGGCGACCTCGTGCTCAGGAAGATCATGTCTTTTAAAACTGATTCTAGGGGCAACTGGAATCCCAATTTTGAAGGCCCATATGTTGTCAAGAAAGCCTTCTCTGGCGGTGCATTAATTCTTGAAACTATGGATGGCGAGGAGTTCCCACGTCCCATGAATGCTGATGCAGTCAAGAAATACTTTGCCTAAAGAAATAAAAGAACAACTCGCTAAGTTGAAAACTCGAAAGGGAGACTTAGGCAAAAAAGAGCGTCTCGGTAGGCTGAAAACCTAAAAGGGTGGTCTAGGAAAAAGTTAGAGACATAAACAAAATAAATTTCCCGCTAAGTTGAAAACTCGTAAGGGCATCTTAGGCAAAATTTAGGGACTTTCTTGGAAAGTAACTGCATCATGCAAGATCTGATCATTGAAGCAACAATCTTCTCGAATCCTCATCATACTTCAACAGAAGCTGCTGCTCAGGATTTCAAAAAATTGTTAGAGGGGGATAGTGGTCATTGTATCTCAATGTATCTTTTCCATTATATACCATTTTTCGAACTTTATAATCATCTATGAGGTCTCACCATTCGCAGACTACCATTCTATTAATAAAGTTTGAGCTATTACCCAATTCTTTGTGTTTCTTATTTTATTTAGCTTGCAAAGACTCCATTTATTATTGATAATAACTTTAAAAGCAAAAAGATTACATAACAAAATCGATTTTTCAAAAAAGATTTACAATTTGCTTTTACTTTAGAGTTTGTGATGTGAAAAAAAACAACAACAACAAAAATGGTGATCCCAGGAATGGACAAACTCCAGTTGTTTTAAGAAGTTTTTGTTCCCCTCGAGAAGGTTTACTTAGGATGATTCGCCATATTGGGTTCGTGACTCCGGTATCCTCGGTCAAGTTTGGATTCATTTCTCCCCTTTTTTGAATTTTCATGATGTGAAGTTTCAATCTGAGATTTCTCCAGTGAAGTTTTCGTTTGGTCTAATGGAAGTTCTTTTTCCAAAGAAGTTGGTACCATAATCATTCTTGAAGAATGCAGGTCCCCGGTTTCTCTAGTGAAGAACATATTGTGGTTTTCCCTTTGAGGATGTGATGTTAACCTCCCCAATGAAGTGGGCCTAAATTCCCCAGTGAATGTTTTGATGATTTGGTGTCCATTTGCTTTACTTGAGATTGGTTTTTCAATCCCCAGTAGAAGTGTTACTTTTGAAAACATTTATTTCCCCGGTGAAGCCTGGAGAAGGATGTTCTATCCCTGTATCTGTACTATTCTGCCACTTAATTTTGTTTACTTCCGAATTATGTTTCTCCCCAGTAAAGCCAAAGCAGGCAATAGGTTATGTTTCCTCAGCTGGCGCTTACTTTTTCTTGGATTGATCATCTTGGATATCATTTAGCCGATTGTTGTTTGTGCCCGAGGTGGTTTTTCCTGGTTACTCCCAGTGTTGTATATCTGTTTTGTCAGCATATGCATGATAACACTCATACATTCATACATACATCATGCATAGTTAAAATTGGCAAATCATTGTTCATTAAAATTTGTTAATATTTTTGTTGACATATCACCCTGTTTTGCAGAGATACGTTTCCCTCTCTTTAATAGAGTGTTGGCCTTAAGCAGAAAGCAGATATTCTTTCAATTTCCCCACTGAGTTATCCCTCGTGGAAGATTTTTGCTTTAGCCTTCCTGTACAGCTCCTTGTTTGGATGGATTTGGTTTTCCCTCTTGAGTTTATTTATCAAAGGATATATTTTGGTTGACTATTTCATTCCAATTTATTTCTGTTTTGAATCTTTGGTTCCACAACAATATTATTTACTTTGGATTTCGGAAAGCTTTGAGTTTTGGTTTGTGCATTTATTTTGCACGAGAAGACTTTATCTCCTCAGCAGGAATATCGTGGCATTTCCCCAGGAAGCCATATTTCTCTCCCCAAGAAGCCATATTTCTCTCCCTAGGAAGCCATATTTCTCTCCCCAGAAAGTCATTTATTTTTACAATCCTCCATGACAACAAGTAGCAGGTCTCTTTATTTGAGCAACTTGTGCTTCCCTGTAAAAGTCGACATAACATTTTTTGCTATCTCCTCTATGAGTGGATAGTTTGCAGTCCGTCGTCAGTTTACGCCAGTGGATGGCAAGACTTTTAAATTCGCAGAGACAGTTCGTTGTAAAATATTTGTAGGTGATGGTCTCTTTATTTGAGACAATTTATATATTACCCTTTCCAGGAAAAGTGCCTCGGTTAAAGAAGAAGATGAGACCCGTTCTAGGCGAAATGCCAGAATTTTGGGGAAACTTGTTATCTTTTTGCTACCTTCAGTGAACGTTGGTAGTTCATCATCAGTGAACAACAATGCCATGATATATTTTCTCTCTACCTTCAGTGAAAGTTGGTAGGTCATCAGCAGTGAACATCGATGATTGTTATCTTTTTTCTACCTCCAGTGAACATCGGTAGTTCATCGTCAGTGAACGACGATGCTATGATATATTTTCTCTCTACCTTCAGTGAAAGTTGGTAGGTCATCGGCAGTAAACGTCGATGATTGTTGTCTTTTTTCTACCTTCAGTGAATGTTGGTAGTTCATCATCAGTTAAAGGTGATGCCATGATATATTTTCTCTCTACCTTCAGTAAAAGTTGGTAGGTCACCTTCAGTGAAAGTTGGTGATTGTTATCTTTTTTCTACCTTCAGTGAACGTTGGTAGTTCATCGTCAGTGAACGAAGATGCTGTGATATATTTCCTCTCTACCTTCAGTGAAAGTTGGTAGGTCATCGACAGTGAACGTCGATGATTTTTATCTTTTTACTACCTTCAGTGAACATAGGTATTTCATCGTCAGTGAACGGAGGTGCTATGATATACTCTCTTTCTACCTTCAGTGAAAGTTGGTGGATCATCGACAGTGAACATCGATGATTGTTATCTTTTTGCTACCCTCAGTGAATGCTAGTAGTTCATTGTCAGTGAACGACGGTGCTATTATATATTCTCTTTCTACCTTCAGTGAAAGTTGGTAGGTCACCTTCAGTGAGAGTTGGTGATTGTTATCTTTTTGCTACCCTCAGTGAATGTTGGTAGTTCATCGTCAGTGAATGGCAATGCTATGATGTATTTTCTTCCTACCTTTAGTGAAAGTTGTTAGGTCATCGGTAGTGAACATCGATGATCCTTTCTCTCCGCCTTCAATAAACGTTGGTAGCTTCACCTTCAGTGGAAGTTGATGTATCCTTTGACCATTTTACCATCCTCGCTGATTCAGGTCTTTTTGATCCACCCGTGATTTATTTTCTTGTTTGGGTTACTCTCTTGTTTCTTTAATTTTGTTACATCCCCAATGATGTTTTGCGTCCCTTTGGAATTGTCCATGTGCACTTATATTCATAAGCATTGCATTGCATCTTAGGGCCAAAAATAAGGTTTGTTTTATATTTAAGTATCTTTGATCGCGTCGAGATGAATATTTTTAACCTTTGTATCTCCGGATCGAAGAAACTTAAATAAGGGCAGCTGTTGTACCCCAATTTCCCCCCTAAGATCCCTTCATCATACCATGTTGATTCCATCACAACAAGATCACGTTAGGATTCTTGGTTCCCCTCCATATATTTAGCTTTTCTCTTTGAAGAATCACCAAGCACCTTGACTTGTGTTCTTTTGTGATCATGAATATTTTTGTCTTGATTTCTTCTTTTAATTAATAAAATGCAATGTTGGTTTGTCTTGCTTGTTACTCATGTAGGTAAAGGCAATAAGATTCAACAAGTTGCTCCATGGGTTCATGAGTTTATTTCCATGCCCTAGTTAATAAAGCTTGAGAATTTAAAACCTCACCATTGAAGTTGTTTAGGAAGAAATGGCATGGCAAGGTTATTTTGGTTTGCCATATTTCAAGGTTATCAAATTTGATCCAAAAAGTACAAGGGGTTGATGGAAGAAATAGTCATGTTTGGACAAGACTTTGTTCCATTTGGTCACAAGTGCATATATCTCTCAATTCTCAAGATATGTAGATGGTTGTGGTAGATATGAGTTCTCATTATCATCCTCGACAACTTATATTTACAATGCATTTGTGTTGATACAAGAAGTTTGTTCAAAATTGTTAAAGTTCCTCAAGGCATTTTTTGTTGATCCAGGAGCTAGGGTTTTAAACTTCAAAGAAGCATATCTTGCTCATATTTTGGTATTTTGGAGTGATTCCAAAGACATCCTTCTTTTCAAAGGGTTACCAACAAATAAATTTAAAAGTTCCAAGGATTTTTCATGTGGAAGAAATTTGATGAGGAAGAAAGATTACAAGTCCTCCAGATGAATCCCCAATTTTCCATGTGTGACTTCAAATGATCATAAGTTGGTCAATTTTTATCAACTTGAGCCCATTATTTTTCCATAATTATCTTAAGGATGTGAAATTTATGCCTTATTTTATATGCAAAGTGAGAAAATGGATGGAAGTTGCCTTAAGGATACAAAATGTTATAGGTCATTTCATGATTTTTTGCCAACTTCAACAATTCATAATTCTCTCAATTTTTGGATATTTTGAATGTTTCAAGTTCCAAAATGTCATTAAAGAGGTCTATTTCATGCCATCTTTTTTGGTCAAAAGAAAAGTCCAAGTGGAAGGCCATGTTTGGATGCAAGACATTATAGGTCACTTGTGAAGAAAAACTTGAAATATTTCTAAGTGTGGAAAGTCAACCTTTTTTTTTCTTTTCATACTTTGACTCAATGCAACTTTCAGCTCAAGCATCCATTTGAGTCCATTATTTTTACATTGCAAACTTTGTAACCTCATCTTTCTAAAGCATCAAGAATCATTCCCTAAGACCCCTTGAGATGAGAATGCCATTGGGTTTAGCTTGGTAACTTGGAACTGAAGTTTCCCCATAAGTCAGAATTTGGAGTCTTTGTTTTGGCTTCTAATCACAAGTTTTCCACACGTTTATGCCTCTAAACATGTTTAATGAAGTTCCAGAATTGATTAGCACAACAAAACGTGCATTTTGGATGAGTTTTGATCAAATTGGAAGTCACACTTTCGTTGTTTGCAACTTCACACGATTTCCCTCCAAACTTCATCATTTCACACGCTTGGAAATTCCATTTGATTCCATATAAATAGAGGGTCATCCCTTATTCATTTCCTCAAGCTTGGATATCCAGAATCACCCTGCCAAACTTGTTCCATAACTTAAAATTCAGCAACTTCGAAATCTATTCACAAGCCTTTTTCAATCCAATTTTCCATCAATTCATCCTCCTTGATCTTCCCCGAAGCTAACCATATAATTACATTCAAGAATCGTGCCCTATATTGCTCCATAGAAATCCAGTTTCAGAGCTCTGCAACTCAATTTAAATAGGTAGATTCCTTCATCAATTCTTTAAAACTTTGATATCATTGTGATGCTCTCATTGCACTGGTTCTAGTTGCAACACTTGCTTTTTACTAGAAACACATTTTGACCATGAAATTTCAAATCCCTTTTCAAAACTTTCCTTCCAAATTGCTTGAGCTACAGTTTATATAAATTTGTCGCGAGGGTGTGGTTGTCTTTGTCTTGAAGAGACGAAACGAATGACATAGGTCTCGTGCTCTAATTTTACAGATTGAACAACCTGGTTTTGGGACTGGCTGGAGGTTGAAGATGACCAACGTGTCATGCTTCAACCAATGAAACAACACCATTTGGATTTTTTGAATTTCTGATTTACATTTGATTCAGTGCTTTATTCACTAATGACCATGATATGCATAGCGTGCCAGATCCCTTGGATTTGATTACTAACGCGTTTTTACTCTCATCCAATGGTCCACATATTTTTTACTTTTATTTTATTTTCTGATTTTTATATTTAATTTTTTTAAACTTCAAAAAATCATAGAAAATTCAATATAAGTCCAAAAAATCTGAAAAAATGAAAAATATTTTTGATTATTCTCTTTCTGATTTTTATTTTTTCATAATTTAATTGTGTTTTGTTATTTTTTTATAAATTTTCATTTTATTTGAATTGTTTTAAATGTTTAAAAATACTTTTATGCATTTTTAAATTTTGAAAAAATTATGGAATGATCCAATGATATTGTGACAAATATTGGTGACCTTATTTTATTTTTGTTTCTGACTATGTTATTTTTTTTATCATTTTTGGTTTATTTTACTCATTTCTTTTAAATTTAAAAAATAGTTTCTGACTTTAAAAAATTACCAAAAAATTTATAAAATCATTTGAGTCCTTTTCTGATTTTTCTATGGGCTTACTTTTTTATTTCTTGATTAATTTGAACATAGTTGATATTTTTCTCTTTTATTTCTATTTTAAAATATTTTTAAACCTTTTTTTGTATATATTAAAATGCAATATCATTTTGTGACTATTTTCTGGCTGATCTTGGATTAAAATTTTGATCATGAACTTTATTAACATTATTGGATCCATGGTGTTGAGTCTAACTCCACAAAAATGGATGAATGTTTTTAATAATAGTTTGATTAAATTTAATTCAAAAGTGGTTTGTATATTCTCTCCCACCCCTCTTCATCTCATCCCTTTCTTATTGCACTAAGTGTTATTGGATCATGATCTCTATATCATGTCTCAAAACAAATGGTGCATAGATTGCTATTGACCGGCCTCAAAATAGGTGCAACTTCTATATAAGTCCATATACGATTGCTTAACATAGCACTAAATTTTGTTCCCGATTCGAATAAATGATCATTCGTGGCCCAAACTTATGTTTGCAATCCCAAGTATGTTAATTTGATATCTTTGATCCAATAACCTTGAGATTCATTGTGTGGAGGCTTTGGTTCTACCAATCCTCTAATGGATCTACAACACCTTTGGTCAACACGGATCACTTAAACATCGTTGATCATTAAATGGTACTTATGAGGATTCCAAATGGATGATATGCTTGACAAAAATCAAATGCAACTTATTATGTGGAGGCTTTGGTTATACCAATCCTCTAATGAGTTCCAAATGCAACTTTCAAGATGATCATCCAACTAACCACTAATCACTAATAATTGACTTTATCCTGTATTTTTATTATATGCCCCTTTTATTTTTATGCACTATTTACCTTTAGCATTTACATTTATGCTATTTTTCATCTTTGCTCACTTGAGCATTTACTTTCTTGTCATTTCTATTTTGCTCACTTGAGCTTTTATTTTATTTTTAAGACACCTAATAATCAATATGAACCATAAAATATTTAATGGTACTTGGACTATTTGGTTACTATCCTTGGCATTATGGAGCATTGGATTTCTTGGACTTAGGATTAAAAACCTTGGCCTATAATTAGAGGTCTTGTGACCTTATCTGATTATTTTGTCTGGAGCTCTTGAGGTTTACCTCAAGACATTGGGTTGTTTGTTTGTTTTGTGTGCAGGTTATTGTGATTACACTCTTTGTTTGTAATCTGGAATTCACCCGTATACAACCGTTACTTTGCCCAATTTTTGTGAAAACTTAATACACTTGAAGTTTGGTTCTCTAAAGAGGTCTAGAATCTTTGCTTGCTTGGTTTCAATCCAAAGAATGAGAATTCTATCTTGACTCATAATGTTAAGTGTTGGTTTCTTGTTGATTAGATGGTTCATATCCCTAGCTTTTACCTTATGCTTTAGGATAGTCTCTTCTTCTCTTCCCATCTTCTTTAATTTCAAAAATCTTCTCCTTCCTTTTGAAAACTCTTCTTGTTTTTTTTTTAAAAACTTGAACCACTTTCATAATAAACTTGGCTTTATGTCCATGCATTTTCAAAACATTTTCATAAATAAACATCAATCAACCTAATAATACTTTGGCATTTTTTTGTGAGAAGACTAAAAGTCAATCAATCTCATTTCAAGCTATTTTTCCACTTTGGCTTTTTACTTTAAAAAACTTTGCTCAAAAGATTGGACTCTTGTCAATCCTTGTAGTGATGCAGACAACTATACTTCTACAATATGTAGTGAAGTGAGATATTTTCCACTTGGGTGTTGAGTGAGGCATTGCTGATTTTAAAATCCAAGCCATATCCTCCACTTTGAGATGATGCAAATTCTCCTTTCTCATGATTGTGGGTAGTAAGTATGTTTTCCACATGGACAATGACGATGATATCTTATCTCATAAAATTAACCAACACACTTACATTTTAAATTTTTTTAAAGAGGAAATACGTGTACCCTGATCCTCTATTGCACGAAAAGGTGGCACGTAGGCACTAAAGGTTCGCAACCGCGACAGGTGCAAAAAACCATAAAAATATATTTGTTTTCTCACCTCCACCATCCATATTTTACACAACATTTCATAGCCAAAACATAAAGATTTTATAAAGAGGTTCCTACGGAGTACCATGGATGTTTAGGGTGCTAATACCTTCCCTTTGCATAACCAACTCCCTTACCTTGAACCTTTCCCCCTCTTTTGGGTTATTCACTCTTTTCCCATTCCCTTGGAAATAATAAAGCGCGGTGGCGATTTTTATTTTTGATCTGTATAAGTCAAGTCAATCCAATGGCTTAGTCTTAAACATTTCTACCGCTACACCATGCACATAACCATACAAAACCAGATTGCGTAAGTGAATTCGGTTCAAATTAACGATTAACCTGCACCTCAAAAAAACCAGTTTCACTCAAAAGCAGAAATATAAATCAGGAAAGGGTGGAAACCATGGATAAAAGGGAGAGGCCAAATCAGAATTGAATCAGTTACAGCATAACATAATCTTAACCAACCTCTAACCAACTAACTCGTATAACTAACTAACAAATTTTTTGTAACTATCCTAACTGTTTTTAAACCAATAGATGACAGAATAAAAGAGCAGAAACTGAACTTGGTGAAATTCTACACATTTTCCTGGAGGATTTTTTCTCACGCGTCATTTTCTCCTCATCCCCCAATCTTCATTCATCAACCTCTCTAACCTTCTTCACCATTCATGCTTCTTTTTCCATCATTTTGGCCTTCACCCATGAAACTATTCACTATCAATCCTCTCAACTCACTCCTTCACCCACAACTCATAAATTTCAACTTCTTATTGAATCTCTCTCTCTCTCTGATTCTATGAACCTTCAAACTCACGACATCTTCAACCTCACTGCATCTTCAACCTCCACCATTTTTTCTTCCTCGCACGACAATCATTCATGACTTACACAGAGATAACATTATCCATACAAGAAAAACTCACCAGAAACCTCTGAATCTTTCTCTCTCGAGGGACCATTCTTAAATCTTTATGAACCGTTAACAAACTTCACCCTCATCTCCCTGATTTCTCTCGGAGAATCCATAACGTCAACCATAACAATCTTCATCGCCTCTACAATTCTTGAATATCATCCCAACGATCTGCATCTTCAAGGATACTTATCCTTGCTTCAATCATCAAGAAGCACCTGCAGCATCAACGTGCCTTCAATCGTCAACCTTCAGCATTATTGTTTCTGCAACGATATCGCACGCATCCTACTCAACATCTTCGTGTTTCTACAAGGACGTGAACAAACCACTTCATCAAAGCGATTCTCATAACAACAACAATGCGGGGATCGAAGTAGAAAGAGACGCAGAGAATTGAATCGAAGATGATAATTAGAGGCGGTATAATACTTGTGTTAGAACATAGTTTGATTATGCAACCCTTAGTTAGAGTTTTGATGATAACAAATACAAACAACAAATATGCACCCTAAAAATTATGTTATTTTGTATGCAGAAGTTCTGACCAAAGCAGCATCAGAAGGTAAGCTATAGAAGTTACACGCTGAAGCTATCAGAATTTGCGCTGAAGATTGATGACCAGAACCTGCGCTTAAGTGAAGTAAACTCTGATTCTGAACAAGAGCATAATAATCCAAGTCATCAATGTGCTGAAGCATCAGCAGCAAGCAAGGATGAAAGATTCTGAAGCGTTATTATTCATTCAAGACTGCATCAATTACAACGGCTTCTTTCAGACAGGATCTTCTCCAAATGGAAACTGAGTTAATGACATTTATCATGCTTAATGGTCAACGAGAATCCATTGCATATATAAACAAACTCAGTGATAAAATCGGTAATGATTTTGCAATATACTACTTACAAGAATTCAAAAAGATGCAAGCATACTCATTATATTTCCACGCTCTAAATTAGTGTAATTTATCACTGTTGTGATAACAATTTTTGTAACAAAAAACAACAACACACAATACTCTTGTTTATTTGATTAAAAAAGTGTTCCTTGAGATTAACCGGATTGTGGTTGTACTCAAGAAGACTTTAACAGTTGTTGAATTAGTGATTGTAATCCTTTTGAGATTAGTGGATTAAGACCTCGTTGGAGAGAGGAGAAATCACCTTAACGGGTGGACTAGAGTAGTTTGAGATCAAACGAACTAGGATAAAAATACTGTGGCATTGCGCATTTGATTTCAAGTTTTCAATTCAACCCCCCTTCTTGTGTTTTTCACTTCTTCAATTTGTTCACGAAGGGGATGATTAAATAAGGAGATCAAGATCGAATAAAAGTGTGAGGTTCGCTGGAGGCCGGCGAAGAAGCGAAATGGGAAGCTGAGAGTTGAAGCAAATCAGAGCTTGCCGAAAATTTCAATTTCACCGTCGTGCCGTAGGGATAACGATTCCTATGAAGCCTTCGTGTCACAATCCTTTAACATCTTCTTGCATGGTTTATAATCAATTGAAGGATGCACGCAGATTCCTCTCGGTTCTTGCTGAATTTTGTTTCCCTTAAACTTAGGTTTTTTAGCTCCCAATGTACCGACCTGACAATACGAGAAGCTTCTGTGAGAAATTGGTGCAAGAGTCATTATCGGTGAAGGAAATAATGTAGGGTTTCTATTCAACCTGCTGTGATTGGGGGGAGGTTTAAGGTGGCGGTGGTGACGAATATTCTCACCAGAAATCGTAGTAAGATAAGAGAGGAAGAGTTTCAAGGTGTTGAAATCAGCTAAACACACCGTTCTAATTGAGCCTCAAATATTCTCTCTTTCCTTAATCTTCATTTTATTATGCTAATAATGATTTGCTGCTAATTATTGAAAGTGTTTAAGGAAATTGGATCGGAAGTGGCATCTGGACCGTAATACTTTGGGCTGAATAGTTTTTGGAAATCAATTGCTGCCAATAAAAAAGCTGTTTCATGGGCCCTTCTGCATGGGCCTAACGCCCAAATATTTGGTGGCTATACAACATACTCTCTAAAGTTTACGCCCCCATGACTCTTCTAACTTCCTTTTTATTTTAGTTTACTCTTCTAGTTTAATTTTTTTTCTTTTAATTGATAATAAAAATGATACAAAAATATTAGAACATTTTAGAAATCTTTAGGACCTCTCTTTAGAATTTTCATTAGAGGTTTCTATCATTTTCATGTTCGATAATCATTTTCGTTGTCATTGTTTATCTAAGATGTTGTGGTAGAATATTGATGTAAATTTTGTGATATGGAATGCTTGGAGATCAATTCGTCCAATCACTTAGGTGAAGTGGCTTCTGTAGAGTTTTCTCTTTGCTTGCGTGGTTTTGAAGAGGCAACGGACCTTCTCCGTTTGGTATCATCGTGACCTTATTTTATTCTTCATTTCCGCACTTTATCATACTTCTTCACCGCTTTTCTAGAGATCATGAGAAGTAGGGATTTACTTCTTTCCTTGCCATGAGAAGTAGGATAGAGATGTATGATGGGGTCTCCATTGCTGATCATGTCAGGAACCCCTCTGGTTTATTTAAAGAGTTGTTTAGGGAAATTTCGTATTGTTTGCCATTATGTGCTACTTGTGGGTGGTTTGTTTAAAACCCTACTTTTGAGTAGGTATTCCGCTCGTGTGTTTATATTTGTGTCCGCGTATGTACAAATGATAAGTCTTCAAAAAGAGGCAAGCGGGGAGGGTTAACAATCAATCCCCTCAATTGCGTCTGTGTCGTCCTTAGCTCATGACGCACCATGATGGTTCATAGTTGTGCCTGCTCATGTGTATCAAGTCGTCAAGTGGGGAAGAGTTCCACAATCGAACCCCCACGCTTGTCAGGAGTTCGCATTGGCTGATGCTGACACTTCATGATCATTCATATTGTCTTATGTCGCCTACCTCGATCTCCTATATCTTGGTTAGGTGTTCAGTCGCTTTGGACATCACATTTTTGTTTTTTCATCTCACTCCCGCTTGTTTGTCTCGGGTGATACGCTCCCCTTGAATACAATATTTCATTTCTTTTCTTTACTCTTTTATGTGTGTGATCTTTCAAGCTTGCTTGTTTTATCCTTGTATATACCATGTTCCCTTAGGATGCGCTCGCTCCTTTTGGATGCAAGTTAGACCTTAGGTTGCAAACCATTCATGCTAACATTAGGTATAGATTTCCCTTTCATCCTTGACATAGGGCCACCGTTGTATGATAACATTAGGTTTAGAAATAGGCTAGTCTCCCTTAGACTCTTTTCTTCCCCTCTTGCATACACATTTAAAACTAAAACTTTCTTTTTCTTAGCAAATCATATAACATGCTAATCATACTAAAACCCTTTTTCAAGGTAACAAAACACAAAACAATCAAATGTGGCATCTTGCCTCGAGGGCGTAACTCAAAATCATTTTCAGCAAGGACATGATTAATTTACTTCTGTTCTAACACGTGAGTCTCCAAAGGTCGAGCTGTGGCAGAAGGTGGAATTAACATCGTTCATAAAAAACACAAAAGAAACAAAAACAAGTGAGTCAAACTACGGCAACTCTGATTCCTCAAAAAGGACACGTAGGCATTGGGGTAGGGCCAAAGCGAGCACAACTTTATTTTCCCTACATTATTTTCTCATTTCTTTTGCATGCATTCTTCCTAAGTAGTAAACAGTAAACATAGATTAGACACACCCATAAGATAGATAACAAGAGTGGACACCGTAGAGTACTACATTCGTGTGGGGTGCTAATACGTCCCTTTGCACAACATACTCCCTTACCCGATCTCTCAGTCGCAAGACCATGACTTCTCCCTTCTCAGGTTTTCTCAATGTTTACCTTTCCCTTCATATGGGATAAAAGACGTTCGATGGCGACTTTATTGTTTGATGATTTTCAGCCGGTTGTTTCAATATGAAATTGTGAGTTTTAAACAGAAAGAAGGAGAGTCACTAGGTGATGCTTACAAGAGGTTCAAGAGGTTACTGGTGGCTTGTCCAACGCACAACATGAGTCAAACTGAGCAAATGAGGATGTTTGTAAATGACCTCCGAATAAAGAGAAAGTAGCTTATTGATACAACAACTGGTGGCTCAGCAAACTTTGCAATAACCACTAGTGTGAAGAAAATTATTGAAGCAATTGCTGCAAATGAGAAGCTGGAGCTATATGACAAAGTTATAAGAAAACCAGAGGGAGTGATTGATCTGAAGTTGGAAACCAATCAACAAATGAAAATTGAAGAAGCCATTGCTGCAGAAGTAGAGAAAAAGATGAAAGCAATGAACATGGATACTCAACAGGTAGCTCAGGTTCAACAACTACAGAAGATAGCTTGTGAATTTGTAGTGGACCACATAGTACTGTGCAATATCTTGCAACTCCATAATAAATTGAGGGGATAAAATTCTTGAGACAAAACAACCCATATTCTAACACATATAATCCTGGATGGAAGAACCATCCTAATTTCTCTTGGAAAGATCAGCAGCAACAAACTCCTCAGAAAGCAGAGTGGGAGGTCGCTATTGAAAAGATGGTTGCCCAAACCTCTCAGTTTCAAGAAGAGATAAGGAGTAATCATAGAAATATCACAGCTGCAATTAAAAATTTGGAAGTTTAAATGGGGAAGATTGCACAACAGGTAGCGCTGCAAGCACAAGAAAATAATAAAAGTCATGAGAATGTGAATGCTGTCAAAACAAGGAGTGAGAAAATCTCTAGAGAAAAAGAAGATGATCTGAGGTTTGATGATAATATCATAGAAGTAGAGCTGGAAGTGAGAGAGAATAAGAAAAAAAAGGAAGACATGGTATCACCTGTTAAGCCACTTGAAGAGTAGACTAAACCAGAGATCAAGTTATTGCATCCCTCTTGAGTGGCAAAGAAGGACACAAAAGAAAACGATTTTGAGAAATTTGTCAAAATCTTCAAAAATCTAAAGATCCACATACCGTTCTTTGAAGCGCTCGACAAAATGCCTTTGTATCAGAAATTCATGAAGAAGGTATTATCAAAGAAGAAATCAACAGGAGAGGGATCGGTACCCGTTGATGAGAAATTATGTACAATTACGCCCGAGAGAAAAATACCTGTCAAGCAGAGGGATCCAAGGTCAGTTTCAATACTATGCACAATAAAAGATAGAGCTTTCAAGAGGGTCCTAGTTGATTCTGGGTCTAGTATGATTTTAATTCCATTATCAATTTTCAAGAAGCTCGGTATTGAGAAGATAAGTGGGAGTGGAACAAAATTGAAATTTACGGATCACACGATCAAGCAGTCATATGGGATAGCTGAAGATGTATTAGTGGAAATTGACAATTTTGTTTTCTAAATTGATTTTCAGACCATGGACATACTGGAAGATGAAGAGACTCTTATCATTCTTGGTCGTCCGTTTATACTGACTAGTCGATGCAACTTTGATATTGAGACAGGTAATCTGAAACTGAAATCATTTGAGGAGGAGATAACCTTTAAGGTGTTGGAAATCAGGAAGCAAGGTGCATATGGAAAGGATAAATCTTTGGTCAAAATGATCAAAACAGAAGGAGAAGGAAACAATTCAAAATTACAACCAGAAGAAGTCTCAGGAAAAATCTCTCAGGTGGCATCAATAAAAATTCATAATTGTAGTCAACAAGGAAATAAGAGAAAGAAGAAGGAACATCGAGTTAAAAAGATGGAAGTTGGAAGTGGCTAGAAGCACAAATGGGTTGAGACTATTGACTAAATGAGATCTGGATTGGGGATAAAACAAGCAAAAAGGTATGGAAGAGGAAGTACCCCCATATGGGGATGATCCGTCGAGCCATGCAACGTTAAACACAACGCTTCATGGGAGGAAACCCACGCTTTTAATAACTTAATTTTTATTTTTGTTTTATTTTCAGGTAATAAAAAGGGAGTCTTACTGGTGAGAGCTAGGAGGCTGCAACATGTGTTGTATTACCCTCTGTGAGCCACCTTCTCAAGCTTGTTCCGAAACATTAGGGTCAATGTTCAGTTCAAGTTTGGGGAGGGGGGGGGGGGGGGGGGTTATTGCTTCTCTTCTTTTCAAATTATTTGTTAGTGCTCTGTGATTTGCGGTGTAAATCCACAAGTTTAAGTCTTTCAAGTTGGTCGATTGTTTTGTTTTGATCAAGAACTTGAGTCTCATAGAGATCGGGAATAGTAAATAGAAACAAAGAGATGGTTATTCGAGGGTAGGAAGTTCGGAATAATGTGACAGGGATACGAGTCTAATGTGTGGACTTGTACCATAGTGCTTAAATTATGAGAAGTACTCCTAAAGTAGTTTATCCTTACAGTCTGGTATAAGATAGATTCACACACATGTACGATTGAAGAAGAAAGAAATACATTTGGAACCAAATGATGAAAATGCGGTAAAAGGTAACTGGCTCACTAAGTTGGGTAGCCCTCACCAGGTTATTCATCCCAAAGGGGGTTGATCCCTAAACGTCATCCATAAAGGACAATATATAAATTGAAAAGTTTTGAAAATTTCATCTAAATTTATAAAGGAGCAAAAGCTCTTATTTGGTGCCTAAGCAAAAATCTCTCTTAATCAGTCTTGTGCGTGTGATGATCATCAATAACTATCAGTGCCTTAATTTGACAGTCTGAATGAAAAAGGGGGAAAACCGGAAAAGAGAATTAAGTACAAAGCATAGTTAGAGAGGTATCTGAAGAGGAAACTCTAAATTTAAAGATTCCTAAACAAACTCTTCGCGTCATGTGATCATCGGACGAACTACTTTTTGATTAATTTGAAAGGATGTTTCACGTAAGAGTAACTGGGTGCTATGATTTTATTGAAGTTATTGTAATGGTCATGTTGTAACCCAAAATTTTTTCTCCCCTTTTCTTCTCAAGATATTCTTTCAAGGCTTCTCAGATATTCAAGACACTCAAGGCTTGACTAGTCAAGATGCTCCTCCTAAGCCAAAGGCCTACAACTAGGGTTTGGAGTTTCTCAAGTAAATTTGGTTTGAAAAGGTATCAAGTGATTTCCATGGTTCATCATATGTCCTTAATAAGGTTCATGTCAAGTTTCAAGTCTTGCATCATAAGTTTGCTAAGTCAATGGCTCAGATGATTGAAAATCAACTATATTGGGTAAAAAGTCAATTATGGTCAACATATAGTCAAACTTCAAGATTTTTTGTCAACATTAACATTTTTAAGTGATATTCATTATTTTATCAAGGTTTGATCATGATTCCCCAAGGAAATCCCTCAAATCATCAAAAGTTAAGAATTGCCAAATTAGCGTTTCCTTAGGGGAAGTCAACTGAACTTTGACCAGGCATAACATTCACATACTTCATCAAAATTTCCCCAACCAAATCCAATTTTGAATAAAATTCAATTCCCTACAACTTTGTTTTTATGGTCAAGTCCAAAATATGCTTCATTCTAAAGATATGAGCTAAAAAATTATAGGTCATTTTCAAAAGTCAACAAAGACACTTTTTGTTAAGGCAACTTACATCAAGATAAAGTCTTTAAAAGCAAAAATGATAAACATAGAGATTTTATAGGACATCTTGAGCTTTCCAAAAAGTCAAATATCATATTAAAAATATGAAAATTGAGCAAATTATGAGTTACACAAGTTGGGATATTTTGAAGAAATTCATGAAATGCAAAATGAGCAAAGTTGAAGTTTTGAACTAGTTGGCCTAACTTTTGATATTCAAACATGTTCATAATGTGTTAGAGGACCTCTAAATCCATTCACATATTTTTTTTATTATTTTTATTTCTTTTATTTGAATTTTTATTCGTTTAAATGCAAATAAAATATGAAATAATGGTTCAACCATCCAAAGGCCCAAGACAACTCATGACAACTCATTACAACCTTGCCAAAACATGCAAGACTCAAAATGAAAAAAAAAACTAAAATTGGCAAGTTTTCAAAAATTGATTCTTGTTTAAACCATGGATTCATGAGTTGATTCCATGCCATATTTGTCAGCCCAAATACAAGCCAACAACAAGTCTACATTCATGTAAGGCATCCAAGAGACAAGAATCATGCAAAGAAGGCAAGTTTTCAATGTGTTGGAATATTGATTTCACGGGAATGAATACCTTGTCTCTTTCTATACTTGTTGGCTCCTATTTAATTCTCTATATAAAGTCAAGAAAAGCCATGCCAAAGGACCACATAATCATTTGCACAAGCGCTCTCCAAAAATTCTCCAAAATTCAAAGAAGTTGTGAAAATTATATCTCACATTTCCAGAAAGTTCCAATCCAAATTAAGGCTAGCATTCACCTCCTGAAGATCAAAGGATTTGATCTAGATCCATAGCTGTACTCCTCGAGCACCAGAACACAATCTGTGCATCACGCCGGTTTTTGAAATTGGTAAAAATCAAAACTATGTTTTCTTGCATTTTTAATCATTACTAACATGTTTGATCTCCTCCTATGCATCATTAGAACAAGATAGGTACATTACATGTAAAGTTTGACGCAGAAATTGTGTTTTATCATTGTTAGGGGACCGAAGCCATTGATTATTGAACCGGACATTGTAAGCAACCTTCTCCCCTTACACCCTCCATCTGCTTTTTACAAAGCAGGCCCATAGTTTTTATTTATTTATTATTTTTTAATCTATTTCTTTTCTTTTTTTAATCATTTTTTTTAATAAAATCATGAAAAAATTAGATATAGATTTTAATTAATTAACTTTATTTTCATAATAAAAATTAATTAATTAAATCACTTTAAGTTTATTTTATTAATTAAAATAATTAGAATTAGGCTTTAATTGTAATTCAATTATTTTTTCTAAATAAAAACACCAAAAATATTTTTTATACTTAGAATTTTTTTAGATATCTTGTCCTCTTCAATCTCCGCACGTTTATTTACTTTTTCGCATTTTATTCAATATTCTATCTGTCTAAAGTATGTAATAGATAAACTAGGACCCTTTACCTTTCTTCTCCTTTTTATGGTTTTTACCCCCATCCCCGAATCGATGTAATAGCGTAGTTAACTTCCCGCACTTTTATTTTCTACCCTTATGTATATATCTAATTGCTAGATTAAATAGGCGTGCATGGCAAGACTTAAAAATAAACGATAGAAAACCTAACATCTAAGATAAACATAACTGAAACATAACACACTTTGCACCCGCGTACCTCTAAGGTACCTCTACTTGTTGCCTTAGGAAAATAAACACTCACGTCTCTCGAACGTGAGAAGTTTTAGCAAAGACCCTTTGGTTAAAAGACCATAGTCCCTCGATGATCCTTCGATGCTGCCTCAGTAAATGAACTTGGTACCTTAGAGTAATTGCTAAAATATCTTACGAGTTGCCTTCGTGATTGTACGATGACCCGCGCCTGTCCCTCAAACATCCAATGATAAGGCTACCTACTAACTAATAGTAGGATAACACTATCTAAAGGAAAAGAGGAAAAGAACAAAGACCATTTGAGTAGGTAGACAACTTGTAGTTACTTGCTCACAAAACAAAACAATTTCTCACACATACACTCTCCTTTCTAAATATTTTCAAAGACAAAACACTTTGTATGCATTCTCAATGATATGAGATTCATTACAAAGCTTGCCGCACTAAGGTATCTTTTCAAAATATTTTCAAATACACTTATACAAAAAAGCATTTTCAAAGTGAGCTAGAAACTAAGAGCCCGTAGATAAGTACAGATGAAAAGGGTACTAACACCTTCCCTTTTCATAACCTACCCCCCTTACTCATAAAAATTCTCGAATGGTCTTTCCTGTTCTTTCCATCCTTTCCTTTATTGGATAAAAGAAAAGTCGGTGGCGACTCTTGCTAACCGCAACATTTACGATAAAACACAAAACCAGTAAAGTCAGTTCTCCCACCTTATTATAGAACTGGAAACTCTACTGGGGAAAACTAAAAGTGGTGTTACCTTAGAGATAGTTCATATTTTAAATGCTTTCCTTGTTTGACTTGCTTGACTTATTCTTGAAGGGTTGTTTGTGTATTCTTATAAAGATCCTATACCCAGATCTGAGGTATTTTAGGTAAGTAGCAATAGATCGTGGAAACTGTACGGTGTAGACCGATATGGTTAAAGCAATAGCTATGTTAGTGTGACACATTTGTGGGTACCAATGTCCCTTGAGTTAAATCAAGGAGAATACGGGGCCGCTGAATGGTGTCATGAAGCACTAATTGACCATAGAATCTTAGTTGAACAATGTGGCCATTAGAAAGTAGTGAGATAGCTAACTTTTGTGCATAATGAAGTTGGTTGATACTCGATACTACACTAATTGAGATCGGACTTTCGGAATATTTCGGTCGCGAAAACAGATTGCTTGTGCTGAAACAATGCCCAATGAAGAAAGATCAATGATATTGAGATTCCTTAGAACCCAATTACTTTCTTATAGGACAGGTTGAACCAACTAAAACTTCAAGAGGGTACTTACCTACAAATCCATGCAAGCTTTAACCTAAGGTCTTTTGTGTTTTGCTCGTGTATGATTAAATTGTTAGAACATAATATCATACATCATAACATTCATACCATTTCATTTCAAGGATTTCAAGGGCCTGTGATGCAGGTTATCATGAACTAGACACCTAGCAAGGGGCATGAGGATTTATTTTCCTCTAACCAAAGGCCGCCAAAGTATCATGAACCAACATCTAGCAAGGGGCAGGGGATTTATTTTCCTCTAACCAAATGTCGTCAAAGACCGAAGCACATTATCTTGAGTCAAAAGCTATGACCCACTCGACATGGTGAGCTTGATTCTTGTAGAAGGACATTCAACGATATGAAGTTCTTCAAATCAAAGCTGCAGTCAAATTCAACTTCTAACATTTTCTTATATTTATCCTGTGAGATCCTTGAAAACATTGCATCCATATATCATGTACGTCATTACATAACAAATATTCTCAAGACAGGTTTCTCATTTTCTCGCTGTTTATTTCAGTAAGAAAAATGGCTCTCGAACAGACTGTCAGAGACCTCCAAACTCAAGAGGCTTAGTTCCAAGAAATGTTCCTGAACCTATCCAAGGGGCAAGAGGAATTGAAAGCACTCCTCACTAAGAGCATGACCAAGAAGAATCCTGAAGACAACAGGGATGACCAGTTGGAATAATTGCAAGCTGAGATGGCAATAATGAGAATCCAGATGATGGGTCAAAAGGCTCTTATCCAAAATTTAGCTCGGGGGCAAGAAGAGTTGAGAATTCTCGTCAGGAAACTTCATTAGGACGAATACAGCCGTATGGGACGAACAACTAGAATGGGGATAAAATCATTAATCAACCTCCAATGAGACAGGAAGTTGGCTTGGTTAAAAGTAGGTCTTCCCGGATTGCTACTACATCGCAAGTCCAACAACGACCTCTCCAACAACAACAAGGTAATCAATGTAAGCAAAATACACCCAAAAGACAATTTACTAAAATCAACATGTCTTTGGCTCAAGCATTGTAACACATGTTGAAGGCCAAGCTAGTTACATTAAAGGATCCTCCTCAGAAGCCCAATACTTCTTCTTGCCATCACAATCCTAATGTAAGGTGCACGTATCACTCCAACAGTCCGGGGCATGACACTGACAACTGTTGGGCATTGAAACATAAGATTTAGGACCTAATTGACGAAGGAGTTTTCGAGTTCTTGCAAGATGGTCAGATTGAGTTCTTCTGTTATCCCTTAAATATCGAGGCTGCAAGGCACACCATCTAAAGTGACAAATTCAGGAGGAGAAGCTGTTTTGTTCATTCAAATTTTCGTTTGTAATTCCTTTGTTTGTTCAAACACTTATCTTTATGTCAGACTTTGTTTCTTCCCATTAATACATTGCATATGTTTGTCTTGAGTTAATCCATTCGTTTTCACTATACTATGTTTTTACTTCCTTTTGTGATATTCAACTCTCGATTAAAAATTATAAGCCTTTAGAGGGAGGATGACGAAAATAATACCATAATCTCATACAATATGCTTTTAAACAGACCTTGTTGACGATGTACAAGCGTTGTTTCAAATCCTAAATAGTGGAGTTATAAGGAAGATAATCCCTAGTCAACCCCTTTAAGCCTAAGAAGTAGGAGTTTTCTTTTTCTCACAAATTGAAACTTTAATCATAACCCGGGGAAGGGTAGTTTCTTAGTTAATTCAATAGCATATTCAGTCGCAATATTTCACTTCATAGTATAAAAAATGTCCTTCCAAACCAAAAGATGGTGATGGTTCCCCGTAAAGCAGGCAATCATTATCTCTCAAAAGAAAAACCCATTAAGTCAAAACCTATGAAGGAGACTTAAGAAAAAACTGGGGCATCCCGCTGACTGTAATCACAAAAGATACAATTCAGGAAAAAGGTAGGAGTAATAAAATAAAAAAAAAAGGTTGTTACGAATCCTCGACAACAGAAAAAATGTCACAAAAAATGTCTGCCTTCTCAAATATGTAAGTCTCAGAGTGCCTAAGAGGGGGGGGGGGTGAATTAGGTCTTATAAAATTTATTCGGTTTTATGAGAATGCTTGGTAGTAATTTTTGGTTAAGTGTTTGAAGGTTTTGATTATATCTTTATCTTTTCCTGATTATGGTGATGAAAGCGATAAATGCGGAAAAGTAAAGAACACGGTGATATATCCTGGTTCCCCTCACAATCCGAGAGTACTCCAGCCCCCTTTCCAACACGAAAGAGATTTCACTATAGTTAGAATGATTGTACAACCTATGCTTACTATCTAACCTATAGGGTGATCAAAGGTTCTTAACACCTTTAAGACCAAACAAACACTAATGTGAATGAAGAACAATCCTCTTCAAATCACAACACTTACTTCCAACAATCCTGGATAGTAAGGGAAAATCTTTAAGTAATACAATGATTTAGTTTGAAGTATATGGAGAGCTTTATCAATCTTCAATTGATCTTCTTCTTCAAGATAAAAATAATTCTGAACAATGTATATAAATGTTCACAATGTATGAATGAAACTTGTAATGATAATGAAAGTGTATATGGCAAGTTTCACAAAATTATGAACACATGAAAGTTTAAATTCAAATGAGAGTGAATGAGAAAATTGTTAATATGAAGAAGGTTTTTGTTAATTTAAAAATTGAATCATTGAACCTTTTTTGAAATAAGAAAATCTGCATTTTATAAAGTTGTAAGAACCTCTTCATTCATGCCAATTCATATGAAAAGTTGCAATGCATTCATGAAAAGATACCACTTGAAAAATGTTCAAAAAACAAAGTAAAAGCTGCATTGGTTCGCTAGGAACCGGTTCCGACACTGACAGAACCCGGTTCTTAGTGAACGTTATAAGTTGGAATTCAAATTTATCACGCAGGAACTGGTTCCCCTATTGGTACAACCCGGTTCCTGGTACAAAATCCAGGGACATGTTTTTTGAGAAAAGCTGGAACCCGGTTCCCTGTTAGGGAGGAACCGGTTCCTAAAGGTTTATTTTCAAAAATACATTTTTGAAAATATTTCAAACAAAGTTTTTCTTGATGTTAAAGTTATGGAATATGTATATGTTGATGAATGCATATTGTGAACATCTATATTCAAGATTTTAAGAATTATTTATACCATATTGACATTTGATGATTTCTTCAATAATTCTTCAATAATCTTCAAGACTTTTATTTAATGTTGATAAGCTTTTTGCACATCCTTTGAAAGTTGATGTCCATGTTGTGTTCATCAAAACACATGCTTTAAATATGACTTGAGAAGCTTGCAATTACATTCTCCCCCTTTTTGATGATGACAACCAAGTCTTGAAAACGATTTCTTGAAATGTTCATGTTGTTTTGTGTAGCAAACATGTTGAGCAAATGCAAGGCTCCCCCTAAATTGTATGCTCCCCCTAAGTCCATGATTCTTTGAATTTTGGAGAGAGTTTGATATTTATTTGGGCCTGCAATTTCTTGAAACAAAACAACACACATGCATACTCTTCTCCCCCTTTGTTAACATCAAAAAGGATGAGGAAAAAGAGTGAAATAGATACATATAAAAATTAAGACGTGTATCTTAAGAGAAACATTAGATATCACCTTCATCCAAAATACCAAGTTCTCTTCGGAATTTGAAGAAAGGTTCTCGGGCAAGCGGTTTAGTGAAGATATCTGCGAGTTGGTTATGAGTATCCACAAAAGTGACTTTGACATCTCCTTTAAGTACATGATCACGGAGAAAATGATGTCGAATATCTATATGTTTGGTTCTTGAATGCATGACCGGATTCTTTTTAATATTGATATCACTTGTATTGTCGCATCGAAGAGGAATGCATCCGAGATCAAGTCCGTAATCACGGAGTTGTTGCTTGAGCCAAAGAATTTGTGCACAACAACTACCTGCTGCTATGTATTCTGCTTCGGCCGTGCTAAGAGCAACACATGCTTGCTTTTTACAAGCCCATGATACTAATGCAGTTCCAATAATGTGACAAGTACCACTTGTGCTTTTACGATCAGTTTTACAACCTGCATAATCCGCGTCAAAATTGAAATTCCGGGAATGTCACAGACTCAGAATGTCTAATGGAATGTTAAGACATCTGATCTGACATTAAGTGCTGTACAGGTAGAATAGGCTGTGCTTTTGATATCTGTTCTACAACAGTCACTGGACTAACATACCAGAGCCAGCAACACTCAGGTTCTGATTTACTGAAGTTCAGAACAGTTAAGGTTAATCTTATACATTGATGTTACGAGGAATGCTATGACATCAAAGTAAATAACCAATATAGAAAGTAAATAACACACAGAATTGTTCACCCAGTTCAGTGTGCAACAACACCTACATCTGGGGGCTTCCAAGCCAGGGATAAAGTTCACTATTAGTAGTATCAATTCAAAGACCCTACAGCCAACATACCCGTTGACAGCCTTCTCACTTAATCACTACCCAATGACACTTTTACCTAAGATCCAATCCTAGATATGAGACCCCTCTCACTCCCCCTCAATCACCGCAGTGATAACTTTCTACAGTACATAAACTGTTCAGAAGATACACTTCCATTACACATCTTGATCATGCTTAAAAGCTTCAATCAAGTACAATGCATACATCCTTTAACCTACAGGTTTCAAGGAGTATGGTGACCATCCCACAGCCCGGGTGGTTCACAACTAGCCCTAAGTGATTACATCTTGTCAATCCACCGTCCCCAAATTAGGTTACAATACTTCTATTTATAACACTTTTTACCCTACTGGATTTGGGCCTTCATGTGACTGCAATGCAGCTTTAACGACCTGCATAAAATAAGCAGAAAACTTCTGCTACAAGTTAGGTCTTCAATCGAGCTTTTCTCCTTATCCTTAGCTTCTGATTGAATCTTCTAGGGCTCCACGTATGCCTTCAATTTTCGCTACTTGTTATGCATTCTATTTGGCAGAATATTCTGCATAACTTTAGGAACAGAACTGCATCAGTCTTGACAGTTCAGTAGTTTGATGTCTGGTATGATGTTATGACATCTCTTGAGACATGTTGTTCCAGATGTTGATCAACATGTTTAGGCATTTACAATAGAATTTTCAGGCTGTTCCTATTGTACATTACATTACATTATTGTTGTTGCTATTTGTTTTACAAGAGATGAGCCAATCCCAAACGAAGGCACTTACAATCTCCCCCTTTGGCTAATTTTGGCTAAAACAAATACAACAATAATACTAACCATTCAGGACCTCTTGAGGCACAGGAGGAAGAGGATGCACCTCATTCCCTTTTAGACCACGAACCATATCTTGTCACTGATGGTGGAAAAAGAGGACCGTGGGAGATAAACTATCCTTTCAGAGGCATCAGAGAACCTTTAAGGAGTGACCAGAATATCTCCCTTGTAACTCAGAACACAGGTCACAACTGTGTTCATAACTCAGATCACAAGTCACAAAGAAATTCACGCCATTTGAATTTCTGCTGAGTTTGTGACAAGTCTTTGTGATCAAAATTTTGAGTGGCCAAAAATTGCCAAAGAAAGCCCTCACAAAACCAGATCCAAGAACAGTTTTCCCAAATCCGTATAAACCCCATGATGGTTGTGAGAGAAAAGAATGTGTGACAGGAGGTTATATAAGGAGATACCAGGTTCAAGAAGATGGTAATATAAAATCTTGGTCAAGGATACCTGTTAAAGCATGTGCATATTTCAGACTGACTGTGCATGTATTTTAGACGTATTTGTTTGTTTCTGCCAATACCACAAAAAGAACTAGTCCTAATACATGCATAAGTTTAGGTCAAAGCAATTCCTGAATAAAATCAGCCTTTGACCCATTTTCGGGACTGAAGATTTATTCCTTCTAGGAAACAGAATACTAATGACGTGGCGAAGTTATTTTCCCGTATTCTTCTTGATTTCCACAAGGTTGCATTGTCGTTGGTAATGTCATGACACCTACTTAGACATTACCTTGCATTCTTCAACAACAGCAGCCTTCTTTTTACTTCTCTCATTTAGGCACAGAGAAGGGCACTTTAACCAGCTAGTAGCAAGAGATTAGCAGCCTTAAGCATGGCCATCACTCATGCTTTGTGTTGCTGAGATCCAATACACCAGAAGACTCCAACATGCTTCACAGGACATCACAGATTGGTTCTAATACACAAATTTAGATGCCACTTCTATTTCTTGTAGTAAAAGAACCCCTTGAACATATGCTGAATATATCTGATTTACTTCTTCTGATCTTCCATTACTAGTAGTTGTTGGAGCTAGTGAAGTCTGATTTGCTAGACCAATTTGCTATTGATAAGATCTGAATCTTCCAAATTGCTCCAAAAGTATCAAAACTGCCACTTATGATACTTTTAAGAATCTCTGAGATTTTCTTCCTAACCCCAGTCCAATAACAAGAGCAATTCTTCAATTTCCTGTTGTTGAGACATTATCCATGACTTCACAATGTCATATTATCAGAACACATAAACATCAGCATACCACTGCCCTCTTCTGACTTCTGATCTTCAGATTAAGTCCAACATTACAGATACAGAGTCTCCCTTCAATGTATATTGTAATTGGAAAAGTGCAACACTCAGTGACTTCCCTTGTTTAAGGCCAATCAAAACAGTGGCGTGGAAACCAGTAGCACTAGCTCTGAGGTGGTAACTTCAAGCACCCTGAACTAGTCTTAGAATAGTAAGGACATCTCTGATTCATGCCCTTGCGCTTCCACACTTATCATGACTCTCATGTAGCCATAGTCTGAAACCAACCTCCAACCTTCTTAGTGTGCTTACAAGATTTACTAAGATTTAGACTTTCTAGAAGGATTATCCTTTGATCATGTCATCCTTCTGTATAAGATATATTTACTTGCCACACTAGAATATTAAGATTCACAGTTCCAAGTCTCTGCCACGGACTTCTAACAATAAATGATGTTACAGCATGAACCTATCTGCTTGGATTCTGAAGTTAACATCCAGGGGATTGATGCCCTTTTATATTCCCCATAAGAAATGTATGATTATTCACTAGAATATTCTTAGAGAGAAATAAACTCTCTACCAGGTTCTGAGAAATGGGTTCAGAATACAGCCTTGCATACATATTAGACAAACAATTAGTCTCCCATCGAAGTGCTTATATATCTTTATGCAAGATCCTAATGAATACTTAGTCTCCCGTCAAAGTATTCATTATTAGTTAGATTATGTCATCTTCTCAAGGTAGGATAATTATTCTAACAATCTTCTGTTCCATGCATGAAGAACCACAACAACCACATAACCATGCAGCAACAAGCATGGATCACCTTCACCTTGTCTGCTGACCCTTGAACAGTACAAAGGAGTTAATTGTACCATACTCCTGTAGACAAGAGCAAACCAAGTTGTTCACATAAAAGAACTTCAAGTAAGAAGAGGATCTTCTCAGGAACCCATGATCTTTTGAAGATAACTCCTCCTTGCTACATACAACTAACAAGTTCATCCTAGGTGATGGGGATGACTTGTCAAAGTGCAGATATCCATCATTTGACTTTGGTCCAGGATGTCAAGACATTTTGTATGACATGTCTTCCAAGATCTTCAGGTTAAACTCAGCTCAGATCTTTGTAGAGAATTAAGTGAATTCTCCTTCACATGCTGCAGTTTATGTGATTGGTAGACATAACCTGTTCTATTCCTATCTTCCTTGGAAATCACTAAGATCATGAGAAATAAACTCAAGCATCTTATAGATCAAGGTAGGATGAACTCCCTTTCACATCAGCTTGATCACACTACTCCCTCTGAACAAACTGTTGTCCAACTTCCCTCTTTATGGATACAGTGTAGAGCTCTTTTCTTCAGACACATAGTAAATACTCTTTATTTGGAATTTGCCACAGGTTCCAAATTAAGAGTCTTTGGTTTGCTTGCTGTACAAGTTTCAGGTTGCCACATTCTGTAACTTGTACTAAAAGAAACTTCATTATCAATCTGGGACTTATCCGTCTTTCCTCAACAACAAGCTTTAGATTTACCACATAAAGATTCTGCTTCCATCATTTATTCAATTAGAATTATCTAATCACACTAGACTGATTACTTCTTCATGCTTGCTAAGCATATTTACTTGGCTGAAGACACAGAAATGATTTCCATCATCCACAGCTTTAAAGTCCTTTTAAGTGCATTTAGCTCGGCACTTACAACTAGAGTAGATGACCTGTTGATCGTGTCCTGATCAATTATTTCAAAACAGATGTCTCCTCTTCCAGATCAGGAGTAGGTTCCAAACATATGTACTCACATTACATGTGTTTAGCACCCAGAACATCTGTTCTTCAACTGGCAGTTGCATTAGTTGCATCTTCTTGGAACACATCATCCTTGATAATCTTCAAGGTCTTCAAGTAGCTTGCAGACGCATATGAGAATCATTGATCAATCAACAACAAAAATAATAGCTCTAGAGTTCTTCTTTCACTTTTAGGGGTTGTATCAGAAGCTATGCAGCGGAATAGCAGTACTTCACCAGAACTTACACAGTGCTTACTCCATATAGTAAGCATGACACATAAGGATTGAAAATAAATCAATCCCACAAGTTGTTTGCTTCTTCACCGAACAACTTTCTAGACCCAACTCTACAGCCCTGTTAAAAGAAGGCTTTATAAACACATGTGATGCCTTATCAATATCTTCACTCCCGTATGAAGATTTTGATAATATTCTTCTCTGTGCTGAATACAGGTTGAACAATGCACTCCAAAATCTTTACTCCTGCATGAGGTCTTTGAATTTGTTCAAACACTTTCATCATAGCTGATCTAGTTTCTCCCAAATTGGTCCATCCTCCACTCCTAGGGACCAAACAATATGAACACTACTGGTTCAAACAATATTCTACCTTGTACACAATCGGAAAGTATCTCCCATGGATCTCATCCAGAGTCAGACAGGATGCCTGCTCTGATACCAATTGAAATTCCGGGAATGTCACAGACTCAGAATGTCTAATGGAATGTTAAGACATCTGATCTGACATTAAGCGCTGTACAGGTAGAATAGGCTGTGCTTTTGATATCTGTTCTACAATAGTCACTGGACTAACATACCAGAGCCAGCAACACTCAGGTTCTGATTTACTGAAGTTCAGAACAGTTAAGGTTAATCTTATACATTGATGTTACGAGGAATGCTGTGACATCAAAGTAAATAACCAATACATAAAGTAAATAACACACAGAATTGTTCACCCAGTTCAGTGTGCAACAACACCTACATCTGGGGGCTTCCAAGCCAGGGATAAAGTTCACTATTAGTAGTATCAATTCAAAGACCCTACAGCCAACATACCCGTTGACAGCCTTCTCACTTAATCACTACCCAATGACACTTTTACCTAAGATCCAATCCTAGATATGAGACCCCTCTCACTCCCCCTCAATCACCGCAGTGATAACTTTCTACAGTACATAAACTATTCAGAAGATACACTTCCATTACACATCTTGATCATGCTTAAAAGCTTCAATCAAGTACAATGCATACATCCTTTAACCTACAGGTTTCAAGGAGTATGGTGACCATCCCACAGCCCGGGTGGTTCACAACTAGCCCTAAGTGATTACATCTTGTCAATCCACCGTCCCCAAATTAGGTTACAATACTTCTATTTATAACACTTTTTACCCTACTGGATTTGGGCCTTCATGTGACTGCAATGCAGCTTTAACGACCTGCATAAAATAAGCAGAAAACTTCTGCTACAAGTTAGGTCTTCAATCGAGCTTTTCTCCTTATCCTTAGCTTCTGATTGAATCTTCTAGGGCTCCACGTATGCCTTCAATTTTCGCTACTTGTTATGCATTCTATTTGGCAGAATATTCTGCATAACTTTAGGAACAGAACTGCATCAGTCTTGACAGTTCAGTAGTTTGATGTCTGGTATGATGTTATGACATCTCTTGAGACATGTTGTTCCAGATGTTGATCAACATGTTTAGGCATTTACAATAGAATTTTCAGGCTGTTCCTATTGTACATTACATTACATTATTGTTATTGCTATTTGTTTTACAAGAGATGAGCCAATCCCAAACGAAGGCACTTACAAGAATAACCAATTAAAGTGCAAGTACTACCTTTTGGATACCATAGGCCGGCATTGATTGTTCCTTTAAGATACTTCATGATCCTTTTAACTGCCATGAGGTGTGATTCCTTTGGATTTGCTTGAAAGCGAGCGCAAAGACAAACACTAAACATGATGTCAGGACGGCTTGCCGTCAAGTATAATAAAGAGCCAATCATACCTCTGTACTTTGTAATATCAATTGGAGTACCAGATTCATCTTGATCAACATATGTACCGGAGCCCATTGGAGTGTTCATGGCTTTACAATTGTCCATATCAAACTTTTTCAATAATTCTTTGCAATACTTAGATTGATTGATGAAGATTCCATCTTCTAGTTGCTTGATTTGTAGTCCAAGAAAGTAGTTCATCTTTCCCATCATAGACATCTCGAATTCTCCTTGCATCATCAATGAGAATTCCTCACACATTTCTTTGTTAGTCGATCCAAAAATGATATCATCAACATAGACTTGAACCAATAAAGTGTTACTTTGGATTTTCTTAATGAACAAGGTTTTATCAACCTTACCCTTTTCGAAACCTTTTTCACACAAAAAATTGCTAAGTCTATCATACCATGCTCTTGGTGCTTGCTTTAAGCCATAAAGAGCCTTTCTCAACTTAAAGACATGTGAAGGATGTTTGAAGTCTTCAAATCCCGGGGGTTGTTTGACATAGACTTCTTCATTGATGTATCCATTCAAGAATGCGCTTTTGACGTCCATTTGAAAAAGCTGAAAATTTAATGAACAAGCATAAGCAAGTAAAAGACGTATAGCTTCTAACCTTACAACCGGAGCAAATGTTTCTTCAAAGTCGATTCCTTCCTCTTGATTGTAACCTTGGGCAACCAACCTTGCTTTGTTTCGAACAATTAGACCATTCTCATCAAGTTTGTTCTTAAACACCCATCGGGTACCTATGATGTGTTTACCACTTGGTCTAGGAACAAGTTCCCAAACTTGATTTCTCTCGAATTGATTTAATTCTTCTTGCATAGCAATAATCCATTGATCATCTCCTAAGGCTTCATCAACTTTGGTAGGTTCAATTTGAGAAACAAACGCCATGTTTAAGCAAGCATCTTTTATATTCAATCTTGTTGACACTCCTTGGCTAATGTCACCAATAATTTTGTCAATAGGATGGTCTCTATGAGTTCTCCATTCTTTTGGTAGATCATTGGTGTTTGAATCTTTTTGAACAATGTTTTCTGAATTTTCCGGTGATTTCTTAATTTGATCAAATGAAAGATCTTCTGGGGGTAAATCTATAGGATCATCATCATCATAAACAACTACTTCCTCCTTAGAGGGGTTAGTTTCATCAAAAGATACATGCATAGATTCTTCAATAGTTAAAGTTCTTTTATTATAAATTCTATATGCTTTACTAGAAAGCGAATAACCAAGAAATATACCTTCGTCAGATTTCTCGTCAAACTTACCGAGATTATCCTTGTCATTATTAAGAACAAAGCACTTGCATCCAAAAATGTGAAAGTGAGCAATATTTGGCTTTCTTCCTTTGAAGAGTTCATATGGAGTCTTCTTTATTATAGGTCTAATGATAACTCGATTTCCAACATAACATGCCGTACTAACCGCATCCGCCCAAAAATATTTAGGAAGATTTGCATCACTAAGCATTGTTATTGCAAGTTCCACTAGAAACCTATTCTTTCTTTCAACTACTCCATTTTGTTGTGGAGTTCTAGGTGCTGAAAAATTATGAGAGATACCATGTTCTTCACAAAATTCTTCAAATTGAGCATTTTGGAATTCTCCACCATGATCACTTCTTATGGATACAATCTTTAGTGATTTTTCATTTTGGATTTGCTTAGCATACTTCTTAAAGGCTTTGAAAGCATCACTTTTATGCACAAGAAACAAAGTCCAAGAATATCTAGAAAAATCATCAATAATGACTAAAGCGTATACATTACCTCCGAAGCTTTTTGTTCTTGATGGACCAAAGAGATCCATGTGTAATAATTGTAGTGGCCTTGTAGTAGACACCACAATCTTAGATTTGAAAGTTGTTTTGGTCTGTTTTCCCTTTTGGCATGCATTACATAATTTGTCCTTGATGAACTTCATCTTTGGTAGACCAATAACTAAGTCATGCTTAACCAATTTGTTCAAGTGCTCCATGTGAATGTGAGCGATCCTCTTGTGCCATAACCAAGCGTCATTGTTGTTTACCATAAGACATTGTACCTTCAGAGACAAATCATCTAAAGTAATCATAAAAATATTGTTAGTTCTTATACCTTTGAGTTTTACCTCATTGGTTGCCTCATCCATAATGAGACATTCATCTTTGTTGAATTTGATCTTGAACCCTCTATCGCAAAGTTGACTTATGCTAAGAAGATTGTGTTTTAATCCTTCAACATAGAGAACATCCTCAATTTGAATGGATGGAGGTGTGCCAACTATTCCAACTCCAAGAATCTTTCCTTTGGTGTTGTCTCCATAGGTGCCATACCCTTTGGCTTTATGTACTAGATATGAAAATTGGTGTACATCTCCTGTCATATGCTTTGAACATCCACTATCAAGATACCAAACATTTGATGTGGATTTCAAGCATACCTACACAAACAAATTATTCTTTGTTAGGTACCCAAGTTGCCTTGGGTCCTTCATAGTTAGTTCCCTTTTTCACCCACACATAATGCCCACTTGCTATACTAAAGTTTCTAACATAGCAAGCATTAGGTGTATCGCCTTTAATACCACAATAAAAACAAGTAGGTTCAAAGTTACTTCTATATCTAGAAGGATAATATTTCTTCTTAGGAAATGTTTTCTTTTTCGATACATTAGCCTTTTTCTTTTGATGATTATGAACAACTTGCTTCTTTTCTACTTTCTTGGGATTGGAACTATTACTAGCCTTTACAAAAACAGTGGGATTGTTACTTGGTTTCTTAGAATTCACATAACCAAGACCCCTTTTATCATTTGGATAGCGTTGTTGGCTTAGTAATCCTTCCAATCCTATTTGTCCTTTTTCATATCGTTCAATGACTCTTTTCAATTGAACAATTTGAAATACATTTGATTCACACTTGGAGCATGCAAAGTTTTCTTTTTCTTTAACAAAATTCTGTTTTTGAAGATCAAAATCTTTAGTCATGGTGTCAATTTTTTCTAAACAACTTAGAAGTTCTTTTTCTTGATTTGACACCTTTTTGTATAAACTTTTGCATTCTTTCAAGAGTTCATCAATAGCATCTTGAACATCATCATCAAAAAGATTAAATTCATTACTAACCTCTTCTTCATTGCCGGAGTGATGTGAAGCCATTAATGCTAGATTTGCACATTCCTCGCTTTCCGAATCGGATGAAGAACTTATCTCATTATCTTCCCATGCAACATAAGCCTTTTTTTTCTTGAACTCCTTTTTGCCTTTGAATCCATTTTTCTTGGAGAGTTTTGGACAATCCGGCTTTATGTGACCTTGCTTTCCACATTCATAACATGTGACATCTTGTGTTGATGTGGAGGCTTCTTTATCTTTATGATTATAAAATTTCTTCCTCTTGACAAAGTTAGCATTATGAAGATTATTTTTATGACCAAAATATTTTCCTAACCTTTTTACAAGAAGCAAGAAGTTTTCATCTTCTTCTGATGCATCTTTATCTTGACTTTCTTTTGAATCAACTTTCAAAGCAATGCCTTTGGATTTCTTCTCTAAATTTTCATGTTTTTCAAGTCTACCGAGTTCTGTTTCGTATTCTTGAAGTTTGCCAAATAATGTAGCGGAAGTCATTGCGGAGAGACTCTTCTTTTCCGAGATTGCCGTTACCTTTGATTGCCATTCCCTAATCAATGATCTAAGGATTTTCAAGTTGAGTTCATCATTAGTCAAGGTTTTACCAAGAGCATTTAAGTGATTTGTCAAATGCACAAATCTCTTTTGTAAGTCAAGAATGGATTCTTCGGGCTGCATTCGAAATAGTTCATATTCCTGACTCAAGGTATTTAGCCTTGATCTTTTTACTTCAGCCGTTCCTTCATGAGTTTGAACCAGGATATCCCATATTTCTTTTGCTGTCTTGCAGTTCGAGACACGGAAAAATTCGTCCATACTGAGTGCACCTTGAAGAAGGTTTATTTCCTTTTTGTCATAGAGAACTTTCTTTTTATCATCGTCGTCCCATGCAGTTTTGGGTTTTACAGAACCAATGCCATTGATTACTGATATTGGGATAAATGGACCATTTTCAACAGCATCCCATACTTCCTCTCCTTGTGCTTCTAAATGCGCCTTCATGCGTATTTTCCAGAAGTCAAAATATTCACCACAGAAAAGAGGAGGCTTGTTGTTACTACCACCATCTCTGAAGACTGGTTGATGATTTGCGGAAGCCATTCTGGATCTTTAGGAACAAGTTACCTATAACTTGCTCTGATGCCAATTGTAAGTCTCAGAGTGCCTAAGAGGGGGGGGGGGGGTGAATTAGGTCTTATAAAATTTATTCGGTTTTATGAGAATGCTTGGTAGTAATTTTTGGTTAAGTGTTTGAAGGTTTTGATTATATCTTTATCTTTTCCTGATTATGGTGATGAAAGCGATAAATGCGGAAAAGTAAAGAACACGGTGATATATCCTGGTTCCCCTCACAATCCGAGAGTACTCCAGTCCCCTTTCCAACACGAAAGAGATTTCACTATAGTTAGAATGATTGTACAGCCTATGCTTACTATCTAACCTATAGGGTGATCAAAGGTTCTTAACACCTTTAAGACCAAACAAACACTAACGTGAATGAAGAACAATCCTCTTCAAATCACAACACTTACTTCCAACAATCCTGGATAGTAAGGGAAAATCTTTAAGTAATACAATGATTTAGTTTGAAGTATATGGAGAGCTTTATCAATCTTCAATTGATCTTCTTCTTCAAGATAAAAATAATTCTGAACAATGTATATAAATGTTCACAATGTATGAATGAAACTTGTAATGATAATGAAAGTGTATATGGCAAGTTTCACAAAATTATGAACACATGAAAGTTTAAATTCAAATGAGAGTGAATGAGAAAATTGTTAATATGAAGAAGGTTTTTGTTAATTTAAAAATTGAATCATTGAACCTTTTTTGAAATAAGAAAATCTGCATTTTATAAAGTTGTAAGAACCTCTTCATTCATGCCAATTCATATGAAAAGTTGCAATGCATTCATGAAAAGATACCACTTGAAAAATGTTCAAAAAACAAAGTAAAAGCTGCATTGGTTCGCTAGGAACCGGTTCCGACACTGACAGAACCCGGTTCTTAGTGAACGTTATAAGTTGGAATTCAAATTTATCACGCAGGAACCGGTTCCCCTATTGGTACAACCCGGTTCCTGGTACAAAATCCAGGGACATGTTTTTTGAGAAAAGCTGGAACCCGGTTCCCTGTTAGGGAGGAACCGGTTCCTAAAGGTTTATTTTCAAAAATACATTTTTGAAAATATTTCAAACAAAGTTTTTCTTGATGTTAAAGTTATGGAATATGTATATGTTGATGAATGCATATTGTGAACATCTATATTCAAGATTTTAAGAATTATTTATACCATATTAACATTTGATGATTTCTTCAATAATTCTTCAATAATCTTCAAGACTTTTATTTGATGTTGATAAGCTTTTTGCACATCCTTTGAAAGTTGATGTCCATGTTGTCTTCATCAAAACACATGCTTTAAATATGACTTGAGAAGCTTGCAATTACAAAAATAAACTCCAAGTATCCGAACCATCACCAAAATATCATTGCTATTATTCTAGACTCAATGGGAATCCAAACGCACAATTAACTGAGTATAGGACCGAAGAACATCAAGGACAACGGGTGGGTACAAGTAAATTTTGAGCCTTTTTCCTTTGGTTCTTAAACTGTGAACCATGCCACGTTACAACTCTTAAAAGTCCTAGCTGAAACATTGGTTAGTTTGAAAGCATACTATTACAAAAGGTATCCTGACTCCTGTAAGGCTTACTATAAATCTTGAGTTGAATTCATATTCTTACAAAATTCGGTTTGTTTACTTAAAATGCATTTTAAAAACTTCAAGACAGACACAAGCTTTGCATTTTTAAATTCCATTGTTTTCATATGATTAATTGTACGACAACAGAGAAATTCGCATGACGGATATTCAATGAACGAAAATCCTCTCAATGAACAGAATCACCTCAGATGGAAAAAAATTTCTAGTAACAGGCCTTTCATAATCAAGGGGCATGACATGGTGTCTAACTGATATGGGGGCAGTTGAGTCAAGATTCAAGGAATATCTCAAAAGTGCCGAATAGCCAGGGGTAAACCTTCATCTGAATCACTTGGGGCATTGAACATGAGTTCCAGCAAAGGGCCACGTACGATCAAGCAAACATTTTATGGCAGTGCTACAACACTTACTACTATGGACAATGACAATTCTCCGCACCCTGTAAATGCAGACATAGTCGAAAAATACTACACATGAAAAAAAGACCCGCTAGGTTGATTGGCCTAGGAAAAAATAAGTGCATCCCGGCAAACCAAAAAAGTTTGGGAAAAAAATTAGGAATACATAAATCAAACTGTACACCCGATAAGTCGAAAACCTAAAAAGGCGGCTTGGGCAAAAAAGGGTATCCCGATGGACTGAAAATATGAAAGGACAGTCCAGGAAAAAGTTAAGGATTAAAGCGTATGACTATGTCCCGTCATCTCGTCACCTGTCTATCAGTAGAAGACTTATCACCCTAATTATCATTTATTCAAGACTCTGGGAGTTGGGACAACGTCCAAGCCACCCACGAATCCCCACAACTTCCATGAGATTATCCCCATAGAGTAATCTTTACAGTTTCATACATTCCCCACAATTTCCTCGACAGATTGCTCTGGCGGATAAAGGAGTATGATCTTCTTCCTGACAATGTTATCAACCTACAGATTTCCGACCAGTACAATTCATGGAAGTTCTCTTCCCTAGCTAAGTTTATTCCTCCGAGATTTCAAAACCCTTTACAGGTCTCTACTCTCCAGTAGAGTTCATTTCCTTAACAAGGGTGTTTCCTCAGCAGAGTATTTCTCCGTCGACATGGTTTATTTACCCAACATGGTTAATTTCCCTAAAAAATTATCGTCTCCCCTGCTTGAGTCTGTTAATCAGATAGCCACGAGTCACCGACGAAATTCCTCTCCCCATTAAAGTTGCCACAATCCCCAGAGAGTTGCTACTGAATCTAAAATTGGGCTAGATATCAGTCAACTTTATCCTCCCCAGACAAGCTGGAAGGTTATCCATCTCTTCCATCCCCAGTCAGGGTATAAACTCCCCAACAGAGCAATGGACAACCAATATTCTTAAACTTTTCTCCCCAAGCAGGAATTAACATTCTCCAGCAGAGTTTCCTCAAGCAAATAGCAGAAATTAATGTTCCCCAACATATTTTCCTCAAATAAGAAAGCAGGAGTCCCTAGCGGAAACAATCCCCAGAAGATCAAAGATACACATACTCTTTATCCCCAGCGACAATTAGGGATTTATTTTCCCCAGACAAAGATGCTGCTCGAGTTTACAAATGCACTTCAATAACATTTCACATTCATACATCATTTACCAATATCATAACATATACATATGAAATGCATATAACACAATCTCATTTATTTTGAGAACATCATTATGCAATGCATTTCATACATCATGACATTGCATATAACTAACTCTTTACCTCTTCAGGAAAGATCAATCAATAGACAAACATCATCAACTAGTTATATGACCCGACAGTCTTCTCAAAGGATACATCTGACGAAGGGCTATTTCAGCATTTTCCTAAGAAGGTCATTCTCAAAGAGACATCTGTTGGTTGAGTTTAAATCGACCAATGATCTATGCTGATTCTTTTCCAGTAGACACTTTTTCTGGTTCATTTTAAATCGACCAAACATTTATTCTGATTCTTATCCAGTTAAAGAAAATAAAGACCTTTCTCTGGTTCAGTTTAAATCGCTCAAAGATTTATTCTGATCTCTTATCCAGTTAAAGAGAAGTACAAACATCTGCTGGTTCAGTTTAAAACGACCAATGATTTATCCTGATGCTTTTCCAGTATACCTTTCTCTGGTTCAGTTTAAATCTGCCGAAGATTTATTCCGATTCTTATCCAGTTAAAGACAATCAAGACCTTTCTATGGTTCAGTTTAAATCACCCAAAGATTTATTCTAATTCTTATCCAGTTAAAGACGATTATAGACATCTGCTGGATCGACTTAAATTGAACAATGATTTATCCTGATGCTTTTCTAGTAGACCCTTCTCTAGTCCAGTTTAAATAAACCAAAGATTTATTCTGATTCTTATCCAGTTGAAGACAATCAAGACCTTTCTCTGGTTTAGCTTAAATCGCTCAAAGATGTATTTTGATTCTTATCCAATTAAAGATAATCACAGACCTCTGTTGGTTCAGTTTAAATTGACCAATGATTTATCCTGATGCTTTTCCGGTAGGCACCTTTATCTAGTTCAGTTTATATCGCCCAATGATTTATTCTGATTCTTATCCAATTAAAGACAATTATAGACACCTGCTGGTTCAGTTTAAATTGACCAATGATTTATCCTGATTCTTTTCCAATAGACCCTTTTTCTAGTTCAGTTTAAATCTCCCGAAGATTTATTCTGATTCTTATCCAGTTGAAGACAACCAAGACTTTCTCTGTTCACCTTAAATCGCTCAAAGATTTATTCTAATTCTTATCCAATTAAAGATAATTATAGACATCTACTGGTTCAGTTTAAATCAACCAATGATTTATCCTGATGCTTTTCCAGTAGACCTTTCTCTAGTTCAGTTTAAATTTCCCAAAGATATATTCTGATTCTTATCTTGTTAAAGACAATTATAGACATCTGCTGGTTCAATTTAAATCGACCAATGATTTATCCCGATGCTTTTCCAGTAGACCTTTCTCTGGTTCAGTTTAAATCGTCCAAAGATTTATTCTGATTCTTATCCAGTTAAAGACAATTATAGTCATCTGCTGATTCGGTTTAAATCGACCAATTATAGCTATGTGGAAATAATCTCGTCGAGTTTCAACTCTTCTATTGCCCCTTATGTCTTCAAGCATCTCATCCCTTGCTGTCGGAATAAGTTGACTGAACTTATCTGTACCATTTGAACTTGACGTTGGTAATAAAGCTTATTGTGAGTGATCCAACGGGACATAGTCATACACTTTAATCCCTAAATTTTGCCTGGACCGCCCTTTCGGGTTTTCAATCCATCGGGATACCCCTTTTTGCCCAAGCCGCCTTTTCAGGTTTTCGACTTTCCGGGTGTACAATCTGTTTATTTTCTTATCCCTAATTTTTTCCTGAACCTTTTTGGTTCTATGGGATGCCCTTATTTTTGCCTAGGCCAATCAACCTAGCGAGTCACTTTTTCATGCGTAGTATTTTTTTACTATGTCCGTGTTTACAGGGTGCGAGAAATCTTCACCGTCCATGGTGGTTAGTATCATGGCACCGCCATAAAATATCTTCTTGACCATAAATGGTCCTTTGTAAGTGGGATTCCATTTGCCTCGGGGATCACCCTGTGGTAGGTTGATGCACTTTATTACCAAGTCACCAGCCTGATATACCCGATGCTTGATTTTCTTGTTGAATGCCTTGATCATACGCTTCTGATACATCTGACCGTGGCAGACAGCCGCGAGCCTCTTCTCGTCAATCAAATTAAACTGATCCAACCTAGTTTGGACCCACTTGTCTTCATCTAACTCTGCATCTTTCATAATTCTCAGAGAGGGAATTTGAACTTCAACAGGTAGGACGACTTCCATACTGTAGACTAGAGAGAAAGGGGTTGCCTCAGTTGATGTTAGAGCTTAAGGAGATAGCCGTGGAGAGAAAATGGTAACATCTCGTTTCAGTCTTTGTAGGTCATAACCATCTTTTGCACAATCTTCTTTATGTTCTTATTGGCGACTTCCACTACGCCATTCATCTTTGATCAATATGGAGAAGATTTATGGTTCTTGATCTTAAACTACGTGCAAAGTTCAATGATCATAGTGTTGTTGAGATTAATACCATTGTCTGTGATAATCCTCTCAAGGATGCCATACCGATAGATAAGGTTATGCCTAATAAACCAGGCCATGATGTTCTTGGTAACAGAGGCGAACGAGGCTGCTTCAACCCACTTTGTGAAGTAATCAATGGCGACGAGGATGAAGCGATGTCCATTAGAAGCGGTAGGCTTAATTTCTCAAATCATATCAATGCCCCACATTGCAAATGGCCAAAGAGAAGTCAATACATTTAGAGGTACTGGAGGCATGTGTACTTTATCAGTGTAGATCTGGCATTTATGACAAGTTCTCGAGTGGTGGTGACAATCAGTTTCCATTGTCGACCAATAGTAACCTGCTCTCATAATTTTCCTGGCCATAATATGCCCGCTGGAGTGAGTACCAAATATGCCTTCATGCATATCTTCCATAATCTCTTCTTCTTCCTTCTTGTCCACACAATTAAGCAAAGTCGAATCATGATTGCATTTGTATATAATTCTGTTACTCAGGAAGAACTTAGCTGAGAACCTCCATAGGAATTTCTTGTCATTAATCGATGCCACTTCAGGGTACTCTTGAGCCTCAAGATACCTCTTCACTTCATAAAACCAAGGTTTTTCTTCTACTCCGTCAATTGAACTTCATAGAAGTGTGCTGGTTCGTCCATTCTTTCAATGGTAATTCTAGGAGTATCGTTGTCCCATCTAACCTTGAACATAGATGACATCGTAGCAAACGCGTCCGCCAACTGATTCTCTTCTCGCGGGATGTGCTCGAAGGTAATTTCCTCAAAATATGGGATTAAGGTTAACACATGCTCTTTATGAGGAATGATATTCGGGTGCTTCGTATCCCATTCTCCCTTGATCTGACTGATTACCAGGGCTGAGTCCCCACATACATCCAAGAACTTAATTCTTGGGTCAATAGTAGCTTTAATGCCCATAATGCATGCTTCATATTCGACCATGTTATTAGTACAACGAAAGCATAATCTGGTGGTGAAGGGCGTACGGAAACCCTCAGGAGAGATAATTATAGCACCAATTCTGTTTCCAAGTGCATTGGAAGCTCCGTCGAAAACCATAGTCCATCGGGATCCTGGCTCAGGTCCTTTATACAGTCCTGGTTCTTCATAATCTGTGACTAGCATAATGTTCTCATTCGGGAATTCAAAATTCATAGACTGATAGTCGTCTACGGCTTGATATGCCAATACACTTCCCTTGATTTCCTTTTGAGTGGTGTATTGAATATCGTATTCCGTCAAGACCATTTGCCATCGGGCTATTCTTTTGGAGAGAGCTGGCTTCTCGAATATGTACTTGATGGGATCCATTTTAGAAATCAATAGAGTAGTATGAGTCAACATATACTGTCTTAGTTGGAGAGCAGCCCATGCCAAAGCGCAACAAGTTTTCTCGAGCTGTGAATATCTTGTTTCACAGTTGGTAAACTTTTTACTAAGGTAGTATATTGCATGCTCTTTTCGACCAGACTCGTCATGCTTCCCCAATGCACACACCATTGAGTTCTCTAGCACTGTTAGGTACATGATTAGAGGTCTTCCTTCAACTGGTGGCATTATAATTGGAGGTTCTTGTATGTACTCCTTAATTTTATCAAATAATTTTTGGTAGTCGTCATTCTATTTTACTACTTGATCTTTCTTCAGCAGCTTGAAAATTGGTTCACAGGTAGCAGTCAAATGAGAAATGAATCGGGAATGTAATTTAGTCGACCTAAGAAACCCCTAACTTCCTTATCAGTACGGGGATTCGACATTTCTTGAATAGCTTTAACTTTTTTAGGATCAACTTCAATACCTTTATCGCTGACGACGAAGCCCAGGAGTTTACTGGATCTTACCCCAAAGGTGCACTTGTTCGAATTTAACCTTAGCTTATACTTCCTAAGTCTTTCAAACAGTTTATGTAAATGATCAAGGTGCTCTTCTTCAGTCTGTGATCTTTCTATCATGTCATCGATGTAGACCTCAATCTCGTGGTGGATCATGTCATGGAATAAAGCTACCATGGCACGCTGATAAGTTGTGCCGGTGTTCTTCAACCCAAAAGGCATAACTTTGTAGCAGAAAATGCCCCACTGTGTGACGAAGGTGGTTTTCTCCATATCTTCAAGCGCCATTTTGATCTGATTATGGCCTGAGAAACCATCCATGAAAGTGAATACCTTGTGCTGAGCAGCATTGTCGACCAAAACATTAATATGCAGAAGTGGGAAATCATCTTTAGGGCTCGCCCTGTTTAGATCCCCATAGTCTACACACACATGCACCTTGTCGTCTTTCTTTGTTAGAAGAACAATATTAGTAACCCATTGAGGATATGATGTCACTTCTAAGAAGCCCGCGTTGAATTGCTTCATAACCTCGACCTTGATCTTCTCTGACATCTCAGGACGCATGCGACGAACCTTCTGTTTAATCAGAGAACAACCCTCTTTCATTGGCAGATGATGGACCACAATATCAGTATCGAGCTCTGGAATGTCTTTGTATGACCAAGCAAAGATCTTAACATTGTCATGGAACATCTGAATTTACCTGCCCATGACACTGTTCTCTAAATTGGCGCCTATCTTGACTTCTTTCTGGTCTGTCTCGGTACCAAAGTTTACAACTTTGATTGGCTCTTCATGTGGTTGGATAACCTTTTCTTCTTGTATTAAGAGTCTGGAAAGATCTCCAGGTGTTTCAAAATCTTCCTCATCTCCGTTCTCGGCTTGGTAGATCGGATTTTCAAAGTCATGAAAGGAAGTAGCTGAATCAATATCGACAAGATCCAGAGTGAATGTGGATCTGCAATGTATTGTGCGTGTGTGTAAGAAACACATAGCTATACTTAAAGGTAATAAAGTAATGAAAAGACAAAGAGCGCAGAATTTGAATGCAAAACGTCCAACATTTTATTAGATGAGCATATGCGGATGAACGATAACAACCCTAACAAATGGACAGTTGTGCCCCCGGGTAAGGCACAAGGCTTAAAGTCATTGTTTTAAAATTACATATCCCAAAAACTTGAAAGCAATAAAACATGAAATAGAAATTACTCCTGACTAAAGGAGATTGGTATAGAGTCTTTAGCCTTCTAGTTGTTGAGTCCACCACCAATGATAGCGAATATCAATTTGTCCAAGTCACAGTCACTATCTTTGTCTTCTATACATAAACAACATCAATAACATTCACACCTTTGTCGTGCTTCAGCATTGGTGCAGTGATTACATTCAGAGTCTCTGGTGGATCAAACTCAATCTCTTTATTGTCAATCAGATCTTGCATTTTGTTTTTCAGAGTCCAACAATTGTTGGTGTCGTGGCCATTATAACACCCCAATTCTACCCGGTAATTATATAAATAAATCAGAGTTATAAAATCATTCATGCAAACGAATCGGGATGTCACAAATTCACCATTAAAAACTCATTGCATTCATCGTGGATACATAAAACTTTAAAACTTTGGATGAACCATCAGCATAATACGTTAATTAAATGATTCAACAATTTAACATCTACGCATCGGAACTCTTAATAACATCTTTATCATCATTACAACAACTTCAAAACAACACATATTCAATAATAATCAAATTAAGGTTCAACAAATGAATAATCAACAATCAAACGCAACAAGCGTTCATCCCCCCGAGTGTTACATATCAGAGCAATGACACCGACTCGAACTATTGAAGGTATACATCCTTCACTCTCAATTACCTGCACGTTACCAACGTAAGGGAAACATTCAAACAGAAGGGGTGAGATATCTAACAATATAGTAAAGCATATGATAATTAATATATTAAATTAGATCACATAACATCACCACTTCTCATCTCATAATCAACAATAATCACAACAATAATACATTTTCACAACATCAATACACACTTCTTTATGCAGTCATATAATGCGACTCAATACTGTGCAAATGCATGTGGTACCATTGGAGCAGAACTCCCATCTCAAAAATTACCAATTAATAGAGGCATCAACAAGGCATAAGTCTTTATCTCAATATTCGCCAATACATTCCATCTCAACGAGCATAAGCTCCATCTCAAAATGCAATGTATGCGACACAATCATGAATGTAATAACAACACCATAATTGACAACATCTCAATATAACACCATCGTTGGCCAAAGGCCAACATCTCAAAAGCATCTCAACATCTCTTCGTCAATATCATTCATCATAAATTATCAAACATCATATATACATCATAATTCATCAAACAAAATCTCATTAACATCATCTCATCAACAATTCAGCCGTACAGTAATACAACAGTACTCATCAATTTCACAATGTTGGCCATAGGCCTATACAAGATATTGCATATAATTATTTAATCAACTAAGGCTTACTTCTAAATCACCAAATCTCTACATACTACTATTCTGTAATATTACATCATTATTATCATTAATCCTACCGTTACAAACCAGAGGGTAGCCTATAAACATTTCATCCTCATCATTCTTCATAAAAACCAAAATAGCGATTACCGCGGGAAATAACTCTAATCCTAATTTGGGTACTAGGATTATCCTTCCTATTCTTCATTTTAATCCTCAAGAATAAAGCTCATCGCGTTAGCTATTAAACACTTTGAACGACACCTCAAATGAAATCCGAAAACTCAAGTTACAGCATCTTCAAACTGATTCTGCCAAAACCAGATAACATGGATCGACGCATAACGTCTTGGATCGACGCGTACTGCACTGAACTTGCAACATGAGTCGACACATCCTCTCTTGTATCGACTCATACTGAGTCTGCCACATAACATGTATCGATACATGCTCCTACCTATCGACTCATCCCGAGTCTAAAAGTCCTCATGTATCGATGCCAGACTCCTTCGTGTCGACTCATCCTGAGTCTAAAGATCTGCTTGTATCGACACATGCCATTTGGGATCGACACATACTGTTCTATCCTGCATAATTTATGCAATTTTCTCTGTGTTTTCACTATGGGTTCGATACTTTAATCCCTAAAAACCTAATCTAATCATAGATAGTCATCACTTACAGTTATCCTATAATTCCACATAAAATAAACAGCATAGGAACATCATCGTTCATCTTTCAATCATCAATTCTCATCATACAACAACATATAATTCAATCATGAACAAAACAACACTTTCACATCTAATCCCATAAACCAATTATCATGAACCCAATTATAGAGTCAAAACCCCACCCTTACCTTGGATTGAAGGTTGCTCTATAACTTCCGGTTGAATTCCCGTTCTTCCGTTTTTCCTCTTTTCCAACAGCTTCACGTTCTTCTTTCCAACCCTTATTCTTCTTACTACTTCTTCTTTCTTGCTATTTCCATAATAATAAAATAACCTATTATTCCCTTTACGCCTTAATGGGCTCAAAACTAATACACCCCCCTTATTACTTCTATTCCTTTAAAACAAGCCCACATCAATTAATATTATACTTCTAATATTATTTCACCACTTAATAAAATACTTAAATCCAATTAATCACAACACATCACAAACGTTCCAAAAATAATTTAATTAAATAGTTAATTAAATTACGGGCGTTACACCCATGACGATTAGAATGATAGGCACACCTCACATTCAGATTATACTTATGAGAGGATGTGTTGGGATTAGGAGGAGGATCCCGCAGTGTTATCAATTCTTCTTTCAACAAATGTTGTAATGTCTGAGACAACGACATACTAATCTTGGGGAACTGCCTTCTCAGAGTGTATGACCTACGCTGATTGCCATGTTGTTGTTGAACAGGCGCCATATTAGAGATCAACACTGCTCCCACAGTCTGATGGCAGTCATTTTTACCACGACCCTTCTGGCCATAAACATTACTGATTTCTTTCTTATTATTGAACATCTTCTTTACAGCACTAGAAGACACATCCATTGGAATTTTTCCACTCTTAATACCACTTTCAACTTGTTCCCCAGTCAGAATCAGCTCAGTAAAACTAGCTGACGAACTCTCAATCAGCAGATTAAAGAATGCACCTATCACAGTGACCATGAACATATCAACAAGCTCCCAATTAGACAAGGGAGGTTGCACCCTTCCAGCCAAGTCTCTCTACTTTTGTGCATATTCTTTGAACCCTTCATTCGAGCCCACAAACATGTTTTGCAATTGCACTCGAGTTGGTGCCAGGTCAGCATTATATTGATACTGCTTATAAAAAGCAGCACCCAAGTCTTCCCACATATGGACGTTGGTTCCTTCTAGCTGATAGAACCATTCTAGTTGAGTTCCAGACAAGCTTTCTTGAAAGAAGTGGACCCATAACTTCCTGTCAGCAGTATGGGGTTGGATTTTTCGGACATACAATCTCAGATGAAGCTTATGACAAGACATAATATCGTATTTAGAAAAGATGGGGGCCTTGAATTTATGGGGAATAACAACCCCTAAGATGAGACCCAGCTCTTCGAAATCCAACCCAGGAACTTCTCTGGATCTCTAGAGTGTTGATACGATCTTCCAGTTGCTTGTACTTGTCGTCAGCGGAGGATATTATTCATTTGAGTAGTTTGCTTCTTCTTCGTTAGAACCCTGGTTGTCAACCTTCATAATTTTATCATCTTCTTCTAGATCATCATTTTCTTCTTCAAACTCCAAAGCTTGCTTATCTGGACCTTTGAGTCTCCTACCCATGTTTAGGACGCCAGTTGGTTTCTTGACTTTCTCCTTATTCTCTTTAGTGATAAGGGCCTTCAGCTCTTCCTGCCCCTTGGCTAAGCTTAGGAACATTTGTTGGAACTGGGTGTTCTGTGCCTGGAGATCCTTAACTGTTTGTTAAAGATCCATTCTCTTTGCTGAAATAAACAGCAAAAAGATAAGAAACCTGTCTGGAAACACCTGTCATGTAGTGATATGCGTGATATGTATATGCAATGTTTTCAAGGACCTTACGAGATTTAAATTTTCTAACCAAAAGGAAACAGAAAGAAGATTTTTATTAATAAGCTTATGTGAATACAAAAGATTACAAATAAATTAATTAAAAAATTCCTAAAAACTCTAAGTTTTCCATGGACGCCTCCTCTTCGTGTTGATATATGCGTTAAGACTCTGCTCTTCATGAAGTTGTTTTGTCAGCTCCAACACTTTCTTCTCGCTAGCATAAAATTGAGTCTCAAAGGTGTCCCTTTATTCTTTCATTTGGATCTAAGACTTCTGTAGCTCTTCAAGGTCAGTGGGCATGTCTGGATGGAGGATGGTACAAGAGATATCTCCTTCGACAACATGCTCCATGATCACCGATAGGATAGCAGGATATGGCATCATAAGATTTTGAGCACGAGTTTGTACCCATTTGAGATAGGGCTCCAGAGGGATGGAGTTATTCTATCCTAAAGCCTTACTATTAATCTTGCTTACCATGCCCCAAGCATGTATAAACCTTTGATGATAACCTTGAGGACCGTTCTCGTAATCAAATAGGATACCCTGAATAAGCGTGTCATGAGGACCATCTCTTCGAGCATAACCAAATTGACGGAGAGCTAGAGAAAGGTTGTAAGTAATCCCTCCCCTAATGCAAATGAGTGGAACATTAGGGAATTCCCCACAACAGTCAATGATAGTGATATCCTCATGAGATCGGGAATACCAATAGATGTCTGAATGAGAGAGTGACATTATTCTTTGAGACCACCTCAAACCTTGTACATTCTTCATTATCGAGCGGGGAAGGTGCGAAATAAACCACCTAGATAGCAGAGGTGAAATAAACCACCTGGATAGCAGAGGTATACAACACATGAGGGTTCCTCGCCTCTTCATGGTACGAGTGTAAAGAGAATGCAGAATATCTCTGAGCATGGTAGGAACAGGATTACGAGCAAGAAATATTTTGATGGTGTTCACATCTATGAGTCGGTATAGATTAGGGAATAACACCAATCCATAGATTAACAAAGCCAAGATCTCCTCGTAAGCCTGAAAACTCATAACATCCAGAAATAATTGAGCTTTCTCTATCAGAAATTTAGGAAGAAAACCTTTGACTCCACTTCTCACTTCCTAATTAGATACAATGTCGGACCGCTTCAGATGTAAGGCTGCTGCAATATCTTCTGGTTTTAGAGCTTCCTCTAAATCGATGAAGGGTGTATGATCAAGAATAGATACTCCCAGTAGCTTAGAGAACTCTTCTATCGTGGGTACCAACTGATAATCTAGAAAGGTGAAGCAGTGATATACAGGGTCAAAGAACTGGAACATAACACTCATCATGTCTTCTTCAAAACCTAGGGTAATCATACTGAGTAGTCGACCATGCCTTTTGATGAATGGAGAACTTTTGGGAACCCTTGAGACTAACTCCTTAAGATGAGGAGGCACCCTTACCAAGTTGATCTGGATAGTGTTTCTGCGAGCGGAGGCCATAACCTACAAAATAGAACAAAGATAAATCTCTTGGTCCTTGAAATGGTTAGTGAAAATAATATGGTATGATGTAATGATGTTATGATGTCATGTTTGAACAATTAATCATACACAAACAAAAAACAGAATGCTTTAAGTTTAAGCTTGCATGGAGTTTGTAGGTAAGTACCCTCTTGAAGTTTTAGTTGGCTCAACCTGTCCTAAAAGAAGTAATCGGGTTCGAGGAGCCTCAATATCATTGATCTTTCTCTCGATTATTGTTTCAGCAAAAGCATCTGATTTGCAACTGAAATATCCCGAGAGTCTGATCTCAATGAGTGTAGCATCGAGTATCAACCAACTTCAGTCTGCACCAAAGTCGGCTATCTCACTACTTTATAATGGCTAAGTTGTGTCAACTAAGGTTCTACGGTCAGTTGGTGCTTTATGACACCACACGAAAGCCCAACATTCTCCTTGACTTAACTAAAGGGAAACACACCAACCAATGTGTCACACTAACGTAGCCATCATTTCAATCGTATCGGTATATGCCATACAGTCTTTATGATCTATTATTACTTACCTAAAATGCCCCAGATCCAGGTATATGATCTTTATAATAAATACCCAAACAACCCTTAAAAATAAATCAGGAAAATCAACAAGAAAAGCAAATTAAAGGTGATCTAGCTCTTAAGGTAACCCAACTTTTAGTTAGTCCCCAGCAGAGTCTCCAAATCTGTAATACGGTGGGAGAACTGACTTTTGGTTTTACATTTTATTGCAAATGTTATGGATATCAAGAGTCGCCATCAAATTTCATTTTATTCAATAAAGGAAAGGGTGAAAAGAACAGGAAAGACCTTTGAGAATTTTCTAAGTGAAGTGGGTATGTTATGAAAAGGGAAGGTCTTAGCACCCTTTTTATCCATAGTTATCTACGGGCTCTTAATCTCTAGATCACTTTTGAAAAATGTGTTATGAATGTGTAAGTTTGAAAACATTTTGAAAATTCCTAAGTTCGGAAACTTTGTAACGATTCTCGTATCGTTGAGAACGCATACAAAGTTTTTGTTTTGAAAATATTTCAGAAGAGAAGTGTATTGTATGAAAAATGTTTTGAAATATTTGCGAGCAAGTGATTAAGAACTATCTACCTACTCAAAAGTCTTTTGTTCTTTCCCTCCTCCTTTAGATGGTTCTATCCTATCATTGGTTAGTAGGAAGCCCTATCGTTGGATGCTTTGAGGGACAAGCGCGGGTTATCATACAGTCATAAAGGTAACTTGTAGGAAAATTTTGCAAATTTATCGTAAGGGACTAAGATCTTTTACCGAGGAAGCATCGAAGAGTCATCGATAGACTACAATTTTTTTTGCTTTTAGTCTTTCCATAAAAGCCTATTAGCATACATCTAGCAGAGTTATAAGGAAAGTGGTAAAGACAAAAATTAAATTTTCTACGCTATTACAAAGCTTTGGAGAAAGGGGATACAAACCACAAAATATAGGGGAAATAGAAAGCAAAATAAAAACCTATTTAATCTATTACAACCTTTAGCAGTTACATAATTATGATAAAATTAATGTGAATATAAGAAAAAAATGCAAAGATTGTAAGAAGAAACAAGGAGTTTATTTGATGGAAAATAATTGATGATTAATTGATTTTTTTATTTTTGAGAAAAGGGAGTTAAAACCTAATAAAACTTAAGTTATTTTTAATTGAAGAAAAGTTTAATAATGAAAGAAAATTAAGTTAATTAATTTAATTAATTTATTTTTAAAAAAGGTTAACTTGATTTAATTAAAATTAAAGAAAAAAGAGTCAAGTTGATTTAACCTAATTTTAAATTAGTTTTAATTAATTGAATAAAAAAAGTTAATTATATTTTTTTAAAAAGAAATTGAAATAAAAAAAAGTAAAGTGATGGGCTTGAAAGAGTAGCAAGTCCATGTGGCTGATTCCAGGAAGTGCATCATGAAGGCCTTCTTCTGGACTGTTGGATTTGGATTGGATGGTGATGATGTGAGATTATAGGGTGAGCGCACTGGGCTGCTTTGCACTGGATCTATAAACAAGAAACATGAAAAATAAAAATACCAGGGGCAGGGATCGAACCCATGCCCGGGTACATGAACACCTTAATAACACACTCTCCTACCGCTGGGGCGGCCCTTACATCCGGTAGTATAAATCAAATAATAACATTATATTACAACATCAATTCCAAAGATTAGTCAAACAAAAGCGTGCGTCCAAGTGGGGCCTCCTGTATTTGAATGGACCAATCAAAATGTCTCGTTTTGCCACGCCATTTCAACCATCGGTCAAACCACCCTGGACGGTGGTTCCGGTCATCATCTCCGATTATATAGAAATCCAAACCTGCGAAATTCAAATAAAACAAAAAGGAAAACGACCCTAATTGACTAATTAGGGTCCTGCGAATTCAGTGGTGTAATACAGTGGGAGAACTGACTTGGGTGTTTTGTGTTTTATCGCAATTGTTGCAGATAGCAAGTGTTGCCACTGACTTTTCTTTTATCCAATAAGGAAAGGCTAAAAAGAACAGGAAAGAACATTGAGATTATTTCTTGAGTTCGGGGGGTATATTATGAAAAGGAAAGGTATTAGCACCCTTTTCATCCATAGTTATCTATGGGCTCTTAATTGCTTGCTAGATCAATTGCCTTTGTTTGAAAATGTGCTTTGTGGTGGTTTTGAGAGTATTTTTGAAAAGGCGTATTCGTTTAGGAAAACTTTGTAATGATTCTCGTTTCAGCGAGAATGTATACAAAGTGTTGGACTTTTGAGAATATTTCAATGTTTTGAAAGTGTTTGGTGTGTGTTTGTTTTGAAAGTGAGTAAGCAACTAAGAATGTCTCTACGTACTCACAAGTCTTTTGTTCATTTCCTCCTTTCCTTTGATATTGCTATCTTACCATTGATTGATAAGAAGCCCTATCTTTGGATGTAAAGGAAAGGGCATGGGTCATTGTATAGTCATGATAGCAATGTTGTAAGATGTCTTAACATTTCTATTTGAGGGACTAAGATCATTTGAAAGGGCAACATTTGAAGCGTCATCGAGGGACTATGATCTTGTATTTTGATTGTTTTTGCTAAGACATCTCACATGCATAACATGACCATTTTTTAGGCAACAAGTGGAGTTAACCCAAGGGGTGCATGTGTGAATAGTGTGTTTGATTTGCATGTATTTAGTATTTGATTAGGATTATCTACTTGTTTCTTTTATCTTCCCATACAAATCCTACTTTACTAGCATTTATATGAAAACGATAAATTGCGGAAAGTAAATATTCTACGCTATTACAAACGTTAGGGGGATGGGGTGTACAAATTTACAAATGGGGATTGCAAGAAATTAAAGTTCTAATTATCTATTACAACCATATTGAAATAATGTACAAGAAATGTAAAATGGAATTGTTTTGTTTTTGTTAAGAGAAGAAATGAATTAGCTTAAGAAAATATTTTAGTATTTTGGTTTTAAAAGAAATAAAGCAAAGTGTACGAACATAAAAAATATTTTTTTTTGTGTGTTTTGATTAATGAAAATAAAATGATGATAAAAATAATAAGGTAAAAGAAGTTAGAATCAGCGCATTGCTGAAATAAGAAGTTCTGATTCTGGTGCGCTGCAAGTCAGAAGAAACATGTTAGTAGAAATGGGGTAGGTCATAAGTTCTGGGTCTGGGTACACTGAAGTTCTGAGGTTGCTGGGAACAAAGGAAAGCCTAGAAGTTCTGATTGTTGAGGGTGTCTAGAAGTTCTAGTGCGGCTGGGAATCTAGAAGTTCTAATATCACTGACAGGTCAGAAGTTCTGGTTGTTTGAGAGAGCCTAGAAATTCTAATGTGATTGGAGACCTAGAAGTTCTGGTTGTTGAGGGTGTGGAAGTTTTGATGTATCTGGAAACCTAGAAGTTCAAGTGTCACAGGCAAGCTAGAATTTCTGATAATGGGTATGTGAGGTGTTAATGCTGCTGGATGGGAATGTCTAGAAGTTCTGGTCTAGGAATATTATCTGACAGATAAATGGGTGAAAATGTCAATAAATAAACCTAAAAAAGATACTTCTGGGGCTAGAACCCAGGATTCTTAGCACTAATGTCTTATGCACACGCTTTCTACCACTGGGGTGGCTGTACATCCGGTATTAGAAGCAGAAGCATAAACATATATTACAAAGTAAGTTCTGATGATGAAATTCGTCTCCTTCTCCACGCCAGTCAGAGCATCTGCAGCTTAGCCATTTCTAAAAAAAAAACAGAAAGTGCAAACATAACAGTTATGGCAGGTTTCATCATGGTTTAAGAAATATAAAGTATCAGAACTGTAAATCAGAAGCAAGCATGAATTTTGCTAATCCTAATTATGAATCCTAATTTCCTTAAGAAGTTATGAACTGGAAATTATTTCTACTTAGGCAAAAAATACATGAAATATATGAATATGTACAGAATCAGAGTCAGGATGTCTACATTGTATTTTTGAACATGCAAGCCTAAAAATGCCTAAGTAATGAGATACAAATCAGAAGAAACTTACCTTGCAGCTTGAAAGTGTTCTATGAGTTAGAACCTGGTTCTGACTGTGGTGATGCTCTGATCAGCTTCCTCACGTGCTCATAAGGTTAGAACAACCTTTAACTTGAGCTATGAATGGCTGGAAAATTCTGGAACGACCAAGAAGCAAAGTTTTGATTTTGAAATGGAAGTCGGTGGAGATGGAATTGCAGTCTGAAAATAGAAGTTGGGATGACTTCTAAATGTGTATCAGAAACTATGTTGATGATTTGGTCGAGAAGCACTTGAGGAAAATTGGAATTTGAATGCAAAAATCAAAGACTAGCAGGTTTTGTATTCGGGCTGCAGCTTCAAGTTCTTGGGAGATTTTAGCAAGGTGTCAAGGCTTTTCTTTTCAATTTTTCGACCTCTTTACAGTTGCAAATGAAGTTCAATTTATAGGCAAGAATTTTGTAGCTTGGAGAAGTCAAGAGTACAACCATCATGCTAGGGTGCTGACTTGTTCTTGAAGCAAGTAAAAACAAGTATGGTGGTTAGCAGCTTTTAGCCGTACCTAAGCTGGATTTGTAAGCATGAATTAAGGAAAAGTAACCTCAGAGGCAAAAGCAAAGCATGGGCCCAACATAAACTTGTATACAAGTTTTCTTTTCAAGGACAACAATGGCACTTCTATGCCACATGTGGGGGAGTCCTTTGGATAAAGACTTAAAAGTGGGTGTGAGCATTAAATGATGAAGAGATTTGTCAAAACAGGAACCTGCAATATGAGATTTATGTATCATAGCTTATTCTGGATCAGAAGTTCAGCATCAGCGCAACTTAGAACAAATGTCAAACTTCTGATATTTGAATCTCCTTGCTTCATCATGTTCTGAAGGAGTTCTCAGGCTTTTCAAAAAGCTTGTAACATGCTCTGCAGACCTTCTTTGAATTACTCTTGCAAATTCTGATTGAACCTTCGTGAAAAATGGCCCATAAGTTCTAACCAAATTCTGTCTTGGAAAGGCCCAGAATTTACTGAGTGCTTTAGTTTCATGGACGTGCCTTCAAAGATTCATAACTTGAAATCCTAGAATTTCTAGGAGAAGTTCTATTCTGCAATGTTTGAGATCTCATTGAGGTCTACAATTCTTGTGTCAGAAGTTCTTCCAGAATCAACTTGCATCATGGTGAAAATCTGGCCAGAAGTTCTGAACTTGTCATATTTCCTGAACACTTAGAAAAATTTCTAAGTATTTAGAATCTTGACTTTTCCAAAGCAATTTTGACTTTTGATTTTCTTAATGAAACAAAACTTCATATTCTATTATGTCTTGATGAAATATGATTCTTGAAATTTTATTTTGATCCAAAAGACAAAGTTTGACTTTTCAGTGTGCAATTGACCATTTTGCCCTTGTGCCAATTCCAGACTTAAATTGATGTATCAGTGCTGCAAACTTGACGTCATTGAAGATCTTGTGAGAAAATTCTTGAGAAATGAGAGGAAAAATTCTGGGGAACAACAAGTGGACACGTTAGTTTGGTCTAAAAATGATCGTAGCCATGGTTTTGAAGGAATTCGATCTCAATGCCCTAGCCATGGTGGATTCTTATTCCTGCATCATACCTTACAAGTAATACGTCAAAACACTCATAATTATCCATATGAACATGAATATATCCATCAAATTCATTTAGAACACATGATTTAAGAGTTTGAATTCACGAAATCCTTACCCAACCGATATGTTTGAGAGAGAGAGAGAGAGAGAGAGTTCTGGCGTGCTTCAGGCTTCAAGAACAATTGGAATGGCTTCCTGGGAGTCTCAAGAGGATAATGGAAGGCTCAACAGTGATTAAAACTTGTTGGAGAATAGGTTTTGACTTTTCCCTAATCTTTGAAAATTTTGGAAATCTTTGGCAGTGTGCTTGAGGCAGCATTTTCGTGATGCTTTGCTTCTAATATCTTGTGTTTATATAGAGAAAGGAAATGGATCAACAAATATGGAAAAGAAGACAATGAATTAATAGCCATGAGACAAAATCAAACACACTAAAAAGCTTCCATTTTTGAGAATTTTATTTCCCTTTTGAGCTTCACACAATTTTGGCAAGGTGGTCAAATGTTCTTGGGCCTGAATTGATCTAAAAAAGCAAGCCCATATGCCTTGGTCAATTGATTTTATATTTCATTTAATTTAATTGCATTTAAATGAATAAAAATTAAAATAAAAGAAATAAAAATAATTATAAATATGTGCATGGATTTAGAGGTCCTCTAACACATTGTGAACATCAAAAGTTAGGCTTACTAGTTAAAAATTTCAAGTTTGTTCACTTTGCACTTCATGCATTTTCTCAAAATTTCCCAAATTGCAATGGTCATAACTCTCTCAATTTTCATATTTTGAAGGTGATATTGGACCATTTGGAAAGCTCAATATTTCATATTCAACTTCTCTTTTTATTATTTTTGCATTTGGAGACTTTATTTTGATGTAAGTTGCCTTGACAAAAAGTGTCTTTTTTTTACTTTTAAAATGACCTATAATGTATGGGCTCATATCTTTCAAATGATGAACTTTTTGGACTTGAGCATAAAAATAAAAAGTTGTATAGAATTGAATTTCCTTCAAAATGGGCTTTGGTTGGGGAAAATTTGATGAACCATGTGAAAGTTATGCTTGGTCAAAGTTCAGTTGACTTCTCCTAAGGAAATCCTAATTTGGTAACTTTTGACTTTTGATGATTTGAGGGCTTCTCTTGAGGAATCATGATAAACCCTTGATCAAATGATGAATATCACTTTAAAATGTTAATGTTGACCAAAAATCTTGAACTTTGACTGCATGTTGACCGCAATTGTCTTTTAACCCAATATAGTTAATTTTCAATCATTTGAGCTATTGACTGAGCAAACTTGTGATGCAAGACTTAAAACTTAATATGAGTATCCTTGAAGACAAATGAAGAACCACGAAAATCACCTTAGGCCTTTGGGACCCAATCTTCCTTGAGAAACTCAAAACCCTAGTTGTAGACCCATTGCTTAGGAGAAACATTTGTCTGATCAACCCTTGAGCTATCTTGAGAAAATGAGGACCTCATGAGAATATTCTTTTGAAGAAGACGGGAGGGGATATTTTGGGGTACAACAATCAGTTATATGTAATTTTTGCAATGATCATAAACTTTGAAAATCTTGCTGCTCATGGTTTTGACTTCTCTAATATGTTGAAGACTCAAGGTTGCAAAGATTACTTCAACCTTCTCAAAGGTATTAGCTTTCCTGCTTTGGTCAAAGAGTTTTAGTGTAACACTTTCATCTAGGAATCAGAGTTTAATCTTCTCCAAAGTCTTTGGTAACAATATCTATATTCGTGAAGAGGATATTGCCAAACTTGTCCAACATGATGGCTCAGGTGTTCGTTGTCATAGAAAGAGATACTTGGGAAACACAAAGGGGTAAAACTTATGAAGACATTGTTCAAAAAATCATTCCATTTCTTTTCAAGAATGGAAAGGACTCCTGAAAGGCTTATGATATTTTTGATACCTTAAGGGTTTGGTTCATAATCTTTTCTGGTAGTATTTTTCATAAAGGTGGAACCAATTCTCTCAATTATCTTGATATGGATCACAAGTTTATGCTATATTACGTGTTCATTGGTAAAAGTATCAATTTACCAGCCTTTCTCACCACAAATCTTCATGGTGCAATCTGTTTCTCCAAAAAGGTATAAAAAATTCAAAGGAACTGGATTCCTTATGGAAGGTTAATTTCTATTATCCTAACTGAAAGAAAGTTTGTAGAGAACTTGAATCCACAAGTTTTACCAAAAATATTGATTGGTAAACCTTTTAATGGAGAAGACCTTCTAGAAATGTCTTTGATTTCAAAGGTAGTCAAGTTGCCTGAAGTCTTGGACCAGATGCAAACTTCTCTTAGAAGATCCCGTACAGAAGATTCTCTTGCATTTTCCTTGAAAAGGCTGTTGAAGCTTATCCTTCTGCAGTCAAACAGAAGAAATGTTCTCTGGTGATATCTCCTGATAAAAAGAATAAGAAGAGGAAATGATCGAAGAAAGATTATCGTGATGATTCTTCTAAGCATAAGAAGAAATCTAAGAAGTCCAATTCCAAAGAACAGTCTCCTGGAATCTAGATTATTGGTTCAACTACCCTTGTTAATATTTTACCCAAATTTGTATCTGTAAGCTCATCAAAACCTACCACTTCAACCATCCCATCTGGTTCCACACTTTGAACAGTTTCCACTCAAGAAAAACCACCAGTTTCATAAACAAGTCCTTTTGTTCCCTCACCAAAAATTACCCACATAAAGCTTCACTCTGACACCTTCTATAACATTTCAAACACCTTATACCATCCAGCTTTTCTTCGAACTTATGTTCGTCAACCAAAATTCTTTGAGCTCATGGAAAAATTTAAGCCAAATGCTTTTCTCACTCTCCGACATACCTTAGAAAGTTCTCCTCTATGCATGGATCCTGAGAAAATAGATGCCATCTGGATTTCCTTCATAAGATGGATATATATATATATATATATATATATATATATATATATATATATATATATATATATATATATATATATATATATATATATATATATATATATATATATATATATATATATATATATAAACTCTAATATCATGAAAATCATCTGTCGTCAAGAAACTGAGAAGAAGTATGAGGAATGGCTCAAGACCTTTTCAAACATTCCTTTGAGTTTGCCTTCTCTAGAGGTTCCATTTTATGAACCTGAGCAACGAGGTGTTATCTTTGTTGGTACTTCAGAAGTTGCTGCTACTATTACTTTTGGGTCTGAGATGTCACTGGTTAATTTTCAACCTTCTAGTTCAAAGGGGAAGCAAGTTATGGAAGCTGAAGACCAACCAGCCGTGCTGAAGGCTGTTTTAGACAAACAGTAAGAATATAATCGTTTCATCCACCAATGCTTGGATAAGCATGGTGAAATGATTGCTGCTCAAGAGGCCTGATTCAAGCAACTGTCTAATGTGTTGATGCAGTTCATGGAAAAATTTGACAAGAAGGATGCTTGAAACCCCAACCCTTTATCTTAGAACTTAAGAATAGTTTTTCTTTTGTTTCTAAAACAATCATATCTTTATACCTATGTTTTTTATGGAAAATTTATTTTTTCTTTTAAATATTTTTGATTTATGATAAAGGGGGAGAAAGAGTATATGATTTTGATAGTATTTACTCTCGATATCTCAGACTCAAACATGATACAATGCTTTTACTGCTAACAATTTGTTTGATGTTTGATTCAGGAACTTTGTAAAAGTTCACTGATTTTCATAGACAGGTTAATTGTGAATCAGAAGACAAGATCAAGATGCGTGAAAAATGATCCGATGAGCTCAGAATCCGAGAACATGTATTTGTTAGAAGTTGTAAACTATCTAAAACGAATCATGCCCTAATACTATGTTTTAGTCAGAAGTTTCTGACCGAGTTAAAGGTTGAAACAAGCTTTGATACATTGTATGTATAAGAAGTTGTGAACTTTTGGAAAGTAACAGTAAATCAAGTTCTGATTCCTCATACTATTTAGAAGTTATATGAACTTTATGAAAGTAAGGTGATTGTGTTTTGATAACACCTATTGTTCATAATTTGTTAACTTCGTGAAAATATGGTTAATCAAGCTCTAGCACACCTAATGTTCAGAAGTTGTGATTTTTCTAAAAGTAAGGCAAACGTGTCTTGACAACACCTATTCTTCAGAATTTGCAAACTTTTTGAAAGTATGGTGAGCAGACTCTGACACTTCAGAAGTTGTGAATTGTCTGGAAGCTTGAAAAAGTTGATATGTTACTTAGTATTCATTTCAGAAGTTGTGAACTATATGAAAGAATGTCAATGTGTACTTTGGAAATGTTTGCTCCGTTACCAAAAAATTGTTCAGAAGTAGTAAACTGTCTGAAAGTTTTGTAATCAAGTTTTGTTAAACCAGACTTTGATACTTTAGAAGTTGTGATCTTTTAAAAGTGTAGTAAGTCTGTGTTTCACCAGGTATTGTTCAGAGGTTGTGAACCTTCTGAAGACATGGTCAAGAGACATGGTCAAATGACATGGTCTAAAGACGTGGTCTAAGACATGGACTAAGACATGGTCTAAGACATGATCTAAGACATGGTCTAAGACATGATCTAAGACATGGTCTAAGACATGTTCAGAATACATGGTCTAAGACATGTTCTAAAAGGCATGATCTAAGACATGGTATAAGACATGATCTAAGACATGGTCTAAGAAATGTTCAAAATACATGGTCTAAGACATTTTCTAAAAGACATGGTCTGAGACATGTTCAGAAGAAATAGTTTGAGACATGGTCAGAAGACATGTTCGAATGATATGGTCAGTCAAGAAATGGTTCAGGTGATGAACCTTCTGATGACATGATGATGTGCACCTTCTGATGGAACAATTCTAGTTTCTGAGAGAACCAGTGAATTAGTTATGATGTTTGATGCAAGTTGTTGTACCCCAAAATTTTCCCTCTCATTTTTTAAGACCTTTTCTTACATAGTTGGTTACAAACACTTTTTTAAAGAAAGTATAAAAATTTGAAGGTATGAGGTGTCTTAAGCTTAGAAGTTCTGACGTTGATATTCAGGTTGCTCTGATAAGGAAAGTTCTGAGCGTCTCAAACTGGAATCAGAGTCATCAGTGAGAATAATGCTTGAGAGGCTGATTGAACAAGTTATTATAGGGAAAACTCTGAACAATTCGAGTCAGAAATCAGAGTCATCAATGGGAACAACGCTTGAAAGGCTTGTTGAAGAAGTTATGATAGGGAAAACTCTGAACAATTCGAGTCAGAAATCTGAGTCATCAATGAGAACAATGCTTGAAAGGATGATTGAAGAAGTTCTGATAAGGAAAATTATGAGTAGTTCAAATTCGTATGAGGCGCCAACCCTCACCTGTCCAGGTTCATTCAGAATCTCAGAAAGGCATGAAAATTCTCAAAATGGAAATCTTTTAATGTGTCTGATTCTGTTTTCAAAGCTATGTTTAATGGTCGGTCTTTAAAGCCATGTTTCTTTCCCCATTTTCTTGTCCCCTCCACCACCTAAAAATACAAGACGTCAAACACAAAAAGAAAAAAGGAGGAGAGAAAAAAAAGAGGGAGAAGAGAATACACGCCCATGCTGCCACAGGAAAAAGCTCACCATAGTGCTCAAAAATTCAAAAGTTCCCCCATTAAAACACGCTTTGCAGGCACGTTCAAGTCTAAACTGGTGTCCACATTCTGATTCTGAAATCTCCAGGGGTAGCATCAACATCACAAATCCAAATACTGATCATAGGTATATTCTTTAATTTCATTTTCTGAAGCTAGCATCCTATTTTGTTCTAATGTGTTTGTGTAGGCTCTGATCATAGCCTAGACAGGCCACAAACTCCACACTGATTTTGAGCCCATCAGAGCATACAACCAAAATGCTGGCTCTGATGGGCTGACTCCAGCAACCCTTGCATAAAATCCTTTTAGATGATTCCGACATTAGCGCGTGCAATTTTTTATGATCTGGAATCACATATATTTTGCCTGTTCATTTGTAATAACAATTGATAAACAAGTCCAACTAGTAAAGGGAAGCGCGTATAATGACAGGATCTGGGTTCGGTGCCCAAATCTTGCATTTTTTCTCTTTCTAATTAGTTTATTGCAGATCCAGGCGTTCATCATTAGATCATGTGTGTTGCACCCCAAAATTTTCCCTCTCATTTTACTCAACACATGCTCATTGAGGTCCTCAATTTACCCAAGGATGCCTAAGGATTGACCAGATAAATCCTCCTCCTAAGATAATGAGCCTCAAACTAGGGTTTCCATTTTTATCAAGATGTATGAGTTCCAAGGGTCCCAAATGATTTACATTGCCCTAATATGTTCTCAAGATAATCCATGTCAAGTATCATGCCTTGCACAAGAAGTTGCTCAATCAATTGCTCAAATGCCTAAAAATAAACTATACTAGGTCAAAAGTCAACTGTGGTCCTCATGCAGTCAAACTTCAAGATTTTTGGTTAATATCAACATTTTGAAGTGATATCCATCATTTGATCAAGGGTTGATCATGATTCCTCAAGGAATGCTCCTAATTCATCAAAACTCAAAAGTTGCTAATTTAGGGTTCCTATAGGAAAAGTCAACCAAACTTTGACCAAGTATAACTTTCTCATACTTTATCAGAAATTTCTCACCCAAGGCTCATTTTGAATAGAATCCAATTCCCTACAACTCGACTTCAGCCCTCAAGTTCAAGAAATGCACTCATGAAAAGATATAAATTCAGACATTATAGGTCCTTTTCAAAAGTAAACAAAAACACCTTTTTGGTCAAAGCTTATTACATGAACATGGTAGATTCAATTGAGATTACACCAAAGAGGTTGCTTAGGGGACATCCTAATCTTTCTAAAAAGTCCAAAAACACCCTCATAGGGTTAAAATCGAGAGAGATATGTATTGTCAAAATTAGCCAATTTTTAGAAAAATGCATGAAGCAAATATTGACCAAACTTGAATTTTTTCCAAATGAGCCTATCTTTTCAAGTTTGAAACTCATTCCTAACATGGTCCACGACCTCTAAGCCCACCCATACATTTTTCTACTATTTATGCTATTTATTTTGATATTTTATTCATTAAAATTTAGAAATAAATAAATAATAGAAATAATATAAATTTTAATGTGAATCCATTTTGGGCAAGTTTTATGATGGTTTATGTCAATTGATTTCGTGCAATAACCCTTCAAATATGTCCAGGTTCATCCACATGTGAAAATGGCATAAAATCATCAAATATGGCATTTTTTTCAAATTTTGATCATGGTCTTAAAACACAACATTATGAGGGAGATTATTTCCATGCTTTCTTGTCTCCTCATTCTCCTCTATAAATATAGAGCCATACAAGCTTGAAACACACAAAATTCCTATTCAAGAAAGCTCTACAAAATTCTCAAAAAATTGCTAAAAGTTGCAAGAGTTCGCAGCTATATTCCCAAGTGCTATTAGTCCAAACAAGTGGACAAATCACATTTTTGAGACTTCCAGGAGTCTACTTAGGCCTCTTGCCAAGCCAGTCCACGCCCAAAACAACCGCACCAAGTAGCTCTGGTTGGGTAAAAATTCTTAATTACAAACTCTCAATTCTTACGTTGTAAATGGTTTATAAGCGTTCATGCATGTTCATACTAATGTTTATAATGTTTTAGAACCATTTCTTTTAAGTTTTGACGCAGGAATCTAAAAATTCCAGATCTAAAGCCTCAAAGTCGCGTCTCCGTGGTGCACCCCAAGACGTTATCCACACTGGATCCAGCGTAGAACCGAGCTTTGTCCAGTTTGGGATTTTAATTCAGCTTCTTTCTCACCCCTCATTCTCATTTTTGCAGTGCGGTCCATTTTTCTTTTTTGCTTTATTTATTTTATTTTATTTCAATTATTTCCCTTTTATTAAAAATAATCATAAACATCATAAAATCAAGAAATCACAAAAAATATAGAATTAGTTTTTTCTTCCTTATTTATTAAAATTAATTTTGAAAATAGATTAGTTTAATTAGGTTTATTTTCATAATTAAAATTAGCTAGAAATTAGGTTTAAATTGCAAGTTAATTATTTTTTCTCAAATAAAAATACAAAAATATTAGGTTATTTAGAGTTAATTTCCTTTCATTTTTAACTTAATGTTTTTTCCTAAAAAATAAAAAAAATAACTTCTTTCATTAATTAAGTTTTCTTAGAATTTAAACTTTAATTCCCGTATTTAATTTTTCGCGCGCATTTTCTTCTTTCGCACTTTTATATTCCCGTACATATCAATGTAGCCAAACTATAAGGCATTTTTTATTGTTTTCCTTTATATTTCTCCCGGTTTTGGACTTGTAATTAAATCCCTCTCCCCGAAGCCATGTAATAGCGTAGGAATTTACGTTTCCGCACTTTATATTTTTGTACAGATATTAACTGGTAGATGTGTGGCTAACAGGATTGCATGAACAAGATAAAACCAATCGCTAGAAAACTAAACACAAAGACTAATATATCTGAAATCAAATACACTCACACATACGCACCCCTAGGGTATCCCCACTTAGGTTGCCTTCGGAAAACGGTCAAGAAGTATAGGGAGTTTTAGTGGTTTCCCTCTAGTCTCAAAAGATAAAAAATGACCCATTCGAATGTTGCCTCGGAAAGATCTTTAAGACTCTAGGGTAACTACTAAGGTTTCCTAACCATTGCTTTAGTGATCGTAATCATCCCTTTCGATTGTCCCTTAAACTCCAACGATGGAGCTACCTACTCCTTAATAGTAGGATATCACTGTCTAAAAGAAATAAGAAAATGAATAGACTTTTTCGAGTATGTAGAAACTCTTAAGTACTTGCTCAAACAAACTTTTACACCATACAGTTTCAAACAAACTTTTCAAACTAAAGTTTTCAAAAACACTTTATCACACTCTTGAGGACTGATACAAGGGTTACCATAAAGTGAATCTCCGTACTAAGGCAATTTCAAAACTTTTTCAAAGCATACAAACACACAAAAGCAATTTAAAAATGAGAAAGTACCTAAGAGCCCATGAAAAAACATGGATATAAAGGGTGCTAACACCTTCCGTTTCTATAATCTACCCCCCGTACTCAGAAACATCTCGAAAAAAGTTTTTCCGATTCTTTTTCCTTTTCCTTTGTTGGATGAAATAAAAGTCAGTGGCGACTCTTGCTTACCGCGACATTTGCAAACACAAAATGAAAACCAGTATAAACAGTCGGTTCTGCCACCGTATCACAATGTGTCATCAGACAGGTGTCATCAGATCACCATCATCAAATCATCACCATTAGAGCATCACAGAGTCAGATCAAGTGCTCTAGATTTGGGTGCTTCTGATGGGCCCTCTAGAGATTAACTGCATTAAGTCTTGTGATGATTCTGAGTTTGGCCAATTTCTGGGCTTAGTATTTTTTTAAACCATGCTATCCATGTTCTGATGCCTTTTACTTATCTTATTTTCTTTACTTCTTTTTAACTCTTTTTTACATAAAAAAAATCAAGTCATAACAAAAATAAAAATAATAATAAATAGATTAGTTTCTTTATAAAATTATTAATTAATTAATTAATTATTTTAATGTTATTTTATCAATTTAAAATAGAATTAGACTTAGTTTCATTTTAATTTAAGTTATTTGCTTAATAAAAATTACAAAACATTAGAATTAGGATTCATTTCATTTAACTTTTATTTTCTTAATTAAAAATAAATTTAGAATTAATTATTCTCTTAGCAAAAAAACAAAAAAGATTTTCTTGTTGTTTATTTTTATTTACTAGGTTTTTTAGACGTTTATTTATTTCGCGCGTTTATATTATTATGTATCTGCTTATGATTTGTAATTTTATCATGCGCGCATTTTATTTCCTGATTATGTATCTGCCTATGGATTGTAATAGCACTAATTAGGATTTCTATTTTCCGCATTTTACATTTTTAGTCAGATATAACTGTAATTGTCCCGAAGCGTTGTAATAGTTGTAGGAAATTTATTTCTCGCTTTATATTTCGTATATGCTTGTATATAAATTGTTAGTAACTTAGGCGTGCATGACAAGATAAAGTCAAATAATCGTTAGATCACTAATCTCAAGACAAATATATGAAAAAAGCATTATTGCACACTTGCACCCTTAGGGTACTCCTCACTTGGTTGCCTTCGAAAATGGTCATGTCCCTCAAACGTAGGGATATCTTAGCAAAGACCCCCAGTTTTAAAGTCATCATAAAGATCATAGTCCCTAAACGTCCCTCGAGTTTCCTTTCGGTAAATGATCTTGTCCCTCGATGTTGCCTATATGATGATTGTCCCTTCGAATGCTAAGATATCCTTACATGTTGCCTTCAATGACCATAACATCCCTTTTGATAGTCCCTCAACATCTAAACGATAGGGTTACCTACTCACTAATAGTAGGATAGCACTATCTAAAGGAAAGGAGGAAAATAAAGTCCTTTTTCGAGTAGGTAGATGACTCTTATGTACTTGATCAAACCAAAATTTTTCACACATACACACTTTCAAAAAATCTTTTCAAAAATGCTTTATCACACTCTTGATGACTGATACAAGAGTTACCATAAAGCAAACAAAAACTTTCAAAACATACAAACACACAAACAGTTTTAAAAAATGAGCAAGTACCTAAGAGCCCGTGGAAAACCACAGATGGAAAGGGTGCTAACACCTACCCTTTCCATAATCTACTCCCCTTACTCAGAAAATCTTGAAAAAGGTCTTTTTATGTTTTTTTCACCCTTTCCTTTGTTGGATAAAAGAAAATTCGGCGGCGACTCTTGCTTACCGCGACATTTGCAAACAAAAAAATGCAAACCAGTATTAACAGTTGGTTCTGCCACCATATCACACAAGTCATCAAGACAATGACTAAACAGGTTATGTTACTTCATAGTATTCTAATAGTAAGCCAGGTTTTGAGATAAAGACTAGGAATTTCTAGTCAGACTCTGATGAGACGTCAATGGAGAAGTATTCTTTCTCTATGTTATCTTGTGCACTGCAAAATTCATTTTGTGAGTCTTGGGCTCAGGGGGAGACTCTAAACAAGCATAAATGAGATTTTAGGTGTTAACAGATTCAGGAAGAACTGGTTAGCTTTTTTGAATTTTCATTCCATGGTGATTACCCTATATGAATTGTTCTATCAAAATACATAGTTTTATCATCATCAAAAAGGGGAAGATTGTAAGAACAAAATTGGTTTTGCATCTGGCCTTAAGTTTTGATGACAATTGTGTACTTTACATGTTATCTTAGAGAACAATTGTGTACTTTAATGGTTTATGTCTAGTGTGTAGCTTTTGCTAAATAGGTTTTGACTCTGATAAGAAGGCGTGTGATGTCATCGGGTTCTGAACTCAACACTCTGGAAGAATACCTATGGTGTGTTACAAGTTAAGTCAAGGGTCTGGAATGCTTCTTATGCAATGGTTCTAAGTAACGTTAGTAAAATAGCTTATGATCGTGACTTATGCAAGGAAGCTTTGGAGGACTTCTAAAGCTTTACTTCTATTGTTCCAAGTTCTGAAGATGCTAAATACAAGGTTCTAGTGAACAGGTTCTGAATATCTAAAAACATTCTTCTGAAGACCAAGTGTTGAAGTCTCTGAAGGCAAGGGTTCTCTTAACAAGCTCTGAAGACTCAAAGACTTAGGTTCTAAAGATACAAGGTTCTGATCCTTCTACAACATGCTTCATCAATATAAAAATCAGAAGCCTCTGAAGATATAGAAGACTAAGATCAAGACTAAGGGATTATGTGTGATGGTTAGCATAAAGGTACAAAGTACTTTGTGACCCCTACTCTAATAGGGTGGCGTTAGGACAAACCTTTTGTACTTGTCATCTACCATTCCCACCATGACTGTTGGGAACAAAACAATTGGATTTGTATTTCCTATTACCCTTCAACATGTCTCTTTTTCAGCTATAAAAGGAGGATTTGGAAGAATTTGAAATCAATGAATCAATTCCACCAAACTATATGAAACTGTTGCACAACTCTTTAGAGATATTCTTTGTATAGTTTTGTAAATAATCAAGGAGCTTTTGTTCGCATTTAAAATACTCTTAAACCCAAAACCGAAAAAACCCACACCTTTGTTTCTTTTCTTTCGAATCAAAATAAAAAAAACCCACACCTTTGTTTATTTTCTTTCGAATCCAGAATCAAAGAAACACTACACCTCTGTTTGTTCTCTCTTTCGAATCCAAGCAACTCAAGTTCTTTCCTTCCTTCGAATTCAAGAATATTCAGGGCAGCAACTCAAAGTTCAAAACACCAACTCCAGATTCAAGGTAAGTCTTCCTGATTTTAAACCCTTCATTTCAAGCATAACATGTAAATAACCATTGCCTTCAAAACTAACCTTTCGTTTGTCTTCCTTTTTGTCAATTATATGTTAAGAACTAACCTTTATAGACCATAAACAATGTTGGAGTAAAAAATAACATCATGGTTCGACACAAAGCCTTAGGCTTCGAACACACTGAATTGCAAGCCCAAATAAAAGAAAACAAAAGGGGTGTGTGAATCGAAGGACACATGCTTCGAACGTGCTGCAAAAATCGAAAGACTTTTTCTTTTTCTCTTTTGCGCTATTTTTTTTGTCTTCATATTTTTTATATATTTTTCTTGCTATTAAATATGGTTGTAATAATTAGGACTTTTATTGCTTTTCACCCCCCATTTGTACATTTGTATCCCCCATCCCCTAATGATGTAATAGCTTAGGATTTTAATTTCCGCAATTTACCGCTTTAATATATATTGTTAGTAATTAGGGCGTGTATGGCAAGATAAAATCAACAAGTAGACAACCCTAAATTCAAAGACAAAAAAGTATGCAATCAAACACATTATTCACACGTGCACCTCTAGGGTAATCTCACTTGTTGCCTTGGAAAATAGTCATGTCCCTTGAATATGGGCGTTTTAGCAAAGACCCTCGATAAAAAATACCGTAGTCCCTCGATGCCCTCGATGTTGCCTTTGGTAAACAATCTAGTCCCTTACGAAAATTGCTAAAACGTCTCATAAGTTGCCTTCTATGACTATACGATTGACCCACGCCCGTCCCTTCACATCCAATGATGGGGCTTCTTACCAAATCAATGGTAAGGTAGCAACATTTAAAGGAGGAGGAAAAGAACAAAGACTTTTGAGTAGGTAGGACGCTCGTAGTTGCTTGCTCATAAACTAAAACCATTTCCACACTTACACTTTTAAAACATCTTCAAAAACAAACATCTCCTTGAACTATTTTCAAAACCAACACTTTGTGCGCATTGTTATAGAGACGAGAATCGTTACAAAGTTAGTCGCAACAAAGGCATTTTGCAAAATATTTTCAAACTTACACTATAAAGCACATTTCAAACAAGGAAAAAATGATCTAGCAAGCAACTAAGAGCCCGTAGATAACTACAGATGAAAAGGGTACTAACACTTTCCCTTTTCATAACCTACCCCCCGAAGTCAAGAAAACATCTTAAAAGGTATTTCCTGTTCTTTTCACCCTTTCCTTTATTAGATAAAAGAAAAGTCGGTGGCGACTCTTGCTATCCGTAATAATTGCAATCAAACGCAAAAAAACCAAGTCAATTCTCCCACCGTATTACAGAACTAGCGACTCTGCTGGGGACTTACTTAAAAGTGGGATTACCTTAGGGCTAGATCACTTTTAAATTGCTTTCCTTGTTTGACTTGCTTGCTTTACTTTTTATGGGTCCTTGTTTGGGTTTGTTTTGATGCTCTACCCAGATTTGGGGCACCTTTTAGGTAAGTAGCAATAGATCGTGGGGACTGTGCGGGGTATACTGATATGGTTGAAGTGATAGCTACGTTAGTGTGACACATTTGTTGGTACTTGTAGCCCTTGAGTAGTCAAATGGAATATGGGGCCGCTGTGTGGTGTCATGAAACACTAAGTAACCTTAGAACCTTTAATTGAACAACTTAGCCATTAGGAAGTAGTGAGATATCCAACTTTGGTTCCCACCAAAGATTGGTTGATACTCGATGCTACACTCATTGAGATCTGACTTTTGGGATATTTCGGTCGCTAATAAAGAGGCTTGCGCTGAAACAATGCCCAATGAAGAAAGATCAATGATATTGAGATCCCCTAGAACCCGATTACTTTCTAGGACGGGTTGAGCCAACTAAACTTCAAGAGGGTACTTACCTATAAAACTCCATGCAAGCCTAAACCTAAGGACTTGTCTGCTTTGTGTGTATATGATTATTTGTACATAAAGACTTGTTTGATTTGTTCAATTGTACATAACATCATGACATTATACCATAGCATTTTTAATAACCATTTCAAGGATCTCAAGGGTCTGTGATGCAAGGTCATGATAAACCAGACATCTATCAAGGGGCAAGAGGATTTATTTTCCTCTAACCAAACGTTGTCGCATACTAAAGCACGATAACTTGAGTCAAGGGCTATGATCCACTCCACATGGTGAGCTTGATTCTCGTAGAAGGATTTCAATGATACGAAGTTCTTCAATCAAAGTTGTAATCAAGTTCAACTTCTGTAATTTTTCTTGTGTTTACCCCGCGGGATCCTTGAAAACATTGCATCCACGTACCATGCATCATATCATGACAGGTTTTCCCCACACAGGTTTCTCATCTGCATACTGTTTATTTCAGTAGAGATGGATCTAGAGAAAACAATGAAGGATCTTCAAGCACAAAATTCTTAATTCCAACAGATGTTCCTGGCTTTTGCTAAAGGACAAGAGGACCTGAAGACTCTCATGATCAAAGAAAAGAAGAAAAAGACAAAGAAACCAGTGGGTGTCCTGAACATGGGAAGAATACTCAGAGGACCAGCAAAGCGAGCTCTAGAATTCCCAACTCCGTCAACTGAGGGGGACAATCAGGAGGAGAAGACAAAAGAAGGGGACCACAATCTGGGGTCTGATGAAGAAGAGGCTGATTACGCTGACGAACAGTATCCTCCTGCTGACGAAACATACAAACAATGGAGGATCGTCTCAACACCATGGAAATTCAGAGGGTACTTGGTTTGGATTTTGAAGAATTAGGGTTGATTTATGGAGTGGTAATTCCACCAAAGTTCAAGGTTCCCTCATTTGCTAAATATGAGAGTTTCATGTCCTAAGCTGCATCTTAGGTCTTATGTCAGGAAGATCCAATCTCATACCGCTGATAGGAATTTATGGGTGCATTTCTTCCAAGAAAGTTTATTGGGGACTCAATTGGAATGGTTCTATTAAATGGAGGGAACCAACATGCATAATTGGGAGGATCTGGCTGATGCTTTCTACAGGCAGTGCCAATACAATGCTGACCTTGCTCCAACCCGCACACAACTCCAAAGCATGTCTATGGCTTCCAGTGAGGGCTTCAAAGATTATGCCCAGAAATGGAGAGATCTTGCAGGAAGAGTCCAACCTCCTCTGTCTGATAGAGAGCTGGTAGATATGTTCTTGGGAACTTTGTCAGGCCCATTTTTCAACCATCTGATTGGAAGCTCTTCAGCTGGATTCACCAAGCTGATATTGACAGGTGAAAGAGTAGAAGCTGGCATCAAGAGCGATAAGATTCAAAGGGATGCATCTTCAAGTGCAGTGAAGTAGCCTTAAAATGGGATGAAAGAGTCCAATGTTGTGTACGACCAAAAGGGTTGTAACAAGAGTAACCACGGCCAATCAGTAAGGGAAGTTTTAATCTCCAATCCTATATCTACTCAATCGCAACGAGAGGGTAGGCGTAGGACGAAATTTCAAGAGAGACAATACACCAAGATTGGTATGTCCTTACCATAAGCCCTACAACATTTACTGAAAGATGAGCTCATTTCACTAAGGGACCCTCCACAAAATCCCAATACATCTTCATCTTAATACAACCCCAATGCCAATTGTGCTTACCATTCAAATAGCCCTGGACACGATACCAATGATAGTTGGAATCTAAAGAATAAAATCCAAGACCTAATTAATAACAATAAAATTGAATTCGACCCTCCGGCAACTCCTAACGTGATCACTGATCCCATGCCAAATCATTAAGCGTCTAGTTCATTTTGAATTTTCAATTGTAATTTTTGTTTGTTTAAACACTTATCTTTATGTCAGACTTTGGTTACTTTCACTAATGCATTGCATATGCTTGTCTTGAATTAATCCATTCATTTTCACTATATTTAAACTGTGCTTTTATTCCCTTGTTTTTGTGATATTCAACTCTCGTTAAAAGTTGCAAGCCTTTAGAGGGAGGATGACAAAATTAATACCATAATCGCATACAGTATGCTTTGGACAGACCTTACTGACGATGTATATGCATTCTTTCAATTCCTAAACAGTGGAGTTATAAGGAAGATAATCCCTAGTCAACCCTTTTTAGTCAAAGAAGTAGGAGTTTTCTTTTTCACACAAATTGAAACCTTTAATCAAAACTTGGGGTAGGGTTAGTTTCTCAGGTAATTTAAATGCGCATTCAGCCGCAAGCTGTCACTTCACAATGAAAACATCCTTCCGAATCAAAAGACGGTGATGGTTCCCCGTGAAATAGGCAGTCATTGTCTCTCAAAAGAAAAGCCCACTGAGTCAAAACCTATGAAGGAGACTTAAGAAAAACTAGGGCACCCCGCTGGCTGTAATCTCAAAACAAGAACAGTCAAGCAAAAATTAGGGATAATAAATTAAAAAGAGCTCGCTATAAATCCTCAAAAATAGAAAAAATGTTGCAAAAAATGACCTCCTTCTCAAATAAACTTCCAAGTATCTGAACCATCATTCCAGATTCAATAGGAGTTCAAACGCCCAAACAACTGAGTTTAGGATTGGAGAACATCATGAAGAATGAGAGGGTACAAATAAATTTTGAGCCTTATCCTTTACTTCTTAAACAATGAACCAGACCATGTTACAACCCCTTAAAAGTCCTAATTGAAGCATGAGTTAGTTCGAAAGCATACTGTTACAAAAGGTATCCTGACTCCTGTAAGGCTTACTGTAAATCCTGAGTTGAATTCATATTCTTACAAAACTCTTTTATTTGTTAAAACTGCATTTCAAAACTTCAAGACAAGCATAAAATTTTCATTGTTTGAATACCGCTGTTTGCATATAGTCAATTGTTTGACAACAGAGAAATTCGCACAACGAATATCCAATGAACAAAAAACTCTCTCGACAAACAGATTCACTTCAAATGGAAAAACACTTCCAACGACAAACTCTCCATAACCAAGGGGACATAACATGATTATTGTCCAACCCATCTGGGGCAGTCAAGTCAATATTCCAAGAAATCCCTCATAGCCGGGGGCAGGTCTCCATTTGAATCACTTGGGGAATTGAACATAAATCCCATCAAAGGGGCATGTACAATCAAGCAAATTTTTTTCTGGCAGTAACTACAACACTAACTGCTGTGGATAATGACAAATCCCAACAAAGTCCCTTTCACAAGGAGATCCCCTTTGAAGTCTCTAGAGCCTCCTTTATAAGGTTATCCCCACAAAATAATCTTCACGGATAAGGGTACAAACTCCACAAAGCCAAGTTCATGGATATCCATACAAAGATTGGATCCATGCAATCACCAGTAAGAGTTTCAACCTCGGGAAAACCTCTCCCCAGTTGAATTGGTCTTAAGAAGAAGCCTTGAGGAGTTCTGCCAGAAGAAAACACTTCCCTAGCAGATTGTCAAATGGTCTCTTTAACATGGTTTATTTCCCCAACAAACCACAAATTCCCCAGTATGAGTCTTTCTCTCAGACCAATACAAATCAACAAACAAAAACCTTTAATCCCCGGTAGAGTCACTGATATCCCCAACGAAGTTGTTTCTATCCCTAAAAGTTACTAAAACCTGGACCCGACCAGATATTAGTTTAACTTCTTCAAATCACTAACAAAACTCCTCTTCCCCAGTAAAGTTTGCCACTATCCCTAGTGAGTTGCTGCAAAGCCTGGAAGCCGATCAGATAACAGTTAACTTTTTTATCCCTAACAAGTTGTTAACTTCCATTCTCTCCAATCAAGAGTATAACTCCCTAGTAGAGCAACAAACAACTAAAACTCCTGAACTCTTTTCCCCAAGCAGAAATCAACACTCTCCACAAAGATTTCTCAAGCCAAAGCCAATCCTCTCCAGCGGATTTCTCCTCAAACAACAAAATAGGAATCCCCAGTGGAAACATTCTAAACATGGTTTGAAGATATGCATTCTTCATCCCCAACAGCAGTCTGGGATTTAATTTCCCAAGGCTCACCAACATTTGTCAAGGGTTTATTTTCCGAGACAAAGATACATTTCAACAAATATTTCACACTCATACATCATATTACATACATACATCATAATATCATTTATTTTGAGAGCATTATCAAGCCATGCATACATCTGCATGAAACTAACCCTCTTCCTTACAGGGAAAAGTCAATCAACAAAAATCCTCTTTTGAGAAATACCACAACCATTTCTCAAAAGGTCAGATATTAATATCTAAAATAAGCCAGGGCAACTATCTCTACGACCAACAAAAAGCAGGTTTCAGATTAATACCTGAAACAAGACAGGACAACTATCTATGAACAACTGTTTATAGATTAATACCTGAAACAAGACAGGACAACTATCTACATGACCAGTTGAAGCAGCCCTACCCAGGTTCCTTCTCATACATTTCAAGATGAAGTTTCACATGGACTCATCCCGAGGAAAACATACACAGATTCCTTCAATACCTGTTGAAGTAGTAGTCATCAAAGATTCCTTCATTACCTGTTGAAGTAGTAGTCTCCAAAGATTCCTTCATTACCTATTGAAGTAGTAGTCGTCAAAGATTCCTTCATTACCTACTGAAGTAGTAGTCGTCCAGACTCCTTCGTTACCTATTTAAGTAGTAGTCGTCAAAGATTCCTTCATTACCTACTGAAGTAGTAGTCGTCCAGATTCCTTCGTTACCTGTTGAAGTAGTAGTCGTCATAGATTCCTTCATTACTTGTTGAGTAGTAGTCGTCAAAGATTCCTTCATTACCTGTTGAAGTAGTAGTCGTCCAGATTCCCTCGTTACCTGTTGAAGTAGTAGTTGTCACAGATTCCTTCATTACATGTTGAAGTAGTAGTCGTCAAAGATTCCTTCATTACCTGCTAAAGTAGTAGTCGTCCAGATTCCTTCGTTACCTGTTGAAGTAATAGTCGTCACAAATTCCTTCATTACCTGTTGAAGTAGTAGTCATCAGATTCCTTCATTACCTATTGAAGTATTAGTCGTCCAGATTCCTTTGTTACCTGTTGAAGTAGTAGTCGTCACATATTCCTTCATTACCTGTTGAAATAGTAGTCGTCATATTCCTTCATTACTTGTTGAATTAGTAATCGTCAAATATTCCTTCATTACCTGTTGAAGTAGTAGTCGTCAAATATTCCTTCATTACCCGTTGAAGTAGTAGTCATCAAAGGTTCCTTCATTACCTGTTGAAGTAGTAGCCGTCCAAGATTCCTTCATTACCTGCTGAAGTAGTAGTCATCAGATTCCTTCATTATACGTCATAGTCAAGCTTTATACTTACCAACAGTCACTCTAGATGGCATCTGTAAGCCCATCCCTGACAGACTCTCTATCACCTCTCCAAATGACATCTTTAAGCCCATTCCCTACACAATCAACTAATACATGGCCGAGTGCAAATTTTTGGGCACTCTAGTGTTCAATCATCTTCTACCTTCAAGTCACGAATGATGGACTCACCAATCTAACTCTTCAGGTTTAAGAAGATTGAACATGGGTAGTGTTCTACCCCAAAATTTTCCCTCTCTTTTCTCAAGACATTTTCTCAAAAGGATTTTCAAAAGTTCAAGTTTTCACAAGTAAAGTTGGATTTTAAATGCCCCATATAGTTCCCCTGAATCACATTGGGCTTTCAAGAATCAAATCAAAGAAGAGCAAGCTTGCTTCAATTTCCCAAGCTTCAACTGGACTTTGGCCTCCTTTAAGCTTGCTTCGATTTCCAAGCTTCGACTGGACTTTAGCCTCCTTCAAGCTTGTTTACATTTTCCAAGATTCAACTGGACTTTGGCCTCCTTCAAGCTTGCTTCGATTTCCCAAGCTTCAACTGGACTTTGGCCTCCTTCAAGCTTATTTTGATTTCAAAAAGCAGTGGCTTCCTTCATGCTTGCTTCGATTTCCCAAGCTTCAACTAGACTTTGGCCTTCTTCAAGCTTATTTTGATTTCAAAAAGTAGTGGCTTCCTTCATGCTTGCTTCGATCCACTGAGCAGTGGCTTCTTTCAAGCTTGCTTCGATTTCACAAAGCAAGGGCTTCCCTCATGCTAGCTTTGACTCCACCTCTAAACCCTTCAACACACATAGTTTCTACACTATGACACACAATTGGTGGATTCAAAGAACATACAAAATGTCCATTCGAAGAACATGAATTTTGTGCATTCGAAGAACACATATTTGGTGGCCCATTTGAAGAATATGAATTTGGTGGATTCGAAGAACCTACAGTATGGTTCATTCGAAGGACATACAATACAGTCCATTCGAAGAACATTCAATTGGTCCATTCGAAGGACATACAATGGGTCCATTTAAAGAACACACGATTAGTGGAAACAAGTATTGTTTTGTATTTTGTTGAGTTTGGTCGAAGGCTTCTGAACAAAGTCCTATATGCTGCCAAGCCCAAGTCTACTGTACTGCTATGAAATAGTCCTGCACCAAGCTGCCACAACACTCCAAAACTGCTGCAAAGTCGTCCTACTATGTTGCTCCTAATTTACACCAAACTAGCATATAAGAGCTGCACCTCGAAAACTATGAAAACAGCATACCCAAACTGTTCAAATTTCATTTGTTTTCCCCCCAAAATCCCAGCAAAACTCTTCTATAAATAATATGTTTCACAACATATCTAAAGGGGGCTTCTTTTTTAGTTGCTGGAGAGAGGTTTGTTGGAAAGGAAAAGAGAGGAGAGAACATTTAAAATACTCTTAAACCTAGAACCAAAAAACCCACACCTTTGTTTCTTTTCTTTCAAATCCAAACAAAAAAACCCAGACCTTTGTTTCTTTTCTTTCTAATCCAGACTCAAAGAAACACTACACCTCTGTTTGTTCTCTCTTTCGAATCCAAGCAACTCAGGTTCTTTCCTTCCTTCGAATTCAAGAATATTCAGGGCAGCAACTCAAAGTTCAAAACACCAACTCCAGATTCAAGGTAAGTCTTCCTGATTTTAAACCCTTCATTTCAAGCATAACATGTAAATAATCATTGCCTTCAAAACTAACCTTTTGTTTGTCTTCCTTTTTGTCAATTATATGTTAAGAACTAACATGTATAGATCATAAAACAATGTTGGAGTAAAAAATAACAGCATGGTTCGATACAAATCCTTAGGCTTCGAACACACTGACTTGCAGGCCCAAACGAAAGAAAACAAAAAGGGTTTGTGAATCGAAGGACACATGCTTCGAACGTGCTGCAGGAATCGAAAGACTTTTTCTTTCTCTCTTTTGTGCTATTTTTTTTATCTTCATATTTTCTATATATTTTTCTTTCTATTCAATATGCTTGTAATAATTAGGACTTTTATTACTTTTCACCCCCCATTTTTACATTTGTATCCCCCATCCCCTAATGATGTAATAGCTTAGGATTTTAATTTCCGCAATTTACCGCTTCAATATAAATTGTTAGTAATTAGGGCGTGTATGGCAAGATAAATCAACAAGTAGACAACCCTAAATTCAAAGACAAAAAAAGCATGCAATCGAACACACTATTCACACGTGCACCTCTAGGGTAATCTCACTTATTGCCTCGGAAAATAGTCATGTCCCTCTAATATGGGCGTTTTAGCAAAGACCCTCGATAAAAAAGATCGTAGTCCCTCGATGTTTCCTTTGATAAACAATCTAGTCCCTAACGAAATTGCTAAAACGTCTCATAGGTTTCCTTCTATGACTATACAATTGACCCACTCCCGTCCCTTCACATCCAACGATGAGGCTTCTTATTAATTAATGGTAAGATAACAACATCTAAAGAAGGAGGAAAAGGTCAAAGACCTTTTGAGTAGGTAGGATGCTCATAGTTGCTTGCTCACAAACTAAAACCATTTCCACACTTACACTTTCAAAACATCTTAAAAAACAAATTTCTCTTTGAACTATTTTCAAAACCAACACTTTGTACACATTCTTATAGAGACGAGAATCGTTACAAAGTTAGCCGCAACAAAGGCATATTGCAAAATATTTTCAAACTTACACCACAAAGCACATTTCAAACAAAGCAAAAATAATCTAGCAAGCACCTAAGAGCCCATAGATAAATACAGATGAAAAGGGTGCTAACACCTTTCGTTTTCATAACCTACTCCCCAAACTCAATAAAACATCTCTAAAGGTTTTTCTTGTTCTTTTCACCCTTTCCTTTATTGGATAAAAGAAAATTCGGTGGCGACTCTTGCTATCCGCAATAATTGCGATAAAATGCTAAACAACCAAGTCAGTTCTCCCACCGTATTATAGGAAGTTTCTTCACACACTAAGCTCATGTCTCTGAATTGCTCGATCAACTCCAACTCTCGAACCATAAGCATCGATATATGCATTGAATTCCTACTTAATGCATCAGCAACTACATTTGCCTTACCAGAATGGTAACTCAAATCAAAGTCACAATCTTTCAACAATTCAAGCCACCTTCTATGTCTCATATTCAACTCTTTTTGGTCAAATAAGTACTTCAAACTCTTGTGGTCACTGAATGCTTCAAATTTAAAACTAAAAAGATAATGTCTCCAAATCTTTAATACAAACACCAATGCTGCTAATTCTAAGTCATGCGTAGGATAATTCCTTTCATGAACTCTGATTTGTCTAGAAGCATAAGCAATAACTTGTCCATTCTGCATTAGCACACCATTAAGTACCATCTTAGACGTATCACAATACACAAAAAAAAACTCACTTGGATTAGGCAAAATAAACACCGGAGCGGTTGTCAACCTCTTCTTTATTTCTACAAAACTTTCTTCACACGAAATGTTCCATACATAAGCTTGACCCTTTCGAGTAAATCGAGTCAACAACAATGCCAACTTAGAAAATCCTTCAATGAACCTTCGATAGTAACCTGCCAAACAAAGAAAACTTCGAACCTCAATTGCAGACTTCGGAGCTTCCCACATCAATCCCACCACTAGAAATCACATGACCAAGAAAACTAACTTCCTTTAGCTAAAATTAACACTTTGACAACTTTGCATACAATTTATTTTCCTTTAACACTTGCAACACCATCCGCAAATGCTCAACATGCTCTTTTTCTGATTTAGAATAGATCAGAATATCATCAATGAACACTACGACAAAATTATCTAAATATGAATAAAAATTTCTATTCATATACTCCATAAAAACACCAGGCGCATTAGACACACCAAACAACATCATGATGTATTCATATTGACCATACCTCGTTCGAAAAGCTGTCTTCGGAATATCATCTGGTTTAACTCGAATCTGATGATAACTCGACCTTAAGTTAATCTTACTGAAAACACAAGCACCCACTAACTGCTCCATCAAACCATCGATTCTCGATAGTGGATACCTATTCTTAATCGCTACTTTATTCAACTATCTATAATCTACACATAGCCTCATACTTCCATCTTTCTTCTTAACTAGCAACACCGGAGCACCCCACGATGATACACTCGGTCGAACAAAATTCTTCTCGAGCATCTCTTCCAATTGTTTCTTCAATTCGCTCAGCTGTGAAACTGACATTCTATAAGGAACCATCGATATCAGACTTGTACCTGACACCAAATCTATAGAAAACTCCACTTCACTTTCAGGAGGTAAATTACTGATGTCATATGGAAACACCTCTAGAAATTCATAGACAATCGGTAATTCCATATTCACATCTTTACCATCAACTTGTAACGATGCAGACATCATAAACATCAAGGCCTCATATTCTAAAAGTTCATTCACTTGCTTAGCGGTCAACAACATTAATTTTCCATTATCACCAAACTTAGGGAACCTCAAAGTCTTATTATAACAATTGATATTAACATAGTTGAACTCCAACTAGTTCATTCTAAGAATCACATAGATTTTGTGTAAGGGAATACACACCAAATCCGTTAAAAAAATCTTGCCATAAATAGTCAAAGGGCACTTCAAACAAACGTAAGTAGTAGTAACAGAACCACTAGCAGGAGTATCTATTACCATAATACCTTTCATATCAAACAATTTTAATTCCAACTTAGTAGCACATTCAAGAAAAATAAATGAATGAGTAACACCATTATCAATAATAGTAACCAATTCAACATCGTTAATAAAGAAAGTACCTCAAATCAAGTTGTCCTTCTTAGGTTCCTCTGATCCACTCAGCGCGAACACTCTACCATTGGTCTGAACAGTAGCATCCTTCCTTGGTTTCTGACACTGAGTACTGATATGACCCTTGTTTCCACAATTGAAACAAGTTGGACCATCGTTCTTGCATTCAAGAGCATGATGACAAGACTTATCACACTTGTAGCACCACAACACCTTATTCTCCCACTCATTAGATCAATGACCTTATTCACCACACCTATAACACTTGATAGAAGCGGGAGCTCCTCCCCCACTTGTCTTCTTCCCATCATAAGCCTTATGTATCCCTTTATCAATTGGGGAACCATAAGGCTTCTTATGATCTTGATATCGACTTCCTCTTTTCTCGTTCAAACTCTTATAGTGAGCTGGATGAGCTTTGTTGTCCTCCTTGTAGATTCTACAGCTGTCCACCAACTCTGAAAACACATGGATATGCTAATAACCAATCACCCGCTTGATCTCCGAATGTAAACCATTTTCAAACTTGATACACTTTGAGAACTCGACCGTTTCTTCACTATAATGCAGATAAAACTTCACTAGTTCCACAAAATTTGAAGCATACTTCGTCATAGTCAAATTTCCTTGTTTCAGCTCTAGAAACTCAATCTCTTTCTTCCTGCGCACATGCTCAGAAAATACTTCCTCAAAAATTCCCTGCTGAACACAATTCAAGTAATCACTTCACCTTGTGCTGTCAATTTCTAACGAGTACCAACCCACCGGTCATCACCTTCCTCCGCAAGTTGATGTGTACCAAACCACACCTTCTGCGCCTCTGAGTAATCTATAACTTGAAATATTCTCTCAATCTCCTTGAGCCAAACTTGTGTTCCACCAGGATCAAACCTACCCTTCAAAGCAGGAGAATGATTCCTCTGGAACATCTCCAAAACACGGGATCCATCATTAGGCTGATGTTGCACAGCTTGAGCAACAACCTACAAAGCAACAACAAGCGCATCATTGTTCCTTCCATCCATTTCTTTGTTTCACATCAATAATAGTCACAATGTTTATAAATCATCTCAACAGTATTCCACTATCACACACTATAAACTAAATAACCTGGTCGGACAAACCGATTTGCTCTGATACCACTAATGTAACACCCTTCTAAACCCCAAAAAATATTCACAATTATTCTAATAAATAAATCAGAGTATATCACCAAGCAAGAGTGTCACATCTTCATATAAAACTTCACAATTATACATCCTTCTCTGTAACACGGGTTTTCAAAATATTTAACAAGATAGAATCAACATTTAGTTCTTTGAATCATGGCAGCGGAAATCATAGTTCAAAACACTTCATTATAGTACTTCATAAAAATTAGTCATACTTCATAACTCTTACATATAACAAAACAAAGAACATAAATCCCAATCATTTGATCCCAACCCCGATGTTACATATCATAGCAATACTCTCTTTATAAACAAAAGAAAATAAACGCACTCCGAAGCTATCCTCTAATGCTTATATGAACTATTCTCAATCACCCGCGCGTTACCCTTGTGGAGGCAACATTCAAACAAAAAGGGTGAGTAAATCATAATCATTATATAAGACATAAGGAATAGACATAGTAAATATGCACATAAGCAAGGAATCACACATCATCACATCGTCATGTTATACTCACACCTTCACCACTTCATCAATACACGGACATATATCATCATACACAATGTATCATAAATCATCACCAATAAATCATTATGCAATGTCACATAGAATGTAATTCAATGTCATAGACTCATGCACGTGGTACCAAAACTTCACTGATGGCTCAGTCCTAGTTATCTCCAAAGATCCCCACCATAGTATCGATTCCCGCTTGGAACCAGAGCACTTGACTATTGCACCCAGTCCACACTATGAGATTTTTGCCTTCACTGGACAATCATTCTATCATCTTCACTAGACCGAAGTCCTAACTTCACTGGACCGAAGTCCTAGAATATGCCATGAATGCAATAATGCGCAACAACATATTTATTACGACCACGACTAGTCATCAAACATCACCATTCACGATTCAACATCATCATAACATCATAGTAATCAACACATCATCATTATAAGCAAAGCATCATCATAAACAAAACATCATTGCGATTCAACGCGGAGAACCTAATTCTATTCTAACTTAGGTCTCAGATATATACTCCTTAATTCTCATTTTTCTTCATATATTAAAGTTCATTGCGTTAGCTATCCAACACTTTGAATGAAACCTCAATCCGAGCTCTAGAACTAAAGTTATGACCATTTTAAGATTGTCCAACATAGCCAACCAAATATGCAATTCATTGCCTGGAGACGCACCCCCGTTGCCTAGCGATACACCCTTTGTATCTGTTTCGCCCGACGATGCTAAAAGCGACGCAATCCATAAGTGTCATCCTTTTTCCACCGTTTCCATCACCTCGTCCTCGCCTGGAAATGACCAAAAATGCATTTGTCACCCAGTGACACTACTTTCATCGTTCGACGATGATGCACAAACAAGATTTTCCTGTTGCGATTTATGCACTTCACTAGTCCAAATCTTCTGCGGTTTCATCACATTACAGGTCCTAAAACACCATATAATCATAGGATTTCATCATCTATCAAAAACCTATAGTTCTATACTTATTATACATAAATTATAAGTCATTATCCATCACCAATTCATCAATTTCTCATCAAACAATACCAAATTACCATATACCAAAACCTAAGGAAATTAACAAATATTCTAAACCTTAAATCAAATATAATAACAATGATAAAACTCCCCTTACATTAAAATTATTTCTAGAGATCAATTCCTCTTCATGCTCTACTGAAATTCCTATGCTCTTCTTGCCTCTTTGTGTCCTAGCCCTCTTTTCTCCAAAGCGCCCTTCCAAATTCTTTGTACAAAATGAGCTTGTAAAATCCAAAACCTTATCCTTATATCAAACTTTCCCTCTTAGACCTCTAATAATGAACTTCCCATCATGCCCTCACTTATCCTTCACTAATGACCACAATTCCCTTATTTTCTCTACATCACATATTATTCTATTTATTTAAATCCAAATAATTCTAAATAATTACTATTAAATCTAAATAATTCTAAACTAATTATTTAAATTCTAAACCCCCTTATTATCCCATCCTATACCAGAAAATTCATCATCTTAAATATCTTATTCATCAAGTCATCGTTATTGCATCACAAATGCATCACAAATACACATCATATATCATCATAGGGACTAACACAAAGCACCAAAATATCATATATACCAAAAACTTCACAGACACTCATAGATTTATGCTAAATTAATTAAATAAATAATTAATCTAAAATTTAGGGTGTTACAAGGAGGGCCTCATATCTAGGTGAGTTTTAGATAGAAGTATATCACGAGTAATGATTAAGTGAGTAGGCCATAAACTGGTATGTTTGTTGTAGGGTATATGAATTAATACTATCGTAACAGACTTGTCCTTGGCTTGGTATGCCCCAAGAGTAAGAGAGTTTCTTCAAACTAGGTTAACAACTTTTGTGTGTTGTTTATTTCTTTTCAGTACTATTTTTAATGTTTATACCTTACCTTTGTTGTTTAAGTTAGATAAGATGTCCCAACATGTCATAGGACATATGAATTCTGTCATACCAGAATTTCACTCAATATCTCTAGCTCTCTTGTCGATAAGGTGACTCTTTTCATGAGTGGTGTAACCATAAATGACAAGTCTATAGCTTCTCCCTGGGATACCCTAACTTCTACTCACTTGTCTCGTTCGACGACTCAAATAAAACTGTAAGTTTGCGACTAAAAAAGGCTTTTTTGGCCCAATGTCTTACTGAATGTTTTTGTCTAGCCTTAGAGGCATCTCAGAGTATTTTGAAAATGTCTTACAGCAAGTGGAACATTTTTACCATTCTTTGTGTATTTTGAGAGAGCGGGTCTGACTGAATCAATGCTCAAATGAGATGGTCGTTTCATTGCTAGGGTAACCTTCCTTCCATATTTTTTCATATTCTGTGTGTAAAGTATATTTGTAATAAATAAATAAATATGTTTTCGTTTTACTTGTTTGAGGAAAGATTGTGTGATTTCGAATGCAGAGTTGCATATTCTGTGCAAACTTAAAAGGTCCTCCCTCAAAGTTTATTGGACGTCTCTGTGACCGTTCTCGGCTAAAGTTTGGTTCCCCTTCCCTCGCTCAGGTGAAACCCAGTTTGAGGTCTACATTTGACCAACCCACCGTGACCTCTAGATTGGCTAGTTACCAAATGGGGTGGACCGTTATTTTCATTTAGTGGCTTTTCAACTTTCTTTGTGTGCATGTGTTTGTTTGTTGTGAGAAATTTATTATTGTAGTCGCATGAGCATGGTATTTGTGACAGTACCCTTGAGTCTTTATGTTGAGGCCTATATCCCTTTGGTCGTACACCAGACTCATTGTTACCTTACACAATCATAAAGAAATTAATAATTCAGAACTTTCAATACTTTATTAATACTTGGAAATTAATCCTACATCTGAGAAATCTGATTATACAAAAATAATGTTAAACACGAATAATATAAAAACATAATCAGGAAGACTGGCCACCACTTACTCTTCCTGCTTTGCATCTCCTTACATGAGCCACTTTTGGGATGTTGGATATTCATGCTTTTGAGCTTCCTGGTTAGGGACGCCACATTGATTTCCATTGCTTTTCCTTCTACTTGGTCTTGATAGAATGCTTCATATATTTTCTTTGCTTCTTCATGATCGACATTAATGGTGACCGGCTCTCCTTGAAGATTATAATATTGAGCTTAAGATGGACCAGCGAGGCTACAGATTCCAAGGTGGATTCGAAGGGTCTTCCAAGAATGCAATTGTAAATGCTCTTGTAGGGAACTACAAAGAATTGCGAGCTAATGAACCAAATATATTTCCCCTCTCCTACAAATATAATCAACTCGACATATCCCCACAGATGGGTTGTCATGTTATTGAGTGCCTATAGATCTAAGCCTTTGTATGGACATAATCTTCCTTTCTCAAGGCCCATCTTTTCAAACAACTCAGAGTACATGTTATCGCACAAGCTATCATCAATGATTAGAATTCTAAAGATATTGAAATGTTCGACCATAGCAGTTATCAATAAGGGAAATTTTTGTTTGGGATTCCCCCAACTTTGTCACAGTCTCGAAACCCTAAATTGATCGGTTGCGGGTTATAATCTACGTATGTCCATCCTTCTTATGGATGATTAGCATCTCAATGATATTTCTTTTCATTGTTCCCTTGGATGGGAGGTTTGATCGGATCTTCATTTCCATACATCCATCCTTATGATGATTTAGCGATTTCAGAGCTTCATCTCTTCTAGATATGGTTAGATCAGGGATACCAATTTCACTTCTCTTTGACATAGCATGTTGCAGAGTTTTCCTTCACGGAGGCGCGTTGTGTAGGCTTTCTTCGAGACAAAGAAACCTCTTACCTATCGCCTTTAAATTTCATTGTTGAATGATGTAGTACATGTTATTCAGCAATTCATTGGCACCTTGTATCCTAAAGTTTCCTCACAACATCTGAAAACTAGGAAAGGCTTCTAGTTGTGAAGTTGACTGTAATATTGAAGGTCTAATTGGAGGCACTAGAACATATCCAAAAATCTGAGGATCTTGGAATAGATTTGTATGTAGTGGAGTCTCTGCTACTTTATTCGTAACACCTTTTGGGGGAGATGAAGGAGGTTGATTTATCATTGCTTGAGCGGTATGGCAGCGGATTTGCATATTGTGGTGGAGTGAATAGCTCAAGATCTAGTCATGGCTAAGAAGTATGGAATTCGGGAATCTGGAAATTCAAGGGAATCAAAATTGACATGCTACTTGATCAGTTCGAACGCGATGGATCTTTGTGTTCAATTTTGAGAACTTTTGATTTGGTAAATTGGCAAGGTTTTTAGCCGATGAATCAAGGAGCAAACATACAATTATGGAAAAATGCGGAAATCAGAAGTAAATTCCATAGACCGTGCCATTTTTCCGTTGTTGAACCAAAAATGGAGTGATAATTGGTGATTACATAGGATTATAGTGAATCTAAGCTTCTAATGCGGTGGAAAGGGGGCTGAACTGCAATGTTAGCAGTCCGCTCAAGTTAGTATGTGAAGGAGAAAAATGAATTAAACATGAATTTGAAATTGTGTACCTAAAACTCACTCACACACTTTCTATTTATAATGGAAAGGTGATAACAACCTGCTATTTGTTAGACGTGCAATTTGGAGAGTCGTTGGATGTATATGGGAATTGAATCACTTGTAGTATCCTGAAAGGTAACTCTCTTGCATTGAAAAGGTTCTAGACAAACTATAAATCTTTATGAGTGGTCGTCTGGGGATCATTATAGTTGGCCCAAAACATTTAGCATCAAAAATATTTCTCTATGAAAAAAAAAAGATTCCTTTGAAAGAATCTCTCTGAATATTAGTGGTTTTTGAGATGATTTTTCTTCATTTGAAAAATTATTACAAGTTGCCTACATACAATATTTTAAAAGTGTAATTTATAACACCTCAATTTTATTAATTAGTTATATATTTTATAATTAATTATATATTAATTAATTATTTGTTCAATTTGAGTAAATGATTTAATTTAAATTATTTGATGTATGTTATATGTGACGGGTTATTCGGGTGAGATTGTCAAACCATTAAGTTATCGTTAGAAAATAATGTCGGTTAGTGAAGGGTTATTTTAGTTAGTGAGAATTGTAGAGAAATAGTAAAATAATGGTAATTGGGCTTAATATGTGAGAACGTGAAGAGTAAGTGGGGATGTGATAGTAAGCCCATTAGTTGGTTACTAGAGATAACATTATTTTGTTAAGGGTTTAATAAAAAGATAACATAAGGTTAGAAAAGGGAAAATAGGGAAAAGAGACAAACCTAGAGACAAAGGAAAAGGATAAAAGAGGAGAAGAGGAACCCTAAGGGGAAAGGTCAAGAGTTCATCAGAATCAAGGTAAGGGTGGGTTTTTACATTGTTATGGGAATTGTATGATGATGTATGATGGGTAAATTCATGTTTAGGATGAAATCCCTAAATTTCCATAGTTTTTCAATTGTTAAGTTTTGATGAAAATCCTTGAATATGATGAGTAATGGTGTTGTGATGTTTCTATTTGAAGGTACATGTTAGATATAGGTTATAATGCCTTAAATCATAGTAATTTGGATGTTAAAAGATGTTTTTGAATGGAAGAATCACACATGGAGAATGCTGTCTGCGCAGGAATTTTTCTGGTTTCAGGTGATCCCGCTAAGCCGCTTTAGATGGCTAAGCGAGCTCGCGAAAACAACATTTTTACATAACTTTAAAAATTCATATCTTTTGAACTGTAAGTCCAAATCGAGAACCATTTGAAGCCTCGGAAAGCTAATGAATATAACTATAACATAATATAGATAAGAGACTTGGTTCCCCAGTATTTTTATGTCCAATATGTTGGGAGTCAATTGTGTATATGTTCTATTAATGAATTGTTGCACCGTTCGTTACAGGTTGTGAAATTAACTATGGACAATTAATTGAATACTTGTGTGTTTGCTTGTATAAGTATGTTTTGGTGTGTGACAACATGAATACATGATAGTTATTGCTTGTTGTGATGATAATACATATGCGATTGTATTGTAAAATATGTTGTATACCATTTGAATTCTTGTGAATTTTATGAAAGTGAATTGTGTGTGGATAATTCATGGATATATGCATGTATGTGTAATTGTGTGGTAATTCAATTGTGATGAATTGTTGAATATATACATGGATGTTAAGATTGAGGGATGGTCTTAATTGTATATGGTTGTTGAAATTGCACATGCATCATTATTGTCAAGAGGTAATGCTTGTTAGTTATGTGAATACTAGTGACTTGTCCTAAACTTAGAGTGGGGTTTCGAAGCTTAGGGAACAAGCTTTTATGTGTTATTGGTCTACGGGACGGACCTAGTTTAAAGTAAAAATTGAATAAAAATAACAGTGATTGATACCACATGCATGAGTATTGCATTTGAGTCTTGTGTTGAGTCATATTGTATTATGTCATAATATGAAGTTATATGCACTATGTGAAAATGATGTAATGATGAAAATGTGAATTGTGATTGTATACTTGTGAATAGTATAGAATATTGGGTGATGCTATTTGTGTGAATATATGAAGTGTGAGTTAATTCATTTTATGCATGTATGTTATGCATTATATATTATTATGTGATTCGATAATTATATGAATTCTCACCTTTCTACTGGAATGATGTTTTATATGAAATCACTCAGGTACTGAAGATTAGAGTTGCTTCTAGTAAGAGAGTAGCTGGAGGACTTAGCTTATTTTCTTTTTGCATTTTGGGTTTTGAGTCATGCTCTGATGTTATGTAACACTGGGGAACATTGGATTCATGTTTTGAGAGATACTTTGTATACTCCTCTATTTTGTTATCCTTATTGAAATTTTATTCATGTTCAATATTATATTTGTTTGAGTGAAAATGATTCTGCTGCTACATGCTTATGTGAAAGTATATAAAAAACACGAATTTTAATGAAGTGTTATTAAGCATGAAAGGTGCATGTGGCTTTTGAATTATGTGTGACATCCTTGATTGATATGCATGATTATAATACTTTGATTTATGTCGTATTATTCCACAGGGTTTTAGAGGGTGTTACATTAATGGTATCAGAGTATAGTCGGTCAGTTGACCAAGTTGTTAATGTGCTTATTCCCTTTTATATTCAGTATGTGTATGTGACACTATCAATATTTCTTTTTCTAATGAGAATTTGTTGTTGGGAATTCTTAGAACAATTGTTGGAGGAAGGAATGTCGATGATATTGTTGAAGCATTGGCAATGCTAGCTGGAGAAATTGGGAAGAATCAACATGTCAACAAGAATGTTGGGAACAACAATGATGATGAGTTCCATGCTTTGGGGGAGTTTCATATAAACAATCTCCGATTTTGAGAGAGTGTGTGAACCTGACAAGACATAAGTATGGATGAAATGAGATCGAGAAGATCTTTCAAGTCATGAACTATTCATATGAGCAGAAGGTTCAGTTTGGCACCCGTATGCTTGAAAAGGAAGTTGAGGACTGGTGGGGTAACACTACTCAAAATTTTGAAGAAGATGAAACTGAGGTTACTTGGGTTGTTTCCAGAGAAGTGTTGTTGGAGAAGTATTTTCTAGAAGGTGTGCGTGGGAAGAAAGAAATTAAGTTCCTCAAGCTGAAGTAGGGTAACTCAAATGTGGCAGAGTATGCTGTAAGGTTTGAAGAGCTGATTAAGTTTTGTCCCCATTATAACACTGCTAATGCTGAGAGATCCAAAAGTTTTAGGTTTGTGAATGGTTTAAGGCCTGAGATCAATCAAGCCATTGGTTACCATGAGACTAAGAGATTTTCTGAATTGGTTAACAAGAGTAGGATCTATGATGAGGATAGTAGAGCTCGCTCTACTCACTATAATAGTTTAAATGAGAAGAAGGTAAGGTTCAATTCAGAGGAAAGCGTAGCGGTAGAAATGTTGAGACTAAGCCATTGGATTGACTTGACTCCATAGACCAAATAAAAATCGCTACCACGATTTAGTGTTTCAAAAGGAATGGGAAAAGAGTTAATAGCCCAAAAAGAGGGGGAAAGAATCTAAGTTTGAGGGTTGGTTTTGCAAATGGAAGGTATTATCACCTTAAACATCTACGGTACTCTACAGGAACCTCTTTGAAAATTTGTGCATTTTTGCTATAAGTGTTGTATACATAAATAGATTGTGGGGATGAGAAAAAAGTACTTTTTTACAATTTTTTCACCCTCCGCGGTTGCGAACCTTTAGTGCCTACGTACCATCTTCCGTGCAATAGGGGATCAGGGTATTCGTAGTTCACCTTTAAAATTTTTAAAACACAATTGTGTTGGTTAATTTTAAGAGACAAGACATCATTGTCATCTCTGAGTGGAAAACATACTTACTACCCATGATTATGAGAAAGCAGAATTTGCGTCATCTTAAAGTGGAGGATATAGCTTGGATTTTAAAATCAACAAAGCCTCTCTCAACACCGAAGTGGGAAATATCTCATTTCACTACATATCGTAGAAGTATAGTAGCTCACATCACTACAAGGATTGACAAGAGTCTAATATTGTAAGAAAATTTTAAGGTAAAAAACAAAATGGAAAAATGGTTTGAATTAGATTTATTGACTTTTAGTCTTCTCACAAAAATGTAAAAGTATGATTAGGTTAGTTAAAGTTTGATTAAGAAAATATTTTGGAAAATGCATGGACCTAAGTCCAAGTTTATTATGAAAGTGGTTCCAGTTAGAAAACAAGAAGATCTTTGAAAAGGAGGGAGAAGATTTTTAAAATTAAAGAAAATGGGAGGAAATGAAGGGACTATCCTAAAGCATAAGGTAAGAGCTAGGGAAAAGAACCGTCTAACTAACAAGGAGCCAACACTTGACATAATGAGTCAATGTAGAATTCCCATCCTTTGGATTGAAAAAAAAACAAGAAAAGATAATAAACCTCTTAAGAAAACCAAGATTCAAATGCATTAAGTCTTCTTGGGAAGAGTAACAACTGTATATATATGAATTCCCAATCACAGACAAAGCATATAATCAGAATAACATGCACACAAAGAAAAACAACCCAATGTCTCGGGGTAAACCCCAAGAACTCCAGACAAAATAACAATAGAAGTCACAAGGTCCCAAGGGTGGTCAAGGTCTCTACTCCTAAGTCCAAGAAGTCCACAACTCCAAAATTCCAAGGATAGTAACCAAATAGTTCAAGTAACCTTAAAGCTTTTTATTGTTCAAGTCGGTTATTAGGTGTAGCGGTAGAAATGTTTAAGACTAAGCCATTGGGTTGACTAGACTTATACAAATTAAAATAAAAATCGACCGCGCTTTATTATTTCCAAAGGAATGGGAAAAGAGCGAGTAACCGAAAAAGAGGGGTAAAGATTCAAGGTAAGGGGGTTAGTTATGCAAAGGGAATGTCTTATCACCCTAAACATCTATGGTACTCCGCAGGAACCTCTTTAAAAAATCTGTAAATTTTTGCTATAAAAATGTTGTATAAAAAATGGATGGTGGATGTGAGAAAAGAAATATATTTTTTTATGATTTTTTCACCCGCCACGGTTGCGAACCTTTAGTGCCTACGTACCACCTTTTCATGCAATAGGGGATCAGGGTACACGTAGTTCCTCTTTTAAAAATTTTAAAACACAAATGTGTTGGTTAATTTTATGAGATAAGACATCATCGCCATTGTCCGTGTGGAAAACATACTTACTACCCACAATCATGAGAAAGAAGAATTTTCATCATATCAAAGTGGAGGATATGACTTGGATTTTAAAATCAACAATGCCTCACTCAACACCCAAGTGGAAAATATCTCTATTCACTATATATTGTAGAAGTATAGTTGTTTCCATCACTACAAGGATTGACAAGAGTTCAATCTTTTAAGAAAAAGTTTAAAGATAAAAGCCAAAGTGGCAAAATGGTTTGAAATGAGATTGATTGACTTTTAGTCTTCTCACAAAAATGTCAAAGTATTATTAAGTTTATTGAAGTTTATTTATAAAATTGTTTGAAAATGCATGGACATAAGTCCAAGTTTATTATGAAAGTGATTCAAGTTTAAAACAAGAAGAGTTTTCAAAAGGAGAGAGAAGATTTTTGAACTTAAATAAAATGGGAGGAGAAGAAGAGGCTATCCTAAAGCATAAGGTAAAAGCTAGGGATAAGAACCATCTAACCAATAAGAAGACAATACTTGACACTATGAGCCAATATAGAGTTCCCATTATTTGGATTGGAACCAAACAAGCAATGATACAAGAGCTCTTGAGAAAACCAAACTTCAAGTGTATTAAGTCTTCATAAAAATTAGACAGAGTAACGGCTGTATACAGGTGAATTCTAGATTACAAACAAAGGGTGTAATCACAACAATCTGCACACAAAACAAACAAATAACCCAATGTCTTGAGGTAAACCTCAAGATCTCCAGACAAAATAATTAGATAAGATCACAAGGTCTCCAATTATAGGCCAAGGTTTCTAATCCTAAGTCCAAAAAGTCCAATGCTCCATAATGCCAAGGATAGTAACCAAATAGTCCAAGTATTATTAAGGATTTTTAGGGTTTTTGTTGATTATTAGGTATTTTAAAAAGAAAAGAAAAGCTCAAGTGAGCAAAATAAAAATGACAAGAAAGTAAATACTCAAATGAGCAAAAATGAAAATGGCATGAAATGTAAATGCTAAAAGTAAATAGTGCATAAAAATAAAAGGGGCATATAATAAAAGAATAAAGGATAAAGTCAATTATTAATGATTAGTGGTTAGTTGGATGATCATCTTGAAACTTGCATTTGGAACTCATTAGAGGATTGGTAGAACCAAAGCCTCCACACAACAAGTTACATTTGCTTTTTGTCAAGTATATCATCCATTTGGAATCCTTATGAGTATCATTTAATGATCAACAATGTTTAAGTGATCCGCGTTGACCAAAGGTGTTGTAGATCCATTAGAGGATTGGTAGAACCAAAGCCTCCACATAATGAATCTCAAGGTTATTAGATCAAAGAGATAAAATTAACATACTTGGGCTTGCAAACATAAGTTTGGGCCACGAATGATCATTTATTCGAATCGGGACAAAATTTAGCGCTATGTTAAGCAATCGTAAGTGGACTTATATAGAAGTCACACCTATTTTGAGGCCGGTCAATAGCAATTTATGCACCATTTGTTTTGAGACATGATATAGAGATCATGCTCCAATAACACCTAGTGCAATAAGAAGGGGATAAGATGAAAAGGGATAGGAAAAAAAATATGCAAACCACATTTGAATTAAATTTCAATCAAACTATTATGAAAATCATTCATCCATTTTTTGTGGAGTTAGACTCAACACCATGGATCCAATGATGTTTATAAAGTTCATTATCAAAAACTTAACCCAAGATCAGCCAGAAAATAATCATAAAATAATATTACATTTTAATATATACAAAAAATATTTAAAAATAATGTTTAAAAATAGAAATAAAAGAGAAAAATATCAATTATGTTCAAATTAATCAAGAAATAAAAAGTAAGACCATAGAAAAATCAGAAAAGGGCTCAAATGATTTTATAAATTTTTTGGTAATTTTTTAAAGTCAAAAACTATTTTTAAAATTTAAAGAAATGGGTAAAATAAACCAAAAATGACAAAAAAAAATAGCAAAGTAAGAAACAAAAATAAAATTAGGTCACCAATATTTGTCACAATATCATTGGATCATTCCATAACTTTTTCAGAATTTAAAAGTGCATAAAAGTATTTTTAAACATTTAAAACAATTCAAATAAAGTGTAAATTTATAAAAAATACAAAAACACAAAATTAAATTGTGAAAAAATAAAAATCAGAAAGAGAATAATCAAAAATATTTTTCATAATTTTTTCATATTTTTTGGAATAAAAATGAATTTTCTATGATTTTTGAAGTTTAAAACAATTAAAAATAAAAAATCAGAAAAGAAAAGTTAAAAATATGTGGACCATTGGATGAGAGTCAAAACGCGTTAGTAATCAAATCCAAGGGATCTGACGCGCTGTGCATATCATGGTCATTAGTGAATAAAGCACTGAATCAATTATTAAATCAGAATTCAAAAATAACAAGCGGCGTGCCATCATTGGTTGGAAGATGACACGTTAGTCATCTTCAACCTCCAGCCAACGTGAATTGCAGGTCTCTCAAACTGTAAAATCAGAAGCTCAGACCTATGCCATTCGCTTCGTCTCTTCAAGACGAAGACAACCACACCCTCGTGCCAAATTTATATAAACTATAGCTCAAGCAATTTGGAAAGAAAGTTTTGAAAAGGGATTTGAAATTTCATGGTCAAAATGTGTTTCCAGTGAAAAGCAAGTGTTGCGACTAGAACCAGGGTAATGAGAGCATCATAATGATATCAAAGTTTTGAAGAATTGATGAAGGAATCTACCTATTGAAGTTGAGTTTCAGAGCTCTGAAACTGGACTTCTATGGAGCAATTTAGGGCACGATTCTTGAATGTAATTATATGGTTAGCTTCATGGAAGATCAAGGAAGGTGAATTGATGGAGAAATTAGATTGAAAAAGGCTTGGGAATGGATTTCGAAGTTGCTGAATTCTGAGTTATGGAACAAGTTTGGCAGGGTGATTCTGGCTATCCAAGCTTAAGAAAATGGATGGAATAGTTTATGTATTTATAGGAGAAGCAAATGGGATCAAAAGGAAGAGTGAATGATGCATTTTGGAGGGAATTCGTGCAAACCTGATGCACGAGTGAAGTGTGATCTTATTTTCACCAAAACGCATCCAATCCTTACATTTTGAGGTGCTAAACACTTCTGGAAAGTTTGTTAATCAAGTTTAAATCAAAATGTATATAAATCTTGTGATTAGAGGCCACATTATAGATTTCAAAATTCCGACTTGGTGAGAAATTCAGTTCCAAGTTACCAATTTCAAAATATTGGAATTTTCAAATCAAGGGGTCTTAGGGCATGATTCTTAATGCTTCGGAAATATGAGGTTACAAGCTTTGCAATGGAAAAAGAATGGAATCAAATGTAAGCTTGAACTGAAATTTGTGTTGACTCAAAGTTGGAGAAAAAATGTTGACTTTCCATACTTAGAAATATTTCAAATTTTTCTTCAAAAGTGACCTATAATGTCTTGCATCCAAACATAGCCTTCCACTTGGAATTTGTTCTTGAGCAAAAAATATGGCATGGAGTAGATATCTTGAATGACATTTTGGGACTTGAACCATTCAAAATCTCCAAAAATTGAGAGAGTTATGAATTGTTGAAGTTGGAAAAAAATCATGAAATGACCTATAATATTTTGTATCCTTAAGGCAATTTCCATCCATTTTCTCACTTTTCACATAAAAAAAGGCATAAAGTTAACATCTTCAAGATCATTATGGAAAAATAATAGGCTCAAGGTGATAAAAATTGACCAAGTTATGATCATTTGAAGTCACACATGGAAAATTAGGGATTCATCTAGAGGACTTGTAATCTTTCTTCCTCATCAAGTTTCTTCCACATGAAAAATCCTTGGAATTTTTGAAGTGATTTGTTAATAACCCTTTTAAGAGAATGATTTCTTTGGAATCACTCAAAAATACCAAAATATGAGCAAGATATACTCCTTTGAAGTTCAAAAACCTAATTCCTAGATCAAGAAAATGCTTGGAGGAACCTTGACAATTTTGAACCACCTTCTTGTACCAACACCCTTGCTTTGTAAATATAAGTTGTTGAGGATGATAATGATAACTCTTAGCAACCACAACCACTTCCATATCTTGCGAATTTAGAGAAATATGCACTTGTGACCAATGAGACAAGGCCTTGTCCAATCATGACAACTTCTTCAATCAACCCCTTGTACTTTTGAATAAATCTTGATAACTTGGAAATGTAGTGAACCAAAATAACCTTGCTATGCCATCCCTTCCAAAACAACTTCAATGGTGAGGTTTGAAATTCTCAAGTTTCATTGACTAGGTCATGGAAATAAACTCATGAACCCATGGATCAACTTGCTAAGCCCTATTGATTTTACCTACATTGTTGACAAGTAAGACAAACCAACATTGCATTTTATTAATTAAAAGTAAAGTAAAAAAAACATGAATGATTACACAAGAAAAACAAGTCAAGGTGCTTGGTGATTCCTCAAAGATCAAAGCTAAAGATAGGGAGGAGAACCAAAAGCTCTAATGTGATCTTGTTGTGATTGAATCAACATGGTATGATGAAGGGATCTTAGGGGAAAAAATTGGGGTACAACATTAGGTATCTTCAAAAATAAAATGAAAGCTCAAGTGAGCAAAATAAAAATGACATAAAGATAAATTCTCAAGTGAGAAAAGATGAAAATAACATGAAATGTAAATGCTAAAATAAATGGTACGTAAAAGTAAAGGCATAAAGTAAAAGCATAAAAATAAAATTCAATTGTTAATGGGTTAGAAATTAGAGGTTAGTTGAATGACCGTCTTGAACTTGCATTTGAAAACTCATTAGAAGATTGATAAAATCAAAGCCTATCAAGACCAAGTTTCATTTGCTTTTTGTCAAGTATATCATTCATTTCAAATTCTCGAGGCAACAACAAATGATTAATGATGTTTAAATGATTCACTTAGACCAAATTTTATGAAAGTTCATAACAGGATTGATAAGACCAAAGCCTTCTAACAATGAACCTCAAGGTTATTGGATCAAAGGTTTCAAATTAAACATACTTGGGCTGGCAAACTTAGGTTTGGGCCACAAATGATCATTTCTCGAATCGAGACAAAATTTAGCGCTATGTTAAGCAATCGTAAGTGGACTTATCTAGAAGCCGCACCAATTTTGAGGTCGGTCAATAGCAATCTATGTGCCATATATTTGGAGAGATGATATGTAGATCATCCTCTAACAACATGTAGCATAAATAAGAATGGGATAAGATGAAGAGGGAGGGGATGCATTGTATGAAATTAGGGTTTCAAATATCATCAACAGTATTCATCCATTTTGGTGGATTTGGTTTCTCAACCTATCAACACCCAAGATCCAATGAGGTTGAGGAATTTGTCACCAAATGAAGTCCGAGTAAGAACCAAATAAACAAAATAATAAAATAATATTTAATAAAACAAAATTAAAATGGTTAATAAAAGAAAAATAATTGGTAAAATACTTAAAGTATATTAAAATGCCAAATAAAAATCTTAAAAAAATAGTCAGAGGTCAAACATGATTCAATAAATATTTACAAAAATTTTCAAAATTTTTTAAAGTAAGAAACTATTTTTAGAAATAAAAGAAATAAGTAAAATAAACCAAAAAATGGCAAAAATTAGTAAAATCAGAAATAAAAATCAAACAAACTTATCAAAAATTTCCAAAAGACCAAATGACCTTTCCATAATTTTTTCAGAATTTAAAAATCAAGGAAAGTATTTTTAATCAATTAAAACAAGTTAATTAAAGTGAAATATTATAAAAAATAACAAATCATAAAATAAAATTTTGAAAAATTAAAATCAAAAAGAGAAAAATCCAAAAAAAATTTAGGATTTTTTTCAGATTTTTTGAGTTAGAAATGAATTTTTTTAATGAATTTTTGAAGTTTAAATAAATTAAAATATAAAATCAGAAAATAAAAATAAAACCAAAAGGATATAGACCATTGGATCAATATAAAAACACGTTAGTAATCAAATCCAAGGGATCTGACATGTTGTGCATATCGTGGTCATTAGTGAATAAACCACTAGATCAAATATTAAATCAGATTTTTGAAAAAAATAAGTGGCATCTTATCATTGGTTGAGAGATGACACATTGGTCATCTTCAACCTCGAGCCATGCAAATTGCAAGTCTCTTAATCTGTAAAATCAGAAGCTCAGACCAATGTCATTCACTTCATCTCATCAAGACGAAAACAACCGTACCCTCGCGAAAAATTTATTTTAAGTGTAGCTCAGTCGAATGGAAAAAAACCAGAAGGAAAAAGTTGAATATGGATTTGAAAATTCAAGGCCAAAACTCATTTTCAGTTGAAAATAAATGATGCGACAAGTATCAGAATGATGAGAGCTTCATTGTAGTAGCAAATTTTGAGAGAATTGATGAAGGAATCTACCTATTGAAGTTCAAATTCAGAGCTCTGAAACTTGACTTGACTAACACGATTTAGGATGCTTCAAGGCTTGATTCTTCTTCTGGTAGCTTCAATGAAGTTCAAGGATGAAGAATTAGCAAAGAAAATGGATTTAAGATGACTGTAAAACCAAATTCGAAGTTGCAGAATCATGAGTTATAGAGAGAGTTTGGTAGGGTGATTCTGGCTGTTCAAGCTTACAAAAATGAGTGGAATAGAGCCTGTATTTATAGGAGAAGTGAAGGGAATAAAGAGGAGGGGTGAATGATGTAATTTCACTTAAATTTGTGCACACCCGTGATCATGAAGAAAGTGCGACCACATGTGAATAAAAACTCATCCAAATGATGCATTTTAACACTCTAAATGATTCAAACATATTTGCTAATCATGTTTAAGTGGAAAACTCATGGTAATTTGGTGATTAGAAGCCACATTATGAAAATTGCAATATGACTTGAAGTGAAATTTCAGTTCCAAGTACCCACTTTGAACAAATGGTATTCACAACTCAAGTGATCTTAGGGTATAATTCTTGAAGCATTTGAAAGATAAGGTCACAATATTTGCAATGTGCCAATAATGAGATCAAATGGATGCTTGAGTTAAGAGTTATGATGAGTCAAAGTTGAGAAAAAGATGCTGACTTTTTGTACTTGGAAAAATTCTAAGTTTTTCTTCAAAAGTGACCTATAATGTTTTGATTCCAAACAAGGCCTTCCTCCAAAATCTTGCTTTGATCAATGATGCTAGCTTGAAGTGGAATTCCCAAAGAGAATTGTGAAACTTGAATCACTAAAAAAATAACAAATATTGAAAAAGTTATGGCCTTGTGAAATTGGTGAAAATCCATGAGGTGACCTATAATCTTTTGAGTTTTTGAGGCATCTCCCAACATTTTCAAGTCTTGCACATAAAAGAAGACTTGACGTTCACATTCTTAAGATCAATATGGAAAAGGAATGGGCTCAGGGAGATAAAATTGACCAAGTTGTTATCTTTTGAAGTCACATAAGGGAATTTGATGGCCTATATAGAGGACTTGTAATCTTTCCTCATCATTAGGAATCTTCCACACAAAATTTGCTTGAAACTTTTGAAGTGATTAGTTGATAACCCTTTAAAGATAAGCATATATTTGGAATAACTTAAAAATCTAAAAAAATGAACAAGATATAGCCCTTAGAAGTTCAAAACCCTAGCTTCTAAAGCACCAAAATGACTTGGAAACCCCTTTCCATTTTGACAATCTTTCTTGCACAATTACTTTTGCCATGTGAATATAAGTTATTAAGGATGATAATAATAAACCAAAGCAACAATAAACACTTCCAAATATTAAGAATTGAGAGAGTTATGCACTTGTGATCAAGAAATCAAGAACTTGTCAAATTAGGTCAAACTTCCTTAATCAATTCTTGCATCTTTGATTTCCTTTGACAAATTGAGGCATGACGAATAATAGTAGACCTTGTCATGATATTAATTTAAAGCACTCTCAAAGATGAAGCTTGAATTTAAATGAAGCTTTGTTGAAGAAGGCATGGAAATAAACTCATGAACCTATGAATCAACCTGATGAAATATGTTATGCCCTCACCTATAGGATCATCATTTAGAGCCAACATTCATTGCATTTGTTAGTTAAAAATTAATCAACACAAGAGAAATATGATCATAATATACAAATCAAAGTGCTTGGCGACCCCTAATGAGAAAACCTAAATATAGGGAGAAGAACCAAACCCTAGTGTGATCTTGATATTATTGAGTTGATATGAGATGTTAGAGGAATCTTAGGGGCAAAATTTGGGGTACAAGAACTGCCCTTATTTAAGTGTATTCTATTCGGAGATACGAAGGTTAAAATATTCGTGTCGATGCAATCGAAGATACTTAAATATAAAACAAATCCTATTTTTGGCCCTAAGAGGCCATGCAATGCCTATGATTATGCATGCAAACAAACATATCCAATGGTGGCATGAGGCACCACTGGGGAAACAAAAAATAAAATAATGGATCAAAAGAAAATACGACTAGGAAAATAAATCACTGGTGAACAAACGACTCAAATCCATTGGGGTAAAGCCCAAGGAGGAGATAAAGTATCATCAACTCAAATATCCAGGAGTAAAGTAAAGGATAACAACGATTGACAGATAACTGCAAACTATCCACTCACTGAGAAGATAACAAAAAAAGCAACATCGACTCATAGGGGAAAGAAATGGTAGGATAATACCAGTAAATACCAATATTAGGGGTAAGAAACACATGATTAGCATCAGTACTTATGACTGGAAACACATGAATTCTTTAGAGCAACACGAATCTCAATGACGAAATATCTCCCATAATGACGAGACTACCATTCATTGGAGTAACAAATCTCAACAACGAACTATCTCCCATAATGACGAGACTACCATTCATTAGAGTAACAAATATCAAAAACGAAGTATCTCCCATAATGACGAGACTACCATCCAGTGGAGTAACAAATCTCAACAATGAACTATCTCTCATAATGACAAGACTACCATCCATTGGAGTAACAAATCTCAACAATGAACTATCTCCTATAATGGTGAGACTACCATCCATTGGAGTAACAAATCTCAACAACAAACTATCTCCCATAATGACGAGACTACCATACATTGGAGTAACAAATATCTACAAAGAACCATCTCCCATAATGACGAGACTACCATACCTTGGTGTAACAAATCTCAACAACGAACTATCTCCCATAATGACGAGACTACCATCCATTGGAGTAACAAATATCAATAATGAACTATCTCCCATAATGACGAGACTACCATCCATTGGAGTAACAAATCTCAACAACAAACTATCTCCCATAATGACGAGACTACCATCCATTGGAGTAACAAATATCAACAACGAACCATCTCCAATAATGACGAGACTACCATACCTTGGTGTAACAAATCTCAACAACGAACTATCTCCCATAATGACGAGACTACCATCCATTGGAGTAACAAATATCAATAATGAACTATCTCCCATAATGACGAGACTACCATCCATTGGAGTAACAAATCTCAACAACGAACTATATCCCATAATGACGAGACTACCATTCATTGGAGTAACAAACATGAATCTTATCTGGGAACTAACAGACTTACTGGGGAGTACAAGTTGCTCAAGTAAAGAGACCGCCACTTGCTGCTATAAGAAAACCTTTGGGAAAAGAAATATGACTTCTCTGGGGAAATGCCAATATGTTCCTGCTGAGGAGATAAAGTCTTCTCGTGCCAAAATAAATGCACATTATCAAACTCTAGCTTAAAGCCTGCAGAAATCATAATAATAATAATATTATCGAGGACTACAGATTCAAACCAAAAATAAACCGAAGCAAAACATTCAACAATGACAACAACTAATGATAAATAAACTCAGAAGGGGAACACGTATCTAACCAGATAATGAGCTGAGAAAGAAGGCTAAAGCATAATTCTTCCACGAGGGAATAACTCAGTGTGGAATTGAAAGAATATACACCTTCTGCTTAAGGTTGACACTCTATTGAAGAAAGGGTAACATAACTCTGCAAAATAGGGTAATATGCTAACAAAAACATCAATGAATGCAAATGAACAATGAATTTTAAATTCAGCTATGTATGATGTATGTATGAATGTATGAATGTTATCATGTATATGCTGATAACACAAACATACAACACTGGGAATAACCTAGACAAAACCAGCTTGGGTAAAGTCAATACTCGGAAAATCACATCCAGGAGGAAAATTTCATAGGAAAGTAAACACCAACCGAGGAGATAAATTCCTGCTCCACAACTTAACTCTTTTGGGAAGCAACACCATCCAAAAGTAATCAAATCATAACAATAAATCAAAACAGATACATGGATATAACATCCCCCTCTAGGCTTCACCGGGGAACATCTCACAGACTTCAATGGGGAAAAAATGTTTCAACATCTAGATTTCACTGGAGATTATAATACTGACTTCAATAGGGTAGATAAAAACCACATCGTCTAGACTTTAAACGAGGATCTCGTGTTGACTTTATTGGGGAGGACAATACCACATTGTCGAGGGACACCTAAAACATATTCTTCAATACCAAGAGTGATGATTACACAAACTTCCCCGAGGAGGAATTACGAAACATATAGGGATAACAACTTTTCAAAGATCCATATTATCTTAGCTTTACTTGGGGATTCAAGAGGTCAAATAATACTGCAAGAAATCAAAATTATGGGGATTTTAAATCCAACCCAACACTTCGTGGGAGAAAACCCAAAAGGTTGACAATTGTTTCAACACTTCTTAGAAAAGATACCATCTTTGTCTAGTTGCATGGGAAGCAAACAACAACAATAGTGCCATCAATGCAAAGGGTGATGTTTTGCAAATGATTCTACCTTAGCACACAAAGGGAGAAGGGACTTCTATCATATGAGCAAAGACCTCATCGGGGAATATGGGATAGAGGTTTTAAACCATGCAAATCCAACATTATATAACACCTTGGAGGAAACCTGAACCAAGACTTGACTGGGGAAAATGAGATTACGAATCCAACACCGCACCATACATCAATTGGTATCATCTCAAACCATTTGAGAAACATAAGAAGATCATATGCGTATAAGCAAAAGTGACCTAAAAGAAATTTCCTGGGAAATATACATTTCCAAAATTTCAGAGTTCACCCATCCTTGGAATCACTATTTTTGTTTTTCTTGAATCACAAAGTCTAAAGTAAAAGTAATTTGTAAATTATTTTCAAAAAACAATTTTATTGTTAAATCTTTGTTTTGAAAATTACTATAAATAATAAATGGAATCTTTGCAAACAAAATAAAATAAGAACTACAAAGAATTGGATAACAACTCAAAATTTATTAATAGAATGATAGTCTGCGAATGGAGAGACCTCGCAGATGATTACAAAGTTTGGAATATGGTAATATATTGTAAAAGATACATTGAAATACAATGACCACTATTCTCCCTAACAACTTTGAATTCCTGAGCAACGACTTTTGTTGAGGTGTGGTGAGAATCTGAGAAGATTGTTGCTTCAATGATCAAGTCTTGTTTGACGCAGTTACTTGCCAAGAAATCCCTAAATTTTGCCTAGGTTGCCCTCGCAGGTTTTCAACCTAGCGGGAACATTTATTCTATTTATGTCTCTTATTTTTGCCTAGACCTCCCTTTCGGGTTTTCAGCCTATCAAGACGCTCTTTTTGCCTAAGCTGCCCTTTCGGTTTTTCGACTTAGCGAGTTGTTCTTTTATTTCTTTAGGAGAAGTATTTCTTGACTGCATAAACATTCATAGGACGTCGGAACTCCACGCCATCCATAGTTTCAAGAATCAACGCACCACCAGAGAAGGCTTTTTTGACAACATACATGCCTTCAAAATTGGGAGTCCACTTGCCCCTAGAATCAGCGTTAAAAGACATGATTTTCCTGAGCACGAGGTCGCCTTATCTAAATTCACGAGGTTTGACCTTCTTATCAAAAGCTTCCTTCATTCTCTTCTAGTATAACTGACCATGACACAAGACCGTCATTCTCTTTTCTTTAATCAAATTCAAATGGTCAAACCTGCTCTGGACCCATTCAGCCTTTGACAACTTGGTATCCATTATCACACGTAAAGAGGGAATCTCAACCTCAATAGGGAGCACTGCTTCCATACCATATACAAGAGAGAACGGGGTTGCCCCTGTCAAAGTGCGGAAGAATTTACGATACCCGTGCAAAGCAAAAGGGAACATCTCATGCAAATCTTTATAGGTAACAACCATCTTCTGGATAATCTTCTTGATATTTTTATTAACAACTTCAATAGCCCCATTCATCTTTGGCCTATAGGGAGATGAATTATGATGGATAATCTTGAATACTTCACAAAGTTCTGTCATCATTTTGTTATTCAGATTCGAGCCATTGTCGGTGATAATCCTGCTTGGCACACCATATCGGCATATAAGATTGTTCTTAATAAAGCGTACTACCACCTGCTTGGTGACATTAGCATAAGAAGTTGCTTCCACCCATTTGGTGAAGTAGTCTATCGCCACCAAGATAAAACAATGTCCATTCGATGCCTTTGGTTCTATCATTCTAATCATGTCAATGCCCCACATAGAAAAAGGCCACGGGGAAGAAATAACATTGAGAAGCGTCGGAGGCACATGAATTTTGTCAGCATAAATCTGGAATTTATGGCACTTCTTTGCAAATTTATAACAGTCAGATTACATTGTCAGCCAATAGTAACCTGCCCTAAGCATCTTCTTTGTCGTCGAATGTCCATTGGCATGAGTGCCAAAGGAACCTTCGTGGATTTCATGCATCAACATGTCTGCTTCGCGTCTATCAATGCATCTGAGCAAGACCATATCATAATTTCTTTTTTATAGCACACCTTCATTGAGGAAAAATATTCCTGCCAACCTTCTCAATGTATTTTTATCTTTGTTTGATGCACCAGCCGGATATTCCTGAGTTTGGAGAAAATGCTTGATATTGTGATACCGAGGTTTTTCGTATGAAGTTCCATCTATTGCAAACACATGGGATGGTCTATCCAAATGTCAAACTGTGATATGAGGCACATCGTTCTAAGTATTTACTTGATACAAGGAAGTATAAGTGGCTAAAGCGTCTGCCATCTGATTCTCATCTCGGAGAATATGATGGAGCTCAACTTTATTAAAGAAGGGTAATAATATTCTATCATAGTGTTTGTAGGGAATCAAGACAACATGACGAGTGTCCCATTCTCCTTTAATCTGATTTGTTACCATAGCTGAATCGCCATACACATATAGAATTTTGATTCTGAGATCTATATCCTCTTCAAGACCCATGATACAAGCTTCACACCCTTCCATATTATTGGTACAATCAAATGCCATCTTGAAGTAAAAGAGATATGTGATCCATGAGGACTGATAATCACAGTACCAATTCCTTTCCCATAAGCATTTACAGCTCTATCAAACACCATACCCCACCGGGATTTAAGATCAGTACCTTCCTCAGGAAAAGGTTCATCACAATCTTTTATTTTAAAAAACATCACATCCTCATCAGGGAAATCATATTTAACATACTGATAGTCATCAACCGGTTAGTGAGCAAGATAATCTGCCAACACACTGCTTTTTATAGCCTTATGAGTACGGTATTGTTGTACCCTAATTTTTCCCCTAATATCCCTTCATCATACCATGTTGATTTATTCACAACATGATCACACTAGGATTCTTTGTTCCCCTCCCTACTTTGAGTTTTGCTTCTTTTGAGGGATTACCAAGAACCTGGACTTATGTTCCTTTTGTGATCATTAATATTGTTTTGTTTTCTTCATTTAACTAATAAAATGTAATGTTGGTTTGTCTTGCTTGTTATACATGTAGGTGAAGGGGAATGAGATTTAACAAATTACTCCATGGGTTCATGATTTTATTTCCATTCCCTAGCCAATAAAAGCTTGAGAAGTTCAAACCTTATCATTTAAGTTGTTTTGGAAGAAATGGTATGGCAAGGTTTATTTTGGTTCACCACATTTCTAAGTTATCAAGATTTATTCAAAAGTATAAGGGGTTGATTGGAGAAGCTGTTATGTTTGGACAAGGCCTTGTTCATATTGGTCACAAGGACCTAGTTCTCTCAAATTTCAAGATATGGAAGTGGTTTTGGTGGCTAAGAGTTCTCATTATCATCCTCAACAACTTCTATTCACAAAGCAATAATATTGGTACAAGAAGTTTGTTCAAACTTGTCAAAGTTCCTCAAGGCATTTTCTTGATCTAGAAGCTAGGGTTTTGAACTTCGAAGGAGTATATCTTGCTCATATTTTGGTATTTTTGAATGATTATAAGTACATACTTCTCTTAAAAGGGTTATCAACAAATCACTTCAAAATATCCAAGGATTTTTAATGTGGAAGAAACTTGACGAAGAAGAAAGATTACAAGTCCTTCAGATGAATCCCCAATTTTCCATGTGTGACTTCAAATGATCATAACTTGGTCAATTTTTATCACCTTGAGCCCATTTTTTTCCATAATGATCTTGAAGATGTGAACTGTATGCCTTCTTTTATGTGCAAAGTTGGAAAATGGATGGAGGTTGCCTGAAATATGCAAAAGATTTTAGGTCATTTCATGATTTTTGGCCAACTTCAACAAGTCATAACTTGCTCAATTTTTGGAGATTCTGAGTGATTCAAGTTTCAAAATGTCATTCAAGAGATCTAATCCATTCCATCTTTTTTGGTCAATAGCAAATTTCAAGTGGAAGGCCATGTTTGGATGCAAAAGATTATAGGTCATTTTTAAAGAAGAATTTGAAATATTTCTAAGTATGGAAAGTAACCCTTTTTCTTCAACTTTGACCCAATACAACTTTCAGCTCAAGCATCCATTTTATTCCATTCTTTTTCCATTGCAAATCTTGTAACCTCATCTTTCTAAAGCATCAAGAATCATGCCCTAAGACCCCTTGAGTTGGAAATGCCATGGATTTGAATTTGGTAACTTGGAACTGAATTTTCCACAAAGTCAGAATTTTGAAATCCATAATGTGACTTCTAAACACAAGATTTATGCGTGTTTTGGATTTAAACTTGATTAGCAAACTTGCCAGAAGTGATTAGCACCCCAAAACGCAAGATTTGGTTGAATTTTGATGGAAATGAAGTCACGCTTCACTCGTGCTCGGCCTTCATCCAATTTCCCTCCAAACTTCCTTGTTTCTTCCAATTTTCATTCCCATTCACTTCCCTATAAATAGAGGGTCACCCCCATTTATTTCTTCAAGCTTTGAGAGCCAAAAACACCCTGCCAAAACCTTACACGAACCCATCTATTTTGAATTTAGTTTCTGATATTTAAGCGCCCTTTTCCAAAATTCTTTGCGCATTCATCATCCCTAAGCATCATACAAACTCTCTAGCACTTAAACCAATCAAAACGAGCCATAATTCAAGCTACAGAAGTCCAATTTCAGAGCTTCTTCCTTGAACTTCAAAAAGGTAGAATTCTCCACCATTTGGATCCAAATCAAGCACTAATCTATTCTACTCCTTCTCCTGATTCTAATGCTGCTTACAATTTTTAAATCCATTGAGAATTGAGAGAGAAATCTCAAATTTAAGGTGCTCGCTATTTTCTGGGTTTTTGATTCATATCTCTCTCCATACCTTATATAAATTTGGCGCGATGTTGGTGTTAGAATCGTCTTGAAGAGTCGAGTTCAATGATACTAGTCTGAGATCCTACTTTTTCCATTTGAAGGATCTCACAAAATCCCCATTGTAGGGTGTCTGGAGGTTGAAGATGATGACATGTCTTGTCTCAGCCAATGATAGCGTGCCAAACGTTTTAATTTCATTGGTTGCCCCTTTTCTGATCCTATGTGTATCTCACTAAGGTCCATATCAAGCACAACGCGTCTGGTCCACTAGATCAGCTTACTAACGTGTTTTGACTATGATCTGATGGTCCACATCTTTTTGGTTTTATTTTATTTTCTGATTTTATATTTTTTATTTATTAAATTTTCAAAAATTCATAACTCTTTTAATTTTTATCCAAAAATTATGAAAAAATTCACAAAAATACTTGAATTATTTTTGATCTCATGGCTAATTTTTCATATTTTTATTTTGATATTTGATATTTTTGTATTTTTTGAATCATTTGCTTTCTTTTTAATTACTTAAAAAAATACTTTCTGACATTTTTTAATTCTGAAAAAATTCAGAAATATTATTTTGCATATTTTTGACTTTCTGAAAATTTTATGGAATTTTATATTGAGGTTGACTATTTTTGACCTATTTTCTATTTGTTTGAGCAATTTTTAATAGTTTAAAAATAGTTTCTAACTTTTAAAAATTACCAAAAAATTTATAAAAATATTTGGATCCATTTCTGATTTTTATATGGTCTTACTTTTTATTTTTTGATTAATTTGAACATAGTTGATATTTTTATCTTTATTTTCTATTTTTTAAACATTATTTTTTACCCTTTTGTATATATTAAAATGTGATATTATTTGGTGACTATTTTCTGGTTGATCTTGGGTTAGATTTTGGATCATAAAATTTATTAACATCATTGGATCCATGGTGTTGAGTTTAACTCCACAAAAATGGATGAATGATTTTAATAATAGTTTGATTGAAATTTAATTCAAATGTGGTTTGTATATTTTTTTCCTATCCCTTTTCATCTCATCCCCTTCTTATTGCACTAGGTGTTATTGGAGCATGATCTCTATATCACGTCTCAAAATAAATGGTGCATAAATTGCTATTGACCGACCTCAAAATAGGTGCGACTTCTACAAAAGTCCACTTACGATTGCTTAACATAGCGCTAAATTTTGTCCCGATTCAAATAAATGATCATTTGTGGCCCAAACTTATGATTGTAAGCCCAAGTATGTTAATTTGATCTCTTTGGTTCAATAACCTTGAGATTCATTATGTGGAGGCTTTGGTTCTACCAATCCTCTAATGGATCTACAACACCTTTGGTCAACGTGGATCACTTAAACATCGTTGATTATTAAATGATACTTATGAGAATTCCAAATGGATGATATACTTGACAAAAAGCAAATGCAACTTGTTGTGTGGAGGCTTTGGTTCTATCAATCCTCTAATGAGTTCCAAATGCAAGCTTCAAGATGGTCATCCAACTAACCACTAATTATTGACTTGTTTTACCTTATGTTTTATTCTTTCTTATGCTTTATGTACTATTTACTTTTAGCATTTACATTTCATTCCCTTTTCATCTTTTCTCATTTGAGCATTTATTTTCTTGCCATTTTGTACTTTGCTCACTTGAGCTTTTCTTTTCCTTTCTTAAGATACTTAATAATAAACATAAACCCTAAAAAATATTTAATGGTACTTGGACTATTTGGCTACTATCCTTGGCATTATGGAGCATGGGACTTTTCTTGGACTTAGGATTAGAAACCTTGGCCTATCTTGGAAACCTTATGATCTTATCTGATTATTTTTGTCTGGAGATCTTGAGGTTTACCTCAAGACATTGGTTTGTTTATTTGTGTTGCATGCAGGTTATTTTGATTACACCCTTTGTTTTTAATCTGGAACTCACCCATATACAGCCGTTACTCTGCCCAATTTTTATGAAGACTTAATGCACTTGATGTTTGATTGTCTCAGAAGGTCTAGTATTTTTGCTTGCTTGGTTTCAATCCAAAGAATGAGAATTTTATCTTGACTCATAATGCCAAGTATTGGCTTCTTGTTGGTTAGATGGTTCTTATCCCTAGCTTTTGCCTTATGCTTTAGGATAGTCTCTTCTTCTCCTCCCATCTTCTTTAATTTCAAAAATCTTCTCCCTCCTTTTGAAAACTCTTCTTGTTTTAAATTTGAACCATTTTCATAATAAACTTGGACTTATGTCCATGTATTTTCAAAACATTTTCATGAATAAACTCCAATCAACTTAATAATACCTTAACATTTTTTTAGAATACTAAAAGTCAATCAATCTCATTTCAAACCATTTTGCCACTTTGGCTTTTTACCTTTAAAACTTTTCTGAAAAAGATTAAACTCTTGTCAATCCTTGTAGTGATGCAAACAACTATACTTCTATAATATGTAGTGAAGAGAGATATTTTCCACTTGGGTGTTGAGTGAGGCATTGTTGATTTTTGAAATCCAAGCCATATCCTCCACTTTGAGATGATACAAATTCTCCTTTCTCATGATTGTGGGTAGTAGGTATGTTTTCCACACGGACAATGACGATGATGTTTTATCTCATAAAATTGACTAACACACTTGTGTTTTAAATTTAAACAAAAAAGGAACTACGTGTACCCTGATCCCCTATTGCACGAAAGGTGGTACGTAGGCACTAAAGGTTCGCAACCGCAACGGGTGCAAAAATTATAGAATATATATTTCTTTTCTCACCTCCACCATCCATTTTATATAACATATTTTATAGCCAAAATATACAGATTTTTACAAAGAGGCTCCTGCGAAGTATCATAGATGTTTAGGGTGCTAATACCTTCCCTTTGCATAACTAACCCTCTTACCTTGAATCTTTCCCCCTCTTTTTGGGTTATTCGCTCTTTTCCCATTCCTTTGTAAATAATAAAGCGCGGTGGCGATTTTGATTTTGATTTGTATAAAGTCTAGTCAATCCAATAGCTTAGTCTTGAACATTTCTACTGCTACATAAAAATGGAAACTTCATTGGGGACAGATTGACCTCTTATTGGTCCATCGTTAAGTGGGTTAAGACTATCTTTGTTTATATCTGTATATGTGTTATTACTGTTTTTTGTGTTATATGTTATATGTATGTTTGTCTGGATTTTCCTGGTTTTTAGGGTGCTTGGTGATTACTCATAAGTCATATACCCGGACTTGGGAAAACTTTAAGATAGGACGAGCGGTATAGTCATGTTAACTTTGAGGGAGTAATCCCAAAAAAGGAGGCATGAGATCCCCCACTCAGTGGAGGCCCCTTTGACTGTAGTGTCGTTTACCGAGTAATCGGGAAGACGTACTGCTTTCGACCTGGGAGCCTGCTAAAACTGAGGACCGTAGAATACCAAACCCATCTTGGCCTTTTAGGTGTAGTGCGGTAGCTATGGCGGAGTTATCTGGAAATAGTTGTCACGCGATACTATGCTCGGACGAGTCTTTCTTGAGAATATTACTAATTACCGAGTTAATCGAGAAGTTGGTAATATCCGAAGGAGGGATGTAGACTCTGGGAACCTCTAGAACCTTGTTCGGCAGGTGATAACTTTTAGACCAATACCTTATGGGTAGTACCTTCGACCTCATGCTCGTGACGTTGAACCTATGAACCCTATATGTGTGATCTTGTGTGTGATTGTTGCATCATGCATCCATGTACTCATAAGCATCTTTTGAAGAAACTGTATTTCAAGGGATTTAAAGGTTGACTATTTGTGAATATCTCAGGTACTTTCTAACCATGGATTCTGGAAAGAGAAAGACCGGAAAATACAGTTTCAAGGATCCCAAGATAGATGAGTTGATCAGTCTAATTCCCGAGATAGAATGTTCTGTAGACTTTTGGAAGAAGTATGGATCCATTATCCCTCTCTTGAAGCTGAAGATGAAGGAGGGTTTTCTCTCGACAATGGTCCAGTTCTATGATCCGATGTATCATTGCTTTACTTTTCCCGACTATCAGTTGATGCCTACACTGGAGGAGTATTCCTATCCATTGGATTTACCTATTACCGATCGTGTTCCTTTTACTGGTTTGGAGGGTGAGCCAAAACCACACGAGATTGATGCTTTGATTCACTTGGGGAAGTCTGAGGTGGAAGCCCATATGACTACTAAATGAGGGATTAGAGGATTACCAGCTCAGTTCTTATTGGAGAAAGCTCGTTACTTTGCCAGAATGAAGAGTACAATTGTTTTTGAGGCCATCTTTGCTCTACTTGCTTACGGGTTATTCTTATTTTCTAATGTGGACAAGTTTGTCGACGTTAACGCTATCAAGATTTTCATGATTGGAAACCCAGTTCCTACACTGTCGGGTGATGCTTATTACTCTATCCATCTTCGGAATTCTTATCATAAGGGGATGATTATCTGTTGCGTGCCTCTTTTGTACCGGTGGTTTATCTCTCATATGCCTCAGTTTTATGCTTTTTGGGATGTCAAGAAGGAACCCCGTTGGGCTCCTAAGATCATGAAACTTACTCACTCGGATATTGATTGGTATCATCGAGCCTATCGGGATATAGAGATCATGACACTTCCCCAATGTACCTTATCTTGGTACAAAGGGAGGAATTAACTATAACCCTGTTCTTGAACGGCGACAACTTGGTTATCCGATGAGGGATAAACCAAATAGTATTCATTTGAGTAGTTTCTTTCTGAAGGAAGGGGAAGACCATAGGGAAGTTAGGGAGAAGATTGCGAAGGCCTGGTGTCACATTCATAAGAAAGGTAGGAAGGATTTGGGACCTAGGGGTGTTGTTTCTTTGGAGCCATATCTTTAGTGGATCCGGTCAAGAGCCATTCAGTTAAAGATATCGTATACCCGGGAGACACCTATGCCTGATCTGTTTATGAAAACCACTCCTCCCTTATTAGATGATTTGGAAGAGCTGCAACTTGCTTTGGTTAGGATGCAACGGGAAAGGGATGCTTGGAAGAATCAGTTCCAGACTTTAGAGAGTTCCTACAGAGCAGACCTGAAGGAGAAAGATGACTTGATTGAGATCCTTGAGAGTCGGGCGGTAGAGTCTATAGAGAGGCAAGGGGATTTATTTTCTCATAAGCCACAATATGGTGCTGATCACTCACTTCCTGATTCAGATGATTGGAAGGAGATTGCCATCAGATATACGGAAGAAAACCAGAGGTTGAAGGCTCAGATTGCCAGGCTCACGGGGAAACACCAACGTATAAAGTGATCTCCATCAGTTCTTTTTCTCAGGATTTTAGATTGTATTTTCATCTTGTACTTGAGATCATTGAAACTTGTAATCCATTTTGGAGTTATTATAATAAAAAATTCCAGTATTTCAAAAAGCTTTATTACTTTTATGTTTGCAATATGTCTATAAACCTTAAATCCCTTGAAATATTAAATAATGAAGTAAAAATAATCATATGAATTGAATACCATGCATCATATTGCACATATTTCTTGCACTTATTGTGCATATCCAGGTGTCTTACCAAGCTTCTTTACTTCATTCAGCAAGCTGACTCATCACTATAATACTCGGGCTAATTTTAAGAAGAAGATGGACAACTTAGAACAAGAGAACCGCGCGCTGCGCGAAGAAGTTTCTGCTTTGAAGGTCGGCATGGCCAATCTAACTACTCTGATGGAAGCTCTGGTGGCTGCTCAGAATCAGCCACCGAGTGTTCAACCTCAACCAACAAGGGAAACTACTGAAGCTCTGAATGTTCCTGTATCTACTACTCCGGCTGTTGTTCAGAATCGCATGCCTCAAGGTTATCCATGGGGAATGCCAGAGAATTTTGCGCCTGAAGGTTTCAATCTTGGTCCTCAAGATACTCCAGTGGTTTAGACTATTGTTACTCCGGCACCTCCTGTGGTGCATGCTGTTCCTGCTGTATCTCCTTCGATGAATATGGTTCTGTTTGTTAATGATGATGTGTGTCATCCTTTCCCTTCACCGAGTGAAGACTTGGGTTTTTATGACATAATGGATGATTTTCAAGAGCAGTTCGACAAAATGCAGAGAGAGATGAAGGCCCTCAGGGGAAAAGAGCTATTTGGGCAGAATGTGAATGAGCTATGTTTGGTTTCAAATGTTAAGATACCTGCTAAGTTTAAGGTCCCAGAATTTGAGAAGTATAAGGGCAACACTTTCCCTCGTGCTCATCTGGTGATGTACGTAAGGAGAATGTCTACCCATACTGATGATCAACGTCTGTTGATTCACTTTTTTCAGGATAGTTTGACTGGTGATGTGTTGAAGTGGTATATGACTTTGGATAGCGCCAATATCCATACTTTTAATGATTTAGGAGAAGCATTCATCAAACAATACAAGTACAACGTGGACATGGCGCCTGACCGTGATCAACTTAGGGCCACAGTTCATAAAGACAAGGAATCTTTCAAAGAGTATGCACAAAGATGGCGTGAGGTAGCCGCCCAAGTGATTCCTTCCATGGAAGAGAAGGAGATGACTAAGATTTTCTTGAAGACGCTGGGTTCTTTCTACCATGAGAGGATGGTAGCAAGCGCGCCAAGTGACTTTACTGAGATGGTAGGAATGGGTATCCGCTTAGAAGAGGTTGTAAGAGAAGGCCGTTTGACGAAGAGTGACAGATCTGAAGGTGCGAAGAAGCCATCTTATGGGTTTGCCAAGAAGAAAGAGGGGGATGCAAATGCTGTTATACAAGAGAGGAGGGTAAACGCTCCTAGAAGGAATTATCATTGTCATCAGCAAGTCGCCTCAGTTACTCCTGTTATGAATGCCGCTCCAACTACCGTTGCTTATCAGAGACCATCCCAGCAGGGGAATCAAGGGTATAATCAGAGAAGGTAGAGTTATGACCCTATTCCCATGACCTATACAGAGTTTCTACCAGCCTTGATTTCAGAAAAAGTTGGTCCAGACACGACCACCTCCCACCGTGCCGTCACCATTGCCTTGTTATTACAAAGCAGACCAAACATGTGCTTTTCATCAGGGAGCACTAGGGCATAGTGTTGAGAATTGTTATCCTTTAAAGAATGAGGTGCAGAGATTGGTAAAGTCTGGTGTTCTATCTTTCAAGGACATGGTACCTAATGTGAAAGATAATCCTCTACCCAAGCATGGGGGAGTAAATGCTGTAAATATGGTGGCCGGTTGTCCATGCGACTTCTGGATTTTTGACATTAATCTAGTTATAGGAGATTTGGTGAAGATGCATGCAGACCTATGAATTTAGCTACTACACGCATGACCATTCCAGTTGTGCTATTTGCAGTACAAATATACAGGGTTGCGATAAGATAAAGGCTGATTTATAGGAGATGATGGATGAGGGCCTCATCCGCATAATCAGGCCTAGGGCAGAGTATGAAGAGAAAGTGAATATGGTTTCTGGATGTCTTGGTGAATTCAGAATTTTTTATGTGGAGCATTTGAATGAGGACGTCGTGCAGTTGCACGCTACCTTCTGCCATACGACAGGTCAGGTGGAGCACCAATATGGATCTTGCCTAGTTTGCTGTCAAGATCCCCGAGGATGTTCAATCATGAAGGAGGGTGTTCAGTTGCTGTTAGACAATGGAACTATCAAGATCACAGGCCAGAGATATGATTATCATGAGGTTGATATGGTTGAAGTTGGTTTAACGGAAGAAGGGTCAGAGGAAGAGTATACTTCTGTGGATGAGTATTTTTCTTCAAACGAAGATTTGTTTTCCATAAATGACTTATTGATGTCTGGTTGTGTTGAAGAAGGGGTAAATGTCATTGTGCCTTGTTTTGGTGCACCCGCTCATTTTGAAGTAGAGTACCATAGAAAGCCAGCTGTTACCCCATTGGTAATTAGTTTTCCAGGTCCTACCCCTACAAGTCAGATAAGGCTGTGCCTTACAAATACAATGCTACAATCTTAGAAGACGGGGTTGAAATTCCCATCCAGCCAATGCCCGATGTTGGGAATATAGCTAAAAATAGCAGGGTGACCCGTAGCGGTCGTGTGTTTGCGCCGGTTGTTCGAAGAGATGTTGCTGCTGGAAAGAAAATTGTCGAGAATGATGAACCTAAGAAGGCTACGGGTGAGACTAGTGGAGATACGGTAGAGAAAGAAGTGGATGATATTTTGAAGATAATTAATATGAACGACTACAGAATTGTAGATCATCTACTGCAAACTCCTTCAAAAATATCTATCTTAGCTTTATTGATGAACTCCTCTTCTCATAGAGAATCCCTGATGAGAGTATTGGACCAAGCTTTTGTAGAGAGTGACATGCCAATAGATTAATTCAGCAGCATAATTGGAATCATTACGTCATGTAATAACTTGAGTTTCTGCGATGATGAATTACCAGATGAAGGGAGGAATCACAACCTGGCCCTCCACATATCTATGAACTGCAAGAATGATTCGCTATCCAATGTGCTAATTGATAATGGATTCGCGCTAAATGTTAAACCGAGGAGTACTCTAATGAAGTTGAAATATCAAGGGACACCTATGCCCCCGAGTGGCATCATTGTGAAAGCATTTGATGGGTCATGGAAATTTGTCATCGGTGAAGTGGACTTACCCATTGTTGTACCCCAAAATTTGCCCTCTCATGTTTCCCAAAGTCTTCCCCCTGCATGGTTGACCATAAACTCTTGCCTAAGGAAAAGGAAAATTTTTGAGTGTTGCTTTAAGGAAATTTCAATTTGCATTCTGAAAGATCCTTCGGTTGGTGTTCTGAAGGAGCCTTTCAATTGACATTCTGGACAAGCCTTTCGATTGGCATTATGGACAAGTACTTAGATTGGCATTATAACAATGTCCTTCGATTGAAATTCCAAAAGGTCCATTCGAAGAAGCATTCAAAAAGGTCCATTCGAAGAAGCATTCAAAGGGTTCATTCGAAGAAGCTTTGGAAAGCATTCGAAGGAGGCCATCAGCCCATTCGAAAGAAAGCATTCGAAGGAGGCCATCAGCCCATTCAAAAGGGAGCATTCGAAGGAGGCCATCAGCTCATTCGAAAGGGAGCATTCGAAGGCCAATTACATGTCATTCAAAATTCAAAAAGGGACAGGATCCCATGTGTTTAGCCAACATTACAAACTCTCATTCATGGCTTTCAAACACATAATTAACGTTACAAATCCTCCTTCATGGCTGTCAAACACATAATCAAAGTCATTTAAACCTTTGTCTTCCTGTCCCCTCCACCCCCTCTATATAAAGAAATCACAAATGATTGCAAAAGGACACACAAAAAATATACAGAAAAATAGAGAACTTGGAGAGACGCTGCCCAAAATTTTCCAAGCCAAAGCTGCCACCCAGCGAACACTTCCATCCTCAGAACTACAGGTCGAAGCACCTCTGTTTGGTAAAAAAAATATAGTCTCAAACTCATTTTTAAATTCATTTTGATTGCATATTCATATTATTACTGCTGATTTAATGTGCTACATATGAGCTACAGTGCAGAGTTGAGATTATGCCATTGCTTGGGCATAATCTGAATTTCCCCTTCGAATCCCAGGATAAAACAAACCCAGACCCAGATTCAGCAGGTGTGAATAAGGGGGAGATTCGAACCAGGGGGTAAAATCCCCCCTGGACTTTTAATATGTGTTTCATTTTGCAGGAACCATATTCTCAGCTTCCTGTTCAGAGCTTCGAAGCTCAGCAGTTTAAGTTTCGAATTGGACCCAGGATTTCTAGATCGAAGGATGACATGTCCAGATCGAACACCCTCAGAGTGCAGCCCCTCATGCGCCTTCGATCCAGACTCTTAACTGGGTCGAAAGACAGCCTGCACCTCTTTCGACCCAGGCCCCCAGATTTATATTTTTTCTTGTTTTGCTGCCTGACCCATTTGTACTTTGTTTACTTTGTTTTTGTTTATTCCTTTTAGTTTGTTCCTTTTTCTAATCAACATAAAAAATTATAAAAATAAATAACTTAGAATTAGGATTTAATTTAGTAAATCATTTTAACTTATTTTCTTCAATTTTAAAATCAGTAGACTTAGGATTTATTTAAATTCAATCCTTTTCATAAACAAAAAAATACAAACAATATTAGGGTTTGTTTTAGAGTAAATTTTAATCATTTTTTTAATTAATTAAATTTGACTTAATTGTACATTTAGCATTTTCTCAAAAAATAAAATAAAACAACAAAAAGATTATATGCTTAGGATTTCTAAGATTCATGTGCGTTTATTTTATTGTAACAGCTTATTATTCCCCCAATTTTGGACATGTAAATAATCCCCCTCCCCGAAGCCTTGTAATAGCGTAGGATTTACAATTTCCTCACTTTAAATTCCTGTATATATATCAACTGCTTAGATGTATGCTAACTAGGATTGTATGACAAGATCTAAAAACAAATGGTAGAGCACCTAAATAAACAAAGATAATATAAACTGAAAATTGACACACTTGCACATGCCACTCCTAGGGTAAACCTCATTTGGTTGCCTCAAATGTGGTCATTAAGTATAGGATGTTTTAGAGGTCGTCCTTTTTGTCCCAAGATCATAAGTTGCCTCGAAATGGTTGCCTCGATAAAAATGATCTAAGACATTAGGATTACCACTAAAGTGTCCTAACGTTGCTTTAGTGACCACAAGTCCCTTAAATCGAATTGACCCGAAAACTCCAACGACGGTGCTACCTATTCCTCAATAGTGGGATAGCACTGTCTAAAAGACATTTGCACAATTAAATTCTTTTTTTGAGTAGGTAGAGATTCTTAAATACTTGCTCTCTTTTAAAACAAAACAAAAAAAAACTTTTGCACTTACACTTTCTTCAAAAACAAAACTCTTTTCAAAACCCCAAATCACAAAGAAAAGCAAACCTTTTGAAAACATAGTGAGCAAGTACCTAAGAGCCCGTGGATAACCACGGATAGAAAGGGTGCTAACACCTTCCCTTTCTATAATCTACCTCCCGAACCCGAGAAAAATCTCGAAAAGGAATTTTTCTGTGCTTTTGTCCTTTCCCTTGTTGTATAAAATAAAATACGGTGGCGACTCTTGCTTACCGCGACACTTTGCGAAAACAAACGCAAACGCGAACCAACATTAAAAAACAGTCAGTTCTCATTCCCACCGATCACAGAACTGGCGACTCTGCTGGGGATTATCTTATAAGTGAGGTGTACCTTAGGACTAGATCACTTGTGTTTTCAATTGTATTGCTTTGTATGCTTTTAATCTTGTGGGCTTGTATCGGAGTTCTATAAATCCTCCACCCGGATTTTGGGAAACATTCATAGATAGAAATACGTTGTGGAAACTGTGCGGGGTATACCGACACGGTTGAAGCAATAGCTATATTAGTGCGACATATTTGTGAGTACCGGTAGCCTTTGAGTCAATCAAAGAGAATACGGGGCCGCTGAGTGATGTCACTAAGCACTAATGACCTAGAACCTTACTTGACCATCTTGGCCTTTTTAGGGGTAGTGAGATGACCGACTTGGGTGCAGTCCGAAGTTGGTAGATACTCGATACTACACTCATTGAGGATTGTTTTCTTGGAATATTTTAGTCGCCAGTTAAGTGGCTAAACCGAAACGATGAACATAGAAAACAATCCAATGATATTGAGCTCCTTAGATCCCGGTTACTATTTATAGGACAGGTTTTGAGCCAACTAAACTCAAGAGGGTACTTACATATGAAACCTCCTGCAATCCTGAAACTAGGGTCTTTGTGTGACCTGCTTGTACATGTGTTTCTGCATACATCATAAAGCATCATATGCATCTGCTAACCATTTCAAGGGTTTAGATCTTCATCTTTGTTCTTGTTTTACAGGACATGGAGTCTCTCCGCAGGAAAACAATTCAAGTCAACCTTGTAAGGGTCCCTCTTCAACTCAAAGAGCTTACATCCAGGGTTCCCGAGAATTCTCTCTTCAGCGAAAGACATGGTAGACTCCTCAGCTTGGTCAACACCAACATTGAAGAAGACATGATGAAAGTTCTCTTCCAGTTCTTTGACCCCCTACACCACTGTTTCACATTCCCTGATTATCAATTGGTGCCTACTTTGGGGGAATTTTCTCAACTCTTGAGAATTCCTATTCTTAGTCAACTACCCTACAACGTTATGGAAAAGGAACCAAAACTTGAAGATGTTGCTCAAGCATTACGCTTACAACCATTCGACATCAAGGGGAATTAGGAAACCAAAAGTGGTATCAAAGGATTCTTGGAAAAGTTTCTGTTTGAGAAGGCACGAGAGTGCTGGAATTCTCTTGATCTACAAGCCTTTGAAGAGATTGTGGCACTCCTTATCTATGATTTGGTTTTGGTCCCAAATCCTGATCAACTCATAGATGTGAATGCTGTCAAGATTTTCATATCCAGGAATCCCATACCTACATTGCTTGGGGACATCCTCCACTCATTTTACACACGAACAATGAGGAAAAGAGGTGTTCTCATGTGTTGTACTCCTCTCTTAGCAAGGTGGTTTATTTCTCACCTTCCACAATCAGTTTTGAAGAACGAGCAGGGTTTAAGGTGGTCCCAACGACTGATGACCCTCACACATTCTGATGTACATTGGTGTTCTCGGTCCGGAGAAAATGTCACCATCATTGATCGTTGTGGATAATTTCCTAATGTTCCATTACTTGGAATTAGGTGAGGCATTACCTACAACCCCTGTCTAGCTTTGAGACAATTTGGATATGCTCGGAGAGATGGCCCTCATGACATGCTGATTCCTGACCTAGTTTTTGACTTCGACAACGATACGCAAGGACTTCGACAAAGGTTCATCAGAGCTTGGAGGATGCATAATAAGGTGGATAATAAGACACTGGGGCACAAGAATTCTATCCCCCTTGAGCCTTACCTCAAGTGGGTATGAACCCGATCCCAGAATCTTATAATGCCATATCCTCACATTCTCCCATTGATCAGAGAGCCTGTTATGGAAGGAGAGGTTCCATACGCCATCCTACATCCTGACATGCCAACATCATGGGAAGAAATGCAAAAGAGTTGGATCCAACTCAAGGAAGAGCGGAATACTTTTGAAGCCAGCTTCTATGCCAGTGAAAAGAAGGTTTTGGAGCTTACCCGCCGACTTCACGAGGAGCAGACCCTCAACACTTACATCGCTCCAAAGAGGATGCGCAATGTCTTTCTACATTAAGAATTTTGTAATATTTCGCCCATGGGGCACTTATGTACTCACAAATTTCTTCTTAGTATGACGTGTGTTCTTTTTTGTCTGCAACAAATTTGAATTTTTGAACCCTTGAATGCATTACATAAATAGCATACCATTCATCATATGCATAACAGGTACCCTTTTACAGGCCTCTTATCTTTTTCGCTGTTTATTTCAGCAATCATCATGTCTGCTGAACCTTCCACCGAGCAAGCTATCAAGGCTCTCCAGGCCCAAAATGCCCAATTTCAAGAGTTGGTCATGAGCCTAGCTAAGGGTCAGCAGGACCTGAAGACCCTGATCCTGAAAGAGAGGAAGAAGAAGAAGAAGAAGAGGACCATCCTGTTCAACACTGGGCGCAGGCTTGGAAACGAGTTGCATAATGAAATTGATCTAGCCACCCCGTCTGGAGAGAAAGACAGTCCACAAGAGAGGAGGGCTCCTAGCCCTGAAGTCTCCGACAACGAGACAGACTATGATGAAGAACAGTATCCTCCTGCTGAGGACAAGTTCAAACAGCTGGAAGACCGTTTGAACGCTATGGAAGTGCAGAAGATGCCCGGTTTGGACTTCGGAGATCTGGGTTTATCATCTGGGGTGGTGATTCCCCATAAGTTCAAGGCACCTGCCTTTGCCAAATATGACGGAGCTTCCTGTCCAAAGCTGCACCTCCGATCATATGTGAGGAAGATCCAACCTTACACTACTGATAAGAACTTATGGATCCATTTCTTTCAAGACAGTCTCTCAGGGACTCAGCTTGAGTGGTTCTATCAGCTGGATGGAGCCAGTATCCGCAACTGGGAGGATTTGGCTGCTGCATTCTTTAAGCATTATCAGTATAATTCCGACCTCGCTCCTACGCGTATCCAACTCCAGGGTATGTCAATAGGGACGGACGGAGGATTTAAAGAGTATGCTCAAAATGGAGAGACCTTGCGGAAAGGTGCAACCACCTTTGGTTGATCGTGAACTGGTTGATATGTTTCTGGGGACCCTGTCTGGTCCATTCTTTAACCATTTAATTGGAAGCTCTTCAGCCGAGTTTACAGACCTTATCTTGACTGGGGAGAGAATTGAAGCTGGCATTAAGGCTGGGAAGATACAGAAGGGTGCCTCATCAAGCACCGAGAAAAGACCGTTTAAGAAAGAGTCCAGTGCGGTCTACAGTTCAAGAAGACAGAGCAGACCTGAACACCGCCAAGTTGTCAATGCGGTTGTTATCTTAAAACTTGCTGGTGCTCCTCAGCATCACAACCAACAAAGGGAAGAGAGACCTCGAAGGAAATTTGCTCGTCTCAGCATGACTTTGTCCCAGATATTGCCACAGTTGCTGAGTACCAATTTGGTGACTCTAAGAGAAGCTCCAAAGAATCAAAATACTGCATCACCGAAGTATAACCCTAACGCCCATTGTGCTTATCACTCCGATAGCCCGGGGCATAATACAGATGATTGTTGGAATCTGAAAAACAAGGTTCAAGACCTAATCGATGCAAAGGAGATTGAGTTTGAGGCTCCCGAGAGGCCTAATGTTGTGACCGCTCCCATGCCAAACATGGAGTAAATGTTGTAGAGGAAGACTTGTTTGTAATGTTTGTGGATGATGTTGTTACCCCTCTAATGACTGTCAAGAAGAACCTGTTGCTAGCCGGTTTATTTCCGGGCTGTGGTGAAGGTTGCCCTATGTGTTCGGCTTTACCTACTGGTTACCCATCTTTGAAGTCAGGTATCCAAAACCTGATGGATAATAAAGAGATTCTTTTTGAGAAAACTGTTGTCCCACCCGTTCATTCCGAAGAAGTTTCAATCATTACCATTTTCGACAATTCTTCCAAGGCTCCCTCGAGGACGCCTGTTAGGATTACATCTGTTCAGAAGACCGCACCTATAATCATCATTGTTCTGGGGCCCATCCATTATATGTCTGACAAAGCTGTCCCTTGGCACTATGGGGCAGATGTTTATGTTCTTGGAGTTAAGCAAGAGTTCGGCGCTGATACCGACATTAGCAACATTACTGGGCCTGCTAAAGTCACCCGCAACGGTAGACTTTTCTCACCTGATATTGCTCCACCAGCCGTCCGAAGACCTGTTGTCATTAAGCCTACAAGTGTACCTGCTGCCATTTCTGATCAAGTCCCTGTTCCTACCTCTGTCGCCGAGTCATCTAGCGCTCGGGGCAAATGGGTCACCACTGATATGCTTGCCCAGACGGAGGCGCCAAAGACCATTGCTGTTGAAGCTTCCAAATAGGAGATGGAAGAGATTCTTAAGATTTTTAAGAAGAGTGATTTTAATGTAGTTGAGCAACGGGGGAAAACCCCATCCAAGATTTCAATGTTATCACTATTGTTGTGTTCAGAGGCCCATGCCAAGGCTCTGATTACCTTCCTAAAGATGGCCCACGTGCCACAAGAGACATCAGCTGATCAGTTTACCGATTGTATGGCCAACTTAACTGCTGATAATGGCTTGGGTTTCTCCGACGCCGATCTGACTGCTAAAGGGAAGAACCATAATGATGCCCTGCATGTCTCCATTGAATGCAGGGGCACTACTCTTGCACATGTGTTGGTTGACACTGGTTCCTCGTTGAACGTCTTGCCCAAGAAAGCTCTAGACAGGCTGGATTGCGAAGGTTTGGAGCTAAAGCCGAGTAACATTGTTGTCCGGGCCTTTGATGGGTCTAAGAGGATGGTGCATGGTGAGGTTAATATTCCAATCAAAGTTGGTTCTCAGGTCTTCAATTCTACATTCTACGTGATGGACATTCGGCCATCCTATTCTTGCTTGCTGGGTCGTCCATGGATCCACAAAGCTGGAATCATAACCTCAACGCTCTACCAAAAGTTGAAGTACCCGATTAAAGGCAAGATTGTGACAGTTCAAGGGGAGGAGGAGTACATGGTCAGTCACCTCAACTCGTTCCGGTACGTAGAGATGGATGGGGAGTTCATTGAGACCCCATTTCAAAACTTTGAAGAGGTTCCTCAGACACTGGCGTCAACTGAGGCTGTGATGGAAGATTCTCCCATGAAGATGGCTTCCTTAAAGGATGCCCGGGCTGTTATTGAGAAGGGTGAGTATGCAAACTGGGGCCGACTTCCTGATTTCACTCAGAAAACTAACAAGTTCGGTTTGGGTTTCACTGCAGAAGCTCAGAGGGTTGTTCGAAGTGCAAGGATTGGAAGACCTCACGTGTTCATCAGCAACTCGGGAGTAAATGCCATCGAAGATGACGTGGAGGAGTCTGAATTCGACAGCTGGATCTATCCTACGACCAACAGTGGACCAAACAACTGGACAACAAAGGATTTCATCCCTATTACTTTTATTACTCAGTAATGAGCTCTTTGTTTCGAATTTGTAACAGACAATGTTTTGAAACTTGATGGCCCGGTGTCTTACCCGGGGCACCGTGGCTTCATTTGTGAGGGCTTTTTGTATGCCATTTTCATATATCATTAATAAAAGCATTGGACTTTTTCGCATTTCAAATTTTGTGCTCCTTGTCTTTCTTTATTACATATTGCAAAACAGCTATTTTACACACACTCACATATACAGGTCCCAATCCACTCTGGATCTCACTGGTAACGACTCTGCTACTTCCAGTTATGACTTCGAAAATCCGATAAACTTAGCCGAAGATGAAGGTGAAGATGATTGCGAAGTGCCTGGTAAGCTTGCAAGACTGCTACTTCAGGAAGAAAGGGCCATTCAACCACATGAAGAGCCAGTGGAAACGGTGAATCTGGGCACCGAGACAGACAAAAAGGAAGTCAAGATCGGTGCAAATATGGAGCTTAGTGGGAAACAGCGGTTGATTCAGATGCTGCATGACTACATGGAGATCTTTGCCTGGTATTACGAAGATATGCCTGGGTTGGATACCGACATTGTGGTTCATCTCCTGCCTACCAAGGAAGACTGCCCTCTGGTAAAACAGAAGGTTTGCCGTATGCGTCCAGAGATGTCCGAGAAAATCAAGGCCGAAGTTATGAAACAATTTGACGCCGGTTTTCTAGCAGTAACTTCTTACCCTCAGTGGGTTGCCAATGTGGTTCCGGTGCCGAAGAAAGACGGTAAGGTCAGAATGTGTGTTGATTACAGGGATTTGAACAGGGCAAGCCCTAAGGATGACTTCCCTCTGCCTCACATTGACGCTCTGGTTGACAATACTGCTCAGCACAAGGTATTCTCCTTTATGGATGGTTTCTCCGATTATAATCAAATCAAGATGGCTCCTGAAGACATGGAGAAGACCACCTTTGTTACTCAGTGGGGTACCTTTTGTTACAAGGTCATTCCTTTTGGGTTGAAGAATGCTGGGGAAACATATCAGCGTGCCATGGTTGCTTTATTTCATGACATGATCCATCATGAGATCGAAGTATACGTCAACGATATGATTGCGAGATCCCAAACTGAGGAGGAACACCTTGACCATCTACAGAAGCTGTTTGACAGGTTGAAGCTATACAAGCTGAGGTTGAACCCGAACAAGTGCACCTTCGGGGTGCGGTCCGGCAAGATGCTAGGCTTCATCGTGAGCGACAAAGGTATTCAAGTGGACCCTGCCAAGGTGAAAGCTATACAAGAGATGCCAGCTCCCAAGACAGAGAAAGAGGTCAGAGGCTTTCTAGGACGTCTGAACTACATTGCCCGATTCATCTCGCATCTAACTGCTAATTGTGAGCCAATCTTCAAACTGCTGAAGAAAGATCAAGTGGTACGTTGGAACGATGAATGCCAGGCCGCTTTCGAAAGAATTAAGGAGTATCTCCAGGAGCCACCCATTCTGATACCACCAGTGGAAGGGAGACCTCTAATTTTATACTTGACAGTACTTGACAACTCAATGGGGTGTGTGCTGGGTCAGCATGATGAGTCTGGCCGAAAAGAGCATGCTATTTATTACCTTAGCAAAAAGTTTACTAACTGTGAGACCCGATACTCACTGCTCGAGAGAACTTGCTGCGCTTTGGCATGGGCTGCTCGTCGGTTGAGACAGTATATGTTGACTCACACTACTCTGTTGATTTCAAAGATGGATCCAATCAAGTATATCTTCGAAAAGCCTGCCTTGTCTGGAAGAATAGCAAGATGGAAGATGATCTTGACTGAATATGACATCCATTACACGACTCAAAAAGCAATCAAGGGAAGTGTATTGGCAGACCATTTGGCACATCAGGCAGTGGATGATTACCAGTCTATGAACTTTGAATTTCCAGACGAGAATATCATGTTCATAACTGATTGTGAGACACTTGGTCCGGATGAAGGACCTGAGGAAGGATCCCGATGGTCTATGCACTTTGATGGAGCTTCAAACGCTTTGGGTAATGGCATTGGCGCTGTGATCATATCTCCTAAAGGCTCTCATACTCCTTTTACCGCCCGACTATGTTTCAACTGCACCAACAACATGGCGGAGTATGAAGCATGCATTATGGGTCTTCGAGCTGCAATTGACCTAAGGATTAAGTTTCTGAGTGTCTTCGGAGATTCCGCTCTCGTAATCAGTCAGATCAAAGGAGAGTGGGATACGAAACACCCAAATCTTATTCCTTACAGGGAGTATGTATTGACGTTGCTTCCCCATTTCAAGGAGATAACCTTTGAACACTTCCCAAGAGAGAAGAATCAGTTGGCGGACGCGCTAGCTACGATGTCTTCTATGTTCAAAGTCAAGTGGGACAACGAGGCTCCCCGGATCATTATTTGGAAATTGGATGAACCTGCACATTGTTGCGATCTTGAGACTGAAGAGGTAACAGAAAAACCTTGGTATCATGAAGTGAAGAGGTACCTCGAAACTCAAGAATACCCCGAGGGTGCATCTGTTAATGACAAGAAGTTTCTGAGAAGGTTCGCGGAAAAGTTCTTCATCAGCAATGGCATTCTTTACAAACGTAACCATGATTCAACCTTACTGCGTTGTGTGGATAAAATTGAAGCAGAAAGGATCATGGCAGAGCTGCATGAAGGAACTTTCGGAACTCATTCCAGTGGACATACCATGGCAAAGAAAATCCTTCGGGTAGGATATTACTGGTCCACAATGGAAGCCGACTGTTATCAACATTCTCGGACATGTCACAAGTTCCAGGTCTATGCTGATAAGGTGCATATTCCTCCAGTTCCTCTGAATGTTTTGACGGTAACTTGGCCTTTTGCAATGTGGGGCATTGATATGATCGGCAAGATCAGACCTACGGCATCCAAAGGGCATCGTTTCATCCTGGTAGAAATTGATTACTTTACGAAGTGGGTTGAAGCAGCTTCCTTTGCTACCGTAACCAAGAACATCGTGGCACGGTTCATTCGGCACAACCCGATCTGTCGATACGGTGTACCAGAGAGGATCATTACGGACAATGGTACCAATCTTAACAACAAGATGATCACTGAGCTTTGCGAGCAATTCAAGATACAACATCATAACTCTTCTCCCTACCGGCCGAAGATGAATGGGGCTGTCGAAGCGGAAAATAAGAACATTAAGAAGATTGTGCAAAAGATGACAGTGACATACAAAGACTGGCACGAGATGTTACCATTTTCTCTCCATGGGTACCGTACCTCAGCACGGACGTCAACAGGGGAAACACCCTATTCCTTGGTTTATGACATGGAGGCAGTCTTGCCCATTGAAGTTCAGATACCTTCTCTCCGGATCATGAAGGATGCAGGTTTGAGCAAAGATGACTGGATCCAGACCCGACTTGATCAATTTAATCTAATAGAAGAAAAGAGACTTACTGCTATTTGTCATGGTCAGACGTACCAAAAACAAATGATCAAGGCATTTAACAAGAAAGTCAGACGACAAGAGTATCAAGTTGGGAACCTGGTAATCAAGCGCATCATTCTACCTCAAGGTGATCCCAGGGGCAAATGGACCCCTACTTACGAAGGGCCATTTGTGGTTAAGAACATCTTCTCAGGAGGAGCGATGACTCTAACCACCATGGATGGTGACGACCTTCCTCACCCCGTCAATGCAGACATAGTAAAAAGATACTACGCATAATCAAAGACCCGCTAGGTTGACTAGCCTAGGAAAAAATAAGGGATTCCCGGCGAACCAAAAGGGTTCGGGCAAAAATAAGGGATAAAAAAAAAAAATCTGTACACCCGGCAAGTCGAAAACCTGAAAAGGCGGCTTGGGCAAAAATGGGTATCCCTGTGGACTGAAAACCCGAAAGGGCGGTCCAGGAAAAGTTAGGGATTAAAGCGTAACACTATGTCTCATTGGATCACCTCGCATCCGGACTTCGATCACAATTATCAGGCTCGGACGACACCAGTCAATCAGATTCACCTTCAACTAAGCAGCAAAGTGATGAGATGCTTGAAGATATAAAGGCAATAGCAGAATTGGAACCCAGTGGGATTATTCACATAGCTGTCTTGTTTTCTTTTCACAAATTGTATAAATTCTATTTGTTCGGCGGCGTTCCCTTACTAGGACGTCAGCTTCTTGTACAAAGCGCCTATTTACAGGCCAAACTTCAAAGTCAATACAAATTCATTTTCAAACAAATTTCAAATTGTTTTTCCTTTATCTGTTTTGTTTTGCAAAGAACGTCCAATGTTCATTTTTTATATATGCATTTGACATTAATTGCTGCTCATAAATATTTACATGCGAAACAAAAGACAAATTACGGGTGATACCAGAAATAGGGGCAATAAGAATTGTTTGAGCGGTCTAGTTGTTCTGTCTACCAGGTACCAAGGTATAAATTCAACTGAAGAATATAGCTGAGATACCTTCACTCCCTGCAGGATAAGACAGTAATAATAGCTTTCTCAGCTAAAACTTGCAACTACGGACGAGTCGGCAATACTTTCCCTAAGTAGAGTTGGTCTACCATCAGCCTTGAAAAGGTCGAGTATCCCCAGGAGATCTTAATTTTCCCCAGCGGAGTATGAAGATTTTCCCCAGCGAAGTATAAAGACATTCTCCAGCAAGCGTAAGAGCATCCCCGACAGTCTTAATATTCCTCAACAGAGTATAAGAATGTTTCCCAGCAGAATGCAAGATACCCCCAGCGGAGCCATTTCCCCAGCATAATCTAAAAAGGCTTCCCCGCCAGAGTTGAATCATCTCACCCAGTAGATTCTGGAAGCTTGTCCCCTGCAGAATACAAATGTATCTCCCCAGCCAAATTCAGAAGGTTATCCTGACAAGAGTCTAACTGGGTTATCCTCAGCAAGTTGCAACTGAAAGATTATCCCCAGCAAAGTTCTTTCTTTCTCCAAGCAGGACTTCTATCCTCAACAGATTCAATATCACCAGCAATGGCAATCTATCCCCAGCGGAGTTCATCATCAAAATCCCCGACAGAGCTTATCTACAGAATCCCCGACAGAGTTTATCGTTAAAATCTCAGCAAAGCATCTCTCCCCCACAGAGTATTTCCCCTCGGAATAATCTCTTCATCATGTTTATCCCCCAACGAAGTTCTTTTCTCCTAACAGGTTTATTCTTGCAATCATCCTCGTTTGTCATCCCCAGTGGAAACTAAGAACTCAACTCTTTTCTCCAGCAGCTCCGGGATTTATTTTCCCCAACTAAAACATCACATTTCCATACATCATGATACATGCCTATACGCATCATACCATTCAATCTCATTTATGTTGAGAACATCATTGCTTGATCCATATCATACATTGCATATGACTGACCTTTACCTTTCAGGAAAGATCTGGTTAAGTTCTCAGCTATGTCCAAGACCTCCGCTGGTTCAGTTAAATCGATTCCTAAAGATTTTTCTGATGCCGATCCAGTTGAAGTTATTCCAAGACCTCCTCTAGTTTAGTTAAATCGACTCCTAAAGATTTTTCTGATGCTGATCCAGTTGAAGTTATTCCAAGACCTCCTCTGGTTCAGTTAAATCGAGTCCTAAAGATTTTTCTGATGCCTATCCAGTTGAAGTTATTCCAAGATCTCCTCTGGTTCAGTTAAATCGATTCCTAAAGATTTTTATGATGCTGATCCAGTTGAAGTTATTCCAAGACCTCCTCTGGTTCAGTTAAATCGATTCCTAAAGATTTTTCTGATGCCGATCCAGTTGAAGTTATTCCAATACCTCCTCTGGTTCAGTTAAATCGATTTCTAAAGATTTTTCTGATGCCAATCCAGTTGAAGTTATTCCAAGACCTCTTCTAGTTCAGTTAAATCGATTCCTAAAGATTTTTTTGATGCCGATCCAGTTGAAGTTATTCCAAGACCTCCTCTCGTTCAGTTAAATCGACTCCTAAAGATTTTTCTGATGTCGATCCAGTTGAAGTTATTCCAAGACCTCCTCTGGTTCAGTTAAATTGATTCCATAAGATTTTTATGATGCTGATCCAGTTGAAGTTATTCCAAGACCTCCGCTGGTTCAGTTAAATTGATTCCTAAAGATTTTTCTGATGCCGATCCAGTTCATGTTATTCCAAGACCTCCGCTGGTTCAGTTAAATCGATTCCTAAAGATTTTTCTGATGCCGATCCAATTGAAGTTATTCCAATACCTCCGCTGGTTCAGTTAAATCGATTCCTAAAGATTTTTCTGATGCCGATCCAGTTGAAGTTATTCCAAGACCTCCACTGGTTCAGTTAAATCGATTCCTAAAGATTTTTCTGATGTCGATCTAGTTGAAGTTATTCCAAGACCTCCGCTGGTTCAGTTAAATCGATTCCTAAAGATTTTTCTGATGCCGATCCAGTTGAAGTTATTCCAAGATCTCCTCTGGTTCAGTTAAATTGATTCCAAAAGATTTTTCTGATTCTGATCCAGTTGAAGTTATTCCAAGACCTTGACTGGTCCAGTTAAATCGATTCCTAAAGATTTTTCTGATGACGATCCATTCAATGGAGACAAAATCAGTTAAATCGATTCCTAAATATTTTTCTAAGGCGCAACCCGTCAACAAAGACAGAACCACCTACCAACAATCTCCAAATGGCATCTGTAAGCCCATTCTTGACATCACAATGCTGATACTTCACCATGCGAGTGCAAATTTCTGGGCACTCTAGTGTTCAATCATCTTCCACCTTCGGATCACGAAAGGCACGCAAGCCAATATACATCCTCAGGTTTAAGAAGATTGAACAGGGGCAACTGTTGTACCCCAAAATTTTCCCTCTCATGTTTCCCAAAGTCTTCCCCCTGCATGGTTGACCACAAACTCTTGCCTAAGGAAAAGGAAAATTTTCGAGTGTTACTTTAAGGACATTTCGATTTGCATTCTGAAAGATTCTTAGATTGGTGTTCTGAAGGAGCCTTTCGATTGGCATTATGGACAAGCCTTTCGATTGGCATTATGGACAAGTACTTCGATTGGCATTATAACAGTGTCCTTCGATTGAAATTCCAAAAGGTCCATTCGAAGAAGCATTCAAAAATTTCCTTTCGAAGAAGCATTCAAATGGTCCATTCGAAGAAGCTTTAGAAAGCGTTCGAAGGAGGCCATCAGCCCATTCGAAAGAAAGCATTCGAAGGAGGCCATCAGCCCATTCGAAAGGGAGCATTCGAAGGAGGCCATCAGCTCATTCGAAAGGGAGCATTCAAAGGCCAGTTACATGTCATTTAAAATTCAAAAAGGGACAGGATCCCATGTGTTTAGCGAACGTTACAAACTCTCATTCATGGCTTTCAAACACATAATTAACGTTACAAATCCTCCTTCATGGCTGTCAAACACATAATCAAAGTCATTTAAACCTTTGTCTTCTTGTCCCCTCCACCCCCTCTATATAAAGAAATCATAAATGATTGTAAAAGGACACACAAAAAATATACAGAAAAATAGAGAACTTGGAGAGACGCTGTCCAGAATTTTCCAAGCCAAAGCTGCCACCCAGCGAACACCTCCATCCTCAGAACTACAGGTCGAAGCACCTCTGTTTGGTAAAAAAAATCTAGTCTCAAACTCATTTTTAAATTAATTTTGATTGCATATTCATATTATTACTTCTGATTTAATGTGCTACATATGAGCTACAGTGCAGAGTTGAGATTGTGCCATTGCTTGGGCACAATCTGAATTTCCCCTTCGAATCGCAGGATAAAACAAACCCATACCCAGATTCAGCAGTGGGAATAAGGGGGAGATTCGAACCAGGGGGGTAAAATCCCCCCTGGACTTTTAATATGTGTTTCGTTTTACAGGAACCATATTCTCAGCTTCCTGTTCAGAGCTTCGAAGCTCAGCAGTTTATGTTTCGAATTGGACCCAGGATTTCTAGATCAAAGGATGACATGTCCAGATCGAACATCCTCAGAGTGCAGCCCCTCATGCACCTTCAATCCAGACTCTTCACTGGGTCGAAAGACAGCCTGCACCTCTTTCGACCCAGGCCCCCAGATTTATATTTTTTCTTGTTTTGCTGCCTGGCCCATTTGTACTTTGTTTACTTTGTTTTTGTTTATTCCTTTTAGTTTGTTCCTTTTTTTTAATCAACATAAAAAATCATAAAAATAAATAACTTAGAATTAGAATTTAATTTAGTAAATCATTTTAACTTATTTTCTTCAATTTTAAAATCAGTAGACTTAGGATTTATTTAAATTCAATCCTTTTCATAAACAAAAAAATACAAAAAATATTAGGTTTTGTTTTAGAGTAAATTTTAATCATTTTTTAATTAATTAAATTTGACTTAATTGAACATTTAGCATTTTCCCAAAAAATAAAATAAAACAACAAAAAGATTATATGCTTAGGATTTCTAAGATTCATGCGCGTTTATTTTATTGTAACTGCTTATTATTCCCCCAATTTTGGACATGTAAATAATCCCCCTCCCTGAAGCCTTGTAATAACGTAGGATTTACAATTTCCACACTTTAAATTCCGTTATATATATCAACTGCTTAGATGTATGCTAACTAGGATTGTATGACAAGATCTAAAAACAAATGGTAGAGCACCTAAATAAACAAAGATAATATAAACTGAAAATTGACACATTTGCACATGCCACTCCTAGGGTACACCTCATTTGGTTGCCTCAAATGTGGTCATTAAGTATAGGATGTTTTAGAGGTCGTCCTTTTTGTCCCAAGATCATAAGTTGCCTTGAAATGGTTGCCTCGATAAAAATGATCTAAGACATTAGGATTACCACTAAAGTGTCCTAACGTTGCTTTAGTGACCACAAGTCCCTTAAATCGAATTGACCCGAAAACTCCAATGACGGTACTACCTATTCCTCAATAGTGGGATAACACTGTCTAAAATACATTTGCACAATTAAATTCTTTTTTTGAGTAGGTAGAGGTTCTTAAATACTTGCTCTCTTTTAAAACAAAACAAAAAAAAAACTTTTGCACTTACACTTTCTTCAAAAACAAAACTCTTTTCAAAACCCACAATCACAAAGAAAAGCAAACCTTTTGAAAACATAGTGAGCAAGTACCTAAGAGCCCGTGGATAACCACGAATAGAAAGGGTGCTAACACCTTCCCTTTCTATAATCTACCTCCCGAACCCGAGAAAAATCTCAAAAAGGAATTTTTCTATGCTTTTGTCCTTTCCCTTGTTGGATAAAATAAAAGACGGTGGCGACTCTTGCTTACCGCGACACTTTGCAAAAACAAACGAAAACACGAACCAGCATTAAAAAACAGTCAGTTCTCATTCCCACTGATCACACCCATCCATATAGGACCACATTTGTTCCAGATAACCTTCCAGGTCATGGACATTATTCCCGCGTATAGTTGTTTGCTAGGACGGCCATGGATACATGAAGCAGGGGCTGTCACTTCAACCTTACATTAGAATTTAAAGTTTGTGCGTGAAGGGAAGGTAGTGATCATAAGTGGGGAGCAGGCATTATTGATATCTCGTTTGTCCTCTTTCAGTATTGTAGAAGCGGATGAGGTTTCTGTTGGAACCCAGTTCCAAGCCCTACCCGTTGAGAACATAAGGAGAAATAAGAATTCCATGGTTTCGCTGAAGGACGCGCAACAGGTTGTGCGCAATTGTCATAATGCAGTTTGGGGGCGAATTATGGATCCACCCATGAACAAGAACATAACTGGTTTGGGTTTCTCTTTGAAGAATGGCAGAGTCAAAGGTTTGAAGTCAAAGTCTACTATGAGCAGCTATCATGATGTTTTCCACAGCGGAGTTACCTCCATCCAACTGATTCTGGAATTAATGTTGTCGAAGAGGATGAAGTAGAGCAGGAAATGCCGAATTATGTGACGCATGGAGTCAGGGTTCAGAACTGGGTCACCATTGATATTCCCTTTTGCACACATATTTCAAAGTAATTTGATTTGATTAATCTTTTTTTCTTGATTTTCTTGAAAGGCTTTCACTCTGCCCAAGGTGGAGGTATTAATGTTGTAGGGCTTATCTGTTTGCTGTGACTGTTAAGATCATTAATAAAAGTTGACTTAGTTTCCCAAATTGTGTTTTTATTTTTTGCTTTTTTATTAGAAATGGTAATAAAAAAAACCCTTTCAAAATAAATGATAACTGAAATTCAATCTGCATGATCACTTTTTATATGTGCCAGTTTCTAAAAAGCAATCATAAATCATATGTGCAGATTAATTAAAAACCCGTTGAATACAATGACCCTACACCCTCTCCCAACCTTGAATGTCCTGTGTTTGGGGCTGAAGAAGAAGAAGATTATGATGAGATTCCAGAAGAGGTCTCACGTTTGCTTGAGCACGAGCAAAATACCATTCAACCATATAAAGAGCCTTTGGAAGTGATCAATTTGGGTTTAGAAGAAGACTCGAAGGAAGTTAAGATTAGAGCGTCGTTGCATCCCGATGTGAAGAGAAGTTTGATTGATTTGTTGAAAGAGTATGTGGATATTTTTTCTTGGTCTTACCAAGATATGCCTGGTCTAGATACAGATATTGTCGAGCATCATTTGCCGTTGAAGCCAAATTGTCTGCCAGTTAAACAAAAGTTGAGAAGAATTCACCCAGATATGGAAGTAAAGATAAAAAAGGAGGTTCTAAAGAAAATTAATGCTGGTTTTCTTGTGACTTTAGTGTATCCTCAATGGATTTCCAATATTGTCCCAGTACCGAAAAAAGACGGAAAAGTCCGCATGTGCGCAGATTAGAGAGATCTAAATAAAGCTAGTCCAAAAGATGATTTTCCATTGCCTCACATCGACATGTTAGTGGATAGCACAGAAAAATTCAAATTATTCTCGTGCATGGACGGATTTTCCGGGTATAATCAAATAAGAATGGCTCTAGAGGACATGGAAAAAACAACGTTTATCACACCCTGGGGAACATTCTGTTACAGAGTGATGCCCTTCGGGTTGAAGAACGCTGGTGCAACGTACCAGAGGGCTATGACAACCCTATTCCATGATCTGATGCACAAGGAAATCGAAGTATATATTGATGATATGATTGCTAAATCCTAGACTGAAGAAGGGCATATATAAGATTTGTTGAAGTTGTTTCAGCGTTTGAGGAAGTATCGTCTCTGTCTGAATCCAAATAAATGCACCTTCAGTGTTCGATCGGGGAAGTTGTTGGGTTTCATTGTTATCCAAAAAAGGAATTGAATTTGACCCTGATAAATTCAAAGAAATTCAAGAAATGCCAGCACCAAGAACTAAGAAGCAAGGTTTCCTCGGACGTTTGAATTATATTTCCAGATTCATTTCCCACATGACTGCAACATGTGAACCGATCTTTAAGTTGTTAAAGAAAGATCAAGGTTGTGTATGGACGGAGGACTGCCAAAAGGCATTTGAAAGTATTAAGGAATATCTGCTTGAACCTCATATCTTTCTCCCTCCCGTAGAAGGAAGATTGTTGATTCTGTATCTGACAGTGTTAGATAAATCCATGGGTTGTATTCTGGGACAACATGATGAAACAAGGAAGAAGGAGTTCGCCATCTATTATCTCAGTAAAAAATTCATTGATTGTGAGTCGCGGTATTCCATGCTGGAAAAAACATGTTGTGCTTTGGCCTGGGCGGCAAAGTGTTTGCGGCAGTATATGTTGAATCACACTACTTGGTTGATCTCCAAAATGGATCCAATCAAGTACATTTTTGAAAAGCCTCCTCTTACTGGGAGAATTGCTCGCTGGAAGATGTTGTTATCTGAATATGATATCGAATACCGCACTCAAAAGGCTATTAAAAGTAGTGTATTGGCAAATTATCTTACTCACCAACCAGTGGAAGATCACTAATCTGCAGAATATGAATTCCCTGATGAGGATGTGATGTTCCTGAAAGTGAAAGATTGTGATGAACCATTACTTGAGGAAGGTCCGGACCCTGAATCTTGTTGGAGTATGATATTTGATGGAGTTGTGAATGCTTATGGTAAAGGAATTGGTGTTGTGATTGTCACTCCTAATGGATTGCACATTCCTTTTACAACAAGGTTAACATTTGATTGCACTAATAATATGGCAGAATACGAGGCTTGCATCATGGGTCTCGAAGAAGCTATTGATCTCAGAATTAAAATTCTAAATGTTTATGGTGATTCGGCTTTGGTAATAAATCAGATTAAATGAGAATGGGACACTCGTCACCCTGGCTTGATCCCTTACAAAGATTATGCTAGAAGATTATTACCATTCTTCAATAAAGTTGAATTCCATCACATCCCTAGAGATGAAAATCAAATGGCGGATGCTCTGGAAACTCTGGCTTCTATGTACCAAGTGAATACGTGGAATGGTATACCCCAAATTACGGTTCGACGGCTGGATAGACCCGCTCATGTGTTTACAGCAGAGGAGGAAAGCAGATGAAAAACCCTGGTATTATAATATCAAGTGTTTTCTTCAGACTCAAGAATACCTGATTGGTGCGTCGAAGAAAGATAGAAAGACATTGAGAAGATTGGCAGGAAGTTTCTTCCTCAGTGAAAATGTGTTATAAAAGATAAATTATGACATGGTCTTGCTCAGATGCGTGGATAGACACGAAGCAAACATGTTGATGCATGAGATTCATGAAGGTTCATTTGGCACTCATGCCAATGGACACTCAATGGCTAAAAAGATGCTAAGGGCAGGTTATTATTGGCTGATAATTGAATCTGATTGTTACAAATTTGAAAAGAAGTGCCATAAATGCCAAATTTATGCAGACAAGGTCCATGTGCCTCCAACACTTCTCAATGTGATTTCCTCCCCGTGGCCTTTCTCTATGTGGGGCATTGACATGATTGGGATGATAGAACCCAAAGCTTCGAATGAGCAATGTTTTATCTTAGTAGCAATTGATTACTTCACCAAGTGGGTAGAGGCTGCCTCATATGCCAATGTTACAAAGCAGGTGGTTGTGCGCTTCATTAAGAATAATCTTATATGCCGATATGGTGTGCCGAGCAGAATCATCACTGACAATGGCTCGAATTTGAACAACAAGATGATGATAGAACTGTGTGAAGAATTCAAGATTGTCCATTACAATTCATCTCCATACAGACCAAAGATGAATGGGGCTGTTGAAGCTGCTAATAAGAATATCAAGAGAATTATCCAGAAGATGGTCGTTACGTATAAGGATTGGCATGAAATGCTTCCTTTTGCTCTGCATGGATATTGAACATCTGTTCGCACTTCAACAGGAGCAACCTCGTTCTACTTAGTATATGGAATGGAAGCCGTACTCTCGGTCGAGGTAGAGATTCCCTTGTTGCGTGTGATAATGGAAACCAAGTTGATGGAGGCTGAATGGGTCCAGAACAAGTTTGACCAAATGAATTTTATTGAGCAAAAGAGAATGATAGCTTTGTGTCATGTCTAGTTATATAAGAGAAGAATGAAGAAAGCTTTTGATAAAAAGGTCAAACCTCGTGAATTCAGAGAAGGCGACCTCGTGCTCAGGAAGATCATGTCTTTCAACACTGATTCTAGGGGCAAGTGGACTCCCAATTTTGAAGGCCCATATGTTGTCAAGAAAACCTTCTCTGGTGGTGCATTAATTCATGAAACTATGGATGGCGAGGAGTTCCAACATCTCATGAATGCTGACGCAGTCAAGAAATACTTCGCCTAAAGAAATAAAAGAACAGCTCGCTAAGTTGAAAACCCAAAAGGGCGGCTTAGGCAAAAAGGAGCGTCTCGGAAGGCCGAAAACCTGAAAGGGCGGTCTAGGCAAAAATTAGAGACATAAACAGAATAAATTTCCTGCTAAGTTGAAAACCCGCAAGGGCAGCTTAGGCAAAAGTAAGGGATTTTCTTGGCAAGTAACCACGTCAAACAAGACTTGATCGTTGAAGCAACAATCTTCTCGGATCCTCACCATACTTCAACAAAAGCTTCTGCTCAGGATTTCAAAAGTTGTTAGGGGGGATAGTGGTCATTGTATCTCAATGTATCTTTTCCATTATGTATTACCATTTCCCAAACTTTGTAATCATCTATGGAGTCTCGCCATTCGCAGACTACCATTCTATTAATGAAATTCGGCTTTTACCCAATTTGTTGTGTTTCTTATTTTATTTAGCTTGCAAAGACTCCATTTATAACTGATAATAATTTTCAAAGCAAAGAGATTAAATAAAAAAATTGATTTTTCAAAAAAAAAGATTTTTACAATTTACTTTTACTTTGAGATTTGTGATGAAACAATGACAACAAAAAAGGTGATCCCAGGAATGGACAAACTCTAGTTGATTTGAGAGGTTTTTGTTCCCCCCGGGAAGGGCTACTCGGGTTGTTTTCTTCGTATTGGATTTATGGTTCCGGTATCCTCGGTCAAGTTTGGATTCATTTCTCCTCTTTTCTGAGTTTTCATGATGTGAAGTTTCAATCCGCGTTTTTCTCCAGTGAAGTGGGTCTGAATTCCCCAGCGAAGTTTGATTGTTTCGGTGTCAGTCTGCTTTATTTGAGACTGGTCTTGCAATCTCCAGTAGGCATGTTACTTTTGAAAAAAACACTGGTTTTCCTGATGAAGCCTGAAGAAGGATGTTTTACCCCGGTATCTGTTTGATTTGTCCACCTCCAAATTATGTTTCTCCTCGGTAAAGTTAAAAGCAGGCAGTAGGTTTTGTTTCCGCAGCTGGCCTTTACCTTTCTTCGAATAACCATCTTGGTTGAAGCTTAGCCGAGTGTTGTTAGTGCCCGAGGCAGTTTTTCCTGGTTGTTCCCCACGTTGTGTATCTGTTTTGTCAGCATGCACACGATAACACTCATACATTCATACATGCATCATGAATAGCTAAAATTGACAAATCATTGTTCATTGACATTTGTTAATATTTTTTTTGACATATTACCCTATTTTGAAGAGATAAGTTACCCTCTTTTCATTAGAGCGTCGATCTTAAGCAGAAAACGCACACTCTTTCAATTTCTCTACAGAGTTGTTCTTCATAGAAGATTTTTGCTTTAAACCTTCTGATATAGTTCCTTGTTTGGACGGATCTTGTTTTCCCTTTTGAGTTTATTTCTCAAAGGATGTATTCTGGTTGACTGTTTCATTCCAGTTTATTTCTGGTTTGGATCTGTGATCCCCCGGAAATATTATTTACTCTGGAAATCTGAAAAACTCCAAGCTTTGGTTGGTGCATTTATTTTTCACGAGAATACTTTATCCCCTTAGAGAGAATATCATGGCATCTCCCCAGGAAGTCATACCTCTTTCCCCAAAAAGTCATTTCTTTTTACAATCCTCTGTGACCACAAATAGCAAGTTCTCTTTATTTGAGACAGATCATGTATTATCCTTTCCAGGCAGAGTGCCTTGGTTAAAGAAAAAGTTGAGACCCGTTCTAGTCGAAACACCAGAATCTTGGTAAAACTCATTATCTTTTGCTATCTTTAGTGAACATTGATAGTTCATCTTCAGTGAACGGCGGTGATATGATATATTCTCTTTCTACCTTCAGTGAAAGTTGGTAGACCATCGGAAATGAACGTCGATGTTTTTTATCTTTTGCTATCTTCAGTGAACGTTGATAGTTCATCGTTAGTGAATGGCGGTGATATGATATTTTCTCTTTCTACCTTCAGTGAAAGTTGGTAGACCATCGGCAGTGAATGTCGATGTTTATTATCTTTTTTCTATCTTCAGTGAATGTTGATAGTTCATTATCCGTGAACGGCGGTGATATGATATATTGTCTTTCTACCTTTAGTGAAAGTTGGTAGACCATTGGCAGTGAACGTCGATGTTTGTTATCTTGCTACCCTCAGTGAATGTTGGTAGTTCATTGTTAGTGAACGGCGGTGCCATGATATATTCTCCCTCTACCTTCAGTGAAAGTTCGTGGGCCATCGGCAGTGAACGTCGATGTTTGTTATCTTGCTATCCTCAGTGAACGTTGGTAGTTCATCATCAATGAACGGCGGTGCCATGATATATTCTTCCTCTACCTTCAGTAAAAGTTGGTGGGCCATCGGCAGTGAACATCGATGTTTGTTATCTTGCTACCCTCAGTGAACGTTGGTAGTTCATCATCAGTGAATGGCGGTTCCATGATATATTATCCCTCTACCTTCAGTGAAAGTTGGTGGGCCATCGGCAGTGAACGTCGATGTTTGTTATCTTTCTACCCTCAGTGAATGTTGGTAGTTCATCGTCAATGAACGGTGGTGCCATGATATATTCTCCCTCTACCTTCAGTGAAAGTTGGTGGGCCATCGGCAGTGAACGCCGATGTTTGTTATCTTGCTACCCTCAGTGAACGTTGGTAGTTCATCATCAGTGAATGGAGGTGCCATGATATATTCTCCCTCTACCTTCAGTAAAAGTTGGTGGGCCATCGGCAGTGAACGTCGATGTTTGTTATCTTGCTACCCTCAGTGAACGTTGGTAGTTCATCGTCAGTGAACGGCGGTGCCATGATATATTCTCCCTCTACCTTCAGTGAAAGTTGGTGGGCCATCGGCAGTGAACGTTGATGTTTGTTATCTTTCTCGCTGCCTTCAGTAAAGATCGGTAGCTTCACCTTTGATAGAAGTTGTTGTGTCCTTTGACCATCCTACCATCCTCTCTGATTCAGTTCTTTTGGTCCAACAGTGATTTATTTTCCTGGTGGGATTGCTCCCTTGTTTCTTTCTTATTGTTACATCCCCAGTGTTATCTTTGCGTCTCTTTGGTCCTGCTCATATGCATTCATATGCATAAGCATTTGCATGGCATCTTAGGGCCAAAAATAGGGTTTGTTTTATATTTAAGTGTCTTCGATCGCGTTGATACGAAGATTTTTAAGCTTCGTATCTTCGGATAGAAGAAACTTAAATAAAGGCAGTTGTTGTACCCTAATTTTTGCCCTTAAGATCCCTTCATCATACCATATTGATTTATTCACAACAAGATCACACTAGGATTCTTTGTTCCCCTCCCTAATTTGAGTTTTCCTCCTTTTGAGGGATTACCAAGCACCTGGACTTATGTTCCTTTTGTGATCATTAATATTATTTTGTTTTCTTCATTTAACTAATAAAATGCAATGTTGGTTTGTCTTGCTTGTTATACATGTAGGTGAAGGGGAATGAGATTTAACAAATTACTCCATGGGTTCATGAGTTTATTTCCATGCCCTAGCCAATAAAAGCTTGAGAAGTTCAAACCTTATCATTGAAGTTGTTTTGGAATAAATGGTATGACAAGGTTTATTTTGGTTCACCACATTTCTAAGTTATCAAGATTTATTCAAAAGTACAAGGGGTTGATTGGAGAAGCTATTATGTTTGGACAAGGCCTTGTTCATATTGGTCACAAGGGCATAGTTCTCTCAAATTTAAAGATATGGAAGTGGTTTTTGTGGATAATAGTTCTCATTATCATCCTCAACAACTTCTATTCACAAATCAATAATATTGGTACAAGAAGTTTGTTCAAACTTGTCAAAGTTCCTCAAGGAATTTTTTTGATCTAGAAGATAGGGTTTTGAACTTCAAAGGAGTATATCTTTCTCATCTTTTGGTATTTTTGAATGATTACAAAGACATCCTTCTCTTCAAAGGTTTATCAACAAATCACTTCAAAATTTCTAATGATTTTTCATGTGGAAGAAACTTGATGAAGAAGAAAGATTACAAGTCCTTCAGATGAATCCCCAATTTTCCATGTGTGACTTCAAATGATCATAACATGGTAAATTTTTATCACCTTGAGCCCATTATTTTTCCATAATGATCTTGAAGATGTGAACTTTATGCCTTCTTTCATGTGCAAAGTGGGAAAATGGGTGGAGGTTGCCTTAAATATGCAAAACATTATAGGTCATTTCATGATTTTTGGCCAACTTCAACAAGTCATAACTTGCTCAATTTTTGGAGATTCTGAGTGGTTCAGGTTTCAAATTTTCATTCAAGAGATCTACTTGATTCCATATTTTTTGGTCAAGAGCAAATTTCAAGTGGAAGGCCATGTTTGGATGCAAAAGATTATAGGTCATTTTTAAAGAAGAATTTGAAATATTTTTAAGTATGGAAAGTCAACTCTTTTTCTTCAACTTTGACTCAATGCAACTTTTAGCTCAAGCATCCATTTGATTACATTCTTTTTCCATTGCAAAGCTTGTAACCTCATCTTTCTAAAGCATCAAGAATCATGCCCTAAGACCCCTTGAGTTGGAAATGCCATGGATTTGAATTTGGTAACTTGAAACTGAATTTTCCACAAAGTCAGAATTTTGAAATCCATAATGTGACTTCTAAACACAAGATTTATGCGCGTTTTGGATTTAAAATTGATTAGCAAACTTGCCAGAAGTCATTAGCACCCCAAAATGCAAGATTTGGTTGAGTTTTGATGGAAATGAAGTCACACTTCACTCGTGCTCGACCTTCATCCAATTTCCCTCCAAACTTCCTTGTTTCTTCCAATTTTCATTCCCATTCACTTCCATATAAATAGAGGGTCACCCCCCATTCATTTCTTCAAGCTTTGAGAGCAAAAAACATCCTGCCAAAACCTTACACGAACCCATCTTTTTTGAATTCAGTTTCTGAGATTTAAGCTCCCTTTTCCAAAATTCTTTGCGCATTCATCATCCTTAAGAATCATATAAACTCTCTAGCACTTAAACCAATCAAAATGAGCCATAATTCTAGCTACAGAAGTCCAGTTTCAGAGCTTCTTCCTTGAACTTCCAAAAGGTAGAATTCTCCATCATTTGGATCCAAATCAAGCACTAATCCATTCTACTCCTTCTCTTGATTCTAATGCTGCTTATAATTTTTAAATCCATTGAGAATTGAGAGAGAAATCTCAAATTGAAGGTGCTCGTTATTTTCTGGGTTTTTGATTCATATCTCTCTCCATACCTTATATAACTTTGGCGCGATGGTGTTGTTAGAATCGTTTTGAAGAGACGAGTTCAATGATACTAGCTTGGGATCCTACTTTTTCCATTTGAAGGATCTCACAAAATCCCCATTTCAGGGTGTCTGGAAGTTGAAGACGATGACATGTCTCGTCTCAGCCAATGATAGTGTGTCAAACGTTTTAATTTCATTGGTTGCCCTTTTTCTGATCCTATGTGTATCTCACTAAGGTCCATATCAAGCACAGCGCGTCTGGTTCACTGGATCAGCTTACTAACGTGTTTTGACTATGATTTGATGGTCCACATCTTTTTGGTTTTATTTTATTTTCTGATTTTATATTTTTTATTTATTAAATTTTCAAAAATTCATAACTCTTTTATTTTGTATCCAAAAATTATGAAAAAATTCACAAAAATACTTTAAATTATTTCTGATCTCATGACTAATTTTTCATATTTTTATTTTGATATTTGATTTTTTTTTGTATTTTTTGATTCATTTACTTTCTTTTAATTACTTAAAAAATACTTTCTGACATTTTTTAATTCTGAAAAAATTCATAAATATTCTTTTGCATATTTTTGACTTTCTGAAAATTTTATGGAATTTTATATTGAGGTTTACTATTTTTGACCTATTTTCTATTTGTTTGAGAAATTTTAAATAGTTTAAAAATAGTTTCTGACTTTTAAAAATTACCAAAAATTTTATAAAAATATTTGGTTCCATTTCTGATTTTTCTATGGTCTTACTTTTTATTTTTTGATTAATTTCAACATAGTTGATATTTTTCTCTTTATTTTCTATTTTTAAACATTATTTTTTATCCTTTTGTATATATTAAAATGTGATATTATTTTGTGACTATTTTCTGGTTGATCTTGGGTTAGATTTTGGATCATGAACTTTATTAACATCATTGGATCCATGGTGTTGAGTTTAACTCCACAAAAATGGAAGAACGATTTTAAAAATAGTTTGATTAAAATTTAATTCAAATGTGGTTTGTATATTTTTTTTCTATCCCTTTTCATCCCATCCCCTTCTTATTGCACTAGGTTTTATTGGAGCATGATCTCTATATCATGTCTCAAAAGAAATGGTGCATAAATTGCTATTGACCGGCCTTAAAATAGGTGCGACTTCTATATAAGTCCACTTACGATTGCTTAACATAGCGCTAAAGTTTGTCCCGATTCAAATAAATGATCAATAGTGGCCCAAACTAATGATTGCAAGACCAAGTATGTTAATTTGATCTCTTTGATCCAATAACCTTGAGATTCATTGTGTGGAGGCTTTGGTTCTACCAATCCTCTAATAGATCTACAACACCTTTGGTCAACGCGGATCACTTAAACATTGTTGATCATTAAATGGTACTGATGAGAATTCCAAATGGATGATATACTTGACAAAAAACAAATGCAACTTGTTGTGTGGAGGCTTTGGTTCTACCAATCCTCTAATGAGTTCCAAATACAAGCTTCAAGATGGTCATCCAACTAACCACTAATTATTGACTTGTTTTACCTTATGTTTTATTCTTTCTTATGCTTTATGTACTATTTACTTTTAGCATTTACATTTCATGCCCTTTTCATCTTTGCTCATTTGAGCATTTATTTTCGAGCCATTTTGTACTTTGCTCACTTGAGCTTTTCTTTTCCTTTCTTAAGATACTTAATAATCAACATAAACCCTAAAAAATCTTTAATGGTACTTGGACTATTTGGCTACTATCCTTGGCATTATGGAGCATGGGACTTTTCTTGGACTTAGGATTAGAAACCTTGGCCTATCTTGGAAACCTTATGATCTTATCTGATTATTTTTGTCTAGAGCTCTTGAGGTTTACCTCAAGACATTGGGTTGTTTGTTTGTTTTGCATACAGGTTATTGTGATTACACCCTTTGTTTGTAATCTGGAACTCACCCGTATACAACCGTTACTCTGTCCAATTTTTATGAAGACTTAATACACTTGAAGTTTGGTTCTCTCAAGAGGTCTAGTATTTTTGCTTGCTTGGTTTCAATCCAAAGAATGAGAATTCTATCTTGGCTCATAATGCCAAGTATTGGCTTCTTGTTGGTTAGATGGTTCTTATCCCTAGCTTTTACCTTATGCTTTAGGATAGTCTCTTCTTCTCCTCCCATCTTGTTTAAATTCAAAAATATTCTCCCTCCTTTTGAAAACTCTTCTTGTTTTAAATTTGAACCATTTTGATAATAAACTTGGACTTATGTCCATGTATTTTCAAAACATTTTCATGAATAAACTCCAATCAACTTAATAATACCTTAACATTTTTTTGAGAAGACTAAAAGTTAATCAATCTCATATCAAACCATTTTGCCACTTTGGCTTTTTACCTTTAAAACTTTTCTGAAAAAGATTAAACTCTTGTCAATCCTTGTAGTGATGCAAATAACTATACTTCTATAGTATGTAGTGAAGAGCTATATTTTCCACTTGGGTGTTGAGTGAGACACTATTGATTTTTGAAATCCAAGCCATATCCTCCACTTTGAGATGATACAAATTCTCCTTTCTCATGATTGTGGGTAGTAGGTATGTTTTCCACACGGACAATGACGATGATGTTTTATCTCATAAAATTGACTAGCACACTTGTGTTTTAAATTTAAAAAAACAGGAACTACATGTACCCTGATCCCATATTGCACGAAAGGTGGTACGTAGGCACTAAAGGTTCACAACCGCGGCGGGTTCAAAAATCATAAAATATATTTTTCTTTTCTCACCTCCACCATCCATTTTATATAAACGGTTTTTTAGCCAAAATATACCGATTTTTACAAAGAGGCTCCTACGGAGTACTGTAGATGTTTAGGGTGCTAATACCTTCCCTTGGCATAACCAACCCCCTTACCTTGAATCTTTCCCCCTCTTTTTGGGTTATTCTCTCTTTTCCCATTCCTCTGGAAACAATAAAGGGCAGTGGCGATTTATATTTTGATTTGTATAAAGTCTTGTCAATCCAATGGCTTAGTCTTGAACATTTCTACCGCTACAGGTATTCAATATCATAATCAAACAACAACATCTGCCAACGGGCAATTCCTCTAGTAAGAGCAGGCTTTTCAAAAATATACTTAATCGGATCCATTTTTGAAATTAACCAAGTAGTATGACTCAACATATATTTTCGCAACCATTTTGCTACCCAGGCCAGAGCACAACAGGTTTTTTCCAGCATAGAATACCGCGACTCATAGTCAGTAAACTTCTTGTTGAGATGATAAATGGCATATTCTTTTCTCCTCATTTCATCTTGTTGTGCAAAAATACAACCCATAGAATTATCTAACACTGTCAGATACATGATGAATGGTCTTCCTTCAACAGGAGGGAGCAACCTTGATCTTTCTTTAATAACTTAAAGATTGGCTCACATGTTACAGTCATATCGGAGATAAATATGGAAATGTAATTCAACCGTCCGAGGAAGCCTCTAACTTGCTTTTCTGTTCTTGGTGCAAGCATTTCTTGATTTGCCTTAACTTTATTAGGATCAACTTCAATTCCTTTTTGACTGACAATGAAACCTAACAATTTTCCTGATTAAACACCAAAGGTGCATTTATTTGGATTCAAGCGGAGCCAATACTCCCTCAAACGCTGAAACAATTTCAACAAGTCCTCTATATGCCCTTCTTTAGTCTGGGATTTAGAAATCATATTGTGATACGGTGGCAGAACCGGACTGTTTTAGGAAAATTCTGATTTGCGTTTTGCGTTTGTATTCGCAAAATGTCGCGGTAAGCAAGAGTCGCCATCGACTTTTATTTTATCCAACTGGAAAGGAAAAAAAGCACATAAAAATTCCTTTTTCGAGATTATTCTGAGTACGGGGGGGTAGATTATAGAGAGGGAAGGTATTAGCACCCTTTCTATCCGTAGTTATCTACGGGCTCTTAGGTACTTGCTCATCATTTTCGAAATTGCTTCTTTGTTTGTTTGTTTGTGTGATTTGAAAAGTTTTTGTTTTGACTTCGATTTAACCCTTTCTTCTATCTTCAAGAGTGTTACGAAGTGTTTTTGAAAAATTTGTTTGAAAAGGAGTGTAAGTGTGAAAAAGTTTATTTGGATTGAGCAAGTACTTAAGAACTAATCTACCTACTCGAAGAAAAAAAAATTGTTCTATGTTCGTTTCCTTTAGACAACACTATCCTACTATTAGTGAGTAGGTAGCACCATTGTTGGAGTTTTAAGGGTCAATTCGAAAGGGACGTACGGTCACTAAAGCAATGTTAGGACGTTTTAGTAATAACCCTAATGTCTTAAGATCAGTATTTGAGGCAACAATATCCGAGGCAACCATTCCGAGGCAACTTTTGATCTTTTGGACAAGAGAGCGACCACTAAAATATCCTATACTTAATGACTGTTTACCAAAGGCAACCGAAGTGATAGTATACCCTAGGAGTGCGCATGTGCGAGTGATTCAATTTCAGTTTATTATCTTTGCACATTTAGGGTTTGCTAACCGTTTTAAAGTTAATCATACATTCTTGCCATGCAACCCTAATATTCATACATCTAACAGTCAATAGTTTGCGGAATTTAAAGTGCGGAAAGTAAAGCTACGCTATTACAAGACTTCGGGTATTTACATAGCCAAAAACAATCCATAAAAAAGCGATAAATGAAAGTAAAAGTCCTAATTTAAACTATTACAACTGGTGAGCAATTAAAAAAATAAATAAATAAAGCGCGCGCGAGGAAATTAAGAACGATAAGCAATTAGGGTTTTGACCCCCGTCTAACCTAATTTAAAGAAAAGTTATTTTTTGTTGTTTTTAATTGTTTTTTATGAAAAAGAATTAGGTTTTTAAATTAAATACAAAATTAATTAGCAATTAAATTAATTAAAGAAAATAACTAATTTTAACCTATTTTTGTGTTTTTGGTTATTTTTAAGAAAAGACAATAGAATTTTAAATTTAGACAAACCCTAATTGTTCTAATTATTTTTAAATTTATTTACAAAAAGAAATTAAAGTTACCTAAAATTAAATAAACTAATTAAATTAATATTTGAATAAAAAATAAATATCCTAAATCTAATTGGATGAAAATATTTTTATGATTTTTTTTTATAAAAAGAATTATTAATTTTGTGTTAGTAAAAAAAAATAAATGAATTAAATAAAACAAAATATAAAAAGAAAAGATTAAAGAGATTGGGCCTGAAATATCAATCTGAGAGGGTGTGGATAGCCAAGTCTGGGCCCAAAATAGGTTGGTCCGTGTTGACTGGCCAGATTCCCATGCGTTGCATTGACTAGGTGTATCATGGTCCCTCAAATGATGGCCATCAGATCTGGATGATTGGACACTTGGCTGGCTGGATCATGGTAGACTATGGTGGTCATCCCACATAAACACGCGCCTGATTACTGAAAATAAAATAATATGAAGCAAATGGGGGGACCTAGGATTCGAACCCAGGCCCTGAAGCACTTTCCAACGCTCGGCAACCAACTGAGCTAACTGTTTTTGTTGTACATATAATACACAATAATCATAATATGAAATAATGTAAAAAAGGCGCCAGAATTCAAATGAACCAATCCCATGGTGCCACACTAGTCATCTTCTTCCTTTCTCCGTTGGTAAAAGTCACAGACTTTTACCTACGGACATCATCCGTCACTACAAACCTTCATATTCTCAAAATCAACCACAAGCAAGATAAATAATATTTAAGGCCACCAATCAACTCGTCTTGACCTTCTGAGTGTGATGGTGCCCCTTTCATGACCCAATTTTACCTGTATGGAAAGATCCCAAGTCGAGACCAAGAACCCTAACAATGGGAAATCTTGATACAGTCCATAAAAATGCAGTTGAATGTTATGGATAGTTTGGAAACATTCCAAGGAGCAAGAATATATAATTACTTCATGCTATAGATGCCAGAATTGTGTAAATCGAATTCAAAACAAGTTCAAGGTCGTGATTGACTTACAGTGGTTTTTAGCGTCTGAAATTGCTTGTTCTTGATTGGTATAGGTTCCTTGAGATCCCAGGAAGTGATTGGGATGGCTAGAAGGTCTTGATAATGCCTGGAACTATGAATTCGACTCAACACTTTTTTGTGTTTTTCTCAAGTTTTGTTCTTGTTCTCACGCCTCTCTAACCCCCTGATTTGTGTATGAAAATGTTCCTTATGTATTGAGGATTGGATTAGGGTTACAAACATGATCTCAATCTTTGCCAATTATTGATTTTGATCTTGATTTGATTCCTTTAAAAATCCTTCCAAAAATAGGCCAAACTCAATCTTTTTGTGCATGCCAAGGCTTTACACGAATTCAATCTTATGCTAGCTGGATATAGGACCTGAAACATGTACAAGATATTGAGATTTCAATGTTTTAGATTTTTCATGATTTGTTTTGATTAAAATTGATTTAATTCAAATAAAAATAAAAATAAATAATAAAAACAAGATAAGGACAAGTGGCAAGAGCTAGGGCTCGTGGACCATGCTACCAACTCAAAACAAGTGCAAAAAGTTAGGCCGATTTAGCAAAATTTGCAATTTTAGGCATAGTTGACTTTTGACAATTTTGCAAAAAGGTTCAACTTCACCAATGCATAACTTCCTCAAATTTGACTCTTTTAAGGTGTTCTTGGACTTTTTAGAAAGCTTGAGATGTACTCTAAGCAACCTTTTTGGTATCATCTCAATTTGGTATTCCGTGTTCATGTATGAAGCTTTGACAAAAAAGGTGTTTATGTTGACTTTTCAAAATGACCTATAATGTCCAAATTCATAACTTCTTGTGAGTGCATATTTTGAACTTGGGAGATGAATATGGATTGTAGATAATTTCACCCTTTTCAAAATGAGATTTGGATGGGTCATTTCTCATAAAGTATGAGAAAGTTATGGTTGGTCAAAGTTGAGTTGACTTTTCCTATAAAACCCTAATTTAGCAACTTTTGGTTCTTGATGAATTATGAGCAATCCTTGATGAATCATGATCAACCCTTTATAAAATGATGAAATATAATTCAAAATGAGGATGTTGACCAAAAATCTTGAAGTTTGACTGTATGTAGGCCACAATTGACTTTTGCCCTAGCACAATCGATTTTCAGGCCTTTGAGCAATTGACTGAGCAAACTTCCTCTGCAAGGCTTGAAACTTGACATGGATGATCTTGAGAACATATTAGGACAATGGTGAGCATTTGGGATCCCTTAGACTCAAGTACCTTGATGCAACATGAAACCCTAATTTGAGGTAGACTGCCTTAGGATGGAGCTTGTCTGGTCAACCCTTAGACTTCCTTGAGCAATTTGAAGACCTCACTTAAAATGTTTTGAGAAATATGGGAGGGAAAATTTTGGGGTACAACACATATCATCCACATATAGCAAAATTTCCTTTTGCATCAGATCATGAAATAGGGTTATCATAGCCCTCTGGTACGTTGCACCAGCGTTCTTCAACCCGAAGGGCATCACTCTGTAACAGAATGCTCCCCAGGGTGTGATAAACATTGTTTTTTCCATGTCCTCAAGAGCCATTCTAATTTGATTACATCCTGAAAATACGTCCATGAACGAGAATACTTTGAATTTTGGTGTATTGTCAACCAACATATCAATATGTGGCAATGTAAAGTCATGTTTTGGACTAGCTTTGTTTAAATCTCTATAATCAACGCACACACAAACTTTTCCGTCTTTCTTTGGTATTGGGACAATATTGGCAATCTACTGAGGGTACACTGATGTCACAAGAAAACCGACATTAATCTGCTTTAAGACTTCTTCTTTAATTTTCATTGCCATACCAGGGTGAGTTCTTTGCAACTTTTGCTAGATTGGCGGGCATTCTGGCTTTAGCGGAAAATGATGTTCCACAATATCAGTATCCAATCCCGACATGTCTTAGTAAGACCAAGCAAAGATGTCCACATACTCTTTCAACGATTCAATTAACCTGTTCTTCACATTGGGATGAAGCAATGCTCTAATCTTGACTTCTTTTGGATCTTCCTCTGAACCCAAATTAATCGTCTCCAATGGCTCTTTATACGGCTGAATGGTGCTTTCTTTACGCTCAAGCAACCGTGAAACCTCTTATGGGATTTCATCATATTATTCTTCTTCGGCCACATACGTAGGATATTCTAAGTTGGGAGAGGGTGCAGGGTCATTTTACTCAATGAGTTTTTTAATTAATCTGCACATATGATTTATAATTGCTTTTAGAAAATGACACATATAGAAAGTGATTATGCAGATTTATTTACAATTATTATTTGTTTTGTAAGAATTTTTCTGATTACCATTTTCCAAGAAAAAGCAGAGAATAAAGACACAATTTGGGAATCAAAAACAACTTTTATTAATGATTTTAAAGATCAAAACAAACAGATATGCCCAAACAATATTAAAACTTTCACCTTGGATAGAGTGAAAGATTTTTGAAAGATTAACAAAAACAAATAACTTTGAAATATGAAAGCTAGAGGGAACATCAATAGTGATCCAATTTCAGACTCTAAATCCATGTGTCACGTAGTTCGACATCTTTTGCTCTGATTCACCTTCCAGAATAACATTGATCCTAGGAGTAATCAGATGAAGATAACCCCCACTGTGAAAGATGTCTTGATATTTGCCCAAAGTAGACTTCAACTTCATAACCTCACCTTTATTATTCTTCATGGAGAAACCCAAACCAACTCTATTCTTATTCACAGGTGGATCAACAATTTGCCCCCACACCTTGCTAGGGCCATCATGCACTACCTGTCGAGCATAATTAAATGAGGCTATATAATCCTCATTTTTTCCTCATATTATCAATGAATAAATCTTGGAATTGAGTTCCAACAACAGCTTCATCTGCTTCCACAATACTGAAAGATGATAAATAAGATATTAACAAAGCCTGCTCTCTATTTATGATGACCACCTTTCCTTCAGGAATAAACTTCAGCTTCTGGTGCAAAGTTAGAGTAACAACCCCTGCCTCGTGGATCCACTGTCGTCCCAATAAACAACTCTAGGCGGGAACTATATCCATAACCTAGAAAGTAATCTGAAATAAGTGCGGGCCTATGTGAATTGGCAAATCTACTTCTCCGATGATAGACTTCCTTGAACCATCTAAAGCTTTAACAATTATGCCACTCGGGTGCATGGGAGTTCCCTGGTACTTTAGCTTCATGAGTGTACTCCTTGGTATGACATTTAAAGCAGACCCATTGTCAATCAACACATTGGATAAATAGCCGTTCTTACAATTCATGGAGATATGGAGAGCCACGTTATGTTTCCTTTCCTCATCAGAAAATTTGTCATCACAAAAATTTAGGTTATTACAAGATGTAATATTCCCTACAACACTGCTGAATTGGTCCAGAGACATATCACTTTCCACAAAATCCTGATCTAATACTCTCATCAAAGATTCCCTATGGGCAGAGGAGTTTATTAGCAATTCTAGAATGGATATCTTTGATGGAGTTTACAACAATTGACTTACAATCTTATAGTCACTCATCTTGATAATCTTCAACAAGTCGTCCACATATTTTTCCAAAGCGGTGTCACTAGATTCCCCCACTGTATTCTTAGGTTCAGTACTTTCGACAACCTTTTTATCAGCATTAACGTTCCCTCGAATGACAAGAGCAAAGACACGGCCACTACGGGTCACCCGACTAGCTTCAGCAATATTCTTGACATCAGACAAAGGTTGGATGGGAATTTCCACACCATCCTCTAGGATTGTTGCATTGTATTTATATGGCGCAACTTTGTCTAATTCATATGGTACAGGGCTTTGCAGGCAAATTACCACTGGAGCAACAGCTGGCTTGCTATGGTACTCAATCTCTATAAGGGAGGGAACACCAAAACACGGAACAATAACATTCACCCCTTCTTCAGAATATTTAGACATCACAAAATCATTGTTGGAGGATATATCTTCACCAGAGGAAACGAACTCATCTGCAGAAACATACGCATCATCTAACACAGTCTCGACTGAGCAATCTTCAATCATGTTAATTCCATTGTAATCATCTCTATTGCCCGAGACTTTGATAGTACCATTATCTAACAACAAATGAACTCTCCTTCTCACAATGGAACAACCACGAGAATCTCTGCAGCAAATTTGGCAAGACCCATAATGGTGTTCTTCTTGGCCATCCATGTGACATAATGTAGCGTGCAACTGAACCAAATCCTCATTCATATAATTTAGTCAAAAATCTGGAATTCAGCGGGACATCCAAAGACCATATTCACATTTTCCTCGTACTTTGCCTTTGGCCTGATTATATGAATGAGGCCTTCGTCCATCATTTCCTGAAGATCAGATTTTATATTATCACATCCCTGGATATCTATACTGCAAATATTACAACCAGCATGGTCGTGCGTATAGTAGATGAATTTGCAGAGGTGAGCATGCATGTTTACCAGATCCCCTCTAACTAGGTTGATATCAAAAATTCTGAAGTCCCCAGGACAACCAACAACCATATTCACAACATTTTCTCCTCTATGTTTAGGCAAAGGATTATCTTTTACGTTAGGGCCAACATCTTTAAAGGATAGGAGGCTAGATCTTATCATCTTTTGTACTTCAGATTTCAAAGGATAATAGTTCTCGATAATGTGCCCTGGGGCTCCTTGATGGAAAGCACTCGTCTGATCTGCCTTAAAATACCAGGGTAAAGGTGAAGGTATAGCATGGGGAGGCCTGGTTTGAACCAACTTCTTATGAATCAAAGCCGATAATAACTCTGTATAGCTCATTAGAATAGATTCAAAGGCTTCTCTCTTTTAACTTTGCCCTTGATTTCCTTGAGGATATGGTCTTTGATAGGCAACAATGGTTGGAGCTACATTAACAACTGGAGTCACAGAAGCAGCCTGTTGCTGGTACCGATGATATCTTATTGGTGGTTTAATCCTTCTTTCCCCTATAACAACATTTGTTTCACTTTCTTTCGAGAGAACCCGTATGATGACTTCTTTGTCCCTTTATCTTTCGTCAAGCGCCCTTCCCTGACAGCTTCTTCTAAATGAACACCCATGCTCACCATCTCGGTGAAATCACTCGGCGCACTGGCAACCGTCCTTTAATAATAAAATGATCCAAGGGTTTTCAGGAAGACCTTGGTAATTTCTTGTTCTCTCATAGGTGGCACCACCTGGGCAGCTATCTCACACCAACGCTACGCATATTCTTTGAACGACTCCTTGTCTCTCTGAGCCATTTCCCTCAACTGGTCATGGTCAGGTGCCATGATCATATTGTACTTATACTAATTGATAAAGGCTTTCCATAGATCATTGAAGGTGTGGATATTTCTACTGTTCAAACTCATATACCACTTCGGAGCGGCACCAGTTAGACTATCTTGGAAGAAATGAATAAGCAAACGTTGATCATCAGTATGGGTGGACATTTTTCTGATATGCATCACCAGGTGGTCACGAGGACAAGAGTTTCCCTTATACCTCTCGAATTTTGGGACTTTAAACTTCGTTGGCACCTTTATGTTAGGAACTAGGCAGAGTTCACTAACGTTTTGTCCAAATAATTCTTTTCCTCGAAGGGCCTTCATTTCCTTCTGCATCTCATTGAATTGATCCTGAAAATCATTCAATCGGTCATAGAAACCCAAACTTTCACTCAGTGGAGGAACATGTTGATAAACTTCATCATTAACAAATGGCATAACATTCACTGTAGGAGGTGCAGTATATTGGATCTCATTTCTAGCCATAGGAGTAATATGCACCACAGGAGTACATGAGTATCAGCAGCTTGAGCAACTGGAGCAACTTGAGCATCAAGATTATAACCTTCTGGAATTCCCCATGGGTAACCCTGAGGCATACTGTTGTACCCCAAAACTCTCCCTCTCATTTCACTCAAAGACATGACTCTAGAGGTCCTCAACTGCTCAAGATTGACTAAGGGTTGACCAGACAAATCCTCCTCCTAAGACAATTAGCCTCAAACTAGGTTTTCCATTTTCATCAATATGTTTGAGTTCCAAGGGTCCAAAATGATTTCCATTGCCCTAATATGTTCTCAAGATCATCCATGCCAAGTTTCATGCCTTGCACTACAAGTTTGCTCAGTCAATTGCTCAGATGCCTGAAAATCAACTATGTTAGGTCAAAAGTCAACTGTGACCCACATAGAGTCAAACTTCAAGATTTTGGTAAACATCAATATTTTGAGGTGACATCCATCATTTTATCAAGGGTTGATCATGATTCCTCAAGGAATGCCCCAAATTCATCAAAACTCAAAAGTTGCTAAATTAGGGTTTCTAAAGGAAAAGTCAATCAAACTTTGACCAGGCATAACTTTCTCATAATTTATTAGAAATTTATCATCCAAGGCTCATTTTGAAGAGAATTCAATTCCCTACAACTCATCTTCAGCCCTCAAGTTCAAAAAATTCACTCATGAAAAGATATAAATTCCGGCATTATAGGTCATTTCAAAAAGTCAACAAAAACACCTTTTGGGTCAAAGCTTCTTACATGAACATGGAAGATCCAATTGATATGAAACCAATAAGGTTTTTAGAGGACATCCTAAGCTTACTAAAAAGTCCAAGAAAACCTTCCCAGGGTTAAAATTGAGGGAGATATGTATTGTCAAATTGACCAATTTTTGGAAATGTGCATGAAGTCAATATTGATCAAAATGACTTTTTTTTCCAAATGGGCCCATATTTTCTTGTTTGAAACTTGTTCCTAAGATAGCCCGTGACCCCTTATCTTATTCACTTATTATTTTATTATTTTTATTATTTATTTTAATTTTTTATCCATTTAAATCAAAATAAATCAATCTAAATAGTAGAATAATGAAATAAAATCTAAGATTTGATTTTATGAGCATATTATGTGTCCATGAACAACTAGCAAATCAGAAAATTCATGGAAAAGCTAATTGATTAGAAAATATCATGATTTGGCTTGTTTTAGAAATAAATAATGCAAGGAACAAAATCAAATAAATATCCATAATTTGCAAAGATATGATCAGTTTTTGTTAACCTAATTCATTCCAATATAAGCACATAACACTCCCAAGGCAGAAGGAGGAGGGATTGGGTCGTGAAAACTGAAGAACAAAGTTGAAATTTTGTAAGAAAAGTGCAGATCGAATTCTCTTCCACAGATTAATTCAAGCAATTTCAAAGCCAGCAATTCGTTCCTGGACGTGTTCTGAAGCTATTCCAATCATCCTCAAGGCATGAAACATCAAGAATCGTGCCCTTACAGTACCACGGTTTGCATATTTTTCTCAAACTCGAGTTTATTGATTTTCCCATTATAAACATGTTTTGATCACATATCCATGCTTGTTATCATATTTGCATTGTTTCTGGATGGTTTAATATGAGTTCAAGTGCAGGAATGGCATGATGGCATTGTTAGGGTTTTAAGGTCCAAAATTGGGGACTCTCCGTAGAGGCGAAATTAGACCAAATTATGGGTACCAATAAACTCAGGGCATGATTTGGAATTGATCTATGCCTTTGGTTTTGATTTATCTTGCTTGTATTATATTTTTGAATCTTGCAGGGATGTAGCTACAGACAAAAATTGTCACTATAGCCTTTAGTGACGGTTTTGTCCGTAGGTAAAAGCTGATATCAAAATCAACAGTTATGGGGAAGAAGACAAGAGGTGGTAGCACACCATTGGCCCATTTCAAATTGGCGCGTGTTTCTGGGCAAGGCACTTTGTTTCAATTATATTTTATTTGTTTTATTATATTTACAAATAGTCCAGCTAGCACAGATGGTGGAAGGGCACGCCTATGAAGCAAACGTCCTGGGTTCGATCCCAGGCGTGTACTTTTATTATTTTCTTAACAACTTCCTGCAGATTCAGTGTGTCACTATTCTGTGTGCCCATCATGCGCTCCAAACTTTAGCCATTGGATCCATCCAGCCACCAGATCCAGCGTATATCAAAAGCTGCACATGGTGAACCCTCAGATAAAAGCCACACTGGATCACACGCAAGGAACATGGGCCAACCAATCTGGGCCTTGACAATTCCATTCCACACCACCAATTCACTTCATACAGGCCCAATTTTATTTTTAATTCTTTCTTATTTTTTATTATTTCATTTTATTTATTTTGTTTATTTAAAAAAAATCTTTTTTTTATTAAAATCATAAAATCACCAAACATTAAAATCAGATTTTTTTTCATAAAATATTTTTAATTAGATTAATTTAATTAGGACAATTTAAATTCTTTTTTTCATAATTAAAATCAATTAGAAAATTAGGGTTAATTTGCAAATATTTAATTTCTTCAATAAAAAAAATAACAAAAATATTTTCTTTGATTTCCTTTGAATTTAGACTTTGATTCCCGTATTTAATTCATCCCGCGCACAATATTTTATTTTTAATTATTGTATTTGCTTCGAGTTTGTAACAGCTTTTAATTAGGATTTATTTTGTTGCTTATTATTTTACTGTTCAGTCTGGTTAAGGTACCTCCTCAGCTTAAGGAATTGGTATTAAGGGTTCCTGAAAGCTCTCCCTTAACTGAAATACATGGTCGACTTCTCAGCTTGGTCACCTCAAACCCTGATGAAGAAATGCTAAAAGTGCTCTTCCAGTTCTTTGACCCTCTACATCACTGCTTCACTTTTCTGGATTACCAGTTAGTACCTACTATGGAAGAGTTTTCTCTGTTACTGGGGGTGCCTATCCTTAATAAGGTACCTTTCAATGGTATTGAAAGAGACCCTAAACCTGAAGATATTGCTAAAGCTCGGTCCTTACAGCGGTCTGACGTAGTAGCAAATTGGGAAACTAGGAGAGGTGTCAAGGGTTTTTTGGCTAAGTTCTTGTTTGAGAAAGATCATCATTTTTGGGATACCTTGGACTTACAAGCTTTTGTAGATGTGTTAGCCCTTCTCATATATGGTTTGGTATTGTTCCCTAATCCAGACCAACTCATAGACGTGAATACGGTTAAGGTTTTCTTGTCATGCAATCCGATACCTACTCTGCTTGGAGATATCCTACATTCTCTGCATACTCGCACTATAAAGAGAAGAGGGGCCCTTCTGTGTTGCACTCCTCTTTTGGATAGGTGGTTTATTTCGCACCTACCTTGATCCATCTTGAAGAATGAACAGGGTTCGAGATGGTCTCATGGGCTAATGACTCTTACACATTCAAGTATTCATTGGTGTCCTCGATCCTTGAAGAATGTTACCATCATTGATCGATGCAGAGAATTCCCTAATGTCCCTCTCTTAGGCATTAGAGGAGGAATCACTTACAATCCTTGCTTGGCACTGCAACAGTTTGGATATGCAAGAAGGGATGGTCCTCATAATACACTTATCCAAGGAATCACCTTCGACTATGAGAATGATGCCCAGGATTACCGTAAAAGGTTCACGCGAGCTTGGGGCATGGTACATAGAGTTGATAGAAAGACACTGGGGCACAAGAACTCAATCCTTATTGAGCCTTATCTTAAATGGGTACGAGGCCGTTCTCAAAGTCTTATGATGTCTTACCTTGTTGTCTTACCAACGATTATGGAACCGGTTGCTGAAGGAGACACTTCTTATCTTGTTCTTCATCCTGACATGCCAATTGATCATGAGGAGTTACAAAAATCCTGGATCCAACTCAAAGAGGAACAGGATACCTTCGAAACCCAATTCTACGCCAGCGAGAAGAAGGTCCTAGAAATCACTAGGTTACTTCATGAAGAGAGGAATATAAACGCCTACATTGCACCAAAGATGATGCGCTCATGGGAAACCTAATTTTATTTTTGCTTTAAGTTTTTTTATTGTAAGCCTAAAAGGCACTCTTTGTAACAATTCAAACTTATTAATACAATTAACGTGTGTTTCTTTTAGTTAAGAAAATTTGAGCCTTTAAGAGTCCTTGAAATCATTGCATACGCATATCATCCATGACATTGCATAAACAGGTTTCATAACAGGTTTCTCATCTTATGCGATATTTATTTCAGCAAAGATGTCTTCTGAACAAAGTATCAAGGACCTCCGGGCACAAAATTCCCTGTTTCAGCAAATGCTCATAGCTTTAGCAATAGGGCAGGAAGATCTGAAGGCCCTTATTCTGAAAGAGAAGAAGAAGATCATTGGTGTCCTAAATCTGGGCAAAAGATTTAGGGGACCGTTGAAGCAAACGGTTGATCTGACCTCTTCATCCAAAGAAGGGGAGAACCAAGAGGGTGAAAAAAGGGAGGAAGACCCTAGTCCAAGAGTTTATGAGGATAAATCTGACTACAATGATAAACAGTATCCTCCCATTGAGGATAGATATAAACAGTTAGAGGATCTTTTGAGCGCAATGGAGATCCAAAGAGTATCTGGCTTGGACTTTGAAGAATTAGAGCTGGTTTCTGGCGTGATCATACCACCAAAATTCAAGGTCCCCACTTTTTCTAAGTACGATGGTGACTCTTGCCATAAGTTTCATTTAAGATCCTATGTCAAGAAGATCCATCCTCACACTTCTGACCGGAAGTTATGGGTCCATTTCTTCCAAGAAAGTTTGGCCGACACTCAATTGGATTGGTTCTATCAGTTGGAAGGAACCAACATCCATACCTGGGAAGACTTGGCTACTGCTTTCTACAAGACGTACCAATACAATGCTGACCTGGAACCAACTCGAGTGCAACTGCAGAATATGTCCATGGGCTCGAAAGAATGGTTCAAGGAATATGCACAAAAGTGGAGGGATCTAGCTGGCATAGTACAACCTCCTCTGACTGATCGTGAAATGGTAGACTTGTTCATGGGCACTCTGACAGGTCCATTCTTCAATTTGCTAATTGGGAGTTCCTCATCTGGGTTCACATAGATGGTTCTGACAGGAGAGAGGATCGAAAATGGTATCAGGAGCGGGAAGATCCCGATGGATGCATCTTCTAGTGCTGAGAAGAAGCCATTTGGTGGTAATAGGGAAGCCAGCATTGTGCACAGCCAGAAGGGGCGTAGTAAGGCAGACTACCACCAATCTGTTGGGGCAGTGCTGGTCTCTAATTCGGCACACGCACAACGACCACCACAACGGAACAATCAGCCAAGGGTAGAAAGACCTCAAAGGAAGTTCACCCGAATCAACATTCCATTGTCACAAGCATTGCAACACATGTTGAAGATGAATCTGATTATGGTGATAGACCCTCATCCAAACCCTAAGACTTTCTCTCCTAACTACAATCTGGATGCAAGGTGTGCTTATCATTCTGGCATCCCGGGGCGTGATACTAACGATTGTTGGGCACTGAAATACAAGATTCAGAATATGATTGACGCCAAGGAGATTGAATTCGACCCTCCTAAGACTCCCAATGTGATCACTGGTCCCATGCCAAAACATGGATAGGATTGAAAGCATTTTTATTCATTTGAATTCTCAAGTTGTATTTTCTTTGTTTATTCGAACAATTATTATCATGTCAAAACTTGGTTATCTCATTAATACATTACACGTGTTTGTCCTAGATTAATTTGTTTTCATTATGCTTAAACTACTTTATACTTCCTTTTCATGATATTCAACTCTCGATTAAAAGCTCTAAGCCTTAGAGGGAGGATGACAAAAACGATACCATAATCTCTATAGTATGCTTTTGAACAGACCCCAGTAACGATTTACAGGCGTTGTTTCAAATCCCAAACAGTGGAGTTATAAGGAAGATAATCCCTAGTCAACCCCTTTGAGCCAAAGAAGTAGGAGTTTTTCTTTCACACAAATTAAAACCCTTAATCATAACCTGGGGCAGGATATTTTTCTCAGTTAATTCAGAGGTGTATTCAGTCGCAATCTTCCACTTCACACACAATGAATTGCCTCGAAGACGTCCTTCCAAATAAGAAGATGGTGATGGTTCCGCATAATCATCAAAGTAGGCAGTCATTATTTTGAAAAAGAAAATCCCGTTAAGTCAAAACACATGAAAAGGACTTAAGAAAAAAACTGGGGCATCCCGCTGACTATAATCACAAAAAGAAACAGTTTAGGCAAAATAAGGGATAAAAAATCAAAAAAGAAGGAGGTCCTACAAATCCTCAACAGAAAAAAGATTACAAAAATTACTGCCTATTCAAAATAAACTTTTAGTATCTGAACCATAACCGGAACATCAAGGACTGTACTCCAGGACTCAACTGGGATTCTAAACGCACAATTAACTGAGCATGGGACTGAAAGACATCATGAAGAATGGGTGGGTAAAAATAAATTTTGAGCCTTTATCCTTTGTTTCTTAAACCGTGAACCAGGCCACGTTATAACCCTTAAAAGTCCTAGATGAAGCATGGGTTATTTTGAGAGCATACTGTTACAAAGGTATCCTGACTCCTGTAGGACTTGTTACAATTCCCGAGTTGATATCACATTCTTGCAAATTTTGTTTTACTACACAAAACACATTTTCAAAAAAAAATTTCAAGACAAACATGAGTTTTGCATCCTTTAAATGACATTGTTTACATATGAGTAATTGTTTAACAGCAGAGAAATCCGCACAATGGATATTCAAAGAACAAACATCCTCTCAATAGACAGAATCACCTCAGCGGGAAAGACACTTCCAATAACAGGACTTCCATAAGCAAGGGGCATGACAATATGTTTAACACGCCTGGGGCAGTATCTCCAAAAGTGCCAAATAAATAGTGGCAGATCTCCATCTGAATCACTTGGGGCATTACACACGCATTCCAGCAATGAATCATGTGCCATCAAGAAAACATTTTTGGCAGTACTACAACACAACATTATGGACAGTGACAACTCCCCACATAGTAGAGGCAACTAAAGCTTTGACATCGGCTTCCCCAGGAAGGAGATACTTTCCCCATCAAATCTCCTTCAGAGAGTCGACGTCTATATTCCCCAGCCAAATTTTATAAGTTGCAAGCGGTTCATAAATTTGTCTCCCAAGCAGAGTTTATTTCTCTGAATGCAGAAGCTCAACCCCCAACAGAGTTTATTCCTCCAGCTACTAAAATTTATCCCCCACAGAGGTATTCTCTAGTAGAGTCTCTCTCCGGAAGAATATTCACAAACACAAAGGAGTAAATCCACAGCATAGTCATCTCCATTCACCATCTCCAGCGGAATTAGAAGAACCACTTTTTCTACAACGGTCAGGAACTCAACTTCCAGTACTCTCCAACAGCAGTCAGGTATTTATTTTCCCAGACTCGGACGTGTCACAATAGCATTTCATGTTCATACATCATGACGTGCACATACATATTTCATACAGCATAATCTCATTTATTTTGAGAACATCATCATACAATGCATTTCATGCATCACATATAATTAATCATGTACCTTTTCAGGAAAGATTGTTATCATCAACAATTTCCAGTAGGTCCAATATTAGCTCCTGAAACTAAATAGAGTATTTATCTGCGCGACCAAATGCAGCTTTACACGGGTTTGTCACGAAGCAATCTTGCACGGGTTTCTCCTAAATGCAGCTTCACACGGGCTTATCTTGAAAAAAATATCACACAGGCCCCTTCTCATACATTTCCAAATAAAGTTTTACACGAACTTATCCCAAAGTAACCTTACCCAGGTTCCTTCTGAAGTTTTACTCGGACTCATCCTGAAGCAACCTTACTCAGGTTCCTTCTCAGTTCAGATGCAGTTTTACCCAAACTCCTTACGAAGCAACCTTACCCAGGTTCCTTCTCGGTTCAGATGTAGTTTTATCCTGACTCATCCTGAAGCAACCTTACCTAGGTTCCTTCTCGGTTCAGATGCAGTTTTACCCAAACTCCTCACGAAGAAACCTTACCCAGGATCCTTCTCGGTTCAGATGCAATTTTACCCAAACTCCTCACGAAGCAACCTTACCCGGGTTCCTTCTCGATTCAGATGCAGTTTTACCCAAACTCATCACAAAGAAACCTTACCCAGGTTCCTTCTCGGTTCAGATGTAGTTTTACCCAGACTCATCCTGAAGCAACCTTACCCAGGTTCCTTCTCGGTTCAGATGCAGTTTTACCCAAACTCCTCAGAAGTAACCTTACTCAGGCTCCTTCTCAGTTCAGATGCAGTTTTACCCAAACTCCTCACGAAGAAACCTTACCCAGGTTCATTCTCGATTCAGATGCATTTTTACCCAAACTCATCATGAAGTAACCTTACCCAGGCTCCTTCTCGGTTCAGATGCAGTTTTACCTAAACTCAGCACGAAGCAACCTTACCCAGGTTCCTTCTCGGTTCAGATGCATTTTTACCCGAAGTCATTGTGAAGTAGCCCTACTACCCAGGCTTTCATTTTGAAGTAACCCTACTATCCAGACAACAGCTTACAACACTGTTAAAACCTGGACCGACCAGATACGGTCAATTTCATATTCCCCAGTAGAGTAGTGGACAACTGAAGCTCCTAAACTCTATTCCCCAAGACAGAGACCAACATTCCTCAATAAAGTCCTCCCTAACAACAGGAATGGGAATTCCCACGAAGGAATATCTTACAAAATCATCATTATTCTGGATGGCATCTTTAAGCCCATCTCCAACGAATCTCTGTCATCTTCTCCAAATGGAATCTGTAAGCCCATTCCTGATACTACCTATACAAAGTAAGCAACATTTTAGACGAGTGCAAATTTCTGGGCACTCTAGTGTTCAATCATCTTCCACCTTCAGATCACGCAAGGTAGACCAGCCAATCTACATCCTTAGATTTAAGAAGATTGAACAGGGACAACTGTTGTACCCCAAAATTTTCCCTCTTATTTCACTCAAATACATGCCTCTAGAGGTCCTCAACTGCTCAAGGTTGACTAAGTGTTGACTAGACAAATCCTCCTTCTAAGACAATGAGCCTCAAACTAGGGTTTCCAGTTTCATCAAGATGTTTGAGTTCCTAGGGTCCCAAATTAATTCCATTGCCCTAATATTTTCTCAATATAATCCATGCTTAGTTTCATGCCTCACACTACGAGTTTGCTCAGTCAACTGCTCAGATGCCTGAAAATCAACTATGTTAGGTCAAAAGTCAACTCTGACCCACATACAATCAAACTTCAAGATTTTGGTCAAAATCAATATTTTGAGGTGATATCCATCATTTGATCAAGGGTTGATCATGATTCCTCAAGGAATTCCCCAAATTCATCAAAACTCAAAAGTTGCTAAATTAGGGTTTCTATAGGAAAAGTCAACCAAACTTTGACCAGGCATAACTTTCTCATACTTTATCAGAAATTTCTCATCCAAGGCTCATTTTGAAGAGAATTCAATTCCCTACAACTCACCTTCAACCCTCAAGTTTAAAAAATGCACTCATGAAAAGATATAAATTCAGACATTATAGGTCATTTCAAAAAGTCAACAAAAACACCTTTTGGGTCAAAGCTTCTTACATGAACATGGAAGATCCAATTGAGATGAAACCAAAGAGGTTGTTTAGAGGACATCCTGAGCTTACTAAAAAGTCCAATAACACCTTCTTAGGATTAAAATTGAGGGAGATATGTATTGTCAAAGTTGACCAGTTTTTGGAAATGTGCATGAAGTCAACATTGATCAAAATGACTTTTTTTCCAAATAGGCCCATGTTTTCTTGTTTGAAACTTGTTCGTAAGATGGCCCATGACCCCTGAGCTAATTCACTTATTATTTTATTATTTTTATTATTTATTTTGATTTTTTATCCATTTAAATCAAAATAAATCAATTTAAATAGTAGAATAATGAAATAAAATCTAAGATTTGATTTTATGAGCATATTATGAGTCCATGAACAGCTAGCAAATCAGAAAATTCGTGCAAAAGCTAATTGATTGGAAAAGATAATGATTTGGCTTGTTTTAGAAACAAATAATGCAAGGAACAAAATCAAATCTCCATAATTTGCAAAGATATGATCAGTTTTTGTTAACCTAATTCATTCCAATATAAGCACATAACATTCCCAAGGCAGAAGGAGGAGGGATTGGGTCGTGAAAATTGAAGAACAAAGTTGCAAATTTTGGAAGAAAAGTGCAGATCGAATTCTCTTCCACAGATTAATTCAAGCAATTTCAAAGCCAGCAATCCGTTCCTGGACGTGTTCTGAAGCTATTCCAATCATCCTCAGGGCCTGAAACCTCAAGAATCGTGCCCTTACAGTACCACAGTTTGCATATTTTTCTCAAACTCGAGTTTATTGATTTTCCCATTATAAACATGTTTTGATCACATATCCATGCTTGTTATCATATTTGCATTGTTTCTGGATGGTTTAATATGAGTTCAAGTGCAGGAATGGCACGATGCCATTGTTAGGGTTTTAAGGTCCCAAATTGGGGACTCTCCGTAGAGGCGAAATTAGACCAAATTATGGGTACCAATGAACTCAGGGCATGATTTGCAATTGATCTATGCCTTTGGTTTTGATTTATCTTGTCTGTATTATTTTTTTGAATCTTGCAGGGATGTAGCTACGGACAAAAACTGTCACTATAGCCTTTAGTGACGGTTTTGTCCGTAGGTAAAAGTTGATATCAGAAACAACAGTTATGGGGAAGAAGACAAGAGGTGGCAGCACACTATTGGCCCATTTGAAATTGGCGCGTGTTTCTAGGCAAGACACTTTGCTTCAATTATATTTTATTTGCTTTATTATATTTACAAATAGTCCAGCTAGCACAGATGGTGGAAGGGCGCGCCTATGAAGCAAACGTCTTGGGTTCAATCCCAGACGTGTGCTTTTATTATTTTCTTAACAATTTCCTGCAGATTCAGTGCATCACTACTCCGTGTGCCCGTCATGCGCTCCAAACTTTAGCCATTGGATCTATCCAGCCACCAGATCCAGCGTATATCAAAAGCTGCGCATGGTGAACCCTCAGACAAAAGCCACACTAGATCACACGCAAGGAACATGGACCAACCAATCTGGGCCTTGGCAATTCCATTTCACACCCCCAATTCATATTATACAGCCCAATTTTCTTTTTAATTCATTCTTATTTTTTATTATTTCATTTTATTTATTTTATTTATTTCAAAATAAAATCTTTTTTTTTATTAAAATCATAAAATCACCAAACATTAAAATCAGATTTTTTTCATAAAATATTTTATTTCATTAATTAATTAGATTAATTTAATTAGGGAAATTTAAATTATTTTTTTCAAAATTAAAATCAATTAGAAAATTAGGGTTAATTTGCAAATATTTAATTTCTTCAATAAAAAAAATAACAAAAATATTTTCTTTGATTTCCTTTGAATTTAGACTTTGATTCCCGTATTTAATTCGTCGTGCGCATAATATTTTATTTTTAATTATTGTATTTGCTTCGAGTTTGTAATAGCTTTTAATTAAGGTTTATTTTCCTGTTTATTATTTTACTGTTCAATCCCCAGTTTTTTGGTTATGTAACCCCCTCCCCAAAGCCTTGTAATAGCGTAGATTTACTTTTCCGCTTTTAATTTTCTGCAACCATAAACTGTCTAGATGTATGGGTAATAGTCTTGCGTGCAAAAGATAAATCAAATTAATACAGTAGAAAACCCCTAATTGTTCAAAGATAAATAAACTGAAATAAACACTTACACATGCTCACTCCTAGGATTTTCCCCACTTCGGTTGCCTTCGGTAAACGATCATAAAGTATAAGGAGTTTTAGTGGTTGTCCTCTAGTCCCAAAAGATCAAAAAATGACCCATTCGAATGTTGCCTCGGAAAGATCTTTAGGACTCTAGGGTTATTACTAAGGTTTCCTAACCATTACTTTAGTGATCGTAATTGTCCCTTTCGTCCCTTTCGATTGTCCCTTAAACTCCAACGATGGAGCTACCTACTCCTTAATAGTAGGATAACATTGTCTAAAGGAACTAACAAAATGAACAGACTTTTTCGAGTAGGTAGAAACTTTTAGGTACTTGCTTAAAACAATAATTTTTACACATACACTTTCAAACAAGCTTTTCAAACTAAAGTTTTCAAAAACACTTTATCACACCCTTGAGGACTGATACAAGGGTTACCATAAAGTGAAACACCACACTAAGGCATTTTCAAAACATTTTCAAACACACAAATACACAAAATCAATTTAAAAATGAGCAAGTACCTAAGAGCCCTTGGAAATCCACGGATGGAAAGGGTGCTAACACCTTCCCTTTCTATAATCTACTCCCCGTACTCAGAAACATCTCAAAAAATGTTTTTTCTGTTCTTTTCCCTTTTCCTTTGTTGGATGAAATAAAAGTCGGTGGCGACTCCTTCTTACCGCGTCATTTGGGAACAAAATGAAGATGAGAAAAACACAAGGGGGGTTGAATTGTTAAAACTTAAATCAGGTGCTTAGACAACACTGTATTTTTATCCTGGTTCGTTTGATCTCAAACTACTCCAGTCCACCCGTCAAGGTGATTTTGCCTCTCTCCAACGAGGTCTTAATCCACTATATTCAAAGGATTACACAACTACTTTAACAACTTTTAAAGCCTTCTTGATTATAACCACATACCGATTTATCTCAAGGAAATCTCTTACAAACAAATTGAACAATGATGTGTGTTAATGTTTTCTAACAAAACAATATATCACAACTGTGATAATTACACAATTTTAAGCTTGGAATAAGAATGAATTTGCTAAAGCGTTTGAGTAAGCTTGGTGTTGAAGGCTTGGCAAATTATGAGTGCGTGCGTATTATGTGCGTGGTCTTTTCTCACACATAATTGTTTATATAGCCAAGGCAAAGATATGTTGTTGTCCATAAAGCACTTCAATGATAATCACGCTCTTTCCTTTTTGAGAAGATCTTGTCTTGGATAAAGCCGTTGGTAATTAATTGTGTCTTGAATACATAGTAACGCTTCAGAGTGCTGATGACTTGGTAAATATCTTTGATCAGAGTCAGAGTGTTTTATGCACAGATTCTGGTCATCAAGCTTTAGCGTATGATCTGGTAGCTTCAGCGTGTAGCGCATGTTATTGATCTTCTGATGTTGACATATTACTGATCTTCTGATGCTGATGCTGATTCCATCAGAACTTCTGTATATACAAAACATAATTATAAGAAGCATATTTGTTCTATATATATATATATATATATATATATATATATATATATATATATATATATATATATCTTTGAATTTATTTATTCTTTGTATTTTGTTATCATCAAAACTCTAATTAAGGGTTGTAGAATCAAACTATGTTCTAACAATCTCCCCCTTTTTGATGATGACAAAAACCAAATTTTTCAATTAAAAATAGAGAATTAAAAGTATAGAATTAAGAAGAGAAAAACTCCCCCTGAGTTGATTACTTCCCTTTAATTCCATGAGTCTTTGAGCATCAGAACTTTACTGTATCAGAGTTCATCAGGTTCATCAGAGTTTTGTACCTGTAAGCTTTTCAGAAGAGAGAAATTTAAATAGATCAGAATGTTTGAGACTTATGTCTCAGTAATCCGTTATTGAAAAATATCATTCTTTCTCCCCCTTTTTGTCAGTTATCAAAAAGCACAAATAATCATAGTCAAAATGCGTTTATTTTAAAACCAGAAGCAATGATAAGTTCAGAACAATGTAAAAATATTACATACAAACATGTTAAAAAAACAAGGTAATTCTAAGAGGGAGGTGGAAGACGTGTGAACAGAGCTTTCTGCAATATCTTCTTCTTGACCCAGTTCTTCAGCAGGAACCATATGCTCTTGAGTATCAGTCAGAACCTTGGATGCTAGACGATGTTCAGACCAGGGAGCAATGTCCAGAGGGAGAACTTCTTCTTTAAGCAGCTTGCTCAGAACTGGACCTTCAATTTCTTTCAGCAGATTGCTGAAGTTCTGTTGAGCTTGTCCGTAGCTCTGTTCTTGCAACTTAAAAGTTTCAGAACATACCCATCTTCTGAACTTTGTCCAAAGGTAGTCTGATGCAGCAGGATCAACCAGCTCAAGACTAGCTTGTTTCAGAGAAGTGATCCACTTCTGTACTTCTGTTTCAAATTTCAATAAGTTGGTACCAACATCTGGATGTTTCGGTTTTAGGATAGCTGTTTTGTGTTTTATGGCAGCAAGACGTTCAAAAACTGTTAAGTCAATGACAGTCTTGATGTTGTCTTCTGGATTGTTCTTTGGTGAGGGAGTGGGAGAGTCAGGAATTATGATAGGACTTGATAGGGAATTTGGTGGAGTTAGTTCTGGTGAAGAGGGAAGTTGGGGAAAATTCGCAATGGTGCCAAAGGGCATATGAATGGCCAGAGGTTGTGTGATTCCAGGAATGGGAATGGTATCAGAATCAACAGTTTGATTCTGAGGTTCTGGTTCAGGGGATTCAGAAGGTTGAGTCTCAAAAGTTTGAACTTCTAGATGAAATGGTTCAGGTTGTGGAGAAGGTGGATTAATTTCTGGTTGAGGAGATGAAGGTAGTGGGATTTCTGGTTCTGGAGAGAGGGGAATTTCTGGTTGTGGTGAGATGGGAATTTCTGGTTGTGGTTCTGTGGTGGTTTCAGGATTTGGATTTTCTGGTATGGGAGCATAAGTGTGTTGGTTTATATCAGAAATAACTTTTGCAAGTTCTTGTTGGGTTGCTTTAATATTTAGATTTTGAGGTTGGGAGCGAGATCTTCTAAGAGTTAGGGATTCAGATGGGTCAAAATCAATATCAAAGTCATCAAAAGTTTGTGGTGTTGGGTTTTCAGATGGAGTGGAAATTGGGATAGATGTTGATACAACAATTGAATCTAAAACAGTTACAGAAGAAGGATTACCTCTCTTTTTAGGAGTTTGCTGAGATGATCCTTCTGCTACAGCTTTCCTTTTCTTTGTTTTCTTCAGCATAACTTCTGGAGCCTTCTGCTGCAGATCCTGGATGTTCAAATTTGGTGTTGTACCATCCGCCTTGCAAGCATCCAGATATCTGACTATGATTTCTGGTTTAGAATCAATCTCTGAGAATAGAGGAAAGTTATCCAGAGGGAATCTTCTGCTGAAGATAGCTGCAAAAGGAGTGACGCTGGGTTCCTTCTTGATGTTCTCAATCAACAGTAGCTTCCAGAGGACTGATTTCCTGAGCCTCTGTAAGATGATCAATCAGCTTATTCTCTGTTAGAATATCTGATATAAGTCTTCCTAAGGGTATCCAATCCCTTTTTGTTCGCTCCTCTTCTCTGGTTTCCTTAACACTTATCTTTAGATGGTTAAACAGAAGATGAGCCAGATTTACCTTGATCTTCTGAGAGATGAAATAGACCAGAAACTGCTGGTCAATATTGATGTAATCAGGAGAGCTGGTAGGCTTCCTGTGGTTTATGCATCCCAGAATGATCTTGGCCAAAATTTTGTGATGGTCTTTTAAATCCCTTATCTTGTTGGAGGGAAGCCCCAGAGTGAAGATTTCCCTTGCAATTAGGGCAGCATCAGCGCATCTTTTAGCCATGTCAATGCAACGAACACCACCACCACTGTACCCTATTAAACGTGCAATGAGGTCTTCAGTAATAACAATCTTCTTCCCCATGATGTATGAAGTAACTTGATGGTTGGAAGAAGAAGCATGAATCCAAAATTCCTTTACCAGAATTGGGAATGTTGGACCCACCAGACGGTCAAAATACTTTTCCCAGCCTTGAGCCTTAACCTCTTCAGAGAGATCAAACCCATTCTCTTGAAGGTTGTTGAAATCCACGATCAATTCTGACAGAACCTCTAGATTTTTGATTGGTGTGAGAAGCGTTATGTAGGGTTCTTCGTATTGTTCAGTGGAATCTGATTTATGAGAAATGGAAGTAGGAATGCTGGAGGAAGCCATGTTCACACGAAGGTATTGAAGGAATTGAAAGAGTTTTGAGAAAGTATAAAAACTGAAATCAGTAAGTTTGAGAGAAAATGAAAGTGAAGGTAAAAGAGTGTAAATGGTGTTAAGTGTGTTTAAATAGAATTCTAAATAATTTTGAAAACATAAATGGCAAGAGATAGAAATTAATAATGATTATTAGCATTTAATGATAGCTGATTTTAGGGGATTCAGAAAGATATTTGGAACGGTTACCCATGACATGTGTCTCAATGCATCCAATCAGCGCTTATGCCTTTTTAGAAACGTGAACGCGTGTTCAGCCTCAGAAAATAGCTGATGACTGGATGACACTTGTTTGCTTGAGTGAACAGCACATTTCTATCCTTGAAATGAAGCGCTCAGATCTTCATGGATAGATTCTGATACAATTTGTACTTCTAAAGATCTGAAGAAAGATTGATCAGTAGTTTACAGAAAAATAAACAAAGTTCTGAAGGTTAAGATATGGAATCAAAACAATTTTATTCTGGTCAGAGCTTCATGCTGAGATGTTTCAGAATGAAGTTGAACCTATCTTCAGAAAGAGGTTTTGTAAAAATATCAGCCCATTGATGGTCTGTGTTAATAAATTTTAAATCTAAAATCCCTTTCTGAATATAGTCCCTAATAAAATGATGTTTTATTTCTATATGCTTAGCCCTAGAATGAAAAATAGGATTTTTGCTGAGACAAATAGCAGAAGTATTGTCACAGAGGATAGGAATGTTACTCTCAAATATCTGAAAGTCCTCAAGTTGACTTTTCATCCAGAGCATTTGTGTGCTGCATCCAGCTGCCGCTATGTATTCAGCTTCTGCTATTGATAGAGCAATTGTGGATTGTCTTTTGTTGGACCATGAGATCAAATTTTCTCCCAGAAACTGGCAGATTCTAGAAGTGCTTTTATATTCTACTCTGTCTCCAGCAAAATCAGCATCACAGTATCCTACTAAGCTATAATCACTTGATTTTCTATAAAACAAACCCAGATTAGTAGTACCTTTCAGATACTTGAAAATTCGCTTAACTGCTGTTAAGTGAGATTCTCTAGGATCTGATTGGAATCTAGCACAAATGCAAACACTAAATAAAATGTCAGGCCTTGAAGCCGTCAGATAGAGAAGAGAACCAATCATACCTCTGTAGACCTTCTGTTCTACCTTTTTACTTACCTCTTCTCTTTCCAGAATGCACGTAGGATGCATTGGAATCTTTAATGGCTTACATTCTGAGAGACCAAATTTCTTCAAAAGTTCTCTGACATATTTGCTCTAATGAATGTAAGTTCCTTCTGGGGTTTGATTAATATGAATGCCCAGAAAGAATTTTAGTTCCCCCATTAGGCTCATCTCAAATTCTGCCTGCATACATTTAGCAAACTTTCTTCCCAGAGAGGGTTTAGTAGATCCAAAAATGATGTCATCAACATAAATCTGACATACTAAAATGTCATTCTTAACTGTCTTACAGAACAAGGTTGTGTCCACTTTCCCTCTGGTGAATTCCTTTTCTAACATGAAGTTACTTAGTCTTTCATACCAAGCTCTGGGAGCTTGTTTCAGACCATATAGTGACTTCTTTAGTTTGAAAACATATTCTGGATTTTTGGAACTTTCAAAACCAGGGGGTTGGTGCACATATACCTCTTCTTCTATATAGCCATTTAAGAATGCACTCTTAACATCCATCTGATACAGAGTGATGCCTTTATTAACAGAAAATGAAATTAAGAGTCTGATAGATTCTAACCTGGCGACTGGAGCAAAGGTTTCTGTATAGTCTATCCCCTCTTGCTGACTATAACCTTGTGCCACCAGTCGTGCTTTGTTTCTGATGACTTCACCTTGTTCGTTCAGTTTGTTTCTGAATACCCATTTTGTTCCAATGACGTTGAATCCTTTTGGTTTGGGAACTAGATCCCATACGTCATTTCTTGTGAATTGATTTAGCTCCTCTTGCATTGCTAGAATCCAGTCATTGTCCAGAAGTGCTTCATCAATTGTTATTGGTTCAATTAGAGAAACCAGCCCCATGAGGGATTCTTCAGAGTTTCTGAAGCTAGATCTTGTTCTGATTGGATCTTCCTTCCTTCCTAAGATTGTTTCTTCTGGGTGATCCATGCTGCTTCTGGATAGTCTTTTCTGAAGTTAATCAACAAAAGGTGTTGGATTGTTTGCAGTTGCTCTTTCTGATGTTGAGGGAGTGTCTCTGTTGAGAGCTTCTGATGATTTGTCTTCAGTACCTGTGAGTTCAACTTCCATACCTGCAAGGAATTCATTCTGCTTTAACTTTTGAGAGTCAAGCTTATCATCAAAACGAACACTGATTGACTCCTCCACAATCTGTGTTTTTGTATTGTATACTATGTACCCTCTTGAGCGTTCAGAGTATCCTAACATAATACACTTTTGTGCTTTAGAGTCAAACTTGTTCAAATAATTTTTTTGTATTCAAAATAAAACATGTACAACCAAATGGATGAAAATAGGAATGTTGGGCTTTCTGTTCTTCCACAATTCATATGGAGTCTTTTCCAGAATAGGTCTTATGGAGATTCTATTCTGAATGTAACATGTTGTGTTTATTGCCTCTGCCCAGAAGATCTTAGCAACGTTAGTCTCGTTGATCATGGTTCTGGCCATTTCTTGCAATGTTCTGTTCTTTCGTTCTACAACTCCATTTTGCTGGGGAGTTCTAGGACAAGAGAAATCATGCAGAATGCCTTTGTCATTAAAGAATGACTCAAAATCTTTGTTTTCAAATTCCCCACCATGATCACTTCTGACTTTGACGATTCTAAGATCCTTTTCATTCTGAACTTGGTTACAGAAGGTAACAAACACAGAGTGTGACTCGTCCTTGTGGCTTAAGAACTTTACCCATGTCCATCTGCTATAGTCATCTACGATTACTAACCCATACTTCTTGCCACTGACTGAAGCAGTTTTAACTGGTCCAAATAAGTCAATGTGCAGAAGTTCTAATGGCTTGGAGGTGGAAACAACGTTTTTGGATTTGAAAGATGGTTTTGCAAACTTGCCTTTCTGACATGCTTCACACAGAGCATCTGAATTGAACTTCAGGTTAGGAAGTCCTCTGACCAGATTGAGTTTGTTAATCTGAGATATTCTTCTCATACTAACATGTCCCAATCTTCTGTGCCAGATCCACTGCTCGTTGTTAACAGACAGAAGAAATTTTACATTCTGACTTTTCAGTTCAGAAAGTTTGATTTTATAAATGTTGTTTTTCCTCTTTCCATTAAATAGGATAGTCCCATCTTTCTGACTAACAGCTTTGCATGAATTTTGATTGAAGATTATATCATAACATTTATCACTTAATTGACTTATGGATAACAGATTATGCATTAATCCATCAACTAGTAAAACATTACTTATAGAGGGAAGATTTCCATTACCTACTGTTCCAGAGCTGATGATCTTTCCTCTCTGATTGCCTCCAAAGCCTACGTGGCCTCCAGGCTTAAGTTCCAGGCTTTGGAACATATGTCTTCTTCCCGTCATGTGTCGTGAGCAGCCAGAGTCCAGGTACCATGATTAGTGTTTTTACTTTGCTGCTAAAGATATCTACCACATGTATTATTTTATCCTTAGGTACCCATATTTTCTTGGGTCCTGATTTGTTAGTTTTACCAAAACTCTGGTTGAATTTTGGTTTGACAGAGTAATCACTACTTGTATATTTTAAGTCATGTGTGTGCTCATATATAAAGTGTGAATCAAGTGGAGTATGTTTTATAACTAAATCCATGGCATTTTTTGGTGTAGGTACCTTACCTTGATATCCTATCCCTTTTCTGCCATTTCTACTAACTCCATAGATCATTGAAGCCATTTTTCTTTTGTCTATGTTTTTAGCTAGAAACTTCTGAAAGCTGTGATCATACTCCTTGATGATCTCATCAGCATTGCTGGGAGTTTCAGGGATTGTTTCCTTCTGAGAGTTTTGCAATTGGGTTTCTAATTTTGAAATTTTATCTTTTAACTCAGAATTCTCCAACTTGAGACTCTCAGTCTTATCAGAGTCAGAAGCAAGATTCCTTTTCAGGTTTCTGAATTTGACTCTGATTTGCTGATATCTTTCCAGAATTTCATTAAGGCTTTCAGCTAGTTCAGCCTTATTAAAGTTTATAGTAAAGTCAGGGAATACCTCTTCTGTATCTGATTCAGATTCTGACTCAGAAGCTTCACTGTCTTCTGTTATGTTTGCCATGAGATCTATGTTTGCTCTTTCATCATCTGATTTTGAGTCAGCTTCAGATGTGTCAGAATAATCCCATATAGCCATGAGACTTTTCTTCTTTTCCTTGCCAAACTTCTTTTTGGGCTTTTCCTTCTGAAGCTTTGTGCAATCACTTTTGTAGTGCCCTTGCTCGTTACATTCAGAGCAGATGATGTCTTTGTTTTTTGGCTTTCTGTTTCCTGAAGAACCTTCAGATCTTCTGTGTCCAGAGGAGGATTCTGACCTTCTGTATCTGGAGAAAGATTCATTCTGATTTTATGATCTTCTGGGATTCTTGAACTTCCTTTGCCTCTGCTTCCATAATTGGTTCACCCTTCTGGAGAGAACAGATAGTTCATCTTCTTCTGATAAGGACCCATCAGAGGTTTCTTCCATAGCCTATAAAACTTTTGAGTCAGATTTTTTGTTAGACTTTAAAGCTAATGGCTTACCTTGCTTTTGAGGTTCATCTGCTTCTAGCTCTATCTCGTAACTTCTGAGGGAGCTGACAAGTTCCTCCAGAGAGATTTTTTTGAGATCCTTGGCTAGCTTAAGCGATGTGACCAATGGCCTCCATTGTTTTGGCAAGCTTCTGATGATCTTCTTAACGTGATCAGCAGTAGAATACCCTTTGTCAAGAACTTTTAGACCAGCAACAAGAATTAGAAATCTTGAAAACATAGTTTCTATTGATTCACTCTCTTCCATCTTGAATGCCTCATACTTCTGAATGAGCGCAAGAGCTTTGGTTTCTTTGACTTGAATGTTGCCTTCATGCGTCATTCTCAGAGAGTCAAACATATTCTTTGCAGTGTCTCTGTTTGATATCTTTTCATATTCTGAATAAGAGATGGCGCTTAGAAGAATTGTTCTGGCCTTGTGATGATTTCTGAACTCACGCTTTTGCTGATCAGACATTGGTTTCCTGTCAATCTTCTGACCACTTCCATCCACTGGGTGCGTGTATCCATTAGTCACCATGTCCCACAGATTAGCATCATGGGCCAGAAAGAAACTCTCAATTTTGTCTTTCCAGTAGTCAAAGTTCTCTCCATCAAAGACTGGAGGTTTGCCACTGAATCTGTCTCTTTCTTCATTGTTGTCATTGATGATGTTTTGATGTGGTCCTGCCATTGTTTTTTTCTGACGCTGGATCTTGTACTGACACGGTTAAATGTTATAAGCTCAGAACCAGGCGCTCTGATACCAATTGAAGATGAGAAAAACACAAGAAGGGGGGTTGAATTGTTAAAACTTAAATCAAATGCTTAGACAACACTGTATTTTTATCCTGGTTTGTTTGATCTCAAACTAATCCAGTCCACCCGTCAAGGTGATTTCTCCCCTCTCCAACGAGGTCTTAATTCATTTATATTCAAAGGATTACACAACTACTTTAACAACTGTTAAAGCCTTCTTGAGCATAACCACAAACCGTTTTATCTCAAGGAAATCTCTTACAAACAAATTGAACAATGATGTGTGTTAATGTTTTCTAACAAAACAATATATCACAACTGTGATAATTACATAATTTTAAGCTTGGAATAAGAATGAATTTGCTAAAGCGTTTGAGTAAGCTTGGTGTTGAAGGCTTGGAAAATTATGAGTGCGTGCGTACTATGTGTGTGGTCTTTTCTCACACAGACTTGTTTATATAGCCAAGGCAAAGATACGTTGTTGTCCATAAAGCACTTTCAATGATAATCACGCTCTTTCCTTTTTGAGAAGATCTTGTCTTGGATAAAGTCGTTGGTAATTAATTGTGTCTTGAATACATAGTAATGCTTCAGATTGCTGATGACTTGGTAAAGATCTTTGATCAGAGTCAGAGTGTTTTATGCGCAGATTCTAGTCATCAAGCTTCAGCGTATGATCTGGTAGCTTCAGCGTGTAGCACATGTTATTGATCTTCTGATGCTGACATATTACTGATCTTCTGATGCTGATGCTGATTCCATCAGAACTTCTGTATATAAAAAACATAATTTTAAGAAGCATATTTGTTATATATATATATATATATATATATATATATATATATATATATATATATATATATATATATATATATATATATATATATATATATATATATATATATATATATATATATATATATATATATATATCTTTGAATTTATTTATTCTTTATATTTTGTTATCATCAAAACTCTAATTAAGGGTTGTAGAATCAAACTATGTTCTAACACAAAAAACGTAAAACCAGTATTAACAGTTGGTTCTGCCACCATATCACACATACGATTATGAGCAATAGTAACTGGAGTAACGAAAATGGGAACTGTTGGATCTTTGGAAACGATTCCATCAAAGCAATCAGATTGGCCATACCGGCCTTAAAAGCAATATCCTCTTCACGCATCTTGCGATTCTCTTGTTCAAGATTCTCCATCTTCTTTCTGGAATTAGCCTGATATTATACTAGTGAGACAACTTACTTCTAAACGAAGTCATAGAAACACAATAAGACACCTGGGTATGAACATAAATGCAAGAAATATGTGTAAGATGATGCATGATATGCAATGCACATGATTTATTTATCATTATTAATATTTCAAGGGACTCAAAGAATTATAGACAATTCGCAAATACTAAATTACTGAAAATCTCAATATAATAACTCCAAAATGGATTACAACTTTTAGTACAAGTTTCAACAATCCCAAGTACAAGAAAAGATAGAATCTAAAATCCTAAGAAGGCAAAGTTGATGAAGATCACTCCATACGCTGACGCTTTCCCATGAGTCTTGCAATCTGAGCCTTCAACTGCCTGTTCTCTTCTGCATACCTGTCGGTGACCCTTTTCCAATCACCAGAGTCAGGAAGTGAGAAACTAAGTCCTAATTGAGCTCTACAGCACGACTCTCAAGAATCTCGATTAGGTCATCCTTCTCTTTCAAGTCTCTTCGGTAGGACATCTCTAAAGTCTGACACTTATTCTTCCAAGCCTCCTTCTTCTGCTGCATCCTAACTAGGGCAAGCTAAAGCTTTTCCATGTCATCTAAAATGGGGAGAAGTGGTCTTCACAAACATATAAGGTATAGGCTCTTCACGGGAATATGGCATCTTTAGCTGAACTGCCCTTGCTTTTACCCACCGAAGATGAGGCTCCAAAGAAACAACTCTTCTTGATCCCAAGTCCTTTCTACTCTTCCTTTAGATATGACGCCAGGCCTTTTCAATTTCCTCCTTATCTTTCTTATGATATTCTCCCTCTTTGAGAAAGAAATCACTCATATAAATACTATTTGGCTTGTCTCTCATCGGATACCCAAGCTGGCGACGTGTAAGAACGAGATTGTAGTTAATTCCTCCCTTTGTACCAAGAAGAGGAACGTTGGGGAAACTACCACAACTATCAACAATATCCACATCATAATAAGCCTGATGATACCAAATAATGGCGGAATAAGTGAGGGCCAAAATCTTCGGAGCCCAGCGAGGTTCCTTCTTGATATCCTAAAAGGCATCAGACCGAGGTAAGTGAGAAATAAACCACTGATACAACAAAGGCGTGCAACAAATGATCATCCCTCCATGATAAGAATCCCTCAGATGAATGGAGTAATAAGCATCTCCTAATAACATGGGAACTGGATTCCCAATCAAAAAGATCCTAATGGCTTTTGTAATACGGTGGGAGAACTGTCCTCAGGATTCTTCATGGTAATATCCCTAGTGAGGAGTGCTTTCACCTCTTCTTTCCCCTTGGATAGGTTGAAGAACATTTCTGGAAGCTAATCATTTTGAGTATGAATGTCCTTGATAGTTTGTTCTAGATCCATCTCTACTTGAAATAAACAGTAAGCAGATGATAAACCCGTGTGGGGAAAACCTGTCATGATATGATGCATGATATTTGGATGTAAGGTTTTTTCAAGGATTTAGAAGATTTAAATTTGTTTAGAGAAAAGGAACAATCATCAATTGCATTAATAAGTTCAAATTGATTACAAACATGCCTCTTGGGCTTACAATGGAGGAAAAATAAACTCCTAGGATAAAAAGGTCGGGTACATCCTTTTTGGCGCAATGCAGGCATTCAAACTCCGCTCTTCATGAAGCTATCTTGTAAGATCCAAAACCTTCTTTTCACTCGCGTAGAATTGGGCTTCGAAGGTGTCTCACTCTTTCTTTATCTGAATCCAAGCTCTTTGCAAATCTTCAAGAGAAGTAGACATGTTAGGATAAAGGACAGTATACGGAACATCTCCTTCGGCAACAGGCTCCATAAAGATAGGTAGGATGGAAGGGTACAGCATCATGAGACTTTAAGCACGAGTTCGTACCCACTTAAGGTAAGGCTCAAGGGGAATGGAATTATTATGCCCCAATGTCTTACTATCCACTTTGTTTATCATTCTCCAAGCTCGTATGAACCTTTGACGATAGCCTTGGTCGTCTCCCTCGTAATTGAATACCAATCCTTGTATGAGTGCATCATGGGGACCATCTCTTCGTGTATACCCAAACTGTCGTAAGGTCAAACAATGGTTGTAGGTAATACCTCCCTTGATTCCAAGAAGAGGGACATTAGGGAATTCCCCATAACGTTCGATGATAGTAATGTCCTCTAAGGATCGAGAACACCAATGAATGTCAGAATATGTGAGTGACATCGTTCTATGAGACCATGTCAAGCCTTGCTCATTATTCAATGTTCATCGAGGTAGGTGTGAAATAAACCACCTAGAGTGTAAGGGAGTGCAACACAAAAGAGTACCTCTTTTCTTCATGTTGTGAGTGTGGAGACAATGTAGAATGTCTCCAACTAGGGCAGGTACAAGATTACGAGAGAGAAAGACCTTGATGGCATTCACATCTATGAGTTGGTCCGGATTGGGAAATAGAACCAAACCATAGATTAGAAGGGCCAAGACATCTTCAAAAGCTTGAAAATCCATATCCTCCCAGAATGAGCGAGCCTTCTCCAACAAAAACTTGGTTAAGAAAGCTTTAACTCCACTTCTTGTCTCCCAATTTGTTATAATGTCAGATCTCTTCAAATGCAAGGCTTCAGCAATGACTTCAGGCTTTGGAGTCTCCTCTAAACCGGTGAATGGTATTTGATAAAGTACATGCACTCCTAATAGTAGAGAGAACTCTTCTAATGTAGGCACCAATTGATAGTCAGGAAAGGTAAAGAAATGTGCATGGGATCAAAGAATTGGAAGAGCGCACACATAATTTATTCTTGTAAGTTTGAGGTAGCCAAGCTGAGAAGTCGACCATATTTATTTGTGAAGGGAGAATCTCCAGGCACCCTTGATGCTAATTCTTGGAGTTGAGGATGTGCTTTCACGAAGCTGACTCGGATGGTATTCCTACGAATGGGAATCAAGGCCTACAAAACAAAACAAAACAAAGATAAATTCCTAAATATTTGAAATGATTAGTGAGAATGATTATGATGTTATAATGTTTATGATGTTATGTACACGTGAATAAAGCAAACAAGTCTTTATGTACAAATAATCATATACAAACAAAGCACACAATTCCTTAAGTTTAGGCTTGCATGGAGTTCATAGGTAAGTATCCTCTTGAAGTTTAGTTGGTTCAACTTGTCCTAGAAAGCAACCGAGTTCTTGGGGATCTCAATATCACTGATCTTTCTTCATTGGGTATTGTCTCAGCATAATCAATCTTTTCTTGCAGCCTAGATATCCCAAAAGTAAGATCGCAATGAGTGTAGCATCGAGTATATACCAATCTTCAGCTTTACACCAAAGTCGGCTATCTCAATACTTCCTAATGGCCAAGTTGTTCAATTAAGGTTCTAAGGTCAGTTAGTGCTTCATGACACCGCTCAGCGGCCCCGTATTCTCCTCGATTCAACACAAGGGATACCGGTACCAACAAACGCGTCACACTAACTTAGACATTGCTTCAACCATATCGGTCTATGTCGTATAGTTACCACAATCTATTTCTACTTACCTAAAGAGGTGCCCCAGATCCGGGTAGAGGATCAAAGCAAACCCAAGAAAGGAACCATAAAAGTAAAGCAAACAAATCAAACAAGGAAAGCAAGTAAATGTGATCTAGCTCTAAGGTATCCCCATTTTTAAGTATATCCCCAGCAGAGTCGCCAGTTCTTTAATACAGTGGGAGAACTGACTTGGTTGTTTTGCGTTTGATCGTAATAGTTGCGGATAGCAAGAGTCGCCACCGACTTTTATTTTATCCAATAAGGAAAGGGTGAAAAGAACAGGAAAGACCTTTGAGATTATTTCTTGAGTTCGGGGGGTAGATTATGAAAAGGGAAGGTGTTAGCGCCCTTTTCATCCATAGTTATCTATGGGCTCTTAGCTGCTTGCTAGATCACTTGCTTTGTTTGAAAATGTGCTTTGTGGTGTAATTTTGAAAATATTTTGCAAAATGCCTTTGTTGCGGAAAACTTTGTAATGATTCTCGTCTCTATAAGAATGCGTACAAAGTGTTGGTTTTGAAAATAGTTCAAAGAGATGTTTGTCTTTGAAGATGTTTTTGAAAGTGTAAGTGTGGAAAATGGTTTTAGTTCAAGATCAAGCAACTACGCGTGTCCTACCTACTCAAAAGTTCTAATGTTTTTTTCCTCCTCCTTTATATATTGCTATCTTACCATTGATTGATAAGAATCCCCATCGTTGGATGTGAAGGGACGGGTGTGGGTCAATTGTATAGTCATAGAAGGCAACCTATGAGATGTTTTACTAATTTCGTTAGGGACTAGATCATTTACCGAAGGCAACATCGAGGGACATCGAGGGACTACGATCTTTTTATCGACGGTCTTTGCTAAAATGCCCATATTCGAGGGACATGACTATTTTCCGAGGCAACGAGTGAGATTACCCTAGAGGTGCACATGTGTGAATAGTGTGTTTGATTGTATGCATTCTTGTCTTGAATTTAGGGTGTTCTAAGTATTGGTTTTAATCTTGTCATACACACCCTAGTTATTAACATTTATGAAAGAACTAAAAATGCGGAAAATAAATGTCCTACGCTATTACATGTTTTAGGGGATGGGGTATACAAGTTTAAAAATGGTGGTTGAGAATCAATAAAAGTCCTAATTATTACAACCATATTGAATAGCAAGAAAATGTAAATATATAGAAAATATATAGACAAAAATAGTGTAAAAGAGAGAAAGAAAAGACATCCTGGATCGAAGGATGTGTCTTTCGATTCCCACACTTGTTCCTTCTTTTGGTTGGGCCTACAACTAATGTCGCATCCTTCGATCCACACTCCCTTTACTTTTGTTTGGGCCTGCAAATCAGTGTGTATCGAAGCACACCCTTCGATTCACACACCCTTTTTTCTGTTTTCTTTCGTTTGTGACATGATAACAGTATGGGTCGAAGCCATGCTAATATTGTTTCATGGCCTGTACAGGTTAGTCTCTAACATATATTTGGTCAAACAAAGCAGAAAAACCAAAAGGTTAGAAACGAAAATAAACAAAGAAGGTAGAAACAAAAATAAACATAAAGGTATCAATGATGCTTGAAAGGAAAGGTTAGTTTTGAAAAATAATGGTTATTTACATGTTGTGCTTAAAACGAAAGGTTCAAAGTCAAGAAGACTTACCTTGAATTTGGAGTTGGTGTTTTGAACCTTGAGTTGCTGCCTTGAATACTCTTGGATTCGAAGGAAGGAATGAAGTTGTTCGAAGGATAGGGAAACTTGGATTCGAAAGAGAGAACAAAGGTGTTATGTTTCTTTTTGGTTCTGGGTTGAATAATGTATGAAGAGGTTTGAGATTTTTGTGAGAGTTTGAGAGTTTGAGAATGTTTGAGAGTATTTGAATATTTTATTCACAAAACAACGTCTGTTCAACTATTAAAAAGCCACCCCTAGATATGTTGTGCAACCTCTTATTTATAGGTGAAGTTTGGCTGAGGTTTGAGGGGGAAAACAAATGAAATTTGAACAAATTGGGTATGTTGTCTTCATAGCCTTCGAGGCACAATTTTTGTATGCCAATTTGGTGCAAATATGGGGGCAGCATAGCAGGACCACTTTGCAGCAGTTTTGGAGCATTGTGGTCAGTACAACAGGCTTGGGCTTGGTAGCATATTGGACTTTGGTCAGCAAGCATCTTGAATAAAACTCATCAAAAGACAAAACAAAACTTTTTTCTGATAACTGTGTCCTCCGAATGGACCACATGTGTATTCTAAGAATGGACCACATGCACCACTTGTGTGCTTCGAATGAACCACTTACAATTCTTCGAATGGGCCACCAATGTTTGTCCTTCAAATGGGCCACCAATGTATGTCCTTCGAATGGGATACCCATGTATGTCCTTCAAATCCACCAATGCATGTCCTTCGAATGGGCCACCAATTATGTACTTCGAATGGGATACCCATGCATGTCCTTCAAATAAACCAATGCATGTCCTTTGAATGGGCCACCAATTGTGTGTCATAGTGTAGAAACTATGTGTGTTGAAGGTTTTTAAAGGTGGAATCGAAGCAAGTTGTTTCAAAGGGATCCACTGCCCAGTGAATCGAAGCATGCATGAAAGAAGCCATTGCTTTGTGGGTGCTAGCATGAAGGGAAGCCATTTCCTTGTGCATTAAAGGCAAGCACAAAGGAAGGCATTTCCTTGTGGGTTGAAAGCAAGCACAGAGGAGGAACTTGCCTTGTGGATCAAAGTAGACACGAAGGAAGTACTTGCCTTGTGAATCGAAAGCAGACATGAAGGATGTACTTGCCTTGTGAATCAAAGGCAGACATGAAGGAAGTATTTACCAAGTGAATCGAAAGCAAGCCTACAGGAGGCCACTGCTTTGATGAAGCTTGTGGGCCAAATCTTGCTCGAAGGGGACCAAATGCCCAATCGAAGCTTGTGGACTAAAGCTTGATCAAAGGGGACCACATACCCAATCGAAGCTTGTGGACCAAAGCTTGATCGAAGTGGACCAAATTCCCAATCGAAGCTTATGAATCAAAAAAATCTTGCTCTTCTTTGATTTAATGCTTGAGAGCCTAATATGATTCCATGGAAACTTGTGCAGTCTTGACCCAATAGAAATTTGTGAGAAAAATATTGAGAAATGAGAGGGAAAATTTTGGGGTACAACAGCTGCCCCTATTCAATCTTCTTAAACCTGAAAAGCGAGTATGGCACGTTGTTGTTTGTAGCTTGAAGGTAAAAGATGATTGAACACTAGAGTGCCCAGAAATTTGCACTCGACTATGTGTCAGTTGATTGTGTGGGGAATGGGCTTAAAGATGCCATTTTGGAGAGGTGATGAAGCATTGTCGAAGATAGGCTTATAGATGCCATCCAAAGTAGATATTAACTTCGTAAGAGGTCTCTTTGTGGGGATTCTTGTGCCTGTTGTCTGAGGAGGAATCCACTGGGGAATGTTGATTTCTGTTGTTCTTTCGCTTGAGTAAACCTCTATGGGGAAGAGAGTCTAGGAGCTTTAGTTGTCCATGGCTCTACTGAGGAGTTATCTCTAGACTGGAGAGATGAAAGTTAGCTGCTTTCTGGCTGAAATCCAGGCTTCACCATCATTTGTTGGGGAAAACAAAATTAATTGTTATCTGGAAATGTATTAGAAGGAGCTTGTGTAGGTCTGCTTCAAGATGAGTCCGTGTTAAACTTCATCTGGAGACTATGAGAAGAAATCAGTGTAAGATTACTTCAGGATGAGCATGTAGATAGTCACCCCATCTTGTTTTAGGAATTGATCCATAATCAGTTGTTCACAAATAGTTGTCTTGTCTTGCTTCAGGTATTAATCTGGAAATTGCTTTTGTTGGTCATTGAGATAGTTGCCCTGTCTGGTTTCAGGAATTAATCTCTCACCTAAGAGAAAGAAAGATAGTTTCCCAGTCATGTTTCGGGATTTAATCTTCAATCTGCTCATATAGATAGTTGACCTGTCTGGTTTCAGGTATTAATCTATAATCAATCGTTCACAGATAGTTGTCCTGTCTTGTTTCAGGTATTAATCTAGAACTTGTTTTTGTTGGTCGTTGAGATAGTTGTCCTGTATGGTTTCAGGTATTAATCTCTGACCTTAGAGAAATAAATATAGTTTCCCCATCGTGTTTCGGTAGTTAATCTTCAACCGGTTCATGTAGATAGTTGTCTGGTCTTGCTTCAGGTATTAATCTATAATAAGTCGCTCACAGATAGTTGTCCTGTCTTGTTTTAAGTATTAATTTGGAACTTGTTTTTGTTAGCCATAGAGATAGTTTCCCTAGCTTGTTTCAGGAATTAATCTCTGACCTTTTGAGAAATGGTTGTGGTATTTTCCAAAGAGGACTTTTGTTGATTGACTTTTCCCTACAAGGAAGAGGGTTAGTTGCATGCAGATGTATGCATGACTTGATGATGCTCTCAAAATAAATGAGATTATGATGCATGCATTTATCATGTATGTAATATAATATATGAATGTGAAATATTTGTTGAAATGTATCCTTTCTTCGGAAAATAAATCCTTGACAAGTGCTGGGGAGCTTTGGGAAGTTAAATCCCGGAATGTTGTTGGGGATGAAGAGTATGCACATCTTTAAACCTTGTTTAAAATGTTTCCATTGGGGATTCCCATTTTGTTGTTTGAGTAGAAACTCTGCTGGGGAATATTGGCTTTGCTTGAGAAATCTTTATGGAGAGTGTTGATTCATGTTTGAGGGAAAGAAGTTCAGGAGTTTTAGTTATCCGTTGCTCTACTGGGGATTTATACCCTTGATCGGAGAGAATGGAAGTTAACAGCTTGATGGGGATAAAGAAGTTAATTGTTATCTGATCGGCTTCTAGGCTTTGCAGCAACTCACTGGTGATAATGGTAAGTTTACTGGGGAAGAAGAGCTTTGTTGATGACTTTACTAAGGATTAGAAGTTGTAGTCCCTTGATTTGTAATAGTTGGAGAGGCAAACTCAAGTTGGGGATGACAGAATCAGCTAGGGAATTTTGCTATTTATTGGGGAAATAAGCCATGTTGAACAGAATATTTGATGAACTGCTGAAGAGGTGTTTTCTTTTGGTAGAGCTCCTTGAGGATTCTTCTTAAGACTAAAATCAGCTAGGGAGAGGGTTTTCTGAAGATTGAAACTCTGGCTAGGGATTGCATGAATCCAACTTTGTGAGGATATCCACGAATTTGGCCTTGAGGGTTTTGTACCCTTATCCGTGAGGATTATTCTATGGGGATAACCTTATAGAGATGGTGTTGTACCCCAAAATTTGCCCTCCCATATTCTTCAAGATTTGTCAAGGTCAATCTCCAAATGGTTCAAAATCTCTCAAGGGTTGCACAGTCCAATTGCCTCCTAACACAGTCAAAATTAGGGTTTTGGTTCTTGCAAGGAAGCTGAGGTTTTCAAGGGTCCAATCAAGTCCCATATTCCTATATACATTGTCGAGCATCCATATGTCAAGTTTCAAGACTCACAGCATCAAGTTGCACAGTCAAAAGCCCTAATTGCTTCACAGTCAACTGCAGGGGTAAAATGGTCATTTGGCAGTCAAAAGTCAAAAATTTTGGTCAACATCTTATTTTGAAGCCACAATCATCATTTTATCAAGTCTTGATCATGATTCCACAAGCATGGGTCAAAAAGTCTCAAGATGCAAAAGTTTCTATTTTTGGACAGTTGAAAAGTCAACTGTAATTTGACCAGGGCATAACTTTTTCATGGTTCATCAGAAAAATCCCATCCAATTCTCATTTTGAAGAGGATGACATTTCCTACAACTCATATTCACATTCCAAGTCCAATAAATGCTCTCACAAAAAGTTATCAATTTCTACATTATAGGTCATTTTCAAAAGTTAACAAAAAGGAACTTTAAGTCAAAGACCATAACTTGAGATTGGTAAATCAAAATGACATGGGACCAAAGGCATTGGTTAGAGGACTTCAAGACCTTTCCAAAATGTCCAAGAACATGTTCATAGCTTCAAAATTGAGCAAGATATGCATTGGAGAAGTTGGGAAATTTTTGGGAACTTTCAAAAGTCAACTTTGCCTAAAACATTTCATTTTTGCTAATGGGCCTCAAATTCCTTCTTGAATCTTTACCAAAAGCCTATGCACGACCTATTGAACTTAAAATGATTTATTTTCTTATTTTTAATTAATTAATTAAAATTTTATTAATATTAATTCATTTAATTGATTTTAATTGTAGGAAAATTCAAAAGATATGGTTTTTGGATCTTTTGTGAAGCAAATCTGATCAGGGCAAGCTGGCAATCTCGTTTCTCAATCAAAAAGGCAAAATCATCCATGTTTAGCAAGTTTTATCAATCAAAAAAGTTGGAAAAGTTTTGATTAAAATCAAATATTGAAAACATAATTTCATGGACTTTTGGGCCAAGATTTACCCTAGTTTTGATTCCAATACATATGCTGAAGCCAACCCTAGTATGAACAACGTGAAAGAGTTGCTAAAACTCCATAACCAAATTGCAAAAAATTCAAGAAAAGTGTGAAACTGAATTCTTATTTGTAGCGCAATTCAAAGCCTCTTTTTGATTCAAACATCTTGCCTGAGTCTCCAGGAAGTCATTGCCATCAAGAACCAGTCCTAACACGCGAAGAATCAAGGAATACAAGTCCCACGGTTTGAATATATTTCCAAAATTGCATAACATGATTCATGCGTTTTTAATCCATTTTCTTGGTTGATTTATGTTAATAGGGACCTTCTGAAGCGATTGGTATAATCCAATTTGGTTATAGCCTTCTGAATTGAAAATCACCATGGAAGAATATTAGGGTTCCGAAGCTGTTAAATTAGGGCTTTACGCATAAGGAAAAATTGGACCTTGGAACAAGCATGGTTGAATTCGTCAAGGCCAGACGAATTCAACCAGATCCTCGCGCTCAATTTTAATCAACCCTAACTCTAATCGTTATTATTCGTGGTTGTAGTTAGTGGGGGTTAAAAACCCCCGCTACTTGTTCTTTATTTTTGTAGGAAAAGCTGAAGAAGACAATACGTGTATGAACGTGACTGGGTGATTCAAATGAGTGGCGCGCATTTTTGTTTTGTGGCATAATTATTTGGTTCCTTAATATAATATTTGTTTATCAATATGTTTACAAACATACGCAAATGGTGGAGTGGTTAGTGACGTGTTTGTTCACCACTGGGACCTGGGTTCGATTCCCAGGTCCCCCAAACTCTTATTTCTATTTTTCATAACGTGTTCCAATGCAGCAATCATCCAAAATTCCACCGTGCACGCCCAGCAACAGCTTGCCATGTGGCTTCAGGCATTCTTCCAGTGGCCAGGAGATGAAGTCCATGATATTCAGGGGTCAATGAGCATGCACACGATCATGAAAGTCAACAAGGCTTAGACTTCTCTTGGGCCAGAATTTCTTCAGTACACCTCCATATGGGCCATCACACCCCCTTTGGTTTGCCTTGCTTTATTTTATTTTCTTTTCTTTTAAATTTCTTTTAATTGTTTTAATTATTATTATTAATTCACCACAAATTAATTTTTCCTAATAAAAATCAGAAAATCAAAATTGTAAATATATTTTAATTATTTATTAATTTCACCATTAACTTATTTTTGTAAATAAATGCTAACAATTAACTTAGCTTAATTTAGGTTTAAATTTTAATCCTTTTTCTTAATAAATAAAATTGCATAGAATTAAGTTTTGACCTTTTTTTTTAATCATTTTCTTATTATCATCATTATTAATTATTATTATTTTTGTAAATAACATGTAAATTAATTAATTAGTTTAAATTAGTTTAACTTCAACATTTTCATTAATAATTAAAATAAACTTTGAGCTAGGGTTTTCTTGACTTTTAATTTATTTTATTATCATTAAATACAAAAACATAAAAAACATCTTTCTTGTAAATAATTAATTAAATAATTAGGTTTAATTTTAATTTAAAGCAAAGGACAAAAAAGCTCGTAATTTCTCAAAAGGGTCAAAACCCTAAGGACGTCCAGTTTAATCTCTATTTGCGCATTTTTTTTTTTATTTGATTATTATGTAACTGTTTCCGGAATGTAATAGTAATTAGGTTTATTGCTTTTTTTACTTTCCGCATCTTTATCAAAAATAGGTCTTTGTTTTTGGCGATGTATAGACCTGTGCCTTGTAATAGCGTAGCTTTTACCTTTCCGTATTTTATTTTCCGCACTCCTAACTGCTAAATTGCCTGAAAGAGTGTATGATAATTAAAAACAACTCGTAGCTCACCATTGCATGATCAAAGATAAATGTTAACATGAAAACAACACACAATGCACCTGCCACTTCTAGGGTACGCCTCACTCGTTGCCTCGAAAGTGGTCGTCAAGTATAGGGTGTTTTAGCGGTCGCCCTTATGTCTAAGATCCAGTTGCCTCAAAACGGTTGCCTCAGATTAAAAAGGATCTAGGACATTAGGGTTACTTCTAAGGTGTCCTACTATTGCTTCGGTGGCCATACTGTCCCTCAATCGAATTGACCCGAACATCTCCAACGGTGGTGCTACCTACCTCTCAATGGTGGGATGGCACTACCTTAAGGACTCTTACACAGCCTAATTCCTTAGGATAGGTGGATGACTCATGGGTACTTGCTCTCTTCAAAAACAAACCAAACATCTTTTCACATTGACACTTTCAAAAGTTTTCAAAACAAATTTTTCAAACACTCTTGAGGACAGATACAAGAGTCACTTAGAAATCTTTCAAAAACGAAACTTTTTTTCAAACCCACTCACATTTGAAAAGCAAACATCTTTTGAAAACATAAGAGCAAGTACCTAAGAGCCCGTGGATAACCACGGATAGAAAGGGTGCTAACACCTTCCCTTTCTATAAATCTACCTCTCGAACCGAGAGACATTCTCAATAAGGAATTTTGCTGTGCTTTTGTCCTTTCCATGTTGGAGAACATAAAAGACGGTGGCGACTCTTGCTTACCGCGACATTTCGCGAACCAGCTTTAAAACAGTCAGTTATATTTCCACCGATCACAGATGGCTCTGGTGATTTCACTGTGGTTCACCTTATGAAAGGGACTTTGTGGGGATTTGTCACTTCCCCTAGTAGTAAGTGTTTGTATACTTCCGGGAAATTTTTGTTTGGTCGTATGTGACCCTTTACTGGAATTCATGCTCAATGCCCTAAGTGATTCAAATGCAGACCTGCCCCTGGTTATTCAGCACTTCTTGAGAGATTTCTTGGAATCTTGACTCGACTACCCCAGACGAATTGGACAGTGACATGTCATTCCCCCTTGCTTATAGAAGATTTGTCATCGGAAGTGTCTTCCCATTTGAAGTGATTTTGTTCATTGATAGAGTTTTTGTTCACTGGATATTCGTCGTGTGAATTTCTCTGTTGTCAAACAAATTAGATATATGCAAATAGCGATATTCAAACAATGCAAAGTTTATGCTTGTCTTGAAGTTTTGAGAATGCAGTTTTAACAAATAAAGAGTTTTGTAAGAATATGAATTCAACTCAGAATTTGCAGTAAGCCTTACAGGAGTTAGGATACATTTTGTAACATTATGCTTTCGAACTAACCCATGCTTCAATTAGGACTTTTAAAGGGTTGTAGTGCGGTTTGGTTCACGGTTTAAGAAACAAAGGATAAGGCTCAAAGTGTATTTGTATCCAACCCATTCTTCATGATATTCTCCAGTCCTAAACTCAGTTAATTGTGCGTTTGGATTCCAATTGAATCTGGAATGGTGTTTTGGTGATGGTTCGGATAGGGGAATTTTATTTGTGAAGGCATTCGTTTTTGCAATAATTTTCATGATGTCGAGGATTTGTAGTGACCTTTTTTTTTTTATTGTCCTTGATTTTTGCCTGACTGTTTTGAGATTACAGTAAATGGGATGTCCCAGTTTTTCTTAAGTCTCCTTCGTAGGTTTTGACTTAGTGGGATTTTTCTTTTGAGAGATATTGACTGCCTATTTGATAGGTAATTATCACCATCTTTTGATTATAGAGGAATGTTTTTGATGTCATTTGTTGTGTACGAAGTGAAAGCTTGCGACTGAACACGCATTTGAATTAACTGATAAGCTACCCTGCCCCAGGTTTTTGATTAAAGATTTCAATTTATGTGAAAAACTCCTACTTCTTTGGCTAGAAGGGGTTGACTAGGGATTATCTTCCTTATAACTCCAGTGTTTAGGGTTTGAAACAACCCATGTACATAGTCAACAAGATCTGTTCAAAAGCATATTGTATGAGATTATGGCATTGTTTTCTTCATCATCCCTCTAAAGGCTTGCAACTTTTAACAAGAGTTGAATATCATAAAGGGAATAAAAAGCACAATTTTAAGTATAATGAAAACAAATGGATTAATTCAAGACAAGAATATGCAATGCATTAATGAAAGTAACCAAAGTCTGACATATAGATAAGTGTTTAAGCAAACAAAGAAATGACAACTGAAAATTCGAATAAACAAAAGTTTCTCCGCATGAACTTCATCACTTCAGATGATGTGCCTTTGAGGGATGACAGAAGAGCTCCAGTTGACCGTCTTGTGTAAACTCCAACACTCCTTCGTCAATTAGGTCTTGAATATTGTTCTTCATAGCCCAGTAACCATTTGTATCATGTCCAGGACTATCGGAATGGTATGCACACTCTCATTAGGGTGGTAACTAGGAGCTGAAGTATTGGGATTCTGGAGAGGAGCCTTTAACGTAATTAGCTCTGCCTTTAACATGTGTTGTAACAATTGAGCCAGCGACATGTTGATCTTGGTGAATTGTCTCTTAGGTGCGACCTCTTTATGCTGATTCCCCTGTCGTTGTTGGTGAGGTTGTTGTTGGGCTCACGATATAGCGGCAATTTGGAAAGGTATATTCTCCACCAAGCCAACTTCTTGTCTCACCAGAGGCTGATTAATGACTTGATTCCCAGCCTCGACTGTTTGTTTCATACGGTTGCATTCGTCTTGATGAAGTTTATTGACGAGGGCCCTCAGCTCTTCTTGTCCCCGAGCTAAGTTTTGGATAAGATTCACCTGGCCACCATCTATCCCATCATCTGGATCTTTATTGTGGCTATCTCAGTTTGTATCCATTCCAACTGGTCATTCTTGTTGTCCTCAGGATTCTTCATGGTCATGCCCCTAGTGAGGAGTGCTTTCACCTCTTCTTTCCCCTTGGATAGGTTCAAGAACATTTCTTGAAGTTGAGCATTTTGAGTCTGAATGTCCTTGATAGTTTGTTCTAGAGCCATCTTTACTTGAAATAAACAGTAAGTCGATGAGAAACCTGTGTGGGGTAAACCTGTCATGATATGAAGCATGATATGTGGATGCAAGGCTTTTTCAAGGATTTAGAAGATTTAAATTCGTTTAGACAAAAGGAAGAAACATCAATTGCATTAATAAGTTCAAATAGATTACAAACATGCCTCTTGGGCTTACAATGGAGGAAAAATAAACTCCTAAGACAAAAAGGTCGAGCGCGTCCTTTTTGGCACAATGTAGGCATTCAAACTTCGCTCTTCATGAAGTTGTCTCGTAAGCTCCAAAACCTTCTTTTCACTCGCGTAGAACGGGGCTTCGAAGGTGTCTCTCTCTTTCTTTAGCTGAATCTATACTCTTTGCAAATCTTCAAGAGAAGTAGGCATGTTAGGATAAAGGACAGTATATAGAACATCTCATTCGGCAACATGATCCATGACGATAAGTAGGTGGAGGGGTAAGGCATCATGAGGCTTTGAGCACGAGTTCATACCCACTTAAGTTAAGGCTCAAGAGGAATGGAATTCTTATGCCCCAATGTCTTACTATCCAATTTGCTTATCATTCTCCAAGCTCGTATGAACCTTTGACGATAGCCTTGGTCGTTGGCCTCGTAATTGAATACCAACCCTTGTATGAGTGCATCATGGGACCATCTCTTCGTGCATACCCAAACTTTCATAAGGCCAAACAAGGGTTGTAGGTAATACCTCCCTCGATGCCAAGACGAGGGACATTAGGGAATTCCCCATAACGGTCGATGATAGTAATATCCTCCAAGGATCGAGAACACCAATGAATGTCAGAATGTGTGAGTAACATCATTCTTTGAGACCATGTCAAGCCTTGCTCGTTCTTCAATGTTGATCGAGGTAGGTGCAAAATAAACCACCTAGAGAGTAAGGGAATGCAACACAAAAGAGTACCTCTTTTCTTTACGGTGCAAGTGTGGAGACAATGTAGAATGTCTCCAAGCAGGGTAGGTACATGATTGCGAGAGAGAAAGACCTTGATGGCATTCACATCTATGAGTTGGTCCGGATTGGGAAATAGAACCAAACCATAGATTAGAAGGGCCGAGACATCTTGAAAATCTTGAAAATCCATATCCTCCCAGAATGAATGAGCCTTCTCCAAAAAAAACTTGGCTAAGAAACCTTTAACTCCACTTCTTGTCTCCCAATTTTTTATAATGTCAGATCTCTTCAAATGCATGGCTTCGGCAATGACTTCAGGCTTTGGAGTCTCCTCTAAACCGGTGAATGGTATTTGATAAAGTACATGCACTCCTAATAGTAGAGAGAACTCTTCTAATGTAGGCACCAATTGATAGTCAGGAAAGGTAAAGCAATGTGCATGGGATCAAAGAATTGGAAGAGCGCACACATAATTTATTCTTGTAAGTTTTAGGTAGCCAAGCTGAGAAGTCGACCATATTTCTTGGTGAAGGGAGAATCTCCAGGCACCCTTGATGCTAATTCTTTGAGTTGGGGATGTGCTTTCACGAAGCTAACTCGAATGGTATTCCTATGAATGGGAATCATGGCCTACAAAACAGAACAAAGATAAATTCATAAATCCTTGAAATGATTAGAGAGAATGCTTATGATGTTATGATGTTTGTGATGTTATGTACATGTGAACAAAGCAAACAAGTCTTTATGTACAAATAATCATATACAAACAAACCACATAATTCCTTAGGTTTAGGCTTGCATGGAGTTCATAGGTAAGTACCATCTTGAAGTTTAGTTTGTTCAACCTGTCCTAGAAAGTAATTGGGCTCTAGGGGATCTCAATATCACTGGTCATTCTTCATTGTGCATTGTCTCAGCATAATCAATATTTTCTTGCGACCGAGATATCCCAAAAGTCCAATCTCAATGAGTGTAGCATCGAGTATCAACCAATCTTCAGCTTTACATCAAAGTCGGCTATCTCACTACTTCATAATGGCCAAGTTGTTCAGTTAAGGTTCTAAGGTCAGTTAGTGCTTCATGACACCGCTCAGCGGCCCTATATTCTCCTCGATTCAACACAAGGGATACTGGTACCAACAAATGTGTCACACTAACGTAGACATTGCTTCAACCATATCGGTATACGTCGTACAGTTTCCGTAATCTATTGCTACTTACCTAAAGAGGTGCCCCAGATCCGGGTAGAGGATCAAAGTAAACCCAAGCAAGCAACCATAAACGTAAAGCAAATAAATCAAACAAGGAAAGCAAGTAAATGTGATATAGCTCTAAGGTAACCCACATTTAAGTATATTCCCAGCAGAGTCGCCAGTTCTGTAATACGGTGGGAGAACTGACTTGGTTGTTTTGCGTTTGATCGAAATTGTTGCGGATAGCAAGAGTCGCCACCGACTTTTCTTTTATCCAATAAGGAAAGGTTGAAAAGAACAGGAAAGACCCTTGATATTATTTCTTATGTTCGGGGGGGTAGATTATGAAAAGGGAAGGTGTTAGTTCCCTTTTCATCCATAGTTATCTATGGGCTCTTAGTTGCTTGCTAGATCACTTGCTTTGTTTGAAAATGTGCTTTATGGTGTAAGTTTGAAAATATTTTGCAAAATTCCTTTGTTGTGGAAAACTTTATAATGATTCTCGTCTCTATAAGAATGCGTACAAAGTGTTGGTTTTGAAAATAGTTCAAAGAGGTGTTTGTTTTTTAAGACGTTTTTGAAAGTGTAAGTGTGGAAAATGGTTTTAGTTCAAAAGCAAGCAACTAAGAGCGTCCTACCTACTCAAAAGATCTAATGTTCTTTTCCTCCTCCTTTAGATGTTCCTATCTTACCATTGATTAATAAGAAGCCCCATTATTGGATGTGAAGGGACTGGCGTGGGTCAATTGTATAGTCATAGAAGGCAACCTATGAGACGTTTTAGCAATTTCGTTAGGGACTAGATCATTTACCGAAGGCAACATTGATGGACTACGATCTTTTTATCGAGGGTCTTTGCTAAAACGCCCATATTCGAGGGACATGACTATTTTTCGAGGAAACAAGTGAGATTATCCTAGAGGTGCACATGTGTGAATAGTGTGGTTGATTGCATGCATTCTTGTTTTGAATTTAGGGTGGTCTAAGTATTGGTTTTAATATTGTCATATAAACCCTAGTTACTAACATTTATGAAAGCAATAAAAATGCAGAAAATAAATGTCCTACACTATTACATGTTTTAGGGGATGGGGTATACAAGTTTACAAATGGGGGTTGAAAATCAATAAAAGTCCTAATTATTACAACCATATTGAATAGCAAGAAAATGTAAATATATAGAAAATATAAAGACAAAAATAGTGTAAAAGAGAGAAAGAAAAGACATCCTGGATCAAACGATGGGTATTTCGATTCCCACACTTGTTCCTTATTTCGATTGGGCTTGTAACCAATGTTGCATTCTTCGATTCACACTCCTTTTCCTTTCGTTTGGGCCTACAAATCAGTGTGTATCGAAGCATACCCTTCGATTCACACACCCTTTTTTCTGTTTTCTTTCGTGGCCTGTATAGGTTAGTCTCTAACATATATTTGGACAAACAAAGCAGACAAACCAAAAGGTTAGAAACGAAATCAAACAAAGAAGGTAGAAACGAAAACAAACACAAAGGTATCAATGATGCTTGAAACGAAAGGTTAGTTTTTAAAAACAATGGTTATTTACATGTTGTGTTTGAAACGAAAGGTTCAAAGTATCTGGAGTTGGTGTTTTGAACCTTGAGTTTCTGCCTTGAATACTCTTGGATTTAAAGGAAGGAAAGAAGTTGTTCGAAGGACTTGGAAACTTGGATTCGAAAGAGAGAACAAAGGTGTTATGTTTATTTTTGGTTTTGGGTTGAATAATGTATGAAGGGGTTTGAGATTTTTGTGAGAGTTTGAGAGTTTGAGAATGTTTGAGAGTATTTGAAGATTTTTTTCACACAACCAAAGTTTGTTCAGCTACTAAAAAGCCACCCCTAGATGTGTTGTGGGACCTCTTATTTATAGATGAAGTTTGGCCGAGGTTTGAGGGGGAAAACAAATGAAATTTGAACAAATTGGGTATGATGTCTTCATAGCCTTTGAGGTGAAGTTTTTGTATGCCAATTTGGTGCAAATATGGGGGCAGTATAGCAGGACTGGTTTGCAGCAGTTTTGGAGTGTTGTGGTCAGTACATCAGGCTTAGGCTTGGCAGCATATTTGACTCTGGTCAGCAAGCATCTTGAATAAAACTCATCAAAAGACAAAACAAAACTTGTTTCCAACAATTGTGTCCTTTAAATGGACCACATGTGTATTCTTCTAATGGACCACATGCACCACTTGTGTGTTCTTCGAATGCACCACTTGAAATTCTTTGAATGAGCCACCAATGTTTGTCCTTCGAATGGGCCACCAATGTATATCCTTCGAATTGGATACCCATGTATGTCCTTCAAATCCATCAATGCATGTCCTTCAAATGGGAAACCAATGTATGTCCTTCGAATAGGATACCCATGTATGTCCTTCAAATCCACCAATGCATGTCCTTTGAATGGGCCACCAATTATGTGTCATAATGTAGAAACTATGTGTGTTGAAGGTTTTTAAAGGTGGAATCGAAGTAAGTTATTTCAAAGGGAGCCACTTCCTAGTGAATCGAAGCACGCATGAAAGAAGCCACTGCTTTGTGGTTGCTAGCATGAAGGGAAGCCATTGCATTGTGCAATGAAGGCAAGCAAAGAGGAATCCATTTCCTTGTGGGTCGAAAGCAAGAACAAAGGAGGCACTTGCCTTGTGGATCAAAGCAGACGCGAAGGAAGTACTCGCCTTGTGAATCAAAAGCAGACATGAAGGATGTACTTGCCTTGTGAATCGAAGGAAGGAATGAAGGAAGTATTTGCCTAGTGAATCGAAAGCGAGCCTGGAGGAGGCCACTTTTTTGCTGAATCTTGTGGACCAAAGCTTGCTCGAAGGGGACCAAATGCCCAATCGAAGCTTGTGGACCAAATCTTGATCGAAGGGGACCACATACCCAATCAAAGCTTGTTGACCAAATCTTGATCGAAGGGGACCAAATACCCAATCGAAGCTTATGAATCAAAGCAATCTTGCTCTTCTTCGATTTGATGGTTGAGAGCCCAATATGATTCCATGGAAACTTGTGCAGTCTTGACCCAGTAGAAATTTTATGAGAAAAATATTGAGAAATGAGAGGGAAAATTTTGGGTTACAATAGCGTTAACATCCAAAAATTTATCGATGTTAGGAAATAAGAACAACCCATATGCAAGTAGAGCAAAGATGGCTTTAAAAGAAACCATATTATTCATCCTAGAAAAGTAGCAAGCTTTCTCTAATAAAAACTGAGCGGGTAATCCTCTGATTCCTCCTTTAATAGTCATACGGGCCTCACTCTCAGACTTTCCAAAATGAATCATAGCAGCAATCTCATGAGACTTGGGCTCTCCCTCCAAATTGGTGAAAGGAACACGATCGGTAATAGGTAAACCAAGTAGGTAAGAATACTCCTCCAATGTAGGCATCAACTAATAGTCCAGGAAAGTAAAACATTGATACATCGGATCATAGAACTGGACAAAAGGTGAGAGAATTCCCTCCTTTATCCCGAGCTTCATAAGAGACACGATGGATCCATATTTCTTCAGTGTTTTTGCTCTAACTTTTGATCCGTTTTGAGTTTTTTCAACTTTCTTTAATGAAAACTGACTTTCTCGAGTCATCTGAGGCTCTCCATGCAAACGGTTCCTTGATTCGAATGCATTTCGGTCAAATCTAGGAGCTGCTGACTTGTGTGTGAAAATCGCATTTTTGAATGAAATTTGACCGAATCGTCCGCATTTTGAGACTGTATGCGTGTGCATAGCTTCCGATAATTTTGATATATCATTCCGATTGATTTTTAAGCTTGTTCCTTGTGTATCGATTCACTTTTTTAATTTATCCATAATTGTCATTCATGGCCTAAATGTGACTTTTTTTATCTCAATTCATTACTTTTCATAGTTTGTGATTGTGCCAATTATGTGATACTTGTAGCATTTGTTTGTTTTCTAACATTAGTCTAGTTTATGCCTAATTCTTTGATTGCTCAAAATTATTGAAATTGAAATGTTAAAAAAAAGCTTGACATTGGTTGATAATTCATGAGATTATGTGTAAATTGTGGAGATTACAACTTGATTGAAAAATATTATTGAATTATTTCATGAGTTGGAAATTGATGTTGAGAATTTTCTTTAATGTCTTGATATCAATAATATCAATTGTTTCTAACCATTTGGTTGTTGATCATTGTGTTTTTTTGTGCATTTGAATGTATTTTTGGTAAATAATTTCAAGTTGTTTGATTTTTGAGATAAACTACTTTTTGCTAATTTGTTGATTGACACTTGTTATTTGTCATTTATATGTATTGAGATAAATTTCAATAGACTCAAATGACATCATAAAACACAATAGAAACAAGTTTGATTGAGTTTGGTGGAAAATGCCTTAACACTTGAACATTGACAAATTCTTGACATAATTGTTGTATTTGCTCTAACTTTTGATCCGCTTTGAATTTTTCCATCTTTATTTATTGAAAACTGAGTTTCTCAAGTAAACTGAAGCTCCCCACCCAAATAGCTTTTCGATTCGGACATTTTCACCCGACTTTTACTGTTGCTGACTTGTTGCGAAAATCATGTTTCCGGGTGAAATTTGGCCGAATCGGTTGCATTTTTGTGATGCGTTTGCATGAATATAAGTCCCATTAATTTTTACAATTCATTCCAAACAATTTTCAAGAGGTTACCGTTTATTTCGGATGCGCTTTTTGGTTTATGTACATATTACACAGTTACTTGAAAAATACCATTTTGAACTAATTTCAGTTTGTGATATCATTCCCTCCTAGTTTGTAAATATACTAACTTGTAGCATACCAACTAACTTGGTAGCTTTTACATTGGATGTTGACATTCAAGAGATTGCCGCTTTATATAAATACCATGTTTTGTTGATACCGTTAACTTGTACATATGTGTTTTTACCGCTTTTTTGAGTTTAATTACTTGAATATAGTGTGGTTGTCCAGAGTATTGCTATTAGCGTCTAAACATGGTTCACTTTTTACCATTTGACCATTCATATTCATACTTATATCTGATCTCATTTCTTCCGCTTCCATGCTAATTTTGGTACTCTTTCTAATACTAATACAATGATGTCTGGAAATGTCATACTATGTTCAAGCAACTTGCTCATTTTGTATTATACATAATCATGCTTACTTGTAACCATTGTTGTTTATTTACAATTTGTATTTCAATTGTGTTGTTATTTGCTAACCATTTTGGTAAGTTGTGCATGCCTTGAGAAGCAAATTCGTACATTGACCGCTTTGGTAATAGATGCTTTGATTGCATTGGTGTCACATTTCTGACATTCTCTCTTTTCGATGTTAGCTTTTGGAGCTTTTGCCGAAGATTTCGGATATTTGTTGTAGAGTTTGCTGTATACGGATTTGTTTTATCCATTTGGTACATGTTCATATCATTATTGTTGTAAATATTGTAAAGACTGCATTTTACCACTTTCTAGAAATCATGTGAAGTAGGAAGCAGGAAATAAAGAGCGTGCGCTCGAAGTCGCTGTTTAAAGACCTGTAGCAGGCATTTCGCACTTTATTTGCTATATGTTTTGTGCTTGTGTTTGTTTCCTTGGTTGTTGATTGATGATTCACTAAATTTTGAAATTAAAATCACGATTTCCTCTCAGTACATGCTCCCTATAGGATTTTATCGCTTTCCTTGATTTCTTGTTGATCGATGAGTCACTCAATTTAGAAATTGAGATCACGACTTCGCTCTCATTGCATGTTCCCTATAAGATAGTTTTTGTTAGACTTTCTTTGGCATGCTAGCCTAGATAGGATCTCCATAGATGTGCACTCTTGAGCCTTTTAATTGTTGATTTGTTTTCCTACCTTGATCCTCAATATCTTGGTTAGGAATTTGACTTGAGTTAGTATGTGCTGCTCTCGACATATTGTTTGTACTCTCTTGAGCTTGTTGGCTTGCTTGCTTGATTTCATATTTGTGTGTATGTTTTGAGATGATATACCCTCGGCATGTTCCCTTAGGAGCTCTCGATTCAACTATAGATGATGATTCGAGATAGACATAGTTTTAGGTGATAGACTCTTGCTATGCTCCTTTAGGACTTCTTGATTCATCTATAGATGATGATTTTAGTTAGACATTAGGATTGTATCCAAGCATGTCAACATAGGGTAGAGATTTCCCTTCAAAACTCAACCATAGGACCATCATTGTATGATAACATTAGGGATAGATCTAGGTTAGTCTCCCTTAGATGTTTTCTTTTCCTTTGCATCCTTGCATTTAAAACAAAAACTTTCTTTTTCTTAGAAAATGCATAAAACATCTAACAATTTTCAAATTCTTTTTTAAGGTAAAAAATATCAACAAATACAAACTCTTTTGCCTACGGTCTTTTCTTTCATGAATTTTTTCAGAAAGAGCATGTTATTTCACTTCTGTGTTGACGCGTAAATATTCAAAGGTCGAGTTGTGGCAGAAGGAGAAATTAATATTACTCATTAAAAAATACAAACCAATAGAAACATGTTAGCCTAACTATGGCTGCTCTGATTCCTTAAAAGGGATACGTAGGCATTGGGGTAGGGTCCGAACGAGCACAACTTTATTTTTCCCTACATTATTTTCTCTTTTCTTTTGCATGAATTCCCTGTACAATTTAGATATAGATTAGACACACCTTTTGATTAGAACAATAAGAGTGGATACCTTAGAGTACTACGGGCGTGTGGGGTGCTAATACCTTCCCCTCGCGTAACAGACTCCCTTACCCGTATCTCTTGGTCGTTCAACCTTGATTTCACCCTTCTCAGGTTTACTCGATGTTTACCTTTCCCCTCTTGTGGGATAAAAAATTTTCGATAACGACTTCATTGATTTCATTATCAGTTGATTTACAGCCGGTTGTTTCAGCTGGCGACTTCACTGGGGAATAGATTGACCTATTGCTGGTCCATCCTGGAGTCGATCCTAGCTCTTGTTTTCTCTTCCTTGGGTGTTTATTTTTATGCTTTATATCTTGTTCATTTTGTACATGTTTATCTGAGCATATGTTTGCATTGCATCTTTATTGTTTTCCATATATTGCTACTGTATTGGTTTCCGTGTTTCTTTGTTGGATATGTGTTACTATGAGGTAAAAGGCCCAATACCCAGGCCAAGTGTTGTACCCCAAAATTTTCCCTCTCATATTTCTCAAAACATGGCAAGAAAAAACCCCAAGTGGCTCAAGATTGCTCAAGAGTTGGACAGTCAAGCTATCTCCTAAGGCAGTCAACCTCAAATTAGGGTTTTGTGTTGCATCAAGGTCCTTGCGTCCAAATGACCTCAAGTTCTCCCAAATGTCCTAATATGTTCTAAAGTTCATCCATGCCAAATTTCAAGCCTTGCAGAGGAAGTTTGGTCAGTCAATTGCTCAAAAGGTCCAAAAATCGACTATGTTAGGGAAAAAGTCAACTGTGACCTATAAACAGTCATCCTTCAAGATTTTTTTGTCAACATTATCATTTTGAATTATATTTCATCATTTTATCAAGGTTTGATCATGATTCATCAAGGATTTCTCAAGATTCATCAAGATTCAAAAGTTGCTAAATTAGGGTTTTGCGGGAAAAGTCAACTCAACTTTGACCAAGCATAACATTCTCATACTTTATGAGAAATGACCCATACAAAGCTCATTTTGAAGAGGATGCAATCTCCTACAATCCATCTTCATACCCCAAGATCAATAAATGCACTAACAAAAAGTTACAAATTTGGACATTATAGGTCATTTTTGAAAGTCAACAAAAACACTTTTTTTCCAAAGCTTATAACTTAATCATGGAATATAAAAATGCGACGAGACCAATAGGTTTGGTTAGAGGACATCCCAAGCTTTCTAAAAAGTCCAAGAACACTTCCAAAAGTTCAAAATTGAAGAAGTTATACATTGTTGAAATTAGGCATTTTTGCAAAATTGCCAAAAGTCAACTATCCCCAAAAATTCAAATTTTGTCAAATGGGCCCATTCTTTTAAACTTGATTTGATCTTGTCACACTCCACACGTGTCCTAACTTCAGCCTTGTGTCCATTTATTAATTTTTCTATTTTATTTGATTTTTTATTGAATTAATTCATTTTAAATCAATTTAAATCAAATAAAATCACAAAACTTGATTACATGAGATCCTTTTCTATTTTCAGGACCTAATCATCATCAATGACATGATCAAATTCGTATCTCACCATATCATGTGCAAAAAGATGGATTTTGGACAAATTTGAAAGTTTTCAACGGAGGATCAAATCAAATCCCCAAGCCATGATGCACAAGGATTCAGTACAAAATTGTTGACCTAATACATTGCATTATACATATATAAGGCAAAGGCACACGAATTAGGGGTAAGAGGCTGCAGAATCACCAAAAGCAAACTTGAAAAAATTGGCAAAAAGCTTGAAACTGAAATCGTGCAAAGAGGCCAATTCAGAAGCAAATCTCCACACTAATCAATTGTTGGACCATCCTTGAAGCAGAACCAACCCAGAATCAATCCCCATACACGTTCAAAAGCGCTGTAAGTCTCTCTAAAAACCGCTTTTCATTTGAAATCGCAACTCCATGTTCTTGCATTTTTTTGACAAATCTTGGGCATATTCATAATCCTTGTTCAATTTACAAGCTTTCTGCATTATTTGATTGCATTTTTATGACCTGTAGCACCATAGCCGAACCTAGGGTTCGTGGTTTGTGTTTTTTGGGTATTTTATTTACAGGAAAAATTGGAACCATTGATGGACATAGACGTACTCAGGATGCCCAGACGAACATGACCATGGTCTTGGATTGTGTTTTCATAGCCTAGAGCCAATTTTAGGATGGACATACGGATTTAGCTGCGGATATAAATCCGCAGGTAAATATCCAGGGATGAATAAGGAAGACGAAGACGTGCCCCTCTCTTATTGGACGATTTAAACTTGGCGTGTTTTGTTTTATATTTTCTGGCATTTTATTTGATTTCCAATATTATTATTGTTATCCAATATCATAACAAATGAAGCATGTTGGTGCAGTGGTAGTGGCGTGTGTTTAGTGGCTAACAGGACCTGGATTCGAATCCTAGGTCCCCCCATGCATTTGTATTTTTTCTCTTCAGGAACTCCAGTACAACTCCAAGCATGTGATGTACCATGGTCTTCAAATCTCAAAGCGCCAGATGGCCCTCAGGCCAGATCTGGTGGTCCAGAGGGGATGCCCACCATACTCCCTAGTCAACGTGCCACATGGGATGCATGAAAGTCAGCCAGGCCAAGTCAATTGGGCCTTGGAAATTACCATTCTCACCTCCAGTTTGGCCCAGAACCCCTCTGAGTTTTGTTTTCTATTTTATTCTTCTTTTGATTATTTAATTATTTTTTTGTTTTATTATTTTTAATCACTAACCAATTAAAACTTTTCTTAATAAAATTAAAAACCCAAAAAATATTTTCATTATTTAAATTAATTTTCAGTATTTTATTTTTGTTAATAAATTAATTTAATTAATTTAGTTTAATTAGGAAATAACTTTAATATCTTTTGCAATAATTAAAATTAATTTAGACAATTAGGTTTTTATTAACTTTGATTAATTTATTTTTATTTCTTTCAATATCAAAAATCCAAAAAATATTATTCTCATTAATTAATTAATTAGTTTATTAATTTAATAATTAACTTAGTTTAGTTTTCTTTTAAATTCAAAATAACCAAAAAATGCTTTCTTATAAAAAAGGGTCAAAACCCTAGAATGCGCCCGATTTAAATTTCTCGCACGCATTCCTCTTTTATTTCAATATTGTATCTGTTTCCCGGAATGTAATAGTTTAATAGGATTTTGATTATTTTATCGCTTTATTTATTTTCCGCATTCTAATTTCAAGGGTTGCTTTTGGCGATGTAAATACCCGACGCCTTGTAATAGTTAGTTTTAATTTCCGCAACTTATAAACTGTTGGATGTTTGATAATAGGGAATGCATGACAAGATCAAATGTTTGAACCTAAAATCGACATAGATAACCACTAACATGTACAAAGACAAATTAACTGAAAAATAACACACTCGCACATGCGCACTCTTAGGGTACACCTCACTTGGTTGCCTTCGAACGTGGTCATTAAGTATAGGAAGTTTTAGAGATCGCCCTCTTGTCCAAAGATCATAGTTGCCTCAAAACGGTTGCCTCGGAAAAATGATCTAAGACATTAGGGTTACCGCTAAGGCGTCCTAACATTGCTTTAGTGACCACACGTCCCTTAATCGAATTGACCCTTAAAACTCCAACGACGGTGCTACCCACTTATTCATAGTGGGATAGCATTGTCTCAAGGAAGATAGCATAGAAAGATTCCCTTTTCGAGTAAGTAGATGGTTTTTAAGTACTTGCTCCTTTTAAAACAAAACAAAACTTTTCACACTTACACTTTTCGAACAAAGACTCTTTCAAACCCACAATCACAAAGAAAAGCAATTTTTGAAAACACTTTGAGCAAGTACCTAAGAGTCCGTGGATAACCACGGATAGAAAGGGTGCTAACACCTTCCCTTTCTATAATCTACCCCCCGGACCCGACAAACATCTCGAAAAGGGAATTTTTCTATGCTTTTTTCCCTTTCCTTGTTGGATAAAATAAAAGATGGTGGCGACTCTTGCTTACCACGAGATTTTGCAAAAACAAACGCAAAACACAAACCAACATTCCAAAAAATAGTCAGTTCTCTCCCACCGTATCACAAAACTGGCGACTCTGTTGGGGAGCTTAATAAGTGGGGTGTACCTTAGGATTAGATCATTGTGTTTTCAATTGTTTGCTTTGTATGCTTTATATTTGTGGGCTTGTATCGGAGTTACTATAGATCCTAACCCAGATCTACGGGATACCCTTTAGGTAAGTAGCAATAAACTGTGAGGGAACTGTACGGCGTAGACTGATACGGTTGAAGCAATAGCTATGTTGGTGTGGCACTTTAGATTGTACCGATATCCCTTGTGTTGGAACGAGGAGAATATGGGTCATCTAAGGGGTCATTAAGCACCAACTGACCTTAGAACCTTTAAATTGACCAACTTGGCCATAGAACAGTAGCAGTATGCTACACTCATTGAGACTAAACTCTCGCAATGATTCCGGCCGCAAGAAAAGGTTGCTAAACTGGAATTATGATCGATTGAGGGTAGTCAGTGATACTGAGATCCTCTAGAACCCAGTTACTATTTTTAGGACAGGTTTAAACCAACTGAACTGAAAGAGGGTAGTACCTAAGCTCCTTGCCAGCCTGAAATCTAAGGGCTCTCTATGTGACTTGTGTGCCTTTACCATGTTTGCTATTTGTGGATACTTGTGGTGTGCTTACCATCATGACATCATGACATCGTAACATTGCATACATCTTGCATTGGACTAACCTATTTCAAAGACAGGAGAGATTCATCTTTGTTCTGTTTTGTAGGCCATGATGCCCATGCGTAGGAATACCATCCGGATCAACTTTGTCCAGGTTCCCACTATGCTCAAAGAATTGGTTGCAAAGATACCTGATATTACTTCCTTCCTCAGGAGACATGGTTATCTTCTCAGTTTGGTCACCTCCAAATTGGACGAGCAGATGATAAGTGTCCTAGTCCAGTTCTATGATCCGTTGTACCATTGCTTTACTTTCCAGGACTACCAACAGGTTCCCACCTTAGAAGAGTTCTCTGATCTGCTCGGTATCTCTATTCTGGAGCAGACCCCGTTTACTGGTTGGGAAAAGATCCTTAGGCCGAAAGAGATTGTTGCAGCCCTTCATTTGACCAAGGATGAGGTAATGGATAATTGGGAGACTTGGAGTGGAGCAAAGGGCTTTTTGACTAAGTTCTTGGTTGGTAAGGCTAATTATTTCTGGGATAGTCTAGACTTCAAGGCATTCGAGGATATTCTGGCTCTTCTGATATATGGCTTGGTATTGTTTCCGAACTCCGACTCCTTTGTTGATGTGAATGCGGTGAAAATCTTCATCTCTCATAATCCTGTACCCACTCTCTTGGGTGACATTCTTCATCAGCTTTATGCCCGTACCACCCGAAAGCGGGGGACCTTGATGTACTGTGCTTCGTTATTGGCGAGGTGGTTTATTTCGCACCTCCCCAAATCAATGCTGAAGAACAAAGAAGGCATGGGCTGGGCTTATAAGGTTATGTCTCTCTCTCATAATGACATCATCTAAACTCTCAAGGGTATGGACGAGGTGGCCATTATTGATCATTGTGGGGAGTACCCCAGTGTTCCACTGATAGGAACTAATGGAGGAATTTCTTACAACCCGTGCTTGGCCTTACGTCAGTTTGGGCGTGCTAGAAGAGAAGGACCTCATGAGCTGTTAATGCCTAGTATCATCTTTGATTTTCAAGGGGATAGCGACAAGCAACGCCGCAGATTCATAAGGGCTTAGGATAGAGTTCACAGATCTGATCCACATGAGCTGGGTCCAAAGACTTCTCTCCCAATGGAGCCATATCTCAGATGGGTCCATATCCGTGCCCAAAAGTTGGGTATGCCATATGAAGCCGTCCTGCCTATCATTGTCGAAGTTGCTAATGAAGAAGGGGTTCTTCCTACCATCCTCCACCCTTACATGCCCACTGACATTGGGGCACTGAAAAGGTCTTGGATGCAGCTGAGAGAAGAACGGGATGCTTACCGGGAAAAGTTTAACGAGCAAGAGCAGAAGATTTAGAAGTTGACTAGACAGTTGGAGAACGAGCAGATTCTAAACGACTATGTCCGCACCGACAAGAAGAGACCATGGGAGCACTGATTGTCCTTTGATTATTTCCTTTCCAGTTTTCATTTACTTTTCAGTATTTCCTTTCTTGTAACGCCTTAAAGGCAATTTGTTGAACAATTTGAATTTCAAAGTTTGTCTAATAAAAGTGTGTTTCCTTTTTTGTTTACGAATTTGAATCTCTCGATTGTCTTTGAAATCATATCATACGCATTTCATCCCATGCACTTCATAACAGGTACCCATTACAGGTCTCTTATCTTCTTCATTGTTTATTTCAGCACTCATCATGTCTGCTGAACCATCAACTGAGTAAGCAATCAAGGCCCTCCAGGCCCAGAATGCCCAATTCCAAGAGCTGTTCATGAATCTAGCTAAGGGTCAGCAAGATTTGAAGACCCTGATTCTGAAAGAGAAGAAGAAGAAGAAGAAGAGGACAGTCCTGTTTAACACGGGTCACAGGTTCGAAAATAGGCTACAGAATGAAGTTGGTTTAACCACCTCATCTGGAGGGAAAGATAGTCAGGAAGAAAGGAGGGCTCCTAGCCCTGTGGTCTCCGACAACGAGATTGACTTCGACGAAGACCAGTATCCTCCAGCTGAGGATAGATACAAACAACTGGAAGACCGGTTGAGTGCGATGGAAGTTCAGAAAGTGCCTGGTCTGGACTTTGGTGATCTAGGTCTATCATCTGGGGTGGTAATTCCCCACAAGTTCAAGGCACCGGCCTTTGCTAAGTATGACGGAGTTTCTTGTCCGAAGCTGCACCTCCGGTCATATGTAAGGAAGATTCAGCCGTACACCGCTGATAAGAACCTATGGATTCACTTCTTTCAAGAGAGTCTCTCAGGGACTCAGCTTGAATGGTTTTACCAGTTGGATGGAGCCAGTATCCGCAGTTGGGAAGATTTGGCCACTACTTTCTACATGCAGTACCAAAACAACTCCAACCTCGCTCCCACGCGTACCCAACTCTAGGGTATGTCAATGGAAACAGGCGAAGGTTTTAAAGATTATGCTCAGAAGTGGAGGGACCTCGCCGAAAGAGTACAACCACCCTTGGCTGATCGGGAGCTTGTGGATATGTTTATGGGGACCTTGTCTGGTCCATTTTTCAACCATCTGATTGGAAGCTCTTCGTCTGGGTTTACAGAGCTAATTATGACCGGTGAGAGGATTGAGGTTGGTATTAAGGCTGGTAAGATACAAAGGGGTGCCTCATCAAGCACCGAGAAGAAGCCTTTTAAGAAAGAGTCCAGCGCTGTCTACAGTTCGAAAAGCCGGAATAGACCTGAACGTTGCTAAGCTGTTAATGCGGTTGTTATTTTAAGACTTGCCGGTGCTCCTCAGCACAACAATCAACAAAAGGCTGAGAGACCTCGAAGGCAATTCACCCATCTCAACATGACTTTGTCTCAGATTCTTCCACATTTATTAAAGACCAATCTAGTGATTCCAAGGGAGGCCCCGAAGAATCCCAACACTACATCACCAAAGTACAACCCTAATGCCCGCTGCGCTTTTCACTCTGATAGCCCGGGGCATGATACAGATGATTATTGGGTTTTTAAGAACAAAGTACAGGACTTAATTAATGCGAAGGAAATTGAGTTTGGAGCACCAGAAAAGCCTAAACAAGATGCAGGGGTGAATGCCATTGAAGACGATGTGGAAGAGTCTGAGTTCGACAGCTGGATCTATCCTACGACCGACGGTGGACCAAGCAACTGGACAGTAAAGGACTTCATCCCTATTTCTTTTGTTACCCAGTAATGAAACTTTTTGTTCTGAATTTGTAACAGACAATGTTTTAAAGTTTATGGCCCGGTGTCTTACCCGGGGCACCGTGGCTTCATTTGTGAGGGCTTTATGTATGTCATTTTCATATATCATTAATAAAAGCATTGGATGTTTCTTGCATTTCAAATCTTGCGCTCCTTGTTTTTCTTTTATTATATATTGCAAAACAGATATTTTACACACACTCACATATACAGGTCTATATCCACTCTGGATCTCACTAGTAACAACTCTGCTACTGCCAGTTATGACTTCGAAAATCTGATCAACTTAGCTGAAGACGAAGGTGAAGATGATTGCGAAGTACCTGGTGAACTTGCAAGACTGTTACTTCAGGAAGAGAAGGCTATTCAGCCGCATGAAGAGACGGTGGAATCAGTGAATCTGGGTACTGAGATAGACAAGAAGGAAGTTAAGATCGGTGCAAATCTGGAGCTTAGTGTGAAGCAACGGTTGATTCAGATGCTGCATGACTATGTTGAGATCTTTGCCTGGTCTTACGAAGATATGCCTGGGTTGGATATCAATATTGTGGTTCACCGCCTGCCTACCAAGGAAGACTGTCCTCTAGTAAAACAGAAAGTCTGCCGAATGCGCCCAGAGATGTCTGAGAAAATCAAGGCTGAGGTTATGAAACAATTTGACGCCGGTTTTCTAGCAGTTACTTCTTACCCACAGTGGGTGGCCAATGTGGTTCCTGTGCCGAAGAAGGATGGTAAGGTTAGAATGTGTGTTGACTATAGGGATCTGAACAGGGCGAGCCCCAAGGATGACTTCTCTCTACCTCATATCGACGTTCTGGTTGACAACACCGCTCAGCACAAGGTATTCTCCTTTATGGATGGTTTCTCCGGTTATAATCAAATTAAGATGGCTCCCGAAGACATGGAGAAGACAACCTTTGTTACTCAGTAGGGTACCTTTTGCTACAAGGTCATGCCTTTTGGGTTGAAGAATGTTGGTGCAACGTATCAGCGTGCCATGGTCGCTTTGTTTCATAACATGATCCATCATGAGATTGAAGTATACGTCGACGATATAATTGCAAGGTCCCAGACAGAGGAGGAACATCTGACCACCTTCAGAAGCTGTTTGACAGGTTGAAGTTGTACAAGTTGAGGTTAAACCCGAACAAGTGCACCTTCGGGTGAGATCTGGTAAGCTACTGGGTTTCATCGTAAGCGATAAAGGTATTCAAGTGGACCCTGCAAAGGTGAAATCCATACAGGAAATGCCAGCTCCCAGAACAGAAAAGGAGGTCAGAGGCTTCCTGGGACGTCTGAACTACATTGCCCGATTCATCTCGCACCTAACTGCTACCTGTGAACCAATCTTCAAGTTACTGAAGAAAGATCAAGTGGTACGTTGGAACGATGAATGCCAGGCCATTTTCTAGAGGATCAAAGAGTATCTCTAAGAGCCACCTATTCTGATGCCACCAGTTGAGGGGAGACCTTTGATCTTATACTTGACAGTACTCGACAACTCAGTGGGGTGTGTGTTGGGTCAGCATGACGAGTCTGGCCGAAAAGAGCATGCTATTTATTACCTTAGCAAAAAGTTTACCGACTGTGAGACCCGATACTCACTGCTCGAGAAAACTTGTTGCGCTTTGGCATGGGATGCTCGCTGGCTGAGACAGTATATGCTGACTCATACCACTCTATTGATATCAAAGATGGATCCAATCAACTATATCTTCGAAAAGCCTGCTTTGCCCGGAAGAATAGCAAGATGGCAGATGATCTTGACTGAGTATGACATCCAATATACGACCCAAAAAGCAATCAAAGGAAGTGTGTTAGCAGACCATTTGGCACATCAGGCAGTGGATGATTACCAGTCTATGAACTTTGAATTTCCGGACGAGAATATCATGTTGGTAACTGATTGTGAGACACCTGGACTGGATGAAGGACCTGAGGAGGGATCGTGGTTGTCTATGTACTTTGATGGAGCTTCGAATGCTTTTGGTAATGGCATTGGCGCTGTGATCATATCTCCTAAAGGCTCTCATACTCTGTTTACCGCCCGACTATGTTTCAACTGCACCAACAATATGGCGGAGTATGAAGCGTGCATTATGGGTCTTCGAGCAGCAATTGACCTAAGGATTAAGTTTCTAAGCATCTTCGGAGATTCCGCTCTCGTGATCCTTCAGATCAAAGGCGAGTGGGATACGGAACACCCAAATCTTATTCCTTACAAGGAGTATGTATTGACGTTGCTTCCACATTTTGAGGAAATAACCTTTGAACACTTCCCTAGAGAGGAGAATCAATTGGCGGACGCGCTAGCTACGATGTCTTCTATGTTAAAAGTCAATTGGGACAACAAAGCTCCCCGGATTATCATTGAAAGATTGGAAGAACCTGCACATTGCTGTGACATTAAGACTGAAGAGGTAACAGAAAAGCCGTGGTTTCACGAAGTAAAAAGGTATCTTGAGGCTCAGGAATACCCCGAGGGTGCATCTGTTAATGACAAGAAGTTTCTAAGTAGGTTCGCGGCGAAGTTCTTCATCGGCAATGGCATCCTTTACAAGCGTAACCATGATTCAACCTTACTGCGATGTGTGGATGAGAATGAAGCAGAAAAGATCATGGCAGAGTTACATGAAGGTACTTTCGGAACTCATTCCAGTGGACATACCATGGCAAAGAAGATCCTACGGGCAGGTTATTATTGGTCCACAATGGAAGCCGACTGTTATCAGCATTCTCGGACATGTCACAAATGTCAAGTCTATGCTGATAAAGTGCACATACAACCAGTTCCTCTAAATGTCTTGACGGCACCTTGGCCTTTTGCAATGTGGGGCATTGATATGATCGGCGAGATCAGACCTACGGCATCCAGCGGGCATCGTTTCATCCTGGTAGCCATTGATTACTTTATGAAATGGGTTAAAGCAGCTTCCTTTGCTACAGTAACCAAGAACGTCGTGGCACAGTTTATTCGGCACAATCTGATCTGTCGATATGGTGTACCAGAGAGGATCATTACGGACAATGGTAGCAATCTTAACAACAAGATGATCACCGAGCTCTGTGAGCAATTCAAGATACAGCATCATAACTCTTCTCCCTACCGACCGAAGATGAATGGGTTGTCGAAGCGGCTAATAAGAATATTAAGAAGATTGTGCAGAAGATGACAGTGACATACAAAGACTGGCACAAGATGTTGCCCTTTGATCTCCATGGGTATCGTACCTTAGCGAGGACGTCAACAGGGGCAACACCCTATTCCTTGGTATATGGTATGGAGGCAGTCTTGCCCATTGAAGTTTAGATACCCTCTCTTCGGATCATGAAGGATGCAGGTTTGAGTGAAGATGACTGGATTCAGACCCAGCTTTATCAGCTGAACTTAATCGACAAAAAGAGACTTACTGCTATTTGTCATGGTCATACGTACCAAAAACGAATGATCAAGGCATTTAACAAGAAAGTCAGACGACAAGAGTATCAAGTTGGGGACTTGGTTATCAAGCGCATCATATTACCTCAAGGTGATCCCAGGGGCAAATGGACCCCTACTTACGAAGGGCCATTTGTGGTTAAGAACATTTTCTCAGGAGGAGATATGATTCTAACCAACATGGATGGTGACGACCTTCCTCACCCCGTCAATGCAGATATAGTGAAAAGATACTACGCATAATCAAAGACTCGCTAGGTTGACTGGCCTAGGCAAAAATAAGGGCTTTCCGGCGAACCAAAAGGGTTCGGGAAAAAATTAGGGATGAGAATGAAAAATTGTACACCCGGCAAGTCGAAAACCTGAAAAGGCGGCTTGGGCAAAAAAGGGTATCCCGGTGGACTGAAAACCCGAAAGGGCGGTCCAGGAAAAAATTAGGGATCAAAGTGTAACACTATGTCTCATTGGATCATCTTGCATCCGGACTTCGGTATCGACTATCAAGCTTGGACGGCACTAATCAATCTGATTCTACCTTCAACCAAGTAGCAAAGTGATGAGATGCTCGAGGACATAAAGGCAATAGTAGAGTTGGAACCCAGTGGGATTATTCACATAGTTGTTTTGTTTAGTTTTTCACAAATTGTGTAAATTCTATTATTCGGTGGCGTTCTCTTACTAGGACGTCAGCCTCTTGTACAAAAACGCCTATTTACAGGCCAAACTTCAAAATCAATACAATTCATTTTCAAAGAAATTTCAAACTATTTTTTTCTTTATCTGTTTTGTTTTGCAAAGAACGTCCAATGTTCATTTTTGATATATGCACTTGACATTAATTGCTGCTCATAAATATTTACATGCAAAACAAAAGACGATTACGAGTAATATCAGAAACAGGGGCAATAAGAATTGTCTGAAATGTATAGTTTCTTTGTCCACCAGGTACAAAGGTGGATTCAGTTGAAGAATATGGCTAAGGTACCTTCACTCCCCGCAGAGTAAGACAATAATGGTAGCTCTCCCCCAGCTGAGACTTGTAACTATGAACGAATCAGTAATGCTCTCCCCAAGCAGAGTTGATCTACCATCAGCACTGAAAGGGCTTAATATCCCCGGCAGTCTCAATATTCCCCAATGGAGTATAAGAATGTTCCCCGGCAGAATACAAGATACCCCCCAGTGGAGCTAATATTTCCCCAGCACGGTCTGAAAAAGCTTCCTCAACAGAGTTGAAGCATCATCCCCAGTAGACTCTGGAAGTTTATCCCCAGTGGAGTACAAAAAGAAATCTCCCCAGTCAAGTTCAAAGGATCATTCCCAACAGAACTCAAAGGATTATCCCTACAAAAGTCTAACAGGTTTATCCCCAGTAAGTCACAACTGAAAGATCATCCACAGCGAAGTTCTTTCCTCTCACAAACAGGAATTCAATCCTCAACAGATTCAACATCACCAGCAACGGTAATCCATCCCCGGCAGAGCTTATCAGTGGAATCCTCAGCAGAGCATCTCTTCCCCAACAGAGTTCTCTTCTCCTGCAGGTTTATCCTTCGTTCACCATCCCCAGCGGAAGCGAAGAATTCAACTCTTATCTCCAGCAGCTATCCGGGGTTTATTTTCCCCAGCTAAAACATTACATTTCCATACATCATGATACATGCATATACGCATCATACCATACAATCTCATTTATGTTGAGAGCATCATTGCTTGATCCATATCATGCATTGCATATGACTGACCTTTACCTTTCAGGAAGGATCCAGTTAAGTTCTCAGCTATGTCAAAGACCTCCTCTGGTTCAGTTAGATCGCCAATAAGATCTCCCTGATTCATATTCCAGTTGAAGTTATTCCAAGACTCTTGTCTGGTCCAGTTAAATCGATTCGAAGATTTTTCTGATGTCGATCCAGTAATAGTTAATCCAAGACCTCCTCTGGTTCAGTCAGATCGCCGATAAGATCTCCCTGATTCGTATTCCAGTTAAAGTTAATCCAAGGCCTTGTCTGGTCCAGTTAAATCGACTCCTAAAGATTTTTCTGATGCCGATCCAGTCAAAGTTAATCCAAGACCTTCTCTGGTTCAGTCAGATCGACCCTAAGATCTCCCTAATTCGTATTCCAGTTGAAGATATTCCAAGACTTTTTGTCTGGTCCAGTTAAATCGATTCCTAAAGATTTTTCTGATGCCGATCCAGTCAAAGTTAATCCAAGGCCTTGTCTGGTCTAGTTAAATTGATTCGAAGATTTTTCTGATGCCAATCCAGTCAAAGTTAATCCAAGACCTCCTCTGGTTCAGTCAGATCGCCGATAAGATCTCCCTGATTCGTATTCCAGTTGAAGTTATTCCAAGACCTTGTCTGGTCCCGTTAAATCGATTCCTAAATATTTTTCTGATGCCGATCCAGTCAAAGTTAATCCAAGACCTTCTCTGGTTCAGTCAGATCGACGATAAGATCACCCTGATTCGTATTCCAGTTGAAGATATTCCAAGACTTTTTGTCTGGTCCAGTTAAATCGATTCCTAAAGATTTTTCTGATGCCGATCCAGTCAAAGTTAATCCAAGGCCTTGTTTGGTCCAGTTAAATCGACTCCTAAAGATTTTTCTGATGCCGATCCAGTCAAATTTAATCCAAGACCTTCTCTGGTTCAGTCAGATCGACCCTAAGATCTACCTGATTTGTATTCCAGTTGAAGATATTCCAAGACTTTTTGTCTGGTCCAGTTAATCGATTCCTAAATATTTTTCTGATGCTGATCCAGTCAAAGTTAATTCAAGGCCTTGTCTGGTCCAGTTAAATAGACTCCTAAAGATTTTTCTGATGCCGATCCAGTCAAAGTTAATCCAAGACCTTCTCTGGTTCAGTCAGATCGACCCTAAGATCTCCCTGATTCGTATTCCAGTTGAAGATATTCCAAGATTCTTGTCTGGTCCAGTTAAATCGATTCGAAGATTTTTCTGATGTCGATCCAGTCAAAGTTATTCCAAGACCTTCCCTAGTTCAGTCTGATTGACGATAAGATCTCCCTGATTCCTATTCCAGCCAAAGTTTAGACTACCTATCAGCAGTCTCCAAATGGCATCTGTAAGCCCATTTCTGTCATCACCAGGCTGATACCACTTCATGCGAGTGCAAATTTCTGGGCACTCTAGTGTTCAATCATCTTTCACCTTTGGATCACGAAAGGCCCAAAAGCCAATCTATATCCTCAGGTTTAAGAAAATTTAACAGGGGCAGCTGTTGTACCCCAAAATTTGCCCTCTTATATTTCTCAAAACATGGCAAGAAAAATCCCCAAGTGGCTCAAGATTGCTCAAGAGTTGGACAGTCAAGCTATCTCCTAAGGCAGTCAACCTCAAATTAGGGTTTCGTGTTGCATCAAGGTCCTTGCATCCAAATGAACTCAAGTACTCACCAATTTCCTAATATGTTCTCAAGTTCATCCATGCCAAATTTCAAACCTTGCAGAGGAAGTTTGGTCAGTCAATTGCTCAAAAGGTCCAAAAATCGACTGTGCTAGGGAAAAAGTCAACTGTGACCTATAAATAGTCAAACTTCAAAAAAATATTGTCAAAATTATCATTTTGAAGGATATTTCATCATTTTATCAAGTGTTTATCATTATTCATCAAGGATTGCTCAAGATTCATCAAGATTTAAAAGTTGCTAAATTAGGGTTTTGTAGGAAAAGTCAAATCAACTTTGACCAAGCATAACTTTCTCAAACTTTATGAGAAATGCCCCATCCAAAGCTCATTTTGAAGAGGATGCAATCTCCTACAATCCATATTCATACCCCAAGATCAAGAAATGCACTCACAAAAAGTTACAAATTTGGACATTATAGGTCATTTTTGAAAGTCAACAAAAACACCTTTTTTTCCAAAGCTTATAACTTGAGCATGGAATATCAAAATGAGATGAGACCAAAAGGGTTGGTTATAGGACATCCCAAGATTTCTAAAAAATCCAAGAACACTTCCAAAATTCAAAATTGAAGAAGTTATGCATTGTTGAAGTTGGGCATTTTTGCAAAATTGCCAAAAGTCAACTATCCCCAAAACTTCAAATTTTATCAAATGGGCCCATTCTTTTCCACTCGATTTGATCTTGTCACACTCCACACGTGTCCTAACTTCAGCCTTGTGTCCATTTATTAATTTTTATATTTTATTTGATTTTTTATTGAATTAATTCATTTTAAATCAATTTAAATCAAATAAAATCACAAAACTTGATTACATGAGATCTTTTTCTATTTTCAGGACCTAATCATCAATAATGACATGATCAAATTCGTATCTCACCATATCATGTGCAAAAAGATGGATTTTGGACAAATTTGGAATGTTTTCAATGGAGGATCAAATCAAATCCCCAAGCCATAATGCACAAGGATTCAGTCCAAAATTGTTGACCTAATACATTGCATTATACATATACAAGGAAAAGGCACACGAATTAGGGGTGAGAGGCTGCAGAATCACCAAAAGCAAACTTGAAAAAATTGGCAAAAAGCTAGAAACTGAAATCGTGCATAGAGGCCAATTCATAAGCAAATCTCCACACTAATCAATTGTTGGACCATCCTTGAAGCAGAACCAACCCAAAATCAATCCCCATACACGTTCTAAAGTGTTGTAAGTCTCTCTAAAAACCGCTTTTCATTTGAAATCGCAACTCCATGTTCTTGCATTTTTTTGACAAATCTTGGGCATATTCATAATCCTTGTTCAATTTACAAGCTTTCTGCATTATTTGATTGCATTTTTATGACCTGTAGCACCATAGCCGAACCTAGGGTTCGTGGTTTGTGTTTTTTGGGTATTTTATTTACAAGCAAAATTGGAACCAATTATGGACATAGACTTGCTCAGGATGCCCAGACGAACATGACCATGGTCTTGGATTGTGTTTTCATAGCCTAGAGCCAATTTTAGGATGGACATACGGATTTAGCTGCGGATATAAATCCGCAGGTAAATATCCAGGGATGAATGAGGAAGACGAAGACATGCCCCTCTCTTATTGGATGATTTAAACTTGGCGTGTTTTGTTTTATATTTTCTGGCATTTTATTTGATTTCCAATATTATTATTGTTATCCAATATCATAACAAATGAAGCATGTTGGTGCAGTGGTAGTGGCGTGTGTTTAGTGGCTAACAGGACCTGGGTTCGAATCCCAGGTCCCCCCATGCATTTGTATTTTTTCTCTTCAGGAATTCCAGTACAACTCCAAGCATGTGATGTACCATGGTCTTCAAATCTCAAAGCGCCAGGTGGCCCCCAGGCCAGATCTGGTGGTCCAGAGGGGATGCCCACCATACTCCATAGTCAACGTGCCACATGGGATGCATGAAAGTCAGCCAGGCCAAGTCAATTGGGCCTTGGAAATTGCCATTCTCACCTCCAGTTTGGGCCCAGAACCCCCCTGAGTTTTGTTTTCTATTTTATTCTTCTTTTAATTATTTAATTGTTTTTTTTGTTTTATTATTTTTAATCACTAACCAATTAAAACTTTTCTTAATAAAATTAAAAACCCAAAAAATATTTTCATTATTTAAATTAATTTTCAGCATTTTATTTTTGTTAATAAATTAATTTAATTAATTTAGTTTAATTAAGAAATAACTTTAATATCTTTTGCAATAATTAAAATTAATTTAGACAATTAGGTTTTTATTAACTTTGATTAATTTATTTTTATTTCTTTAAATATCAAAAATCCAAAAAATATTAGTCTCATTAATTAATTAATTAGTTTATTAATTTAATAATTAACTTAGTTTAGTTTTCTTTTAAATTCAAAATAACCAAAAAATGCTTTCTTTCAAAAAAGGGTCAAAACCCTAGAATGCGCCCGATTTAAATTTCTCGCACGCGTTCCACTTTTATTTCAATATTGTATTTGTTTCTCGGAATGTAATAGTTTAATAGGATTTTGATTATTTTATCGCTTTATTTATTTTCCGCATTTTAATTTCAAGGGTTGCTTTTGGCGATGTAAATACCCGATGCCTTGTAATAGTTAGTTTTAATTTCCGCAATTGAATTTCCGCAACTTATAAACTGTTAGATGTTTGATAATAGGGAATGCATGACAAGATTAAATGTTTAAACCTAAAATCGACATAGATAACCACTAACATGTACAAAGACAAATTAACTGAAAAACAACACACTCGCACATGCGTACTCTTAGGGTACACCTCACTTGGTTGCCTTCGAACGTGGTCATTAAGTATAGGAAGTTTTAGAGGTCGCCCTCTTATCCAAAGATCATAGTTGCCTCGAAACGGGTGCCTCGGAAAAATGATCTAAGACATTAGGGTTACCGCTAAGGCGTCCTAACATTGCTTTAGTGACCACACGTCCCTTAATCGAATTGACCCTTAAAACTCCAACGACGGTGCTACCCACTTATTCATAGTGGGATAGCATTGTCTCAAGGAAGATAGCATATAATGATTCCCTTTTCGAGTAAGTAGATGGTTCTTAAGTACTTTCTCCTTTTAAAACAAAACAAAACTTTTCACACTTACACTTTTCGAACAAAGACTCTTTCAAACCCACAATTACAAAGAAAAGCAATTTTTGAAAATACTTTGAGCAAGTACCTAAGAGCCCGTGGATAACCACGGATAGAAAGGGTGCTAACACCTTCCCTTTCTATAATCTACCCCCCGGACCCGAGAAACATCTCGAAAAAGGAATTTTTCTGTGCTTTTTTTCCTTTCCTTGTTGGATAAAATAAAAGACGGTGGCGACTCTTGCTTACCGCGACATTTTGCAAAAACAAACGCAAAACGCAAACCAGCATTCCAAAAAATATTTAGTTCTCTCCCACCGTATCACACCAAGTGACAAACAATAGCAACACTTGGAATAGAGTGGAACATGACGGATAGGGGATGTAGGTTACCATAGACGGTTGTGTCGTCCATGCTCAGATGAGGTTTTAATGAGTTTCTATCATTATCACGTAGGTGTACGATGATAGTACTCTCAAGCGAACCCGTGATTTTGAGTTACCTGACCTTACCCTGACCTAGTTTCACCCGTGAGAGGGGAGGAACTTGATTATTAGAGGTACAGGTGGTGACTGTGTTATGATGGTGACTGTTCTTCTGTTGGTGACTATGTGGGTCTCAAATTTATTTTCTGAGTTTCTGGATTCAGTATTCAGGATGATTCTTTGGTTATGTTTTGGACCTTTGATCCTGATATATTCATCTTGTCCAGAGATTATACAACGGTTATTCATGGTACTTGGTTCCTTTGCATTCTGAAATTGGTGCCGAACCTTTGATCTTGTAATATTCGGATTATTCAACAGATTTATACATTAGTTACCCAGAGGATTGTACAGTTGTTATCCATGTTGTGCTGAACTTTTGAACCATGTCATTGTACATTTCATCATAGCATGTTTATTTTACACGGAAAAAAAAAAAAGAAATGTTAAAGATTGTATGCAAAAAAAAAAAGTTTAAACATGGCATTACATCCGCTCACTCACCTCATGCATCTTCATCCATCTTCATGCATCCATGGTAGGTACTCAGAAGGTACTCAGAATGTGGAATCCTTATTCAGATTTAGTATTTTCTCTTCAGAATTGCAAATCTTGACTTCTCGCCGCTCCGTGATCAGATTCCAGTTATGGAACAACTTCGTGGAGAATTGGATGAGACGAAAGAATAGATGGGATTTTTTATGCTAGACATGCAGGATTTGGTTTGTGGACAAGAACTCTTGAAAGAAGAGAACACTCAGTTAAGGGCTCAATTGAGTTTGGTTATGGAAATTTTGGGGACAATGTTGAAGAAAGAAGATGTTTTTATGCCTGCTACAATAGGATCTACCATTCCTCCCCATAATCTGGGGACTCTTTTAGGTCAAGGAGTATCTCCTCCACCGCCTTGTGTTCCAGGATCTTCCCATCCGCAAACAGTTGTCATTTCCCAAGAGGACCCAAAAGGAAAAGTCTGTCAGCAGAGGCCAAAACAGCCTGAACAAAAATTTAATCATATTCCAATGTTGTATACACAATTGCTTCCTCCCCTACTAGGATTTAATTTGGTTAAACTCTGAATCTTCACTACACATGAAAGGCTCCCTCGTGGTTTTGACGACAACACTAGGTGTGAATTTCACTCTAGGGCACCCAATCATGATACTGAAGATTGTGTAGCTTTTAAGCACCAAGTCCTGGATTTGCTTGATGTAGGGACAATTCTCTTCACTCCCGAAGGTCTGAGCTGGCAAGTCAATCCAATTCCAACTTCTACAAAGAATAGGGCTACGCCTTTTCTTCTTCAAAGTCCAATATCACAATCTGAATCACATCATTCACAACCTATAATCCCAGAAAATTCTCACCAGCAGCCGTTTACAAGTTGTGGAAATCAATTGGTTAATCAAAATTAAAATGTTCCTCATGTTCATCCAGTTCAATATGCTACTCAGCAGCAAACCTATCGACAGAGATGTATGAAACAAGGTAAGCAAAGGGATAGGAAGCCAAAGAGGGTGTTCGACATTGTTCGCATGACTTATGGCCAATTGTTCTCTCAGTTGCTCAAGCTTACTTTGGTGGAACCCAAGCCATTAAATCTTTTCATTCCTCCTTATGTTGTGGATTTTGATCCTAATGTGCGATGTGACTACCACGCTGGGGCACTAGTTCATTCCATTGAAGATTGCATGGCCTTCAAAGAAAATGTGAAAGTCCTGCTTGGTGCAAAAGCTATCAATTTTGGGCCATCCAGTTAAATTTGAAGTCTCCTTTGACTCAGTAAATGTCAAGACTTCCAGATCATCATCTGAAGCAACAAGTCCATACAGAGACTAGTCTCCTCAACATGGCAATTTCTAGTTTCATTTGCAATTCTCATTTGTAATCTTTCTTGCTTTGGCTCAGTACTTTCTTGTATGCAAAACTTGCTTATTGTTGAATATTAATCACAATGCATTAAATTTGTTTTTCTTGAATTAATCCATTCGTATTCACTCATTAATGTTTTTCTTTGTTTTTGATACTTAACTCTTGTAAATAAAGAAAAGTACCTATGGAGGGAGGATGATGAGTAATATACCAAAAATTTCAAATGGTGTGCTTTTTAATAAAACCCCTACTGACGATGTACAAGCATTGTTTCAATTCCTAAACACTGGAGATATAAGGGAGTGAAACCCTCGTTAACCCCTTTGAGCCTTGAAGTAGGAGTTTATTTTCTTTTATAAAAAACCATCACATTTAACTCGGGGCAGGGTAGATTTCAGTTGAACCGATCGAGCGTTCAAAACTCATCAGGAGTATGCACCTAAGGATACAATAATGGTTATCCATCAAAAGGCTAAGGAAAGTCAAAACTGAAATGGTTAACTCCCATCTATCAGCAGCGTGCATCAAGGAGATGATATCCCAATGGATATCTCTTGCACGTCAAGAGGCCAAAAGATGACGATACCACAACGGTTATTCCTCGTCAACCAAACAGCAAGGCAGTTACACCTTTTCAGCAAGTCAAAGAACGACTCAAAGTCACATGACTGGTTCAAACAAAATGAAATAATGAAAGAAAGAGACAAAAAGCCCTGCTAAGTCGAAACTTGAAAAAAAACAAGTCGCTTAGGCAAAAGTCAAGGCATCCCGCTGGACTTCAGAGTCAAATTCAAAAGGAATTTGTCCAGGAAAAATTTAGGGAAAGCGAAAAACAAGAAAAGTAAAAAGGGATTACTGAATAAAAATCCTCAACAAGGAATCAAGTCTTGTGATCAAACACCAAGAAAGAAAGAGTTGATTGACTACCATGTCCATACAAAAAAACCTGTTTGATTCCTCAATCATTGTAACCTCCTTTTGAGAGATGAGTGTTCGCATCGAGTTAACTGAACGTATGAATGGAGAACATCACAGAGAATGGGTGGGCACCAAATATTTTGAGCCTTAAATCCTTTCTTCTAAAACCGTGAACCAGGCCACGTTACAACCCTGAAAAGTCCTAACTGAAGCATGGGTTAATTTGAAAGCACGTCGTAACGAGAGTATGGTAACCTGACTCCTAGGAGGTTTTTTAATCTTGTTTGAGTTGGTATCACTCCATCCTTTTACTGTCTTTTGTATAAAAAAAATTTCTATGTTTCAACATCTTTTCAATAAAAGTTTTTAACTTCAAGACAAACATAAGATTTGCATTAGAATTATCATTGTTTAAACATTCTTTGCATATGAACAAATTCTTAAACATCAAGCAAGCTTGCACAATGAGTATCAGATGAAAAGTTGATCATCTTAAGGGACTAATTGCTTCGAGATACCGTTGAAAGGTAAGTCATTCTTGAAAATGATCTTAATCTAGGTCAGAACTTCTATTGACTCCGATGAGTAAAAGAATACCAGTTTTAGAAATATGATCTGAAGTAGATTGCAAAAGTTTGATTTCCCGGAGTCTCTGTCGAGTAGTTGTGCATTACTGTCAATTGGTATTGAGGGACGTATTGCTTCAAGTATTTGCTCGAGAATAAAGCAGTTCAAGTTGAGAAGTACCGTTGTGTACTAACCTACTTTCAAGATGTAAGCCAACCACCCCAAGGTTGTGTTGTCTTCGAAAATCCTTAAGTTTCACAATTCTCCGTGAGTATAAGATGAAGAAATTTTTTGTCAAGACTCTGTTGAGCAGGGGCAAGCATGTTGAATACGTTGTTGAATAAGTGTTCGGCCAATCTGAGGCATTCAAGTCGAGATTTGATCCCTCAAAAGTACATCCAAACTGGGGCAGCTATGTCGAGATTTGACAAATCTCTACGAGAATTCGTTGATTAGAGGAAAATATTTTTAGAACCTACAGATGCACGAGAATTCACTCAAGCATGTTGAAACTGTTTCCAACGTTTGTCAGCCAGTAGCCGTATGCTCCAAAGTTCATAACACTGGGGCAGATTTTCTTTATGGTATAGATCTCAGAAAGTCCTCTCGAGGTAATTTTCTTCAAAAAGCCTTACAGGTTGGTGAAATGCATTATGCAGGGGCATTTTTCCTCTTCAAGGATTGATCAGATCAAGTCTATGCGCAGGCTAAATGACTCGTGAATTTGAGAAGCAGGTCGGCAATTCTGGATCTCTATCCTCGGCTCATCAGAGACTTGAGTCCATTTATTGATGTTCCTCTATCTGAAGTTGGGATCATTATCTCCAATTGAAGTTTGTATTGTTATTCTCGGTAGGATATGAGCAGCAATGCAAAGAGCGTGTGAGGTTGTTACCCGTGTAATTTTGTCTGCTAAGGGGTTTATCTTTAGAGATCTTTATCCCTCAGCTAAGCATTCCTCATTTCTCTGTAGGAGGAGAACGGTTCTTCTCCTAGGAAATTTAGAAGCTGTTTGAAGTCAAGATGATTTCTTTTTAGTAGACTGTAATTTATTTTTGCAGTTCCCTAAAGTCCACTTTTTAGTGGCATTTCACCTTGGAGTTGACATGATGAATTTGTAATCTTGCATCACATTTCTTACCTAGTGGTTGGTAGTTCAAATTGTTTATTCTTCAATGAAGTTTGCCATTCCCAAGCAGGGGCATATTGCTACAATTTCACTTTTTGCAAGTGTTGTTGGTCTTTTATGACAAGAAGCATACGATCAAATAAATCAAGAAGGGTCTGTATGCAACCAACATGATAATTTCTGTAGAATGGGATCCAATTTTCTCCATTGAATGCTCACTTTTGCTCAAGAATGAAATTTTATATCCCCAGTAAAGGTGTACTCTCGCCCAAACATAATTCCTTATCCTCAGTGAAAGCATACCCATGCGTAATCTCTATTGAAGTCAACACTCTTGATGAGAGTTTGTTCCTTCTGGATTTCAGCATGATTATGTACAATCTTCTTCCTCAGAATAGTCTACTCCGTCTCGAAGAATCTGGGAAAGATCATTTCATTGGATCTTATACCTTTCTTATATCCCCTTGAAGTCAATACCATGTGCCTCTGTGGTTGATGTTTATCCCCCTCGTGAGGTTGTCGTTCATCGTTTATATAATGTTCATATCTTTTCTCCCTAGGGAAGTTTGCCAAAGTCAGGTTTTCTTGAAAAAAATTGTTTGATCCGTATGCTTATTATGCCCAGTAGAGAAAGTCTTCTGTTCTCTGGAATGGTGTGTATAGACGAATGACATTTAGGGTTCTTTTACCCCTAGTGATGGATTATTTCTGAAATATTTCCTCTGTGGAGTTCTAAACCTCAAGCTTATGATTCAAAGATGCCCCCTTCTTCTTCAAGTTGAGATTGTTACCCTCGACGGTAGTATGCCTGTGTAGTCTAGGTAGAATTCTTTTATTCAAGAATTTATGCGACTTCCCAGTAAAAGTCACTTTTATTGAGGATTTACATCAGAAGATCCCGGTCCCCAACAAGAATCCTTTATCATTGGAAAGAAATGTTGAATCTTTTCCCCAGGAGGTTGGGAGTTGGATCGGAGTTTAAAATTTCCTCTGAACTGCAATTTATTTTTGCAGTATTCTCCCTAGTAAAGGCGTACTCTCGCTCGAGTATAATTTCTCCTTCTCAGCGCAGTCTGTTCTTTTCCAGGTTTTCTTGGAAGAATTGTTTTATTCACTAACCGAAGATTTGTTTGGTGTACTCCCTTTGAAGTCGACATTCTATGTTATCCCCAGTGAGGTTTGCGCTTGTTCTCCCCATGAAGTATGCATTCTCCTACTTAGTGAGGAATGTATTCCCTCTCTCTCCAATGAGGCTTATCTATATCAGAGTTCTTGAAGAGAATCATGTTTGCCTATGGGAGATTCTAGTTTGTTATCCTCATGAGGACGACCATCATCCGCAATGAAATGATTTCTGCTTCTCGGTATAAAACTTCTTGTCGGCTTGAATCTTGTAGATATGGATATGCCTAGTGCAATGGATATTGTTGATGTTACCATCAAAGTCTTTTGGATCCCCAGTGTAAGAGGTAGTTTTTGTCCCCAGTCGAAGTCGAATTTCGAGGACCTATCGAAGTAAGGTACCCATTATTCCCCAGTGGGGAAAGCTTTATTTCCCTAGTGGAGCATGTGTCTTATCTCCCCAGTATGGTGCACATGGGAGCGCCAGTCATAACTTTTTCATCCCCGATGATAGAATATTTTTTTGAGATATCCCCAGTGGAGTTTCTGTTTCGGGATGTTTGTTTCTTCCCCAAGTGAAGATCTTTTACCCCCCGGAGGTGTTATCCCCAGTATGGTCAGAGTAGAATTCTTTTTATTTAAGAATTTCTATACTCCCTAATAGAAGTTATCTTCGTCCAGAAGTTTCCATCCTCAACGAAGCTCTCCTCTTTCTAACAGAAGATAAAGAATTTGTTCCCCAGGAAGTTGGGATTTTGATCGGAATTTAAGATTTTCTTTGAAACTGCAATTTATTTTTGTAGTATTCTCCTCAGGAAGTTAGGAGTTTGATCATAAATTCAAGATTTTCTCTGAATTGCAATTTATTTTTCACAGTATTGCTCTCCAGGAAGTTACTTCCTCAATGATATTCGATCTTTAGAGGTTGGTGGTTCGCACTCACTCTCCCCATTGAAGTTCAGATTTCCTTTTCTCTATAGAAGATCAGATGTGCAAGAATTATCATTTGGAAGTTCATTGTCTTCTCAGCAGCCGATTATTGACGTGCTTTCCCCCAGTGCATTTTTAAGCATGCATCATTATATCGCATCTACCAAAACGCGTAGCATTTCCATTGTATGGAGCATTACGCTATAAAACGAATTCAAACATGCATGAGTATAAGCCAATTAGGTTTACCCGTGGTGACTAAATTGTTACGCACTTAGATTTTAATTATCTCCACAAGAAGCTTAGGGTGATTATATTCTATTTCCCCAGCGGAGTTTGTTTGACTTACCACCAGTCGGGTCTTTGGTATTTCTCATTTCCCCAGTGAGTCGTGGTTTTCTCTTGTCCTTGCAAGCCTTTGGTTATTTTACCCATGTTCGCTTTGTCGTTAGAGTGCGAGTAAGAGTCGGTGTATAGCCTTTCTTGCCTCTCAAGTATTTGAGTATCCATACTTGGTGTGTGGTAATTCAGATAATTGCCACTCTTGAAGAATTATACCCCGCCTTTGGCCTGAGGGATTTTTTAGTTCTTGCGTATTTGCAACTCTTAAAGCCCAATGTGTGTTGGCAATCCTTGTTTAGAGTCTCTACAGTTGGTCTCTCTTTTCTAATCACAAGTTCTCCTTTGACTGGCGTTCTGTTTGGATTCAAGACATATGTGAATCCTCAGTAAGTTCTTTTCTTTTAAATCCGTCTTCAGTTGGTATTCTTGTCAGAGTACCACTCGGTTGGTTTCTTTCTCTTGTAAAGTTCGTCTTTGATGCGGTGTCCTCTGTGAATTTACTCTGGTTAAAATCTCGTCCAGTTTCCTCAATGGAATCTGTCGCCTAGTATCCCCAGAAAGTCCGTCTTTGGTCGGCATTCTCCCCCCAAAAAAGTCTACCTTCGGTTAGTCTTCTTTTATCTGGAAAATTCGCCATTGCCTGGTGTCCCTCCTTTTTGTTGTTTAAAGTTCTCCTTCAATCGGGGTTCATTCTCTAGAAGTCTATTTGTGTTTAGCCTTCCTTTCTTGATATCTTTGATTATATGTCCTTTCCTCCTGACGTATATTCCTGATATCTTTGGTTAGAGTCCTTTTCTCTGGCCTCTTTCTTTATATATGTCCTTTCCTCCAGACATATTTTCTTGACATCCTTGGTTAGAGTCCTTTCCTCCGACCTCTTTCCTTATATATGTCCTTTCCTCCGGACATATTTTCTTGATATCCTTGGTTATATATCCTTTTCTCCGGACGTATATTCCTGATATCCTTGGTTAGAGTCCTTTCCTCCGACCTCTTTCCTTATATATGTCCTTTCCTCCAGACATATTTTCCTGATATCCTTGGTTAGATTCCTTTCCTCTGACCTCTTTCCTTATATATGTCCTTTCCTTCGAATATATTTTCTTGATATCCTTAGTTATATGTCCTTTCCTCCGGATATATTTTCCTGATATCCTTGGTTAGAGTCCTTTCCTCTGGCCTCTTTCCTTATATATGTCCTTTTCTCCTGACATATTTTTTTAATATCCTTGATTAGAGTCCTTTCCTCCGACCTCTTTCCTTATATATGTCCTTTCTTCCGGACATATTTTCTTGATATCCTTGTTTATATGTCCTTTCCTCCGGGCTTATATTCCTAACATCTTTGGTTAGAGTCCTTTTCTCCGGCCTCTTTCCTTATATATGTCCTTTTCTCCGGACATATTTTCTTGATATCCTTGGTTATATGTCCTTTCCTCCAGACATATTTTCCTGATATCTTTGGTTACAGTCCTTTCCTCCAGTCTCTTTCTTTATATATCCGGACATATTTTCTTGATATCCTTGGTTATATGTCCTTTCCTTTGGTCGTATATTCCTAATATCTTTGGTTAGAGTCCTTTCCTCCAGCCTCTTTCCTTATATATGTCCTTTCATCTGGATATATTTTCTTGATATCCTTGGTTTGTTGTCCTTTCTTTCGGACATATTTTCCTGATATCCTTGGTTAGAGTCATTTCCTCCGGCCTCTTTCCTTATATATATCCTTTCCTCCTGACATATTTTCTTGATATCGTTGGTTATCCGGACATATTTTCCTGATATCCTTGGTTAGAGTCCTTTCCTCCGGCCTCTTTCTCTATATATGTCTTTTTCTCCTGACATATTTTCCTGATATCCTTGGTTAGATTCCTTTCCTCTGGCCTCTTTCCTTATATATATCCTTTCCTCCGGACACATTTTCCTGATATCCTTGGTTAGAGTCATTTCCTCTGGCCTCTTTCCTTATATATGTCCTTTCCTCTGGATATATTTTCTTGATATCCTTGGTTATACGTCCTTTCCTCCGGACATATATTCTTGATATTCTTGGTTAGAGTCCTTTCCTCCGGTCTCTTTCTTGTTATGTGTCTGCTACGAACCTCAGATATGTATTCTTGATATCTTTGTAAGAGTTTTCTTCGGTATGTCTCTTCCGTATGTATCTGCTACCGACTCCGGATATGTATCTTTGATACCTCTTCTGTATGTGTTCGCCACTAACCCCGAACTTGTCCTTTTGATATATTTCTTGTCATGTGTTTGTTACTAACTCCGAATAGATGTCCCTTGATAACCAAGTTTTTCGTCTATGTGCCTAACCCTGGTTTGACATACGTTTATCCCCGATAACCCCTTCTTCACAAAAAAAAGAGAGAAAAAAAAGAAAATACAGAAAACCAAAAATATAAAAATTCCTGACTGGTTTCGGAGTGCAAATTTCTGGGTTCTCTTAGTATTTAATCTTCTTCCACCTTGAAGGATCAAAAAGCTGGCACCAATCTCACCTTCAGGTTGAAGGCGATTAAATAGGGGCAGTTGTTGCACCCCAAAATTTGGCCTCTTCATTGCGATCCTAATTGGATTATATTGCATTATCATATTACATACATGCATTTCATGGGATCAAGGTATTTAATCAACATGACAAAGCTCTCATGATTTTTCAACACGTGTTTGAGTTGTGGAAGATTTGGGTGTTTTCGGTGAATTTAAAACAGTGTGAATTGGAAACAGTATTTTGACTGATCTATGTTTGAAATTTTGCATTTCCAGCTTGGAATGGTGTTTTGGGTTAATTCTTGATGTTTTGAAACTGTCTTGATATTCTCTTTAATTTTTGTGTTCAGACCAAAAGTTAATTCTCAAAGGAAAGTCTCCGAATGCGCGGTTCTTTTGGAATTTATGCGGTGAAAAATACAAAGAAAAAGATGTTGAAAGTGCAGTTTTGGCGCACTAAAAAATTCATAACTCGAAGTTTGTGACTCAGTTTGAGCCTGTTTTGGTGGCTAAAATTTCGTCTCGATGTCAGCTGTATTTTCATATCTCACGGCCGGAAGCCAGTTCTATCCAGAGAGTCTTCGAATATATGAATTTATCAAATATGTTCGCACAAGTAAATTGTGACAAATGTTCACCTGCTTCATCTTCAGGAAATCATAACTCGGCCGATTCTTATCGTATCGAGCTGGTTCCGGTAGCATTGGGTCATAAATTGAATTGGCTAAATATTTCTTTCAGCTTTCCAATTCGAGCGGTATTCCGAAAGCCTTCATTTTTGGTCCGAAGCGCGTGCAACGTGTTTGAAAATCCTGAACCGAGAAATATTTTCATCTGAGACGAAACTTCAAAAAATCATAACTAAATAACCATTTATCCGATTGAGCCCATCTCCGGACACGATGTTGGCTACATTTTAGTTTCAAATTTCAATTTCGAAATTTGCACCGAGATTCTTGCAAATTTTCCCAAAACATGTCGCACTCAAGTGAATTAAAATTATGCATTAGTATTTATGGATATTTGAGACACATTAACCAAATCCACTCACATAAGCCCATACTATATATTCTTTTTACTCCAATTTCTATCATGATTCAAAAATCTCCAAAAAAAAATTAAAATTTTTCTCTCAATTCTCTCAAAAATAAAATCAAGGTTCTATACCTTTTTCATCAAGAACACAACAACAACTTCATCAAGATCCAAAAGTCAAGATCAAGAGCAATTATTCTCCAATTGTTGATCTGTTAGTTGTGATCTCTATACCTAAGCCTCCTCTTCACTTCTATCGGTGAGTTTTCTTGAATTAAGCACTTTTTGAAATAAGTGATTTTTTGGAATAAGTGTTTTTTCTTGGTTTGTGTTGATTGAGCTTTTAATTGAATAATTGAGGCTTAATTGTTGAGAATTGATTTGAATTGAGAATTTAATATCATTTTATTGATTTTCTTATTGAAATAAGTGATTAATTGAACTTGAGAAATTGATTTTGGTTGTAACTTGAAGTTGACATAGTGTTGTTGTGTTTATTTGCAGCCCTAGGTGTAGTTACACTAGTGTTTAAGTTGAATTAGCTATAGAAAACTAGTTAGCACTAACACTAGTTTGAGATTTTTAACTCTTGATTAGATTAACACTAGCTCCTAATTCTTGATGTAGAACTTGTTAATAGTTTAGGTTATGTAGATTCTAACACTAACTTTGATTTAGGTGTTGTAACATAAACTAACAATTAGTGTAGTTTAGGCCAAATATTTGATTTTCAAGCTTCACTACATATTTCCAATTATTTTTTATTGATGATTATTGATATTTTATGCATTTGAAATGCATTTTTGCATATGATCTCAAGTTACTAATTCTTGATATATACTAATCTTTTACCAATTTTTGTTTGATTACTTGTTACTTTCCATTTCAATGAATTGAGGTAATTTCTAATGGATTCAAATGTCATTGCTAAACATTTATGAAGTAAGTTTGATTGAGTTTGATAGAAAATATCTAAATACTTGGTAAATGGCAAAGTTTGACATAATTGGTGTTTTTGCTCTAAATTTTGATCTGTTTTGAGTTTTTTCAACTTTCTTTAATGAAAACCGACTTTCTGGAGTCGGATGCATTTCGGTCAAATCTGGGAGCTGCTGACTTGTGTGTGAAAATTGCATTTTTGAATGATATTTGACCGAATCGTCCGCATTTTGAGAATGTATGCGTGTGCATAGCTTCCGATAATTTTGATATATCATTCTGGTTGATTTTTAAACTTGTGCCTTATGTATCGGTTCACTTTTTAACTTATCTATAATTGTCATTCATGGCCTAAATGTGACTTTTTTTTATCTTAATTCATTACTTTTCATAGTTTGTGATTGTGCCAATTATGTGATACTTGTAGAATTTGTTTTTTTTTTCTAACATTAGCCTAGTTTAGGCCTAATTATTTGATTGCTCAAAATTATTGAAATCGAAATGTTAAAAAAAGCTTGGCATAGGTTGATAATTCATGAGATTATGTGTAAATTGTAGAGTTTACAACTTGATTGAAAAATATTGTTGAATTATCTCATGAGTTGGAAATTGATGTTGAGAATTTTCTTTAATGTCTTGATATCAATAATATCAATTGTTTTTAACCATTTGGTTGTTGATCATTGTGTTTTTTTTTGTGCATTTGAAATGTATTTTTGGTATATAATTTCAAGTTGTTTTATTTTTGACATAAACTACTTTTTGCTAATTTCTTGATTGACACTTGTTGTTTGTCATTTATATGTATTGAGATAAATTTCAATAGACTCAAATGACATCATAAAACACAATGGAAACAAGTTTGATTGAGTTTGGTGGAAAATGCCTCAACACTTGAACATTGACAAATTCTTGACATAATTGTTGTATTTGCTCTAACTTTTGATCCGCTTTGAGTTTTTCCGTCTTTCTTTTTTGAAAACTGAGTTTCTCAAGCCATCCGAAGCTCCCCACACATATAGTTTTTTGATTCAGACATTTTTCACCCGACTTTTACTGTTGCTGACTTATTGTGAAAATCATGTTTCCGGGTGAAATTTGGCCGAATCGATTGCATTTTTGTGATCCGTTTGCATGAATATAAGTCTCATTAATTTTTACAATCCATTCCAAACAATTTTCAAGAGGTTACCGTTTGTTTTGGATGTACTTTTCGGTTTATGTACATATTACACCGTTACTTGAAAAATACCATTTTGCACTAATTTCAGTTTGTGATATCATTCCCTCCTAGTTTGTAAATATACTAACTTGTAGCATACCACATTTTATTGATACCGTTAACTTGTGCATATGCGTTTTTACCGCTTTTTTGAGTTTAATTACTTGAATATGGTGTGGCTTTCTGGAGTATTGCTATTAGCGTCTAAACATGGTTCACTTTTTACCATTTGACCATTCATATTCATACTTATATCTGATCTCATTTCTTCCGCTTCCATGCTAACTTTGGTACTCTTTTTTATACTAATACAATGTTGTTCGGAAATGCCATACTATGTTCAAGCAACTTGCTCATTTTGTATTATACAAAATCATGCTTCCTTGTAACCATTGTTGCTTATTTATAATTTGTATTTCAATTGTGTTGTTATTTGCTAACCATTTTGGTGAGTTGTGCATGCCTTGAGAAGCAAATTCGGACATTGACCGCTTTGGTAACAGATGCTTTGCTTGTACTGGTGTCATATTTCTGACATTCTCTCTTGTCGATGCTAGCTTTTGGAGCTTTTGCAGAAGATTTCAGATATTTGTTGTAGAGTTTGCTGTATACGGATTTGTTTTATCCGTTTGGTACACATTCAGATCATTATTATTATAAATATTGTAAAGACTTCATTTTACCACTTTCTATAAATCATGTGAAGTAGGAAGATGTTGGCTGAAGATTTTGATAATATTATTAGAAGCCAAGTGAATTGAACGTTTCGATCGAAATGAAACAAAGCGTCATGTTTCGAAGTAGCAGAAGCAGTGTTTCGAATAAGCATATCAAAGCTTGGAGCTTCGAGTGGCAATTATGGGAACATATCTAAAGAAGTCTCGAAATAACAACAAGGTTGTGTCTGAGAAGTGCGTTCGAAACGGAGAAGTACCAAAACATTTGAAATTCAAATGAGAGCGGGACATTCGAAGTTTGAAATTTATGTGCTGGAGCATTTGGAGACACGTGGAAACAAGAGAGAGGCATTATTCTGCATGTTCTGAACGTGGCATAATCCTATAGCAAGACCGTTATGGTCGAATTAGTATAAATAGAAGTCTTAGTATTAGGATTTCGTGTGTCATATCTATTGTACTAAATACTCAGTAACATTCAAATTACCACATGGCAAGGGAAACGAATGCAAGAGCAATGTACGTATGATAGCACCACATGTTTATGATTTAATGAAAACCTTTTATCATTTCCAGCACTTTCCTTTATCTTTCTGCCAAATAACATTTACAAGTTTTCTCATTCAGAGTCTTTTTATTTCGAAATCTCTTCATTAAAGCTTTACATTTCAATGCTTTCTTTACATTTCAAGCACTTTACATTTCAGAAAACTGTCATACTTTTCCTGCCTTTATCTTCAAGTTTTATCTTTCGAACGCCTATTTTTACTTAACGTCATTTTACAGATTTCTTGCATTAAACGCTTTCTTCATATTTCAAATCTTTTACGTTCCAGAGCATCTTTTACATTAACTGTTTTTATAATTCGAAGCCATTTACTTGCCTTTTATGCAATTTTACATGTCTTTACAATTAACATTTATTCATGCAATTTAGTTTCGCGCACATACATTTTGATTACACCTTTAGATCTTTAAGAGAGAAATCGAAATAAGTCAAACACCTACACAACACTCAAACACCAACCATGAATATCTGTTCGATCATGAGAGTTACCCTAATGACCAAGGAATCCTAGGATCAATCTAGTCGATCCTGTGAGTTACCAAAGAAATTGAATAACAGTCAGTAACTTTATTCGATAGTTTGGAAGACTAGCGGTTGTTTACCAGAAATCACTGGAAACAAATTGGCACACCCGGTGGGACCAATAATTGGACATTAGAAATAAAGATTGTTGAGACATAACCATTATAAAAACGTTGGAATCTAAGAAGTTTGCTGTTTTATGAACCTAAGAAGTGGTAAAATAACCAACAGCAACCAACCCTTATCCAGAAGAAAACGTTTGACCAAGATGTCTAATTCTGACAATCAACAAGGGGAACAAAATGCCCCACATACAACAGGCACTAACGTGTCCACTTCGATGGGAACATCTAATGTGATCCCTTCGAATGCACAGTCTGTTGCATCTTCAACCAGTAATGTAGCCACCAATGGAGTAAGTGGCATATCAACTAATAGTTCGATCTTAGGAAATACTGGAACCATGGTTACCCTGGGGGATTCGTTCCACCATCAGGGACACAATCCCATTTCGCCACTCCACTAACTAGACCACCCGGTTTCGATGGTAATAGAACCAGAGATTCCTCTTATGGAATGCCAACTTCCTTTATGGCAGGTTTACACAATTCCACATCGAATTCATCACCTCAATTAGGGTCTGGGTCTGGGGCGAATCAATTTATGACAAATAACCAAGGGTCAGTGGGTTATAGCACAATGCTTATTTTAACCACAGAAAACCAGTTGGCTTTTAGGCAATTGATGGATGACAGTAACCATAATATGATATGGGTGTTAGCACAAACTTTGCAGGAAATATTTGCCCCAATAGTACAAAATGTGACTGTGACAAACAGGGAAAACGCTGACAACATGAGTCGAATAGCAGATTTCTTTGCTCCCCCAGAAAGGCGTAGGCAGAATCAGGCGGGATTCCGAGCAAACATGCCTGTTATAGAACAAATTGCTAACGACCCAATTTATAGACCGCCTAGAGAAGAAGTTAACTTAGGGGCCAGGGAACCAAGGTTAGAAGCCCCAATAATCCCAGGCCCACAAAGAGAAATTATGGAACCAGGGGCAGGGGTCGAAAGGCTAGAAGCCCCAGAGTTTCGAGAAGAACAACCTAGGGGAATTGTCATGGTTGGTCGAAATCAAGATGCTGATGCTGTCGTTCATAGAATTCGAAACGATAACATCTTGGCAGAAAACAATCTAACCACCATGATAGAGAGAGTCATGGCCCAGAATGGCCTCAACACAGGAATGAGAAGGCCAAATTATGCTTCTCCTATATTAGATTGCATAATGCATACTGATTTACCAAGGGGATATAAAATCCCTAAATTTACAAAGTTCGCTGGGGATACCAATGAGTCAACAGTTGAACACATAGCGAGATATCTAACCGAAGCGGGAGATATAGCCAATAATGAAGATCTCAGGATCAAATATTTCCCAAGTTCCTTGACTAAAAACGCCTTCACATGGTTTACCACTTTGCCTCCTGGGTCCATTGACACTTGGGCTCTTTTGGAGAGATTATTCCATGAACAATTTTACATGGGACCGTCGAAAATAAGCTTGAAGGAATTAGCCAGTGTCAAGAGAAAGTTCACCGAACCCATAGACGATTATCTGAACAGATTTAGGCTTTTGAAATCCAGATGTTACACAGTAGTTCCTGAACATGAGTTATTCTAAATGGCCGCTGGTGGTTTTGATTACTCTATTCGAAAGAAACTAGACACTCAATATTTGAGGGATATGGCTCAGTTAGCCGATAGGGTTCGACGGGTCGAAAGGCTAAAGGCCGAAAAAGCCAGAGTCTTTAAGAATAGCAAGAAAGAAAGGATCTCCTATGTTGGAACTGAGGAAGCAGAAGAATATCCTGAATTCGAATTCGAAGAGGTCGAAATCGACCTCGCTGAATTAAAACAGGCTCCACCTTACTCCTGCAAATTATTGGTTCCCACAAAAGGGAAAGAGATTGTTGAAAATGAGAAAAGTGACAAATTCCCAAAGAAGGTTTATACCTTCGATGTCACTAAATGTGACGAGATTTTTGATTTACTTGTCAAAGATGGCCAACTCATTGTGCCATCAAATGTCAAAATACCTCCTTTAGATCAGAGAAAGAAGAGAGGGTTTTGCAAATATCATAGTTTCCTAGGCCACAAAACCTTACAATGTTTTCTTTTCAGGGACCTAATTCAAAATGCAATCAAAGATGGCAGACTAAAGTTTGCTGATAAGGTAAAGATGAAAGTGGAAGAAGATCCCTTGGACGTCGCAGACACCAACTACTCCGAGCCTGCATGCATTGGAGAGATTAACATGGTGGAAGCTGACCAAAGCGATGCCCTAACAGGGGAGAAAGGTACTGAAACTGAAAACTGGGTGATGGTCGAAGTCGATAAGGAGGTCACTGAAGACATCCAGAAGATGCCAGAGACTTCGATTGAAGCAGCACCTGTAGCTGTTGCAAAAGAAACCCAGGCTACTGAAGGCCAGGGAAATCAAAACCAAGAACTAACACAGGTCACTGAAGGCTTGAGGCTGGAATTGGAGAAAGTCCAAATCACGAAGCCAACTTCCCCTCAGAAGGAAATATGGGACACTCTAGGGGAACCCAGTGGAAAATTTGACTATTTGGTCAAATATTCTTCCCCAGAGAGTTCGAAGGTTCACATTGAGGATATAAAGCCCACTGGATGGGGCGATGATGAAGCTAAGGGGGAAGATGTTGAGATAAATATGGTGGATATGGAGAGGCCTCGCTCTGAGATGGAGGAGGTAGAAAAATATTTAGAAAAAGAGAGGTATAGAATAGAGGATAATCACGCTGGAGATGCTAGTCTCAAGGATTACCTCATGACATGCCACAAGGGAGATACAGGCATGATACTGTGCCCTAGGTGCAGCATCCTCTGCAATCAGAGAATCTCTGTGAATTTCGAGAGGGTACAGAGGACTCGAACTGGAAACAATTGGCACCAGGATAACCAGTTGTTCAGGTGTTATCCTAAGGCTGGGGAAAGTTTGCTGGAATTTGTGTTTCGTTGCTACAAAGGGGCAACCAAGTGCTTGATTTGCCCAAGGTGTTCTGCTGTGTATGACCAGAGCATGGCCAGAGCCTTTGAAACGATTCCCTTCGCCCCTTGCTGGAACCATCAAGAAACTGTCCAGATGGGCCCATGTTTCGACAGCAGACACAAACAACGAAGGCCTGATAGCCCTCACCCCAAGGCTGCTCGAAGAGTGACTTTCAAACTCTATGCTGAAGTGCCAACCGACAGATGGTTGCAAGTCAGAAATGACAAAGGCAAAGATAGATGGAGAAACACCGAATGAAATGCACGCCATGCTGTGACATACAGAAGGCAATTCAACACAGCAAAAAGGGAGGAGGTAAGATTAGAAAATTACAAAGGAAGGAACCCCATGTCAAGTTCCCAGTGGCGCAGGCAACAAAGGATTCGAAAGGCTGAGAGGGAAGCTGTGGCAAACAAAGGGGTCACTTCAACAAAGAACCAAGGTGAATCTAGCACCAATAAACCAAAAAATCAAACTGAAGACAAACCTCCAGTTAATAGGAGGCTTTTCTCTGAAGTACAACGAGATGAACCAAAGGAATACACTCCAGGCCCAGAAGAGGACGAAGATATGATAACAGATAACTTCGAATCGGAGGGGGAGTCTTCATTCAACCTAAACTGTAACGTGGTATCTGTGCTTCCCTGCGAATTTGGGAAGGAAACTGAAATTGATGAATATGAGGAAGAAGATACCACAGATTTGATTAAGCATAGGCCTGTGTGCTACTATGTGATGGACAATGGGGCTATTGAGGAGCAAAATGCGTTCTTCGAACGTCCAGAACCTGCTATGAAGAACCATCTTAAGCCACTATTTATTCGGGCAAAAGTTGGTGCCCATGGTGTGAACAAGGTTCTAGTGGATGGGGGTGCGGCAGTCAATTTGATACCCCACTTCATGCTGAAAAGATTAGAGATCCGCGAAGGAGACATCAAGCCCCATAATATGGTTCTGTCCAATTATGAGGGGAAAGTGGGCAAAACACTGGGAGTGGTCCAGTTGGAATTGACAATAGGCTCAAGCTGTAGGCCCACCATGTTTATGGTGATCGAAGCCAAGGCCAACTATAACTTATTGCTGGGAAGGGAGTGGATCCATGGCGTGGGGGCATTTCCTTCGTCAATGCATCAGCGACTAGTTCTGTGGAGAGATGATGGAATCGTGGAAAACATCGAAGCAGACCAGAGTTACTTTATGTCAACAGTCAATTTAGTTGACAAGAGGGATTATGATAAAAATCTGGCAAAGATTGCTCCGTGTGTTCCAAATGATGAGATTAACGAAACCAGAAACGCCCACTACTACATGACCCTTCGCCATGATGGCCTTTACTGGGATAGAACAATAATCAGTGAAGAAGAGGGAGTCGAAAGCACTATACAAAAACGGCCAGCAGGCTGGGACTTCGACAACCTTATCCATGACTGAGTCCACCTTTTTCGAAAGGATTTCGGCCTATATGGCTGAGAACGAATCAAAAGCGGCCTTAGAGGCTGAAATAAATAAATTAACTGTAAAGATGAACGAAGCAAGTGGGGATGGCTCGAAATGCTCACCCTTTAGAGAATTTGAGATGGATCAAAGGTTGGATGCCATCTACGATAAAGAACCCTTAGGCTTCGAAAGGGACCCTATAAACTCAGGTGTCAAAATGTTGGCACAAGATCCACTCGAAGAAGTCAACTTAGGGGATGAAAAAACGAAAAGAATAACTTACATAAGTGCAAAACTTAGCCCAGACCTCAAGAAGGAAGTAATCGAAGTCCTCAAGGAAAATAAAGATTGTTTCGCATGGGATTATGACGAGATGCCTGGTTTAAAGAGGGAGTTGGTCGAACACAGACTGCCAATCAAAGATGGCAAGAAGCCCATCAAACAAACTCCCAGAAGATTCGCACCAGCGGTTCTCACAAAAATTAAAGCTGAGATCGAAAGGTTGCTGCGTTGCAAATTCATCAGAACAACAAGGTACGTCGAATGGTTAGCAAATATAGTACCTGTTATTAAGAAAAATGGTTCTTTAAGAATTTGCATAGATTTTAGGGATTTAAACACTGCAACCTCTAAAGATGAATATTCCATGCCTATGGCAGAAATGCTAGTAGACTCTGCTGCAGGGTTCGAATACTTGAGTATGTTAGATGGATACTCTGGGTATAATCAGATTTTCATTGCTGAAGAAGATGTTGCAAAGACAGTATTTCATTGCCCAGGAGCCTTAGGCACCTACGAATGGGTGGTGATACCTTTTGGTTTAAAGAACGCTGGGGCAACTTATCAAAGGGCAATGAATTCAATGTTTCATGATTTCATTGAAACCTTCATGCAGGTGTATATTGATGATATATTCATCAAATCTATATCTGCAGAAACGCATTTGCATCATTTGAGCCAATCATTCGAGCGAATGAGAAAACATGGCTTAAAGATGAATCCCCTTAAATGTGCATTTTTTGTGCAGGCTGGAGATTTTCTTGGTTTTGTGGTTCACAAGAAAGGGATTGAAATCAACCAGAACAAAACCAAAGCCATTATGGAGACGAAAGCACCTACGTCAAAAAGGGAGTTGCAATCTTTGCTAGGGAAAATTAACTTCCTCAGAAGATTCATTTCGAACCTGAGTGGAAGAACCCAAGCTTTCTCTCCGTTACTTCGTCTAAAGCAAGGCCAAGCCTTCGAATGGAACGAAGCCCACCAGGAGGCATTTGACAGGATAAAAAGATACCTCTCTCAGCCTCCTATTTTGTCTCCACCTTCATGGGGGAAGCCCATGAGATTGTACATATCTGCCTCTGAAGTTAGTATAGGTAGTATGCTAGCACAAGAAGATAGCAATGGTATCGAAAGAGCCATATACCACTTAAGTAGAGTGCTAAATGATGCAGAGACCAGATATAGCAATTTAGAAAAGCTATGTCTCTGTTTTTATTTCTCTTATATGAAACTCAAGTATTATATAAAACTTGTTGATGTTTATGTTTCATCTCATTTCAATGTCATTAAACATATGCTTTCAAAACCAATAATGCATAGCAGAATTGGTAAATGGGCTTTAGCCTTAATAGAATATTCTTTGACTTTCATGCCTTTAAAAGCTATGAAAGGTCAAGTGATTTCTGACTTCATTGTGGATAATTCTTTGGTTGAGCAGACTGTCATGAGTTACGTCGAAATGCAACCATGGAAATTGTACTTTGATGGTTCAACCCACAGGAATGGAAGTGGCGTTGGAGTCCTTCTAATTTCTCCTGAAGGAATTCCAACAAAATTCAAGTATAAATTAGATGGTCCTTGTTGCTCGAACAACGAAGCTGAGTATGAAGCGCTCATTGTTGGACTTGAAGCTTTGTTGGAATTGGGGGAAACTAGAGTCGAAATTAAAGGAGACTCAGAATTAGTGGTCAAACAAATTACAAAGGAATATAAGTGCATAAAGGAAAACTTAATGGTATACTTCGTCATAGTCAATAGGCTATTGAGGAAATTTGAATACATGGATATTCAACACATACCAAGAATAGAGAACCAAGAAGCAAATGACTTAGCACAGTTGGCTTCGGGTTATAAAGTTTCTACCAGGAACTTTAAGGATTTAGTTGAATTAAGGGGTAGAGTTATGGCTACTAGATTCACACCATCAGATCTGGAAAGTATGAAATTGGGATATGCTGAGAAACAGGGATTCAAAATATTAGCCATAAATACTTTGTCAAATGCTGATTGGCGAAGTCCACTGAAGAGTTATTTAGCAGACCCAACTCTGAACGTGGATAGAAAGACAAAATACAGAGCATTGTCATATCTCCTCATGGGGAACGAATTGTTTAAAAAGACCCAAGAGGGCGTATTATTGAAATGCCTAGGAGAAAGTGAGGCATATTTAGCATTGTCAGAAGTCCACAATGGAGCATGTGGGGCACATCAAGCAGGCCATAAAATGAAATGGCTGTTATTTTGATACGGCTTGTATTGGCCTAGCATGCTCAAAGATTGCATAGACTTTGCTAAAGGATGTGAGGAATGTCAGAAACATGCAGGGATTCAACATGCCCCTGCAAGTGAGTTGCATTCGATCATCAAACCATGGCCATTTAGAGGATGGGCATTGGATTTGATAGGAGAAATAAATCCTGCTTCGTCCAAAGGACAGAAATATATCTTGGTAGGAATAGATTATTTTACCAAGTGGATTGAAGCTATACCACTAATAGTTGCTGATCAAGAGGCTATTATTGAGTTTATACAGAAGCACATTATCTATAGGTTCGGATTGCCAGAGAGCGTAACCATAGACCAAGGCTCTGTGTTTACTGGTAGAAAGATGCAAGAATTTGCCCAAGAAATGGGGTTTAGATTGCTAACGTCAACGCGATATTATGCTCAAGCAAACGGTCAAGTCGAAGCAGCCAATAAAGTGATAATAGGATTAATCAAGAAGCATATTGGAAAAAAGCCAAGAAACTGGCACAGAACTTTGGACCAAATATTATGGGCTTGTAGAACATCTCCTAAGGAAGCTACTAACACTACACCTTTCCAACTCACATTTGGTCATGATGCAGTGTTGCCAGTAGAAATTCATCTACAATCAGTTCGAATTCAGAGACAAAACGAAATCCCAGCTGCATTATATTGGGAAATGATGATGAATGAATTAGTTGAGTTGGACGAAATTAGATTACATGCATTGGAAATTTTGATGAGACAAAAAGAAAGAGTGGCCAGAACATACAACAAAAGGGTGAAGAAAAAAGTATTCATTATTAATGACTTAGTTTGGAAATTCATATTGCCCATGGACAAGAAAAATAAAGCATTAGGTAAATGGTCACCTCATTGGGAAGGACCTTTTCGAATATTAAAAGTATTCTCAAATAATGCATACGAAATCGAAGAACTGGTGGATGATAAACGTATCCTAAAGGTTAATGGGAAATATTTAAAGAAATATAAGCCACGCCTGCAGGAGATTCGAATAGTAACAACGTAACCAAGATATTATAAAAAGGCCAAAATGGTAAGATGAGATGCCAAAATGGCGTTGTTCGAATATTACATATAAGAAACCAAAATTGTAGTCAAATAAACACTGAAATTTAGAAATAAGAGTTATTTTTCAATCGGTTGAAAGTACTTCGAAATGATTCAAGCCTCTGCTGAGCGAAATGCCTGGCTCTTTCCAAGGTTGCCACTTATCCTTTAAGTTGTTCTGCAGTCTCCATTTCTGCAAGCCCCTGGTTGAGAAGCTCTTCGAATTGGTTACCAGCAGTATTGGTTTCGAAGGCTATTTGTTGTTCTTTAGCCTCCTTAACCTTCTGTTGAAGTTCCAGAATCTGCCTTTCCCAAAGAAGTATGGACTCAGCTCGAGCCTCATAATCAGTTATCGCCTGCTTTAGATGCATAGCTTGATCCTCAGCTTCTTGAGAGAGTTTCGAAGCTTGTTCATAAGCAGCATCCATTGCAATGCGTTTTTCTTGAACCTTCTTGGCAGCAGATTCATCTTGGAGAAGGTAACCAGTTACGTTGTCCAGCAAAGCCTGAAGATCGAACAAGAGAGTACTAACTGGCAAGGAGCAGGTAGCAAGATTGACCTTTGTAAGCAACTCCTTCATAGTATAGCAAGCAGTACTATCTTGTTTGAGCACTTCGAATATATCCACATTGAGAATTGTTTTCCTAATCTTATTAAGAAGTACAATTCTTTCATCTGTGGGAAGAGGGTAGCTGGTCGAACTTGTGCCAGCCCTAGCAATTGGGACGTCCCTTTGAGCCAGCTTTGCCTTCATGTACCCAATAGGGTCATTTCGTCTCAGGAGTGCAAGCTCCTCGTCAGTCATTCGAGACAAAGAGGATTGAGGGAGTTCCACATGTAGGGGAGTCACGTCCATTTCAACCTCCATGGGTTCGTTGGTTGCATCACCATCCCCTTCATTCATTTCGTGCTCATGATCTTCTTCATCATCATCCAAGTCCACCACTTCGATGCCTTCCTTTTCACTGCTATTTGCGTTGGACTCCATCCCAGCAGTCGAACCATCATTAGCATCCTCCTCCTCAGGCTCTTCGTCTGCAGATTCTTCGTCTCTTTGGCCAGAATCAGCTTTCTCTCCTTCAGTTTGAGTGTCCTTTGGGTCCTCTTGAAGAGTTTCAAGAGGGGACTTTTGAAGAGAAGCTCTTTGCAAATCCTCTGCAGATGTTTGAAGTGATATTTCGTTTGTCTCTTTCAGAGGAATAGAGGTGCCTTGATCATCCTGCTGCTCATAAGTTCCAGCCAAAACCGCCATATTGGAGGAACCTTTGTTCTGTACAAGGTTGCTGGAATCTCCTTGAGGAGAGGAGTTGAGTGGAGCAGCAGCTTTGGATGGTGAGTTCGAAGTAGTGGAAGCTGGATTCAAGATGTTCTGCAAGGAGCAACAGAATGTTAAAAACATGCACCAAGGTAATAAGAACGTTGGACATTAGAAATAAAGATTGTTGAGACATAACCATTATAAAAACGTTGGAACCTAAGAAGTTTGTTGTTTTATGAACCTAAGAAGTGGTAAAATAACCAACAGCAACCAACCCTTATCCAGAAGAAAACGTTTGACCAAGATGTCTAATTCTGACAATCAACAAGGGGAACAAAATGCCCCACATACAACAGGCACTAACGTGTCCACTTCGATGGGAACATCTAATGTGATCCCTTCGAATGCACAGTCTGTTGCATCTTCAACCAGTAATGTAGCCACCAATGGAGTAAGTGGCATATCAACTAATAGTTCGATCTTAGGAAATACTGGAACCATTGCTTACCCTGGGGGATTCGTTCCACCATCAGGGACACAATCCCATTTCGCCACTCCACTAACTAGACCACCCGGTTTCGATGGTAATAGAACCAGAAATTCCTCTTATGGAATGCCAACTTCCTTTATGGCAGGTTTACACAATTCCACATCAAATTCATCACCTCAATTAGGGTCTGGGTCTGGGGCGAATCAGTTTATGACAAATAACCAAGGGTCAATGGGTTATAGCACAATGCCTATTTTAACCACAGAAAACCAGTTGGCTTTTAGGCAATTGATGGATGACAGTATCCATAATATGATAGGGGTGTTAGCACAAACTATGCAGGAAATATTTGCCCCAATAGTACAAAATGTGACTGTGACAAACAGGGAAAACGTTGACAACATGAGTCGAATAGCAGATTTCTTTGCTCCCCCAGAAAGGCGTAGGCAGAATCAGGCTGGATTTCGAGCAAACATGCTTGTTATAGAACAAATTGCTAACGACCCAATTTATAGACCGCCTAGAGAAGAAGTTAACTTAGGGGCCAGGGCACCAAGGTTAGAAGCCCCAATAATCCCAGGCCCACAAAGAGAAATTATGGAACCAGGGGCAGGGGTCGAAAGGCTAGAAGCCCCAGAGTTTCGAGAAGAACAACCTAGGGGAATTGTCATGGTTGGTCGAAATCAAGATGCTGATGTTGTCGTTCATAGAATTCGAAACGATAACATCTTGGCAGAAAACAATCTAACCACCATGATAGAGAGAGTCATGGCCCAGAATGGCCTCAACACAGGAATGAGAAGGCCAAATTATGCTTCTCCTATATTAGATTGCATAATGCATACTGATTTACCAAGGGGATATAAAATCCCTAAATTTACAAAGTTCGCTGGGGATACCAATGAGTCAACAGTTGAACACATAGCGAGATATCTAACCGAAGCGGGAGATATAGCCAATAATGAAGATCTCAGGATCAAATATTTCCCGAGTTCCTTGACTAAAAACGCCTTCACATGGTTTACCACTTTGCCTCCTGGGTCCATTGACACTTGGGCTCTTTTGGAGAGATTATTCCATGAACAATTTTACATGGGACAGTCGAAAATAAGCTTGAAGGAATTAGCCAGTGTCAAGAGAAAGTTCACCGAACCCATAGACGATTATCTGAACAGATTTAGGCTTTTGAAATCCAGATGTTACACAGTAGTGCCTGAACATGAGTTATTCTAAATGGCCGCTGGTGGTTTGGATTACTCTATTCGAAAGAAACTAGACACTCAATATTTGAGGGATATGGCTCAGTTAGCCGATAGGGTTCGACAGGTCGAAAGGCTAAAGGCCAAAAAAGCCAGAGTCTTTAAGAATAGCAAGAAAGAAATGATCTCCTATGTTGGAACTGAGGAAGCAGAAGAATATCCTGAATTCGAATTCGAAGAGGTCGAAATTGACCTCGCTGAATTAAAACAGGCTCCACCTTACTCCTGCAAATTATTGGTTCCCACAAAAGGGAAAGAGATTGTTGAAAATGAGAAAAGTGACAAATTCCCAAAGAAGGTTTATACCTTCGATGTCACTAAATGTGACGAGATTTTTGATTTACTTGTCAAAGATGGCCAACTCATTGTGCCATCAAATGTCAAAATACCTCCTTTAGATCAGAGAAAGAAGAGAGGGTTTTGCAAATATCATAGTTTCCTAGGCCACAAAACCTCACAATGTTTTCTTTTCAGGGACCTAATTCAAAATGCAATCAAAGATGGCAGACTAAAGTTTGTTGATAAGGTAAAGATGAAAGTGGACGAAGATCCCTTGGACGTCGCAGACACCAACTACTCCGAGCCTGCATGCATTGGAGAGATTAACATGGTGGAAGCTGACCAAAGCGATGCCCTAACAGGGGAGAAAGGTACTGAAACTGAAAACTGGGTGATGGTCGAAGTTGATAAGGAGGTCACTGAAGACATCCAAAAGATGCCAGAGACTTCGATTGAAGCAGCACCTGTAGCTGTTGCAAAAGAAACCCAGGCTACTGAAGGCCAGGGAAATCAAAACCAAGAACTAACACAGGTCACTGAAGGCTTGAGGCTGGAATTGGAGAAAGTCCAAATCACGAAGCCAACTTCCCCTCAGAAGGAAATATGGGACACTCTAGGGGAACCCAGTGGAAAATTTGACTATTTGGTCAAATATTCTGCCCCAGAGAGTTCGAAGGTTCACATTGAGGATATAAAGCCCACAGGATGGGGCGATGATGAAGCTAAGGGGGAAGATGTTGAGATAAATATGGTGGATATGGAGAGGCCTCGCTCTGAGATGGAGGAGGTAGAAAAATATTTAGAAAAAGAGAAGTATAGAATAGAGGATAATCACGCTGGAGATGCTAGTCTCAAGGATTACCTCATGACATGCCACAAGGGAGATACATGCATGATACTGTGCCCTAGGTGCAGCATCCTCTGCAATCAGAGAATCGCTGCGAATTTCGAGAGGGTACAGAGGACTCGAACTGGAAACAATTGGCGCCAGGATAACCAGCTGTTCAGGTGTTATCCTAAGGCTGGGGAAAGTTTGCTGGAATTTGTGTTTAGTTGCTACAAAGGGGCAACCAAGTGCTTGATTTGCCCAAGGTGTTCTGCTGTGTATGACCAGAGCATGGCCAGAGCCTTCGAAACGATTCCCTTCGCCCCTTGCTGGAACCATCAAGAAACTGTCCAGATGGGCCCACGTTTCGACAGCAGACACAAACAACGAAGGCCTGATAGCCCTCACCCCAAGGCTGCTCGAAGAGTGACTTTCAAACTCCCTGTTGAAGTGCCAACCGACAGATGGTTGCAAGTCAGAAATGACAAAGTCAAAGATAGATGGAGAAACACCGAACGAAATGCACGCCATGCTGTGACATACAGAAGGCAATTCAACACAGCAAAAAGGGAGGAGGTAAGATTAGAAAATTACAAAGGAAGGAACCCCATGTCAAGTTCCCAGTGGCGCAGGCAACAAAGGATTCGAAAGGCTGAGAGGGAAGCTGTGGCAAACAAAGGGGTCACTTCAACAAAGAACCCAGGTGAATCTAGCACCAATAAACCAACAAATCAAACTGAAGACAAACCTCCAGTTAATAGGAGGCTTTTCTCTGAAGTACAACGAGATGAACCAAAGGAATACACTCCAGGCCCAGAAGAGGACGAAGATATGATAACAGATAACTTCGAATCGGAGGGGGAGTCTTCATTCAACCTAAACTGTAACGTGGTATCTGTGCTTCCCTGCGAATTTGGGCAGGAAACTGAAATTGATGAATATGAGGAAGAAGATACCACATATTTGATGAAGCATAGGCCTGTGTGCTACTATGTGATGGACAATGGGGCTATTGAGGAGCAAAATGCGTTCTTCGAACGTCCAGAACCTGCTATGAAGAACCATCTTAAGCCACTATTTATTCGGGCAAAAGTTGGTGCCCATGGTGTGAACAAGGTTCTAGTGGATGGGGGTGCGGCAGTCAATTTGATACCCCACTTCATGCTGAAAAGATTAGAGATCCGCGAAGGAGACATCAAGCCCCATAATATGGTTCTGTCCAATTATGAGGGGAAAGTGGGCAAAACACTGGGAGTGGTCCAGTTGGAATTGACAATAGGCTCAAGCTGTAGGCCCACCATGTTTATGGTGATCAAAGCCAAGGCCAACTATAACTTATTGCTGGGAAGGGAGTGGATCCATGGCGTGGGGGCAGTTCCTTCGTCAATGCATCAGCGACTAGTTCTGTGGAGAGATGATGGAATCGTGGAAAACATCGAAGCAGACCAGAGTTACTTTATGTCAACAGTCAATTTAGTTGACAAGAGGGATTATGATAAAAATCTGGCAAAGATTGCTCCGTGTGTTCCAAATGATGAGATTAACGAAACCAGAAACGCCCACTACTACATGACCCTTCGCCATGATGGCCTTTACTGGGATAGAACAATAATCAGTGAAGAAGAGGGAGTCGAAAGCACTATACAAAAACGGCCAGCAGGCTAGGACTTCGACAACCTTATCCATGACTGAGTCCACCTTTTTCGAAAGGATTTCGGCCTATATGGCTGAGAACGAATCAAAAGCGGCCTTAGAGGCTGAAATAAATAAATTAACTGTAAAGATGAACGAAGCAAGTGGGGATGGCTCGAAATGCTCACCCTTCAGAGAATTTGAGATGGATCAAAGGTTGGATGCCATCTACGATAAAGAACCCTTAGGCTTCGAAAGGGACCCTATAAACTCAGGTGCCAAAATGTTGGCACAAGATCCACTCGAAGAAGTCAACTTAGGGGATGAAAAAACGAAAAGAATAACTTACATAAGTGCAAAACTTAGCCCAGGCCTCAAGAAGGAAGTAATCGAAGTCCTCAAGGAAAATAAAGATTGTTTCGCATGGGATTATGACGAGATGCCTGGTTTAAAGAGGGAGTTGGTCGAACACAGACTGCCAATCAAAGATGGCAAGAAGCCCATCAAACAAACTCCCAGAAGATTCGCACCAGCGGTTCTCACAAAAATTAAAGCTGAGATCGAAAGGTTGCTGCGTTGCAAATTCATCAGAACAACAAGGTACGTCGAATGGTTAGCAAATATAGTACTTGTTATTAAGAAAAATGGTTCTTTAAGAATTTGCATAGATTTTAGGGATTTAAACACTGCAACCCCTAAAGATGAATATTCCATGCCTGTGGTAGAAATGCTAGTAGACTCTGCTGCAGGGTTCGAATACTTGAGTATGTTAGATGGATACTCTGGGTATAATCAGATTTTCATTGCTGAAGAAGATGTTGCAAAGACAGCATTTCGTTGCCCAGGAGCCTTAGGCACCTACGAATGGGTGGTGATGCCTTTTGGTTTAAAGAACGCTGGGGCAACTTATCAAAGGGCAATGAATTCAATGTTTCATGATTTCATTGAAACCTTCATGCAGGTGTATATTGATGATATAGTCATCAAATCTATATCTGCAGAAACGCATTTGCATCATTTGAGCCAATCATTCGAGCGAATGAGAAAACATGGCTTAAAGATGAATCCCCTTAAATGTGCATTTTTTGTGCAGGCTGGAGATTTTCTTGGTTTTGTGGTTCACAAGAAAGGGATTGAAATCAACCAGAACAAAACCAAAGCCATTATGGAGACGAAACCACCTACGTCAAAAAGGGAGTTGCAATCTTTGCTAGGGAAAATTAACTTCCTCAGAAGATTCATTTCGAACCTGAGTGGAAGAACCCAAGCTTTCTCTCCGTTACTTCGTCTAAAGAAAGGCCAAGCCTTCGAATGGAACGAAGCCCACCAGGAGGCATTTGACAGGATAAAAAGATACCTCTCTCAGCCTCCTATTTTGTCTCCACCTTCATGGGGGAAGCCCATGAGATTGTACATATTTGCCTCTGAAGTTAGTATAGGTAGTATGCTAGCACAAGAAGATAGCAATGGTATCGAAAGAGCCATATACCACTTAAGTAGAGTGCTAAATGATGCAGAGACCAGATATAGCAATTTAGAAAAGCTATGTCTCTGTTTGTATTTCTCTTGTATGAAACTCAAGTATTATATAAAACTTGTTGATGTTTATGTTTCATCTCATTTCGATGTCATTAAACATATGCTTTCAAAACCAATAATGCATAGCAGAATTGGTAAATGGGCTTTAGCCTTAACAGAATATTCTTTGACTTTCATGCCTTTAAAAGCTATGAAAGGTCAAGTGATTTCTGACTTCATTGTGGACCATTCTTTGGTTGAGCAGACTGTCATGAGTTACGTCGAAATGCAACCATGGAAATTGTACTTTGATGGTTCAACCCACAGGAATGGAAGTGGCGTTGGAGTCCTTCTAATTTCTCCTGAAGGAATTCCAACAAAATTCAAGTATAAATTAGATGGTCCTTGTTGCTCGAACAACGAAGCTGAGTATGAAGCGCTCATTGTTGGACTTGAAGCTTTGTTGGAATTGGGGGCAACTAGAGTCGAAATTAAAGGAGACTCGGAATTAGTGGTCAAACAAATTACAAAGGAATATAAGTGCATAAAGGAAAACTTAATGGTATACTTCGTCATAGTCAATAGGCTATTGAGGAGATTTGAATACATGGATATTCAACACATACCAAGAATAGAGAACCAAGAAGCAAATGACTTAGCACAGTTGGCTTCGGGTTATAAAGTTTCTACCAGGAACTTTAAGGATTTAGTTGAATTAAGGGGTAGAGTTATGGCTACTAGATTCACACCATCAGATCTGGAAAGTATGAAATTGGGATATGCTGAGAAACAGGGATTCAAAATATTAGCCATAAATACTTTGTCAGATGCTGATTGGCGAAGTCCACTGAAGAGTTATTTAGATGACCCAACTCTGAACGTGGATAGAAAGACAAAATACAGAGCATTGTCATATCTCCTCATGGGGAATGAATTGTTTAAAAAGACCCAAGAGGGCGTATTATTGAAATGCCTAGGAGAAAGTGAGGCATATTTAGCATTGTCAGAAGTCCACAATGGGGCATGTGGGGCACATCAAGCAGGCCATAAAATGAAATGGCTGTTATTTCGATACGGCTTGTATTGGCCTAGCATGCTCAAAGATTGCATAGACTTTGCTAAAGGATGTGAGGAATGTCAGAAACATGCAGGGATTCAACATGCCCCTGCAAGTGAGTTGCATTCGATCATCAAACCATGGCCATTTAGAGGATGGGCATTGGATTTGATAGGAGAAATAAATCCTGCTTCGTCCAAAGGACAGAAATATATCTTGGTAGGAATAGATTATTTTACCAAGTGGATTGAAGCTATACCACTAATAGTTGCTGATCAAGAGGCTATTATTGAGTTTATACAGAAGCACATTATCTATAGGTTCGGATTGCCAGAGAGCATAACCACAGACTAAGGCTCTGTGTTTACTGGTAGAAAGATGCAAGAATTTGCCCAAGAAATGGGGTTTAGATTGCTAACGTCAACGCCATATTATGCTCAAGCAAACGGTCAAGTCGAAGCAGCCAATAAAGTGATAATAGGATTAATCAAGAAGCATATTGGCAAAAAGCCAAGAAACTAGCACAGAACTTTGGACCAAATATTATGGGCTTGTAGAACATCTCCTAAGGAAGCTACTAACACTACACCTTTCCAACTCACATTTGGTCATGATGCAGTGTTGCCAGTAGAAATTCATCTACAATCAGTTCGAATTCAGAGACAAAACGAAATCCCAGCTGCATTATATTGGGAAATGATGATGAATGAATTAGTTGAGTTGGACGAAATTAGATTACATGCATTGGAAATTTTGATGAGACAAAAAGAAAGAGTGGCCAGAACATACAAAAAAAGGGTGAAGAAAAAAGTATTCATTATTAATGACTTAGTTTGGAAAGTCATATTGCCCATGGACAAGAAAAATAAAGCATTAGGTAAATGGTCACCTCATTGGGAAGGACCTTTTCGAATATTAAAAGTATTCTCAAATAATGCATACGAAATCGAAGAACTGGTGGATGATAAACGTATCCTAAAGGTTAATGGGAAATATTTAAAGAAATATAAGTCACGCCTGCAGGAGATTCGAATAGTAACAACGTAACCAAGATATTATAAAAAGGCCAAAATGGCAAGATGAGATGCCAAAATGGCGTTGTTCGAATATTACATATAAGAAACCAAAATTGTAGTCAAATAAACACTGAAATTTAGAAATAAGAGTTATTTTTCAATCGGTTGAAAGTACTTCGAAATGATTCAAGCCTCTGCTGAGCGAAATGCCTGGCTCTTTCCAAGGTTGCCACTTCTCCTTTAAGTTGTTTTGCAGTCTCCATTTCTGCAAGCCCCTGGTTGAGAAGCTCTTCGAATTGGTTACCAGCAGTATTGGTTTCGAAGGCTATTTATTGTTCTTTAGCCTCCTTAACCTTCTGTTGAAGTTCCAGAATCTGCCTTTCCCAAAGAAGTATGGACTCAGCTCGAGCCTCATAATCAGTTATCGCCTGCTTTAGATGCATAGCTTGATCCTCAGCTTCTTGAGAGAGTTTCGAAGCTTGTTCATAAGCAGCATCCATTGCAATGTGTTTTTCTTGAACCTTCTTGGCAGCAGATTCATCTTGGAGAAGGTAACCAATTACGTTGTCCAGCAAAGCCTGAAGATCGAACAAGAGAGTACTAACTGGCAAGGAGCAGGTAGCAAGATTGACCTTTGTAAGCAACTCCTTCATAGTATAGAAAGCAGTACTATCTTGTTTGAGCTCTTCGAATATATCCACATTGAGAATTGTTTTCCTAATCTTATTAAGAAGTACAATTCTTTCATCTGCGGGAAGAGGGTAGCTGGTCGAACTTGTGCCAGCCCTAGCAAGTGGGACGTCCCTTTGAGCCAGCTTTGCCTTCATGTACCCAATAGGGTCATTTCGTCTCAGGAGTGCAATCTCCTCGTCAGTCATTCGAGACAAAGAGGATTGAGGGAGTTCCACACGTAGGGGAGTCACGTCCATTTCAACCTCTATGGGTTCGTTGGTTGCATCACCATCCCCTTCATTCGTTTCGTGCTCATGATCTTCTTCATCATCATCCAAGTCCACCACTTCGATGCCTTCCTTTTCACTGCTATTTGCGTTGGACTTCGTCCCAGCAGTCGAACCATCATTAGCATCCTCCTCCTCAGGCTCTTCGTCTGCAGATTCTTCGTCTCTTTGGCCAGAATCAGCTTTCTCTCCTTCAGTTTGAGTGTCCTTTGGGTCCTCTTGAAGAGTTTCAAGAGGGGACTTTTGAAGAGAAGCTCTTTGCAAATCCTCTGCAGATGTTTTAAGTGATATTTCAGTTGTCTCTTTCAGAGGAATAGAGGTGCCTTGATCATCCTGCTGCTCAGAAGTTCCAGCCAGAACCGCCATATTGGAGGAACCTTTGTTCTGTACAAGGTTGCTGGAATCTCCTTGAGGAGAGGAGTTGAGTGGAGCAGCAGCTTTGGATGGTGAGTTCGAAGTAGTGGAAGTTGGATTCAAGATGTTCTGCAAGGAGCAACAGAATGTTAAAAACATGCACCAAGGTAATAAGAAATTATTATTTTCAAAGAGATTTAAAAGTTCAATTTACCTGTGGACTCTCGGAGGAGAGGTTACTAGCTATGCGTTCCAACATTATGTTGGAGGTCGAAGGTGGAATTTTGGATTTGGGTGAGGGAGCAGCATCCCTGGAATCTAGTCCAGAGACACTAGTTGGAACGGTACTTTTCGAAATATCATTCTTTTGCTTCTTCTTCGAAGCAGTTGTTAAGTTTCCTCCAGCCTTGGGGTCTTCCCCAGGGGTGCTTGATTTCCGCTTCTTGGGAGTAGTAGGAGGAAGTTTGTTGGTCTGAAAAGATTCAAACAAAGAGTTAGATGCAAACCATAAAACATGAGTGAATTCGAAACATCAAGGCTAAGTGATTACCGTTGGAGTTGGAACACTGGTTGTTGTTGGTATTGTTGTTGTTGTTGTGGTTGCAGCAATAGTGGTTGTTTCGGGTGGAGTCACTTTGTCAGTAGTTTCGATAGAGGCTTGAGAGGCGCTCCCTTCTTTCGACTTCGAGGCGTCTGTCTTTATCCTGATGGCTGAAAATCGAAACAATTAAAGCAAAGGTTAAAGATATGGAAAATAAAAGACGTTTGGGATTTTCCCAAGCATTCGCACCTGTGCCTTGATCAGATTTAATTGACATGGCAGAAAGGTCGTATCGAAGGTGTCCTGGGAAATCGTGAAGCCAGTGTCGAGCCCATGTCACAGTCTCAGATGGCTTTGGTTTCCTTTGAAGATGTTTGAACATCTCTTTGCAAGTGAACCACCAAGGATATGGGGGAAACCAAGCCAGAGCTAGTTCTGAGGTAGGTAATCTAGGAAATTTAGGTGGATGCATTTCGAATGCCAACCTATACCTATCCTCAGGTGACAACCCTGAAGGAAGTTTTAACTTAGAAACTTTTTGTTTGAATTTTTCCTTCAAGGTCTCAGCCTCTTGATGCACAGTGGATTCCAAGCGCGTGGGGTCATAAGTAGTTTCAAAATAATTTTGGAAAGCTTTAATCTCTTTGGCATGAGTAAACATACCTTTCTTTGCTGGTACCTGCACATCGAAGGCATCAATTAGTTTCTGTTGAATTGTAAGTGTATCGAACATATAAGTTTGATAAAACTTGGTCCACCATTCCAGAAACCCCTTAGCTGTGAGATGGGTAGGTCCGAAGGTTATCAGCTCAAACTGGGCAAAGCCTTGATATTGTTCTTGCTGTATTTTGGCGTCCCGTGCCTTGAAAGTTCTCCCAGAGGTAATGGCACTCTCAGTTTGAAATAAAGGTTCAGGAATTAGTTGGCATAAGCCAAACTGTCTCGAAACAAAATTTGGCTGGTAAGCGAAAAGAAAAATCTGATTCTTGGCTGGAGTTATTCTTGAAGAAATGAGTCTAGGTAGCAAAAAGGCTCTCCATACATCCTGAATCTCCTTGCTCTTGATAGCTTCCGAGAGAGCCATGGTGAACCAGGAAGGTCCATGAGCCCTCGAAGCAAAAGGCGCCATGCTCTCTTCGAACTTGTGCCTTTTGGAGAATATCATGATGTACTTCGAGAATAGGACTTTGAAGTCGTCTTTGTTGTCATTTGGAGTTAATCTTTGAAGCCTAGTGCCTTCGACTATCCTATCAGTTATCTCAGGGTCTTGTTCATCAATGGTGTTGGCAGTTGACAAGGAGGGTTCGAACATGGCATTTAGCCATAACTGAAGTAACCAAAAAGGGCCAGCCAACAGGATATTCTTGGAGGTATGGGATTTGAGGCTCGAAACAGCTGACCTTAGGCTTTCATAAAGGTCAACTAAGAGCAGTTCACTTAAGCACACTCTTCGATTTTCATGCAAATCCCTAGCTAGAGGAATAAACCTACTGGCTACCTGTAGGGATCTACTGCAGAAGACGTATCTTGACAGCCATAGGGTTAGGAAAGCAATGTGTTCTACATCAGACATAATGTATCCCTCAGCATGGTAGTGACTGATAAACTTGGAAAAACTTGCTAGTTTGACTTCGAAGTCAATTATGCTTGAATGTTCTTCGTTGTCGGGGATGTATGTTTCTTCTATTGGCGATAACCCAGTGATGGCCGCTATGTCGAAGAAGGTAGGGGTGATCATTCCACCTGGGAGATGGAAAGTATTATAGGTACTGTCCCAGAAATAGAGGGACGTGAATAATAAAGGGTGGCTGTAAGTGAAACCAGGCTTCGACAGCTTAATCAGGTTGTAGATACCTAATTCTTCTCATTGCTGGGATTTCTTAGCTTCTACCTTCTTGAACCAATTTTGATAAGCAGTATCGGAGGTGGGGCAAGATCGAAACGGTTTAAAATTACTTTTTACATAGTCCAATACAAAGGGGTCCTTAGGAGGAACAGTTGGATTTTCTATGGTGTTTGAACCAGAAGATTCTATTGCCTTAGGGGCGTCCATTTTGTTAAACAAGGGTTTGAAACTATAGCAAACTGGGAAAATTGTCCTGGTATCTTTTAAAATTTCAAAAACCGTAAGAGGGTCATTTAAAGTTAACCTCTTACCAGCAACGGTGGTAGGAATGAGTACCTGTGACGCATACAGCATTTCTTTTTCCTTTGAGATCATCTGAGGAGCAAGAACGGATTGACCTTGGTGAGTGATAATCTTACTTTCCATTGTAGTTCCTGCAGTTTTTCCTTTCTTCTTGGAAACCTTTTTGAGTTGGGATGAAGTAGAAGAAGACATTTTTGAAGGATGTTGAAAGTTTAGGGTTTTTGGCGAGAGAAGGAGGGTAAAAGATTCAAAATGTGAAAAGAAAAGAAAAAGACTAAGTTGATGATGTTTTATAATGTGGAAGTTTAAGCATCCACAGAATAAGGGTGTGATACGTGGAAATCATGGGTTGGTGTGATGAAGAGGTGGCGTAAAGTTAACATGGGTAATAGGCGTGATTTAAAGATAATCATTGTTTGTAACTGCACCATACTGTGAAGTGGCTCCAGGCGGTTAAGGAATCCAAAAAGTGTTATGATTGACGTGACTGGAGTCAAATGCATTAAATGTTACGATGATTCGAAGGTCGCATCAAAATCTTGTGTAGATGTTTAAAATAGGTATTTCTCAGAGAGATCGAAATACATATTTTAAAGGGGCATTTTGTTGGCTGAAGATTTTGATAATATTATTAGAAGCCAAGTGAATTGAACGTTTCGATCGAAATGAAACAAAGCGTCATGTTTCGAAGTAGCAGAAGAAGTGTTTCGAATAAGCATATCAAAGCTTGGAGCTTCGAGTGGCAATTATGGGAACATATCTAAAGAAGTCTCGAAATAACAACAAGGTTGTGTCTGAGAAGTGCGTTCGAAACGGAGAAGTACCAAAACATTTGAAATTCAAATGAGAGCGGGACATTCGAAGTTTGAAATTTATGTGCTGGAGCATTTGGAGACACGTGGAAACAAGAGAGAGGCATTATTCTGCATGTTCTGAACGTGGCATAATCCTATAGCAAGACCGTTATGGTCGAATTAGTATAAATAGAAGTCTTAGTATTAGGATTTCATGTGTCATATCTATTGTACTAAATACTCAGTAACATTCAAATTACCACATGGCAAGGGAAACGAATGCAAGAGCAATGTACGTATGATAGCACCACATGTTTATGATTTAATGAAAACCTTTTATCATTTCCAGCACTTTCCTTTATCTTTCTGCCAAATAACATTTACAAGTTTTCTCATTCAGAGTCTTTTTATTTCGAAATCTCTTCATTAAAGCTTTACATTTCAACGCTTTCTTCATATTTCAAATCTTTTACGTTCCAGAGCATCTTTTACATTAACTGTTTTTATAATTCGAAGCCATTTACTTGCCTTTTATGCAATTTTACATGTCTTTACAATTAACATTTATTCATGCAATTTAGTTTCGCGCACATACATTTTGATTACACCTTTAGATCTTTAAGAGAGAAATCGAAATAAGTCAAACACCTACACAACACTCAAACACCAACCATGAATATCTGTTCGATCATGAGAGTTACCCTAATGACCAAGGAATCCTTGGATCAATCTATTCGATCCTGTGAGTTACCAAAGAAATTGAATAACAGTCAGTAAGTTTATTCGATAGTTTGGAAGACTAGCGGTTGTTTACCAGAAATCACTGGTAAACAAATTTGTTTCCAGTGATTTCTGGTAAACAACCGCTAGTCTTCCAAACTATCGAATAAACTTACTGACTGTTATTCAATTTCTTTGGTAACTCACAGGATCGACTAGATTGATCCTCAGCTTCTTGAGAGAGTTTCGAAGCTTGTTCATAAGCAGCATCCATTGCAATGCGTTTTTCTTGAACCTTCTTGGCAGCAGATTCATCTTGGAGAAGGTAACCAATTACGTTGTCCAGCAAAGCCTGAAGATCGAACAAGAGAGTACTAACTGGCAAGGAGCAGGTAGCAAGATTGACCTTTGTAAGCAACTCCTTCATAGTATAGCAAGCAGTACTATCTTGTTTGAGCTCTTCGAATATATCCACAATGAGAATTGTTTTCCTAATCTTATTAAGAAGTACAATTCTTTCATCTGCGGGAAGAGGGTAGCTGGTCGAACTTGTGCCAGCCCTAGCAAGTGGGACGTCCCTTTGAGCCAGCTTTGCCTTCATGTACCCAATAGGGTCATTTCGTCTCAGGAGTGCCAGCTCCCCGTCAGTCATTCGAGACAAAGAGGATTGTGGGAGTTCCACACGTAGGGGAGTCACGTCCATTTCAACCTCCATGGGTTCGTTGGTTGCATCACCATCCCCTTCATTCGTTTCGTGCTCATGATCTTCTTCATCATCATCCAAGTCCACCACTTCGATGCCTTCCTTTTCACTGCTATTTGCGTTGGACTCCGTCCCAGCAGTCGAACCATCATTAGCATCCTCCTCCTCAGGCTCTTCGTCTGCAGATTCTTCGTCTCTTTGGCCAGAATCAGCTTTCTCTCCTTTAGTTTGAGTGTCCTTTGGGTCCTCTTGAAGAGTTTCAAGAGGGGACTTTTGAAGAGAAGCTCTTTGCAAATCCTCTGCAGATGTTTGAAGTGATATTTCGTTTGTCTCTTTCAGAGGAATAGAGGTGCCTTGATCATCCTGCTGCTCAGAAGTTCCAGCCAGAACCGCCATATTGGAGGAACCTTTGTTCTGTACAAGGTTGCTGGAATCTCCTTGAGGAGAGGAATTGAGTGGAGCAGCAGCTTTGGATGGTGAGTTCGAAGTAGTGGAAGCTGGATTCAAGATGTTCTGCAAGGAGCAACAGAATGTTAAAAACATGCACCAAGGTAATAAGAAATTATTATTTTCAAAGAGATTTAAAAGTTCAATTTACCTGTGGACTCTCGGAGGAGAGGTTACTAGCTATGCGTTCCAACATTATGTTGGAGGTCGAAGGTGGAATTTTGGATTTGGGTGAGGGAGCAGCATCCCTGGAATCTAGTCCAGAGACACTAGTTGGAACGGTACTTTTCGAAATATCATTCTTTTGCTTCTTCTTCGAAGCAGTTGTTAAGTTTCCTCCAGCCTTGGGGTCATCCCCAGGGGTGCTTGATTTCCGCTTCTTGGGAGTAGTAGGAGGAAGTTTGTTGGTCTGAAAAGATTCAAACAAAGAGTTAGATGCAAACCATAAAACATGAGTGAATTCGAAACATCAAGGCTAAGTGATTACCGTTGGAGTTGGAACACTGGTTGTTGTTGGTATTGTTGTTGTTGTGGTTGCAGCAATAGTGGTTGTTTCGGGTGGAGTCACTTTGTCAGTAGTTTCGATAGAGGCTTGAGAGGCGCTCCCTTCTTTCGACTTCGAGGCGTCTGTCTTTATCCTGATGGCTAAAAATCGAAACAATTAAAGCAAAGGTTAAAGATATGGAAAATAAAAGACGTTTGGGATTTTCCCAAGCATTCGCACCTGTGCCTTGATCAGATTTAATTGACATGGCAGAAAGGTCGTATCGAAGGTGTCCTGGGAAATCGTGAAGCCAGTGTCGAGCCCATGTCACAGTCTCAGATGGCTTTGGTTTCCTTTGAAGATGTTTGAACATCTCTTTGCAAGTGAACCACCAAGGATATGGGGGAAACCAAGCCAGAGCCAGTTCTGAGGTAGGTAATCTAGGAAATTTAGGTGGATGCATTTCGAATGCCAACCTATACCTATCCTCAGGTGACAACCCTGAAGGAAGTTTTAACTTAGAAACTTTTTGTTTGAATTTTTCCTTTAAGGTCTCAGCCGCTTGATGCACAGTGGATTCCAAGCGCGTGGGGTCATAAGTAGTTTCAAAATAATTTTGGAAAGCTTTAATCTCTTTGGCATGAGTAAACATACCTTTCTTTGCTGGTACCTGCACATCGAAGGCATCAATTAGTTTCTGTTGAATTGTAAGTGTATCGAACATATAAGTTTGATAAAACTTGGTCCACCATTCCAGAAACCCCTTAGCTGTGAGATGGGTAGGTCCGAAGGTTATCAGCTCAAACTGGGCAAAGCCTTGATATTGTTCTTGCTGTATTTTGGCGTCCCGTGCCTTGAAATTTCGCCCAGAGGTAATGGCACTCTCAGTTTGAAATAAAGGTTCAGGAATTAGTTGGCATAAGCCAAACTGTCTCGAAACAAAATTTGGCTGGTAAGCGAAAAGAAAAATCTGATTCTTGGCTGGAGTTATTCTTGAAGAAATGAGTCTAGGTAGCAAAAAGGCTCTCCATACATCCTGAATCTCCTTGCTCTTGATAGCTTCCGAGAGAGCCATGGTGAACCAGGAAGGTCCATGAGCCCTCGAAGCAAAAGGCGCCATGCTCTCTTCGAACTTGTGCCTTTTGGAGAATATCATGATGTACTTCGAGAATAGGACTTTGAAGTCGTCTTTGTCGTCATTTGGAGTTAATCTTTGAAGCCTAGTGCCTTCGACTATCCTATCAGTTATCTCAGGGTCTTGTTCATCAATGGTGTTGGCAATTGACAAGGAGGGTTCGAACATGGAATTTAGCCATAGCTGAAGTAACCAAAAAGGGCCAGCCAACAGGATATTCTTGGAGGTATGGGATTTAAGGCTCGAAACAGCTGACCTTAGGCTTTCATAAAGGTCAACTAAGAGCAGTTCACTTAAGCACACTCTTCGATTTTCATGCAAATCCCTAGCTAGAGGAATAAACCTACTGGCTACCTGTAGGGATCTACTGCAGAAGACGTATCTTGACAGCCATAGGGTTAGGAAAGCAATGTGTTCTACATCAGACACACTGTCTCCCTCAACATGGTAGTGACTGATAAACTTGGAAAAACTTGCTAGTTTGACTTTGAAGTCAATTATGCTTGAATGTTCTTCGTTGTCGGGGATGTATGTTTCTCCTACTGGCGATAGCCCAGTGATGGCCGCTATGTCGAAGAAGGTAGGGGTGATCATTCCACCTGGGAGATGGAAAGTATTATAGGTACTGTCCCAGAAATAGAGGGACGCGAATAATAAAGGGTGGTTGTAAGTGAAACCAGGCTTCGACAGCTTAATCAGGTTGTAGATACCTAATTCTTCTCATTGCTGGGATTTCTTAGCTTCTACCTTCTTGAACCAATTTTGATAAGCAGTATCGGAGGTGGGGCAAGATCGAAACGGTTTAAAATTACTTTTTACATAGTCCAATACAAAGGGGTCCTTAGGAGGAACAGTTGGATGTTCTATGGTGTTTGAACCAGAAGATTCTATTGCCTTAGGGGCGTCCATTTTGTTAAACAAGGGTTTGAAACTATAGCAAACTGGGAAAATTGTCCTGGTATCTTTTAAAATTTCAAAAATCGTAAGAGGTCCATTTAAAGTTAACCTCTTACCAGCAACGGTGGTAGGAATGAGTACCTGTGACGCATACAGCATTTCTTTTTCCTTTGAGATCATCTGAGGAGCAAGAACGGATTGACCTTGGTGAGTGATAATCTTACTTTCCATTGTAGTTCCTGCAGTTTTTCCTTTCTTCTTGGAAACCTTTTTGAGTTGGGATGAAGTAGAAGAAGACATTTTTGAAGGATGTTCAAAGTTTAGGGTTTTTGGCGAGAGAAGGAGGGTAAAAGATTCAGAATGTGAAAAGAAAAGAAAAAGACTAAGTTGATGATGTTTTATAATGTGGAAGTTTAAGCATCCACTGAATAAGGGTGTGATACGTGGAAATCATGGGTTGGTGTGATGAAGAGGTGGTGTAAAGTTAACATGGGTAATAGGCGTGATTTAAAGATAATCATTGTTTGTAACTGCACCATACTGTGAAGTGGCTCCAGGCGGTTAAGGAATCCAAAAAGTGTTATGATTGACGTGACTGGAGTCAAATGCATTAAATGTTACGATGATTCGAAGGTCGCATCAAAATCTTGTGTAGATGTTTAAAATAGGTATTTCTCAGAGAGATCGAAATACATATTTTAAAGGGTCATTTTGTTGGCTGAAGATTTTGATAATATTATTAGAAGCCAAGTGAATTGAACGTTTCGATTGAAATGAAACAAAGCGTCATGTTTCGAAGTAGCAGAAGAAGTGTTTCGAATAAGCATATCAAAGCTTGGAGCTTCGAGTGGCAATTATGGGAACATATCTAAAGAAGTCTCGAAATAACAACAAGGTTGTGTCTGAGAAGTGCGTTCGAAACGGAGAAGTACCAAAACATTTGAAATTCAAATGAGAGCGGGACATTCGAAGTTTGAAATTTATGTGCTGGAGCATTTGGAGACACGTGGAAACAAGAGAGAGGCATTATTCTGCATGTTCTGAACGTGGCATAATCCTATAGCAAGACCGTTATGGTCGAATTAGTATAAATAGAAGTCTTAGTATTAGGATTTCGTGTGTCATATCTATTGTACTAAATACTCAGTAACATTCAAATTACCACATGGCAAGGGAAACAAATGCAAGAGCAATGTACGTATGATAGCACCACATGTTTATGATTTAATGAAAACCTTTTATCATTTCCAGCACTTTCCTTTATCTTTCTGCCAAATAACATTTACAAGTTTTCTCATTCAGAGTCTTTTTATTTCGAAATCTCTTCATTAAAGCTTTACATTTCAACGCTTTCTTCATATTTCAAATCTTTTACGTTCCAGAGCATCTTTTACATTAACTGTTTTTATAATTCGAAGCCATTTACTTGCCTTTTATGCAATTTTACATGTCTTTACAATTAACATTTATTCATGCAATTTAGTTTCGCGCACATACATTTTGATTACACCTTTAGATCTTTAAGAGAGAAATCGAAATAAGTCAAACACCTACACAACACTCAAACACCAACCATGAATATCTGTTCGATCATGAGAGTTACTGTAATGACCAAGGAATCCTAGGATCAATCTAGTCGATCCTGTGAGTTACCAAAGAAATTGAATAACAGTCAGTAAGTTTATTCGATAGTTTGGAAGACTAGCGGTTGTTTACCAGAAATCACTGGTAAACAAATTTGTTTCCAGTGATTTCTGGTAAACAACCGCTAGTCTTCCAAACTATCGAATAAACTTACTGACTGTTATTCAATTTCTTTGGTAACTCACAGGATCGACTAGATTGATCCTCAGCTTCTTGAGAGAGTTTCGAAGCTTGTTCATAAGCAGCATCCATTGCAATGTGTTTTTCTTGAACCTTCTTGGCAGCAGATTCATCTTGGAGAAGGTAACCAATTACGTTGTCCAGCAAAGCCTGAAGATCGAACAAGAGAGTACTAACTGGCAAGGAGCAGGTAGCAAGATTGACCTTTATAAGTAACTCCTTCATAGTATAGCAAGCAGTACTATCTTGTTTGAGCTCTTCGAATATATCCACATTGAGAATTGTTTTCTAAATCTTATTAAGAAGTACAATTCTTTCATCTGCGGGAAGAGGGTAGCTGGTCGAACTTGTGCCAGCCCTAGCAAGTGGGACGTCCCTTTGAGCCAGCTTTGCCTTCATGTACCCAATAGGGTCATTTCGTCTCAGGAGTGCAAGCTCCTCGTCAGTCATTCGAGACAAAGAGGATTGAGGGAGTTCCACACGTAGGGGAGTCACGTCCATTTCAACCTCCATGGGTTCGTTGGTTGCATCACCATCCCCTTCATTCGTTTCGTGCTCATGATCTTCTTCATCATCATCCAAGTCCACCACTTCGATGCCTTCCTTTTCACTACTATTTGCGTTGGACTTCGTCCCAGCAGTCGAACCATCATTAGCATCCTCCTCCTCAGGCTCTTCGTCTGCAGATTCTTCGTCTCTTTGGCCAGAATCAGCTTTCTCTCCTTCAGTTTGAGTGTCCTTTGGGTCCTCTTGAAGAGTTTCAAGAGGGGACTTTTGAAGAGAAGCTCTTTGCAAATCCTCTGCAGATGTTTGAAGTGATATTTCAGTTGTCTCTTTCAGAGGAAAAGAGGTGCCTTGATCATCCTGCTGCTCAGAAGTTCCAGCCAGAACCGCCATATTGGAGGAACCTTTGTTCTGTACAAGGTTGTTGGAATCTCCTTGAGGAGAGGAGTTAAGTGGAGCAGCAGCTTTGGATGGTGAGTTCGAAGTAGTGGAAGCTGGATTCAAGATGTTCTGCAAGGAGCAACTGAATGTTAAAAACATGCACCAAGGTAATAAGAAATTATTATTTTCAAAGAGATTTAAAAGTTCAATTTACCTGTGGACTCTCGGAGGAGAGGTTACTAGCTATGCGTTCCAACATTATCTTGGAGGTCGAAGGTGAAATTTTGGATTTGGGGGAGGGAGCAGCATCCCTGGAATCTAGTCCAGAGACACTAGTTGGAACGGTACTTTTCGAAATATCTTTCTTTTGCTTCTTCTTCGAAGCAGTTGTTAAGTTTCCTCCAGCCTTGGGGTCTTCCCCAGGGATGCTTGATTTCCGCTTCTTGGGAGTAGGAGGAGGAAGTTTGTTGGTCTGAAAAGATTCAAACAAAGAGTTAGATGCAAACCATAAAACATGAGTGAATTCGAAACATCAAGGCTAAGTGATTACCGTTGGAGTTGGAACACTGGTTGTTGTTGGTATTGTTCTTGTTGTTATGGTTGCAACAATAGTGGTTGTTTCGGGTGGAGTCACTTTGTCAGTAGTTTCGATAGAGGCTTGAGAGGCGCTCCCTTCTTTCGACTTCGAGGCGTCTGTCTTTATCCTGATGGCTGAAAATCGAAACAATTAAAGCAAAGGTTAAAGATATGGAAAATAAAAGACGTTTGGTATTTTCCCAAGCATTCGCACCTGTGCCATGATCAGATTTAATTGACATGGCAGAAAGGTCGTATCGAAGGTGTCCTGGGAAATCGTGAAGCCAGTGTCGAGCCCATGTCACAGTCTCAGATGGCTTTGGTTTCCTTTGAAGATGTTTGAACATCTCTTTGCAAGTGAACCACCAAGGATATGGGGGAAACCAAGCCAGAGCCAGTTCTGAGGTAGGTAATCTAGGAAATTTAGGTGGATGCATTTCGGATGCCAACCTATACCTATCCTCAGGTGACAACCCTGAAGGAAGTTTTAACTTAGAAACTTTTTGTTTGAATTTTTCCTTCAAGGTCTCAGCCGCTTGATGCACAGTGGATTCCAAGCGCGTGGGGTCATAAGTAGTTTCAAAACAATTTTGGAAAGCTTTAATCTCTTTGGCATGAGTAAACATACCTTTCTTTGCTGGTACCTGCACATCGAAGGCATCAATTAGTTTCTGTTGAATTGTAAGTGTATCGAACATATAAGTTTGATAAAACTTGGTCCACCATTCCAGAAACCCCTTAGCTGTGAGATGGGTAGGTTGGAAGGTTATCAGCTCAAACTGGGCAAAGCCTTGATATTGTTCTTGCTGTATTTTAGCGTCCCGTGCCTTGAAAGTTCGCCCAGAGGTAATGGCACTCTCAGTTTGAAATAAAGGTTCAAGAATTAGTTGGCATAAGCCAAACTGTCTCGAAACAAAATTTGGTTGGTAAGCGAAAAGAAAAATCTGATTCTTGGCTGGAGTTATTCTTGAAGAAATGAGTCTAGGTAGCAAAAAGGCTCTCCATACATCCTGAATCTCCTTGCTCTTGATAGCTTCCGAGAGAGCCATGGTAAACCAGGAAGGTCCATGAGCCCTCGAAGCAAAACGCGCCATGCTCTCTTCGAACTTGTGCCTTTTGGAGAATATCATGATGTACTTCGAGAATAGGACTTTGAAGTCGTCTTTGTCGTCATTTGGAGTTAATCTTCGAAGCCTAGTGCCTTCGACTATCCTATCAGTTATCTCAGGGTCTTGTTCATCAATGGTGTTGGCAGTTGACAAGGAGGGTTCGAACATGGCATTTAGCCATAGCTGAAGTAACCAAAAAGGGCCAGCCAACAGGATATTCTTGGAGGTATGGGATTTGAGGCTCGAAACAGCTGACCTTAGGCTTTCATAAAGGTCAACTAAGAGCAGTTCACTTAAGCACACTCTTCGATTTTCATGCAAATCCCTAGCTAGAGGAAGAAACCTACTGGATACCTGTAGGGATCTACTGCAGAAGACGTATCTTGACAGCCATAGGGTTAGGAAAGCAATGTGTTCTACATCAGACACATTGTCTCCCTCAGCATGGTAGTGACTGATAAACTTGGAAAAACTTGCTAGTTTGACTTCGAAGTCAATTATGCTTGAATGTTCTTCGTTGTCGGGGATGTATGTTTCTCCTACTGGCGATAGCCCAGTGATGGCCGCTATGTCGAAGAAGGTAGGGGTGATCATTCCACCTGGGAGATGGAAAGTATTATAGGTATTGTCCCAGAAATAGAGGGACGCGAATAATAAAGGGTGGCTGTAAGTGAAACCAGGCTTCGACAGCTTAATCAGGTTGTAGATACCTAATTCTTCCCATTGCTGGGATTTCTTAGCTTCTACCTTCTTGAACCAATTTTGATAAGAAGTATCGAAGGTGGGGCAAGATCTAAACGGTTTAAAATTACTTTTTACATAGTCCAATACAAAGGGGTCCTTAGGAGGAACAGTTGGATTTTCTATGGTGTTTGAACCAGAAGATTCTATTGCCTTAGGGGCGTCCATTTTGTTAAACAAGGGTTTGAAACTATAGCAAACTGGGAAAATTGTCCTGGTATCTTTTAAAATTTCAAAAACCGTAAGAGGGCCATTTAAAGCTAACCTCTTACCAGCAACGGTGGTTGGAATGAGTACCTGTGACGCATACAGCATTTCTTTTTCCTTTGAGATCATCTGAGGAGCAAGAACGGATTGACCTTGGTGAGTGATAATCTTACTTTCCATTGTAGTTCCTGCAGTTTTTCCTTTCTTCTTGGAAACCTTTTTGAGTTGGGATGAAGTAGAAGAAGACATTTTTGAAGGATGTTGAAAGTTTAGGGTTTTTGGCGAGAGAAGGAGGGTAAAAGATTCAGAATGTGAAAAGAAAAGAAAAAGACTAAGTTGATGATGTTTTATAATGTGGAAGTTTAAGCATCCACTGAATAAGGGTGTGATACATGGAAATCATGGGTTGGTGTGATGAAGAGGTGGCGTAAAGTTAACATGGGTAATAGGTGTGATTTAAAGATAATCATTGTTTGTAACTGCACCATACTGTGAAGTGGCTCCAGGCGGTTAAGGAATCCAAAAAGTGTTATGATTGACGTGACTGGAGTCAAATGCATTAAATGTTACGATGATTCGAAGGTCGCATCAAAATCTTGTGTAGATGTTTAAAATAGGTATTTCTCAGAGAGATCGAAATACATATTTTAAAGGGGCATTTTGTTGGCTGGAGATTTTGATAATATTATTAGAAGCCAAGTGAATTGAACGTTTCGATCGAAATGAAACAAAGCGTCGTGTTTCGAAGTAGCAGAAGAAGTGTTTCGAATAAGCATATCAAAGCTTGGAGCTTCGAGTGGCAATTATGGGAACATATCTAAAGAAGTCTCGAAATAACAACAAGGCTGTGTCTGAGAAGTGCGTTCGAAACGGAGAAGTACCAAAACATTTGAAATTCAAATGAGAGCGGGACATTCGAAGTTTGAAATTTATGTGCTGGAGCATTTGGAGACACGTGGAAACAAGAGAGAGGCATTATTCTGCATGTTCTGAACGTGGCATAATCCTATAGCAAGACCGTTATGGTCGAATTAGTATAAATAGAAGTCTTAGTATTAGGATTTCGTGTGTCATATCTATTGTACTAAATACTCAGTAACATTCAAATTACCACATGGCAAGGGAAACGAATGCAAGAGCAATGTACGTATGATAGCACCACATGTATATGATTTAATGAAAACCTTTTATCATTTCCAGCACTTTCCTTTATCTTTCTGCCAAATAACATTTACAAGTTTTCTCATTCAGAGTCTTTTTATTTCGAAATCTCTTCATTAAAGCTTTACATTTCAATGCTTTCTTTACATTTCAAGCACTTTACATTTCAGAAAATTGTCATACTTTTCCTGCCTTTATCTTCAAGTTTTATCTTTCGAATGCCTATTTTTACTTAACGTCATTTTACATATTTCTTGCATTAAACGCTTTCTTCATATTTCAAATCTTTTACATTCCAGAGCATCTTTTACATTAACTGTTTTTATAATTCGAAGCCATTTACTTGCCTTTTATGCAATTTTACATGTCTTTACAATTAACATTTATTCATGCAATTTAGTTTCGCGCACATACATTTTGATTACACCTTTAGATATTTAAGAGAGAAATCGAAATAAGTCAAACACCTACACAACACTCAAACACCAACCATGAATATTTGTTCGATCATGAGAGTTACCCTAATGACCAAGGAATCCTAGGATCAATCTAGTCGATCCTGTGAGTTACCAAAGAAATTGAATAACAGTCAGTAAGTTTATTCGATAGTTTGGAAGACTAGCGGTTGTTTACCAGAAATCACTGGAAACAGAAGCAGGAAATAAAGAGTGTGCACTCGAAGTTGCTGTTTAAAGACCTGTAGCAGGCATTCGGCACTTTATTTCCTATATGTTTTGTGCTTGTGTTTGTTTCCTTGGTTGTTGATCGATGAGTCACCCAATTTAGAAATTAAAATCATGACTTTGCTCTCAGTGCATGCTCCCTATAGGATTTTATCGCTTTCCTTGATTTCTTGTTGATCGACGTGTCACTCAATTTAGAAATTGAGATCACGACTTCGCTCTCAATGCATGCTCCCTATAGGATTTTATCGCTTTCCTTGATTTCTTGTTGATCGATGAGTCACTCAATTTAGAAATTGATATCACGACTTCGCTCTTATTGCATGTTCCCCATAGGATAGTTTTTGTTAGACTTTCTTTAGCATGCTATCCTAGATAGGATCTCCCTAGATGTGCACTCTTGAGCCTTTTAATTGTTGATTTCTTTTCCTACCTTGATCCTTAATATCTTGGTTAGGCATTTGACTTGAGTTAGTATGTGTTGCTCTCGACATATTGTTTGTACTCTCTTGAGCTTGTTGGCTTGCTTGCTTGATTTCATCTTTGTGTGCATGTTTTGAGATGATATACCCTTGGCATGTTCCCTTAGGAGCTCTTGATTCAACTATAGATGATGATTCGAGATAGACATAGTTTTAGGTGATAGACCCTTGCTATTCTCCTTTAGGACTTCTTGATTCATTTATAGATGATGATTTAAGATAGACATTAGGATTGTATCCAAGCATGTCAACATAGGGTAGAGATTTCCCTTCAAAACTCAACCATAGGACCATCATTGTATGATAACATTAGGGATAGATCTAGGTTAGTCTCCCTTAGATGTTTTCTTTTCCTTTGCATCCTTGCATTTAAAACAAAAACTTTCTTTTTCTTAGAAAATGCATAAAATATCTAACAATTTTCAAATCCTTTTTTAAGGTAAAAAATATCAACATATACAAACTCTTTTTCCTACGGGATTTTCTTTCAGGACTTTTTTCAGAAAGAACATGTTATTTCACTTTTGTGCTGACGCGTAAATCTCCAAAGGTCGAGTTGTGGCAGAAGGAGAAATTAATATTGTTCATTAAAAAATACAAACCAATAAAAACATGTTAGCCGAACTACGACTGCTCTGATTCCTTAAAAGGGATACGTGGGCATTGGGGTAGGGTCCGAGCGAGCACAACTTTATTTTTCCCTACATTATTTTCTCTTTTCTTTTGCATGCATTCCCTGTATAGTTTAGATATAGATTAGACACACCCTTTAATTACAACAATAAGAGTGGATACCGTAGAGTACTACGGGCGTGTGGGGTGCTAATACCTTCCCCTCGCGTAACAGACTCCCTTACCCGTATCTCTTGGTCGTTCGACCTTGATTTCATCCTTCTCAGGTTTACTCGATGTTTACCTTTTCCCTCTTGTGGGATAAAAAACATTCGATGGCGACTTCATTAATTTCATTATCAGATGATTTATAGTCGGTTGTTTCAAACCATTTCTGGAGTACTCTATCATAGTTTTCGCACTACACCTAAAAAGCCAAGATGGGTTAAAGGTTCTACGGTCCTCAGTTTCAACAGGCTCCCAGGTCGAAAGCAGCATGTCTTCTAGATTACTCGGTAAACGACACTACAATCAAAGGGGTCTCAACTGAGTGGGGGATCTCGTGTCTCCTTTTTTAGGATTACTCCCTCAAAGTTAACATAACTATACCGCCCGTCTTATCTTAAGTTTGCCCAAGTCCGGGTAGAGGACTTATGAGAAATCACCAAGCACCCTGGAAACCAGGAAAATCCGCAAGAACCTCTTTGAAAATTTGTGTATTTTGGCTATAAGTGTTGTATACAAAAATAGATTGTGGGGATGAGAAAATGACTATTTTTTACATATTTTGCACCCGCCGCAGTTGCAAACCTTTAGTGCCTACGTACCACCTTCCGTGCAATAGGGAATCAGGGTACTCGTAGTTCACCTTTAAAAATTTTAAAACACAAGTGTGTTGGTTAATTTTAAGAGACAAAATATCATTGTCATCTCCGAGTGGAAAACATACTTACCACCCATGATTATGAGAAAGAAGAATTTGTGTCATCTCAAAGTGGAGGATATAGCTTGGATTTTAAAATCAACAAAGCCTTGCTCAACACCCAAGTGGAAAATATCTCACTTCACTACATATCCTAGAAGTATAGTAGCTCATATCACTACAAGGATTGACAAGAGTCTAATCTTTTGAGAAACTTTTAACGTAAAAACCCAAAATGGCAAAATGGTTTGAATGAGATTGATTGACTTTTAGTCTTCTAACAAAAATGTCAAAGTATGATTAGGTTAGTTAAAGTTTGATTAAGAAAATATTTTTGAAAATGCATGGACCTAAGTCCAAGTTTATTATGAAAGTGATTCAAGTTAGAAAACAAGAAGAGCTTTGAAAAGGAGGGAGAAGATTTTTGAAATTAAATAAAATGGGAGGAGATGAAGGGACTATCCTAAAGCATAAGGTAAGAGCTAGCAAAAATAACCGTCTAACCAACAAGGAGCCAACACTTGACATAATGGTTCAATGTAGAATTCCCATCCTTTGGATTGAAACCAAACAAGCAAAGATAATAAACCTCTTAAGAAAACCAAGCTTCAAATGCCTTAAGTCTTCACAAAAATTGGGCAGAGTAACGACTGTATACAGATGAATTTCCAATCACAGACAAAGCACATAATCAGAATAACCTGCACACAAAGAAAAACAACCCAATGTCTCGGGGTAACCCCAAGAACTCGAGACAAAATAACAATAGAAGTCACAAGGTCCCAAGGGTGGTTAAGGTCTCTACTCCTAAGTCCAAGAAGTCCACAACTCCAAAATGCCAAGGATAGTAACCAAATAGTCCAAGTAACCTTAAAGCTTTTTATTGTTCAAGTCGGTTATTAGGTATCTTCAAAAAGAAAATGAAAGCTCAAGTGAGAAAAATAAAAATGACATAAAGATAAATGCTCAAGTGAGCAAAGATGAAAATACATGAAATGTAAATGCTAAAATAAATGGTACGTAAAAGTAAAGGCATAAAGTAAAAGCATAAAATAAAAGCCAATTGTTAATGGGTTAGAAATTAGAGGTTAGTTGAATGACCATATTGAAACTTGCATTTGAAAACTCATTAGAAGATTGATAAAATCAAAGCCTCTCAACAACAGTTTCATTTGCTTTTTGTCAACTATATCATTCATTTCAAATTCTCGAGGCGACAACAAATGATCAACGATGTTTAAATGATTCACTTAGACCAAATTTTATAAAAATTCATTAGAGCATTGATAAGACCAAAGCCTCCTAACAATGAACCTCAAGGTTATTGGATCAAAGGTTTCAAATTAAACATACTTTGGCTTGCAAACATAGTTTTAGGCCATGAATGATCATTTCTCGAATCGAGACAAAATTTAGCGCTATATTAAGCAATCGTAAGTGGACTTATGTAGAAGTCGCACCTATTTTGAGGTCGGTCAATAGAAATCTATGTCCCTTATGTTTAGAGAGATGATATGTAGATCATCCTCTAATAACATGTAGCATAAATAAGAAAGAGATAAGGTGAAGAGGGAGGGGATGCATTGTATGAAATTAGGGTTTCAAATATCATCAACATCATTCATCCATTTTGGTGGATTTGGTTTCTCAACCTATCAACACCCAAGATCCAATGAGGTTGAGGAATTTATCACCAAATGAAGTCCGAGTCAGAACAAAATAAAGAAAATAATAAAATAATATTTAACAAAACAAAATTAAAATGGTTAATAAAAGAAAAATAATTGGTAAAATACTCAAAGTATATTAAAATGCCAAATAAAAATCGTAAAAAAATAGTCAGAGGTTAAACATGATTCAATAAATGTTGACAAAAAATTTCAAAAATTTTTAAAGTCAGAAACTATTTCTAGAAATAAAAGAAATAAGTAAAATAAACCAAAAAATGGCAAAAATTAGTAAAATCAAAAATAAAAATAAAACAAAGTTATCAAAAATTGTCAAAAGACCAAAGGACCTTTCTATGATTTTTTTCAAAATTTAAAAATCAAGGGAAAAAATTTTAATCAATTAAAACAAGTTAATTAAAGTGAAAAATTATAAAAAAAGATCAAATCATAAAATAAAATTTTGAAAACATAAAAATCAGAAAGAGAAAAATCCAAAATATTTTTAAGAATTTTTTCAGATTTTTTGAGTTATAAATGAATTTTTTATGAATTTTTGAAGTTTAAATCAATTAAAATATATAATCAAAAAATAAACATAAAACCAAAAAGATATAGACCATTGGATCAATGTCAAAATGCGTTAGTAATCAAACCCAAGGGATCTGGTGCACTGTGCATATCATGGTCATTAGTGAATAAATCACTGGATCAAATATTAAATCAAATTTTTTTTAAAAAACAAGTGGCGTCTTATCATTGGTTGAGAGATGACACGTTGGTCATCTTCAACCTCTAGCCATGCGAATTGTAAGTCTCTCAATCTGTAAAATTAGGAGCTTAGACCAATGTCATTCGCTTCGTCCCATCAAGACGAAAACAACTGTACCCCACGAAAAATTTATTTAAAGTGTAGCTTAGTCGATTTGCAAAAAACCAGAAGGAAAAAGTTGAATATGGATTTGAAAATTCAAGGCCAAAACTCATTTCCAGTTGAAAACAAATGATGAGACGAGTATCATAATGATGAGAGCTTCATTGTAGTAGCAAATTTTGAAAGAATTGATGAAGGAATCTACCTATTGAAGTTCAAATTCAGAGCTCTGAAACTTGACTTAGCTAACACGATTTAGGATGCTTCAAGGCTTGGTTCTTCTTCTGTTAGCTTCAGTGAAGTTCAAGGATGAAGAATTAGAAAAGAAAATGGATTGAAGAAGACTGTAAAACCAAATTCAAAGTTGAAGAATTGTGAGTTATAGAGAGAGTTTTGCGGAAATGAGTGGAATAGATTCTGTATTTATAGGAGAAGTGAATGTAATTAAGAGGAGAGGTGAATGATGCAATTTCACTTGAATTCGTGCACACTTGTGATCATGAAGAAAGTGTGACCACATGTGCATCAAAACTCATCCAAATGATGTGTTTTGACACTCTAAATGATTCAAATATATTTGCTAATCATGTTTAAGTGGAAAACGTGTGGTAATTTTGTGATTAGAAGGCACATTATGAAAATTGCAATCTGACTTGAAGTGAAATTTTAGTTCCAAGGTACCCACTTTGAACCAATGGTATTCACAGCTTAAGTAGTCTTAGGGTATAATTCTTGAAGAATTTGAAAATAAGATCACAATCTTTGCAATGTGCTAAGAATGAGATCAAATTGATTCTTGAGATAAGAGTTGTGATGAGTCAAAATTGAGAAAAAGATGCTGAATTTTTGTACTTATAAAATTCTAAGTTTTTCTTCAAAAGTGACCTATAATAGATTGATTCCAAACAAGGCCTTCCTCCAAAATCTTGCTTTGATAATTAATGTTAGCTTGAATTTGACTTCCCAAAGAGCATTTTGAAACTTGAATCACTCAAAAAAACCAAATATTGAAAAAGTTATGGCCTTGTGAAATTGGTGAAAATCCATGAGGTGACCTGTAGTCTTTTGAGTTTTTGAGGCATCTTCCAACTATTTTCAAGACTTTCACATCAAATAAGAGTTGGAGTTAACTTTATTAAGATCAATATGGAAAAGGAATGGGTTCAAGAAGATAAAAATTGACCAAGTCACGGTCCTTTGAAGTCACATAAGGTAATTTGATGGCCTATCTAGAGGACTTGTAAGCTTTCTTCATCACTAGGAATCTTCCACACAAAATTTACTTGAAACTTTTGAATTGATTGGTTGGTAACCCTTTAAAGAGAAGCATATATTTGGAATCACTTAAAAATCTCAAAAAATGAACAAGATATAGCCCTTAGAAGTTCAACACCCTAGCTCCTAAAGCACCAAAATGACTTGGAAACCCCTTTCCATTTTGACAATCTTTCTTGCACAATTACTTTTGCCATGTGAACAGAATTTGTTGAGGATGATAATAAGAAATCAAAGCAACAATAACCACTTACAAATATAAATAATTGAGAGAGTTATGCACTTATGATCAAGAAATCAAGAACTTATCCAATTAGGTCAAACTTCTTCAATCAATTCTTGCATCTTTAATTTCCTTTGATAAATTGAGGCATGATGGGTCATAGTAGACCTTGTAATGATATTACTTTAAAGCACTATCAAATATGAAGCTTGAATTTCAATGAAGCTTTGTTGAAGAAGGCATGGAAATAAACTCATGAACCTATAAATCAACCTGATGAAATGTGTTGTGCCCTCACATATAGGATCATCATTTAGAGCAAACATTCATTGCATTTGTAAGTTAAAAATTAATAAACACAAGAGAAATATGATCACAATATACAAATCAAAGTTCTTGGTTACCCCTCATGATAAAACCTAGAGATGGGGAGAAGAGCCAAACCCTAGTGTGATCTTGATATGATTGAGTTGATATGAGATGTTATAGAAATCTTAGGGGGGGAAATTGGGGTACCACAGAAATTCGTATGTGACTCCTGGTGATAAGGCGAAACATAAAGCTATTTATAATAAGAAGCTGAGTGGGGGAGGAGCTCCTGCTCTGGTTAAGAATTTTAGGTGTGGTGCCGAAAGACATCGTGCTCTTGAATGCACAAGTGTTGAACATAAATGTTTCAAGTGTGGCAAGCCAGACCACAAGGCTTATGAGTGCAAGGGAGGTGTGAATTTGACTTGCTACAATTGTGGCGAGCAATGGAACATTATTACCAAGTATGATAGACCGAAGAAGGAACAATCTAGAGGAAAGGTGTTTTCTCTATTAGGTTCTGAGACTACTAGTGAAGATCGATTGATCAGAGGTACGTGCTTGATTAATGGTGCACCTTTAATTGTTATAATTGATAGTGGAGCGACACATTCTTTCATTGATTTAGATTGTGTTAAGATGTTAAATCTCGATTTATCTTATATGAATGGAAGTATGGTTATTGATACTCCTGTTATGGGACCAGTTACTATTTCATATGTGTGTTTGAATTGTTCGCTGAGTATTTTGGTAAGGACTTTAGAATTGACTTAGAGTGTCTTCCATTAGATCAACTTCATGTTATCCTTGGGATGAACTGGTTGGAATTCAACCATTTTTATATCAACTGTTTTGCTAAGACAATTATTTTTCTTGAGCCTGGGAATGAAGGAGACTTGTTTATGTTTGCTAAACAAGTGAATAAGTCGGTGCAAGATGGCGTTGAGATGTTTATATTGATGGAAACTCTGGATATTGGTGGAAAAGGAGCAACTGGTGGTTTACCAATTATTTGTGATTTTCCAAAGGTATTTCAAGAATAGATAAGTGGTTTACCGCCGGAGCATGAAGTGGAGTTTATGATTGACTTAGTTCTTGGAACTAGTCTAACGTTGATGGCTCCATATCGTATGTCAGCTTTGAAATTGAAAGAGTTGAAGACTCAACTTGAAGATTTTCTTGAGAAGAAATTTATTCGCCCGAGTGTGTCACCATGGGGTGCACTACTCTTATTGGTTAAGAAGAAATAAGGTACTATGAGGCTTTGTATGGACTATAGAAATCTGAACAAGGTGACTATCTAGAATAAGTATCCACTTCCGAGGATTGATGACTTGATGGACCAGTTGGTTGGTGCAAGTGTGTTCAGTAAGATATACTTGAGTCCGGATATCACCAAATTCGTGTGATGGCCTAAGATAATCATAAGACTGCTTTTAGAATGAGGTATGGTCACTATAAGTATTTTGTGATGTCGTTCGGTGTGACTAATGCACCAGGTGTATTTATGGAGTACATGAATAGGATTTTCCATCCGTATTTGGAAAATTTTGTGGTTGTTTTGATTGATGATATATTAATCTATTCAAAGAGTGAATAAGATCATGTTGAGCCTCTGAATATTGTGTTAACAATGTTGAGGTAGAAGCAGTTGTATTCTAAACTTTCTAAGTGCGAGTTTTGGTTGAAGGAAGTGAGTTCCTTGGTCATGTGATCCTGAGTGAAGGTATTGTGGTTAATCCTTCAAAGATTGAAGTTGTGTCTCAGTGGGAAGCTCTGAAATCTATTATTGAGATTAGAAGTTTTCTTGGTCTAGCGGACTATTATCATAAATTCATTGAAGGATTTTCCAAGTTATCTTTTTCGTTGACACAATTGACTAGAAACGATCAAGCTTTTATTTGGAATGAAAAATGTGAAGAGGGTTTTCAAGAACTTAAGAGGAAGTTGACGACCGCTCCTGTTTTGATTTTGCCTAATCCGGCATAACTATTTGTTATGTATTGTGATGCTTTATTGATGGGATTAGGAGGTGTGTTGATGCAAAATCAGTAAGTTGTAGCTTATGCCTTAAGGCAACTTAAAGTGCATGAGAGAAATTACCAGACACATGACTTAGAGTTGGTTGTGGTTGTGTTTGTATTAAAGCTTTGGAGGCATTATTTGTTCAAATCGAGATTCGGAGTGTTTAGTGATCATAAGAGTTTGAAATATCTATTTGATCAGAAAGAGTTGAATATGAGGCAGAAAATATGGTTAGAATTTCTGAAATATTATGATTTTGGTTTGAATTACCATCCGGGTAAAGCAAATGTAGTAGTTGATGCATTGAGTAGGAAATCTTTGCATATGTCAATGTTGATGGTGCGATAGTTAGAAATGATTGAATAATTTCGACATATGAGTTTGACTTGTGAAGAAACTTATTCTGAAGTTAAGCTTGGTATGTTAAAGCTTACTAGTTGCATTCTTAATGAGATTCGGGAAGGTCAGAAATCTGATTTGAGTTTGGTGGATCGGTTGAATTTGACCAATCAAGGTCGAGGTTATGATTTTTGGATTGATGGAAATGATATCATAAGATGTTGGGATAAAGTTTGTGTTCCAGATATAGCTGAGTTGAAAAAGAGTATACTTGAGGAATGGCATCATAGTGGATTGAGTATTCATCCAGGTGCTACGAAGATGTATCAAGACTTGAGGAAAATATTTTGATGGCTCAGTATGAAGAAAGAAATTATATAGTTTGTGTATTCTTGTTTGACTTGTCAGAAGTCGAAGATTAAACATCAGAAACCGCCAGGTTTTATGAAACCGTTATCCATTCCTGAGTGGAAATGTGATAGTATTTCGATGGATTTTGTGTCTGGCTTACTCAGAATGTCGAAGAATTGTGAGGCTATTTCGGTTATTATGGACAGGTTGACAAAACCTGCTCATTTTATTCTAATGAGAATGGATTACCCATTGGAGAAGTTAGAAAACTGTACATTGAGACGATTGTCAGTTTGCACGGTAACATCTAGCATTGTGTACGATAGGGATCCAAGATTTACTTCGAGATTTTGGGAAATTTTGCAAAATGCTTTGGGTACGAAGTTGCATTTTCGTTCTGCTTATTATTTGCAGATAGATAGTTAGACTGAGAGAATGTTTCAGACACTTGAAGATCTTTTAAGAGCTTGTGAATTAGAAAAAGAAGATTCTTGGGATAGCTATTTTCCTTTAATTGAGTTTACTTACAATAAAAGTTTCCATTCGAGTATCGGTATGGCACCGTTTGAAGCAACGCATGGTAGGAGGTGTAGGATGCCATTGTGTTGGTATGTGTCAGGAGAGGGTGTTGTGGTTGGACCTGAGATAGTCTAGTAGACTACTGATAAGATTAAGATGATTCAAGAGAAGATGAAGATTTCTCAGAGTCGTCAGAAAAGTTATCATGACAAAACAAGGAAGTACTTGAGTTCCAAAAGGATAATCATGTGTTTTTTAGAGTTACTCTGATAACTGGGGTTGGTAGATCTTTAAAGTCGCATAAGTTGACGATGCATTTTATTGGTCTATACCAGATTTTAGAGAAGATATGAGATGAATCCCATTGGATTACTTTACTGCTATCGCTTGCTAATCTCCATGATGTGTTTCATGTATCTCAATTGAGAAAATACATTGCAGATTCTTCTCATGTGGTCCAAGTAGATGATGTACAAGTGAGGGATAATCTGACTATGGAGACATAAACTATGTGGATAGAGGATTGAGAGTTGAAGCAACTTGGAGGTAAATATATTTCTTTGGTGAAGGTGGCTTGGGGAGGACCAGTGGACGGAAACGTGACTTGGGAGTCATTTTCGAGGGCGAAAATCCTTTTTAGTGGGGGAGAGTTATAACACCCCAATTTTATTAATTAGTTATATATTTTATTAATTAATTATATATTAATTAGTTATTTGTTTGATTTTGTAAGTAAATGATTTAATTTAAATTATTTGATGTATGTTATATGTGTCGGGTTAGTCGGGGTGAGATTGTCGAACCGTTGAGTTATCATTAGGAAATAATGTCAATTAGTGAAGGATTATTTTAATTAGTGAGAATTATAGAGAAATAGTAAAATAATGGTAATTGGGCCTAATATGTGAGAATGTGAAGAGTAAGTGGGGGTTTGATAGTAAGCCCATTAGTTGGTTACTAGAGATAACATTATTTTGTTAAGGGTTTGATAAAAAAAGAACATAAGGTTAGAAAAGGGAAAATAGGAAAAAATGACAAACCTAGAGACAAAGGAAAAGGAGAAAACAGGAGAAGAGGAACCCTAAGGAGAAAGGTCAAGAGTTCATCAGAATCAAGGTAAGGGTGGGTTTTTACATTGTTATGGGAATTGTATGATGATGTATGATGGGTAAATTCATGTTTAGGATGAACTCCCTAAATTTCATGGTTTTGCAATTGTTAAGTTTTGATGAAAATCCTTGAATATGATGAGTAATGGTGTTGTGATATTTCTATTTGAAGATACATGTTAGATATAGGTTATAATGCCTTAAATCGTAGTAATTTGGATGTTAAAAGATGTTTTTGAATGGAAGAATCACACATGGAGAATGCTGTCCGCGCATGAATTTTTTCTGGTTTCAGGTGATCCCGCTAAGCCGCTTTAGCTGGCTAAGCGAGCTTGCGAAAATAACATTTTTACATAACTTCAAAAATCCATATCTTTTGAACCGTAAGTCCAAATTGAGAACCATTTGAAGTGTTGGAAAACTAATGAATAGAAATATATAGTATAATAAGAGAATTGGTTGCCCAGTATTTTTATGTCTAATATGTTGGGAAGTCAATTGTGTATATGTTCTATTAATAAATTGTTGCACCGTCTGCTGCAGGCTGTGAAATAAATTGTGGCTAATTAATTGAATACTTATGTGTGTTTGCTTGTATAAGTATATTTTGGTGTGTGACAACATGAATACATGATAATTGTTGCTTGTTGTGATGATAATACATCACGATTGTATTGTAAAATATGTTGTATACTGTAATCCGGTGGGAGAACTCACTTTTAGGGTTTGCATTTTATCGTAAATGTTGCAGATAGCAAGAGTCACCATCGACTTTTCTTTTATCCAATAAAGGAAAGGGTGAAAAGAACAGGAAAGACCTTTGAGAATTTTTCTGAGTAAGGGGGTAGGTTATGAAAAGGGAAGGTATTAGCACCCTTTTAAATCGTAGTTATCTGCGGGCTCTTAATCGCTAGCTCAATTTTGAGAATGTGTAAGTTTTGAAAATATTTTGAAAATTCCTAAGTTATGCAACTTTGTAATGATTCTCGTATCAGTTGAGAATGCATACAAAGTGTTTGTTTTGAAAATATTTCAGAAAAGTGTTTGTGTGAAAAGAGATGTTTTGAAATGTTCGCGAGCAAGCGATTAAGAACTATATCTACCTGCTCAAAAGTCTTTTGTTAATTTCCTCCTCCTTTAGATAGTGCTATCCTACCATTGGTTAGTAGGAAGCCCTTTCGTTGGATGTTTGAGGGACAGGCACGGGTCATCGTATAGTCTTAAAGGAAACTTGTAGGACGCTTTGGCAATTTATTGTAATGGACTAAGATCGTTTATTGAGGCAACATCGAAGGGTCATCGAGGAAATACGATCTTTTAACTGAGGGTATTTGCTAAAGCGTCCCACATTCGAGGGACATGACTGTTTTATTTGAAAGCAACAAGTGGGGTCACCCTAGAGGTGTGTGTGTGTGTGAAAAGTGCTTTGATTTTTAGTTAATTTTAATCTTTGATTAAGTTTAGCTATCGTTTGTTTTTAGTCTTTCTATACAAGCCTATTAGCATAGATCTAGAAGTTATAAGGAAAGCGGTAAAGCCAGAAAAATATATTTCTTACGCTATTACAAAGCTTCGGGGAAGGGGAATACAAACCACAAAATTAGGGGAAATAGAAAGCAAAATAAATAAAAAACTATTTAATCTATTACAACCTTTATCAGTTACATAATCATGAAAAATTAATGCGAAAAATAAGAAAAGCGCGAAGATTGTAAACAGAGAAAGATATGGAAAAATTATCTTGATAAAAAATGATGATTTAATCTAACCTAATTGATTTAAATTGATAAAAAGGAATTAAATTAAACCTAAAATAAAAAACCCTAAATTATTTTTAATGAAAAATAAATAATGATAAAACCTAAAGAAACTAATTTAATTAATTCAATTAATTTACTTAAAAAAACTTAATTTGATTGAATTAAAAAAAGTCAAGTTGATTTAATCAAAGAAAACCTAAGTCTAAATTAATTTTAATTAATTAACTAAAAAAGTTAATTATATTAAAAAAAAAGAATTTGAAATAAAAAATAAAAAGTGATGGGTCTGAATAAGTGATTTGGGGAGTATGAGGAAAGCAATTTGCTAGGCCCAAGACTGCAAGCCCAACATTCATGCGTGTGATCCCATGTGGCTGGTTCTAGGAGGTGCAGCGTGGGGGCTTTCTTTGGGGCCATTAGATCTGGATCTGTTGAGATCCCAAAGGAGTGATGAGAGGGTGTATGACGTGCGCGTTAGCCTGGCCTGTATTAGATCTGTAACAAAGAAAAGATGAAAAATTTCAAAATACCAGGGGCAAGGATCGAACCCGTGCCATGGTATAATAATGCCTTTGTAACGCTCGCCTCTACCGTTGGGGTGGTCTTTACATCAGTTCCTATAATTGCAATAATAAACATATAACATATAATCAAATATGATGATTGGAGAATCATCGGAGCCTTAGCTCCGATCGTCTTCTCCGGCGAGCTGCAAAACCCAAAACCTGCAAAAAACAAATATTAATGTTCTAAAACATCATGTACCCCCTAATTCGACCCTTCTGGATCCAAATTTGGACTAACTTTTGGCTATAGGTCCTTGTATCATGGGTTTCGAATCAAGTGAAACCAATTGGAGCAAATTATGGCATCTTGTAAACTAGCGTGCATGGGACCACAATACCGATCCAAACTTGCTCAAACAAAACTCAGAAACCTATTAGAAGCATTAACTCAGTTCAAAATAAGACCAAATTAAAGATACAAATTTTCAGAAAAAAATGCAAATTGGTCATGCCATGTTATGTAGTTTCACGTGTTTAGGATCATGGTAATGACCCAAACCTACCCTTCAATACTCCTGGAAATAATTGTGTTGTACCCTAAAATTTGCCCTCCCATTTTTCATTCAAGATGTTGTCCTAGGGTTTTCTCAAATACTCAAAATGGCTCAGAGTTTGATCAGACAAAATCTCTTCCTAGGCATTGAGTTAGCAACTAGGGTTTGGTATTTCTCAAGAAAAATTGAGTCTCCAAGGTTTTTAATGGTCTGCATGGTTCTTCATGTATTCTCAAAGATTCTCATGCCAAGTTTCAAGCTTTGCATCCCAAGTTTACTCAGTCAATGGTGCAGATGACTGAAAATCAACTGTATTGACCCAAAAGTCGACTTTTTCAAGATCAAGTTCAAACGATTGTAACTTCTTCATTATTCTATATTTTTAAGTGGTTCTTTTATTGTATGATTCTCCTTGATGCCATCTTCAACTTCTCTTTACAAGTCAAAAGCCGATTATGTACGAAATGTTATCAAAAACTCAAATACTTTAGAAGTCACTTTCTGGAGTGTGACCTAATCTCAAGTAATTGTTGCTTGACTTCCAAGAATCATAATTTCCTCAATTTCATGATCTTGGGACAATTATTTTTTCACATTGTCATAGTGATGTCATCAACAAGTTATTTTCAAGAATCGAAAGAAAATTGTGTTTAGAAGACTTTAAAAATTGTCAAATTGTCATAGGTTATTTTTCTTGATTTAAAAGTTTCTTGATTTCTAATTTCAATTCATGGTGCCAAATGCTCAATGCAACAACTTTTATCTTGAAGCCCACTTGTATTGATCATTTAGGCCTTTTAGTTTCGGCTCGATTTATGATGTAAGATGAGTTGATTTACGATTTGTGAACTGTTGGTACAAGGCATGCCTTTAAAGTATTTAAAGTGGGTTTTCAAAGTTTCACATTTGAAAATTCTTTGAGTTTTGAAAAGAAATTTGAATTTCATGGTATGATTGAATTCAGTCTATTTTGGAAGAGGAATCTATCAATAACTCTTGGAGTTTTTATCCTTAGAATTTAAAGCTTAAAATCGAATGTGCAAGGCATAATTCCTTAGTCATCAAATTTCACTTAAGACGTTCATCATCATTCAAGATATCAAGTTCTTATTCCATTTAAGAATTGGATTCAAACTTCAAGATACAAGTTCATCAATGTTAATTCAAGGAAATTCAAGAGCATTAAAATTTTCAAGGCATGTATCATTATCCATTCATCATTAGAAGGTCCACTTTCAAGGTTCACTACCATTTAATTTCATTCATATTCATTCAAGCTTCAAGAAGAAAAGTTACATGGATTTCAATTCTAAAGCTTTGAATAATTTCATCATTCAAGTTTACAAAAATACAAATTCAATTCATGTTTTTTCCAAGTTTCAAATTACAATAGAAGAAAATTATGCAAGTTCTTTTTTATTGTACATGGAAACCTAAATTCCTCCCTAAGAATATGTTAACTTGCTTCTAAAATCCTTCATTTGTTATGCTCAATCTTCAATCTTGCCTTGTCTTCTTCACCTCCAAATCAACACTCATCACGTGAAAAAAAAAAGGAAGAAAAAGTGTTAGCAACATAAAACATTAGGCATGAAATCACAATTTTCAAGAAATTTCTCATCATGAGGGTTATGTTTGGAATCAGAAAGTTAGGTGGGCATTCATCATTTTCCAAAGCCCAACAAGGTCTCATTCATCTTTGCCAATTAGTTTTATATCATTGGCCCAAAAATGTGTTCATTGCAAGTCACAAAAATATATTTTTGGTTCGCAAAGAAAAAAAATATTGTCAAAAAAAGAAAACCAGCCTGCATTATTGTAAAAAGGGACAAACACAAGAGGCCAAAATACTGTCAAAACAGGCTGCAAAACAGCCTTGCTGCCCTGTAAAAGCTATACCAAGGCAGTCCAAAAACTTGCACAAGCTTAGCCAAAATAGAAATTGTATCCAAAAGGTATAAAAAACAGCAACCAGAATTGTTCAAACTTTTCACATTTCCCCCTCTAAAATTTCATAGTATTCATCTATAAATACAACAAAATGAGAGAACCTAGGGGCCAACATCCATCATCCATAAAAAACCAGAAGAATATTGTTGTTCAAAAGAAAAGAAAGCAAAGACAGATATCAAAAAACCATTCTCCTCATCATCATTTTCCATCGCACAACCCTTCAGAAATATTTTTTAAAAAAAAAGAGAGAAAGTTTTACAGGGACTTCCCTGTAGCAAATCGCAACCATCCACCTGTGACAGCACAACAATCTTTCATCAATCAAATCTGTGAACTTTTTACAGTAGCAGCTCAGCATCTACTCCAAATCTGAAGCAAATAAAACAAGGAGAAGTAACATAACAAATACTGATTCTTTTCCACCATTATCACACCTGTGTTTGCATATTTTCTGTACTAATTGTTGTATAATGTTTGTTGCTACTGCATAAAAAAATAATAACAAGAAGAAACCTTGTGAAATAATTATTTTTTTGTTAGAGAGAGAATTTCAAAATACATTAAGAAAAGTTATAGAATAACAGAAAGTTAAAATCCTTGCCATATCTCCTGTTTCAACCCATGTAGAAAGCCACCCAAAACTACTTCACTATTATCATCACAATCTAGTAAAAACAACATTTCACTATAATCTTCATGGACTCTTCCAGTTCTACCTCTCACCATCATCACCACCGTTCATCATAATGCCGAATCACTTCCCGAACCTCTCCCCTATCCCGCATTGGTGAAATAACCTCCACCGAACCTCTTCGTATATCACTCGACCTCGATCAATCACCAACCACCGCTAAAAAACCATCATCATCGTTGTCACCAATGTCTTCTTCAATCTCCAACTCGCTGTTTTCCACTCAGGGAGCTTCTCCTCATGTCTCCTCCATCTTCCAAAAAATCCAAGCCGAGGTTTGACGACGAGATACATGATTCGAATAGTCTAAGACGGAGGTTTAGGGAGGCTTTGTCTTCTTCAAGAAACTCCCAGAGATTGCGACAACGTCAAGAAGTTAAAGTTAGGGAAGAAAAGGAGATTGTATTGATGGATGATATTGGAAAATAGAAGCGTAGAAGAAGGTTGACGAAAAGGATGGATTCAGAAAGAAGAGTGAGAGGAGAAGATGGAAAGAAAAGATCGAAGTGTGAAAAAAATCTGGGAGGAGATTAAAGGTGAGAATGGTGCTACAGATGAGAGAGGAGAGGATCACTTTTTTGTCTCAATTTTTTTTTTGTTAATTGATTTTTGTTGGAACTAATAATATTATTAAATCTGACTAAATCTCTTCCCAAGACAACAGAAGTCACGCCTTTCTCTATGCTCTAGGGTTTTCAAGAAACTTTCTTTTCCTCTTCCCAACCGAGTCAGCCCATTGGGCTTCTTGGCGCAATTTCATAATCTTATATTACTCTTATGTTTTAATTAAAACATAAATATAACAGATAAGCAATACAGTTCAGCTGGCAAGGCATGTTTGCAGTAACCTTAAAAGACCCGGGTTCGAGACTCCCTGGAGTGTTTTTTCTCATTTTCCTTATTTTCTGTTTCTCATTAACTCCATTTTACTGTTTTAAAGTTTTGGTTTTGGACACACAAAAAAACAAGTTGTTGGGCCCGGCGCCCTTGCAACCTCACACTCCCATTTTTTATTTTACCCCTTCATTTTGCTCATGTTATTTTTACTTACTTTGATTAACATAGGTTTCTTTTAATTAAGTTTTTTTTAGTTTAGTTTAATTTTAATTAAACAAAAATAACAAAATACAAAAACATGTCATTAGATTTTTAGAATATCACTTTTGTTTAGATTTTTAAATTAAATTAAATATAATTTTTAAAATTAGTTAAATTTTCTTAATTAGTTTAGTTAGGGATTTTTGTGAATAATTTTATTAATTAACTTTTTATTTATTTTTAAATTGTGTTGTTTAAATTTCTCACAAACAAAAAATACCAAAAATATTATAGTGTTATTTATTTTTCTAATTAATTTTATAGATTGTGCTAGTTTAAATATTTGTTCATTTTTAATTCGATTGGGTTGTATTGATTGTTTATTTAAATTTTTAATCGCATTGTCGATCTGATCCTTCCCCATTTGTAAATTCGTATTCCCCATTCCCGAAAGCTTTGTAATAGTGTGGCATTTTAATTTCCGCAATTTACTGTTTTATTTATACTGTATAGTAATTAGGCGTGTATGGCAAGATTCAAAATCTACCGCTAGATAACCCTAATCAAAGACAAATTAAATTTAATCGAACACACTTTTCACACGCGTACCTCTAGGATAACCTTGCTTGTTGCCTCGAAAAAACAGTCATGTCCCTCGAATGTGGGACGCTTTAGCAAAGACCCTTGATTAAAAAAGATCGTAGTCCCTCGATGACCCTTCGATGTTGCCTTCAATAAAACGATCTTAGTCCCTTACGAAAATTGCTAAAGAGTCTCACAAGTTGCCTTATGTGACTGTACAATTGACCCGCGCATATCCCTTCACATCCAATGATAGGGCTTCTTACCAAATTGATGGTGAGATAGCAACATCTAAAGGAGGAGGAAAAGAACAAAGACCTTTTGAGTAGGTAGAATGTTCATAGTTGCTTGCTCACAACATTTTCAAAACAACATCTTTCAAACACACCAACACTTTCAAAAATGAAATATTTTCAAAAGTCAACACTTTGTATACATTCTTATAGAGACGAAAATAATTACAAAGTTTGCCTAAACGAAGACATTTTTCAAAAATACTTTCAAAAAAACAATCACAAACACATTTCAAACAAAGTATTTCAAAGTGAGCTAGAAACTAAGAGCCTGTAGATAACTACGGATGAAAAGGGTGCTAACACCTTCCCTTTTCATAACCTACCCCCCCCCCCCCCCCGAACTCAAGAAAATTCTCAAAAGGTCTTTCATGTTCTTTTTATCCTTTCCTTTATTGGATAAAAGAAAAGTCGGTGGCGACTCTTCCTATCCACAACAATTACGATAAAACATAAAACACCCAAGTCAGTTCTCTCACTGTATTACAGATTGGAATGAAGATCTCACGGTGAGAGGGCTTGTAATGTGAAATTTGAAATTTTGAAAGTTTTGAAATTTTCTAGAATTTTGGCAAGGTTGTTAGAGGAAAGGATGCGTGGTCTTTTTGGATCTGACTTGTTGTGCTTATATAGAGGAATGGAAAGAATCAACAAATATGGAAAAATCTCATGCAATCTTGGCCATGCTAGACAAGAATCAAACACACTTATAAACTTTCATTTTTGAGAATTTTCTTGCTCTTTTGAGCTCACACAATTTTGGAATATTCATCATGTGTTCTTGGGCCTCCATGTGATTGAAATTCAAAGCCCATGCGCCTTGGCCCAATGATTTTGTATTTTATTTGATTTCCTTGCATTTAAATGAATAAAAATTAAAATAAAAAAAAATATGTGAATGGATTTATAGGTCCTTTTACACATTGTGAACATTTTTGAACATCAAAAGTTAGGTCCACTAGTTCAAAATTTCAGGTTTGCTCACTTTGCACTTTATGCATTTTCTCAAAATTTCCCAACTTGAACTGGTCATAACTCTCTCAATTTTTATCTCTTGAAGGTGATCTTTTACTTTTAGGAAATCTCAAGATGTCCTCTTAAATTTATCTTTTGATCACTTTTGCATTTGGAGAATTTATCTTGATGTAAGTTGCCTTGACAAAAAGTGTCTTTTTGTTGACTTTTGAAATGACCTATAATTTATGGGCTCATATCTCTCAAATGAAGCACTTTTTGCACTTGAGCATACAAATACAAAGTTGTATAGAATTTAATTTACTTCAAAATGGGATTTTATTGGGAAAAAGTTGATGAAGAATGTGAAATTTATGCTTGGTCAAAGTTCAGTTGACTTCTCCTAAGGAAATCCTAATTTGGCAATTTTTGACTTTTGATGATTTGAGGGATTTCCTTGAGAGATCATGATCAACCCTTTATCAAATGATGAATATAATTTCAAAATGTTGATGTTGACCAAAAAAATTGAAGTTTGACTGTATGTTGACCATAGTTGACTTTTTACCCAACATAGTTGATTTTCAATCATCTGAGTCATCGACTGAGCAAACTTGTGATGCAAGACTTGAAACTTAATATGAACATTGTTGAAGACCTATGGAGAACCATGGAAACAAATTGAGACCTTTGCAACCCAAACTTCATTGAAAAACACAAAACCCTAGTTGTGGACCTATTGCTTAGGAGGAGGTTTGACTGGTCAACCCTTTAGCATCCTTGAGCATTTGAGAACCTTAGAAGAATGTCTTGAAGAAAATGGGAGGGGAATTTTTTGGGTACAACATATACCATTTGAATTCTTGTGCATTTTATGAAAGTGAATTGTGTGTGGATAATTTATGGATATATGCATGTATGTGTAATTGTGTGGTAATTCAATTGTGATAAATTATTAAAGATATGCGTGGATGTTAAGATTGAGAGATGATCTTAATTGCATATGATTAATGAAATTACATATGTATCATTGTTGTTAAGAGACAATGCTTGTTAGTTTCGTGAGAACTAGTGACTTGTCTCAAACCTAGATCGGGGTTTGAAAGCTTAGTGAATAGGTTTTTTGTGTGTTATTGGGCTAGGAAACAAACCCGATTTAAAGTAAAAACTGATTAAAAATAATAGTGATTGATACCACATGCATGAGTATTGCATTTGAGTTTTGCATTGAGTCACATTGTGTGTCATAATATGAAGTTATGTGCACTATGTGAAAATGATGTAATTGTGAAAATGTGAATTGTGATTGTATACTTGTGAATAGTATGAAATATTAGGCGATGCTATCTGTGTGAATATATGAAGTGTGAGTAAATTCGTTTTATGCATGTATGTTATGGACTATATATTATTATGTAATTTCGATAATTATGTGAATTCTCACCCTTCTGTTGGAATGATGTTTTATACGATATCGCTCAGGTACTGAAGATCAGAGTTGCTTCTAACAAGAGAGTAGCTGGAGAACTTAACTTATTTTCTTTTGCATTTTGAGTTTTGAGTCATGCTCTAATGTTATGTAACACTGAAAAACGTTGGAATTAATATTTTGAGAGATACTTTATATACTCTTCTATTTTGTTATTCTTATTGGAATTATGTGGTGAAGTGACTTTTAATGGCTAAGTTATTTAATGAAGGAAGTTATTATGAGACTTCAATATTATATTTGTTTGAATGAAAATGATTATGCTTTTACATGTTTATGTGAAAGTATATGAAAATCATGAATTTTAATGAAGTGTTGTTATTGATCATGACAAATATATGTGGCTTTTGAATTATGTCTGAAACTCTTGATTGATATGCATAATTATAATACTTTAATTTATATCATATTATTCTGCGGGATTTTAGAAAGTGTTACATAATCCGGAAAAAGATTCTGACAAATAACATAGATAATAATTTAATTAGATTGTTTTATTCTAAAAACTTCATAGTCTCCTAGTATAATTAGGAAGTTATGCAAAACCTCTTAAAGAGAGTTATCTATCCAATAATTTATTTGGTGAAAAAACTATTTTTCAACATCATTTGAAGTCAAAAACAACATACATATATGAATCGAGAGATGTAACACATGGATTGTTTTGTTTCACGATCATGTTGAGAATTGGAAAAAGTTCCAAAGATTTGTTGCTTTACTTCTGATACCATCATCAGATGCTAGTGTTTGTAGGAGAATATATAAACCTCATGAAGAATCTCACATAAAATGAAGAATAAGAGTAAAGTTTAAAACCTAGTTCGCAAACGACAAATAATAAAAAAAAAGATTTCAGATACCTTCTTAAATGAATATCAGAAAATCGTGTGAATTTTATATGAATTTGGTAAGCCTCCCAAGAGTTTTAACTAATAAAATAAAGTATATTAAAAAACATGTGTAGGAAAATATATTATTAGCATTATTCTAAAGAAGAAGAAAAAAAAGGAATAAATATAAAGAGCATGTTCCAAAAGTGATATGCTTTTCAGAAAGTAACATGTATAAGAAAACAAAAAATAAAATGAAAAACGTAACACCGGATTCAATGAAAGGGACAGTACAGAAAACTCGTGGAAAAGCTAAGTATTAAGAAATCCAATTTCATCATTTCTTTTTATATCAAAACTCCTTTTTAATTATATTTTTCTTCTTTAACGTGAAGTCTTGATTATTTTATTTTATTTTATCAACAGCTTGTTCTAAATTATGTTCAGCTTAACTTCTTTAAAGGAAAAGGACGCACAAATAAAATCGAACCCAACAAGCTTTAGTAGGCGAATTATTGGTTACAAATTAGTGTTAAGTTTAGAGCCACTAACGTTTTTATAAAATATATTTAAAATTGTTTTTATTTTCATTTTTTAATATATTTTTTAAAAATAAAAAAAATAAAAGATATGTGTATTTGTCTTTAGGATTAAATTATTTTTAAAATATTATTTCCAAAAATGTTATTATCAATTTTTTTTCTTATTTGTGTTTTCGATAAATAATTTATTTTAAAAATTATATTAATTTTAAATTTAAAAATAAAAAATAAAAGAATTATAATTCATTGGAAATGAGAAGTTATAGAAGATTATCACTTACTTATTCTTAAGAGTATATAATATTTTCATGGTAAAATATTTTTTTATCCTTTAATTATATTATGAGGTTTAGTTTGATCCCTTAATTATAAAAATGGTCATAATTTTGATCCTTTAATTTTTGAAAAAGCGTCATGTTTGTTCTTCGGTCTGTGACCGTTAGTCAAAGTCAGAAAATAGCTTTCAGGTGGCATGTAATATGGCGACGTGGATATAACAATGAATATAGCAACTAAAATGAATTGTAATGTTCAGAAAACAAAATCTCAAACGAAAGAACCCTAAAAGGAATGCAACTCAAAGGCGACTTCGAAGGAAGGAATCGAAGGAGAACTCAAAGATTGAACAGACAATTGAAGGCGTAGAGGCTGGCGATATCAAAGAAGTGAAGGATTAAAGACGAAATTTCTAATACATGTTAGTAATGTTTGCATGTATTTGTAACTGTATTAGGGCAAAATTTAGGGCTTTGTGTAGATTTAGGGTGTTTCATGTATTGGAACTTTGTGCTGTTGTTCTGTAACTTTATTAGGACAACATTTAGGGCTTTGTGTAGATTTAGGGTTTTTCATGTTTTAAGGATTTGTGTTTTTGTTTTGTAACTGTATTAGGGCTCAATGTAATGACAAAAGCTATTTGGAACTGGGCATTCTGAGCCTAGAGATCTTTGACTGTCTACTCAAGAGCCATTTTCTGTTGAAATAAACAGCAAGAAGATGAGAAAACCTGTCTCGGAAACCTGTTATGTAATTATATGTATGGTATGTAGAAGCATATGCAATGTTTTTAAGGACCTTGTGGGGTTTAAATTTGTTAATAAAAAGGAAACAACAACAAAGATTCTTGTTAGTAAGTTCAGATTATAAACGCCTTTTAAGCTTACAATGAAAACAAAAAGAAGGGTTACAAATAAATAAATTATGACTCAAGTCTCCCATGGACGCTTCCTCTTTGTGTTGATATATGTATTAAGGCTCTGCTCTCCGTGAAGGCGTTTGGTCAACTCCAATACTTTCTTCTCACTAGCATAGAACTGAGTCTCAAAGGTGTCACTTTCTTCTTTCAGTTGAATCTAAGACTTTTGTATCTCTTCAAGGTCAGTAGGAATATCTGGATAAAGAACGGTATGAGAAATATCTCCTTCAGCAATAGGCTCCACAATTACTGGTAGGACAGCGGGATGTGGCATTATAAGATTTTGAGCACAAGATCGCACCCATCTGAGGTAGGCTCTAGAGGGATGGAGTTTTTCTGTCCCAAAGTCTTGCTATCAACCTTATTCACCATGCCCCAAGCACGTATAAACCTTTGACGGTAACCTTGAGGATCATTCTCGTAATCGAATACAATACCCTGGATGAGCATATCATGAGGATCATCTCTTTGAGCATAACCAAATTGACGTAGAGCTATGAAAGGGTTGTAAGTGATATCTCCCCTTATACCAAGGAGTGGCACATTAAGGAATTCACCATAGTGGCCAATAATAATGATATCCTCCTGATATCGGGAACACCTATAAATATCTGAATGTGAGAATGACATCATCCTTTGAGACCACCTCAAACCTTGTTCATTCTTCATTACTGATCAGGGAAGGTGCGAAATAAACCACCTGGATAGTAAAGGTATGCAACACATAAGATTCCCTCGCTTCCTTATAGTACGAGTGTGAAGAGAATGAAAAATATCTCCAAGAAAAGTAGGCACGGGATTATGAGTAAGAAATATTTTGATGGTGTTCATATCTATGAATTGGTCTGGATTAGGGAATAGCAGCAAACCATAGATCAACAGAGCCAAGATCTCCTCAAAAGCATGAAAACTTATAGAATCCAGAAACAACTGAGCCTTCTCTTTCCGAAATTTAGCAAGAAGGCCCTTGACTACATTTCTTGTTTCCCAATTAGATACAATATCGGGCCGCTTCAGATGTAAGGTTGCTGCAATATCTTCAGGTTTTGGAAAGGGGAGGTGTTGACACCCTTTTCATCCGTAGTTATCTATGGTCTCTTAATTGCTTAACTCACTTTTGAAAATCTTGCTTTATGTGTCTGATTTTTTGTTTGAAAATATTTTAAAATCGTCGATGTAAGGATGACTTTGTAATGATTCTTATATCAGTCCTCAAGAATGTATACAAAGTGTTATTTTTGAAAATATTTGTTTGAAAATGTAGTGTGAAAAAAAGTTTTGAGAAAAGTTGTGAAGAAGCAATTAAGAGTTTCTTACCCACCAAAGTCTTTCTTATTCTTTTCCTTCTCCTTTAGAGATAGTACTATCCATACCATTAGTTGGTAGGTAACCCTATCTATTGGATGTGAAGGGACATGCGTAGGGTCATCGTATGGTCATCGAAGGCAACAAGTAAGGATACTTTAGTAATTGTATCGAATGGACTATCATCATTTTGTAGGCAACTCGAAGGGACTAGATCATTTTGTAGGCAGCTCGAAGGGTCATCGAGGGATTATAATCTTTATTCGAAAGGGACATGATGATTTGATCGAGGGTCTTTTGCTAAATTATCGCCACTTTCGAGGGACGTGACCAATATAATAAGGCAACAAGAGAGGTTACTCTAGAGGTGAATGTGTGTGAAGTGTATTGATTCAGTTATTTATCTTGAATATTAGGGTTTTCTAGGTTGTTTTTAGTCTTGCCACACAAACCCTAGTTACTAGAAGTTAAATATGTACAGAAAAATAAAGTGTGGAATGTAAAGTCCTAAACTATTACATGGCTTTGAGAGAGGTACATAAGTATAAAAACTCGCGAGAAAGTAAACCTACGTTATTACATCATGTGAGTAGTTATATAATTAGGAAAAAAATGCGAGAAAAGAAATCTACGCTATTACAATTAAAGAATGCAACCTATATAATTTTCTATGAAAATTAAATAGCAAGAAGAAAGAAAATAGAAAAAGAATGTTAAAATGTTTTATGATTTTTTTGTAAAGTTAATAATGTTAATTAAAACCTAAATCCTAAATTACTTTAATATTAAGAAAAAAGCCAATTTAATTAATTAGTAAATAAAAAATATAAGAAAAAATTAATTACCAACTAAAACCCTAATCCTAATTTGTTAGTTAATAAGAAAAAATATTAGGTTAATTAATTGTTAATTAAAAAATAATTAAGAAATAAAATAGAAGAATTAGGTTAGAAAAATAGGGTAAAAAAAACTGCATGGGGTGGGTGTTGAACCACGCCCCCTGGCTTCACAAACTGCACTGCTTGCCACTAGGCCAAGCGCCTGTTAGTGTTTAAGAAATAGGAATTTATTAATATATATAAAACCTGCGCGTTAGTTTGAAAAATAACAAAAATAACAGTAAGATGCAAGGATCGAACCCACACCCTTCACGTTACATGCCTATGTCTCAACCAACTGCATTGTGCTTCATTTCTATTATTAAAATATAAGCTAACAAATATATAATAAAGCAAGTGAATCATGGAAGCGCCGGATCCCTAGCTCCATTCGTCTTCTCTGGTGAGAGGATTTTAAAACCTACAAAATAACATGTGTTAGACCATAAAAAAGATCATATCCCCTAATTCGACCCTTGCAAATCCAATGGTGGTGTTTGTTTGGCCTGAAAACACTTGTATCATGAGTTTCAAAGAAGACATCTCAAACAGCCCTAGCCATTGAAAAACATGATTCTCGCGTTAGAGCTTCTATTTTATGATTCATACATGTTCTAAGTAACATCAGAAACTCATTTGGGCAGTTAATAAACATTCGCAATGCATGAAATTAATTATATGAATGTTTGAAAGAAAAGCAAATCGAAGAAGATGAGTATGCTTGTTTCAAGAATCAATGGCCTTGACTTTCGACCTATTCTTACCCTTAGATACCTCAGGAATGATTTGCAATGGATGGCTTTGACTGAATGTGGCTAGATCTTTGGTTTTGACTTTGCCCTAGTTTTAACAAAAATTGAGATTTTTTTAGAGGGTGTTCTTGAGGAAATTTTCGTGTGTCCCTTGGTCTGAATGTGTTCTCTATTTATAATGGAAGATTTAGGTCAACAAAAGTGGAATCAATCTTTTGTATTTCATTATCAAATCTTTGGTTGAAGTTTTGAATGAAATCTTTCTTTTTTAGGCCAATCATGTACCAATAAATCTTTACACGTTTTTTGCAAGTTGTCAACAGCTTTTTAGACTTATGATGTGATTCAAAAATAGATCTCCATGCCTTGATTCATTCACTTGGTATTTTATTTTATTTATTTTGCTTTTAATTGAATAAAATCAAAAATAAAAGAAATAAAAACCACAAAAATAAACTAATGGATTTAGAAGTCTATTATGAGGCCGGGAACACGTTTGGACCTTAAAAGATAGGCCCATTAGCCCAAAAATTCAAATTTGCTTAATTTGGATTTCATGCATTTTCTCAAAATTTCCCAACTTTCACAAATCATATTTCACTAAATTTGTATCATATGAAAGTGATCTTGAACTCTTTGGAAAGCTAAAGATATCCCCTTCAATCTTCATGTTGTTCATTTTTTCATTGGAGCCTTTATCTTGATATAACTTGCTTTGACAAAAAGTGTCTTTTTGTTGACTTTTAAAATGAGCTGTAATGTTTTGGCCCATATCTCTCAAATGAAGCATTTTTTGCCTTGTTGTAGAGAATTAGATTTCCTTCAAAATGAGCTTTCGTTGAGAAATTTGTGATGAAGTATGTGAAATTTAAGATTGGTTAAAGTTCAGTTGACTTCTCCTTAAGAAAACCCTAATTTAGTAACTTTTGACTTTTGATGAATCTTAAGTTTTCTTGATGAATCATGATCAACCATTGATCAAATGATGAATGTGACTTCAAAATGTTTATGTTGACCAAAATATTGAAGTTTGACTGTGAATTGGCCAAAGTTGACTTTTTGCCCAATATAGTTGATTTTCAATCATTTGACTAATTGACTGAGCAAACTTGTGCTGCAAGGCTTGGAATTTGGCATGAGGATTATTTGAGACAATGAGAAACTATGAAATCAACTTAAGGCATTAGAAGTCCAACTATACTTGAGAGAAGCAAAAACCTAGTTGTAGGTCAACTGCTTAGGAGGAGGGTTTGTCTGATCAATCTTGAGTAGTCTTTAGCAATTGAGAACCCTAGGAGCATGGGGAGACCTATTGAAATAATTTGTCTTGAATAATGAGAGGGAAAATTTTGGGATACAACAATACATTTATACTACTTCACTTGAAAACTATCAAGCTAGTCTAGTCCATCTGCCAAGGTGATTTCGCCTTATCAAACAAAGACTTAATCCAATAATCAAACTGATTATTACAATGCACAAGCTACCCGCAAGTGACTAACAACAACCTCTAAGGCACACAAGTCATATACTTCTTAAGGATACTGACCTAACCGGTCCCTTAAGGAAAATCAAACAACTGTTTGAATCAAGTTGTGTTTACAAAAGATGTGCTTCTTAACAAGCTAATATGTAAATAGTGTTTCACAACTATACAAACTAAAGAGAAATGAAAAGTGTATGAATAGTATTCCGAGAGTAAGAATCAATGAATTAGAAGATTTTTCTGTTAGTCTTCAAGCCCTTTATATATCCAATAAAATATATATATGTTGAGGGGTACTCTTGGAATTTACATAACCTTTGGCGGCTTGAATACCGTGGGGGACAGGATCGTGCGATGCATCCGTCCTTCATGGTAGTGGAATGAAACATTTTGATTGTACCATGTTAACATTATCTTATTTCCTTTTGTACTTCAGAGGCTTCTGCGAGCATGAGCTTAGAAAAGAGAACATAACACTAAGGTTATCAGAACTTCAAGTCTTCAGAGTCTTCAGAACTGTGTCTTTAGAGTCTTCAGCACTTGGTCTTGAGAACCTTTTCTAGAACCTTGGGTCTGCAGAGTCTTCAGAACTGTGTCTTCAAAATCTTCAACACTTGGTCTTTGAGAACTCTTTGTCTTCAGAAACATGAGTCTTCAACATCTGGACTTCAGTAGAAACTTTTGTCTCCAGATCTTCTGAATGGTTTCTTTAGAACATGTTGTCTTCAAAACACATGATTCTTTAGCATTTGGACTTCAGTAGAACTTTTGTCTTCAGATCTTCTAACTAGTTTCTTTAGACTTCATATCAGAGCATACACTTCAGAGTCTTCTAGAGTATCTTGCTACTGTTCATCAGAACTTGTGTAGTGCAAAAGCGGAACTTGTCTCTTCTAAAGTCTTGCCAGTGTCGTTTATCAGAAGCAGAACCTATTTGTTAAATACTCAAAATAACAAACATTAGAGTACTAAAATTATTCATACAAACATACTCATTTGTCATCATCAAAACTCAGAGATAAATTTGAAGAACTGAATCTTATTCTAACACTTAGGTTATAGGTATTTTAAGACAATATATTACAAGGACCCTACACTTGGGATGAATGCCTTAGTTGATGACCAAGGTGCATTAGAAATTGTTGATCTTTAAAAGGTGCTTCTAAGTGTTAATATCTATATTCAACACACCTTTCCTTAACCTGATTATTATGATGGTGTTGTTGATGATGTTGATGTAGGCATTGTAGATGAGGAGGAATAATTGCTTGCTAAAATGTATGCAGAAGCAGTTAATGGAGAAGTTAAGTTGAATGATGTTGTGGAGGATCTTAATGTTGAAGTTGAGGATGTTAATGTTGTTTTGGATTATGGTAATGCTGGTGTGGAAGAATTTAATATTACAGTGGATGATGTTAATGTTGGAGTGGAGGAGGTCAATATTAGAGTGGAGGTGGTCAATATTGGTGAGGTTCATGATGAGGTCAGTTTTGATGACAGTGAAGATGACAACTACAAGTATCATAGTGCTCTTGAAATATCTTTTTACGATGACTCTGATGGGTATGGTGAGTTTGAGGAAGCTGAACTTGCTAATCTAATCTAGTATGAAAATGATGAAAAGGGAAAAGGCAAAAAACATAAAGAAAAGTGGGAAGAAGAGAAAGAAGAATTTAAAGGGGGTGATAATGATAGTAAATAGTTACAAAGTGGTTGTGAGAGTGATTGTAATACGGTGGGAGAACTGACTTTACTGGTTTTGTGTTTTATCGCAAATATTGTGGATAGCAAGAGTCGCCACCGAATTTTCTTTTATCCAATAAAGGAAAGGGTAAAAAGAACAGGAAAGACCTTTTTAAAGATTTTGAGTTTGGGGGGTAGATTATGGAAAGGGAAGGTATTAGCACCCTTTTTATCCGTAGTTATCTACGGGATCTTAGTTGCTAGCTCACTTTAAAAATGATTTTTTTGTGTAAGTGTATTTTAAATACATTTTAGAAAGACGCCTTAGTGCGGCGAACTTTGTAATGATTCTCGTATCATTGAGAACGCATACAAAGTGTTTTTTTTCTTTGAAAATATTTATAAAGGAGCGTGTATGTGTGAGAAATTTGTTTTTGTGAGAAAGCAACTACAAGTTGTCTACCTACTCGAATGGTCTTTATTCTTTTCCTCTTTTTCTTTAGATAGTGCTATCCTACCATTAGTTAGTAGGTAGCCCTATCATTGGATGTTTGAGGGACAGGCGTGGGTCATCTTGCAGTCACGAACGAAACTCGTAAGATGCTTTAGCAATTACCCCTAGGTACTAAGATCATTTACCGAGGTAACGCCGAAGGGTCGTCGAGGGACTATGATCTTTTGACCAAAAGGTGTCTGCTAAAACACCCCATGTTCGAGAGACGTGACTGTTTATTTTCCAAAGGAAACAAGTGGAGGTACCTTAGAGGTGCGTGTGTGCGAAGTGTGTTGTGTTTCAGTTATTCTTATCTTAGATGTTTAGGTTTTCTACCGTTTGTTTTTAGTCTTGTCATGCAAACCTATTAGCCTACATCTAGCAGTTAAATATATACATAGGACAGAAAATTAAAGTGCGAGAATTAAACTATGTTATTACATCGCTTCGGGATGGGGGGATTACAAACCAAAATGGGGGGGGGGGGGGGGGGGGGGGGGTGTAAATGTCCTAAATCAAACTATTACATCTCTTTAAGCAGTTACAACTATTCATGAAAATAATGCGAGAAAAGTAAATAAACACGCGGAGAATGGAAAATAGGTAATATCTAAAACCCTGAGAATTCTAAGTATACAAAAATATTTTTGATGTTTTTAGAACAAGTTTTATGACAATAAACCTAATTCTAACCAATTTTAATTAATAAAATAAACTCCAAATGATTTTAATTAATTAATTTTTTAATGTAAAAATAAGTTTAATTAAATTAAATCCTAAATCTAATTTTTTTCTTTGATTTTATGATTTTTTTTATAAAAAATTATTTATTAAAAGAAAAGAAAAGAAGAAAAAAATGAAATAATAAAAAAACTAATCAAATGGGCTGGACTGTAAGACAAATATGGGGGGTGCAGTCCAGAGTTTGGCTAGGCCCAAGACAACTGAACCCAAGAGCTTCGTTTGATCCAATACATTTGAATTCCTGCGTCCCACGGTATGCCTGCAGATTCAGGGGCATTGGATCTAAAATTCTTGAGATATGAAGGTCCCATCCTCACATCTACCGTGTTCGCTATAACCTTATTTTCACCTGATCTGTAATGAATATGATACAAAACAGGAAAAAAAATACCCTATGTCTGGCTCGAACCCGCCGTCCAAGCATAGGAACGCCTTAAGAGTATGCATACTACCATTGGGCCAGCTGTTCATTCGGTGTATAAGGAAAGCAATAATAAATATAATGGAAGACACACGCTAATACCAGGTAAGCCAAATGTGCACGCTCGAGTGGGCCATTGATTATTTGAATCAGCCACTCATCGTGTAGCTATCTACCATACAGATCTTGGCCGGAGTCAACAGAACTCAGGGACGCCGGAGTCAACCTCTGATCGTCCTCTCCAGCCATACAAAAATATGAACCTGCAAAACAAACAAAATCAAGGTCCAAGGTTCAACCTACCCCCCCTAAATCACATGCTGCAAGTTCAACCATGGCATTGGTTTGGTCTAAAACGACCTGTAGGGGGAGATTTGAAACTCAATAGTTCTTGAGCGCTAACAATGGCAAAATTGGATACCTGCTTCGAAACTTGCATCTAATACGTCAAAAACATCCTAAAGGTGTGTGTTAGCGATTATATGCAGTTAAACACAATTTATAGCGCATGGATTTAGAACTCGAAAATTGAAATATTACCCAACCGGTGTTTTTGAGTTGAGGTGTTCTGAGCACAGCTGGATGTTCTTATGGATTTGAGGAGACTCTTAGGAAACTCAGGAGTGATGTCTGATCACTGGTTTGAGCTGAAGAAGGCTGGGAATGCAGCTGCGAATGTTTGCAAATTTTTGGAATTTTTTAGAATTATAGTGCTCTCTCTCAGGCAGTATAGTCATGGTCTTTTAGGTCTCATTTGCAGTGTATAAATAGAGAGGGAAGAGAGGAGTACACATGTATGGAAACAAAACAAAGCATTCATGGCTTTGGGGACAAGAATAAACATATTAAAATATTTCCAAACTTGAGATTTCTTGCTTGTTTCAATCATCACACGCTTATGGGAGGAGTCTGGCTTGTATTTGGGCCTCAATGCTGACCAAAAGCCAGGCCCATGCACACTAACCCGTAGTTTCATAATTTTATTCAATTTATTTTGAATTTATTAAAAAAAATGTAAATAAAATAATGAGAAGATATGAGGCAAGGTGTGAGTGAGCTTAAGAGTCCCTCATGAGGGCATGAATATGTTCAAAGCTCAAAGAATTAAGCCATAGGTCCAAAATTTCAAATTTGTATTTCTTGCATTTCATGAATTTCCTCAAAATTTCCCAACTTGTGAAACTCATAACTTGCTCAATTTTCATATTTTGAAGATGATCTTTGAATTTTTGGAAAGCTCAGGATGTTCTCTACAATATCTATGTTGATCATTTTTGCTTTTGAAGAATTTATCTTGGTGTAAGTTGCCTTAACAAAAAGTGTCTTTTGTTGACTTTTGAAAATGACATGTAATGTTTTACCTCATATCTTTCAAATGAAGAATTTTTTGGACTTGAGAATAAAAGCAAAGTTGTAGAGAATAGAATTTTCTTCAAAATGGTCAAAGTTTAGTTAACTTCTTCTAAGGAAACCCTAATTTGACAATTCTTGACTTTTGATGATTTGAGAGCTTTCCTTGCGGAATCATGATCAACCCTTGATCAAATGATGAATATCACTTCAAAATATTGATGTTGACCAAAAATATAGAGGTTTGACTGTATGTTGACCATAATTGACTTTTTGACCAATACTATTGATTTTCAATCATCTGAGCCATTGATTGAGCTAACTTTTGATGTAGGGCTTGAAACTTGACATGGACCTTGTTAAGGACCTATGAAGAACCATGGAAGCCACTTGAGACTTTTTCAACCCAAATTTCCTTGAGAAAATCAAAACCCTAGTTGTAAACCTTTATCTTAGGAGGAGCATTGATTGGTCAACCCTTGTGTATTTTGAGTGTTTGAGAGGCTTTAAAAGAATGTCTTGAGAAAGATGAGAGGGTAAATTTTGGGTTACAACAGTGGTTATAGTAGTGGAGCTAAAAGAAAGAAGTATCCAATTTTCAATTTGCAAAAGGACATGTCAAATTACAAATGGGAGGTAGGAATGTATTTTACTACGAAAGGTGATTTTAAGGAAGCAATAATCTCATATGTTGTTCAAAATTGTAGGGACCTTAAGTTCATAAAATGAAAAAATAAGGGTAAGGGTGAGATTTAAAGATGGTTGTGAGTGGGAAGCATATTATGCGGAGTTTCCAAATGAGCAATCTTTGCAACTAAGGAAGGTAAATGACAAACATACTTGTAGAAGAAAGTATAATGTGAAGATGATGAGTACACGGTGGTTGAGCAAGAGGATTCAGAATTCCTTGAAAAATAATCCTAGTGAAATTCTGGTATATAAATAACAATGTCCGAACACATGTTGAGATAAAGATCTTTGTGTAACAACACTTGGACTGGATAAAGCACACTGATATAATTCATATTAGAACAATGTCATGTTAGATGTTCCAACATCTTATATGACATATCAATTAATCAAGAAACAAAATTGAACAATGAAGAATGATAAAAACATAAAGATATGATGATCCAATTCGGTGTACAACAACACCTACTATGTGGGCTACCAAGCCAGGAAGGAAGTCTGTTATTAGCAGTATTAGTTTAAAGCTAAACTCCCTCGTTTACAACTTCTTGCCTAATCTCTACCTAATGCAACTTCTACTTAGGTCCTCTCTAAATATGATAAATCACCATCTTGCTTCCTAAATCACATCAGTGATATCTAACAATCATAAAGTTCATCCAAGACTCTTGACTGAAAACCACACTTTGATTTTCTCCAAAGCTTCATCCAAGAACAATATATAATTCATTACCTAAAGGCTTCTGAAACTGTATAGAAAACAAACTCTACCACAATGTATCAAACCAACACAAATGGTGACTTACAATATAAGAAATTCTACGACTCTCAAAACCCTAACCCCTTATATTTTCTTTACAAAAGTTTTTGCACTGGGATTACTTAAAAAGCCCTAGGTCTAAGTCTTCCTTTTATAATCTTTAGTTGTTCATGGGCTTCGAAACAACAGCATATTAGTTGCTGAAAATCTGCAGAATCTTCTGCGTAAAAATAGAACTCCAATCATTTGTTTCCTAATTTGTCTCCACAAATAGAAACTGATAAACCTCCTTAAAATCATCTTGAATCTCTTAATTATTCAACCTGAGCGACACATATGATAGCATAATATTCCCAAAATATTTTGCATCTGTTAAATTTTAAATCGATCCAATAGCCCAGCCCAACACAGTCATGATGTCGAATGACTCTGCATAGGACATCTTAATTTGACATGTTTCTTCTTGAATGATAGAACGTCTTAGTTTAACACTTCTGATTTCTTTATCTTGGACACCCCATAGAATTACTTAATATTTCCAGAATATTAAGTAATTTAAACTACTTGTATCCAACATATAACAAACCAAATGCCCTACTCTTCTGGTTAGGACATCATATACAACATGTTGAAACTGCTAGTTGAAACATCTTATTCAACATCTTTCTGCCAAGTTAGAGCATCATATGTTCTGCCTAGTTTATTTTACTAAAAATAATACTGATCATAAAATATAGAATTAACACCTAGGATAAAGATAAAGGATATCAAGGAAAAGTCAATGAGGAAGTGAAATGTAGCATTAAAAAAGACTAAAGAAATTAGAGCTAGATTTTATGATAGGAATAGGATTGGTGCTCTTGCAGAAGATGGGATCTCACAGGATTTCCATGTGTTCAGGCATTGTCATCAATGAAGAGTAGAAACTTTAGGATTAATTATTATATCCCTGAGTATTACAGGAAATCAAGGTACATGTCAGTCTACAAGCATGTACTTTACCCTATAAATGGATCAAACCTTTGGGTTAAGACACCATATCCAGATGTGCAACCACTTAAGTATAGGAAAATGCTTGGTATACCAAAGAAGAAGAGGAACCTTGAACAAGGAGATATTGAAGGGTTTAGTTGCAAACTGAGAAGAATAAGTTTCATTGTCAAGTGCAGTAGGTGTGAGGAATCAGGACACAACAAATTTACTTGTAAAGTGACACCAATAACTCAAGGTACTCAAAAACTAACTCATACTTCTCAACAACCAACTTAGACTTCTCAACAGACAACCCAAGCTTCTTAACATCCAACTCAAGCTTCACAAACTCAAGGAAATAGGCCAGCTACTCAACCATCTCAAACATCAAAGGGAAAGGCAACTCAACAAACTTAAGGAAATAGGCCAACTGCTCAACCATCTCAGCCATCAAAAGGAAATGCAACTCAACAAACTCAAGGAAATAGGCCATCTACTCAACCATCTCAGTCATCAAAGGGAAAGACGTGAAGCTAGGTGTTAGAAGACCGTTTGTACCCCCAAGACCTACAACTAGATTAATTGTAGCCAAGAATGTATTTGGCCCAACAACCAGTAGGACTACTCCAACAAAGAGAACGACACCAAAGAATAACATCTAGTTTAAATTAGCCTTGTCTAATTTATGGGTTTAGTTGTATTTTGAACCACTTTAGTTGTATTTTGAACCACTTTGGAATATCTTAATGTTTATTGAACATATGTATGGAACATGTCAATGTCTCCTAACAATTTTATAATTTCTTGTGAACTTATGCAAATTTGGTTAATGTCAATTCAGTTCTGTATTATGCCAATTCATTTTTGTGTTACGCAAATTTGTTTAATGTAAATATCATTTCAGTAATGTGTTATGAACATAGGTTCAATTATGGTATGCCACAATCAGTTCATGCCAAAACACATACAGGTATGCCATTCAGTGTAATTGGAGAACTGGTATAAATCAGTTCAATAGGAATCAACGAACTAGTATATAAATAAACTTCCAAATTGGTGTATAAATAAACTTCAGTAGTAATCAACTTAAACTGGTATGATTTTTCCAAAATTCCACTGATACAAACCAACTGATACATAACAATACATTCAAATGATACAAATATCACAATCAAATAATGTAATCCATCTGATACAATACAAATATTCTACTTAGTACAGTTTGTACATACTCCTAAAACATTCTAAAAACCAATACAGATAAATTATAAAACACATAATATTCCAAATTTCTTTCCACTTCAAGATCTTGTTCATTTGAGTTTAAAGTTCCATCAACTCTTTCCCTATTTATTTGTCACCCTAACTTTTTCAAAATCCTTTTTTGCATCATCAATTTTCTTTACTATGCTTTCCAACTTATTCATCATAAATTTCCCCTTCTCATCTCCCACATCCTCATAAAACCAATTGAAATAACCACACCCTTTTGCAAGGATCCCTGAAATTTTAAAAGATGTGGAGTTTAAATTTTTTTTCCAAACTTCTTAATAGTTGTTGCTCTACAAAGCCCAGCTATGTCTCCTAATGACAAATAGGTTTCCATCGTGAGCTTATGTATACATTGGAATCACAACTTTCAGTGTTCTTCTGTTTCAATAAGGATGAACATTGGCCAAATTCAATGCTTTGGTTTCTGGAAAAGAATGAACATGATGATCTCAATAAGGAAGAAGAAGCCATAATTTGAAATTGCCCTAATTTGATTTTGAGGTGCAGAACATGATGTAGCTCAGTGGTAATAAGGAAGATGAAGTACCTTAGACAACTTAGCTGCCACATATACTAACATAAATAGACGTTTGAGGAAAACAGGTGGAAAGAATACATACGCCTTTATTTTAAAGTTAAAGGACCAATGTGACCATTTTTAAAATTTAGGGATCAAATTGAACCTCGGTGTACAGTTAAGGGACCAAAAAGGACATTTTTCCTATTTTCATTTTATTACATGAGAATGAGCAGTGAAAAAGTATATATGTGAATTAAATTCTCAAAAATTAAAAATTATAAGATTTTAAAGTCACATTTTTAAAAATAAATTTAAAATCTGCTAAATAAACGCTCTCTTAAAGGAAATCAACCCATATTTTTTATTTTCTTATTTTTTATCTTTAAATTTTGTGTGTGAGTGAAGGGAAAGAAGAGATTTAAAGAAAGAGAGAATGATTGAGTGAAAATCAAGACCATCTTTTTGTGTAAGACGAGTTATAACATATGGCCTCAAATTTGTCACGGTTGAATTGTGTTAAAATAAGGGAATTGTTAATCCCACCTTAAGAGGTGGAAAAACACCTTATGAAAAATTCGAAAATACCCCTTTGATTTCAGATATGCATCTCTGGACGCACTATTTGCCTCACTAAAATACGGCCCAATTGAGTCTCACCTCTTTTTTTAAAAAAATTTATTTCGGAGATGCATCTCCGAAACCATTCTATGTACACCCCATGCATTTTTAACTGAAACGCCCTTTTTTGACAAAAATCATTTTGGAGATGCATCTCCAGAACTTCACCAGACAATAATTTGTTATTTTGTTTTAGAGTTGCTCAGATGAAATTGACGATATATTATAGCTATTATTTTCAATTTTGTATAACTTAAACCATACACTTTCAGAATAATAATGAAATGACATAAATAAATAAATAAATTTGGAGTACACAATAAAGTCAAAATAAAATAGAATCGAAAATAGTTCTCCTAATACAAATACTATAATCTACTGTGTATGGTGGACTCAGGCTCCCCTGTTCCTACGCTGCCTTCTGTACTACAGTGCCTCTCGTGCCTCCCTTCATCATGGCATCTAGAACTTCCCTCACCTCAGAGCCATTCGAAAAAGTCATATGTCTATACCCATTTTCCCAATCTCCATGAAACACTGATATCTAGGCAACACATTAACCACATGATTTGTCCTAGACTGCTCCTCCTCTAATGTCTTCTTATGAGCTGATATAGGTGTATCTCTTAGAGCATTTAGTGTCATATGAGAATGTGACACCTTGAAATACCATTGGATGTAGCCTTGTACAACACTCCAATTGCTAGGAGTTATGGTACTATGTGTCTCATATGATACCAAATGATAAAGGTAATCAACAAACATGGTATCAATATCTCTTCGTGTCATAACCAGAGGAGCAGACTCAAAAGGGTCTTAAAAAATAAATTGAATGTAGTTGAACTATCGCATGATGCCCTCAGGTAGATGAGGATACGTCATATGTGAATTTCAAGCCAACCATCTAGAATAGAAGGTTATGTCGTTCAAGGGACGCGTCTGATGGTGATCGACATATGTATGGAAGTATATATCCTCTACTATCAAGTCGGATAGAAATTAGTCGCCTGATTCTCTCTGAACAGGATGAATGTAGAAGCATGTGGCATATCCTCAGTGTAGGTTGAAACATATGACCAGTCGGATATGTCTTGGAGTGCTGAAAGATCCAAGCCTGAAAATGGTACATATGAATCATTAGTAATGGAGTTGAAAAAGTGTTATGAAAATGACACATAAACACAAAAATATTAACGCCAGTAATGTGATGTTGTCTGTCATTTATTTGGCCTCCCACGTACAAACTTTAGCTAACTTAGAGTATAGATATACCAAACAATCGGCCCCCGGGTTGTACTCATGGGTCCGCTCTAAGTCATTGGAGTATCTTAGTAGATCAAATCCATATAATTGACACTCTTATCCATAAAAATGGATGTTCAAACCAAGTATAACATGTATGCTTACAATGCATATGTTATATGATGTGCAACCTGCTCATTATCGTCAACGGCCTGCTCAGCTACATGCAGTTGCTATGTATACAGTCTCTCCAGGAATAAAAACCTGACATAAGCCCCCTCGGGTGTCTTCTAACTCCTTTATGGCATCTCATGGGCCAACTCTCAAATAGTCTACCATCATCTCTAGTGTGTCATCTTTGTTAATCCTGCCGTGGTCCAACTGTCTCCCCCTGATCAAAATATGAAGCAGGCACGAGACATTATCCACTGTTATATACATCTCACAATGTGGAAGATGAAAATATAAATCCTTCGAGTGCCAGTTCTCTACAAACACAGACAACATACCATGGTTAATTGTAACGTAATAGATCATGCACAAGTCTCTCAGCCCATATAGTTGCAACACATCCTAAAACCACTGCTCATCAGGTTGTGGCAGACCAATATTTTTCGACTATGGTTGATGATTTTTAAAGCATCATAGTCTTACAGAAAAATAATTCATCGTTAGACATGTCTTTCAAAGAATATTTCGAATATTATAACAAATATGTTTTTTCAAAGAATGAATACAATTGCATTTTACCTTGATGTGATACAGTGGCAGAACCGACTGTTAATACTGGTTTGCGTTTTGTATTCGCAAATGTCACGGTAAGCAAGATTCGCCACCAACTTTTCTTTTATCCAACAAAGCAAAGGATGAAAAGAACAGAAAAAGACCTTTTTCGAGATTTTCTGAGTAAGGGGGGTAGATTATGGAAAGGGAAGGTGTTAGCACCCTTTCCATCAATGGTTTTCCACGGGCTCTTAGGTACTTGCTCATTTTTTTGAAAATTGTTTGTGTTTGTGTGTTTTGAAAGTTTTGGTTTGCTTTATGGTAACTCTTGTATCAGTCCTCAAGAGTGTGATAAAGCGTTTTTGAAAAGTTTTTTTTTTTTTGAAAGTGTGTGAGTGTGAAAATTTCAGGTTTGAGCAAGTACTTAAGAGTCATCTACCTACTCGAAAAATGGTTATTTTCCTCCTTTCCTTTAGATAGTGCTATCCTACTCTTAGTGAGTAGGTAGCCCTATCGTCGGATGTTGAGGGACTATCGAAAGGGATGTTATGATCACTGAAGGCAACATGTAAAGATATCTTAGCATTTCGAAGGGGTTGTCATCATATAGGCAACATCAAGGGACAAGATCATTTCTCGTATGCAACTCAAGGGACGTTAGGGACCGTGATCTTTTTGATGACTTTAGAATTGAGGGTCTTTGCTAAGATATACCTACGTTCAAGGGATGTGACCATTATTTTCCGAGGCGACCAAGTGAGGCATACCCTAAGGGTGCAAGTGTGCAACAGTGTGCTTTTTCATTTATGTTTATCTTGCAATTAGCGATCTACTGATTAATTGATTCTTGTCATGCACGCCTAAATTACTAACAATTATATACAAGTGTTGTACCCCAAAGTTTTCCCTCTCATTTCACCAACATTTCTCATCACAAGACTCTTGGAACTCAAGATCAAGCTAGGGTTTGCTCTGCTCAGGACACCTCCTTATACTGTTGACCTAAATTAGGGTTTAAGTTTGCACAGGGATGTTTTGACCTACAATGCCCAAAGTGACTTTCATACTTCATGTTGGACTCACAAATTTGTCCATACCAAGTTTCAAGCCTTGAATCAAATTTTTGCCCAGTCAATTGGACAGTTGACCTAGAAATCAACTGTATTGGGAAAAAAGTCAAATGTGGCCAATTGACAGTCAAACCTCATGAATTTTGACCCATATCAATATTATGAACTCATATGAACTATTTGATCAAATTTGGATCACAATTCCACAAGAAATTTGATCAGATCACCAAAAGGGCAAAATGGTCATTTTTAGGGTTTTGACTGTGCAAAGGCAATTTTTGACTGTTTGACTTAGCCAATGGCAAATCAATCTTAACCATGGAATCAAGGACTAAATGACATTATCTTGACCCATTCAACAAGTTCAAAAGATCTCAAATGCATAAGATTGACAGATGAATTTTTCAGTCAACTGATCAAAATTTGACTGTACACTAAAAAGTCAAACTTTGACTTTTTGGTCAAAATCAAGTGCCAAGGGTCATTTTTCATCAAGACATGTCAAATTATGAAACTTTTTCATCAAGAAACCCAAAATTGCAAATTAGGGTTTAAAATGAAAAAATTTCATAACTTAGAAATTTTCTAAGTTATAAAATTTTCTTATTTTTTCCTAACTTTGCCCCACATTTTCACCAAGATGCAAATGGATTCAAACAAAAATTACAACATGAAAGTTGTATTCCATCACAAAGTATACAACTTTGATTCACAAAGTTTTCTCAAAAGAAGCTTGGATCTCAAGTTATGATTTTTGGAACAAGGGTCCCTAAAACTTTTAACTTAGATAAATTTTGCCCTAGTTTAGGCAGGATTTTGACCCATCTTCTTGGCCATTTTTCACATAGTTCCACTTGGATTCTTAAGTTGCATTTCAAAGATGGATTATAGTACATGTTTCAAGATTTCCAAATTGTCCAAGAACTCCTCAAACACCTTTGTGGTTAGGGAGAATCGAATGCTTGAAGTTGGCAAAAACTCACTTTGTAACCATGGCCAATACATGTTCATACCACTTGCCAAATCTGACCAAACTAGCTTAGTACATAATTACAGGCCTCTAAAACAATTTACACCCAAAAATTGAATGCAAATACATTGGACATTGGCATTGTTCTGATTAAGAGAGCATTGTACAATGAACATTTCCATTTTGAGCATAAAGGTCACACTTCCATTTTCATAAAGACAACTTTATGTCAAATTGCATTTTCTTGAGCCTTGGACTTTTTCCTTGCAGAAAACAAGTTCCCTAATCTCAGGCATATTACACCAACTTGAGCTTGCTTGTAACTAGCCTGTACAGGCCTTAGCTTGGTCACTTCACATCTTTGCTTTCAAAACAAGTCAAATGGCCAAAAAGCTCATAACTCACACATCTGATATATTGAACTAAAGCAAAGTTTTCAAACAAGTTTCTCATATCCTTGTAAGCCAGAAACACGAGTCTTTGACCTCTCAAACCCCCTTGTGCACAAAATCTTCATTTCTGCCCAAAACAGGGCAAGTTCTGCAAATCACAAGCCACAATCAAATCCCCTCGTGCGTTTTGTCCCAAATCACTTCAAACACATTATAAACAATACACCTAAGTTGTCCAGACCATTCACAAGCTGATGTAACTCCATTTACACACATCACCATTTTTGTTTGGAAGCTTTGCAGGTTGAGTTTTGTAGCACGATTCAGACCACTTCAAAACAAACTAAGCATTGGGAAAGATTCAGGGGACATCAAGCAAGCTCAAAAGAACCTCAGGCCCCATTGAAAGTTGTTGTATTGGCCAACTCGAACTCAACTGAAACAGGTATTTCATGAACTTCTATCTCTCTATTTAGGAACATTTAGCCTTAGGTTTGTGAATGAAAGATGTTGTACTCATTACCCTGAAACCATACATATGCTCAATTTTCATTTATATTAATCATGCTAGGAGAATTTCATCCATGAACTTTCTAAAAAAACTAGGTTAGAAATTAGGGCCAGAGAAATTCTCTCTGGTCTTTGGGAGTTAGATTAAGTTTTTTATATGGTTAGATTCGTGATTTGATGCTCTACAAGTTTCATGTTTTGAGTTTTGTCAAAAGATCACAAATACAGGAGATACAAGTTTGTACAGGCATGCGCGCGTTTTTCAAATTTCTGGAGGTTGAAGATGAAGTATGGGCTGGGACTGGCCTTCTTGCTTCCAACACCTCCCAGCTCACTTTCAGCACCCCTGGCCCATTTCTTTGTATTTTCATTATTTTTGCATTTTAATTTCTTTTCTGACTTTGATATTTTATTTTCAAATATAAAAAATACTCAAAAAATATTTTCACAATTTTTTTCATTTATTTAGATATTTTATTTTGATTTTTTTTCTAATATAAACAACAATTTAAATACATATATTATTTTGTTTAAACTTGAAAATAATGCAAATAATACTCTTATTTTAATTTCTATTTTTTATTTACACCAAAAATATTTTCTTGAATATATTATATTTTTGTAAATATTTTATTTTATTTTTTATATACTTAACATATATATATATATATATATATATATATATATATATATATATATATATATATATATATATATATATATATATATATATATATATATATATATATATATATATATATATATATATATATATATATATATATATATATATATATATATATATATATATATATATATATATATATATATATATATATATATATACTTTTTTTTTATTAAATACTTAGAAATAAAACACAAAAATATTATATTTTTATTTTTTGTTATTTATACTAAAAAATACCCTTTTTCTTGGATATACTACATTTTTACACACATTAATATTTTTTTTGTATATAAAAAATACATCATATTTATTTTCTTAAGGAATTAGGGTTTTTACCCTAAAAACAAATAAATCTTTTATTTTATTTCTTTATACTTTTTTATATTAAAAAATACTTTTGTATACATGAATAAATAAAAACTTTTTTTTTGCATAATACATTTTGTTTAATATTTATTCATCTTGTTTAATTAAGTATTGCCCATTTATTTTATTTGCACAAAGAATTCAATTTGGATGTAATAGTAATTAGGGTTTTATATTTCTTGTCAAATACCCCCCTATTCAAAATTGTACCCCCTCCCTATATCAAAGTTGTAATAGCTTAGATTTATTTTTACGCATTTAAATGCTTTCAACTATGCCATGATTAGAATTAGGGTTTGTATGCAAAAATCAAAACCAACAAATAGTTTGACCTAATCAAAAACAAAAATGCATGAAAAAACAAACAAAATGCACACTTACACCCCCTAGGGTTACAATCCACTTGTTGCCTTCAAAAATGGGCCATGGTATGCATGTTAAGTACTTTGGCAAAACAAAAACAAAACAAAAGATCATAGTCCCTCGATGACGCTATCTGAGTTTCCTAAACAAAATGATCAAGTCCCTCAAGAAAATTGCCAAAAATACTTGACACAATTGCTATCATGGTCTATACGATGACCCGCGCCTGTCCCGTTTAACATCCTAACACAAGTTGGTTCACCAAATACAATGGTGAAGCAACACTGTTAAAAGGGTTAAAAACATAAGAAAGATCTTTGAGTAAAATAGGATAGATAACTCTTAGTTACTTGATCAAAAGCTTGCAAAACATCCTTGTTGTTTTCAAAACACATTTCACAACACAATTTCAAAACCCTACTTTCAAACATTGAGAAATTTTCAAAAGACAAAAACACCTTTGTATACATTCAAACAAGAATCATTACAAAGGTCGCCACAATGATGGCCTCCTTTTTCAAAATATCTTTCCAAATCATACACAAAGCACCATTTCAAACAATTGAAAAGCAAAGCAAGTGATCTAAACAAGTAACTAAGAGCCCATGGATAACCATGGATAGAAAGGGTGCTAATACCTTCCCTTTCTATAGTCTACTCCCCGAACCCAAGAAAACATCTCAAAGGTCTTTCCTGTGCTTTTTGACCTTTCCTTAGGATAAAATAAAAAGTCGGTGGCGACTCTTGCTAAACCGAAACATTTGCAAACACAAACGCAAAATCCCAAGTCAGTTCTCACATCGTATCACAACAAGCATGTAAAGAAAAAGTAAGAAATAAAGTTCTACGCTATTACAGGGCTTTGGTGTAGATACATAAGTAATGAACAAAAAGTAAAAATGCGAAGATAAAAAACCTAGTTAAGCTATTACAATTCGGGCGCAGTTACATAAATGAAAAAAAATCGTATGAAAAAAATAAGAGCATGCAAAATTAAAACGGGAACAAGTTCTAAACCCTAAAAAAACCTAATTTTCTCATTAAAATTATTTTTATATTTTATGAAAAATATTTGAATTTTAACCTAATTCTTCTAACTAATTTTAAATTAAGGAAAAAGGCTAAAATTTAATTAAATTAATTAATTTGCAAAAAATTAATTTTTATTAAAAAAAACTCTAAATCCTAATTTGTAATTTTCTGATTTTTTATGATTTTTATGATTAAATAAAAAGTAAATTAAAAAAATGATTTTTTGAAATAATTAAAAATAACCAAAGAAATTAAATAAAAATAATAAAAAGAAAAGAAGAATGGGCCTGGAATGGGTGTGAAAACCCAAACTGGAGTGTGTTGTTTGGATTTGTCTGAACCCAAGTCTGGTTGGTCCACTGTTAGCACATGATTCAGTGTTGTTGTGGTATGGAGGTCCATGGTGTGCCTGCAAGCTAGGTGCGCTGGATCTGGACATCTGGGATCTCATGGCTGGAGAACTAATGGTGTATGGTGTACGCCTGGGGTGAGACCTATTGGATCTGCAAGGAACAAGTTAGAAAACATAAAATGTTGGACATGGGAATCGAACCCAGATCCTCTCCCTTCCAGCACGCTTCTTTTACCGTCTGAGCCAAGTATTCGTTCATTATATGAAACTAACAAAAACAATATAATCAAAATAAAATTCCCAGAATTCCTTTTTCACAAAAGCGCGCGCTGTTTCAAATGGCCCAACCATGTCATGCCACGCCATCATCTTCTTCAGCCGTCTGTCGTTTTAGCTCATTGACTTTTACCTACGGACGATGTCCGTCACTAAAACCCTGCACATTTCAAAAATTCACAACAGGCAATATAAATCCAATTCAAGGTCATGGATCAATTGGGTTTGATCCTCTAAGCATGATGGTGTCCTTTAATAGGCCCAATTTCACTCGTACCTGAAAACCCTAAAACGAACCTTTAAACCCTAACAATGGCAAGTTATCATATATGCATCAAAACTGAAAATTAACCATTCAAACACGTTCTAAATGCTCATACAAACAAGAATGTATGCTAAAATCTATTTCTAACGCGTGTATGATCAAAATCGACTTTAAAAAAATATGTGCAAACCGTGATGATGCAAGTGATGATTCTGGATGCTTTGATGCGTGGGAATGATGTTGTTAGCTTCAGAATGTCCCCAGGAATAGATTGCAAGCGTCAAAACTTCTTGAATCCCTCTGCAAATGTCAATCTGATTGCCACTTTTGTGAAAAAATTAAAAGTTTTGTGTGTGTTCTATGCGGCCAATCCTTATTTTTCTGGTCTGGACATGTTATGCATATATACTAGGATGCATTAGGGTAACAAAATTGGATGGAATCTTGAAGATTTATGAGAAAAAGATTTGATTTGCCTAAGGAATGTTAAGTTTATAAACTTGGCCAAAACATGCTCTTTTCTTTATAATTAACCCTTGCACGAAATCCTGATTTGCTCATCAGATCCTAGACTCATTATGTGATCATAAAACAAATCTTTGGATTTTATTTCATTATTTCACTATTTTATTTGATTTATTATGATTTAAATGAATAAAAATTCAAATAAATAAAAATAAATCTCATAAAATAAAAATAATGGATTTAAATATCTTAAATAAGTCCAAGGATATGTTTGAGATCCAAAACCCACGCCCATTGGTCCAAAAGATCCAATTTGCTCACATTGACTTTTGTGCATTTTCCTAAAATTGGTCAACTTTAGCAATGCATATCTTTGTCAATTTTAAACCTATAAAAGTGTTCTTGGATTTTTTAGAAAGCTTAGGATGTCCTCTAAACAACCCTTTTGGTTTCATCTCAATTGTATCTTTCATGTTCATGTAAGGAGCTTTGACCCAAAAGGTGTTTTTGTTGACTTTTTGAAAGAACCTATAATGTCTGAGCTTGTATCTTTTGATTGAGGAATTTCTTGAACTTGAGAGATGAAGATAAGTTATAGGTAATTGGATTCTATTTAAAATGAGCCTTTGAGGAAAAAAATTCTGATAAAGTATGAGAAAGTTATGCTTGGTCAAAGTTTGGTTGACTTTTCCTATAGAAACCCTAATTTGTCATTTTTGACTTTTGATGAGTTAGGAACATTTCTTGAGGAATCATGATCAACCCTTGATCAAATTATGGATAATACTTCAAAATGTTGATGTTGACCAAAAATATTGAAGTTTGACTGTACATGGGCCACAGTTGACTTTTGACCTAACACAGTTGATTTTCTAATACTTGAGCAATTGATTGAGCAAACTTATTGAGCAAGGCATGAAACTTGGCATGGATGATCTTGAAGACATATTAGGACCATGGAAATCATTTTGAGACCTTTGGAGCTCATCCATCTTGATGAAAATTGAAGCCCTAGTTGAGGCTTGTTGCCTTAGAAGGAGAATTTGTCTGGTCAATTCTTGGTCATCCTTGAGCAATTGAGGACCTCTAACGGCATGTATTGAGTGAAAATGGGAGGAAAATTTTCGGGATACAACACTTTCCATCTCAGAAATGTCTGATAGTATGGTTCGGGTATAGGAAGCAACAACGATAAGTCATACGAGCCTCCTCCAAACCCCTCGGGTGCCTCCTGTAGAAAGTTAGGTGCCAACGGTGCCTCAGGGGGGCCTGAGTGGGTAATACTTGTCTCCTTCGGGAAGACAAAGGCAGAGATGCATGAGCCCTAGAAGTTGACGCCTCCACATCAACCGGGCTTGAAATGACATGTACTCTTGATGATCGAAAATTTTCCCTCATAACCGATGTATGTTGCGCAACTATGTCGTGCCTCAGCCTATCTTAGTTATCAGGCATAATGTCTATAAGTAAACCAGATAAGCATTATATATATGAAACACAATGAGGTCAAGTGAAAAAATATAGACAAATAAATTCTGGAGATACATCTATGGATTCTAGAAATTAAAATGGAAAATTCCAGAGATGCGTCTTTGTAACCTTTTGCAACTCAGATGAACGTTAATGGAGGAAATGTAGTTTGTGTCAACATCCAAAATAATGTATTGATCATTAAAACTATCTATCAAACAAATTGTTCATTTAAATAATATATCTAAACTACCTATTTCATAACTTAATGCTCAATTTCTACAAATGCACATAGAAAAGAAGAAAAAAAAGTTTAGAAAAATCAAAACTTATCAAATGTGAGTTTAGTTCGACGTTGAGTGAGACTTTTGATCAATTTGATGATGATGGAAGAAGCTTTAAGGTGAGTTGAATGATTTTGAGGGAGTTTCATACTATAGAGGTTTAGAGTTTGAAAGATTATTTTGAGAAGTTAGGAAGGAGAAAAGGTCTGGCGCATATTTTATTTAAATAGCGTCTGGAAATGCATCTCTGAAATTTTCATGAAGGTGCATTTATTTAATTTTTTTTTTGCATTTCTTTAGGGCCTGACTTAGAAATAAATGTGTTTCAGGTACATCTAGAGATGCATCTCCAAAATCTAGACGTATTTTCATATTTTCACAAGGATATGATATTAATCATTAGAGTGCCTTAAGCAATTATCAAAAATAAAATCTTATAAATTATTTGTTAGAGTTAAACCATTATTATATAGAACCTTTATTTATTTTGTCACAATGAATCATGGCTAGTCTACACGGAGTTTCTAAAAAATTAAGATGGTTTTGATATAAAAAAAAAATAGAAAAATTTAGATGGGGAGAATCTTGGATGGTTTATTTTTATTCAAAAATTAAAATTCTCCTAATTTAAAATAATTAAAAAAATTGTATTGAATAAATAGTTTAGAAAATTTTGGAGATCTAAACAAATTAGTCAAATATAATCTATGTTATTAAAATATCATAAAAATTAAAAATATATTAATGAAAAAAGATTATTATTGTTCTGGACTGGGCCCACCCTGGCCCAAAGCGCAGATAAAGGCTCAATCCAAGCAGACTCCTCGAGGAATGCCCACCAGCGGATCACCGCCGATGTGCCCGACCATAGACTGTAGCCACGACGGCCGCCATTGCCCGCGACACGTAGTGTCCCCGACCAAGGGAACTCCAGCTCGAGTCCTGCTCGAGCACTCTCCCTGTAGGGCAGACTCTGTCCATTTTGACCGTTATCGAGTCCTCTAAGCCCCGGAAAGACCGCGTCTTCGTCCCTCTTTATTCTCCGCAGAGCACCACCAGGAAGGGGACCACGTGCGGGTCCCCACTACGCACGTAGAACCTGGCAGTCCCTTTATTGGGCCATTTCTGGTCATCCCAATGGGGGGACCTTGGCCCAGCGCTGGGGGCTATAAATACCCTATGTTCCCAGAGGGTCAGGTATTCATCTATTACGCACCTATACATCATTTTGCCTACTCATTCCGTCTCTCATTTTAGCATCGGAGTGTCTTGCAGGTACCCCCCTATCTCACTCAAATTCTGCTCGAGCCAGTCGTGACGGTCCAAGTCTGATCCGGTAAGATCAGTGGCGCCGTCTGTGGGAATCTAGCTTCCCCGTCTTATAAACTATCGAAGACAAAAGCTCAAAATCACCTCCTACCGTCATGGCTGACCAAGTTCGGGATGACTAGAACGTCCGCGTCGTCGACGTCAACAACAACCTCGCGGATAAGAACGGAATTCCCGACAACACCGGAAACCCCGGCTATAGCACACTCCCCGGGGGCACCATCCCCGGGCCCTCGGGCCACCGCGACGGAGCTACTGCCTCATCTTCTTCAGTCCCTCCGCCACTCGAAGAAGACAATACCTCCCCCAAATTATCTAGCTGCCCAATTTCAGGAAGTCCATGTCCCCGCCGGGGCAGATGCCACGACCCCGCGCACTATTTGCGGCAATCAATCAAACCAACTACCTTATCTTTTCCCAGGGGGGAGATTGAGGGCGCTAGAAGACGATAGAAGACCCGCGAGGAGACACAGGAGGCCTCAGACCCCACCTTCTCGAGTAACAGAGGTACATCTCCCGTCTCCCCCGCGGAGACAATACAGAGACACCTCCCGAAGCCCGTCGCCCCGACCATTGGGGAGACGACCCCCTTTGGAGAGGCAACCCGTCATTGAAGCTGGAGGGCGCAACCACGGCCCCATACGGCAAGAAAGAAGACACTCTGGAGACAGGCCCGGGAGAGTAGACCAACGAGCATCCCGCTCGAGGGGTATCCAGCACGACCAGGACCGTCGGGCCCGACAATATCTCAGGTTCCCGTCCCTATTCCCAGAGCGAAGTGACGAGGACGACCCCCGCGGTCCCCTTTCACAAGCCATCATGGAGGCGCCCATTCCCCCGGGCATGGAGAAGCCTCCACATCTGAAAGAATACGACGGAGTCGCGGACCCAGTCGACCACATAGATGGGTTCGAGGCTATGCTGCATTACCATAATGTCGGGGGACCCATAAAATGCCGGTTGTTTCCCACGACCCTCAGAAAGGCAGCAATGGATTGGTATAAAGGTCTCGCCCCGGGATCAATCACCTCGTGGCGAAACCTGAAGAATTAATTCGTAAGTTCGTTCACTGCGTCTCGGTGACATCCAAAGACCGAGGCAGCACTCGAGGCCATCATCCAGAGACAGGATGAAACCTTGAGAGAATTTATCAACTGCTTCAATCGCGAAGCCATACAGGTCCCCTGTGCGGACCACATGAAAAGATACTTGCTGGAGAGGGGGCTCCTCCCCGGCACAGAATTCAGAAAGGTGGTGGGCATCGAACCACCCCGAACATTCGATGCTCTCCTCGAGAAGGCTCGGGCATATATGGATTACGAGGAAAGGGAAGCGGCCAACAGAGCCCGGGACCCCAGAACTCGCGGATCCAGCAGCAACCCGCGCCAAGAGGCCGCCCCTCCTCGACGAACCGGGGAGAAAAGAAAAGAGGACAGACCCCGAGAAGTCTGAGAACATAGAGGACCCTCGGGGTGTTTCACAGAATACACTTCGCTCACAGCTTCCCGCGAGCGCATCTTAGCGGAGTGTGCTAGCACGGATTTCAAAGATGGTGGCGTCAAATGCCCTCGACCAGCTCCTGCCAAGCCCGGGGTAGACAAAAGCAAATATTGTCAGTACCATAGGAGCCATGGCCATCTGACTGAAGACTGCGTCCACCTCAAGGACGCCATCGAAACCCTCATCAAGGGAGGGAGACTCGCCCAATACCGATGAAATGATGCTCCCCGTCGTGACGCCCGGGAGACGAGAGAGCCGGAGGAGGACGCCCGACCATCTGACGAATCGGTCCCCATCCAGACCACCTTCTCTGTCATAAGACCCGAGGACTTCTACGTCCCTGAACACCTGCAAGAGCCTCTCACAACGCACAGCAGGTGGGAGTACTTTCCCTCCACCATGGTCATTAATGGTGGAGGATTCAACGACCTAACCATAAATTCGGCCAAGAGGAAGTTGGATGAACTGGTCGACTCTGCCCCTCCTCAGACGGTGACTTTTGAAAGGGTGAAAGGTAGGTCGGAGCCTATCACCTTTTACCTCGAAGAACTTCTCGGAGGGACCCCCAACGCGGTCATTCCTTTGTTGATAAGAGCAAGAATGGCTAACTTTGACGTACACCGCGTTCTGGTCGACGAAGGAAGTTCTGTCGACGTGATGTACAGTCAGTTATTCCAGACCCTGCAGCTCGACGACTCGCACCTCTCACCTTATGTGGGGTCGGACCTACAGGGCTTCAACGGCTCGACCTCCAAACCCTGGGGATACGTCGAGCTCATGGTTACCTTTGGCGAGGGAACGGCGACAAGACAGGTCAAGGTGCGCTTCCTTCTCATCAACTTCATGTCCCTCTACAACTACATCCTGGGAAGACCAACACTAGCAGAGCTGACTGCGGTACCCTCCACCGCCCACTTGAAGATGAAATTCTACACCAAGAGGGCACGGGTCGCTACCATCCAGGGGGACCTCGCCGCTGCTCGAAGGTGTTTCAACACCGCATCCAAGGGACGCGACACGGTTGACACTAGGGCGAGGCCCGCCAAGAGACCAGCGACGACAAGACAAGAACCCGACAAATCAGAGCCCGTCAAAGCAGAAGAGCAGAGAGCTCCCCCAAAGGTCGACTCCATAGCTATGGATACCCATTTCGACTAGGACGAGCCCTCCAGCGGCGAGCAAGTCCCCCTCCGACCAATTCCAGACGGGGACTTCGAGCTCGTCCCCCTCGACGAGGATGCGAGCAAAGGAGTGAAGATTGGTACTGACCTCCCCGATCTGGCAAGGAAGCAGATCAAAGCCTACTTGTGCGAGAATGCTGACTTGTTCGCGTGGAGTGCTGCGGAGATGCCCGGACACGACCCCGAGGTCGCCTGTCACCGTCTCGCCATAGATCCAGCCGCTAAGGCAGTAGTACAACGTAGGCGTAGGCAGTCTCTGGAGAAAACAGAGGCTGCTGAAAAAGCTGTAAAAGACCTCCTAGAGGCGAATTTTATTTCTGAAGCCCGGTATTCAACCTGGCTGTCAAATGTTGTACTAGTTAAAAAGAATAATGGAAAATGGCGGATGTGTGTTTATTATACCGATCTCAATCGGGCATGCCCGAAGGATGCTTTTCCTTTACCGAACATAGATATGTTGGTCGACAACTCATCCGGTTACAAAATACTATCGTTCATGGATGCCTACTCAGGCTATAACCAAATCCCAATGGCCACGGGCGACAAGCATTGCACTGCCTTCATGACCAGCTCGGGCAACTATTACTACAACATAATGCCCTTTGGACTAAAGAACGCAGGGGCGACTTACCAACGCATGATGAACAGAGTGTTCCACAAGCAAATCGGAGACATGCTCGAGGTTTACATGGACAACATGATTGTCAACTCTCGGGCAGACACCGACCACACATCCCATCTCAAAGCAGTCTTCGCCTAAGCAAGACAATGTAAGATGAGGTTCAATCCCGAGAAGTGCACATTTGGGGTCAAGGCAGGGAAATTCCTCGGGTTTTACCTAACAGAACGAGGAATTGAAGCCAATCCCAACAAATGTCGAGCCTTCTCCGACCTCCCGACACCTACGTTGAAGAAATCAATACAAGTCATGAACTGCATGCTTACCTCGCTGTCCCGCTTCGTCGCGAGATCCGCTCAGCACGCCCTCCCCTTCTTCAAACTCCTTCGCAAAGAGGCAGCCTTCGAATGGACAGAGGAATGTGAACGGGCGTTGCGCCACCTAAAACAAAGTCTATCCCAACCGCCCGTACTGTCCCGACCAGTCGACAGGGAACCTTTGTTCCTATACTTAGCCGCCTCGAACGAAGCCATCAACGCGGCCCTCATTCGCGAAACCACGGACAGGCAGAAACTCGTTTACTTCACGAGAAAAGCCCTACAAGGACCCGAGAGCAGATACCAACAGATAGAAAAAGTAGCTCTAGCCCTTGTCAACGCGGCGAGGAGACTCAGACACTATTTTCTGTCCCACACAGTCATAGTACGAACCGACCAACCGGTAAAACAACTCTTAGGTCGACCTGACATGGCGGGCCGAATATTGAAGTGGTCCTTGGAACTCTCCGAGTTCGACATTCAATACGAGAGCAGGAAAGCTCTAAAGGCACAAGCCCTAGCCGACTTCTTCGCGGAAATGACCGCTCACAACCCGCCCGCAGGGAAAGAGCACAAGTGGACCATCTTCGTCGATGGAGCTTCCAGCTCATCCGGAAGCGGCACGGGGATCCTCCTAGAAAATGAGGAGGGCGTAGTGATCGAGCACTCGTTAACCCTCTCCTTCCCAACTTCGAACAACCAAGCAGAGTACGAGGCCCTGCTCGCAGGACTGAGGCTAGCCGAGGACCTAGGAGCACGCGAAGTACAAAATTTCACGGACTCTCAACTCGTTGCTTCCCAAGTCCAAGGGAGTTACCAAGCTAAAAACGACAACCTCGTTGAATACCTAAACTTAGTCAAAGAACACATGAAGAAGTTCGACCGAGCAAAAATATCACACGTCCCGCGCGGGCAAAACACAAGGGCCGACATACTGTCCAAGCTCGCAAGCACAAGAAAGAAAGGCAGAAACAAATCCGTCATACAAGAATCCATGTCGCGCCCGAGCATCGAAAGGACCTCGACCCCAGTCGAGGTGCACGCCATCGGAGACACCTCGTGCTGGATGACCCCGGTGTACAATTTTCTGACAAAGGGCAAGCTCCCTTCGAACTAGACAGAAGCGACCACAACGAAACAACGGGCGTTCTCCTACGTGGTGCTCGAGCATAAACTGTACCGCAGGGGATTCTCCATTCCCCTCCTGAAGTGCATCGACGAATCCACAGTCCCCGAGGTATTACGGGAAATACACGAAGGGATTAACGCCCAGCACATGGGCGGTAAGTCCCTGGCGAGGAAAGCTTTACGAGCGGGGTACTATTGGCCGACGATGCAGCAGGACACCAAAGATCACGTTAAGAAGTGTGACAAGTGCCAAAAGCACACCGACATGCATCTCGCCCCCCCTCACGAGCTGAGCATATTGTCGTCCCCGTGGCCATTTGCGTGGTGGGGGATGGATATTCTCGGACCATTTGCGCAAGGGACTTACCAAAACAAGTTCCTTATTGTGGCCGTGGATTACTTCACGAAATGGATAGAGGTCGAGGCTCTCGCGAAGATCACCTCACACAACATCCTCTGTTTCTACAAAAGAAACATCCTCGCCAGATTCGGGATCCCGAGAGTGCTAGTCACAGACAACGGAACCCAATTCACCGACCACGGGTTCCAAAACTTCGTCACCAAACTAGGAACCAAACAACATTTCACCTCGGTCGAGCACCCCAAAACCAACGGGCAAGCCGAGGCCGCCAACAGGGTCATCCTGCAAGGACTCAAACACCGGATCGGCGAAGCTAGAAGAGGGTGGGTCGAGGAGCTGCACAGCGTCTTTTGGGCTTATCGCACCACGCCCCATTCAACGACGGGCGAAACCGCCTTTCGACTAACATACAGCACCGAGGCCGTCATCCCCGTAGAAATCTGGGAACCCTCCAGGCGGACAGAAATGCCCCTCGATGAAGAAATGAACGACGAAGCACTCAGGGACGAACTCGACCTGGTCGAGGAAATTTAATCGGGGCCAGCCCTGCGCGAGGCCAATCTAAAACAACGAGTGGCCCTGCGTCATAACGATAAGGTCATCAAATGCGAGTTCAAGATCGGCAGCCTGGTATTACAAAGAAACCAGAAAGACTCCCGCGAAGGTAAATTGGCCGCGAACTGGGAATGGCCCTATCGCGTCCACGGCGCCACAGGCACCGGGGCATATTACCTCGAGCAACTAAACGGAGAACCATTACCACGACCCTGGAGCGCTGCTAAACTAAAGCAATACTATAGCTAAAACCCTTAAACACTAAGGACTCTCGTCGTCGAACATCCACATCTAGTCAACAGAGAGAAATGTCTCGACCATGTAGATAGTCCACGGTACGGGCCCAATCTACACCCAAACGACAGAACACCGTTCAGCCAACGAGGACGAACGATGACGCCCGACAGGGAACCCTCAATCGAGCTCCACTGTCGAAGTACCCACGTGGCAGAACACCCAGCTCGCGATGGGCAGTTCACGCCGCGGGCATACGACCTCGATCTGGGTCATACGCTCGACATGCAGACTTCACTCCGCACAACCGACGCATTTCGAAGTACGTCGGATCACCAAATGGGTCGAAAGGATATCTCCGCTCGAGGACATAACTTAGGCAAATTTCGTCACGAAGTAACAGTCGAATACAAGATTAGCTCGAGGACATAACTTAGACAAATTTCGACATAAAGTAAAACTTAGATACGAGCAAGTTTAAAGTTAAATGAACATCCATTGAAAAGTTTATACACAAGACGAGTTAAAAATGGACCGGCCAAAAAGGCCGACGATGTTCAGGGTTACAAGCCATGGCACAACGGCCAAAAGAAATAAGCACGGGCACGCAGGCCCCAAAAATGAGCACGGGCACGCAGGGCCCAAAAACAAATACCAATAAGCGGGCACGCAGGCCCGACCAGAAACTCCACGCTAAATGTTCCTGGGACTACCGGCATCCACGACAGGAGACTCAAGAGGAGGCACGACCTGGCCATCGATAATCTGAGACATGAACCCCACTCCCTCGATATTCATGCCCGGATTCAGTATGGCGAGCTGGCTGACCGTGGCCTCGAACCCATCTGCTAAAGCGCCGACACAGTCTGTCTCAAGGAGGTGGATACGCGCGACCAAATTCGAACGAGTCCGCAAAGGGGTTGTCTCCTCTGACTCATCGTCAGCAGGAAGCATAGCAGCTTTTAGCTCCTCGACTTCCTTAGGCAAACGTTTGTTGTCAGCCTCCAAGCGTTCCTTGTCTAGTTGGAGGCAATCCCTCTCCTCAGCAACCTTCCCAGAGTTTTCCTTCTCCCCCGCCAGCTGGTCGGCTTGTTCGCGAAACATTTCCTCGGACCGCTCGAGGGCCGCCTTTAACTTACGAGAACTGGCAGCAAGGGCAGCTTTCTCCGACTCCAACTCCCTGACATGGTCCGAGGAGTCTGACCCTTCCTCGGCAAGGACAACGGCCATCTCGGCCATCTTCGCCATCCCGACCATACTGGCGGCCGGGTGTTTCCTCTGGCTTTCTTTGTCGATTCGTCTGATAGTCTCGGCCTCGTCGTTGTTCATCGTCAGAGGAAACCCCTCGAAGAAATATTTCTCTTTAAAACAGGGGGGTAAGCCGAAGGCCCTCGCAGCTACGGACTCGTCGCCAACCTCCGATCTGTTATCAGCCCGACTTCTCTTTCTCGTAATCAGCTCGATGGGCTGTTCAGCGTCAGGGGAGCCCGGGGACCCACTAGAGGCATCGCCTGAACTGGCCGGCGGGCCCATCCTCGTGACTTGCAGAGCTCGCACCAGCCTTTTGTTTACTTTCTTGTCTTGAGTCAGTTTCAATAGCCTCTCCCGTCGTTCAGCCATGTCGCCTGCAAAGAAGAGCAACACTCGAGTTAGTTGCAAGCAAGCAAAAACAACGAAAATGGAATAAAACAATAATAAAAGCAAAAGCAAGAAACCTAGTAGATCTACGGCCTGCCCGTAAGATTGGCACTCGACGAGCGCCTTGGTATCGATAGGACGGGCCTCGAATGTCGGGTACCCTTCCTCGTCAAGAATATCTTCCCCCTCCCTCGTGACTCACCGGGCAGGGAAGAAGCTATCGACATATTTGCAAAGGACAGCATAGGCCTCTTCGTCCTCGGCGCTCATGCTTCCTGCGGGCGTATGATAGTACCCGGTACCATGGTCGTAATGGCCCGAGCACCAATGTATCGGGAACTTGGATATGCGCCCTACTGTCGAACGACCCTCAGCATCCATAAGGGGCTCCCCGTCCTCGTCGACTACCGGGATTTCTGCCTCGAACAAGGAATCCAAGGCAGTTTGGGTGACCGGCTGCAGAACGTGCCACTTATCCTTGAAGCCCCGGACCGAATCCATATGCATCCTGAACAGCCTCTTCGACTGTTTCAGGGATACCCAGCTATGCCTGCCTCCTCGAGACTGACGCTGCAGGTGAAAAATCCTTAAGAAAAAGGGAATCGTCGCCCCGATCCTCAAGAAACGGCATGTCAGCTCGAACGCCCGAAGGAAGGCGATCGAATTAGGGTGAAGCTGCGAAATGACCAAGTTCAGATGGCAGAACACCCCTGCTTGAAAATCACTGAAAGGGAGCTTGAGACCGAGATCCCTGAACACGATCTCGTACATAGGAAACCCATACTCGATAAACTCCGAGGAGATTCGCGCATCGGTGGACGGCCTCATCACAACAAAATTCTTCTGGAAACCTGGCGTACTATCGCCATGCTCGACGACAGTATATGCTCGCCGACTACGCCGACAGTACGCCGAGGCAATCCCTCGGGGCTCGGCGCCCACCCAGTCCAACGAGGGGTCATCGATGGTATCAATTAAAGTCACATTCTCTTCGGTACTTTAGTCCTCGACTTCATTTTGCCTCGAAGATTCCGGTTCGTCGGCCATTTACCTGCAAAGCACGGGAAACCGGTGAAATTCGAGAGCAAATCCGCATGCTCGCCACAGTGACGGGAAGTAGTACACGACGAGCCAACACGGACACCCCAGCTCGACCAGGCCTCGGGAACAACAAGGGAATAGCATGAACACCCCGGGCAATAAACATGGATGACTCGAGCAAGGTCCTGACTTCGCCTGACCGACACTAAGATGCTACGACGGGCTATCCTACATACTTCCTAAGGGGTTAACATCCCGGCCAGATCATGGGTGCGCCGACCAAAACTATGAATGTGACGGGCAGTATCATAGATCATATGCATAAAACTATGAATGTCACGGGCAGTATCATAGATCATGTGCCTAAAATTATGAAGGTCACGGGCAGCATTGCGAGTCACGTACCTAAAACTATGAGTTTACCGGGCACAATCATGAATCTACCGGGCACTACTCCCAGATATGGGTTTCTAACATCCAAATAACGTCAAAACTACCTACAACTGAGAAAAATAGGAGGAATGAACACTTACTTGGAAGAAAAGAGGAACGTACGGCAACGATGGGAGTAATCAACGGAGGATGGTGCGGTGATCTCACGGCGTTGCAGGAAACGACGACGGCGGGAGCAGAGGAAGAAGGAGAAGCGCGAAGAAGAAAAACAAATTATGGGCCCAAGGATCCTATTTATAGGGATGACGTGGAATACGAAACATCGCCCCGGGGAGCCGCGAACTTCCCCCTCCTCGACATCTATTCCCCTAGGCAATGATGACTCTATTGTCGCTAGGGTGGTGCACGGTTCCCAAGGACTGCCTCGTGTATCCAACAAACACAGCCCGTGAGAAACTCCTCGAGCACGCATCAAAAAAGCAAAATCCTGGTCCGGGCATCAGATCCCCGTGGTAAAGGTGAGCTGAAGTCAAGTCATAACTCCTGCTCCAGGAGCAACGACTTGGGGGACTCCTGTTCTGGACTGGGCCCACCCTGGCCCAAAGCGCAGATAAAGGCCCAATCTAAGCAGACTCCTCGAGGAATGCCCACCAGCGGATCACCGCCGACGTGCCCGACCATAGACTGTAGCCACGACGCCCGCCATTGCCTGCGACATGTAGTGTCCCCGACCAAGGGAACTTCAGCTCGAGTCCTGCTCGAGCACTCTCCCCGTAGGGTAGACTCTGTCCATTTTGACCGTTATCGAGTCCTCTAAGCCTCGGAAAGACCGCGTCTTCATCCCTCCTTATTCTCTGCATAGCACCACCAGGAAGGGGAACACGTGTGAATCCCCACTACGCACGTAGAACCTGACAGTCCCTTTATTGGGTCATTTTTGGTCAGCCCAATGGGAGGACCTTGGCCCAGCGCTGGGGGCTATAAATATCCTATGTTCCCAGAGGGTCAGGTATTCATCTATTACGCACCTATATATCATTTTATTTGCTCATTCCGTCTCTCATTTTAGCATCGGGGTGTCTTGCAGGTACCCCCCACATCTCACTCAAATTCTGCTCGAGTCAGTCGTGACGGTCCAAGTCTGATCCGGTAAGATCAATTATCATATTTATCCAAAATTATTTTTTAAATTTAATCCAATTCGCCTGACATCTAAAGTGGATTATTTTGGAAAAAAAATTAAAAAACTTAGTTATCTGAGTAAAAAAATTCAACATTTGCTTCTACTTTTTCCTTTAATCAATTTTATACGGTTTAAACATTTGAACAAAATGTGTGGTGTGTACATTTTCCCAAAACAACGCCGTAATATTAAATGTTTAATGAATAGATCGATAGTTGTTGTTGTACAATAATGACATTAGTGGTTGGACGGTTGGACCTTCATTCGAGAAAGAACCACATGCAACTTGCAAGCAACCTATTCAGAAGTTGTTTTAACCATTGACCAAAATTACAATTTATTGATGTATAACATTAAAATGCATCAAAATTAACATCTTCTATTTTAAGATAAATTTTGATATACTCCATTCACATAAAATAGATGATTTTCTTCATCTATATTGAACTCAACTTTCCATAAATCCTAATCAACCACTAGCAGAAGTTACAACAAAACATGTTCTAAAGTAGAATGTAACATTTTATAGTGAAAAAAAAAAAGAAATATGTTCTTGTTCTTGATATATCTAAAGATCTATATTTCTCTCTCACCATTAAAACCAGTGTGTCTTTCGCAATGAATGTGTCTTACTTCCAAAGAAGCAAGAAGAAGAAAATTTTTAAGGGTTAAGTTAGATTTTTCCATCTCACTAAATGTGTACAAGATGAATGCTGAAGAATGTGAATACCCGACACGATTATCATCGGTTGAACGAGGCCGCCGAGTTATCATCATACTGTGCTCTCCAAGCATTGCCACTTTCTGAACCACTACAAGCTTGATTGGTGATTGGAACATAACCTAAGTCCACTTCCAAGCTCATTTGTTGTACTTCAACAGATGATAGTATCTTTATGCTTTGGACACAGTTTACAAATTCTCTGCATCAATTTACGAGTTCGTAAGATTTTAACAAAGATGTAAATAAACCGGAATGGTTTGAAATATAGTAGGTGATGTGATATGAAAGATGAGGGTTTTAATTAGTTGCTTACTCCCAAGGGTCGTCGCCTACAAGAAGAATGTCGTTTTCGTGATCCACGTATACGAGTTTCCAGTCGGTTCTTAGAGGATCTTCTAGCTGACCTTCAATCCCAAACATACGAGCCAAATCGTTTCGGAGTTCTTCGTATCCCTTGTATCGGGTGACATCAATACATCTTCCGACCGAGCCACATTTTTGAACCTTCAAAATATTTACAGAACTATTAGGCAAACAAGGCCTAAACTAATGAAAACAATTCATAACAATATGAAAATAGCTTTGTACATAAGTCCTAAAACTCTTTAACAAACCTTAGTATATGTTCGCATTCGTTGAGTTTGATTAGACCATAAGCCATTGTTCAAAACACCGGTATCAGTGATGGGAATATCGTTTGAGCATCCGGGCTTAAAGGACATGTTCGGTACCCCAAACGACTGTGAACTTATATCAGCAGTGGACAGCTCGGTTTCAATGTCTCGTGGAGCACCGCCATAATTAGACAACAAGTTTTGAAGATCTTTTGGAGAATCGTAACCTCTTGAAAGCAAAGGATCGGGTGTTAATTCATCAAGGTTAGGGGCAAATGGTAAATTACTTCTAGGTTGTTGTGAATGGACATCACCACCATCCATGTAGAAATTGGAGAGTGGAAAGTTCTGGTGGATGTTAACAGGATCAATATTGTACGATGTTCCGGAAGAAGCTTCCATCTGATCATTGATTGCCCCTTTGTGCTTTTGCTTCTCAGGTCCTTTTACGCCGTGTAATTCATGTTTATTCTGCATGTCAGGCTTACTTTGAAGCTCCTGCATCATGTTATTGGTGGTTTCAACTAACGAAGGCCCTCCAAATGCGTCTGGTTGATTTCTTTTCAAGGGGTTTGGAGGTGACGTCTGACAGTTATTAGTAGACGGCGAAGTGGAGCATGATGGGGCGTCTCCATCTGTAAAAGCGGAGGGAGGTCTAGTATTTGTCGGTGACTTTTGTGTATTCTGGGGATGGTTTGCGGGAAGTTGCTGCGAATGCATGAGAGGTGAAGAAGAGTAATTGCTGTTGAGAAGCTTCTCCATTGAAAACGCGTTGTTGCCAAGCTGTTGAGGTTGATGCTGAGAAATAGGCAGCTGCAGCAATTGCTGGTGAGTATTCTGTTGCTGCAGAAGCTGAGACTGCAAAAGCGGGGAAGACGTGGAAAGAGGTTGCTGCTGTTCTTGCTGTTGCTGTTGCAACTTCTGTAGCAGCTGCATCTGTGATTGTTGGTCCGAGATGTTTTGCGGCAAAATTTGAGATACTTGCGATTGTTGTGGTGCCCTTTGTAACATACTTTGTTGCAATAACTGTAATGAAGATTGTTGCAATTGAGTTTGTTGTTGCTGCTGCTGCCGCTGTAAGAGACTAGCTTGTTGCGAGTCTATCTGTTGCTGAAATTGCGAGTCTTGTGGTGAGGATGTCATTATCAATCCGTTCTTGCCAACGGACTGGAAATTTTGTTGCGTTGGGATACTTCCCGAGAGTAACTGCTGCTGAAGCTGAGAGTAGGTTACTGGTTGCTGCACACATTGGTTTGAAATCTGGTTAGAACCAACTGTGCCATTATTCATAGTCGCGTTTTGACACGGTTGTTGTTGTTGCTGTTGCTGTTGAGGCTGTTGTGCATTATGTTGATTTAGTTGAGGCTGTTGTTGCTGTGACTGCGGCAGATTTTGCGCTCCTGCCAGCTGCAGGTGCCTGTGCTGCTGTTGTTGCTGCAGCTGGTTTAACGGCGTTTGCAACAATGATTGCATCTTCTGCTGTTGCTGCTGCTGAGCCCACGAGGTCGGGGGCTGTTGCAATTGATTGACTTGGTTTGGTAAATTAGGTTTGTTAAATTGAAGACTTGGAGCAGAGAGTGCAGCAGGGGATTGAAAGTTCAATATCTTGGACGGATCATCAGTGTTAAGGTTACCGTTACTGTGAAGTGTGTTTGATGAAAGCATGGATGGAGGTAAAAGCGCTGACTGAGGACTAGAAAATTGATTATTATTATTATTCTGCTGCATGCTCATCCATTGTACTAAACTCAAACCAGGGAAGATTGAACTTGAGGCATCCTTCATGCCAAGATCATCTCCGAGCCAGGGCATAGCTCTCTTGAAAGCATTTTCTATTTCAGACTCGTCTTCTGAAAAATCAATCGAAACAAATTGTTGTCACTCCATAATGAGGAAACGGCTTATGAAGAATTTGTGAACAAAATTTGAACTAATTAAGGAGAAACTCTTTCTACCTGGCATTCCTGGTTGTTTGGGGAACTTCGGCCTAAAAAACGGAGGCGGGCAAATGTAGAAAGGAGTCACAACTGGTTCAATATCCCAAATTGAAACTCGGCTTGGACGCTCACCAGCTGTTGATTCATCCCATCCAACCTATCAAAATTTAAAACATGACGTCTCAGAAGCTAGTAGAGAGATTCAACATGGTCATCAGTTAAGCACATAGTATTGAGTGACTACACATAGACTACAACATATAGACTACAAAATACAAACACGGACACCGAACATGACACTAATCCTGACACATAGACATAAATAATAATTTGAGAACATGAAAGCGATTGAATCTATCCACAAGTGTCATAGTAATGAGTTGGACACTCAAGTACATCTTCAACAAGCATTAGTGCTACGTTATAGATTACAGTACAAGACACAACAACAATGTGTTTTAGAATTTTTTTCTTTAAAAAATGAAGTTAAGGACATGACATAAATAGTTTTGTTTCATGCCCTTGATTATACAAATACTGCAGCTCATTCTCGAGGAAACTAGAAACTTGATAATACCTGAAGATTGCGCCATTGTGAATTTTTCCATCGAACGGGATCCAAGTCACTAATCCCAGTGATTGTACCCATATATCTACGTACGCCTGAATCCTCAGTCTCAAACATCATTCTGAATCTCATTCCAAGGGAAACATGAGTGTACAAAGCTTTATTATACTTGGCCAATGGAATCACAAATTCGCACGGGCTGGTCCTGTTAAAATAAAATATGTCCGTATGTAAGAGGCCGACACAAAAACTTACCGATGTCATTCCGTGTTATCTTTGTATTAAATATATGCCAAACATTACCTTGGATTATAAAATATAGTAAATGGGCTGTTATTCGAAGCAGCATGAGCCGCGGCAGCAAGAATACCAATATGCATGCTGTCACTTGATATAACCGATGAAGATAGTGCTGGTTGCTGTCTACTGGATCTCTTTATACCTAAAAGAAGTTGTTGTTTTTCATCTCTACAAATAAGCAAAAAGTAATTGTTTATCAACAACATGAAAATTAATTAATTACTTCTGATGTTTCATTGAAAAAAAAAAGTCCGTTACCTGATAAAAAGAACAGAATCTCCAGCGAAGAGTCTTTTCGTGCTAACAAAGACACTCCAACCAGTAGTCAATAGATGCCTCTTTGGTTGTCCTGTGTCAAAAGCCAAACCAATTTTATAAAACCGATGAAAATATATTAACTAACGAAGGAAAACTGAAAAATGTAAAAGCCGCAATACCGCGATAAATATGTCTAAATGTCCATGTAGTGTCATGCAAATCTTTGGCCACTATTTCCTGAGCTGGCGGTTGCATTGAAAAGTCCTATCAAACACAATTTAGGTCAGCGTATAAGCATCGCATGAAACTTTCAATCCATGCCATAGTAAACGAAAAATGTTGTATACACACCAGAGGTGGGAATATTTTCTCGGCAGCTCGACGAGGCACTGAAAAACCACCATGAGTGCTAGTGTCACTAGCTGTTAGTGTTTTGCAAAAGAACTCCGAAGGTTGTTGGTTTTGTTTTAGACCCATGTCTGAAGCCAACATTGCTTCCTTGTCATACTGTAGGCGAAGTACAACGATAAGATATAAATTTATCGGTTTCGGGATCATTAATTGACCGAGAGGAAATAAATACAAATATCGACGGATTATCAGATTGAACGGCTGACCTACTTTATTTACAGGTTGAAGGGTCATCTGTGCGTAGACCTCATCGGTTTCAGGGTCAGCCTGATCCACAAATACAAAAGAATATGAGTATAAGTATTAAATAAAAGTTTGTTTTCGTAAGGTATCTTGAAGAGCTTATGGAAATAAGCTGAAAGCAGCTTATTGACATGAGAAAAGTAAACCTACATGAAGAGCAACATTGTGAAGCATGCAAATCAACTTGGATGGTAGATTAGGGTAACTTGGTATGAAATCTGCCTCCTTTTGCATGGATGCTGCAACCTAAAAATTATTGTAGTTAGAAGAAGAAAAAAAAAACGTATACAAACGAAAACAAACAGATACTATAACATTGAAAACGTACTTGCTCGCTGTGTCCTTGAGGAAAGTAAACAACGAGACTTCCGACAGGAGGTATAGAAACCAATGGCCCGGCACAAGCATGCCATAACTCTGAATTGATGGTCTTCCTTTCCCCACCTACGGTGACACAAATCAAGTTAAATTGTAGAGAAAGATACACATAGTAAACCATAAAACTCAACTTCTTAAATCGGTGTTTTCAATCATCGGCTACAGCATAGCAGAATTTAAACGAAATCGCTATTCTTCCACAATTACAATATTCAATACAAAGTATTCTCAAAAAGTGGTTATTGCAGCACAATAGCACTGTCTCGCAACCCGCTATTGTTTTAGATCTAACAACATTGGTTAAGATCTCAAATAGTACACATCATGGTTTAAGAGCACAAAAAACACGACTTGTTAACACGCACAAACAAATTTGGATGTCGTCCGAAATGAAGATGACTCGGGCGAACAAAAATTCACAAAGGTAATAGTTTCGTCTTGTAGAATGTTCACAATAGGATTATAAAGTAATCAAGGGGAGAAGTTTCTATCCAAAACCATGCTTCTATCTCGAAATCCTTATATAAATGATTTCTATTGAAGACTATCATGCAAAATCAATTTCCTTGAAAGAAATCACTGTCAGAGTCAGTCACCAAGAACTTTTAGAGTTGAATGAAAAAGAAAAAGAAAACTAGAAAACACAAAAGAAAGAGAACATAATGAGGTTGCAAATAAACCTTGAGAAAACACACCTTCACCAGAATTAGGCAAGTAACCATTAGAAGGAGCCTTCATTATAACCTAAAAATATGATGATAATGATGACAATAACTCTTCAAACAACTTCAACAAGATTTCACCTTGCTCCTCAAGTATTCACCAAATATCAAAATTTCAACTTCAACACATCCTCTAAAAATAGCACCAAAACCTCCTCAAAAACTCACAACTATATGAACAAGAACAATAACCCCCTTTAATCGTTACCACAAAGTTATCCAAACTTCATCTTTTTTCCAATAGAAAATGCCACAAACCCAAATAAAAGTTCCCAATTTCAAACATAAAAGCACCCACTTTCTGGTTTCAGAATCCAAAAACCAGAACTTTGCAACTACAGCAAGCGAAACTGAATGTACCCAAGTAACCAAAATCTGTATAACACAACCATTACAAACAATTACATCAAAAAGATTGTTTTTTTAAGAAAAAAAAACAAAACCCAACATTGAAAAAAAGACAAAAGGAAACACCTTTAAGGCAGCACCAAACCCATAAACACAAAAAACAGAAAGAGAAGAAGTAAGTAACCAAAAGAACAACAATGGGAGGGAAGTAGTTTTTGTGAGGATTAAGGTAGGAGCAGGTTGATGTCTGAAGGACCAAAGCTGACTTGTCGCCGGGAAATCAGAGAGAAGTGAACAAAAGAAAGACAACTTTTGATTATTTTTTAGTTTTATTTCCTTTGCTTTATGTGAGAAGCCGACATGGAAATATGAGACGAAGCAATCAATCACAGACCAAGCATGGTTAAAAACAATTCATTAAAGGTTTAGTCAATTACTTGCGCATAGTCATAAGATATAAATTTGTAGTAACTCGAACACGTGATATCTTATTTATTTATCTTTATATATTTATTAGATAATTTAATACCGATTTTTTCAATTTATTTTTATTTATATATTTTCTAAAAAGATCTATATTAATTTGTGAGGTCATTTAGTAATCCTAAAAACGTATGATGTTTTATGGTGAATTTCAGTCACTAAACTATAAGACGCATCTGAATATATTTAATTTTCTATTTTATTGTTTTTATGTTCAAGTTTAACTAAGATTAAGATGGATTAATTATGTAATTAGTTGATTTTGGTTTGAGATTGTTTTCATTTGATTTTGATTTGAATTATGGGTCCCAAAACCCATCTTATGATCCACTCATTTTGTGTTTTGTGGTTCTTTTCTTATAGCAAATTATCACGCATGATGTTGTTCATGATGTATTTTTGTTCAAGTTAATTAAATATTTTAACCAGTTATAATAGTTAAAATAACTATTTTTATACTGATGAAAAAAATTAGTTATATATAATTAGCTTTTTTGATTTTATAAAATTTATTATAATATTTTTAATTATATTTGATAAATTGACTATCAATATTAAATGTTTTTTATTTAAATTAAAGATATAATAATAACTCAAATATTAATCGGTCTAAAAATTAATAACTTTTAATGACTAAAATTTAAAGTTATTTTTTATTTATAACAGTGAGCGAAGGGAATATTAATATTAATTTGCACACAATTATTTATCATTAACTTTTTAACTCTTTAAAGTAATTTATTTAAGCATTTATTTAGTTCAGTAGTAGTAAAAATTGATTTTTAACTAATTGATTTTTTAAATGATTATGGTTGAAAATAGTTTTAAGTAAAGTGATTATGTTTAGAAAATTTGTTGCAAAAGTGAAGTGAGTTGAATGGTTAATTTTGATGTAAAAGTAATGTTTTGATCAAAAGCTATCAATTCTAAGATTAGTACATCAACACCAACATTGTTCTATTTAAATTTGTCTAATATACGAGAGTAATTGAGAATGAGAATCTAAAATTTTGATTTACTTATAGAAAGAAAAAAAAGGTGGGGGCGAACTTGCAAAGCCTTCTAACGAAAATTTTCAAAAAATTATTAATGAAATCAAAAAATTTAAATAAAGAGATAAATTAGATGGTGAAAAATTAAAATCTCAGATTTATTTTATTCCTCCTAATAAAACATAATTATATGTATAATCAATTTTGAAAAGATATAATTAATCGTAAAGGAGTGCAAATAAATAAGTTAAAATCAATTATGACTACGTGAAATCAAATGTATATTAAAATATTTTGAATTAAAATGTGATATTGAACTCAGAGGCTGTGATGTTTGGTTTCAATTCTAGAAGAAGGATAAAAGCGTTTTTATAGTGTGTTTATGTTAAAATATAATTGATTATGTCTCTAAAATTGATTATATTTAGAGTTGAAATTTATAGTTTTTGTCTTTAAAATTGATTTTGAGTAATTTTTATATTGAAATTTATTATTCAATTCACTTTTATATTGATTTTGGGTGATTTTGAAGGCTAATTCTGACATAAAGTGATTTCAACATCCTCTCGATTACAACTATAGAAAATTGAATTATAATATTTCCTACTAAATTCAACGCTAATCACCACTGAATCAACTAACTATTGATTTACTACTCAATTTTAATAAAATTTATTATATCTACCGTCAACTCAAACAAACACTACGATTAAATAATTTCAAAATTAAAACAATACTATAATTTTTGGTACAAAAACTAATGTATTTCTATATATGACCAAAGAGGACCAATCTATAGATAAAACATGAGTACTAGGATTGCCTTTTATTGCCATCCTAATGTTGGGTGGGGAAGTGAAATTGTGTGTGCTATGCTATGTGTTTGCTTGCAACAATGCTCTTAACTTGTTGACAAACATTGTTGGTATGAAATAAATGGATTAACCATTTTTGGTAAATAGTTCATAGATTCGCTACATCAATTGATAGCATAGTTTTGGTAATGTTTATTTATTTCTCCTATTATTTAATTTTAGTGGCGTGGTTAGCCACACTAGTATGTTTGAACTTTGAATGTGAACATTACTTGGGTCATGCAATTTTATTTTATTGCTACTATTTATTAACTTTATGGAGTTTTCTTTAATGATGTATTGCCCTGTTTTGGGGATTTTCCGGTGAGAATAGGACCCACTAGACCACAAAAAGGCCATTTATGAAACATGATTTCAATTATTCACTTGTTGATAATAATGTTTTTAAATTTTCATTATAATCATTAAGGGCATATCTTAAGAAACTAAAATTTTATATTAAAAAATTAATAATTCTAAAATTTTAAATAATTCAAATAACAGATTCTTAGTATTAGTAATTTATTTGTAATGATAATATTAAGAACCTATAGTATTAGTTATTTATTTTTAATGATAATAATAATAGCTAATTGTAGAATATGTCTTCATTAAATTAGACAAATATGTGAGTTATATATAAAAAAATAATTGTATTATATGATATGTGAAGTACTAGTATGTATTAATCTTTTAGAGGAAAGGTAGAATATCAAATATAGTTTTCCCCTTTTATATATATCTTCTAATATTATAATTGTTGTATGTATTAATCTTTTATAGGAAACGTAGAATATCAAATATACTTTTCCCCTTTTATATATATCTTCTAATATTATAATTGTTGTATGTGTTAATCTTTTATAGGAAAGGTAGAATATCAAATATACTTTTCCCCCTTTATATATATCTTCTAATATTATAATTGTATTTCTTCTTTCAAAATGAAATTGAAAATATGTTTCATATTTTAAACCAAAAGAACAACATGTTACACCTTTCATCATGTTATTAATAATTAGTATTTGATTCTTGACCTATAAAAAGTATCAAAAAGAAAAAGAAAGGAGATTTTTTTAATACACGCTAGGACAGCCACTAGCCGCAAAAGCAGGAAATCTCACATGTCAAAGGTTTGGTTCTTTCAATATATACGTATAAGGGTAACTATGGATTAGACCATCCAATCCAATGAAAGATCTATTTTACAAATACAGTACTATATATATATATATATATATATATTCCGTTCAAGAACAATAAATATATGTATTTTGATGAAAAGGATGTCTTGATTTAGTGGTGGTGATCTTTGTCATTGCGACGCGAAGTGGATTTGCATGAATAGTATTAGTGTAGAAGGAAGAGATAAAAGGCAAAAGAAATATATTTACTGATAATTTCAAAATAAAGATTTACAATGAATTACAATAATTTATTTCACTAGGCTATTTATACACAAAATTATATCTTATAACAAAGATATAAAAAGATATAATAATATCCTCTAAAAATATATTCTTAAATATAAATCAATATCTAAAATATAAATTAAATCTAGCATCATCCCTTAATTTATATTTATCCAAAATTGACAACACTAATTTCATCCCTCAAACGAAGAAATTGATCAGTCTTGATAGTCTTTGTTAGAACATCTGTCAGCTGCTTCTGGGTGCTACAGTGCACAACTTCTAATATTCTGCTTTGAACTTGATTCCTCAGAAAGTGATATTTGATCTCAATATGCTTGCTTCTCCCATGCAGCATTGGGTTCTTTGCAAGATTGATTGCAGACTTGTTATCAATCATCAGCTTTAGAGGTTTGTCTACTTTAATCTTCAGATCTTGCAGCAAGTTTAGAATCCGCACAGCTTGACATGCAGTCAGAGCACCTGCAATATATTCAGCTTCATAGGTTGACAGCGCAACAACAATTTGCTTCTTAGAACACCAAGAAATATGACTTCCCAGAAATTTGAATAAGTATCCAAAAGTACTTCTTCTGTCCACTCTATCTCCGCACCAATCAGAGTCTGAATAACTCACAAGTTCTGATTCGAACTTTCTTCCAGATGGAAATAGCACTCCATACTTCAGAGTTCCCTTTACATACCTCAGAATCCTGACAGCAGCTTGGTAATGAGACCACTTTGGTTTACTCATAAATCTGCTAACTATTCCAACTGCATAGCAAATATCAGGTCTGATATTACACAAATACCTCAGAGAACCAACCGACTGTTTGAAGGTTGTAGCACCCACATCCTCTCCATCAGAGTCAGAGTCCAACTTTTGATTCGTATCAACAGGTATGATAGCAACTTTGCAATTTTCTAGCTCAAATCTTTTCAGAAACTCGAGTTCATACTTCATCTGATACAAAATAATTCCTTTCTCAGAGTATATAAATTCCACCCCGAGAAAGAAACTCATTTTCTAAGATCTGTCATCTCAAACGCATTCATCAGAACTTTCTTGAACTCAGCTATCTCTTGTTCAAAACTTCCTATGAGTAATATGTCATCAACATACAAACAGACCAGAATCATATTACATTCTGAAGTATGTTGAACATAAACATCATACTCCATCTCACACTTCTGAAAACATTTTTCCTTGAAAAAAGAATCAATCTTCAAATTCCAAGCTCTGGGCGCTTGCTTCAATCCATACAAGGCTTTGTGTAATTTGAACACCATCCCTTCCTAATTATTTTTCTCAAATCCAGGAGGTTGTGATACGTATACCTCTTCTTGTAATGGACGATTCAGAAATGCAGATTTTACATCTAAACGAATCAGAGGCCAATTCCTGTTAGCAGCTGTGATACGGTGGCAGAACCCACTGTTTAATACTGGTTTTTGAATTTTGTATTTGTAAATATTATGGTAAGTAAGAGTCGCCACCGACTTTTCTTTTATCCAAATTAAGGAAAGGGTGAAAAGAACAAAAAAATACCTTTTCGAGATTTTCTGAGTAAGGGAGGTAGATTATGGAAAGGGGAGGTGTTAGCACCCTTTCCATCCGTAGTTATCTACAGGCTCTTAGAGGTTTTCTCATTTTTAAATAGCTTTGTGCTTTGTGTGTTTGAAAATATTTTGAAATGCCTCAGTGTGGCGATTTGCTTTGCGTTTAACTCTTGTATCAATCCTCAAGAGTATTAACGAAGCAAATTTTTTTAAAAATTGTTTTTGAAAAGTAGTATTTGTGTAAGTGCAAAATGCTTTGAGCAAACTTCTAACAACTATCTACTTTTATACTCGAAAAGGTAGTTCTTTTCCTCATATCCTTTAGACAGTGTTATCCTACTATTAGGGAGTAGGTAGCTCTATCGTTGGATGTATGAGGGACATTCGAAAGGGACGTTACAGTCACAAAGGCAACTTGTGGAGACGCTTTAGCAATTTTGTTTAGGGACTAGATCATTTACTGAGAAGGCAACTGTAGGGTCATCGAGGGACTATGATATTTTGATTTACAGATCTTTGCTAAAGCGTCCCTACCTCGTGACTGTTTTATTTCTAAAGGCAACCAAAATGGGGTACCCTAGAGGTATATATGTGCAATTGATTCAATTCTGTTATTTTTGTCTTTTTGTTAAGTTTACTAGCGTTTGATTATTAGTCTTATCATACACGCCTAACTACTAGCAGTTTATATATATATATATATATATATATATATATATTGCAGAATATTAAAGTGCAGGAATTTAAATCTACGCTATTACAATGTTTTGGGGAGGGGATTTACACTATACAAGAATGAGGGAGATAAAGCAATAAATGTCCTAGTTTCAATCTATTACATCCAGTAGGCAGATACAATGATATGGAAAAATATGAAAATAAATAAACGCGTGCGAAGTAAAAAAGGTGTTTGAAAAAATCTTAAGGTGAAAAATCTTTTTGTTTTGTTTTTTATTTAAGAAAATACAACCTAAGTCTATTTAATTTTAATTTAAGGAAAAAGGTTAGAATAATTTATTTATTTATTTACAAAGTTAATTTAATTAGGAAAAAAAACTAGCCTAATATATTTTTTGTGATTTTTGATTTAAGGTCAATTTAAATAAAAGAGGGTCAATAAAGAAATGAAAATAAAAATAAAAATAGAACAAGAAGCATATTTCGATTGCAGGGAGATGGTGTCTTTCGATTCTACAAAGGGAAAGTTATCTTTCGATTGCCCCTTTGATCCAGTGACAGGATGTGGCTTTTGATCCAGAGAGCGCTGCTGGAACTGCCTGATGGATCACTTTTGAGGGTACTACATCTGCAAACATGTTGGCAAAACTAAAAGTATGACCTGAGTGCCCAACCCAGGTCTTTTGATTATGCACGCGATGGTTCTATTCAGGCTACATCTACAGCAAGTGTTAGCAACAAAATAAATATAGACCTGGGTGTCAAACCTAGATCTTTATTCTTGAACAACAAATTGAATGAAACTACAAATGTTGATGCAAATGTAGAGATTGATCTTTTTACCAATTCTTAGCAGTGGTTGATGGATGAATATGTGATGATGAGTGTGGGTACCCTTGTTTGATGATTGCTTCGATTTGGCTTCTAGACGTGGGTACCTTTGTTTAAGGGTTGCTTTGATTTGGATCACTTATGAGATTTTTGATAACTTTGGTAGGTTTATGGGGCAGCGTATCTCCAATGTGTGTAACTGTGTAAGCCTTGCAAGCATGCTGCTTATATAGAGTAAAAGGGAGGGGACAAGAAGACAATAGTTTAAACTGCCATAAACCAATGTTTTCAAGGCCATGAATGAAGTTTTGTAACGTTGACCAAAAACATGGGATCTTGTCCTTTTTTTGAAATTTGAATGTATGTGGATATTTTGGCTCCTTTGAATGCCCTCTAGTGTTGCTCTTCGAGTGGCCCTAAGTTGCCTCTTTCGACTGGACCTCTTGTGTAGCCTTCGACTGGGCCTTTTGGATACTTCTTCAAATGTACCTCTTGTGTACCCTTCGACTGGCTCTAGTATTACTTCCTTCGAATGGGTCTTCAGATGGTCCTTTTGGTGTTCCCTTCGAATGGGCCTTTGGTGGGTCCTTCACATGGCTATCACACGTGTTGAAGTGTGTACAATTGTTTAAACTGGGGCCATTGCCTAGGCAAAGCTGGCACAAAGGAAGCCAGTGCCTTGTGGTCGAAGGCAACTTTTTTGCTTGGCGCATCAAAAGAAGCTTTTTTCCTGGTGGATCGAAGGCAACCCTGAAGGAGTCTTGGACTTGTGCATCGAAGGCAAGCACAAACAAAGTCTTTGTCTTAGTGAATCCAAGGCAGGCATGAAGGAGGCTATTGCCTAGGCGAAGCTGGCACAAAGCTGGCCAGTGCCTTGTGGTCGAAGGAAACTTTGAAGGAGTCTTGGCCTTTTGCTGAAGACAAACTGAAGAGAGATGCGTGCGCTGGTGACACGCTGAGGGGTCTTTTGTCCAGTGGGAGCTTTGTTGATCGAAGGCCAGTTTGAAGAAGTTATTGCTTTGTGCGCCGAAGGCACGCCCAGAGGGATAATTTGCCTAGTAGAAGCAGGAAACATGCTTGCTCCAAGGAAAACAAATGCCAAATCGAAGCAGGGATCCAGCTTGCATGCAGGCAGCCATTGTATTTGTGACTCAAACTAGCATGCAAAGACAATGGTGTAATCGAAGGAGCATTAACAAGAAGCCCTTACCCTTTGGATCGAAGGAGGCTGTTTTAAAGGGAAAACATGCCCAGTCGAAGATGGTGTGCAGCAAACAAGCAAAAGACCAAGGCTTCAATCGAAGCTTGGAAATTTAAGGCAAACTTGGAGAAGGTTAGGCGCTCAATCGAAGCCTATCCAAATACCAATCGAAAGGCCTTTTAATATGCCAATCGAAGGACTCTGTCAAAATGCCAATCTAAGACTCCTTGTTTATCTTCAATTTTTTTAAATATTTTTTCTTTAATCAAATGTTTGTGTCCACCCATATAAGAAAAAATCTTGGAAAACATGAGAGGGCAAAATTTGGGGTACAACAGCAGCTATTGCAATCACTAGTGTGATTGTTTCATGTCTCGCTATAGGTGAAGATACTTAAAAGTAATCCATTCAGGCTTCTGTAGAAAGCCTCTTGCTACTAATCTTGCTTTGTGTTTGCTAATTGATCCATCTGGTTTTAACTTATGCTTGAAAACCCATCTGACGATGATGGCTTTCATGCCTTTTGGAAGTTCTGTCAGCTTCCAAGTTTTGTTTCTCTCTATAGCATCAAGTTCTTCTTTCATGGCCTGTAACCAAACTTGCTGCTTAAGAGCCTCTTCCGTACTCACGGGTTCAGAGTCTACTAACATTGCACATTGAATAACTTCTCCTTCAGAGTCTACTTCAGTGTCTTGCAACATGTCAAACTCTGCAAATCTTCTTAGGATGCTTCTGACTCTTTGTTGCCTCTGAACTGGACCTTCAAAACTTTGGACACCAGAACTTTCCCCTTCAAAAGCACTTGCTTCATAAATTGGACTTTCTCCAGAACCTTGACTGTCTTTAGAGTCTGGATCACAACCGGAGTCAGAGTCAGAATCATCTTCTCCTTTTGTATCTTCTTCAGAGTCAGAGTCTTTACCAGCTTCAAAAACATGTGTTTCTGACTTTTTTTCAGGAGTTTTCTCATCAGAGTCAGGACGATACCTTTCCCAATTCCAAACTTCTGATTCCTTTACAATGACGTCTCTACTGAACTCAACTGTGTTAGTTTTCGGACAATAAAGTTTGTATGAACCTGTACTGTGGTACCCCACCAGCAACATCACTTTACTTCTACCATCCAACTTTTGTCTTCTGGATTCTGGGACATGTTTGTAACATACAGAACCAAACACCTTCAGATGACTAACACTTTGCTTATCTCCAGTCCACTTCTGAATAGGAACTATTTCCTTTAATTTCTTCTTGGACATCTGTTGAGCATATAACATGCAGCTGCAACAACTTCTCCCCACAGGATATGAGGAAGCTTATTCTCTTTCAGCATGCTTCTCACCATATCAAGGAAAGTACGAATTCTTGTTTCAGCAAGACCATTGTGTTTAGGAGTATAAGTAGCAGTAACCTCATGCTCAATTCCATTCTCCTCACAGAAACTTCTGAATTCTGTGGAGTTATACTCACCACCAACATCAGTTCTAAGAATCTTCAGAGTCCGGCCACTCTGATTCTCAACCTTTAGTATGAACTTCTTGAATTCGGAAAACACCCCGTGTTTAAACTTTTTGAGAGATACCCATGTCATTCTGGTGAACTCATCAACAAATGACATAAAATATTTATTCCCTCCAGTTGATGCTACTGGAAAAGGACCGCACACATCAGAATGCACTACTCCCAAGGCATGTTTTGCTCTTGGAGCTACTTCTGATGTAAATGGTAATCTTGGTTTCTTCCCTTACATGCACACCTTGCATGACTTTTCAGGCTTCTTGATTGTAGGAATTCCATGTACCAGATTCTTTGATTTTAGATGCCCTAAACTTCTGAAACTCAGATGACCAAATCTTTTGTGCCACAACTCACTCTCCTTAACAACACTTGTTACACTAAGACATTCAAAGTCTATAGTTCTAACATTCACCTTAAATGTTCTGTTCATTCCCTATTCTGACTCCATAATCGACTTCTGATTACAGTCATACAACTTCAGAAGATTGTCCTTCATGGTAACTAAAAAACCTTTCTCAATCAGTTGTCCCACACTCATCAGATTGCTTTTTATGCCAGGTACATACCATACATTCTGGATAACTGTTGCTTTCCCATTGTTTAGAATGATTCTGACATTTCCCATACCTTCTTCATTGAGGTATTTATCATCAACACATATGATCTTTGTACTCTTCCCATAGTCAAAATCAACCAACTATTTCTTGTTTCCAGTAAGATGGTTTGAAAACCCTGTGTTCATATACCACCATTCCGATGCATTCAGATCATCAGGTTCAGAAGCCAACAATAGCACAGGTTCATCATCTGACTCTCCTCTGGCTACATTTTCTTCTTCTGACTTCCTTTCTTTTTTTGACCAACAATCTTTGGCATAGTGACCAAAGTTCTTGCAACAGTAACACTGAACATTCTTCTTGTCAGACTTCTCCTTTCCCTTCTGGATATTCTTCTGCCTATCTGAGTTTGAAGCTTCTGACCTTTGACCACCATTAGTTTTCTTCTTGGCTTCTGACCAAGTCTGCTTCTGATGCTTCTTACCAGAAGTTACTTTCAAAGCATGGTGCTCTACTTCTTTCTCAGAAGTTCTCGCATTCATATGTAACTCATGCGCTTCTAGACTACTTTGCAGCTCTTCAACTCTCATGGTGCTCAGATCTTTGGAATGTTCAATTGCTACCACAATGTAATCAAACTGAGAAGTTAAATATCTCAAGATATTCTCAATGATTGTTTGTTCAGAAAGGGTTTCTCCACAAGCTTTCATCTCATTAATGATCAGAATCACTCTAGAGATGTACTCATAAACCTTCTCGTTATCCTTTATGTTGATATTCTCATATTGCTTTCTGAGAGACTGAAGCTTCACCTTCTTCACTGATGCATCACCACCGTAACATATGACAGTGTGTCCCATTTAGCCTTCGTTGTTTCAGAATCAACAATTTTCTCAAACACATTCGCATCCATACATTGATGGATGTAGAACAACGCCTTCTAATCTTTCTTCCTTAGCGCCTTCTATGCTACCTTCTGTGCCTCTGTTGCGTCTGCTTCTAACAGATTATAGCCATCGGTGACAAGATCTAATACATCTTGAGAACCAAATAACACGCGCATTTGGATCTTACAACGATTCTAGTTTTTGCCATCAAATACTGGAAGCTTGAAATGGATATCACCGTTGTTTCCATTCATCTTCTACCTTGTGCAATTTACACAGAAACTCAATGAAAACAATGTTTCCCAAATTCCAGAATTTCTATCAATGAAACAATGTTTCCCGAATTCCAGAGTTTCTAACTAGGAGCTTTAGATACCAATTATTGGTGCATAAGGAAGAGATGAAAGGCAAAAGAAATATATTTACTGACAACTTCAAAATAAGGATTTACAATGAATTACAATAACCTACGCCACTAGGCTATTTATACACAAAATTATATATTCTAACAAAGATATAAAAAGATATAATAATATCCTCTAAAAATATATTCCTAAATATAAATCAATATCTAAAATATAAATTAAATCAAACAAATAGCACTTTGACGCTCAAGTTAGTTCAAGATTTAAGATAAGTATAATGAAAAGTGGATATCAGAGAAAGTACCTTGATTTCCATTTGGATCGGCCATGTCGACCACCACGGAGAGGGCCCTCTCCTTCCATAATCATCTCAATACACGAGAATTATCATCTTGCAGGTTCCCCTACTCCACCACATTGGAAGCCTTGATTTATCATCACCACCGGTTTTTAACTCATTTATGGTTCTTGAACAGAATAATGATGTCGTCACCACCTACGATTTTCATAATTTCATATATGCTCTTTGATTCACCGGTTCATAACCACTTTAGGTCACCGAATCAAGAGCATTTCGAATCAAACATGAGGATCCATCGAGTTTTTATTCGATTGATCATTATCTCAAGTATGATTCCTCAAATCTCTAGATTTTCAATTTCTACAACTTCAAGTATTTGACTGGATATAAGGTAAATTGATTCGGTATTGCACGCGAAGCCGCCGCTGTGCTTGAAGCAGCTACTACTTATTCTTCACAGTTTCTTAAACATGAGGTTCCTTCTTTAATATGGAATTTTATGAAGATCATTCAACTAATCAGTATGTTCTTTTGAAGGATTACATCTGAGTCGTTTGATAGAAGTTCGATGAAGTTGAGGATTCTTTGTTTTTTATTTCTTCATATTTGAATAATTCAACTAGTCCCAAACTCTATTTGATTTCCTTCTTTCTTGATTTTTCCTGAAATTCATGAAGGCTCCTTCTTACGATTTAAGGATTGGATTAAACTTCCAATTCTTAACTCATAGACATTAGTTAGCAACAAACGATCCAATATAATTTCTAATATTTCTAAACTTTGAAACACATTTGAAAGTAACATCTTCATCTTCTTCCCCTCGTGTGTTCATCTCCTCTTGCTCGATACTTGGAGATACTCCATATATAATTTCAAGAGTATCTCAATTTTCCTTGGCAGTTTTTCAATTTGAACGTAAAAGGATTTAGTGTCATCTAGAGACATTACTATAAAGATTTGGTTTTGAAATCTATTTCAAATTTTCTCTTTTCCTCTTTGGTCCGAAGGGAATCAGATTTATCTACTACTTTTCTATTTACTTGGTAAGTAAGGATAAACAGACCATTGATTATAGTTTTCTATGATTCATGATTAATACTTTGAATAAAAATTATAAATCTAGATTTCCATATTTCAAATCTACTACTATTAAAAAGTGGTGGTGAGTTTAGAAAAGATTCCTTTAAAAGTGTGTTGGAAGTCATCTTCCTAATAAAGCGATTAGTCCCTAAACAAGAGTCTGGCTCTAATGCCATTTATTATACACGTAACTTCACACACAAGAATGGGGGGAGGGGGGGTGAATTATATGTTTTATTCAAACTTGAGTTTGAAGAAATTTTAGGATTAAACCAGAGTTTGAAAACTTTTTTTAAATTTTTTTCGAAATAAGCAGCAAAAAATTAAATTGTAAAAGGTAAAGTGCCGAAATAAAAAGTTTATGGGAAATGAGAAAAACACCAATAATTATACAGTTTCACTCAAAAAATACTTAGTCTTGTCTCCAAGAATCGATCTCGAGAGTATCCAATTAAACTTAAGAGTTTTTAGTAGGTAGAACTCTTGAACCCCATTTTACAAGAAAAATAAAGTTTGAGGCTAACTTCCAACCAAACAGCAAACAAGAAAAGAAGTGGTGAGTCTTCCTTCCAAATAATGGATTGAAGCGAATAGTCTCTTTTCTAATATAAACTTAGAGCGATAAGTCTTCAAGCTTCAAACTAAGATTTTGCATGGGATAATCTTGAACTTTTGAGAGCTTTCAACATTGGATTGAGCTTGTGAACTAAAACTTTGTTTTATACCAGGAAACCAAGAACTTGTGATATTTTACCACTGGGTTTATCGTAAACCTAAACAAATACTTGATCACACTATTCCCCTACTAAAGCTTTTCACGAGTTTAGCTTCGAATACAAACAAATAATCTCTAAGTGGATAAGTTATTCAACTAAGGTAAAAATAAAACCTCCTTGGTGAACTTACGAAACTACCTTTCCAAAATTATAATTTCCTCACTTTCAAAATGACTTTCTCGAAAGTGTTGCGGCTTAACTTTAGTTAAGAAAGTAAAAAAAGAATTTTAAAGTAAGAGTGAGAAGTAAGGAATGGAAGCTCATGTTTATAGATGTTAAAATATATTGGAAGGAACATCTATTTATAGGCTAGAGGTTGGCACAAGAAAGGAAAAGTTTTATGGCCAATAATCATCTGCCAATCGATTGGCATCATACACCAATCCATTGGTAGGCCTAAGTTAGTCGATTAATAATATCAAAAAGGAAAGGAAAGATATTTAGTTGTTTCCCATTATTAAGATGATGTCTTAATCTCTTAGGACGCATTTTTAAACTTAGCCAATAAATTGGGTTAAAGTTCCAATTGATTGGCAAAGACAAAAAATTTCCCTAAGCTTTTCTGACAGTTCACAACTCATCTGGCACAATTTTAAGGCATTTCTAAAAATGTTTTCTTAAGAAAATAAAAATAAAAATATGTTTTTGTGTGTGTGTGTGTGTGTGAGAGAGAGATAGAGATAGATAGATAGATAGAGAGAGAGAGAGAGAGAGAGAGAGAGAGAGAGAATGTGTGTGTGTTGTTGTATACTTTACGATAAATTCCTAAAGCTTTTACAATATATATTCACTTAGACTCATTTATGCAGCCTTTCATGTACTCCAAGTCTTGTTAGATACGTCTATCTTGTAAAAATTTGCTTGAATCTTCCTTTAAGATGAGATTTGAGTTTTATTCCATTTAGGTACCATCATTAAAGTCTAGCTTTCAAGTAATAAGAGCATTTCCAATGGAAAAAATATTTTGGTTGGCTGTCTCATATTTTCTGTGTCCAAAGTGTCACGTTGCATCTAAAAAATTCATAAGTATTTTTTATCAATTTTACTCCAATGGTGATTATAAATACAAAATCTAAAATTTACCCCACTAATTTATATTTATTCATCTTTGAGTATTCAACTAGTCTCAAATTCTCTATGATTTCCTTATTTCTTAATTTTTCCTAAGATTCTTGAAGGTTTCAATCTTCCGATTTAAGGATTGGATTAATCTTCCAATTATTAACGCATATACATTAGTTAGAAACAAACAATCCAATATAATTTCTAATATTTCTAAACTTCGAAACACATTTGAAAGTAATATCTTCATCTTCTTTCTCCCGTGTGTTCATCTCCTCTTGTTCGATTGTTGGAGAGACTCCATAAATAATTTCAAGAGTATCCCATTTTTCCTTGGAGTTTTGCAATTTTGAACGTAAAATCTAGAGACATTACTATAAAAAATTTGGTTTTGAAAACTATTACAAATTTTCTCTTTTCGTATTTGGTCCGAAAGGAATTAAATTTATCTACTACTTTTTCCTTTACTTGGTAAGTAAGGATAAACGGATCATTGATTATAGTTTCCCATAATTCACGATTAATACTTTAAATAAAAATTCTAAATCTAGCTTGCCATATTTCAAATCTACTACTATTAAAAAGTGGTGGTGAGTTTAGAAAAGATTCCTTTGAAAGTTTGTTTAAACTCATCTTCTTAATAAGATGATTAGTCCTTAAACAAGAGTATGACTCTAATGCCACTTATTGTACACATGACTTCACATACAAGATAGGGGGTGAGTTATGTGTTTTATACAAACTTGAGTTTGAAAAAAAATATTTTTTTCTTCGAAATAAGCAGCGAAAAGTTAAATTGTAGAAGGTAAAGTGTGGAAATGAAGAGTTTAAAGGAAATTAGAAGAACACCAATAATTACACAGTTTCACTCAAAAACTACTTAGTCTTGTCTCCAAGAATCGATCTTGAGAGTATCCAATTAAACTTAAGAGTTTTTAGTAGGTTGAACTCTTGAACCCCCTTTTACAAGGAAAATGAAATTTGTGGCTAACATCCAACCAAACAGCAAACAAGAAAATAAGCAGTGAGTCTTCCTTTTAAACAATGTATTGAAGTAGATAGTCTCATTTCCAATAGAAACTTGGAGCGATTAGTCTTCAAGCTTCAAACTGAGATATTGCACAGGCTAATCTTGAACTTTGGAGAGCTTTTAACACTGGATTGAGCTTGTAAACTAAAACTTTGTTTTATACCAGGAAACCAAGAACTTGTGATATTTTACCACCGGGTTTATCTTAAACTTAAACGGATACTTGATCACATAATTCCCTAACTAAAGCTTTTCACGAGTTTAGCTTCAAATCCAAACAAATAATCTTTAAGTGGATAAGTTGTTCAGCCAAGGTAAAAACAAAACTTCCTTGGTGAAATTTCAAAATTACCTTTCCAAAATTATAATTTCCTCACTTGCAAAATAACTTTCTCGAAAGCGCTACAATTTAACTTTAGTGAGAGAAAGTAAACAAAAAGAATTTTAAAGAGAGCGTGAGAAGTGAGGAATGAGAGCTCACATTTATGAATGCTAAAATATGTTGGAAGGGACATCTATTTATAGGCTAGAGGTATGCACAAGTAAAGAAAAATTTTATGGCCAATAATGATGTGTCAATCGATTGACATCTTGCACCAATCCATTGGTAGGCCTAAGTTAATCAATTAATAATATCAAAAAGGAAAGGAAAGATATTTAGTTTGTTCCCATCATTAAGATGATGCCCTAATCTCTTAAGACACATTTTTGAACTAACACAATTGATTGGGTTAAAGTGCCAATCGATTGGCAAAGACAAAAATTTCCCCTGAGCTTTTCTGACAGCTCACAACTCATTTGGCATAATTTCATGGCATTTCTGAAATTTTTTTCTTAAGTAAATCAAAATAAAAAGATGTTTTTGTGTGTGTGTGTGTGTGAGAGAGAGAGAGAGAGTGAGAGAGAGTATGTGTGTGTATGTTTGCATGTGTTGTTGTGTACTTTACGAGAAAGTCCTAATGTTTTTACAATATATATTAACTTAGACATATTTATGCAGCCTTTTACATAATCCAAATCTTGTTAGATACTTCTATCTTGTAAAAACTTGCTTGAACCTTCCTTTAAGACGAGACTTGATTTATATTCCATTTAGGTACCATCATTAGAGTCTAACTTATTAAACTATAAGAGCATTTCCAATGTAAGAAACATTTTTGGTTGCTTGTGTCATATTTTATGGGTTTAAAGTGTCACGTTGCATCTAAAAAAATCTTAAGCAATTTTAATCAATTTTACTCCAATGGGGATTATAAATACGAAATCTAAAATTGACCCCACTAATTTATATTTTATCATCTTTGAGTAATTCAACTAGACCCAAATTCTCTATGATTTCCTCCTTTCTTGATTTTTCTTGAAATTCATGAAGGCTCATATCTTTCAATTTAACGGTTGGATTAAACTTTCAATTCTTCTCTCATAGACATTAGTTAGCATTAATATATTCAATATAATTTATAATATATCTAAACTTGTAAACACATTTGAAATAAACAACTTCGTCTTCTTTTCTTCGTGTGTTCACCTGTTGCTTGATACTTGGAGAGATTCCATATATAATTTTAAGAGTATCCCACGTTTTCTTGACAGTTTTGCAATTTTGAACGTAAAAAGATATACTCTCATCTAGAGACATTACTATAAAAAAATTGGTTTTTAAATCTATTTCAAATTTTCTATTTTGCTCTTTGGTCTGAAGGGAATCAAATTTATGTACTACTTTTCTACTTACTTACTAAGTAAGCATAAACAGACCATTGATCATAGTTTCCCAGAATTCATGATTAATACTTTCAATAAAAATTCTAAACCTAGCTTGCAATATTTCAAATATACTACTATTAAAAAGTGGTGGTGAGTTTAGAAAAGATTCCTTTGAAAGTGTGTTGGAAGTCATCTTCCTAATAATACGATTAGTCCTTAAACAAGAGTTTGGCTCTAATTTCACTTATTGTACATGTGACTTCACACACAAGAGGGAGGTGAATTATGTGTTTTATTCAAACTTCAGTTTGAAAAAAAACTAGGATTAAAATCAGAGTTGGAAAACATTTTTAACTTTTTTTTCGAAATAAGCAGCAAAAATTTAAATTGCAAAAGGTAAAGTGCGGAAATAAAAAATTTAAGGGTAAAGGGAAGAACACCAATAATTATACAGTTTCACTCAGAGACTACTTAGTCTTATCTCCAAGAATCGATCTTGAGAGTATCTGTGATACGGTGGCAGAACCAGACTGTTTTAGGAAAATGCTGGTTTGCGTTTTGCGTTTGTGTTTGCAAAATGTCGCGGTAAGCAAGAGTCGCCACCGACTTTTATTTTATCCAATCAGGAAAAGGAAAAAGAACAAAAAAAACCTTTTTCGAGATGTTTCTGAGTACGGGGGGTAGATTATAGAAAGGGAAGGTGTTGGCACCCTTTCCATCCATGGTTTTCCATGGGCTCTTAGGTACTTTCTCATTTTGAAAACTGCTTGTGTGTGCTTTGTTTTGAAAAGTTTTGTTTTACTTTGTTTTAACCCTTGTTTCTGTCCTTAAGAGTGTTACGAAGTTGTTTTTGAAAAACTTTATTTTGAAAGTGTTTGTGTAAAAGATTTGTTGTTTTAAGCAAGTACCTAACAGTTATCTACCTACTCGAAAAAAAGTGTTCTTTTCCTCCTATCCTTTAGACCGTGTTATCCTACTATTAGTGAGTAGGTAACCCTAGCCGTTGGATGTTTGAGGGACTATCGAAAGGGATGTAATGGTCATTGAAGGCAACATGTAAGGATACCTTAGCATTTCGAAGGGACTGTTATCATATATTCGTAGGCAACATAGAGGGACAAGATCATTTCTCGTAGGCAACTCAAGGTACATTAAGGGACTATGATCTTTATGATGACTTTAATCGAGGGTCTTTGCTAAGATATCCCTACGCTCGAGGGACATGACCATTGTTTTCCGAGGCAACCAAGTGAGAGTATACCCTAGGGGTGCGCATGTGCGAGTGATTTGATTTCAAGTTATTATCTTTGCACATTTAGGGTTTGCTAACCATTTTAAAATTAACATACAATCTTGTCATGCAATCCTATTATCATACATCTAACAGTTAATATTTTGCGAGAATTAAAACGCGGAAAATAAAACTACGCTATTACAAGGCTTCAGGGAGGGGGATTAATTACATAGCCAAAAACCCGTAAAATGATAAATAAAGAAAATCCTAATTAAACTATTACATATCATGAGCAATTACATTAATATTGTAAAAATGATAAACGCGCGCAATGAATCGAGAACGAGAGAAAAATTAGGGTTTTGACCCCGTCTAAACCTAATTGAAAGAAAAATCATATTTTTGTTGTTTTTGATTATTTTGAGAAAATAAGGTTTTAATTTAATAAATACAAACCTAATTACTAATTAATTTAAATTAAGAAAAAAATAATTAGTTTGACCTATTTTTGTATTTTGTTTTATTGAGAAAAGAACTAAAAATTAAATCAAGAAAAAACCTAATTTTCTAATTGATTTTAAATTATTTACAAAAAGGTTAGAATTACCCTAAAATTAAATTTAACTAATTATTAAATTAAATTTGATGAAAATAATACCTAAATCTAAATTGGTGAAAATTGATTTTATGATTTTGTAAAAAAAAAGAATTTAATTTTGTGTTAGAAAATAATTAAATGAAGAAATTAAATAAAAGAAAAAATATAAAAGGAAAAGAGATGGGCCTGGTGCTTTGAGCAAAAGAGGGGGTGTCAATTGTGATTTCTGAGCCCAAAAATCCTTGGCCCACGTTGACTTTCCAGATCCTGTATGCTTGCTTGACTAGGGTGCATTGTGGACCTCCAAAGGATGGCCCTTGGATCTAGCTTGTTGGTGGCCTGGATGATGAGACATTGATGATGCACGGTGGATATCTTGGAGGCTTGTACACCTGATCATGTAAAAGAAAATAGCATTGAACAAATATGGGGACCTGGGAATCGAACCCAGACCCTTTGGCAATTTCCCTTGTACACTGACCATCTGAGCTAGCGCTCTTTCTTGTATATGGAACAACAATTAATTATTATATTGGGAAAACAAAGTGATATATGACAAAACGCGCGAATTTTGAATAAGCGAATCAGGGAGTGCCACGCCACCCTTCTTCTTCCTCTCTCTATTGGTAAAAGGTCTGACTTTTACCTACAGTTATTTGGGCGTAGGTACAACCCTGTGATCCTCCAAAAATCTATGCACGCATGATAAATCAATACCAGTGGTACCAATCAACTCGTTACAACCTCACGAGCATCATGGTACCACTCTCCATGGCTAATTGTTCCTGCAAGCAAAATCCCTAAAAACGAAACCTAAACCCTAATCATGGCAACTTTCTGTATGGTTAAAAAAATACAATTAATTATTATCATTAGCTTGCAAATGTTTCAAAGATTCAGAATATGTCCATAAAATATGCTAACAATGCCAGAATTATGAGATACAATTTCAAAGAAACATGGAAGTCGTGGGGTACTTACAGCGTGTTTCTGGGCACGAAAATGCTTGCTAATGATTGGAATATAGTCCTTAGATGACCAGCAAATGAATGGTATGCTTGGAATGGCTTGAAGAAGCCTGGAATTGAGAAATCAGATTGCAACTTTGCTTTGAAATTTTGAGATTTGTTATTCTCCTTTCACTCCTCCAATTCCCTTGTTTTTGATCTGTACTTGTCCTATATGTACCCTAGAATGAATTAGGTTACAAACTTGCTTCAAATCTTTCTCAATTAAGATGATTGAATCATGATTTGATTCTTGTGTAAATCTTTCCAAATCAAGCCAAATCCAATCTTTTTGTATCCAAATGAAGCTTGCACGATTTGATTCTCTTCCCAGCTGTATAAGAGACCTAAACATGCACAAAATCTCAAGCTTTGATTAGTTTTGATATTTTCATGATTTTATTTAATTTAATTGAAATAAAAATCAAAATAAATGATAAAAATAAGATAAAGACAAGTGGGAAGGATCATGGGTCGTGGATCATGTTACAAACTCAATGCAAGCACAAAAAGTTAGGCCTATTTGACAAAAAATGCAATTTTGGCCACATTTGATTTTTGGCAATTTTGCAAAAAGGGTCAACTTTGCCAATGTATAACTCTCTCAATTTTGACCCTAGAGAGGTGTTATTTGACTTTTTATAAATATTAAGATGTCCTTTAAGCAACCTTTTTGGTCTCATCTCAATTGAGTCTTCCATGTTCATGTATGAAGCTTTGACAAAAAAGGTGTTTTTGTTGACTTTCCAAAATGACCTATAATGTCCAAATTTATATCTTCTTGTGAGTGCATATTTTGAACTTGGGAGCTGAATATGGATTTTAGGTAATTCCATCCTCTTCAAAATGAGCTTTGAATGGGTCATTTTTGATAAAGTATGAGAAAGTTATGTTTGGTCAAAGTTGAGTTAACTTTTCCTACAAAACCCTAATTTAGCAACTTTTAGGTTTTGATGAATTGTGAGCAATCCTTGATGAATCATGATCAACCCTTGATAAAATTATGAATAATACTTCAAAATGAGGATGTTGACCAAAAATCTTAAAGTTTGACTATATGTGGGCCACAATTGACTTTTGCCCTAGCATAGTCGATTTTCAGGCATTTGAATAGTTGACTGAGCAAACTTCTTTTGCAAGGCTTGAAACTTGACATGGATGATCTTAAGAACATATTAGGATAACAATGAGCATTTGGGACCCTTTTGATTCAAATATCTTGATGCAAACTGAAACTAATTTGGGGTAGACTGCCTTAGGAGAGAGTTTGTCTGGTCAACCCTTAGACTTCCTTGAGCAATTTGAGGACCTTACTTGAAATGTATTGAGAAAAATGGGAGGGAAAATTTTGGGGTACAACAGCTGCCCCTGTTCAATCTTCTTAAACCTGAGGATGTAGATTGGCTTGTCTGCCTTTCGTAATCCGAAGGTGGAAGATGATTGAACACTAGAGTGCCCAGAAATTTGCACTCGCATGAAGTGGTAATGGTCTTGCGATATCGGGAATGGGATTATAGATGCCATTTGGAAGCTGACGACGGAAGATGGGCTTAAAGATGCTATCGGATGAAGCGTCGATCGCATAAGAGATTCCTTTGCGAGAGCCCCTACACCTGTTATTGAGGAGGACTACGCTGGGGAGTGCTAGCCTCTGTCTTGGTAAAAGTAGAATTTTAAGAGCTTCAGTCATCCGTTATTCTACTGGGGAACCATCTCTTGGTCGAAGAGGTGCAAATGAACTGCTATCTGGTCGTGCTCCAGGCTTTGCAGTGATTTTCTGAGGAAAAATAAGACCGACTGCTATCTGGTTGTGCTCTAGGCTTCACAACGACTTTCTAGGGGGATGAGATTAAACTTGCTATCCGTTCATAATCCAGGCTTCACAATTTCTCACTTCTTATCTGGTCGTGCTCCAGGCTTCAGAAGGAATTAAGTTGTTATTCGGTCGTATCCGGGCTTCAACTTGAATTTAAGGCAATACTAATATCCGGTTTATTCTGAGCTTCTTAGTAATTGGTGGGTAAACTGTTATTCCGTCGAATTCCGAGCTTCGCAGTACCTTATACTATTATATGGTCTTGTCCCAGGCTTTAGTATCCTTTGCCGCTATCTAGTCATAATCCAGGCTTCACGGTGTCCTATACCATTATCTGGTCGAGTCCAGGCTTCATGGTATTTGGAGAAATCAAGATATTATTCGGTCGAATCTGGGCTTCATAACTTGTATTTAAAGATATACCACTATCTGGTCGATCCCAGGCTTCATAGTATTCTTTGCTGCTATCTGGTCGTAATCCAGGCTTCACAGTGTCTTATACCATTATTTGGTCGATTCCAGGCTTCATGGTATCTTGCTGAGGGTTAAGCTGTTATCCGGTCGATTTCCAGGCTTCACGGCTTGTGTTCATGATATACCACTATCTGGTCGCTTCTAGGCTTCATGGTGTCTTGTACTGCTATCTGGTTGATTTCCAGGCTTCACAGTAACTTGCTGGGGATTCAACTATTTTTCGGTCGATTTCCGGGCTTCATAGCTTGAATTTAAGATATACCACTATCTGGTCGATTCCAGGCTTCATGGTGTTTTGGAGAAATCAAGATATTATCCGGTCGAATCCGAGCTTCATAACTTGAACTGGAACAGAAATCTTAGCATTGATTTGACTGAACCAGAGAAAACTTGTGAGAATTTGAGTGTATCTTTCCCTGAAAAGTAAAGAGTTAGTCACATGTAATGTCATGATGTATGACATGTATCAAGTAATGGTGCTCTCAAAATAAATGAGATTGTGCTGTATGATGCGTATGCGCATGCCATGATGTATGGATATGCAAATGTTCTCATGATGTTTTCTAGCTGGGGAAAATAAATCTCGGATTGCTGCTGGAGAATACAAGGAGTTGAGTTCCTCGTTCTCATTGGGGGTAACGACCGAAGATGATTTGAGAATAAACTGGCGAGAGAATGACTTTGTGGGGAAGAGAGATGCTCTGCTAGAAGATTTGCTGACTTGGAGAAATAAACTCGGCTGGGGATGAATTACTGTTGTCGGGGATTGAATTTCTGTCTGCGGAAGAAATAAACTCCACTAGGGATAATCTTTTATTGCTGGTGATAGATAAACTCTGCTTGGGGAGAATTTTGACGACTTATTCGTGATTACGAACTTTGGCTGGGGAGAGCTAACACCACTGTCTTCAGACACTTCCTACTTTGCGGGGAGTGTATGTGCCTTTAGTCATTTTCTCAAGCTGGGTCTATCCCTGTACCTGGTGGGTAGAGCAACTGTAAGGTTTGGACACTTCTTGTTTGCCCCTGTTCCTGGAATTACGAGTAATTGTCTTTTGTTTCACATGTAGATATTTATGAGCAGTAATTATTGTCAAATGCATATATCAAAATGAAACATTGGATGTTCTTGCAAAACAAAACAGAAAAAGAAAACAATTTGAAATTTCTTTGTGAAAATGAATTGTATTGATTTTTAAATTGGCCTGTAATAGGCGTTTTGTACAAGAGGCCGACGTCCTAGTAAGAGAACACCACCGAACGAATAGAATTTATACAATTTGTGTAAAAGAAAGAAAAACAGCTATGTGAAATAATCTCACTGGGTTCCAACTCTGCTATTGCCCTTATATCTTCGAGCATCTCATCACTTTGCTACTTGGTTGAAGGTAGATCAGATTGATTGGCGCCATCCAAACTTGATAGTCGATACCGAAGTTTGATTGCAAGATGATCCAAATGAGACATAGTGTTATTCTTTGATCTCTAATTTTTTGCCTGGACCGCCTTTTCGGGTTTTTAGTCCACCGGGATATCCTTTTTTGCCCAAGCCGCCTTTTCAGGTTTTCGACTTGCCGGGTGTACAGTTTTTTCATTTTCATCCCTTACTTTTGCCCGAATCCTTTTGGTTCACCGGGAAGCCCTTATTTTTGCCTAGGACAGTCGACCTAGCGGGTCTTTGATTATGCGTAGTATTTTTTCACTATGTCTGCATTGACGAGGTGAGGAAGGTCGTCACCATCCATGGTGGTTAGATTCATAGCTCCTCCTGAGAAAATGTTCTTAACCACAAATGGCCCTTCGTACGTAGGGGTCCATTTTCCCCTGGGATATCCTTGCGGCAGTATGATGCGTTTGACCACTAGATCCCCGACCTGATACTCTTGTCGTCTGACTTTCTTGTTAAAAGCCTTGATCATTCTCTTTTGATACGTCTGACCATGACAAATAGCAGTAAGTCTCTTTTCGTTGATTAGACTTAACTGATCAAGCTGGGTCTGGATCCAGTCTCATTCGCTCAATCTTGCATCCTTCATAATTCAGAGAGAAGGTATTTGGACCTCAATGGGTAAGACCGCTTCCATGCCATACACCAGAGAATAGGGTGTTGCCCCTGTTGATGTCCGTGCTGAGGTACGGTACCCATGAAGAGCGAATGGTTACATCTCATGCCAGTCTTTGTATGTCACCGTCATCTTCTGCACAATCTTCTTGATATTCTTATTAGCTGCTTCAAAAGCCCCATTCATCTTCGGTCGGTAAGGAGAAGAGCTGTGATGCTGAATCTTAAACTGTTTGCAGAGCTCGGTAATTATTGTGTTGTTGAGATTTGTACCATTGTCCGTAATGATCCTCTCTGGTACACCGTATCAATAGATCAGATTATGCCGGATAAACCGCGCCACAACATTCTTGGTTACTGTAGCAAAGGAAGCTGCCTCGACCCACTTTGTGAAATAATCAATTGCTACCAGAATGAAACGATGCCCATTAGACGCAGTAGGTCTGATCTCGCCGATCATATCGATGCCCCACATTGCAAAAGGCCAAGAAGCTGTCAAAACATCCAGAGGAACTGGAGGTACATGCACCTTATCAGCATAGACTTGGCACTTATGACAGGTCTGAGAGTGCTGATAACAATCGGCTTCCATAGTGGACCAATAATATCTTGCCCGTAGGATTTTCTTTGCCATGGTATGTCCACTCGAATGAGTTCCAAAGGTACCTTCATGTAACTCTGCCATGATCCTTTCTGCCTCGCTCTTGTCCACACATCTCAGTAAGGTTGAATCATGGTTATGCTTATAAAGGATCCCATTGCTAATGAATAATTTTGCAGCGAACCTCCTCAAGAACTTCTTGTCATTAATAGATGCACCCTCGGGATACTCTTGAGTCTCAAGATACCTGTTTACCTCGTGAAACCAGGGTTTATCTGCTACCTCTTCAGTCTCAATGTCACATCAATGTGCGGGTTCGTCCAACCTTTCGATGGTAATCTGGAGAGATTCATTGTCCCACCTGACTTTGAACATAGAAGACATGGTAGCTAGCGCATCCGCTAATTGATTCTCCTCTCTTGGGAATTGTTAAAAGGTTATCTCCTCAAAGTGTGGGAGCAATGTCAATACATATTCCTTGTAAGGAATAAGATTTGGGTGCTTCGTATCCCACTCGCCTTTGATTTGACTGATCACTAGAGCAGAATCTCCAAATACACTCAAGAACTTAATCCTTAGGTCAATAGCAGCTCGAAGACCCATGATGCATGCTTCATACTCCGCCATATTGTTGGTGCAGTTAAAACATAATCAGGCGGTGAACAGAGTATGACAACCCTCGGGAGATATAATCACAGCACCAATGCCATTACCCAACGCATTTGAAGCTCCATCGAAATACATAGACCATCGGGATCCTTCCTCAGGTCCTTCATCCGGTCCAGGTTCTTCACAGTCGGTTACCAACATGATATTCTGATTCGGGAACTCGAAATTCATGGATTGGTAGTCATCCAAGGCCTGATGCACCAAATGATCCGCCAACACGCTCCCCTTGATTGCTTTTTGGGTTATGTATTGGATGTCGTACTCAGTTAAGATCATCTTCCATCTTGCTATTCTTTCGGACAAGGCAGGCTTTTCGAAGATATACTTGATTGGATCCATTTTTGATATCAATAGGGTAGTGTGAGTCAGCATATACTGTCTCAGCTGGCGAGAAGCCCATGCCAAAGCGCAGAAAGTTTTCTCGAGTAGTGAGTATCAGGTCTCACAGTCGGTAAACTTTTTGCTAAGGTAGTAAATAACATGCTCTTTTCGGCCAGACTCGTCATGCTGCCCCAGCACACACCCCATTGAATTATCGAGTACTGTCAAGTATAAGATCAAAGGTCTTCCTTCAACTGGAGACATCAGAATAGGTGGCTCTTGGAGGTATTCCTTGATCCTTTCGAAAGCGGTCTACATTCATCATTCCATTTTACCACTTGATCTTTCTTCAACAGCTTGAAGATTGGCTCACAAGTAGCAGTCAGGTGTGAAATGAACCGGGCAATGTAGTTCAGACGTCCTAAAAAGCCTCTGACTTCTTTTTCTGTGCGGGGAGCCGACATCTCCTGTATGGATTTCACCTTTACAGGATCCACCTGAATACCCTTATCACTGTCAACGAAACCCAGCAGCTTACCAGACCTTACCCCAAAGGTGCACTTGTTCGGGTTCAACCTTAGCTTGTACATCTTCAACCTGTCAAACAGTTTCTGGAGATGGTCAAGGTGTTCTTCCTCAGTCTGGGACCTTGCAATCATGTCACCAACATAGACCTCAATCTCATGGTGAATCATGTCGTGGAACAAAGCGACCATGGCACGCTGATATGTTGCTCCAGCATTCTTCAATCCAAAAGGCATGACCTTATAGCAAAAGGTACCCCACTGTGTAACGAAGGTTGTCTTCTCCATGTCTTCGGGAGCCATCTTAATCTGATTGTAACCAGAAAAACCATCCATGAAGGAGAAGATTTTGTGCTGCGCGGTGTTGTCGACCAGAACATAGATATGAGGAAGTGGGAAATCATCTTTGGGGCTCGCCCTGTTCAGATCTCTATAGTCTACACACATCCGTACCTCACCATCCTTTCTTGGGTACCGGCACCACGTTGGCGACCCACTGCGGGTAAGAAGTGACAGCTAGAAATCCCGCGTCAAACTGTTTCATGACTTCAGCTTTGATTTTCTCAGACATTTCAGGGTGCATACGGAGAACCTTCTGTTTTACCGGAGGGCAGTCTTCTTTAGTTGGCAAGCGATGAACCATAATATCGGTGTCCAAACCAGGCATATCTTCATAAGACCAGGTGAAGATCTCAACATAGTCGCGTAGCATCTGTATCAACCATTGTTTAACACTAGGCTCCAGATTCGCACCTATCTTGACCTCTTTCCTGTCTTTCTTTGGTACCCAAATTCACTGATTCCATTGGCTCTTCATGAGGCCGTATGGCCCTTTCTTCCAGTAGTAACTGTAACACCCCAATTCTACCCCAAGCAATTTGTGCAAAAATAAATCAGAGTTATAAAATTTCAATCATACAAATGAATCTGGACGTCACAAATTCTTCTAACAAAATTCATTGCATTCATCGTAAATATATAACACTTTTTCAAACGTCGGATGAACCATCAACATATCATCTTAAATAAAATAATTCAACATCTACGCAACAGAGTTCTTAATAACATTTCTAACCATTCAGCAACTTCGAAAACATCTCATGTTTAATCATAATCAATATAAAATTCAACAACTGAAAATCATCAATCAAAACAACGAACGTTCATCCCCCCGAGTGTTACATATCAGAGCAATGACACCGACACAGACTATTGAAGGTATACAACCTTCACTCTCGATTACCTGCACGTTACCAACATAGGGGCAACATTCAAACAGAAGGGGTGAGATATCTAACAATATAATAAAGTGCATGATAATTAATATATTAAATTAGATCAACAACATCACCACTTCTCATCTCATAATCAACAACAATCTCAATAATAATATACATTCATCAACATCAAAAATACATTTCTTTATGAAATCATATAATGCGACTCAATACTATGCAAATGCATGTGGTACCATTGGAGCAGAACTCCCATCTCAAAAATTTGCCAATTAATAGAGGCATCAACAAGGCATAGCCTTCATCTCAAAATTTTCCAATCCAGGCCATCTCAAAGAGCATAAGCTCCATCTCAAAAATGCAATGTATGCGACACAACCATGAATGTAATGATAACACCCAAGTTAACAATATCTCAAATCATCTCAAAACATCTCAAATAATCATCTCAAAACATCTCAATAATCATCTCAAGAACGTCTCAAATAATCATCTCAAAACATCTCAAATAATCATCTCAAAACATCTCAAATAATCATCTCAAAACATAACAAATAATCAAAATAATTCATCAAAATTCATTTATTTATAAATCATCAAACATCATTATTTATTAATAACTTCTTATTAATAACTCAACAATATTTTAAGTCCGCAGTAAAACAATACCGCCATTCTGCAACTCTAACATCAAGACCGTCACTATTCCTACCGTTATAGCTCAACAGCAGCTTCTAAGCATCTAACGTTCATCGCTATGCACAAAACAACGCAAAGACCAACACAACTTCTGACCATGCAACCTCTAACCAACACAGTTTCTAATAACACAACCTCTAATGGCGCAACCTCTGAGCGACATAATCTTCTGACTACTATAACTTCTGACTAATGCAGCCTCTGATCAGATACAACTTCTGATCATCTCATCTTCTGACCACTCAACCTCTGACCAGATACAACTTCTGATCATCTCATCTTCTGACCACCCAACCTCTGACCAGATACAACTTCTGATCATCTCATCTTCTGACTAATGCCATCTTCTGACTAATGCAACTTCTGATTAATGCAACTTCTGACTAATGCAACTTCTGACTAATGCAACTTTTGACTAATGCAACTTCTGATATCAGAATTTCTACCTTTCACTAGGCCACGCAACTTCTAACAGCTTATGTCTAGCTTCAGAATTTCTATCTTGCACTAATCTAACGCAACTTCTATCAGCATGCTTCTAACGTTAGAACTGCTACTTTTCCTTAATGTTATTATTTTAATTCCTTTCCTGTTATCAACCTAATTAGGAACAATACCTCACGCCATCCCTAATTGATTCATTGTTCTAAAACAACAACTTCTGATTGTTCTACACGCCTAATTCCGTGTTTCCATTCCCTTCATAATTTTGCGTTTTAATTACTGCTACATTCAACGTTTTCCATTAGTGCATCTCACCTGGATTCCATAACTAAGCCCTAAAACTTAATCTAATCAAGACAATTCATCACCCATAATTACCCTATAATCTTACAGCATTTTAACAGCATCAAGACATCAATGTTCATCAGAATTCATCAATCCTCATCATACATCAATCATATATTCTCAATTCAAGAACAATACAACAATCACCTCTAACCCCACATATCAATAATCATAACCCAATTATAGAGTTAGAACCCAACCCTTACCTTGGATTGAAGGTTGCTCTACAATTTCCGGTTGGATTCACGTTCTTGCCATTATTCCTCCTTCTCACGCAGCTTGCACTTTCTTCTCAATCCTTATTTCTTCTAATGCCTCCTTCTTTCTATTCTCTTCTAACAAAAAATAATAAAATAAACCTATTATTCTATTATTCCTTATTGGGCTTAAAACCAACACACCCTCTTATTACTTCTATTCTCTCAAAATAGGCCCACATTAAATGATATTACACTTTTAATATTATTTCACCACATGATATTATATCTCTAATATTATTTCTCCACTTTAGTAAAATAAATCCAATTAATTATATCACATCCTCATAAGTATTCCAAAAATAATTTAATTAAATAATTAATTAAATTACGGGCGTTACAACTCTCCTCCACTTAGAATATTTTCGTCCTCGAAAATTTACCTCAATCAAACAATTCAGGATAGGAGTCTCGCATCTTGCTCTCCAACTCTTTTGTCTAATTTTGGGCAGCTTTCATCTTTTCTCGAATCAACTTCCCCTTCTCAGTAGTCTCACGAACAAGTTTAGGTCCAAGTACTACACTTTCACCAGATTCATGCCAACATAACCGAGTTCTACATCTTCGACCATACAACGCTTCAAAAGGTGCCATCCCAATACTAGAATGGTAACTGTTGTTATACGTGAACTCTATCAACGAAAGATAAGTATCCCACGAACCTCCCTGCTCAAGAACACATGCCCTCAACAAGTCTTCCAACGATTGAATCGTCCGTTCAGTCTTACCATCTGTCTGAGGATGATACGCTGAACTCAACCTCAACTTAGAACCCAATGCTTCTTGCAAACTCTTCCAAAAATCAGAAGTAAATCTTGGATCTCTATCTGACACAATGCACAAAGGAACACCATGCAGCTTCACAATCACACTGATATAAATCTCAGCCAACTTCGGCACTGGAAAACTGATGTTAATAGGAATAAAATGAGCTGACTTCGTAAGCCTATCAACAATTACCCAAATCGAATCATGTCCTCTTAAAGTATTAGGCAATCCTGTCACAAAGTCCATTGAAATGCTATCCCATTTTCATTCTGGAACTTCCAACGGTTGCATCAATCCTGCAGGCTTCTGATGTTCAACTTTCGACTTCTGACAAGTCAAACATGCATACACAAAACGAGCCACATCACTCTTCATCCCAGGCCATCAAAACAAACCTTTCAAATCTTGATACATCTTTGTAGCTCCTGGATGAATACTCAACTTACTTCAATGAATCTCTTCAAGTATCACTTTCTTCATCTCAGCATCATTAGGAATACAAATCCGGTTACGAAACCTCAACACACCTTGCTCATCTAGCTTAAAATCATTAATCTCAAACTGGTAAATTCCAACCATCAAATCTACCAGTTTCACATCCAACTTCTGAGCTTCTCTGATACTGTCTAAAAATTCAATATTAATCTTCAACATACCCAACATAACACTCTGTGGAGTAACCTTGCAAACTAAGCTCATATCTCTGAACTGCTCAATCAATTCCAACTCTTTAATCATCATTGCTGACTGTTGTACCCCAAAATTTGCCCTCCCATATTCTTCAAGATTTGCAAAGAGCATGCTTCAAAATCTCCCCAAGGGTTGCACAGTTCAAAGGCCTCCTAACAGTCAAAAACTAGGGTTTTGGTTCTGGCAAAGAAATTGAGGTTTTCAAGGGTCCAATCAAGTCCCACATGCCTACAAACATGGTCAAGCATCCTCATGCCAAGTTTCAAGACTTACAGCACAAAATTGCACAGTCAAAAACCCTAATTGCTCAACAGTCAATTGTAGTGGCAAAATGGTCATTTGACAGTCAAAAGTTCAAATTTTTGGTCAACATCTTATTTTGAAGCCACAAACATCATTTGATCAATTCTTGATCATGATTCTCAAGGAATGGCTCAAAAAGTCTCAAGATGCAAAAGTTTCCATATTTGGACAGTTGAAAAAGTCAACTGTAACTTGACCAGGGCATAACTTCCACATGGTTTATCAGAAAAATTCCATCCAAAGCTCATTTTGAAGATAATGACATTTCCTACAACTCATCTTCACACTTCAAGTCCAAGAAATGCTCTCACAAAAAGTTATCAATTTCAACATTATAGGTCATTTTCAAAAGTCAACAAAAAGGGACTTTAAGTCAAAGACCATAACTTGAGATTGGTAAATCAAAATGACATGGGACCAAAGGCATTGGTTAGAGGACTTCAAGACCTTTCCAAAATGTCCAAGAAAATGATCAAAGCTTAAAAATTGAGCAAGATATGCCTTGTGGAAGTTGGGAAAGTTTTGGGAATTTTGAAAAGTTAACTTTGCTTCAAATGCCTCAAAATTGCTAATGGGCCACATTTCCTTCCAAGAATCATTATCCAAAGGCTATTCACGACCATTTGACCCAAAGGGGAGTTATTTCATCATTTTTTATTATTTATTTGAATTTTTAATCACCATTAATTCATTTAATTAAATAAAATATGACAAAAATACTAAAATAAAGTTTTCAAATCTTTTTGTGCAGTATAATCTCTCACCAAGGCCTAAGGATCTCGTGCACATCAAAAAAGGAAAGATTTGGTGCAAATTGGCATGTTCTTCATGAAGAAAATATTGAAAAAGATTCCATGGAAATCAAATATTGGATTCATCAATGCAAAGGGTTATGGACTCAAATTCTTACCCTAATTCGTCCCATACATATACAGGATGCTAAACCTAATCAAAAAAACCTTGAAGCTGCGCCTAAAAACTCATACACACTTTGCAAATTTTTGTGAAAAAGTCAAAACTGAAAACTGCATTAGAGGACAATTCAAAGCGAAATAAGGATTCCAATAGCTTGCCAAGGCATCAAGGAAGCTTTCTGCATTATTTTCCAGTCCCCACGCATCAAGAAGTGGTATAACAAAGTCAAAATTTCTCATACTTTATGCATAATTGCATCTGAATTTCTGGACATTTTTCATACACTTTGATTGTTGTTTTCTACTAACATGGACCTTCTGAGTCCATTGATATTGTTTAATTGAGTTTTCATAGCCTATATGCAAAGTTACCATTGGAGCTTGTTAGGTTTTCAAAGCTGTAAAATTAGGGCTTTGCGTTTGGGGAAAAATTGGCCAACAAGACCTGGACCACTGAACTCACGACCTTCATACGAACACAACCACCATGCCGCGCTCAATTTATGAGCAACCATGGCGTAATCGCTAATTTTCGCAGGGCATATTTAGTGGGGGTTTAAAACCCCCGCTATCTCTTTTCTGATTACAGGCACAATGGAGAAGAAGCTTGCGTGTCCTCTCATGGTTGGATCGTTTGAATTTTTAGCGCGTTTTTACCATTAGCGTGACTTATTATTCATTATATTTGTTTTGCGTAATACTTACGAATGCGTTGAATGGCACAGTTGGTGGAGAAGAGCATTTGCAAGCCTTGGGACCTGGGTTCGATCCCCAGGTCCCCCATATTTCTTTCTATTTTTCCTTACAATGTGATTAGGTGCCTAACATGTCATGAAGTCCACCAAAAGTCCAGCGCTGGTGCTTGCCACATGGCCACTGAGATCAATCCAAAAGCCAAGGTGTGAGTTCCATGGTGTTGTACCCCAAAATTTGCCCTCCCATTTCCTCAACATTTTCTCATCACAAGACCTTTGAAGATCAAGATCCAGTTAGGGTTTCCTCTGCTCAAGACTTCTCCTTGCACTGTGGACTCAAATTAGGGTTTGTGTTTGCCTAAGGATGTTTTTACCTATACCAAGTTTCAAGTCTTGATTCCAAGTTTTGCCCAGTCAATTGGACAGTTGACCTAAAAATCAGCTGTATTGGGGAAAAAGTCAACTGTGGCCAATTGACAGTCAAACCTCATGAAATTTGATCCACATCAACATTATGAACTCATATGAACCATTTGACCAAGTTTGGATCACAATTCCCCAAGAAATTTGATCAGATCATCAAAAGGGCAAAATGGTCATTTTTAGGGTTTTGACTGCACAAAGGCAATTTTTGACTGTTTGACCTAGCCAATGGCAAACCAAGCTCCCATATGGCCTCAAGGACTCAATGGAATTATCTTGACATGTTCATCAAACTCAAAAGATCCCAAATACACAAGATTGACAGTTGAATTTCCCAGTCAATTGATCAATTTTGACTGTATACTGAAAAGTCAAACTTTGACTTTTTGGTCAAAATCAAGAGTCAAGTTTCATTTTTCATCAAAACATTCCAAATCATGAAACTTGTTCACCAAGAAATCACAAAATGCAAATTAGGGTTTGAAAATGGAATTTTTCATAACTTAGAATTTTTCTAAGTTATGGAAAACCCTAATTTTTTCCCAACTTTGCCCCATCTTTTCACCATGATCCATTTGGATTCAAACAAAAGTCAAAACATGAAAGTTGTATCTTGTTGCATAATCTACAACTTTGATTCACAAAGTTTTCTCATTTGAAGCTTGTATCTCAAGTTATAATTTTTTGAATAAGGGCACTAAACCATCTTTTAACTTAGTGAAATTTAACCTATTTTGACAAGGTTTTCTACCCCACTTCAAGGCCACTTTTCATACCCTTCCACTTGGAGTTTTGATTTACATTTCAAAGATGTATTGTATTACACATTCCAAGCTTTCCAAAATGTCCAAGAACTCATCAAACAACCTCATAACTTGAGAGATTCGAATTTCACAAGTTAGCAAAAATTCACTTTTGTTCTTCATCAAAGCATGTTCATAAACTTGGCAAATTGGAACTCAGCATAGTTTGTGCTACTTTACAGGTCCTAAAACCAAATTACACTCCTTAATTTAATGCAAAACCATTGAATCAAGTTGTTATTTTAAGCCTTTGGTCATTACACAAGGAATTAAGCCTAAACTAGAAAAAGCATTATTTCCATTCTTGAAAAGAAGAACTTTATGTCAAGTTTGCAATCCAAGTGGTACAAGCAAGATCTTCTTGGCACAAGTTTGTGAGCAAATTGCACTGATCAAGGCAAGGGATAGCATCATAGTTAGAGGGCCTGTACTGACCTAGAAAGCAAAGTGGCATTTTGTAGCTTAAGTGTGAAGTAACATCCATAACTTATGCTATCTCTCATCTCAGCTTAGGAACAGAAGAGAGAAGTGATCAAACACATTCCATAGACCACATTCAAGCTTTGGCACGAGTCCTGAACATCTAAAGCACCCTCCATCTCAAAATCACCTCAAAACTGCACAAACAGGGGAGGCCCTGCAGTTTGAGTGCAAACTCCCAATCCCTTCGAGCATTTTGATCAAAACTTGTTCCTCTACCTTCCTTACAACATATGCAAGCTAACCCTGTCCTTAAACCTGACCTGTAACACCTCCAAGCCCCTTCACCATTTTTAAATTTCTGTTTTGCAGTTGGAGTTCACTAGCTCAATTCAGGGAGTTTCAAGATAAAGTAGGACTTGGAAAAGCATCCTTACACTTCAAGGAAGCTATACAAGTCATCATTTCACTCTGAAACATCCTCCATTACCAAGCTCGATTCCAACTGAACAGGTATATTCATGGAGTTCTATCTCTCTTATTAGGCATTGTTAGCTTTAGGTTTTTGAAGAAAACATGTCACAATCATAGCCTTGAACATGCTCATATGTTTAGATTTCATTTATATTTCATGTGCTTAGAGAATTTTATGTCTGAACATGGTTAAAAAATTAGGTCAGGATTTGGGAGAGAAGAAATTCTCTCTCATTTCTGAGAGTTAGCTTGACTTCTTTATATGTCTAGAACCGTGGTTTCAAGCTCTACAGGTTTCATGTTGGAAGATTTGGCAAAAGATCAAGGAATGAGGAGTTAGAAAACGCGTGTTTTTGAACAAAGAAGTGTTCTGAGGTTGAAGATGAAGCTACATGGGCTGGGCCTGTGTGGTTTCTTCTTTTTGCACCATATTTCCATTTTCTCACCCCCCTAAGCCCATTTGTTCATTTCTTAACATTTTTGACTTTTTCTTTTTTTTGTTTGACTTGTTTATTTTTTTTCAGCACATTAAAATTTTAAAAATATTTTTTTCATCATTTTTTGTATTTATTGCATATTTATTTGTTTAATTTCTTTGTTTGTACATAAATATATATATATATATGATTATTAGAATAAAAATGTAAAAATAATGTAAATACAATTTTTATTTTCATTTACCTTCTGAAAATATTTCACACAAAAAATACTCTTTTATTTATTTTATTAAAATATTAAATAAATATTTATTTTGTATAATACATATTTAGGGTTTAATATATATATATGTGATCATTAATATATTTAAGACAAAAATATAAAAAAATACTTGATTTTTCACTTTTATTAATATTTGATACAAAATACCTTTTTTCACAATACACTTCATTTTATTTTATTTTTTACAAATAATAAATAAATAGTTGTATTCAATTAGAAAATAATACTTTTTTTTCTTTAAAATTAGGGTTTTTACCCTAAGTTCAAAATACTCAAAAATAATACATTTTTATTTTCTTTTTCCTTTTACATAAATAATATTTTCTCATACACATAAAAACTTTCTTTTTTGCATTTCACATATTTATTTAATTTACATTTAATTATGCAATTTATTTACCTTACAAATATTCAATTGATGTAATAATTTAGATTTAAATTCTTGTCAATATCCCCATTTGAACATTTGTACCCCCCTTCCCATATTTGGTTTTGTAATAGCTTAGTAATTTTAATTTCACACTTTATTGCTTTTTAATGATAACATGTTAGAATTAGGGTTTGTATGCGAAAAAACGATAAAAAATAGTTTGACCTAATACAAGATAAGCAAGCATGAAAATGGACACACAAATCACACTTGCACCCCCTAGGGTATTCCACTTGTTGCCTTCAAATAAATGGGCCATATTGCATGTTAAACATCTTTGGGCAAAGCAAACAATTTGAATGATCATAGTCCCTCGATAAAACTTTTCAAAAACAAACAAAAACAAATGATCAAGTCCCTTAGAGAGATTGCTCAAAGACATTTAACGTCGTTGCAATTATGGTCTAAAACGATGACCCGCGCCTGTCCCTTTCACATCCTAACACAAGGTTGCCCACCAAATACAATGGTGGTGCAAACTTGTTAAAAGGGTTAAAGTATAGCAATGATCTTTTGAGAAATTTAGGAGTAGATAACCTCTTAGTTACTTGAATCAACTTGCAAAACAAAACACTTGCCTAATTTCAAAATCACACATCACAACACTTTCAAAACAACTTTCAAAAACAAATGAAAACTTTTTCAAAAGACATACATCTTTGTATACATCCCCACATGGATCATTACAAAGGTTGCCACCACATTGGCCTCTTTTCAAAAACATTTTCAAACCCACACACTCAAGCACCATTTAAAACAATTGAAAACAAAAGGCAAGTGATCTAAGCAAGTAACTAAGAGCCCATGGATAACCATGGATAGAAAGGGTGCTAATACCTTCCCTTTCTATAATCTACTCCCCGAACCCAAGAAAACATCTCAAAAGGTTTTTGCTGTGCTTTTTAACCTTTCCTTAGGATAAAATAAAAAGTCGGTGGCGACTCTTGCTCAACCGCACAAGTGCGAATACAAACGCAAACCTCAAGTCAGTTCTCCCACCGTATCACAGAACTGGCGACTCTGCTGGGGAGAACTTTTAAAGTGGAGTAACCTTAGGGTTTAGATCACCTTTGTTTTCAATTGATTGTCTTGTTTGCTTTTACATTTGTGGGCTTTGTATCGGAGTTTTATAGATCCTAACCCGGATCTGGGAAATACCCTTTTTAGGTAGCATAATCTGTGAGGGACCTGTCCGGCGTAGACCGACATGGGTGAAACAGTGGCTACATTGGTGTGGCATCTTAGTCTGTACCTATATCCCTTGTGTTGTAACGGGGAGAATATAGGTCTTCTAAGGGGTCATTAAACACCAACCAACCTTAGAACCCTAAATTGACCAACTTGGCTATTAGGACAGTAGCAGTATGCTACACTCATTGAGGCTAAACTCTCGAGATGGTTCTGGCCGCGAGAAAAGATTGCGATGCTGGAGTTATGACCGATTGAGGGTAGCCAATGATTTGAGATCCTCTAGAACCCGGTTACTTTTGATAGGACAGGTTTTAACCAACAAAACCAAAAGAGGGTAATACCTGAAACTCATGCTGGCCTGAAACCTAAGGGTGTCTTGTGTGACTTGTGTGCTTTATTTGCCTATGTGAATACTTGTGATGTGCTTCATCATAGCATCATGCCATCATACCATTGCATGCATAAAAGGCTAACCCATTTCAAAGACAAAAAGGTTTCATCTTTGCTCTGTTTTGCAGGACATTATGATGCCCGTGCATAGAAATACTGTCCGGCTCAACTTTGTTCAACCACCAGTTTTACTCAAGGATTTGGTTGGAAGGATTCCAAACACTACCTCCTTCATCAACAGACATGGTTCTCTCCTTGGCTTGATCACTGCAAAATGGGACCAACAACTGATAAGTGTTCTGACCCAGTTTTATGACCCTCTGCATCATTGTTTCACCTTTCAAGACTTCCAGCTGGTTCCTACCCTGGAAGAGTTCTCTTATCTGCTTGGGATCCCTGTCCTGGAACAAACTCCATTCACTGGTTTGGAAAAGACTCCTAGGCCTGAAGAGATTGCTGCAATTCTCCCCTTGACCAAAGAAGAGATATTGTCCAACTGGGAAACTAGAAATGGGGTCAAGGGCTTTTTGGTCAAATTTCTGGTTGGCAAGGCTAATGATTTCTGGAATGACTTGGACTTCAAGGCATATGAGGATATTCTGGCTCTTTTGGTCTATGGTCTGGTATTGTTTCCCAACCCTGACACTTTTATCAGTATCCATGTCATAAGGATCTTCATGTCTCGGAATCCGGTACCCACTCTTTTGGGTGATATTCTACAACAACTCTATGCTCGTACTGCTCGAAAACGGGGGACTCCGTGGTGTTGTGCTCCTTTGCTAGTAAGGTGGTTTATTTCGCACCTTCCTAAGTTCGTGCTGAAGAATGAAGAAGGAAAAGGTTGGGCTCGGAGGTTAATGTCTCTCACAGATAAGGATATCACTTGGACTCTCAGAGGTTTGGATGAGGTAGCTGTTATCGACTGTTGCGGAGAATACCCTAATGTCCCGTTGATTGGTATTCAAGGAGGAATCTCTTACAATCCGTGTTTAGCTCTCCGTCAGTTTGGAAGAGCCAGAGGAGATGGGCCTCATGAGATGCTGGTTCCTCACTTCCATTTTGAGTTTCAGGCAGACAGTGACAAACTACGCCAGGGATTCATTAGAGCTTGGGACAGAATCCACAAAGCTGACCCACATGAGTTAGGACCAAAGACTTCTCTGCCATTGGAGCCCTATTGCAAATGGGTCCGCATCCGTGCTCAGAAGTTGGGTATGCCCTACGAAGCTGTTAGACCTCTCATTCTTGAGTCTCCCGATGAAGATGGGGTTCCTCCAATTGTCCTCCCTCCTCAGATACCTACTGATTTTGACACCATGAAGAGATCTTGGGCACAGCTAAAGGAAGAACGAGATTTCTATCGGGAGAAGTTCAACGAGCAGGAAAGGAAGATCCAGAGGCTGACTAAGCAATTGGAGGAAGAACGGGTCCTGAACAACTACATCAGCACTGAAAAGAGGAGGCCATGGGAGCATTGATGAGCTTTGATGTTTCCTTTTGTAGTTTTATTTCCTTTTCAGTATTTTTCATTCCTGTAATGCCTAGGGGCAAGTTGTTGAACAATTGAAATTTTCATCTAATGAAGTGTGTTTCCCTTTTTGTCTACAAAGTTGAATCTTGTTTGTCTTTGAAAACATAAAGCATACACATTCCATTGCACCATATGCATAGCAGGTACCCTATTTCACAGGTTGCTTAATTTTCTTCGCTGTTTGTGTGAACAGTCATCATGAATCCAGAATCCTCTAGTGAGCAAGCAATCAAGGCCCTTCAGGCCCAAAGTGCACAGTTTCAAGAGATGGTCCTAAGCCTAGCCCAAGGTCAGCAAGAGTTGAAGACTCTACTCATGAAGAAGAAGAAGAAAAAGAGGACCGCATTGTTCAACACCGGACGCCGATTTGGGAACACACTCCACAATGAAGCTGATCCAACCACTTCTTCTGCTGAGAAAAACAGTCCCCAAGGGGGAAGAGCTCCTAGTCCCGCAGTCTCCGACAACGAGACGGACTATAACGACGAACAATACCCACCTGCTGCTGACAGATACAAACAATTGGAGGACCGCTTGAGCGCCATGGAAATCCAGAACGTGCCAGGACTGGATTTCGGAGATTTGGGGTTATCTTCTGGGGTAGTCATTCCACACAAGTTTAAGGCGCCTGCCTTCGCCAAGTATGATGGGGTCTCCTGCCCAAAGCTGCATCTAAGGTCGTACGTAAGGAAAATCCAACCTTACACGGCGGATAAGAACCTTTGGATTCATTTCTTCCAAGATAGTCTCTCGGGGTCACAGCTTGAATGGTTCTACCAATTGGACGGAGCTAGCATCCGACACTGGGAAGATTTGGCGACCGCATTCTACAGACAATACCAATACAATTCTGATCTCGCTCCTACGCGTACCCAACTTCAGGGTATGTCTCTAGGGACGGGTGAAGGGTTCAAATAGTACGCTAAAAAATGGAGAGATTTGGCTGGCAGGGTGCAGCCTCCATTAACTGATCGAGAGCTGGTTGATATGTTTCTGGGAACTTTGTCTGGTCCATTTTTCAATCATTTGGTTGGTAACTCCTCCGCTGGGTTCACAGATTTGATATTAACAGGAGAAAGAATTGAAGCTGGCATCAGGTCAGGCAAGATACAGAAGGCTGCCTCTACAAGTGCTGAGAAGAGGCCGTTTAAGAAAGAAGCAAGTGCCGTCTATGGTCCTAGAAGACAAGTCAAGCCCGAAAGTCGCCAAGCCGTCAATGCTTTGGTCATCTCCAAACCTGTTGCTTCTCCTCAGCAGTACAATCAACAAAGAAGTGAAAGGCCCAAGAGGCAGTATACCCGACTGAGTATGACATTATCTCAAATTTTACCCCAACTGTTATCCACCAACCTGGTGACCCTCAAAGAAGCTCCTAAGGTCGTCAACACTGCGTCTCCTAAATACAACCCAAATGCCCGGTGTGCTTATCATTCTGATAGTCCCGGGCACACTACTGATGATTGCTGGGCCTTGAGAAACAAAGTGCAAGATCTGATCGACGCAAAAGAAATTCAGTTTGAAGCGCCGGAAAGACCAAATGTTGTAACGGCTCCTATGCCCCAGCATAGGGTAAATGCCATTGAGGAAGAAGTGTATGCTGTTTCGATAGATGAGGTTGTTACCCCTCTGAAGACTGTTAAGAAGAACCTACTGCGGGCCGGTTTATTTCTGGGTTGCGGTGAAGGTTGCCTATTTTGTGCTGTTTCCCTATCTGATTGTCCCTTGCTAAGGTTAGGCATCCAAGGCCTAATGGATAGCAAGGAGATTCTATTCAAAAAGACTGCTGTTCAATTGGTTCCAATGAAAGAAGTTTCTGTAATTACCATCTTCAAAAATCCAATCAAGGCTCCCCCGAAGAAGCCTATTCAAATCATGACAATTGCGCCTGTGATCATTACTGTTCCGGGGCCCCTCTCCTACGTGTCTGATAAAGCTGTCCCTTGGCATTATGGGGCAGACGTGTATGTAAATGGAATCAAGCAAGAATTCGACGCTGGTGCCAGTATCTGCGATATCACTGGTCCAGCCAAGGTCACCCGCAGTGGCAGGCTCTTCTCGCCTGACATTGCGCCGCCCGCTATTCGAAGACCCCTCCTCATAAAACCTACAAGTATACCTGTTACTGTTGCCGATCAAATTGTGTCCCCTGCTGCCGAGTCATCAAATGCTCGGGGCAAAGGGATTGAAGAAGAGCCTGCCCGGATGGAGGCGCCGATACCCATAAATGCTGAGGCCTCCCGACAAGAAATGGAGGAGATTCTGAAAATAATAAAGAAAAGTGATTTTAATGTTGTCGAGCAGTTGGGGCATACACCCTCCAAGATCTCCCTGCTCTCCTTATTGCTATGCTCCGAGGCCCATGCTAAGGCCTTAATCTCATTTCTCAAGACGGCCCATGTGCCGCAAGAGACGTCTGCAGTCCAGTTCACTGACTGCATAGCGAATCTGACAGCGGACAACGGCTTGGGTTTTTCAGATGCTGACCTGACCGCAAAAGGGAGAGACCACAACGATGCCCTGCATGTCTCTATTGAATGCAGGGGCACTACTCTGGCACATGTATTGGTGGACACCGGTTCTTCCTTGAATGTTCTTCCGAAAAAGGCTTTAGATCGTCTGGATTATGAAGGCCTGGAGTTGAAACCCAGCAATATCATCGTCAGGGCCTTTGACGGTTCCAAGAGGATGGTTCATGGAGAGGTTAACATCCCTATTCGTGTGGGCTCTCAAGTGTTTGACTCTACCTTTTACGTGATGGATATACGTCCATCGTACTCTTGTCTGCTGGGTCGACCTTGGATCCATAAAGCTGGGGCAGTGACCTCCACCTTGCACCAGAAGCTGAAGTATCCCGTCAGGGGGAAGATCGTCACTGTGCAAGGAGAAGAGGAGTATATGGTGAGCCATTTGAATTCCTTCAGGTACATCGAGATGGACGGAGAGTTTATTGAAACCCCCTTCCAGCATTTCGAGGAGGTGCATCCGATTTCAGCAGCTGCAGAGACAATGGCCGAAGAGAATGATTCCTTGAAGATGGCTTCCCTAAGGGATGCCCGGGCTGTGGTTCAGAAAGGCAATTGTGCACACTGGGGTCAGCTTCCTGACTTCACTCAGAAGAACGACAAGTTTGGGCTAGGCTTTACTGCAGAGGCTCAGAAGGCGGTGCGCAAAGAGAAGATCGGAAAGGCTCCGGTGTTTATTTCCAGCTCAAGGGTGAATGCTATCGAGGAGGATGTGGAGGAAGCTGAGTTTGACAGTTGGATCTACCCGACTACCAGCAACTGACCAAGCAACTGGACGGCAAAGGATTTTACCCCTATCACATTTGTCACGCAGTAATTGATTTCTTTTGATTTCCAAATTTGTAACAAACAATATGTTAAAACTTTGTTGGCTCGGTGTCCTACCCGGGGCATCGTAGCTCCATTTGTGAGGGCTTTTTGTATGACATTTTCATATATCATCAATCAAAACATTGGACGTTTGTTGCATTTCAAATCTTTTGCTCTTTTCCTTTGTGTTATATATATTGCAAAACAGCTGTATTTACACACACTCACATATACAGGTTTCAATCCACTCTGGATCTTACTGGTAACAGCTCTGCTACTGCCAGTTATGACTTCGAAAATCCGATCAACTTGGCCGAAGACGAAGGTGAAGATGATTGCGAAGTGCCTGGTGAACTCGCAAGACTGCTACTACAGGAAGAGAGGGCTATTCAACCACATGAAGAGCCTGTGGAGACAATTAACCTGGGTACTGAGACAGATAGGAAAGAGGTCAAGATTGGTGCCAATCTAGAGCCCAGCGTGAAGCAACGATTGATCCAGATGCTACAAGACTACATGGAGATTTTTGCTTGGTCCTATGAAGATATGCCTGGTTTGGATGCCGACATTGTAGTTCACCATTTGCCAACCAAGGAAGATTGCCCTCCGGTAAAACAGAAAGTTCGACGGATGCGTCCAGAGATGTCTGAAAAGATCAAGGCCGAGGTTATGAAGCAGTTTGATGCCGGGTTCCTTGCAGTGACTTCTTACCCTCAGTGGGTTGCCAATGTTGTGCCAGTGCCGAAGAAGGACGGTAAAGTCAGAATGTGTGTCGACTACAGAGATTTGAACAGGGCCAGCCCCAAGGATGACTTCCCCTACCTCACATTGATGTCCTTGTTGACAATACAGCTCAACACAAGGTGTTCTCCTTCATGGATGGTTTTTCAGGGTATAATCAGATTAAGATGGCTCCGGAAGATATGGAGAAGACTACCTTTGTGACTCAGTGGGGCACCTTCTGTTATAAGGTCATGCCATTCGGATTGAAAAATGCTGGGGCAACCTATCAACGTGCCATGGTTGCTTTGTTTCATGATATGATCCATCATGAGATTGAAGTATACGTTGATGACATGATTGCGAGGTCTCAAACTGAGGAGGAGCACCTTGACCATCTGAGGAAGTTGTTTGACCGACTCAAGTTATACAAGCTGAGGTTGAATCCCAACAAATGCACCTTTGGGGTAAGATCCGGAAAGTTGCTAGGTTTCATTGTAAGTGATAAAGGTATTCAGGTGGACCCTGCCAAGGTAAAAGCCATACAAGAGATGCCGACTCCAAAAACAGAGAAAGAAGTCAGAGGTTTCCTAGGACGACTGAATTACATTGCTCGATTCATCTCGCATCTAACTGCTACTTGTGAGCCAATCTTCAAATTGCTGAAGAAAGATCAAGTAGTACGCTGGAATGATGAATGTCAGGCCGCCTTTGAAAGGATAAAGGAATACCTCCAAGAGCCACCCATTCTTATGCCACCGGTGGAAGGAAGACCTCTGATACTATACTTGACGGTACTTGATAATTCAATGGGGTGTGTGCTGGGGCAGCATGACGAGTCTGGCCGAAAAGAGCACGCTATTTATTACTTGAGCAAAAAGTTTACCGACTGTGAGTCTCGCTACTCACTGCTTGAGAAAACTTGCTGCGCTCTTGTATGGGCTGCTCGCCGGCTGAGACAGTATATGCTGACTCACACTACTTTATTGATTTCAAAGATGGATCCCATAAAGTACATATTTGAAAAGCCCGCTCTGTCTGGGAGAATAGCGAGATGGCAAATGATCTTGACAGAATATGATATCCAGTATACAACTCAGAAAGCAATTAAGGGAAGTGTACTGGCAGATCATTTGGCACACCAACCTGTGGACGATTACCAATCATTGAACTTTGATTTTCCGGACGAAGACATCATGGTGGTAACCGACTGTGAAGTACCTGGACCGGATGAAGGACCTGAGGAAGGATCCCGATGGTCTATGCATTTTGATGGAGCCTCCAATGCTTTGGGTAACGGCGTCGGCGCGGTAATCATATCTCCCAAAGGAACTCATACTCCCCTCACCGCCCGATTATGTTTCAGCTGCACCAACAACATGGCAGAATATGAGGCATGTATCATGGGTTTACAAGCTGCAATCGACTTAAGGATAAAATTTCTAAGTGTCTTCGGAGATTCCGCTCTCGTGATCAATCAGATCAAAGGCGAGTGGGATACGAAACACCCGAATCTTATTCCTTACAAGGAGTATGTGTCGACCTTGCTCCCTCACTTTGAAGAGATAACTTTCGAGCATTTCCCCAGAGAGGAGAATCAGCTAGCGGACGCACTAGCCACGATGTCTTCAATGTTCAAAGTTAAATGGGACAATGAGGCTCCCCGAATCATTATCTGGAAGTTGGATGAACCGGCATACTGCTGCGAGCTCGAGGCTGAGAAGGTGACCGAAAAACCCTGGTATCACGAGGTAAAGAGGTACTTGGAAGCTCAGGAATACCCTGAGGGTGCATCTGTCAATGATAAGAAGTTCATGAGGAGGTTTGCTGCAAAATTCTTCCTCAGCAACGGCATTCTCTACAAACGGAATCATGATTCGACTCTACTGCGTTGTGTGGATAAGGCTGAAGCTGAGAAAATCATGATGGAACTGCATGAAGGTACATTTGGAACACATTCCAGTGGACACACCATGGCTAAGAAAATCCTTCGGGCAGGATATTTCTGGTCCACAATGGAAGCCGATTGTTATCAGCACTCCCGAACTTGTCATAAATGCCATATCTATGCTGACAAGGTGCATATCCCTCCGGTTCCTTTGAATGTCCTGACGGCACCTTGGCCTTTCGCAATGTGGGGCATCGACATGATCGGTGAGATTCGACCAACGGCATCCAATGGGCATCGCTTCATCTTGGTGGCGATCGATTACTTCACGAAATGGGTTGAGGCAGCTTCCTATGCCACGGTAACCAAGAGCGTCGTGGCGCGTTTCATCCGGCATAATCTGATATGTCGGTACGGCGTCCCGGAAAGAATCATTACGGACAACGGTACCAATCTCAATAACAAAATGATCACTGAACTCTGTGAACAATTCAAGATACAGCACCACAATTCTTCTCCCTACCGGCCGAAGATGAATGGGGCTGTAGAGGCAGCCAATAAAAATATCAAGAAAATTGTGCAGAAGATGACAGTGACCTATAAAGATTGGCACGAGATGTTACCGTTCGCTCTTCATGGGTACCGCACCTCAGCAAGGACATCAACCGGGGCAACTCCTTTCTCCTTGGTCTATGGCATGGAGGCAGTCTTGCCAATCGAGATCCAGATACCCTCTCTCCGGATAATGAAGGATGCAGACTTGAATGAAGATGATTGGATCCAAACTCGACTTGATCAATTAAATCTGATTGACGAAAAGAGGCTCACTGCTATCTGTCATGGTCAAACGTATCAGAAACGGATGATCAGGGCATTTAACAAGAAAGTCAGACCACAAGAGTATCAAGTTGGGGACCTGGTAATCAAACGCATCATCCTTCCTCAAAGTGATCCCCGGGGCAAATGGACCCCTACTTACAAAGGGCCATTTGTGGTTAAACGTGTGTTCTCAGGAGGAGCCATGATCCTAACCACCATGGATGGTGACGACCTTCCTCACCCCGCCAATGCAGACATAGTGAAAAAATACTACGCATAAATAAAAGACCCGCTAGGTTGACATACCTAGGAAAAATAAGGGCTTCCCGGCGAACCAAAAGGGTTCGGGCAAAAATAAGGGATGAAATGAAAAAAAATCTGTACACCCGGCAAGTCGAAAACCTGAAAGGGCGGCTTGGGCAAAAATGGGTATCCAGGTGGACTGAAAACCCGAAAGGGCGGTCCAGGCAAAAGTTAGGGATAAAAGCGTAACACTATGTCTCATTGGATCACTTCGCATCCGGAATTCGGCATCAACTATCTGGCTTCAGACTGCGGCATTGACCAATCAGCTTCATCTTCAAATTGGGCAGCAAAGCGATGAGACATTCGAAGGCATAAAGGCAATAGCAGAGTTGGAACCCAGTGGGATTGTTCACATAGCTGTTTTGTTTCCTTTTTCAAATTGTAAACTCTATACTATTTGGCGATGTCCTCTTACTAGGATGTCAGCCTCTTGTACAAAAAACGCCTATTCACAGGCAAAGTTTAAATCAATACAAATTCACTTGTTCATACAAATTACCATTGTTTTCCTTTCTTGTTTTGTCTTGCGAAGAACGTCCAATGTTCATTTTTGATATATGCATTTGACATTAAATTGCTGATTCATAAATGTTTGCATATGAAACAAGAGATTAATTACAGGTGACATCGAAGACAGGGGCAATGTGGAGTTGTCTATTGCAGTCTGTTTGTTTTGTCCGCCAAGGCACCAAGGTAGGTTCAACTGAAGAATGTGGCCAGATCATCTCAAATCCCCGCAGAGTAAAACAAGGTTCAGTAGTACTTTCCCCAAGCAGAGTTGGTCCCCCGACAATCCTGAAAAGGCACAGCATTCCCCGGCAGGTCTTAAAAGCTCATCCCCAGTAGATTCTGCAAGCTTATCCCCGTCGAAGTACGGACGTCTCTCCCGAGTTTTATTTAGAGTTATTTCCTCACAAGGACTTATAACTGGGTTATCCTCAGCTAAAAACCACGGAAGATCGCTCTCGGCAAAGTTCCTTCAATCCCCGGCGGAGTCTATCTTTGGTATTCCCAAGCAGAGTTTATCTTTGGAATTCCCCAGCGGATTTTATCATCATTATCCCCAGCGGAATCCATCATTGAAGTCCTCAGCAGGCCACTCATCAAAACTTCGGCCAAGTATCTCTTCCACAAAGCAATTCTCCGGCCGTTCGTCAAGGATTTATTTTCCCCAAGACGAAATTACATTCATGAACATTTTACATTTTCATACATCTTGCTTACATACATGATGAAACGCATACAACATCTCATGTTGAACATCATGATATCATGCATATCATACATCATGACATTGCATACAACTTACGTTTTTGCCTTTTCAGGAAAAAGACAATCTCCAAAAAACGACTACCTTCAACTGTCACAATTCCAGATCCGATACCTGTATCTAGCCAGGGCACGTCTGAGAGTGATCAGTTTCCAGACTCGATTCCTGTATCTAGCCAGGGCACGTCTGAAGAGTTCGAAGATTCGATTCCTGTATCCAGCCAGGGCACATCTATCAACTACAACGTCTCTAGATTCGATTCCTGTATCCAGCCAGGGCATATCTGTTGACCACATTTCCAGACTCGACTCCTGTATCTAGCCAGGGCACGTCTGAAGAGTTCGAAGATTCGATTCCTGTATCCAGCCAGGGCACATCTATTAAACGACTATTTCCATATTCGACTCCTATATCCAGCCAGGGCACATCTGAGCAACCAATTGTAGATTCAATACCTGTATCTAGCCAGGGCATGTCTGCATAAGGAGACTGAAGATCAAACACCTGTAACAAGCCAGGAAAACATCTGTCTTTCTTAAATACACAAGTTCTCGCTAAGGAATCTCTTATGCGATCAACACTTCCAAATGGCATCTATAAGCCCATTCCCGTCAAAGTTCTGTCACTTCTCCAGATGGCATCTATAAGCCCATCTCTCTATCCACCATCTCTCCAAATGGCATCCATAAGCCCATTCCCGACATCACATTGTTGAGACTCCAACATGCGAGTGCAAATTTCCGGGCACTCTAGTGTCCAATCTCCTTTTACCCTCGAGTCACGAAAGGCAAACTTGCCAATCTAACTCTTCAGGTCCAAGAAGATTGAACAGGGGCAACTGTTGTACCCCAAAATTTGCCCTCCCATTTCCTCAACATTTTCTCATCACAAGACCTTTGAAGATCAAGATCCAGTTAGGGTTTCCTCTGCTCAAGACTTCTCCTTGCACTGTGGACTCAAATTAGGGTTTGTGTTTGCCTAAGGATGTTTTGACCTAAAATGCCTAAGATGACTTTCATGCTTCATGTTGGACTCCCAAGTTTACCTATACCAAGTTTCAAGTCTTGATTCCAAGTTTTGCCCAGTCAATTGGACAGTTGACCTAGAAATCAGCTGTATTGGGGAAAAAGTCAACTGTGGCCAATTGACAGTCAAACCTCATGAAATTTGATCCACATCAACATTATGAACTCATATGAACCATTTGACCAAGTTTGGATCACAATTCCCCAAGAAATTTGATCAGATCATCAAAAGGGCAAAATTGTCATTTTTAGGGTTTTGACTGCACAAAGGCAATTTTTGACTGTTTGACCTAGCCAATGGCAAACCAAGATCCCATATGGCCTCAAGGACTCAATGGAATTATCTTGACATGTTCAGCAAACTCAAAAGATCCCAAATACACAAGATTGACAGTTGAATTTCCCAGTCAATTGATCAATTTTGACTGTATACTGAAAAGTCAAACTTTGACTTTTTGGTCAAAATCAAGAGTCAAGTTTCATTTTTCATCAAAACATTCCAAATCATGAAACTTGTTCACCAAGAAATCACAAAATGCAAATTAGGGTTTGAAAATGGAATTTTTCATAACTTAGAATTTTTCTAAGTTATGGAAAACCCTAATTTTTTCCCAACTTTGCCCCATCTTTTCACCATGATCCATTTGGATTCAAACAAAAGTCAAAACATGAAAGTTGTAGCTTGTTGCATAATCTACAACTTTTATTCACAAAGTTTTCTCATTTGAAGCTTGTATCTCAAGTTATAATTTTTTGAATAAGGGCACTAAACCATCTTTTAACTTAGTGAAATTTAACCTATTTTGACAAGGTTTTCTACCCCACTTCAAGGCCACTTTTCATACCCTTCCACTTGGAATTTTGATTTGCATTTCAAAGATGTATTGTAGTACACATTCCAAGCTTTCCAAAATGTCCAAGAACTCATCAAACAACCTCATAACTTGAGAGATTCGAATTTCACAAGTTAGCAAAAATTCACTTTTGTTCTTCATCAAAGCATGTTCATAAACTTGGCAAATTGGAACTCAGCATAGTTTGTGCTACTTTACAGGTCCTAAAACCAAATTACACTCCTTAATTTAATGCAAAACCATTGAATCAAGTTGTTATTTTAAGCCTTTGGTCATTACACAAGGAATTAAGCCTAAACTAGAAAAAGCATTATTTCCATTCTTGAAAAGAAGAACTTTATGTCAAGTTTGCAATCCAAGTGGTACAAGCAAGATCTTCTTGGCACAAGTTTGTGAGCAAATTGCACTGATCAAGGCAAGGGATAGCAGCATAGTTAGAGGGCCTGTACTGACCTAGAAAGCAAAGTGGCATTTTGTAGCTTAAGTGTGAAGTAACATCCATAACTTATGCTATCTCTCATCTCAGCTTAGGAACAGAAGAGAGAAGTGATCAAACACATTCCATAGACCACATTCAAGCTTTGGCACAAGTCCTGAACATCTAAAGCACCCTCCATCTCAAAATCACCTCAAAACTGCACAAACAGGGGAGGCCCTGCAGTTTGAGTGCAAACTCCCAATCCCTTCGAGCATTTTGATCAAAACTTGTTCCTCTACCTTCCTTACAACATATGCAAGCTAACCCTGTCCTTAAACCTGACCTGTAACACCTCCAAGCCCCTTCACCATTTTTAAATTTCTGTTTTGCAGTTGGAGTTCACTAGCTCGATTCAGGGAGTTTCAAGATAAAGTAGGACTTGGAAAAGCATCCTTACACTTCAAGGAAGCTATACAAGTCATCATTTCACTCTGAAACATCCTCCATTGCCAAGCTCGATTCCAACTGAACAGGTATATTCATGGAGTTCTATCTCTCTTATTAGGCATTGTTAGCTTTAGGTTTTTGAAGAAAACATGTCACAATCATAGCCCTGAACATGCTCATATGTTTAGATTTCATTTATATTTCGTGTGCTTAGAGAATTTTATGTCTGAACATGGTTAAAAAATTAGGTCAGGATTTGGGAGAGAAGAAATTCTCTCTCATTTCTGAGAGTTAGCTTGACTTCTTTATATGTCTAGAACCGTGGTTTCAAGCTCTACAGGTTTCATGTTGGAAGATTTGGCAAAAGATCAAGGAATGAGGAGTTAGAAAACGCGTGTTTTTGAACAAAGAAGTGTTCTGAGGTTGAAGATGAAGCTACATGGGCTGGGCCTGTGTGGTTTCTTCTTTTTGCACCATATTTCCATTTTCTCACCCCCCTGAGCCCATTTGTTCATTTCTTAACATTTTTGACTTTTTCTTTTTTTTGTTTGACTTGTTTATTTTTTTTCAGCACATTAAAATTTTAAAAATATTTTTTTCATCATTTTTTGTATTTATTGCATATTTATTTGTTTAATTTCTTTGTTTGTACATAAATATATATATATGATTATTAGAATAAAAATGTAAAAATAATGTAAATACAATTTTTATTTTCATTTACCTTCTGAAAATATTTCACACAAAAAATACTCTTTTATTTATTTTATTAAAATATTAAATAAATATTTATTTTTTATAATACATATTTAGGGTTTAATATATATATATGTGATCATTAATATATTTAAGACAAAAATATAAAAAAATACTTGATTTTTCACTTTTATTAATATTTGATACAAAATACCTTTTTTCACAATACACTTCATTTTATTTTATTTTTTACAAATAATAAATAAATAGTTGTATTCAATTAGAAAATAATACTTTTTTTTCTTTAAAATTAGGGTTTTTACCCTAAGTTCAAAATACTCAAAAATAATACATTTTTATTTTCTTTTTCCTTTTACATAAATAATATTTTCTCATACACATAAAAACTTTCTTTTTTGCATTTCACATATTTATTTAATTTACATTTAATTATGCAATTTATTTACCTTGCAAATATTCAATTGATGTAATAATTTAGATTTAAATTCTTGTCAATATCCCCATTTGAACATTTGTATCCCCCTTCCCATATTTGGTTTTGTAATAGCTTAGTAATTTTAATTTCGCACTTTATTGCTTTTTAATGATAACATGTTAGAATTAGGGTTTGTATGCGAAAAAACGATAAAAAATAGTTTGACCTAATACAAGATAAGCAAGCATGAAAATGGACACACAAATCACACTTGCACCCCCTAGGGTATTCCACTTGTTGCCTTCAAATAAATGGGCCATATTGCATGTTAATCATCTTTGGGCAAAGCAAACAATTTGAATGATCATAGTCCCTCGATAAAACTTTTCAAAAACAAACAAAAACAAATGATCAAGTCCCTTAGAGAGATTGCTCAAAGACATTTAACGTCGTTGCAATTATGGTCTAAAACGATGACCCGCGCCTGTCCCTTTCACATCCTAACACAAGGTTGCCCACCAAATACAATGGTGGTGCAAACTTGTTAAAAGGGTTAAAGTATAGCAATGATCTTTTGAGAAATTTAGGAGTAGATAACCTCTTAGTTACTTGAATCAACTTGCAAAACAAAACACTTGCCTAATTTCAAAATCACACATCACAACACTTTCAAAACAACTTTCAAAAACAAATGAAAACTTTTTCAAAAGACATACATCTTTGTATACATCCCCACATGGATCATTACAAAGGTTACCACCACATTGGCCTCTTTTCAAAAACATTTTCAAACCCACACACTCAAGCACCATTTAAAACAATTGAAAACAAAAGGCAAGTGATCTAAGCAAGTAACTAAGAGCCCATGGATAACCATGGATAGAAAGGGTGCTAATACCTTCCCTTTCTATAATCTACTCCCCGAACCCAAGAAAACATCTCAAAAGGTTTTTGCTGTGCTTTTTAACCTTTCCTTAGGATAAAATAAAAAGTCGGTGGCGACTCTTGCTCAACCGCACAAGTGCGAATACAAACGCAAACCTCAAGTCAGTTCTCCCACTGTATCACACATGGTGCACCTCAGTCCAAGGGCCTACACGTGACCATCAAAAGTCAACCAGGCCTCCTTCAAATGGGCCAAAAGTGCTGGAAAATACCTCCAAATTGGGGTCAACACCCCCCATTGGTTTGCACTCTATCTTTTCATTCTTTTTATTTTTTCTATTTTATTTGTTTTATTTAGTTTTATTTCAATTCTTTAAATTAATTTTTCATAACATAAAAATACCAAAAAAATCAGAAACTATAAAAATAAAAAAAATATATTTTATTTAAATGTTTTTTTTGTAAATAAATTTTATCAATTAATTTAGTTTTAATTCTAGATTTAATTTTAAGTTTTTTTAATAAACTAAAAAATGTAGAATTAGGGTTTTACACACTTTTATCCTTTTTTTCCTTTTCTTTTACCATTATTAATAATTAATTAATTATTTTGTAAATAAATTTGCCATTAAATAATTAGGTTAAAACTAGGTTAAATTTAAACATTTTTTTTAATAAATAAAAATAGTTTAGAATTAGGGTTTTAATTTCATTTAATTTTCTCATTAAATTCCATAAATACAAAAAACTCAAAAATAATTTCCTTTTCTCATTTAACTTAATTAATTTATTAATTGTAATTTAATTTCCTTAAAAGGGTCCAACGCCCTCGCATTCGATCATAATTCTATTTCGCGCGCTTATTTTATTTCCTTTTTATAAATTTCATGTAATTATCCCAAAGCCATGTAATAGATTAATTAGGATATTTATTTTTTCGCACTTTATTTTATTCAAATCGGGTCTTGGACTAATTTGGCGATGTAGACCCGCGCCTTTGTAATAGCGTAGGACTTTTAATTCCGCATCTTTTTAACTGTTAATAATTTGCATGAAAGAATGAATGCCAAAAATAAAAACAACGCGTAGAACACTAATGCATGAACAAGACAAATATAACTGAAAACGACACACAAATCGCACACCACCCCTAGGGTACGCCTCATTGTTGCCTTGCCCCTCGAAAGGTGGTCGTCGAGTAGAGGACGTTTTAGTAAGTCCTCATGTCCATGAATATGGCATGAGGGTAGCTTCTAAGGTGTCTTCCTATTGCTCTGGTGATCACCATGTCCCGAACCCTCGAATTGACCCGAACACCTCCAACGGTGGTGCTACCTATCTCTCAATGGTGGGATGGCACTGCTTTAAGGACATTTACACAGACGAATTCCTTAGGGTAGGTAGATGACTCGTAGATACTTGCTCTAATTTCAAAACAAATAAAAAACTTCTTTTCACACCGACACTTTTCAAAAAGCTTTCGAAAGCAACTTTTCAAACACTCTTGAGGACTGATACAAGAGTCGAACTGAAATTTTCAAAGAAACTTTTTTAAACCCACAGTTGAAAAGCAAACAAATAATTTTGAAAACACGAATGAGCAAGTATCTAAGAGCCCATGGATAACCATGGATAGAAAGGGTGCTAACACCTTCCCTTTCTATAAATCTACCTCCCGAACCGAGAGCAATCTCTATAAGGAATTTTTCTGTGCATTTGTCCTTTCCATTTGGAGAAAATAAAAGACGGTGGCGACTCTTGCTTCCGCGACATTTCACGAACCAGCTTTAAACAGTCAGTTCCAGATCCACCGATCACAGAACTGGCGACTCGGCTGGGGATAATTATAAAGTGAGGTGTACCTTAGGATAGTTCATAACTGTGTTTTCAATTGTTTTGACTTGTTTGCTTTAAATTGTGGGTTGCATGGGAGTTACATAGATCCTAACCCGGATCTGGGGATACCCTGTTTAGGTAGCATAAGCTGTGAGGGACCTGTCCGGCGTAGACCGACATGGGTGAAGCAGTGGCTACGTTGGTGTGGCACCTTGGTCTGTACCGATATCCCTTGTGTTGCAACAAGGAGAATATGGGTCTTCTGAGGAGTCATTAAGCACCAACAGACCTTAGAACCTTAAATGACACAACTTGGCCATTAGAACAGTAGCAGTATGCTACGCCCATTGAGGCTAAACTCTCGTGATGGTTCTGGACGCAAGAAAAGATTGCGATGCTGGAGTTATGACCGATTGAGGGTAGTCAATGATATTGGGATCCTCTAAGAACCCGGTTACTTTTGATAGGACAAGTATGAACCAACAAACTGAAAGAGGGTAATACCTAGACCTCATGCTGGCCTAAACTTTAAGGGCTTATCTTGTGTGACTTGTGTGCCTTTACATGTGTGCCTTTGTAACTATTTGTGGTGTGCTTTATCATAACATCATAACATCATGAGCATTGCATGCATCCTGCATAAGGACTGACCATTTCAAAGACAAGAGGGTTTCACCTTTGCTCTGTTTTGTAGGACATCATGATGCCTATGCGAAGGAATACTATCCGGTTCAACTTTGTTCACCCCCCTGAGTTGCTTGAAGAGTTGGTTAGCAGGATTCCAAATACCACTTCCTTCATTCAGAGGCATGGTTCTCTTCTCAGTTTAGTCACTGCAAAGCGGGATCAACAGTTGATGAGTGTCCTGACCCAGTTCTATGACCCTCTGTACCAGTGCTTCACCTTTCAAGACTTCCAGCTGGTCCCTACCCTGGAAGAGTTCTCCAATTTGCTTGGCATCCCTATCTTGGATCAGACTCCCTTTACTGGTTGGGAAAAGACCCTCAGGCTTGAGGAGGTTGCTGCAACTCTTCCCTTGACACATCAAGAAGTAATGGACAACTGGGTGACTTGAAGCGGAGTTAAGGGTTTCTTGGCCAAGTTTCTGATTGGTAAAGCTAACAGTTTCTGGAATGACTTGGACTTTAGGGCATATGAATACATCCTAGCTCTCTTAATCTATGGGCTAGTCTTGTTTCCTAATCCTGACAACTTCATCAATGTCACTGCCATAAGGATCTTCATGTCTCAGAACCCTATGCCCACTCTCTTGGGTGACATCCTGCAACAACTTTATGCTCGTACTGCCCAAAGACGAGGAACTCTATGGTGTTGTATCCCTTTGTTGGTGAGGTGGTTTATTTCGCACCTCCCTAAGTTCGTACTGAAGAACCAAGAAGGAAGAGGTTGGGCTCATAGGTTAATGTCTCTCACTGACAAGGACTACATTTGGACTTTCAGAGGTTTGGATGAGATAACTGTTATTGATCGTTGCGGAGAATACCCTAATGTTCTGTTGATTGGTACTCAAGGAGGAATCTCTTACAATCCATGTCTAGCGCTCCGTCAGTTTGGAAGAGCCAGAAGAGCAGGGCCTCATGAGATGTTGGTGCCTCACATCAGTTTTGAGTTTCATGTGGATAGTGACGAGCTGCGTCGTAGGTTCATCAAGGCTTGGGACAGAGTTCATAAAGCTGACCCACAAGAGCTGGGGCCAAAGACTTCTCTACCTATGGAAGCCTACTACAAATGGGTCCGCATCCGTGCTCAGAAGTTAGGTATGCCATACGAAGCTGTCAGACCCATCATTCTTGAGTATCCTGACAAAGATGGGGTTCCTTCAACTGTCCTCCCTCCTCAGATACCTACTGATTATGAGACATTAAAGAGGTCTTGGTCGCAACTGCGAGAAGAACGGGATTCTTATCGAGAAAAGTTCAACGAGCAGGAGTTGAAGATCCAGAAGCTGACAAAGCAGTTGGAGAATGAGCGAGCTCTGAATGACTACATCCGTACTGAGAAGAGGAGACCATGGGATCAATAAGGAGCTCTGGATGTTCTTTTACAGTTTTATTTCCCTTTTCAGTATTTCCCTTTTATGTAACGCCTAAGGGCAATCTGTTGAACAATTTAAAGTTTCAAAGTTGAATCTAATGAAGTGTGTTCCTTTTTGTTTACAAAGTTGATTCCCGATTGTCTTTGAAAACATAACTCATACGCATTCCATTCATCATATGCATATCAGGTTTTCTTCTTTTCAGGTTGCTTACTGTTCTTCGCTGTTTATTTCAGCATCATGAACCCTGACTCATCATCAACCGAGATGTCTATCAAGGCTCTTCAAGCGCAGAATGCGCAATTTCAGGAGCTGATCATGGGTTTGGATCAAGGCCAAGAAGAGCTGAAGGCTTTACTTCTGAAGAAGGAGAAGAAGAAGAAGAAGAGAACTGTTCTTTTTAACTCGGGCCGAAGGTTTGGCAACACTCTGCAGAATGAAGAGGCTGGTTCTTCTATAGGCAAGAGCAGTCCCCAAGGGGGAAAAGGTCCTAGTCCAGTAGTCTCTGACAACGAGACTGACTTCAATGAGGAACAGTATCCTCCGGCTGAAGACCGGTATAAGCAGTTGGAAGACAGACTGAATGCAATGGAGATCCAACAAGTGCCTAGGCTGGATTTCGGAGACTTGGGCTTATCTACTGGTGTGATCATTCCTCACAAGTTTAAGGCACCATCTTTCACCAAGTATGACGGGGCGTCTTGTCCCAAGCTACACCTCAGATATTATGTGCGGAAGATTCAACCGTACTCAGTGGACAAGAACTTGTGGATCCATTTCTTCCAGGAGAGTCTTTCAGGGACTCATCTCGAATGGTTCTATCAGCTGGATGGGACCAAAGTTCGTAACTGGGAGGAGTTGGCTATTGCTTTTTACAAGCAGTATCAATATGATGCCGACCTTGCTCCTACACGTACCCAACTCTAGGGTATGTCGTTAGGATCAAGCGAAGGTTTTAAAGAGTATGCACAGAAGTGGAGGGATCTGGCTGGCAGGGTGCAACCTCCGTTAACTGACCGTGAGCTGGTGGATATGTTCTTGGGGACCCTATCTGGGCCATTTTTCAATCATCTTATCGGTAATTCGTCTGCAGGGTTTACTGATCTTATTCTGACTGGGGAGAGAATAGAGGCTGGAATGAAGTCCGGAAAAATTCAGAAAGGGACATCTTCAAGTTCTGAGAAGAAACCCTTTAAGAAGGAGGCCAATGTTGTATATGGGTCCAGGAGGCAAGAGAAACCAGAGCGCCGCCAATCTGTCAACGCGGTGGTGTTTGCTAAGCCTGCTGCCGCTCCTCAGCAAACCAATCCACAAAGGGCTGAAAGACCCAGAAGAGAGTTTACCCGTCTGAGTATGACCCTATCGCAAATCTTGCCGCAGTTGCTGTCCACTAATCTAGTGACTGTCAGAGAGGCCCCGAAGGTTGTGAATACTGCCTCTCCAAAATACAATCCAAATGCCCGCTGTGCTTATCACTCCGATAGCCCGGGGCATTCCACTGATGACTGTTGGGCCTTAAGGAACAAAGTGCAGGACCTTATTGATGCCAAGGAGGTACAGTTTGAGGCACCTGAGAAGCCCAACGTGGTGACTGCGCCCATGCCTAACCATGGAGTGAATGCTATCAGGGAGGATGATGAAGTGGATGAAGCTGAGTTCGACAGCTGGATTTACCCGGCAACCGATAGTGAACCTAGCAATTGGATTGCAAAGGACAACCTACTTGTTTCTCTTGTTACTGAGTAATGAATTATTTTGTTTTTATTTGTAATAAACAATGAATCAAAACTCTATGGCCCGGTGTCTTACCCGGGGCACCGTGGCTCCATTTGTGAGGGTATATTAAATTGTCATTTCATATATCATGAATAAAGACCTTGGATGTTTTCTCACATTTCAAACCTTATGCTCCTTTTCTTTCTTTCCTTTCTTTATATATTGCAAAACAGCTGTATTTACACACACTCACTCATACAGGTTTCAATCCACTCTAGATCTCACTGGTAACGACTCTGCTACTGCCAGTTATGACTTCGAAAATCCGATCAACTTAGCCGAAGACGGAGGTGAAGATGATTGCAAAGTGCCTGGCGAACTTGCAAGACTGTTACTCCAGGAAGAGAGGGAAATTCAACCACATGAAGAGCCGGTGGAAACAATAAATCTGGGTACTGAGACGGACAGGAAGGAAGTTAAGATTGGTGCCAACCTAGAGCTCAGCGTGAAGCAACGGTTGACTCAGATGCTACATGATTATATGGAGATCTTTGCCTGGTCCTACGAAGACATGCCTGGGTTGGATACCGATATTGTGGTCCATCATTTGCCTACTAAGGAAGACTGCCCTCCGGTCAAGTAAAAGGTCCGCCGTATGCGTCCAGAGATGTCTGAGAAGATCAAAGCCGAGGTTATGAAACAGTTTGACGCCAGATTTCTTGCAGTGACTTCTTACCCTCAGTGGGTTGCTAATGTGGTGCCGGTACCTAAGAAAGATGGGAAAGTCAGAATGTGTGTTGACTACAGGGATCTGAACAGGGCCAGCCCCAAGGATGACTTCCCTCTACCTCACATTGATGTCCTGGTTGACAATACTGCTCAGCATAAGGTGTTCTCTTTCATGGATGGTTTTTCAGGTTATAATCAGATCAAGATGGCTCCGGAAGACACGGAAAAGACTACCTTTGTTACTCAGTGGGGCACCTTCTGCTACAAGGTCATGCCTTTTGGACTGAAAAAAGCTGGGGCAACCTACCAACGTGCCATGGTTGCTTTATTTCATGACATGATCCATCATGAGATAGAAGTGTATGTTGACGACATGATTGCAAGGTCCCAAACTGAAGAAGAACACCTTGATCATCTGTAGAAATTGTTTGACCGTTTGAAGTTGTACAAGCTGAGGTTGAACCCGAACAAGTGCACCTTCGGGGTTAGATCTGGAAAGTTGCTAGGCTTCGTTGTAAGTGATAAGGGTATTCAAGTGGACCCTACCAAGGTTAAAGCCATTCAAGAGATGCCAGTTCCTAAGACAGAGAAAGAGGTCAGAGGCTTTCTAGGACGCCTGAATTACATTGCTCGGTTCATCTTACACCTAACTGCTACCTGTGAGCCAATCTTCAAGCTGCTGAAGAAAGATCAGGTAGTACGTTGGAATGATGAATGTCAGGATGCTTTTGACAGAATCAAAGAGTATCTCCAAGAACCACCCATCCTTATGCCACCGGTTGAGGGGAGACCTCTGATACTATACCTAACAGTACTTGACAACTCAATGGGGTGTGTACTGGGGCAGCATGACGAGTCTGGCCGAAAAGAGCATGCCATTTATTACCTTAGCAAAAAGTTTACCGACTGTGAGACCCGATACTCACTGCTTGAGAAAACTTGCTACGCTTTGGTATGGGCTGCTCGCCGGCTGAGGCAGTATATGCTGACTCATACCACCTTGTTGATCTCAAAGATGGATCCTATAAAGTACATATTTGAAAAGCCTGCTCTGTCTGGGAGAATAGCAAGATGGAAGATGATCTTGACAGAATACGACATCCAGTACACAACTCAGAAAGCTATCAAGGGAAGTGTATTGGCAGACCACTTGGCACATCAGGCAGTAGATGATTATCAGTCAATGAACTTCGAGTTTCCAGACGAGAGCATCATGATAGTAACTGATTGTGAAGTACCTGGACCGGATGAAGGACCTGAGGAAGGATCCCGATGGTCTATGCACTTTGACGGAGCCTCCAATGCTTTGGGTAACGGCATTGGCGCTGTGATCATATCCCCCCAAGGCACTCATACTCCACTTACTGCCCGGCTATGTTTCAACTGTACCAACAACATGGTGGAGTATGAGGCGTGCATCATGGGTCTCCAAGCTGCGATTGACTTAAGGATCAAGTTTCTGAGTGTCTTCGGAGATTCCGCTCTCGTGATCAATCAGATCAAAGGAGAGTGGGATACGAAACATCCGAATCTTATTCCTTACAGAGAATGTGTGTTGACCTTGATCCCCCACTTCACAGAGATAACTTTTGAACATTTCCCAAGAGAGGAGAATCAGCTGGCGGACACGTTAGCTACGATGTCTTCCATGTTCAAAGTCAAGTGGGACAATGAGGCTCCCCGGATCATTATCTGGAAACTGGACGAACCGGCATATTATTGTGATCTTGAGACTGAATTGGTGACTGAGAAGCCTTGGTACCATGAGGTGAAGAGATAGAAGCTCAGGAATACCCTGAAGGTGCGTCTTTCAATGATAAGAAGTTTCTGAGAAGGTTCGCAGCGAAGTTCTTCCTTAGCAACGGTATTCTGTATAAGCGAAACCATGATTCGACCTTACTGCGTTGTATGGACAAGACAGAAGCAGAAAGGATTATGGAAGAGCTACATGAAGGGACCTTCGGAACACATTCCAGTGGACACACTATGGCAAAGAAAATCCTTCGGGCAGGGTATTTCTGGTCCACAATGGAAGCTGACTGCTACCAACATTCTCGGACATGCCATAAATGCCAGATATATGCAGACAAGGTGCACGTTCCTCCAGTTCCTCTAAATGTTCTGACTGCGCCTTGGCCGTTTGCGATGTGGGGCATAGATATGATCGGTGAGATTAAACCTACAGCGTCCAATGGGCATCGCTTCATCCTGGTAGCGAATGATTACTTCACGAAGTGGGTTGAAGCAGCATCCTATGCTACGGTAACCAAGACTGTTGTGGCACGGTTCATTCGGCATAATCTGATCTGTCGATACGGGGTCCCTGAAAGAATCATTACAGACAACGGTACCAATCTCAATAACAAGATGATCACTAAGCTCTGCGAGCAGTTTAAGATACAGCACCACAACTCTTCTCCTTACAGACCGAAGATGAATGGGGCTGTAGAAGCAGCAAATAAAAATATCAAGAAAATCGTGCAGAAGATGACAGTGACTTATAAAGATTGGCACGAGATGTTACCGTTCGCTCTACATGGGTACCGTACCTCAGCCAGGACGTCAACCGGGGCAACTCCTTTCTCCTTGGTCTACGGTATGGAGGCAGTCTTACCGATCGAAGTGCAAATACCCTCTCTCTGGATAATGAAGGATGCAGATCTGAACGAAGATGATTGGATCCAGACACGACTTGATCAGCTAAACCTTATTGATGAAAAGAGACTTGCTGCTATTTGTCATGGTCAGACGTACCAGAAACGGATGATCAGGGCATTTAACAAAAAGGTCAGACCACAAGAATATCAAGTTGGGGATCTGGTAATCAAGCGAATCATCCTTCCTCAGAGTGATCCAAGGGGCAAATGGACCCCTACGTACGAAGGGCCATTTGTGGTTAAACATGTGTTCTCAGGAGGAGCCATGTTTCTAACCAACATGGATGGTGACGACCTTCCTCACCCCGCCAATGCAGATATAGTAAAAAGATACTACGCATGATAAAGACCCGCTAGGTTGACATACCTAGGCAAAAATTAGGGCTTCCCGGCGAACCAAAAGGGTTCGGGCAAAATGAAGGGATGAAATGAAAAAAAATCAGTACACCCGGCAAGTCGAAAACCTGAAAAGGCGGCTTGGGCAAAAATGGGTATCCCGGTGGACTGAAAACCTGAAAGGGCGGTCCAGGCAAAAGTTAGGGATAAAGCGTAATACTATGTCTCATTGGATCACTTTGCATCCAGAACCCGGTATCTACATCAAGTTCAGACGACATTGATCAATCAGCTTCATCTTCGGTTAGGTCATCAAGTGATGAGACGCTCGGAGATATAAGGGCGATAGCAGAGTTGGAACCCAGTGGGATCATTCATTTCACACAGCTGTTTTATTTTATTTTGTACAAACTTGTATAAATTCTTTTGTTCGGCGGTGTTCTCTTACTAGGACGTCAGCCTCTTGTACATAAACGCCTATTTATAGGCAAATTCAAAATCAATACAAAAATCACTTTTCAGTTAAAATTGCCAATTGTTTTTCCTTTTCTGTTTTGTTTTGCGAAGAACGTCCAAGGTTCAATTTGTGATATATGCATTGACAATAATTTTCTAACTCATGAATATTTGCATATGAAACAAAGGATTAATTATAGGTAACAGTAGAAACAGGGGCAATAAAGAGTTGTCTAAGCAATCTAATTGTTCTGTCCTCCAAGGTATTAAGGTAGGTTCAGTTGAAGAACATAACCAGCATATCTTAATTCCCCAGAGAGTGCGTCAGCAAATCAGTGCACTCTCCCCAAGCAAAGCTATTATCAGCCTTAAGGAAGTTGGGTGTCCTCCCGCAGATCTCAACATTCCCCAGCAATATACATGCATTCTTAACAAGCATCCCCGACAGTCTTGGTCTAAAGATTGTTCCCCGGCGGTATATCAAACATTCAGTGGAGTTACTTCTAATACATCTCAAAATTTCCCCAAGAGAGTCCAATCCAGTTTCCCCAGGAAAGTTGGAATCCATCTCCCCAAGCAGTAAGCTCATCCCCAGTAGATTCTAGAAGCTTATCCCCTACAGAGCACGAACGCGTCTCCCGGCTTTATTCAAAGGTTATTTCCCTACCAGGATATAACTGGGTTATCCTCAGCCAAAAGCCATGAGAAGATCGTCCTCGGCAAAGTCTTCTTATCCCCAGCGAAGTCTATTAGCACGTCCAACATAACAATGGCATCCCCGGCAGAGTTACCATCAATATCTCAGCAAAGTACCTCTCCCCACAAAGTATTGCTCACCAGCAAGATCACTAGAGTATTTTTCTCCCCGCAGAGTAATCCATTCGCCAAGTTTATTCCCCAACGAAGTTATCTTCTCCTACCGGTATTCTTGCAACTATCATCCCTAGCGGAAGCAAATATCTGTTCTTCAACATCAGCCCAGGAGTGACTTCCCGGCACCCGTCAAGGATTTATTTTCCTAAGACGAAAATATACGTTCATAAACATCGCATTTCCATACATTATATCATGCATATATGCATCATGAACATACAAATCTCATTCATGTTGAGAACATCATCACTTGATTCATATCATGCCTTGCATATGACTGACCTTTACCTTTCAGGAAAGATCCAGTTAAGTTCCCAGCTATATTTCAAGACTTTAGTCTGGTTCAGTTAAATCGATCCTAAGATTTTCCTGATTCTTATCCAGTCAAAGGCCTTCTCTGGTTCAGTCAGATCGACCCTAAGATCTCCCTGATTCTTATCCAGTTGAAGATATTTCAAGACCTTGTCCGGTTCAGTTAAATCGACCCTAAGATTTTTCTGTTTCTTATCCAGTCAAAGGCCTTCTCTGGTTCAGTCAGATCGACCCTAAGATCTCCCTGATTCTTATCCAGTTGAAGATTTCAAGACCTTGTCCGGTTCAGTTAAATCGACCCTAAGATTTTCCTGATTCTTATCCCGTCAAAGGCCTTCTCTGGTTCAGTCAGATCGACCCTAAGATCTCCCTGTTTCTTATCCAGTTGAAGTTATTCCAAGACCTTGCTTGGTTCAGTTAAGTCGACCCTAAGATTTTTCTTGATTCTTATCCAACCAAAGGCCTTCTCTAGTCCAGTTAAATCGATCCCTAAAAGATTTTCCTGATGAAGACTCAGTAGAAGACATCCAAGATTCTCTCAGCGTTACTGTTGAGGTTGAAGTCGCCCAAGATTCTCTCAGCGTCCCTGTTGAGGTAGTAATCACCCCGAGATTCTCTCGTCGTTACTGTTGAGGTAGTAATCGCCCCAAGGTTCTCTCAGCGTTCCTGTTGAGGTAGTAATCGTCCAAGGTTCTCTCACCGTCCCGTTGAGGTAGTAACCATCCCTGGTTCATTCATCACCTTTTGAAGCTCCATATTCAATTCCTGTAACCAGTCAGGGCATATCTATACAAAGAGTTTGAAGACCAGCTCCTGTAACAGGCCAGGTACTCATTTTCTTTTTTCAGGTACGCAAGTTCGCGCTAAGGAATCTCTTACGCGATCGACATCCAGATGGCATCTATAAGCCCATCCGCCTATTCATCCCCTCTCAGCATGGCATCTATAAGCCCATCATCCTATCCATCAACCTCCAAATGGCATCTATAAGCCCATTCCCACCATCACACTACTATGTGAGCGCAAATTTCTGGGCACTCTAGTGTTCAATCATCTTCCACCATCGGATTACGAAAGGCACGTCAGCCAATCTGCATCCTCAGGTCTAAGAAGATTGAACAGGGGCAACTGTTGTACCCCAAAATTTTCCCTCCCATATTCTTCAAGATTTGCAAAGAGCATGCTTCAAAATCTCCCCAAGGGTTGCACAGTTCAAAGGCCTCCTAACAGTCAAAAACTAGGGTTTTGGTTCTGGCAAAGAAATTGAGGTTTTCAAGGGTCCAATCAAGTCCCACATGCCTACAAACATGGTCAAGCATCCTCATGCCAAGTTTCAAGACTTACAACACAAAATTGCACAGTCAAAAACCCTAATTGCTCAACAGTCAACTGTAGGGGCAAAATGGTCATTTGACAGTCAAAAGTTCAAATTTTTGGTCAACATCTTATTTTGAAGCCACAAACATCATTTGATCAATTCTTGATCATGATTCTCAAGGCATGGCTCAAAAAGTCTCAAGATGCAAAAGTTTCCATATTTGGACAGTTGAAAAAGTCAACTATAACTTGACCAGGGCATAACTTCCACATGGTTTATCAGAAAAATTCCATCCAAAGTTCATTTTGAAGAGAATGACATTTTCTACAACTCATCTTCACACTTCAAGTCCAAGAAATGCTCTCACAAAAAGTTATCAATTTCAACATTATAGGTCATTTTCAAAAGTCAACAAAAAGGGACTTTAAGTCAAAGACCATAACTTGAGATTGGTAAATCCAAATGACATGGGACCAAAGGCATTGTTTAGAGGACGTCAAGACCTTTCCAAAATGTCCAAGAACATGATCAAAGCTTAAAAATTGATCAAGATATGCCTTGTGGAAGTTGGGAAAATTTTGGGAATTTTGAAAAGTTAACTTTGCTTCAAATGCCTCAAAATTGCTAATGGGCCACATTTCCTTCCAAGAATCATTATCCAAAGGCTATGCACGACCATTTGACCCAAAGGGGAGTTATTTCATCATTTTTTATTATTTATTTGAATTTTTAATCACCATTAATTCATTTAATTAAATAAAATATGACAAAAATACTAAAATAAAGTTTTCAAATCTTTTTGTGCAGTATAATCTCTCACCAAGGCCTAAGGATCTCGTGCACATCAAAAAAGGAAAGATTTGGTGCAAATTGGCATGTTCTTCATGAAGAAAATATTGAAAAAGATTCCATGGAAATCAAATATTGGATTCATCAATGCAAAGGGTTATGGACTCAAATTCTTACCCTAATTCGTCCCATACATATACAGGATGCTAAACCTAATCAAAAAAACCTTGAAGCTGCGCCTAAAAACTCATACACACTTTGCAAATTTTTGTGAAAAAGTCAAAACTGAAAACTGCATTAGAGGACAATTCAAAGCGAAATAAGGATTCCAATAGCTTGCCAAGGCATCAAGGAAGCTTTCTGCATTATTTTCCAGTCCCCACGCATCAAGAAGTGGTATAACAAAGTCAAAATTTCTCATACTTTATGCATAATCGTATCTGAATTTCTGGACATTTTTCATACACTTTGATTGTTGTTTTCTACTAACATGGACCTTCTGAGTCCATTGATATTGTTTAATTGAGTTTTCATAGCCTATATGCAAAGTTACCATTGGAGCTTGTTAGGTTTTCAAAGCTGTAAAATTAGGGCTTTGCGTTTGGGGAAAAATTGGCCAACAAGACCTGGACCACTGAACTCACGACCTTCATACGAACACAACCACCATGTCGCGCTCAATTTATGAGCAACCATGGCGTAATCGCTATTTTTCACAGGGCATATTTAGTGGGGGTTTAAAACCCCCGCTATCTCTTTTCTGATTACAGGCACAATGGAGAAGAAGCTTGCGTGTCCTCTCATGGTTGGATCGTTTGAATTTTTAGCGCGTTTTTACCATTAGCGTGACTTATTATTCATTATATTTGTTTTGCGTAATACTTACGAATGCGTTGAATGGCACAGTTGGTGGAGAAGAGCATTTGCAAGCTTTGGGACCTGGGTTCGATCCCCAGGTCCCCCATATTTCTTTCTATTTTTCCTTACAATGTGATTAGGTGCCTAACATGTCATAAAGTCCACCAAAAGTCCAGCGCTGGTGCTTGCCACATGGCCACTGAGATCAATCCAAAAGCCAAGGTGTGAGTTCCATGGTGCACCTCAGTCCAAGGGCCTACACGTGACCATCAAAAGTCAACCAAGCCTCCTTCAAATGGGCCAAAAGTGCTGGAAAATACCTCCAAATTGGGGTCAACACCCCCATTGGTTTGCACTCTATCTTTTCATTCTTTTTATTTTTTCTATTTTATTTGTTTTATTTAGTTTTATTTCAATTCTTTAAATTAATTTTTCATAACATAAAAATACCAAAAAAATCAGAAACTATAAAAATAAGAAAATATATTTAATTTAAATGTTTTTTTTGTAAATAAATTTTATCAATTAATTTAGTTTTAATTCTAGATTTAATTTTAAGTTTTTTTAATAAACTAAAAAATGTAGAATTAGGGTTTTACACACTTTTATCCTTTTTTTCCTTTTCTTTTACCATTATTAATAATTAATTATTTATTTTGTAAATAAATTTGCCATTAAATAATTAGGTTAAAACTAGGTTAAATTTAAACTTTTTTTTAATAAATAAAAATAGTTTAGAATTAGGGTTTTAATTTCATTTAATTTTCTCATTAAATTCCATAAATACAAAAAACTCAAAAATAATTTCCTTTTCTCATTTAACTTAATTAATTTATTAATTGTAATTTAATTTCCTTAAAAGGGTCCAACGCCCTCGCATTCGATCATAATTCTATTTCGCGCGCTTATTTTATTTGCTTTTTATAAATTTCATGTAATTATCCCAAAGCCATGTAATAGATTAATTAGGATATTTATTTTTTCGCACTTTATTTTATTCAAATCGGGTCTTGGACTAATTTGGCGATGTAGACCCGCGCCTTTGTAATAGCGTAGGACTTTTAATTTCGCATCTTTTTAACTGTTAATAATTTGCATGAAAGAATGAATGCCAAAAATAAAAACAACGCGTAGAACACTAATGCATGAATAAGACAAATATAACTGAAAACGACACACAAATCGCACACCACCCCTAGGGTACGCCTCATTGTTGCCTTGCCCCTCGAAAGGTGGTCGTCGAGTAGAGGACGTTTTAGTAAGTCCTCATGTCCATGAATATGGCATGAGGGTAGCTTCTAAGGTGTCTTCCTATTGCTCTGGTGATCACCATGTCCCGAACCCTCGAATTGACCCGAACACCTCCAACGGTGGTGCTACCTATCTCTCAATGGTGGGATGGCACTGCTTTAAGGACATTTACATAGACGAATTCCTTAGGGTAGGTAGATGACTCGTAGATACTTGCTCTAATTTCAAAACAAATCAAAAACTTCTTTTCACACCGACACTTTTCAAAAAGCTTTCGAAAGCAACTTTTCAAACACTTGAGGACTGATACAAGAGTCGAACTGAAATTTTCAAAGAAACTTTTTTAAACCCACAGTTGAAAAGCAAACAAACAATTTTGAAAACACGAATGAGCAAGTATCTAAGAGCCCATGGATAACCATGGATAGAAAGGGTGCTAACACCTTCCCTTTCTATAAATCTACCTCCCGAACCGAGAGCAATCTCTATAAGGAATTTTTCTGTGCTTTTGTCCTTTCCATTTGGAGAAAATAAAAGACGGTGGCGACTCTTGCTTCCGCGACATTTCGCGAACCAGCTTTAAACAGTCAGTTCCAGATCCACCGATCACACTGACATATGTAAAGTCTTTCGACTTAATGCATCAGCTACCACATTTGCTTTTCCTGGATGATAATTCAAACAAAATCATAATCCTTTAACAATTCCAACCATCTTTGTTGCCTCATATTCAACTATTTCTGATCAAACAAATACTTCAAACTCTTATGGTCACTAAACACTTCAAATCTAGAACCATAAAGATAATGCCTCCAAATCTTCAACGCAAAGACAACAACAACAAGCTCTAAATCATGCGTAGGATAGTTCTTCTCATGAGTCTTTAACTGCCTCGATGCATAAGCAACTACCTTACCATTCTACATAAGCACACCTCCTAAACCCATCTTAGAAGCATCACAATAAACCATAAAATGCTCTCCTGGATTAGGCAACGTCAAAATCGGAGCCGACGTCAACCTCTTCTTCAATTTCGTAAAAATTTCTTCGCACTGAACATCCCATACAAACGCTCTACCTTTACAAGTCAACTTAGTCAACGAAAGTGACAACTTAGAAAACCCTTCAATAAACCTTCTATAATAACCAGCTAATCCCAAGAAGCTTCTAATCTCAATAGCTGACTTTGGAGTTTCCCATTGCAACACAACATCAACCTTCGATGGATCTATAGCAATGCCACTACCTGAAACCACATGACCAAGAAAACTAACCTCTTTCATCCAGAATTCACACTTGGACAACTTTGCATACAACTTCTTCTCTTTCAAAATCTGCAATACTACTCTTAAATGTTCAGCATGCTCTTCTCCTGACTTAGAGTAAATCAAAATATCATCAATGAACACCACCACGAACCGATCCAAATAAGTATGAAAGATACAATTCATATATTCCATGAATACTCCCGGTGCATTAGTAACACCGAAAGGCATCACCGAATACTCGTAATGTCCATAACGCATTCTGAAAGCCGTCTTATGAATATCTTCACCCTTCACTTTAATCTGATGGTAGCCCGACCTCAAATCAATCTTACTAAACACACGAGCATCCACAAATTGATCCATCAAGTCATCTATTCTTGGAAGCGGATACTTGCTCTTAATCGTCACTTTATTCAACTGTCTATAATCAACACAAAGCCTCATACTTCCATCTTTCTTCTTCACTAACAACACTGGATCTCCCCACGGCGATACACTTGGTCTTACAAAACTCTTCTCAAGTAACTCCTCCAATTGCTTCTTCAACTCTGACAATTCAGACGCAGACACCCTGTATGGTGCCATAGACATAGGTCTGGTACCAGGTACAAGATCAATTGCAAATTCATCTTCCCTCTCTGGCGGTACATCAGGAATCTCATCAGGGAAAACTTCAGGAAATTCACACACCACCTGTAATTCCTCAACTATAGCTTGAGTCTCTACAGATAGCGACGCCATCAACGAAAACATCTGTGCTTCCTCTTGCATCAACTTTCTCAACTGTCTAGCAGACAACAAACCATCTTCCTCTTCCTCAGGAGTAGAAAACTTCACAGACTTGCCATAACAGTTAATATGAACACAGTTATGCTCTAACCAGTTCATACCCAAAATTACATCCAAACCTCTTAACGATAAACAAACCAAATCAACAACAAAGTCTTTGTCGAAGATTGACAAGGGACACTTAGCACACACAAAAGAAGTAGTCACCGACCCCTTGGTTGGAGTATTGACGAACATTCCTTTCCTGTTATCAACCTAATTAGGAACAGTACCTCACGCCATCCCTAATTGATTCATTGTTCTAAAACAATAACTTCTGATTGTTCTGCACGCCTAATTCTGCGTTTCCCTTCCCTGCATAATTTTGCGTTTTAATTACTGCTACATTCAACGTTTTCCATTACTGCATCTCACCAGGATTCCATAACTAAGCCCTAAAACTAAATCTAATCAAGACAATTCATCACCCATAATTACCCTATAATCTTACAACATTTTAACAGCATCAAGACATCAATATTAATCAGAATTTATCAATCCTCATCATACATCAATCATATATTCTCAATTCAAGAACAATACAACAATCACCTCTAACCCCACATATCAATCATCATAACCCAATTATAGAGTTAGAACCCCACCCTTACCTTTGATTTAAGGTTGCTCTACAATTTCCGGTTGGATTCACGTTCTTGCCGTTATTCCTCCTTCTCATGCAGCTTGCACATTCTTCTCAATCCTTATTTCTTCTAATGCCTCCTTCTTTCTATTCTCTTCTAACAACAAATAATAAAATAACCCTATTATTATATTATTCCTTATTGGGCTTAAAACCAACACACCCCCTTATTACTTCTATTCTCTCAAAATAGGCCCACATTAAATAATATTACACTTTTAATATTATTTCACCACATAATATTATATCTCTAATATTATTTCTCCACTTTAGTAAAATAAATCCAATTAATTACAACACGTCCTCATAAGTATTCCAAAAATAATTTAATTAAATAATTAATTAAATTAAGGGCGTTACAATAACAGTCTAGCAAGTTCTCCAGGTACCTCACAATCATCCTCACCTTCGTCCTCGGCTTGGTTGATCGGATTTTCAAAGTCATAACTGACAGTAGCAGAGTTGTTATCAATGGTATCCAGAGTGGATATGGATCTGCATTATGATACATGAGTGTGTGTAAGAGCATAGCTGTTTTGATAAAGTGAGAGATAGAAAAGAAAAACAATGAGCGCAAAATTTGTAATGCAAGAAACGTCCAATGTTTTATTGATGATATATGAAATGACAAGTAATAATCCCTCACAAGCAAAGACATGATGCCTCGGGCAAGGCACCGGGCCGTAAAGTTTCAACTGTTTATTACAAATTCAAAACAAAAGTCAATTACTGTGAAATAAAGGAAACAGGTATGAAGTCTTTCGCCGTCCAGTTGTTCAATCCTCCATTGGTTGTAGGGTAGATCCAGTTGTCAATGTCCGAATCTTCTTCACCACCTTCAATCACATTAACTCCCAGATTACTGATATGCAGAGGAGGTCTTCTGATCCGCGCGTGCCTAACAGCCCTTTGAGCCACTGTAGTAAAGCCCAAGCCAAACTTGTTAGTTTTGTGTGCGAAATCAGGGAGCTGACCCCAATTTACACACCCACCTTTTTCAATTACAGCCCTGGCATCCTTGAGGGAAGCTATCTTCATCGAAGGTTTGTTAGTAGCCACTTCAGTTGACGCCAAAGTCTGAGGGACTTCTTCAAAGTTCTGACAGGGGGTTTCGATGAACTCCCCATCCATTTCCACGTAACAGAAAGAGTTGAGATGACTCACCATGTACTCCTCTTCACGTTGTACCGTAACAGTATTCCCCTTTACCGGATATTTCAACATTTGATGGAGCGTGGAAGTTACTGCCCCAGCCTTATGAATCCCCGGGCGACCCAGCAAGCAAGAATATGATGGTCGGATATCCATCACATAGAAAGTAGATGCGAAAGTCTGAGAGACAACTTTAACCGAGACGTCCACCTCCCCGTGCACCATCCTTTTTGACCCGTCAAAAGCCCTGACCACAATATTACTCGGCTTCAGAATCAAACCTTCACAGTCTAGACGGTCTAATGCTTTCTTTGGCAAACATTCAAAGAGGACCCGATATCCACTAGTACATGGGCCATAGTAGTGCCCCTGCACTCGATTGAGATATGCAGAGCATCATTGTGATTTCTTCCTTTAGCAGTCAGATCTGCGTCTGAGAAACCCATCCCATTGTCGGCAGTCAAACTAGCTACATAATTTTTGAATTGATGAGCTGAAGTCTCCCGCGTCACATGTGCAGTTTTGAGGAAAGCAATTAAAGCCTTTGCATGGGCTTCTGAGTACAACAACAATGACAACATGGAGATATTTGACGGGGTTTACCCCAGTTTCTCGACTACGTTATAGTCACTGTTATTGATAATCTTCAGAATTTCCTATATATCCTGCTTAGAGGTTTCTACAATGATCTTTTTAGGTGCCTCTGTCCGGGCAGGTTCACCTATGATTTCTTTACCCAGAGTCCCAGATGGCTCGACGATAGAGGTGATAACTGGAATAGGCGCTGGGATGATAGTTGATGTACTAGCAGACGGAATGACAACAAGTTTGTGAACAGTCGGAGGGGAAATCTCGGGAGAAAAGAGTCTTCCGCTTCTGGTGACCTTGCTAGCCCCGACAATATTGCTGATATCAGCATTAGCTTCCTCACTCTTTAAGTCTTGCTTAACTCCATGGTAATACACATCTGCACCGTAGTGCCAAGGGACAGCCTTATCCGAAGTGTATGGGATAGAACCAGGGACGGTAATTATTAACGGAGCAACTCTTGGGACGAATGTAATCCTAACAGGCTTTCTCGAGGAAGCCTTGGAAGGATTGTAGGATATGGTTATGATGGAAACATCTTCAATTAGAACCAAAGGAATCATAGTCTTCTCGAATAGGATCTCTTTGTTATCCATCAGGCGCTGGACACCTGATTTCAATAAGTGGCAACCAACAGGCAGAATTGAACACAAGTGGCAACCTTTGCCACAACCCAGAAATAAACCGGCCAATAATAGATTCTTCTTAACTGTCATCAAAGGGGTAGATATTTCTTCCACGGAGGTCACAAATAAATCATCGTCCACAGCATTCACTCCATGACCATGTTTGGGCATGGGAGCAGTTATGACATTGGGCTTCTCCGGAGCGTCAAACTCAATCTCTTTAGCTTCGATCAAATCTTGCACCTTATTCTTCAAGGCCCAACAGTTGTTTGTATCATGACATGGGCTATCAGAGTGATAGGCGCAGCGGGCGTTCGGGTTATATAGCGGAGATGTGGTGCTGAGATTCTTCAGGGCTTCCCTTAGAGTTACTTGGTTGGTCTTCAATAATTGTGGTAGAATTTAAGATGAGGTCATATTGAGCCGAGTGTACTGTCTCTGCAGTCTCTCCATTCTTTGTTGATTGTTGCATTGTAGGGAAACTGTGGGTCTTGATATAACTACCACATTTACCGCTTGACGATGTTCAGGTCTGCTTTGGCTCCTCGAGCCGTAGACTGCACTAGCTTCTTTCTTACCGGTGAAAGGCTTCTTTTCTGCACTTGATAAAGTACCTTTCTGTATCTTACCACTTCGGATACCAACTTCTACTCTCTCTCCCGTCAAAATTAACTCAGTAAACCCAGATGATGAACTTCCGATCAGATGATTGAAAGACGGACCAGATAGCATCCCCAGAAACATGTCAACCAACTCCCTATCAGAAAAAGGGGGTTCGACTCTTCCAACCAAATCTCTCCACTTTTGAACATAGTCCTCGAAACCTTCACTTGCACCCATAGACATACCCTGAAGCTGAGTACGAGTGGGAGCAAGGTCAGAGTTATATTGATACTGCTTGTAAAAAGAAGCAGCAAGGTCATCCCAATTTCAGACATTGGCTCCTTCCAACTGATAAAACCATTCAAGCTGAGTCCCTGACAGACTATCTTGAAAGAAATGTACCCACAAATTTCTATCAGCAGTGTGGGGTTGAATTTTCCGGACATACGAGCGGAGATGGAGTTTTGGAAAGGATACCCCATCATATTTATAAAAAACCGGAGCTTTGAACTTATGAGGGATCACCACCCCCGATACCAATCCCAGCTCTCCGAAATCCAGACCAGGGATCCGCTAAATCTCCATAGCACTCAGACGGTCTTCTAGTTGTTTGTACCTATCCTCAGCAGGAGGATATTGCTCTTCATCATAATCAGTGTCATCATCAAAAATGGCAGGATTGGGGCCCTTTTCTTCTTCTTGGTTCTCCCCTTCCTTGGATGAAAGGGACAGACCAGCTTGCTGTTTCAATCTATCCCCAAACCTTTTACCCATACTCAGAAGGACGACCTTCTTCTTCTTCTTCTTCTTCTTCTTCTTCTTCTTCTCTTTCTCTTTTTCTTTCAGGATGAAAGCTTTCAAATCCTCTTGCCCTTTAGCCAAGCTCCAGAACATCTCTTGGAATTTGGCATTTTGTGCCTGAAGATCTTTGATAGCTTGATCAGAAGACATAACTGCTGAAATAAACAACGAAGAAGATGAGAAACCTGCGATGGTACCTGTAATGGTGTGCATGATAATGGGATGCATATGTAATGATTTCAAAGACTTTGAGAGATTTAAATTTGCAAAACAAAAATAAAATAAACTTTATTAGATTAACTTGTAAAAATGTTTAACAATGCCTTTGAGGCGTTACAAAGAAATAAGCGGAAAACAAATCTAAACTAGAAAAAGCAAAATCAGAAATCCCATGGACGCTTTCCCTTCGTGCTAACGTAATCATTGATCGTTCTTTCATTCTCGAGTTTCCTGGAGAGCTTCAAGATCTTCCTTTCTTGCTCATGGTACTTTTCCATGTAGGTATCCCTCTCCTCCTTCAGCTGAATCCATGATCTCTTCAATTCTCCATGATCAGTGGGCATGTAGAGATAAAGGACTGTATAAGGAATGCCCTTTTCATTGGTAGGCTCCACAATCACTGGAAACACAGCTTCATAAGGAATTCCAAGCTTCTGAGCAGGAGCCCGGACCCACTGGAGGTAAGGCTGCATAGGGAGAGAAGTCCTTGGTCCTAGCTCTTGAGGGTCAAACCTATTCACCATGCCCCAAGCTCGTATAAACCTCCGGCGGTGCTCGTCAACGTCCTTCTTGTAGTCGAATGCAATATCCGTAAGAAGTAGCTCACGAGGACCGTCTCTCCGAGCACGGCTGAATTGTCGTAAAGCTAGGCAGGGATTATAGGTTATACCCCCTCTGATTCCGAGAAAAGGGACATTAGGGTATCCCTCACATCGATCAATGACAGCAATGCTTTCCATAGCCTTGGAACTCCAAAGAATGTCTGTATGGGCAAGTGACATTATCCTGTAGGACCATCCCAAACCTTCCTCATTTTTCAACACGGATTTGGGGAGGTGCGAAATAAACCACCTCGCCAGCAGCGACATGCAACACATGAGGGTCCCTCTTCTTTGCACAGTACGAGTGTAGAGGGCATGCAAGATATCACCCAATAGAGTAGGCACAAGATTGCGAGACAGGAAGATCTTAACCGCATTCACATCCACAAAGGAATCTGGATTCGGGAAGAGAATCAAACCGTAGATAAGGAGATCCAAGATGTCTTTGAAAGCCTGAAAATCCAAACTATCCCAGAATAGCTGAGCTTGATCCATCGGAAACTTGGCTAAGAAACCTTCAACCCTGCTTCGTGTCTCCCAATTAGATACTACATCAGCCCGTTTCAAATGTAGAGCTGAAGCAATGTCTTCTGGTCTAGGAGTCTCTTCCAAACCTGTGAAGGGCATCTGCTCAAGGATGGATATGCCCAATAAGTGAGAAAACTCCTCCAAAGTGGGAACCAACTGATAATCTGGGAAAGTGAAGCAATGATGCACAGGATCAAAGAACTGGAAAAGCACACTCATCATCTGCTCATCAAACTTTGAGGTAACCAAGCTAAGAAGCTGACCATGTCTTTTAATGAATGAAGAAGTCTTGGAAACTCTTGAGGCTAACTCTTTGAGTTGAGCAGGTATTTGCACAAAGTTAACTCGGATGGTGTTTCTACGTGTGGAAGCCATAATCTGCAAAATAGAACAAAGATAAATCCCCCCGGTCTTTGAAATGGTTAGTATAATGAAGTATGCATGCTATGTTATGATGCATGATGTCATGGTAAAACAAACAACAGGTATAGCAGATAACAGACATGGCAAAGGCAAACAAGTCACACAATAGCCTTTAAGTTTAAGGCTTGCATGAGGTCTAAGGTATTACCCTCTTGAAGTTCAGTTGGTTTCAACCTGTCCTAACAAAAGTAACCGGGTTCTAGAGGTTCTCAATATCACTGACCATCCTCCATCGGTCATGGTTTCAGCTCATGCAATCTTTTCATGCGGCCGAAACTATCTCGAGAGTATGGTCTCAATGAGTGTAGCATCGAGTATCAACCAGTTCCCGACTTTATACCGAGACCGACTATCTCACTACTTCCTATTGGCCAAGTTGGTCTATTAAGGGTTCTAAGGTCAGTTGATGCTTAACAACACACGTAGCGGCCTCGTATTCTCCTCGTTTCTTCATAAGGGATACCAGTACCAACCAATGTGCCACATCAACATATCTAATGCTTCAACCGTATAGGTCTACGCCGTACAGTTCCCTCACAGTTCATTGATACTTACCTAAAAGGTGTCCCCAGATCCGGGTTAGGATCGATAGTAACTCCCAAACAACCCTTAAAAGTAAAGTAACCAAAACAAACAAGAGAAGCAAATATGATGAACTAGATCCTAAGGTATACCCCACTTATTTCTCCCCAGCAGATTCGCCAGTTCTGTGATACGGTGGCAGAACCAGACTGTTTTAGGAAAATGCTGGTTTGTGTTTTACGTTTGTGTTCGCAAAATGTTGCGATAAGCAAAAGTCGCCACCGACTTTTATTTTATCCAATCAGGAAAAGGAAAAAGAACATAAAAAACCTTTTTTGAGATATTTCTGAGTACGGGGGGTAGATTATAGAAATGAAAGGTGTTAGCACCCTTTCCATCCATGGTTTTCCATGGGCTCTTAGGTACTTGCTCATTTTGAAAACTGCTTGTGTGTGCTTTGTTTTGAAAAGTTTTTTTTTACTTCGTTTTAACCCTTGTTTCTGTCATCAAGAGTGTTACGAAGTTGTTTTTGAAAAACTTTGTTTTGAAAGTGTTTGTGTAAAAGATTTATTGTTTTGAGCAAGTACCTAACATTTATCTACCTACTCGACAAAAGGCATTCTTTTCCTCCTATCCTTTAGATCATTTTATCCTACTATTAGTGAGTAGGTAACCCTAGCCGTTAGATGTTTGAGGGACTATCGAAAGGGACGTAATGGTCATTGAAGGCAACATGTAAGGATACCTTAGCATTTCGAAGGGACCGTCATCATATATTCATAGGCAACATCGAGGGACAAGATCATTTCTCGTAGGCAACTCGAGGTACGTTAAGGGACTATGATCTTTATGATGACTTTAACCGATAGTATTTGCTAAGATATCCCAACGCTCGAGGGACATGACCATTGTTTTCCGAGGCAACCAAGTGAGAGTATACCCTAGGGGTGCGCATGTGCGAGTGATTTGATTTCAAGTTATTATCTTTGCACATTTAGGGTTTGCTAACCATTTTAAAATTAACATACAGTCTTGTCATGCAATCCTATTATCATACATCTAGCAGTTAATATTTTGCAAGAATTAAAATGCAGAAAATAAAACTATGCTATTACAAGGCTTCGGGGAGGGGGATTAATTACATATCCAAAAACCCGTAAAACGTTAAATAAAGAAAATCCTAATTAAACTATTACATACCATGAGCAGTTACATTAATATTATAAAAATTATAAACGCGCGCAATGAATCGAGAACGAGAGAAAAATTAGGGTTTTGACTCCGTCTAAACCTAATTGAAAGATAAATCATATTTTTGTTGTTTTTGATTATTTTGAGAAAATAAGGTTTTAATTTAATAAATACAAACCTAATTACTAATTAATTTAAATTAAGAAAAAAATAATTAGTTTGACCTATTTTTGTATTTTGTTTTATTGAGAAAAGAACTAAAAATTAAATCAAGAAAAAACCTAATTTTCTAATTGATTTTAAATTATTTACAAAAAGGTTAGAATTACCCTAAAATTAAATTTAACTAATTATTAAATTAAATTTGATGAAAATAATACCTAAATCTAAATTGGTGAAAATTGATTTTATGATTTTGTAAAAAATAATAATTTAATTTTGTGTTAGAAAATAATTAAATGAAGAAATTAAATAAAAGAAAAAATATATAAAAGGAAAAGAGATGGGCCTGGTGCTTTGAGAAAAAGAGGGGGTGTAAATTGTGATTTCTAAGCCCAAAACTCCTTGGCCCACATTGACTTTCCAGATCCTGTATGCTTGCTTGACTAGGGTGCATTGTGGACCTCCAAAGGATGGCCCTTGGATCTAGCTTGTTGGTGGCCTGGATGATGAGACATTGATGACGCACGATGGATGTCCTGGAGGCTTGTACACCTGATCATGTAAAAGAAAATAGCATTGAACAAATATGGGGACCTGGGAATCGAACCCAGGCCCTTTGGCAATTTCCCTTGTACACTGACCATCTGAGCTAGCGCGCTTTCTTGTATATGGAACAACAATCAATTATTATATTGGGAAAACAAAGTGATATATGACAAAATGCGTGGATTTTGAATAAGCGAATCAGGGAGTGCCACGCAACCCTTCTTCTTCCTATCTCCGTTGGTAAAAGGTCTGACTTTTACCTACAGTTATTTGGGCATAGGTACAGCCATGTGATCCTCCAAAAATCTATGCACGCATGATAAATCAATACCAGTGGTACCAATTAACTCGTTGCAACCTCACGAGCATCATGGTACCACTCTCCATGGCTAATTGTTCCTGCAAGCAAAATCCCTAAAAACGAAACCTAAACCCTAATCATGGCAACTTTCTGTATGGTTAACAAAAATACAATTAAGTATTATCATTAGCTTGCAAATGTTTCAAAGATTCAGAATATGTCCATAAAATATGCTAACAATGCCAGAATTATGAGATACGATTTCAAAGAAACATGGAAGTCGTGGGGTACTTACAACGTGTTTCTGGGCACGAAAATGCTTGCTAATGATTGGAATAGAGTTCCTGGATGACCAGAAAACGAATGGTATGCTTGGAATGGCTTGAAGAAGCCTGAAATTGAGAAATCAGATTGCAACTTTCCTTTGAAATTTTGAGATTTGTTCTTCTCCTTTCACGCCTCCAATTCCCTTGTTTTTGATCTGTACTTGTCCTATATGTACCCTAGAATGAATTAGGTTACAAACTTGCTTCAAATCTTTCTCAATTAAGATGATTGAATCATGATTTGATTCTTGTGTAAATCATTCCAAATCAAGCCAAATCCAATCTTTTTGTATCCAAATGAAGCTTGCACGATTTGATTCTCTTTCCAGCTGTATAAGAGACCTAAACATGCACAAAATCTCAAGCTTTGATTAGTTTTGATATTTTCATGATTTTATTTAATTTAATTGAAATAAAAATCAAAATAAATGATAAAAATAAGATAAATACAAGTGGGAAGGATCATGGGTCATGGATCATGTTACAAACTCAATGCAAGCACAAAAAGTTGGGCCCATTTGACAAAAAATGCAATTTTGGCCACATTTGATTTTTGGCAATTTTGCAAAAGGGTCAACTTTGCCAATGCATAACTCTCTCAATTTTACCCTAGAGAGGTGTTATTTTAATTTTTATAAAGCTTAAGATATCCTCTAAGCAACCCTTTTGGTCTCATCTCAATTGAGTCTTCCATGTTCATGTATGAAGCTTTGACAAAAAAGGTGTTTTGTTGACTTTTCAAAATGACCTATAATGTCCAAATTTATATCTTCTTGTGAGTGCATATATTTAACTTTGGAGATGAAGATGGGTTGTAAGGAATTCCATCCTCTTCAAAATGAGCTTTGGATGGGTCATTTTGGATAAAGTATGAGAAAGTTATGCTTGGTCAAAGTTGAGTTGACTTTTCCTGCAAAACCCTAATTTAGCAACTTTTAGGTTTTGATGAATTGTGAGAAATACTTGATTAATCATGATCAAATGATGAATAATACTTAAAAATGAGTATGTTGACCAAAAATATTGAAGTTTGACTATATGTGGGCCACATTTGACTTTTTCCCTAGCATAGTCGATTTTCAGGCATTTTAATAGTTGACTGAGCAAACTTCTTCTGCAAGGCTTGAAACTTGACATGGATGATATTGAGAACATATTAGGATAATAGTGAGCATTTGGGACCCTTTTTATTCAAATATCTTGATTCAAACTGAAACCCTAATTTGGGGTAGACTGCCTTAGGAGAGAGTTTGTCTGGTCAACCCTTGGATTTCCTTGAGCAATTTGAGGACCTCACTTGAAATGTATTGAGAAATATGGGAGGAAAAATTTTGGGGTACAACAGTATCCAATTAAACTTAAGAGTTTTTAGTAGGTAGAACTCTTGAACCCCCTTTTACAAGGAAAATGAAGTTTGTGGCTAACTTCAACCAAACAACAAACAAGAAAAGAAGTCATGAGTCGTCCTTCCAAACAATGGATTGAAGAGGATAGTCTCCTTTCAAATAGAAACTTGGAGTGATTAGTCTTCAAGCTTCAAACTAAGATTTCACACGAGCTAATCTTGAAATTTGGAGAACTTTTAATACCCAGATTGAGCTTGTGAACTAAAACTTTGTTTTATACCAGTCAACCAAGAACTTGTGATATTTTACACCTTGTTTAAATTAAACCTAAATGGATACTTGATCATACAAATCCCCAACTAAAGCTTTTCACGAGTTTAGCTTCGAATCCAAACAAATAATCTCTAAGTGGATAAGTTGTTCAACCAAGGTAAAAACAAAACTTCCTTGGTGAAATTTCAAAATCACCCTTCCAAAATTATAATTTCCTCACTGGAAAAATGACTTTCTCGAAAGCGTTGCGGCTAAACTTTAGTGAGACAAAGTAAACAAAAAGAATTTTAAAGAGACAGTGATAAGTGCGGAATGAGATCTCACGTTTATGCATGTTAAAATATGTTGGAGAGGCATATATTTATAGGATAGAGGTTGACACAAAAAAAGAAAATTTTTATGGCCAATAATTATGTGCCAATTGATTGGCATCATGCACCAATCCATTGGTAGGCCTAAGTAAATCGATTAATAATATCAAAAAGGAAAGGAACGATATCTAGTTGTTTCCCATCATTAAAATGATGTCCCAATATCTTAGGACATATTTTTGAACTGGCCCATCGATTGGGTTAAAGTGCCAAACGGTTGGCATAGACAAAAAATTCTCGGAGCTTTTATGGCAGTTCACAACTCATCTGGCACAATTTCAAGTCATTTCTGAAAATGTTTTCTTAAGAAAATCAAAATCAAAATATGTTTTAGTGTGAGTGTGTATGAGGGAGAGATAGAGAGAGATAGTATGTGTGTGTGTGTTGTTGTATACTTTACGAGAAAGTCCTAATGCTTTTACAATATATATTCACTTAGACGCATTTATGCAGCCTTTCACATACTCCAAGTACTGTTAGATACTTATATCTTGTAAAAACTTGCTTGAACCTTCCTTTAATATGAAACTTAAGTTATATTCCATTTAGATACCATCATTAGAGTATAGCTTATCAATCAATAAGAGCATTTCAAATGGAAGAAATATTTTTGGTTGCTTGTGTCATATTTTGTGGGTCCAAAGTGTTACGTTGCATCTAAAAAATTCATAAGCAATTTTTATCAATTTTAATCCAATGGTGATTTTAAATACGAAATCTAAATTGACCCCACTAATTTATATTTCTTCATATTTGAGTAATTCAACTAGTTTCAAATTTTCTATGATTTCCTTCTTTCTTGATTTTTACTGAAATTCATTAAGATTATATCTTTCAATTTAAGGATTGGATTAAACTTCCAATTCTTAACTCATAGACTTTAGTTAGACACAAATGATCCAATATAATTTCTAATATTTCTAAACTTTGAAACACATTTGAAAGTAACATCTTCATCTTCTTCCCCTCATGTGTTCATCTCCTCTTGCTTGATACTTGGAGATACTCCTTATATAATTTCAAGAGTATCCCACATTTCCTTGGAAGCTTTGCAATTTTGAACGTAAAAGGATTTAGTGTCATCTAGAGATATTACTATTAAAAAATTGTTTTTGAAATCTATTTCAAAATTTCTTTTTTCGTCTTTTGTCCAAAGGGAATAATATTTATCTACTACTTTTCCATTTACTTGGTAAGGATAAACAAACCATTGACTATGGTTTCCCATAAATCATGATTAATACTTTGAACATAAATTCTAAATTTGGCTCGCCATATTTCAAATATACTACTATTAAAAAGTGGTGGTGAGTTTAGAAAAGATTCCTTTGAAAGTGTGTTGGAAGACATCTTCCTAATACGACGATTAGTCCTTAAAAAAGAGTTTTGCTCTAATGCCACCTATTGTACATGTGACTTCACACACAAGAAGGGGGTGAATTATGTGTTTCTTTTAAACTTCAATTTGAAAAAATTTAGGATTAAAATTAGAGTTTGAAAACATTTTTAAATTTTTGTTCAAAATAAGCAGCAAAAATTTAAATTGAAAAAGATGAAGTGTGGAAATAAAGAGTTTAAGGGAAAAGATAATAACACCAATAATTATACAGTTTCACTCAAAAACTACTTAGTCTTGTCTCCAAGAATCGATCTTGAGAGTATCCAATTAAAATTATGAGTTTTTAGTAGGTTGAACTCTTGAACCCCCTTTTACAAGGAAAATGAAGTTTGTGGCTAACTTCCAACCAAACAACAAACAAGAAAAGAAGCAGTGAGTCTTCCTTCCAAACAATGGATTGAAGCAGGTAGTCTCTTTTTCAATAGAAACTTGGAGCGATAGTCTTCAAGCTTCAAACTAAGATTTTGAACGGGCTAATATTGAACTTTGAAGAGCTTTTAACACCGGGTTGAGATTGTGAACTAAAACTTTATTTTATACCAGGCAACTAAGAACTTGTGATATTTTACCATTGAATTTATCTTAAATCTAATCGGATACTCGATCACACAAATCCCCAACTAAAGCTTTTCATGAGGTTAGCTTCAAATCCAAACACATAATATCTAAGTGGATAAGTTGTTCAACCAAGGTAAAAACAAAACTTCCTTGGTGAACTTTCAAAAGTACTATTCCAAAATTATTATTTCCTCACTTGCAAAATGACTTTTTCGAAAGTGTTGCGGCTAAACTTTAGTGAGAGAAAGTAAACAAAAAGAATTTTAAAGAGAGAGTGAGAAGTGAGGAATGAGAGCTCACGTTTATGGATGTGAAAGTATGTTGGAAGGGACATCTATTTATAGGCTAGAGATTGACACAAAAAAGGAAAATTTGTATGGCCAATAATGGTGTGCCAATCGATTGCCATCATGCACCAATCCATTGGTAGGCCTAAATTAATCGATTGTTAATATCAAAAAGGAAAGGAAAAATATTTAGTTGTTTCCCATCATTAAGATGATGTCCTAATATCTTAGTACACATTTTTGAACTAACCCAATCGAAGTACCAATCGATTGGCAAAGACAAAAATTTAACTTGAGCTTTTCTGACAGTTCATAACTTATTTGGCATAATTTCAAGGCATTTTTGAAAATGTTTTCTTAAGAAAATCAAAATCAAAATATGTTTTAGTGAGAAATGTAGCAATCCAACCCTACAAACCCTATGTTTGATTTTGATCCTATCAATTTCTCTTCCCTTGATCTGAGTTTGATCAAGTCACCCAACAATACTAGTTTTGATCCACCATCTCGCGCCGCCCCTTTGCAAGAATCCACTATTCCTCAAAGATCTTCACTCGGCCGAATCCAAATTGCAAAATTGTTTTTACCCAAGATATCCAAAGATTCACCATCTTGTGCCTCTCCTTTGCAATAACCTTTCGTTCTTCAAAGCTTTTCACTTAGTCGTATCCAATATTTTCAAAACCTTATAAAAACTCCCAAATCCACACTTTGATTTTGAGGTAAAAACTCTCACCATTTTTCCGATGAAACCCCCTATGATTCTAAACCCAACCTTAAGTTACAACCAACCTAAATTTAACATTCTCAACCAAGTCTAGATGACATTCAAATAATGAATGACTATGTGTACTTTGTTTGTGTGTATGCATAGACGAAAGGTTGAAGATGTTGAGAAATCTTAGTATGTTTTTATAATTTCATCAAGTTGAAAATGATGCATGTATGAACTATATATAGGTATGTAAGTTGGAGGCAAAAGGGAAATATAACAGTTTGAAAAGGAAAACAATTTTTGAAAAATTCTGACACGTGTAAGTTATGTATCGACACATGTAATGGCATGTGTTGACCTATATGAGGTCATTATGTCAACACAAAGTTACAGAAGCTACAGGCTTTAAAACAACAATACATGTTTCTATACGAAACATGTATGTGTCGACACATAGAAGTTTTATAATGAAATATGTCAACCTGAAATGAAGGATGTGTCTACACATAGTTACAGATCCTATAGGCTTTATTATTGATCCATATGTGTCGATGCATAAAATGGATATGTCGACACATGCAATTGTTTTTTATGAAAAAATTGATTTTTAATGCATGATACCTATTGACAACCTTTTAATACGTGTTATAGATGCTTTATGAGATCCCCAATACAAGGGTGTACATAGTGACTCAGAGATATCGTTCAGTATACAGAAAAGCTAAATTTATTCTTGTTTTGACATCATACAAAACATATATCTAAGAGGTAAATGCATTCACATACTCCCCCTTTTTGATGATGGAAAAACTTCAAAACTTGCGATGATACTTTTTGTGTCTTCATGAAGCCCCCCCCCTTAATATGTGAAATTCTGGTATACAGATAACAAATATCCTAACACATGTCTAAGACATTGATATCTGCATAAAAGCACTTGAAGAAGATAAAGCATACTGATATAAACATATCAGAACAGAGTCGTGATAGATGTTCCAACATCTTATAAGACATGTCAATCAATCAAGAAACAAAACTAGACAATGCAGAATGATAAAAACACAAAGATATGATAGTCCAGTTCGGTGTACAACAACACCTACTCCGGGGCTGCCAAGCCAAGAAGAAAGTCCATTATCCATAATATTAGTTGAAAGATAAACTCCCCCGTTTACAAATTCTCGCCTAATCCCTACCTAATGTCACTTTTACTTAGGTCCTCTCTAAATATGAGAAATTGCCATCTCACTTCCTAAATCACCTCAGTGATATCTAACAACTATAGAGTTCAGCCAAGACTCTTGACTAATAAACATACTTGGATTTGCTTCAAAGCTTCATCTAAGAACAATACATAATTCATAATCTAAAGGCTTTTGAATCTCCATAGACAACTATGTCTACCACAATGCATCTGATCGATACAAAGGGTGACTTACAACACAAGAAAGTACACAACTCTCAAAACCCTAAACCATTATCTTTAGATATTACAATATGTTATACAAGGATTAGTATTTAAGCCCTAGGTCGTAGCCTTCCTTTTATAATCTTCAACATACTGGATTAGGCTAAAAATTATTGCTGACCTATTGCAAATAAGGCAGCAAAAATATATCCTACATCATAGGGATTCAATCACTAGTTTCCTAAATTATCTCCAGAATTAGAAACTAAACAATCTCCTAAAATTCAGCTTGAATCTCTTCAATCTTTAAACTACGCGCCACATAGAATACCATAATATTCCCAGAATATTCTGCACCTGAAATATATGAATTAAATCCAACTGTCTGGCTGGTCATAAGCGCGATATCAAATGGATCTTCATAAGACATCTTCATTCATCATGTCTCTCTGATGGTGAAACATGCTAGTTCAACACTTATGAGTTCTTCAACTTGAACACATTATATGATTACCAAATATTCTCAGAATGATTCATATTTGTAACCCACTCACATAATCCAAACATCCAATTATACCAGACAAGATGTTAGATAATCATAATGAGACATCTTATTCAACATCCAGTTTTACCAAAATTAGTCAAACCTTTGGAGCTCAACTATTTGGAGCTTTCAATCTCCCCCTTTTGGCAAATTTTGGCTAAAACTACTTTTGTATAATAAATCCAGGAACAAGAGTCCTCACACTCCTTTTAAACAATAAATCCAGGAACACAGATCCTGAAGAGAAAAAGTCTTGAAGTCATTTCAGCTGGAAGCCTTTGTTCTTCCTGCACATGAGAAAAAAGATAACCATAACTCATATTTGATCATCCTATTACTCACCCTTAATCCAAGAACCGATTCTTGTCACGAAGGGATAAATCTTCCTCTATGGAGGCATAAGAGAACCCTTAAGAAGAAACAAATTTTTTACCCTAAGAAACCAAACACCAACCCCGATAACCCAGAACACAAGACACAATTGTATTCATAACTCAGATCAAAAGACACAAAACAAACCCAAACAGACATGTGATTAAACATCCTATCAAACATCTTTCTGATATATATGGAAGAACAAACTCCAGATTAAACAACTGAACAAATCCTTTCTCCTCCTTTTTAGCCAAAACTTGACAGAGAAACCCCTCACAAAACCATATCTAATAAGTACTCACCCATACCCTAACAAAAGCCGTAAGGACTATAGATACAACAAACACTCACAAGGTGAAAGAGACACGAATAAACTCTATAAATAGTTGTGCAATTATTTTAGGAAGATAACTCCACCAAGATAAATGTGCACCTCCCAATTCAGTCTTGATTGCCTTTATTGTCTCTGGATAGTTTCTTCTGAGAAGATAGTCCCAATACATGCACATGCATAGTCAAACAAACACTCTGCACTCCTTTCTGGCACGTGCTTGAACACATCATCCATAGCCCTCCCTTATTTTCCTCAAAGAGAAAACATGTTCTAAACAAAGTTCTGACATCCATTTAGACTTTTTTGCTTGTTTTTATAACCACAACTCAGACCAGAAACTACTTCAGCCAAAATACCAAAAATGCTTCACAGAAATATCCAAAAATTCTGAAGCATAATCCCAACGTCTTCCACTGGATTCTACAAATACTAATTTTGGCCAGCACAAATCAAAATATCATAACATCTCATGTGTGACATCTCTCATTCATCCACCAGGACATCCATTGGGTCCCACCAAAATCTGCAGAGAAAAATAAATTCTCCCAGACACAAACACAATCTTCCAAAGATACATATGTACTTCGTAAGACAAAAACTTGACTCCTCCTATCATGGATAAACAATGCTCCAGTTGAAAATGAACACTTGAGCACATGAAAGGCTTCACTCTCTCATAGCGAAGGATTATAACTTCACATACCAGCTGAACACATTAATACCCTTGTTAAGATACACATGTACTAGATACTCTAGCTCCTTGAGAGCATAATCTAGGCACTCTGACTTCTTTACTATAATCAGGAAAAACTAAACAATTTCCTTACAAATCCACATATGTTGTCATGATTCTTAGGGGGCCAAGTTATCATGCACTCTAGATGTGTTTTTACTAACTCCGAAAATTCTCAGTTTGCTTAAAAGCTTTATTGGGATCCAGACTAACATTTTAATTAGAAAGAAAACATCTCCAAAAACTTTCTCCTAGAGTTACTTGACACAAAAGAAGAACACCAAAAAAAACTAAACATACCATAGTATCTGACAACATTCCTTTGCCCTTACTTCTATTAGCAATTGCTGATACTAGTGAAGTCTTCAATATATTAGTTAGGAATTTTCCAAACATACTATCGTAGACAAGATTATAATCTTCTTATTCTGATCTATAATCCCAAGTATCTTCAGCAAGCATGATGTCACATCATTTAGGACATAAGTTCTTTATAAAACATAGCAAGTGCAACTCATTCAGGTCATCACAAAAACCTGAATACCATAGAGAGAAATAAACTCTCACACATTCTTTGAAACAAAGAGTTCAGATTGCAGAGTTGCACACACACATCAAACAAATACTCAACTCCCGTCAAAGTATTTGTTATTAGTTAAATGCGCAACATCATCAGATGAAAATTTTCTCATATTCCTTTCTTCATAGTTCCCTCTGAGAAATATAGACAACAGATAATACTACCTTCTCACACTAGGTAGAACATTTCATTTGATATCCTTCTTCTACACAACTCTTAGCATAAGTGGATTCTTCTTTATGTCATACATTCATGACGAATATACGACCCATAGATCACTCCAAATTAGAACAGTGACTTGGCCTTACACTCCACCTCGAGCAAAATAAACTTCCTTTGTTGGAGAAGCAACCAACTGAAATGATGTTACAACATCAATTTAAACATGGCAGGATTTCAACATTACTATGGTTCTGAAGACACTATCCATAGGACTTGATTTTGCTTAGAAGTTCTAGACCCCAAACATCTCTATAGACTACAACTTTAGAAGCACCAGGAAATAAATTCTCATCTACTTTCTACATCAACACATCAGACAAGTACACAACTTCCAACAAAGTATTTGCCATCAATCAAATGCATACCTTTATCAGAGAAACATTTCCACACATATAATATTTCCTCCTTCCACAATTTTAAGTTAATCTTCCTGAAGAAACTTAACATGGGTTGATACATCTCCAGTCCATACAACCCTTGAATGTATTTTCCACTACAATAGAACAAGAGTTCCATATTCTCATAGACTTGATAATACCAAGTTTGAGTAAATAACCTCCATCTTGTTTAAGAGAAACACCAACCAGTCATAAAAATAAATTCCCAACACAAAGATGTCAAGACATCTCTTCGAGATCTTCCAACTCCAGAACAACAAGAACTCCCCAAAACTAGTCAGTTATAGCAGATAGCCACATGTGAGCTTCCATAAATCCAGCTCGTTTAAGCAAAAGTATTTTCTAGATGTCAGAGAAAATGTCCTTGACATTTTAACTTTCCATCCACATATGAAGAACCTGGTTGAGAAAATAAATCTCCTCTAGAAGTTTGAACTCAACTTCTGCACTCCTATATACCTTGATCATAAATAAACTGACTTACAAAGTAAATAAGATGTTGATCATCTCTTGACCAACACACAGATCTAAGACATGTTTCTAGAACAAAAACTTCTTAAACACACAACCAATATGCCTCCTCTTCCAGTTTAGGAGAAGTTTCCAAACATATGTGATTAACACACACTTATTTAGTACCCAGAGCATCTGCAATTCCATTCCTTTAGCCAACAAGAATCTTCATAACTTGCTGATGTGATGTTCTAACATCTGGTAGGACATCATTCCAAGAAACACAATAAGCAATCCTTTATCAAAGACCGTATATTGACCTTTTAGGGTTGAAAGCAAAAATAAAATGCTTCTTACTTTCTTCATATCTCTATTTAACAAACTCTCCTAAAAGTGCCTTTATGAGTGGACTTGAGATAAACCTCAAGTATCTTTGGAAACTTTAGCAGGCTGGTTGAAGCTACCCTCCAAGTATCACAACACCATATGATACATCTTCAGGTAGGAAATATCAAAAATCCCTTTCTTATCGAATTACAAGGGAAAACCTCCCTACATCCTTAACACTAGAGACATACGAACACATAAGGAGTTTTCAGATATATGCACAATGAATCACACAACAACACCATAACACCCTTCAGGGAAGAACAAGATAACCCTTACACACAATCACCATAATACAGGTGACAACAGAATGCCAAATGTTTGAAAATAAATCAAACATAACACATTATCTCACCATCAAAGCTACATGCCTGACAACTTCAGACATGACTAATACTACCCTATCACATAATATGAGTTATCCATATTCACATTATAGAGGCACAAGAAGCAGTGAAACACCTCATAATTAACACCATAATCATAGAAGAAGATACAATCAGAACTTTGTTCCTTCAAGTCTAATGCACCAGACAATACCTTCCCTAGGTCTCACCAAGAACAGAACAGGATGCCTGCTATGATACCAATTGAAATTCTGGCATACAGATGACAAATGTCCTAACACATGTCTAAGACATTTACCTCTATGTAAAAGAACTTGTATAAGATAAAGCATACTGATATAAACATATCAGAACAAATTCATAACAGATGTTACAACATCTTATAAGACTTATGAAACAACCGGCAGAAAAAATCATTGAGATAAAGTCAATGAACTCACCATCGACATTTTTTATCCCATGTTAAAGGAAAGGTAAACATCGAGTAAACTTGAGAAGGGTGAAATCAAGGTCGAATGACTGAGAGATTGAGTAAGGAAGTCTGTTACGTGAGGGGAAGGTATTAGCACCCCACACGCCAGTAGAACTCTATGGTATCCACTCTTGTTGTCTAATTAAAGGGTGTGTTTAAATCAAAAGCTTAAGATCTAAGGAGAAAAATGAAAAGAGGGAATGCGTGCAAAAGAAAACACGGGGAAAAGAAGGAAATATTTACAAAGCTCGCTCGGCTGAGCCCCGTGACCAGATGCCTACGTATTTGTTTTAAGGAATCAGAGCACCGTAGTTTGGCTTACATGTTTCAGTTTGTTTTGTGTTTTTTAATGAACAATATTAATTTCGCCTTATGCCATAACTCGATCTTTGGAGATTCACGCGTTAGCATAGAAGTAAATTAACATGTTCTTTTTGAAAAGTTTGAAAGAAGGGGAAAAGGAGCCCGAAGGCGAAAAGAGTTTGCATTGGTTAATATTTTTTACCTTGAAAAAGGATTTGAAAGTTGTTATATGTTTTATGCATTTTCCAAGAAAAAGGTTTTAGTTTTAAGGATGCAAAAGAAAATAAAAAGTCTATGGGATGCAATCTAGTTTTATCCCTAATGTTATCATACATTGATGGTCCTAAGGTCGAGTTTGAAAATGAAATCCTAACTATGTTAGCATACCAAAAACCTAAGGGTGAGGATAATTATCCTATAGGAACATGCAATGAGACTTAAGTCGTTATCTCAATTCTAATTGAGTGACATCGTCGATCAACAAAAGAATAAAACCGTGAAATCCTATGGGGAGCACGCAAAGATCGAAGTTGTTATCTCAATTCTAATTGAGTGATATCATCAATCATCAATAAAAGAAAACAATAAAATATTAAGGGGAACACGCAAAGATCAAAGTTGTTATCTCAATTCTAATTGAGTGATATCATCGATCAAAAAAATAATAAAACCATGAAATCCTATGGGGAGCAGGCAAAGATCAAAGTCGTTATCTCAATTCTAATTGAGTGACATCATCGATCTTCAGCAAAGGAAGAAAACACAAGCACAAACACAAGTAGCAAATAAATGTGGGATGCCAGCTACAATTATTTAAACATCGACTTTGAGCGCACACTCTTTATTTCATACTTCTCATGATATATAGAAAACAGTAAAGTGCAGAAATAGTAAAACAGAATTATAATGATATCGAACGAACAAAAGTTCGTAACACATCAATCAAATAATAGAAATTCATAAAAGTTCAATCAAGCCTCACCAAGTAATATAGAAGAGTGAGAAATCAAGTGCTCAGAATAAACATCGAAGCATCATCGATGTGAAAATAAATTACAATCGGAAACTCAAGCATATCCCCATATCACACAATAAACCTGCATAAGACTCAGATCTCGACAAGAAAATGTGAATCACAAATATCAAGTAATCAGATAATCATGAATTAATTCCTACAAAAAAAATCTAACAGATTTTTATTGATTTTATAATTTTTATCATAGAAGCATATAAAAAAATTAAGAGAAAAGCCTTAAATCTAATAAGAAGAAAGAAGGACCAGGGGGGTGCTAGGAAGAAACCCAGGGGTGTGTATTCAGTAAGATGATCACTAAGCCCAATCTAAAAGAGTCAATGAAGCATTTTTTTATAAGAGCATGAAGCTGTCAAAAAAAGAATGATGTAGGCCCAAGCAAAGGGTGGTGGGTTTGTGGGTGCCTGCTAGGTCCAATCCAATTATTAGTCCATATTATTTTTCTTAGCATTAAAATTCAATTATGATTAAAATTGAAATATCAAAATAAAATAATGATAATGTAAAAGAGGAATAACAATAAAATGGTGCATTTTTGTTACACTAGGTCTCATGACCATTCAATTCCAATCCATGCATTCTTCTTCTCTCAAAATTTTCTTCCTCACTCTCTTTCAGCGCCGCTTTCCGCCACATGACCCCCGACGGCCAACCTCTATATTTCATTTTAGAATAATTCAACACAAACCCAACCTAAGTTAACGCTCAAAGCTCAAATCTATCCATGGATTTCACAGAAACACCATTAAACAACGAGATCAGGAGGTTAGAAAAGAAGCCCTAAGTTTACTGAATCTTCGATTAAATTCCAACAGTGGTGAATTGAATCAAGATACCTTAGTAGAATCGTTCATGGAGGTCCACTCTATGCTATGGTATCAAGATAGTAGATAAAAGATGAAGGAGAGTGGCGAACGACTCAACTTACCTACCGAAGACACTCCGATGGTTCTTCAACGGTGGCGACACGGAAATAAACCTAGAGGATCTTAAATTTCCAGGTAATATCATGCTTCCCTTCCTTTAATGCCAATTCCTCTTCTACCATCCTCCTGTAGGGTAGAAATTATGATTTATTGTTGTGCGCTGAGTGTGATTGTTGGTGTTGTGTTCTGAGATTGATGTGGTTATGAAAAAAACACAGAGATGAAGATGACTGTTTATGAAGGTGATGCAAGATGTTGATGAAGTGCATGCAGTTTGCAAATCTGTGTTGTTGCAGAATTCACGAAGATTCATAGATGATGATGAAGGTGATGTGCGACGAAGATTAAAGTAGCAGAAGTGGTTATGGTGCCGAGAAGGTTGATGGATGAAGGTTGTGAAGAATTTCAAATAGTGAAATGGATGAAGAATGGAGCGTGTTGTTGTGAAACGAATGGAGGCTGATAAAGATTTGAAGCTATTGCATATTTGTTTCAAAAGGTGATGATACGATTTACAAAAACTGAACATTGATTCAGAGATGATGACGCGACGGAGTTGATGTTATTGATGCGGTTATTGCAGAGAGAGAGAGAGAGAGAGAGAGAGAGGAGAGAGAGGAGGAGAGAGAGGAGGAGGAGAGAGAGAGAGAGATGAGAGAGAGAGAGAAGAGAGAGAGAGAGAGAGAGAGAGAGAGAGGAGAGGAGAGAGAGAGAGAGAGAGAGGAGAGAGAGAGAGAGAGAGAGAGAGAGAGAGAGGAGAGAGGAGAGAGAGAGATTGGAGAGTTTTGTTTTTTTGGCGATTCTCCAAGATGAAGAATGATAGAGATGAAGATGAGAGAGGAGAGATAATTTCTTGGAGTTTCTTGGTTGTAATTCTTCTGCCGAAATTAAAGAATGAGAAATCTCAGGTGATAAATTATATGTTATCCTTCTGTTGAAATTTTGTTAGGAGAGAATAGATCTGAGCCATTGATTTTGAGAGATTCGGTTAGTGAATGAATGGTGAGATGAGAAGCTAAAAATGTCAGTTGTGAAACTTTTCTGTTATGAGAAATTTGGGTGAGCTGGCATTGCTGTTACAGTTAATTCTACTTGAACTAGTGTAGAGAGTAACTGATTTTTTTGTTATTTTTTGAACTGGTTTAATGTGTAAGTGCATAGCTGCTAGTCATTTTTGTATTCGTGCAGGAAATTTGTTATTGGTCTGGTTTTGGATGCTTGAATTGGTTTTGATGTTATTGGACTATAATGATTCAAGGCTGCGTAATTTTTAGTCTAGAATCGTTTTGAGTGAACCAGATTATGAATAGATTTCTCATGGTTATTAATTTCTTCTCTTTTGGTTTGGGATTTTCTGTTATTGATGAAATTGGCAGATAAATTTTAACCTTCTGTTAGGAATTTCACACAGTTTTCATGTAAACTTTTCTTGATATCCTTCCTGTGATGCGGTGGGAGAACTGACTTGAGGTTTTGCGTTTGTGTTTGCAAATGTTTCGGTTTAGCAAGAGTCTCCACCGACTTTTATTTTATCCAAAAGGAAAGGTAAAAAAGCACAGGAAAGACCTTTGAGATTGTTTTTGGGTTCGGGGGGTAGATTATGAAAAGGGAAGGTGCTAGCACCCTTTTCATCCATGGTTTTCCATGGGCTCTTAGTTACTTGTTTTAGATCACTTGCTTTGCTTTTTCAATTGTTTGAAATGGTGCTTTTGTG